>OU744720.1:46230005-48630005 GCA_916613615.1 Steromphala cineraria
AAACCTTTAAAAATCATTCAATATCATGAACCTTTTTTGCTATCATTTGGCTCTTCCTGCAAGTGTTATGGTGATCGTGCAGTCCTTGTAAACGTAATTTGTACACATCTTACAGAGATTTAAATAAAAACGTAAAACCTATGTTACGTGTTTGCATCAATAAGTGGAAAATGATAGAGTTGTAAATCGAAATCCTTCAGAGTAAATACACGTTGTGATGGAATCAAAGTCAATGGGGAATGTCTTATCTGGGCCCTTATATGTCCTTCATTGCTTATATGACAACTTCTCTAAAACGATTCATTTCTTTAGTGATAAGTTACCTATAATTTTTAAAGAGATAGACATAACATATACATGAGGGTTTTTTTTATTCGCTATAAGTGTCTGGTTTTCTGATGTCAGAGTGTATATCATTCATTTCAAAAATATTTGTGGAAATACTTTTGAATTTGTACATGTAAAGCTTAGTATGTCCTTTCTTATATAGCACTAAGATGTACAAGTGTAATAAGCAATTCAAGTATTCAATAATGTCTCTCTTCTTGTGAAATGAAGTTGAGTATGTTTATATAGTTCTAAATACATAAGTAATTCCCGTTTCGATAATGTTTATATTTGGCATGTGATTGTATACCATTTTTTTCTAAATCATTATTCTACTTGTGCTTCAACATGTCTTTCCTATCACAGCAGTGTACACCTTCATATAGTTCAATTCTGCTTCAATCACAAATAGATATGGCAAGTTGTAGAGCTATCTCTGGTATCTACCGGACCAGCAGACGCATGTCCGCTTTAAGTTTGTAATTCATCTAAGTAATCACTACAGGAGGGAACGTATTTACAGTTTTTGCTAGTTGTATGATTTGTAACGCAAACTCTTTTTGTAGGTTCTTGTAGTACTTCGTGATTGTGATGAGATTTAGGATGTAATCTTGTTGAAGAAATATATCTTAAGTATCTTTAAGTATTCCATAGACTTTAGTCAAATGTTCAATTGTGAATTACATATTCATAGAAAATTAAGATTTGTTTTTATTGTTTCATGTCATTATGAACTCTCTTTTAATGGACATGAATAACACCTTCAGGACAGGCTAATATCAAAGTAAACGGTATAAAAGTTTAATGAAGACAAAGTATCTGCAAATATGTTTTAGCAATTATAAGAGACAAAACATATGGTTTGTAATAGTTTTACCTAAAAGAGTAACAATCTTGATACAGACTTATTATGTTTGATAGTTCAATGTCTATCTCTCCTTAAAATGTTCTGTTACTCAGCACATCCGAGTTTTAGACTCAGCCTGTGGTTTGCACCAAATTACTCTTCGCAAGCCTTGAAGCTTCATAGCTGATTGGTGTCAGTAACTCAGCCTCATTTAAACTCATTTGCTCAGGTTCGTTTTCCTGAAAGGACAGAAGGCAACATTATATAGAGGTAGTTTGTTTATGTTTTATTACTATGACAGCTGAATGTCACAAATAATTCAGAATTAAGATAATATATAAATCAAGAGTTTACTAAAACAGTTACTATCTACACAGATATAATATAACAAGTTTTATAGATGACAACTCTTTCGTTATTGTATGTCACAACGTTTAATTTTTTTTTCTTGCCCATTCTAGGCTTAATCAAATGAACAAACCTCTAAATGCCTCTAAAGAATCTACTTTGATATACCTGAATGAAATGTTAAGACCAAATGATTGTATAACTAAGGACACAATCAATCAGCTTAGTACTTTCAGGAGCACAGACCTACATGACAAGGCATTAGTCTTCTTCTCTGTTATTTGCGCTATTCAGCTGCGTGTGTGCAATGCAAGCCATGTACATAGACCAGGAACATTCGAGTATACATCAATGTGAATGTATGAAAAATCCAAGCGTTGTTATCAATAAATCAGTGAAAATACACTGCCAGTTAAGGTTTGAGAGGCATGGCAGATCTGTGCTGCCAAATCCAAACTTTCATATTAGAGAGGAAGAAATGAATTTAAATGTTTATAGACTCTATATTTAATAAAACTATTCACATGAAGCACATGATGTTCAAAAACAGTAACCAACAAAGCATCAGTGAATAACAAACCTACACCCTCAGAGGCTGACAAATGTAAATTCAATCTACCTTGACAATGATAATCACTTACTAAAATTCCCGTCAGTACACAATATAAGTTAACTTTATACAATTCGAGTCGCAACACTTGATAGCTACGTGAATGTTTGCACAGGGCAACTCGCCAACAACGAATGTTGTGAGAAATTGGGTGAACCTCCAATTTAGATGCCAAGCTCAGTGTCACTATTTACACAGCTTAGGGCAGTATCAGCGAGTTTAGGGTAACAAAAAACTGTAAATATGTTCCAACCTGTACAGATTACCTAGACGAACAATTCATTTAATGAGAACAGGCGTCTATTCGGTTGCATTACTCTCTCTATACCAGACATATGTTAAGGACTTAAGAGGTACATGTTAAATACACCATGTGAAGCTTCAAGTTGACAGAGTGCTCTATTCTACTTGAAGACTGTTGTCTTGCATCCCCTGTAGATAAAACTACATTTTAGGTTGCAGTTTAGAGTTGTTTATACGAATTAAAGAAAATTCACTAATAACAGTTTTGTGTACAAACATTCTCAACATATAATAAGCTTATGACCTAAAGAAGGTGGGCGGAAAAAACACTTTTGGTTGCATTAAAGAGACACATCGTAATTTTCATCTGCTCTGAAATGAGATAATTAATTATATAGAGTAATAAAGTCTCACATATCAATCTCCACATGGCAATTATTTGATAAATACTTGATTTCAGTAAAAATTGGAAAACAGTCCTATATATTCGCGGAAGCAAAATTCACACTTCAAATGTAAATGGATACTAGCTTTAAAGCCTAGCAAACAGTTCCAAAATCACGTTTGACTGACTGACAACCCGTTATTCTCCAGTTTTTGATCATGTTCCCGACTTTGAACCTTCCTATTGTCACTGTTCAGTGTCAATCGACTTTAAAATGATTCCTGCAATATTCGTAACTCCTCAATCAAATTACGCTATTGACATAGTTTTGAATATTTGACCCAAACAACTCAAGTAGTCACAATTCAGGCGTACTTAAGATGTTTCTTCACTGATTATATTTAATAAGGACTACTAATGACTGTTTGTTATCTTAAGGTGGACTTGTACTGCCATTTAGTGATAGTCGATAATTCAATCAGGAAAAAGCAGTAGTATGTTTTGTAAGACACATAAAGGTAAGAAGGTTCATACCGAATTTATACATATACCTGTTCAAAATGATAGTCCTACATAAAAAGAAATAAAGCAAAGATAAAACAATCTGGAGCTATGCACTAAAACAATTTAGTAATGTAAAAATGATTTCAGATATTAGGTTATAGGTTTATTATTTTAAGTGACTGTTCAAAGGAAATATCACAGTAAAACGTTGATCTCACTGAAGCTGTAAGTATTGTGAAAGCTGTCTAGTTTTAAAAAGGTGTAATATCATAGGTCCCAAGGTACAGTAGATGTTTAATATGACAGACGGCCTAGGGCAGGTGAAATTGACATGTCAAGCAAGGCATAAGTGAACTTTATAACCAATTTTTCAGTGTGACTGAAATGGAAAGACATATCAGTATTCAAGCTTGAATGAAATTATATTACACTTATCCGCATTCAAGGCTGACTGGAGTCTGCTGTGACGTTTTGCCGTTATCTTTATAAAAAAGGTTTCATGAAAATGTATCAGTTGTGTAAGTAGTGTTGTGTCACACCTGACATTACCCTGGAGTGATTGTTTTATGAGACACATATTTCCTAACGTTTGAAGTAACTCATTTCTAGAACACTCATATCAGATAGAACATAAATATCATAATGTTAGCTCTTGACCAAAGATTATTCATTACCTAACAGGGTAGTCATAGCTGTCTTAATGTAACTGATATTAATCTGTGAAAAACATTATACATGTATCAACAAATTTTAAATTTTTACAGAAAATGGACTTTTAATGTGTACTTAAATGATATTTTTAAAAAGTAGACTTTGAAAATTTCATGGTAAATAGGAAGACATTTCTATCTCCTAGGGAGTTTCAAGGGACAAGTAACGAAATGAAATCATCTCCAATAGCAGACATGAATTAACATAGCGAAAACATTGAAAATTGCACATGTTCGTTTATGTATTCATGTGCAAGGTTAAGTAAATATCAACATAACATACCCAATTAGCAGAGAGTGCTTATCTTATCTTAATGCATTGATGATACATGTCCTCATTTATATTCCCTACAAATACTAAGCATAACATGTTGTTACCATCAACCTTCAAATACAAGTTATGGCCAACATATTATGGATGTTCAAGATACAAGCACAGATAAGCAATGTCTCCTGCCTACCACTGATCTCATTTGTGCAAACAATTAGGATTGTATTGTACAACCAAAGCATATACTGGTAACTTGTAGGACATAATAATGTTTCCACGAGAGTAGGAAACTGAAAGGCTTTTGGTCGATTTTTTCTTGATCTTAAACAAATATGATGTTGAGTGTTGTTTTAGACAAAATTTTTTAGATTCCCAAAAAGGCATACAAGCTATATTATGTCTGTAGTCACAAGGGAATGTCTTATTTCTTGCACAATATAAATCTTTTCTATATCCTGTATTTAATAAAAAAAGGAAATTACGAACAATAAAACAATGTAAAAAGTCACATGTTCATAGTTCCAAACAATAGTTTCAAAATAATATTTTTACGAGTCCATCCATCATCGAAATTGTTGACAATTACGCAGTTGCTGTGACAACACAAGAATAAAACCTCTTGCATAAAACGCTTTGAAGGTTTGTTTTGTTCATCTATAGTTAATATTGTAACATGTGTGATAATATATTTCTAATGTCCAAATGCTTGTCATTGGTTAGCCTTAGTGATGACGTCACATTACATGTCATCCTAGTAATGAATGTAAGAAGAAATTCCTTTTTCATAAACCTTGACTTTGATTTGAATTTGAGAAACTATATACACAGTACTAGTGACTTATGCAAAAATGACACCAGTTGAAAATTCTTATCGATTATGTCACAGCCCTCTAATAATAAGAATAATATTCTATGGGATGTTTGCAATCAATACAAGAATAGACAAGAAAACTGCCCAAAAAATCAATTCAACTGTTTGAACCTCTAGAAACTTGTTTGACATGCCTATCTTTGAATCTCAAACGTCAATGCCAAAACCCAATATTTAATCCAGTTTTACACGAAGCTAATTATACACTTAACATACAATAGAACCAAATTATATTAAAAAAACGCAGTTGGAAAAATGTTTTATCCAAATGATCTTGAATTACCAGCCATGGTCATGACATATCCTACAAGCCCCTTGTTAATTCAAAGTTCTGACAATACACTGAACTTGTCCTGCAGTTTGATTTTTTACGCATGCAGAAATCATTGCATTGATGGGAAAATAAGCTTAATCTGTGTTATTCATACAAGATGGTATAACAGATATGTGTTGATTAGAGTTTTACAACTTCAACTTGATAACTTTTGCCGATACCTAGTGGTCCTTACGTAAACATAGTCAGTTTTGAGATAATTCAGGAAAATACTAATTAATCTTACTGATTTAATAGGGCAAGATCATAGTCAAATTTTCTTAATTATTCATTTTTGATAGCAATAACTTTACCATGTTGAAACCGAGCAACTTAAATTAATTATTCAAACAAGATGGTGTCATTTCCAGAAGGGACTCTAGAATGTTAGATCTAACATTGTTAAATCCATTTCAAAAGTTATTTACTTTATCTTAAAGCTTCTTGAAACTGAATATTTATCCTTATTTTACATCAGTTTGTAAATATTGGAATGACTGCTATAAACTATATTTATCAATTAGCGATGCACTTAGCACATGAGTCCCGAGATTTGAAAAAGGGCCTTTCTGGTGATTCAAAAACAATTGATCCAATCATTTGAATAGAAAGTCTACAAACCTACAAAACAATTTCTTACTTCAAAAGTTCCAAAATTGACATTTGACTCATTTGCACTCGTCAATTGTCAATAAAAAGAACATGAACTCTTTTTCCCATGATACTGTAAAAATTGTTGTTTGAACAGTTTCAACAACAGGTAATACAGGTAATATATCTTTTTATCATGATATTGGAAATTGGCATTTGAATAGTTTCAACAGCAAGTAATACTGTTTGGTAAAATACATCTGATGAAATACATCAACATTTGACATATCCACCCACTCATAATACTCTATGTGCCTGTATTTACTCACTCTCTTAATCATGCTTATTGAATTTATCAAGGTAAATGTACAGAAAATAGACCCACTGGCAATATGACTTTACAAAACCACGTTTGTTTCACTGTGATCTTGGTGGCATGTGGTCCTGTGCAAAGCTCAGTCGACAGCTATCAGTATAGTTCAGCAACAACGGGCGCGGCTCGCTATAAGAGTAGGTTACTCGCTCACAGCAGAATAAACTGAGTTTGAAGTGTTGATTTTTGCCCCACACTGAGACATAAATTGGGAGACCTGTTGTGTCTCCCTGGGTAAGTGACTTTAATAGAAGTGTTCCTCTGTTCATCAAGCAGGAATTGGTATCTGGTAAAGAGTTGTGTTGCTGGTGACCTTCTATTTATGTATTTGATATATATATATATGTGCATTACAATCACATAAATGCGAAATAAGAATGATAAATTTAGATTCTACACTGACATTTGTGTACATTTTGGATTGAAAAGTATAAGGAAATGTGGATGGAAAAACCTTTTTGGTTGCATTAAAGAGACACTCCGTAATTTTCATCATATATTGTTTTGCTCTGAAATAAACTAATTAATAATATAGAATAATAAAGTCTCATATATCAATCTCCACATGGCAATTATTTGATAAATACTTGATTTCAATACAAATTGAAAAAAAGTTTCTACATTGACATTGGTGCACTATTTGGATTGAAAAGTGTAAGCAAATGTTATTCCTTTGTGAAAAGACTTACAATGATATGATGAATAATGCTTGTCAAACACCATTTTATTAAGAATGATGAATACTTTGCTCAATTCAAATCATAACAACATTCATACAAGGACAGGTCATTGATAATATAAATCATCAAAGGTTCAAAGTTCTGCCTCGGAAAAAATATTACAAGATGTGAAATAATTTATTGAGTTAAACTCTAAACAAATCGTTGATGCTAAACATCCATATGATTTGTCAGCAGCTACAAGGACTATAATATTAACAATCTTAAAACAGAAGATATTGATAAACTCTGCAATGGCTTTACTATACTTTATTCACAAATCATTGTTATTTTGATTTCTCTCTTAAATTTCCATTTCACGTTCACAGAAGTTTGTCTTAATTCCAAGTTGTGTTGCTTTCAGGAGCTACCGATTTTTGTCACACAAAATGTCATGCCTCCGCCTGAGGCTTTCAAAAGTTCCATATTTTGCATTAAAAGTAACAGGGAAATGATGGCCTGTGATTATTTCCCATATTGCATAACAACAATATAGGTAAACTCAATTGTGTGCCTTTGTTCCTAGAAATTTAAGCAGAATCAACGTCCCTCAGTTACTGAAAACCACATTAGCCAAGATATGACTTAAATCTTTTATGGGCTGATCTACGCGAAATGACGAAACAAAATGTACAATCAGTAACAAAATGTCATGACTGACTCAAACCAGGCTTGAATACTGATAAGGTAATTTTTACTTTGCCTAAAGTGAATCCTTGGAGATAACAGTTACAATGTCATATTGATTTATGTGACATATCAATTTGACATTTCCCCTAGGTCATTACTGAGACAACTTTTAGAAGTAGTGTAAATCAATGTTGTTGCAAATGAATTTTTAACAGAGCAAATTGCAACTAAAATTTATAAAATCTTTAGAGATCATCTAAAACAGAATCTCATCTGCCTACTATACTGATCGTTGATTACAAATTGAAGCTAAACTGATTATCAGGGGGAACTTAAGGGCAACCTTAAATATAGAGTTGATATTTTATATAAACGTATGTTCCAAAAAAATTCAAAAATGTTAATAATCAATATTTTTACATAAATTCTTATTTTGAACAGGTATAATAATTCAATTTTCAATACCTTGGTGAGTAAACATGCTTGTGTATTCCTATTAACAAATCGACAACATCTGTTGTTTACTTAAAAAGCTATATTTTATTTCAGCCTTATGTGTTTAGACAGATATAAAAATTGTAAATGTCTATACCATAAAGAGTAAACTTGTGTATTCATATCAAACTATCATAGGTAACAATGATATTGCTAATCAACGTTATCTGGCAGCACTTTTTCTATTATGGCCCTGAAGAAAGTTAGGTGCCTTTATTTTACCGTGAGTGTGCCCTTGTAATGTGTAAGGAAAATGTATGGCGTGTGCAAGGTTTGGTCAATATAGTCTATTGCACACTCTTTAACCAAGATTTGTTTCTTGTTTAACTACATTGATGATACAAATCCACATGTGTATGTTTTAACCCTACTTAACATAAAATGCTGTTCTTAGCAATCTAACGACTCATACAAATCACTCGGTGATAAAAATAATCAGGGTTGTGTAACACATCTGAAGAGAAAGACAAATCGTGCTTACCACTTAATGAATGTAAAACACGGGTAATTCAGAGATTCTACCCCCAACAATTATATACTGATGGAAACGAATAAGGGAACGCTTAATTACTGTTAACTTATGTCTGGCATGTTCTGTTTGTTCGAGGCTGCGTGGAGCCATTATAAACTGAAAATGTTGAAGTTTACTTTCACTGAAAAAGGAACCCTGTACGTGAAAATTGATTTCCATGAACTTCACCATCAGTGCACCATCAAACAACACGATTCCTGCAGGAGCGGATGCGATGGTATGGGGCTGCGCTGCATAACCTACGACCATAGGACCAACCTTGTTCGACTTGTCCGTTAACGAGGCAAAGTGTTGCAACCTGTTGTTCTTCCTTTCCGCCGTAGAGTGGGTGTAAACTTTGAGTTTAACATGACAATGCTCGACCCCACACGACTCACGTCAGCAGGGATTTTCTCACCCTGTTCTACCCCAGACACCTGATGCCATGTTCCAGGCTCTCCAAGAAGAGTGGAGCGCAGTTTCTCGGGCTGTCGTCCGGAAGTTGATCCAAAGTGTTCCACGACAGTGTGAAGAAGTGATCAGGAAACAGGGAGGACACACCAGATATTGAAATTTCACCTGTGCTGTACATACTTAATGAAATATACTTGATCAAAAACCCATGACAATAAAACAAATTTCACCATCAATACATGCGTTCCTTTATTCATTTTCATCAGTATATGATAGATGATGATCAGTGGTCATGTGAAAGCTTGAGTGAGTGAATGAGTTGGTGTTAAACGTGCTTGAACAATATTGCAGGTACTAAACACCTTGATGGTGCAGTCCAAAAGAGAGTAGATAGATCAGGGGAAAGGGATCGCAAGGATGAAGGAAAAGACAGGAAGACCTAGTGAGAGATAGAAAAGACTCACATTATGTCTGGCTCCAGCTGGCATAGGTCTCAGGGACGCCTAAGCACCCAAACCAACACACCACGATAAGGTAATGAATCCTGTGGTGGCTACATAATTAAATGTTTTTAATGTTTTAAGTCTCTTATACTAACAGGTAACTCTGCATGTATGTCACAGTCGTGCGAAATTCTTCTGTCTGAAAATTTTCACTATCCGTACTAAACGTTTCATTCATTGCATTTTAGATTTAACATTTTATCTTACTCAAGTGACAGAAATGTTAACACAGAAGCCTTTGATATAATAGAGGTCTCTCAAAAGACTATACAATGAGGCAAAAAGAATACATATCATAAACATGTAGTATGCCCAACGGCAAAATAATATATATATTTTCTTCAGAGCCAAAAACAAAATCAATCTGTCAGATAATGTTGATTATGAATTATGATTATGAGGAATAAACCTATGACATAAAGCACATTCTTAGTATATTTAACATTGCCTTAACGATTTCCGAGAATGCATTCCCTTATTACTATGAATATTATTTCGAAAATTGATGAACGCTTTCTTCTTGAATTATTTATAAATAACTCTATTCTTCATGTATGGACATATCTTCATGCATGTTTGTCTATACTCTGTAGTTGCTTTTCCGGTGTTTTGTATCTGTTATCAATTAATTGTAAAAAATCAATTACTTCCTGAGACAATTACTCAGAACATTGTGTAAGTTTAATCTTATAAAATCAACACAGACACCATGTGATGCTTTTAATTTTGTCTACAACAGTTAACTAACAAATTAGGATAAATTAAAAGATTTGAAAGTTTTTGTTTCTTTCCTGGACACAAAACAAAACAATCTGGAAATTTCATTATGTCAGACATTTTACAGGGTATATTGCTGTATACTACATGAAATAATCTTGTTCAAATCCTTAGTGTTGAAAATCGTGATTCCTAGCTTATCTTCTTAATTGAAGTTAAGTGTCTTTTTGCAATCCTTCGGACAAATTGTATATGGGTTACAAGGAGGAAGTGGCTATCTTGAGGACCATCATGGATTACAGCGAGGTTACAATACAGATTACCTGAGTATCGATATTTAGTAATATCGAAATATGTATATATTATCAGTGCATTACTTATATCGACGATTACACTTAAACCTAAACATCAGAAGGTAAAACTAAACAATTGCTTCAAATGTCATTCTGATACTTAAAGTTTTAAGGGGTTTTTGTAAAGCTCTTTGTAGAGAGCCTTAGGTATTTGACATATATTGATCCACTAGTAGGTCACTTTGAATCTGCTAATGTAAGGACTAAATTCTCGATATCTGCACCACAACAGTACCTATTTTAAAACTTTGGTAGATAAAATTAACAGTAAAACACTCCCAGGTGATGTCGCAAATGCATGCGTTTCTAAATAGTTCCCTTTATATCAAGGATCTCTAAACTGTTGGGTCCCTGTACAATTGATAGTACTGCAAATCTCTTTGGGAGAAGTTAACAGTATGACTTGTTATACTTAGCATTTCAACTCTAGCCTGTTTCAGTGTTTGGTACTGTGATTAGTCAGGAAATGAAAATATCTGATTTGTCCGTGAGCTCTTATTGCCTTTGTATAAGGTTTGGTTGCATCTAGTTGCACTCTGAAATCTATTCGGAGATAAGGCTTTTAAGTACTTTCATTTGAAGGGCAACAGAAACCGTTTCAAGTAAGTCCTATGACACTTTATTGGCACACATAAAGCAAGGGATTCGTTTACCTGTTTACCTTCACCGATTATCAAACAAAGCATTTCTTTATTTAATTAATGGATAAAGCATACAGAACATAGCACATTGCATTGTTTCAGTTGTTGGTTGTTTCATATATCATGTAAATTCCTATTCAATATTGTTTGTTATGATAGTGTTTCATTTGTTGTTTGTCTTAAAAGTCCTTTTTATTCTATACAATTTTACTTTATTGATACTACTAGATGGTAAATCAAATGAATATCAATTAGAAGAAAGACATACGTTGGAAATTTGATATAAAGCGTTGGGGTTTTTCATAAATGGAAAGATTTCCTTACTCTACTTGATAGTCGTTGGTCACGTTTTTCATCATGTTATCGATTTGAAAAACCTACTCCGTAATTTAGTTAGAACGTTGTGCATGTTTAATCTTTTAAAATCAATACAGACACTCCGTGCTCCCTTTAATTGTGTCTACATCAGAGAACCTAATTAAACATGAAATAAGTTTTGAAATAGATTACTTTGTTTTGAGTGAAATTATTCCGGAAATGCCATTAGTTCAGACAAAGCCAAAATTTAAGATGGTTACTTTTAAATGAATGATACATTGGTTTTCAGTATTCATGTACTGTTTGAGTTTTAGTGATTGATCATGGTCGTTATTTCTTAGTTATCTTTACCAGTCCAAATTGGTATCATATATGAAAGGTTCACATTCAGATTTGTTTTCCTATTAACTAATTTTTTCGAATAAAGAATTTCCAACTACAATGATTGCAAGCAAAATCATTCAAAAATATCCTGATACCAACAGCCGATTTTTTTTATCAAAATACAAATAACTACTTTTTATTTTTAAGTTTACCCTCTAAAATTCGCCGTTGCTAAAAAGAACCCACAATCCAATTGGATTTCCATTATTTACTGGTACGTTCCAAAGTCTAAAATGCAACCTTACAAGTATGTGACATCAAAAGACTATCATGAAAACTGTAATTGTAGCATTATTTTATACATCCAATGACCATCATGCAAAATATTGCATATATCTCATTTAATTAACAAAATAAAGGTTCTCAATATTTCTCCGATATTTGTTGTCAGACTAAGAATAACTATCCATACGAATTCTATGACTATGATTGTCAACATTTAAGTTACTGTGCTAATTCACCTTGACATGCTTTCTTCATGCACAGCAGTTTTGCAATAGCATTGTTGACAACCGATAACACGTTATTAAATATGTTTTTTCGCGACCCTGCATATTATTCCCCACTCTCTATTTATAGCAATAAACCTATTTTGGATAGCCCTTTGGTTTATTGTACATATCTCCATAATTATGTTCTTTATTTTGTTTGGTTGGTCGAAAATATTTGTTGAATATACAAAGAATATTTTCAGTTACTTTGACATTTTTAAACCCTGATTATGATCTTTAACAACATTTACTTATGCGTCATCCCATTCAAGTGATATGTAGAAGAGTTAAATTGACGTTGTGGCACACGCCTACACAGTAGCAATAACATTAAAAGGGCGTTTTCATTTAGATATAAAATGAAATAACAATACTTAGCATACATATTAAAGTACCATTGACATTATTCATAATACTGTTGTAGGGGGATGCTAGGAATAAACGTCAGTTACATGTGACGGACAACCCGCACGCTATGGTATATGTGTGCTATGATGGCTGATTTCTACAAGTTGCATCTTCGTCATTTTGCATCTTCAATTTTGGGCGAAATGAAAGATGATGATACTGTTGGCCATATTACCAATTGTTCTGAATGAACATGAAAGAATGAACAAAATATAAGATTCAAAGATAATTAATTTTGAGAAGTAAACCACTTACAGAAACTTCTTAACGTCATCTTGAAAACTGAATGTTCAGAAATTTACTTAGTTCTACTTGTGATGTGTGATTGTTACCTTTTATTCAATTCCATAAAATTATACTTTCTAATTCTATATCAATAAAGAAACGACAAAACATTATTTCGAAAAACCACAGGATTAAAGTGTATAATAGACACAAAATGAGCATTAATGATTTGAGTGGAGGATAGGATGGGTATAATGGACTCAATTAGTATATCACGAATTTCATCTCTTCGTTAGCCCTTTCCATATTCCTAAGACTTTTTGTCATTCTGAACTTTTGCTCTTTTTCAGAGCATGAATAGGAGGTCCGAGAGACGTGACTAGCAAGGTGAATTGTTATCAAAGTTCGATGAAGACAGTGTGTCTAAGGTGTAAGCGACCACAAACTGTTCTCGAAACCAATGATTGAAGCCTTTAAAAATCATTCAATATCATGAAAGTTTTTTTCTACCACTTAGCTCTTCCTGCAAATGTTCTTACAGAGATTTACATAAAAACGTGAAATCAATGTTATGTGTTTGCATCAATAAGTGGGAAATGATAGATAGAGTTGTAAATCGAAATCCTTTTGAAGGAATCAAAGTCAAGGATAAATGTCTTATCTTAGCCCTCATATGTCCTTCGTTGCTTACATGATGTATATGACAACTTCTCTAAAACGATTTATTTCTTTAGTGTTAACTTACCTATGATATTGAGTAAGACACTGCATATACATAAGGTTTTATTTATTCGCTATACGTGTCTGGCTTTCTGATGTCCGAGTGTATATCATTCATTTAAAAAATGTTTGTGGGAATATTTTAGAATTTGTACATAAAGCTTAGTATGTTAAAGTCCTTTCTTACTTATGTAGCTCTAAGATGTACATATCCATACAGTAATTCAAGTATTCAATAATGTCTCTACTTGTGGAATGAATTTGAGTATGTTTATATAGTTCTAGATACATAAGTAATTCCCTTGTCGATAATGTATATATTTGGCATGTGATTGTATACCATTCTTTTCTAAATCTTTATTCTACTTGTGTTTCAACATGTCCTTCATTTTATGTTTACTATCGCAGCAGTGTACACGTCCATATAGTGTAAATGTTTTTCTTTAAGACTCTTATTTTATACTTACACGTAACTCTGCATGTATGTTACAATCGTGCGAACCACAATTTAACTAATCAAGGAAACATATATATGTGAGAAGGCGATGTGCTTACCATGACTATTGAGAAATTGGATCAACCTCCAATTAAGATGTCAAACTCAATGTCACTATTCACAGAGCTTTGAACAGTATCCTCAGGGTATGGGGAAAAACTTTTATAAAAAGTCTTCTGTCTGAACATTTTCACTATCTGTACAAACGTTTCATTCACTGCATTTAAGATTTATTCTCTTTGTAGAGAGCCTTGGGTATGTGATATATACTGATCCACTTGTGGGTCACTTTGAATCTGCTAATGTAAGGACTAAATTCTCGATATCTGCACCAAGACAGTACTTTTTTTACAACTTTGGTAGATAAAGTTAACAGGTGATTTCTCAAATGCTTTCGTCTCTAAATAGTTCCCTTTACATCAAGGATCTCTAAACTGTTGGGTCTCTGCATAATTGATTGTACCACAGAGCTCATTGAGAAAAGTTGACAGTTTGACTTGTTATACTCAGCATTTCAACACTCGCCTGTTTCAGTTTTTGGTAGTGTGATTAGTCAGGAAATGAAAATATCTGATTGTCCGTAAGCTATTATTGCCTGTGTATTAGGTTTGGTTGCATCTAGTGGCACTCTGAAATCATTTGCTCCATTCTACCATTAGGCTTTTAAGTACATCTTAGCTTTCATTTGAATGGCAACAGGAAAATTTTCAAGTAAATCATTTAATTGACACGTTTTTTGCATATTTTAAAGGGAGAGTCCTATTGTGTTTTTTTTTTGTTGAAACAAAATTCAAAAGTACTTCCCTTTTTATACTTATATATGAGCATAACATGATTATTTCAAACCTATTTTTATAGAGACAAATTTTTCAAGTGAGGGTAACATTTAAGTTGTTCTAAATTTAACAATATTACGAAGAATAGAATGTATCACTGCATCCTCTTGAATTTTCCACAAAAAATACCCTGATAGGACTGTCCCTTTAAAGGGGCAGTAGCACGTTTTTTGATAATTTTATATTCTACAATTTTCACTGATAATTGAACATAAATGCTTAATGTATTATTTTGATAGTGTTAAAAATCTCATTACACAAGCAAATCATCCATAGTCAGAGGACAAAGTATGAAATTTCACATAAAATCCATTGGCGGCCATTTTGTGTGAACACCTTTAATTCATTAAGTGTAAGAAAGGGGAATCGCATGGCTAAACTTTACATTATACATTTGAATTATTACCGCTCCATTTAGTTTAAAAAAATTGTCTTTCAATTGGAACCATAAATTTTCCTTTTCCTGACATCACCTTATATTCCCCCTAAAAACGTGCTACTGCCCCTTTAAGCAAAGGATTCGTTTACTTGATAATATTTTACTGACTATCAAACAAATCATTTCTTTATTTAATTAATGAATAAATGATACTAGCATGTTTCAAATATTTCTATTCAGTATTATCTGTAGTGTTGTATGTCTCAAAAGTCCTGTATATTCTATAACATTTTACATAATTAATTCTAATGAATGATAAATTAAATGAATATCAACAATATCAATACATAATTTGCCTTGCAAATGACATTTGTTTGAAATCTAAGGGGTTTTCATAAATACATGTTTACCTCTACTTTATAGTAGTTTTTGTATCATTTTATCGATTTCAAACCACTAATCCAGGAATTTCTCCTGAGAAAAGTTAGTTAGAACGTCGTGCATGTTTAATCTTATAAAATCAATACAGACACTCAGTGTTCCTTTAATTTTGTCTACATTAGATCACCTAATTAAACCTGAAATAAGTTTGGAAATAGAAAAACTTTGTCTTTAGTGAACTTTGGTTGGACAAAGTCAAGTTTAAGATGGTTAAAGCATACCTAACTACAATGATTGGTAGGAAAATCACATAACAATATCCTGACACCAACAACCGATTTTTCTTCATCAATGTTATGTTCACCCTCTAAAATTTGCCGTAACTAAAAAGAACCCACAATCCGATTTGATTTCTGTTACATTCTGCTCCGTTCCAAAGACATAAATGCAACCAGTAAACTACGATTAAAAGACGAACATTGAAATTGTAATTGTAGTATTATCTTATATACAATGGTTGGAAAGAACAACATTCAACTATATTCCGACACAAAACCGATTTTTAAAAATCAAAGTACAACTAATTTCTATTTTTAAGTTTACCTTCTAAAAATTGCTGTAGCTAAAAAGAACCCACAATCCAATTGGATTTCCGTTGCTTACTGGTACGTTCCAAAGTCTCAAGTGCAACCTTTCAAGTAAGTAACATTAAAAGACGATAATGGAAATTGTAATCACGTATATCCCATGACTATCATGCGAAATGTTGCATATAACTCATATAATATACAACAATAAATCGAAGTCTCCTAAGAGTAAATAAAAGTTATGATGGAATCTAAGTCAATGAGGTATATGATCGATTGTCTTATCTGGGGGCTTTATATGTCCTTCGTTGCTTTTATGACAACTTCTTTAAACTGATTCATTCTTTTAGTGATAAGTTACCTATCATATACTTTCTACAGAGATAGATACTGCATATACATGAGGATTTATTTGTTAGATATACGTATCTGGCTTTCCATTGTTCGAGTTTATATCATTCATTAAAAAATATTTGTAGTTCAAATGTTGTTTCTTCAAATATATTTCTGTTTTGTTAATGGAATATGTAAATGTAATGCTAAGTATATTTAAGTCCTGTGTCACTTATTTAAGTCTGGGAACAATGTACATGTCCATAAAGTGATATACATTTCTTGAAGTATTCAAACGTGTCGCTCCACTTATGGAATTTGAATATGTTTAAATAATTCTAAATATAGGCAATTAACGTGTCGATAATGTATATATTTGGCATGTGATTGTAAACCATATTTTTCTAAATCAAATTCTCCTTGTACTTCAACTTGCCCTTCATTTTATGTTTACTATTGCAGCAGTGTACAAGTCCATATAGTGCTAGATATATATTAAGTTCTGTATCGCTTATAAATAGATCTGACAAGTGGTAGAGCTATCTCTGATATCTTCCGGACCAACAGACGCATGTCCACTTTAAGTTTGTAATTCATCTAAGTAATCACTACAGGAGGGAACGTATTTACACTTTTTTGTTATCTATTTCTCCTTGATACTACCCCAGGCTATGTAAATAGTGACATTGAGCTTGGCATCTAAGTTTGAGGTGCTCTCATAACATCGTTCTTGGCACGTTGCCTTGTGCAAATATACATGTACATATAACATGAAGGACTTGGCAGTTGTATCATTTGTAACGCAAACTTTTTTTGTAGATTCTTGTAGTACTTGATGATTGTGATAAGATTTAGGATAAATTTTGTTGAAGGAAATATATCTCGCTCATCCATGTAAGATTTTACTTCACTTCAGTGCCGTGCTGTGTTCATACGGTTCTACAATCTAATACAAACCTTAACTTAAATACAAATAGTATAATGTATGTGAATTTAGTCCGACTTGTGTGTATCATATATGAGCCTTTATACAGTCTAGGTCTTAATTCTGCAAGTCTTGGTTGACTGAATACACAATGAAATTATATAAATGAAATGTCATTATGAGCTCTCTTTTAAAGGGGCAATAGCACGGTTTTTTTAATATATTTTCATTTTTATGCCCCCGAATCGGAGATTCCGGGGGTATATTGTTTTTCACCTGTCCGTCTGTCCGTCCGTCTGTCCGTTTGTCCACAAAAACTTTAACCTTGGTCATAACTTTTGATTGGTCAGAGCTAGGTCTTTGATACTTGACATATGGATCCCTTGTGATGAGACCTTTCAGATGACACCATGACATTTGACCTTGTGACCTTGACCTTGACACAGCGAGCAGGATGCATCCGGGGGCATTCGTGTTTCACAAACACATCTTGTTTTCACTTACAATTGTACGTTAATGCTATATGTATTATGTCGATAGTGTCAAAAATCTCATTACACAAACCAATCATCCATAGTCAGAGAACAAATTATAAAGATTCACATATAAAGTCTATTGGTGGCCATTTTGTGTGAACACCTTTGATACATTTTGTGTAAGAAAAAGGAACCGCATGGCTGAACTTAACATTATATATTTAATTTTTACTGCACCATTTAGTTTAGATACATTGTACATGTCTTGCAATTAGGGCTGTGTATTGCCCTGATTTTTATATTGCGATATATTGCGATAGATAAGCAATGTATTGGGATATGTATCGCAATATTTTCTAAAGCAAAAATAAACACATTTAATTTGAAAACCAGAACAAAAAAATCATAAAACATATTATTTATCATTATCTATACCTAAATGATATATTATTTGTGGATGATGTAAAGGGTAGTTTCCAAATGTTATATTAAGTTTGATAAGACTGTGCATGATGCTGATAACTACCCTACTCAAATGCTTGCTTGGTTTGATTTGTTTTTAAAAATTGGAACATAAATCTGATTTTATGTTATTATATTGATATCCTTAATGATTTTTAGGTCTAATTCTGACTTTTTGGATACTGAAAGTGCACTTTTAATTTTGATCAATATATTGGTTATTTGAAGTTGTATTGCGATACGTATTGTTGTGTTGCCGTATCCCAATATACCGATACAACGATAATATTGCACACCCTTACTTGCAATTGGAACCATTTATTTTCATTTTCCTGACATTATCTTTTATCCCCCCCTAAAACGTGCTACTGCCCCTTTAAAGGACATGAATACACGTTTAGGACAAATTCATATCAAAGTATACGGTATTAAAAGTTCGACAAAGACAAATTATGTATAAGAATGTTTTGCCGAATATAAGATACAAAACATACGATTTACCATACTTTTACCTGCCAAGAGTTAAAATCGTGATGCAGAATGTGATATATGTTTGATAGAATAGTTCAATCAATCTCTCCTTACAATGTTCTTTAACTTAGAACATCCGGGTTTTACACTCAGCCTTGTGTTTGCACAAAATTAATCTTCACGAGCTATGAAGCTTTTGACCTGATTGATGTCACTAACTTCATGCACATTAAGTCATCTGCATAGCTTCGTTTCTCTGAAGGATAAAGCTGAGAGGCGCACAAAATTATGTAGAATTAGTTGGGGTTTTTTTATGTTATATTGCATCCAGCGGTTGCAATATCGTTATTGTTGTTATCAATGAAATTTGGTGCTATTGGAAAATGTTGGTTAATTTGATGTAACTGTTTTTTTATTGATAATTTTTTTTATTTTGAAGGTAAATATCACATTGCAGCAAACAACATTCACTTCCATTTTCAGTTATAATGAAATTTGAATTTTGACTCAAGAATACCAAACTGCTGTAAAAGCAATTCTCCAGAGACAATGGATCGTAAATCGACTAAAATTTTCGTTTCTTCACAGTCTAAGTAAACCCATTATCTCCCCACAGAGGCAGATCAAGTCATGTTGGTTTAGCCTCTGTTCTATTACGCCGAAATCCGTGGGTTCTGGCAGTTTCCCCTGGCGGAATTTTTTTTTCATCTCAATACATTTGAATTTCTTTAACAAATGACACAGTCTAAGTAAACCTAGCCTCAATATTATCCGTTTCACTTCTATACTGAGTCTAAAAAGGTCTAATAGAGGGTCGCGTCAGCCGACCTTTCTGCGACCTATGACCTTCCAACGTTATACGTGCGAAGGCAGACTATTGTGGCTTGGTAAGCTCAGTTCTGATTGGTCAACTTGGTCACGTGGGCCGACGCGACTCTCAACCAAGCCTTTCTAGACTCAGTATAGAAGTGAAACGGATAATATTGAGGCTAGGTTTACTTAGACTGCAAATGACAAGGCTTCTCGCATGGAAAGGGTTGTTCATATCACAATGCCTTTGCCTTGTTTCAGTAGCCAAAATGATGATTTAAGAACAGCGTCGCTGATTGCACAACTAATTTTGATTGCCTCCAATCAGGCATCTCCCATTCTATCCCACGAACTCGTCGTAATATAACAGAGGCTAATCAACATGACTTGATCTGCCTCTGTGGGGAGAGAATGAAGTAAACCTAGCCTCAATATTATCCGCTTCACTCACTCCTAGTCCTATCAGTATAGAGGTGAAACGGATAATATTGAGGCTAGGTTTACTTAGACTGGTTTCTACACTGCTGAACGATCGTTCTATCGAAAACCCCTAATTGTTTGTTATCAGCACCATTTTAATAGGAACATCGGGAGTGTTGAATTAAGTTCTTTGTGTATACTTCTGGATGTGCCACTGAAAGTAATATTCGGTTGTTAACTGCCGAGAGGTCTAAATTTCTGCAGGTGTAGAATGTACCATGTGACAGTTTAACATGTAGAACATGTGTTCTGTGCACCGTGTACTCTCTCATGTGTATGGACATTTTAACCTTTTTAGATTTGGTTTATACGACGGAAACGTCATCATAAATCTTGAATAATGAACATTAAATAAAAAGGACATTTAACATGCAGGGCCCAATTACAATTTATGTGAACATTTAGAGCGAAACAAAACAACTTTTCTGTAGCCATACAAATTCAATCTAATATTCGCATGAGATCATCATGCCACAGTGTACATTGCTTTGACATCCTTGGCCTTTCCGGAAGTGTCTGTGTCGCGACTGTCGGTTCTGCAGCAGCTTAATCAAATCATTCCACTGAGAATTTCGTGTTTGGTGACCATCAAAAACAACCATCTTTGATCAATGCCAGGTAAGTTACTTCCTTGTATTGCCTTTGATTTATATATATGCAATAGGACATGTAACGGTTTGCATGAAAATGCCGAACCTTGACGGATAAAGTGTTAAATTAGTAACTAACGGTCCTTTACCAGTTTGCAATTTTGATTTCAAAATGTTGTACGGGCATTTCAAATAAACATATGGGTACTGAGCTGAAAATTTGGAGGTACGTGAAATCAACTTCAATAAAAAAATTCGTTTTATCTTTGTTCTTCGAGATTAAGTTTAGAGATAAGTCATTAACTTTCCCCAAACATTAAGTCATCTTAATTTTTTTTCTACCAAGATTTTTTTCTGAAAATGCATCCTTTATATTCTGACAAGCAAAGCATGAAAACATATGTTTAATTTTTTTTCTGGATTAACCTAAACTAAAAATGCCAATCAGACATTAAATTTATTCATAAAGTGATTTGATGGATAAAAGTCACGATATATTTTTACTAAAATTTCATGACAAATGCTCAAATCAGTAATAAGGATAATTTGATCTGATAATGATGTACAATTTCTCATAAAGGGTGATTTTGTGTCTTGACCCAGAAAAGTAATGAGTCATAATGATTATATTCATCATTATCTGGTCAAATAAAACCCATTTTTCTTGGTGTAATTAATCAACAGAATGATAATGATAATGAGTTATGTGTTACAAATATGCAAGGATCTGTTTTATTAGTCCCTAATGACATAGGTCATGACATCAGCTTATAATGTGATATATCATTTATGTAAATGCTCAACAAGGGAGTAATTCACAGTGGGGCAAGTGCCAATAAAAATGTATCTATGTATATAACTTACAGAACTCTTCACAGATACTTGATCTAGAAATAGATCCCCAGGTTATGCTCAAATTTGTAATGTTGTAAATTTATGTACTATAAGATAAGGATTATTTTTTTTTATTTTTTTTTATTTATGATACCATTTTTTCCTTTATTGACAGAAAATTTGCAACCTTTTTTTTCATTTCAGGAATATGTGTTTGAATAATGTTTTAGACCCTACAGGCAAACAAGGCTTGTGTTTAGAAAATTGGCGCCCTCCTGAAAAATTTACATATCCTGCTATGTAAAGAAAGTGGGAACTCTAAAATCTCAAAGCACAAAATTTCTGTTAAGCCTCATCTGAAAAAAACCCAGAAATTAGCAGCTCAGGCACTATTTTGAACATTGTATGTATACTATACACTATAGTCTTTGCATTGTGCATGTACATTTTAACTTAAAATGATTTTGGATAGACATAATGCCAAGTATCATAATACTAAGATTCATAATTGTATCTGGATATACAAGAACAGTGTGTCTGTGAAGCCTGTCTTAGGCCAAATGGATGAGGTCCAAGTGGGATGTACTATTTATCTCATCTGGCCTGTAAGGCCCGATGGCCTTATGATGTGCATGGTGTTCGGCGTCCGTCCGGCCGTAAACTTTGTGGAATTTTGATTTTCTTCTCCAGAACCATAAGGCCTAGAATGCTGAAACTTGGTATACAGACTCCGTGACTAGTGGGGATTATAAATTGTAGCATTGGTGGCCCTCCTCCTTAAAACCTATTTTAATCTTCTTCTCCAGAACCATAAGGCCAAGAAAGCTGAAACTTGTGTACAGACTCCTTGACTTGTGAGGATTATAAATTGTAGCTTTGGTGGCCCTGTGGCCCCTGATAAGGGGCAAAGGGCCACGCCCTAAAAACATATATTCATTTCCTTTTCAGAACCATAGGGCCTAGAAAGCTGAAACTTTGTGTACAGACTCCTTGACTAGTCAGGATTATAAATTGTAGCTTTGATGGCACTGTGGCCCCTAATAAGGGCCTCAGGGGCCACACCCTTTAACCTTATTTCATCTTTTTCTCAAGAAGCATCAGGCCTAGAAAGCTTAAACTTTGTGTGCAAACTCCTAAGTTAGATAAGGAGGATCTCAAATTGTACATTTGGTGACCCTGTGGTTCAAAGTAAGGGAGGAACCACATTTGCCACACCCTAAAGCAAAATTGATATGAAGTCTGATGAGCTACAGAGCCACTGGCTCTATTTTTGTATTGTCCAAACACATGGCATATAGATTATAATGAAATTTAAATACATGTGTGCACATATTCAATATTTTTGCCTCTGTGGATAACTTTATTTGTATTTTTTAAGCTTTAACACTGTTCTGTTGTACTAGATTTTGTTAGAAGAAAATATCCAATCCACCTTGATGTCTGCTTAAACATAAAGAAATCCCATATTTTACGGATTTTTACATGTGTGACATTTCAGGGAAATAATGACATCTTTAATAACTCTTGCTTTATGTCAAGTTTTTGATGGTTGAAAAAAACATATAGAAAAAATTGTATTATCTAAAAAATCATTATTTTCTTTATACATATGCTGTTTTTTTTTATCTTTATAGAGAGTAGCTATCATTGCTATAAATGTAATTATGTTATTGAATTCGACATGAACATTTCACATAAAACTAAAGTAAAAAGTTTAATTGATATGTGATATAAAAGAACATGTTTCGCAGAGATTAATTAATTTAAGTCAACTGAAAACAATAACCAACTTAACATAAAAGATATAAATTTACAAATTGATATTCATCACATTTCTTTTTTTAACAAATTCATTTCACAATATATCATATGAACTATTCAATATCAGAATCAGTTATGAACATTAACTAATCTTTGATGTGCCAATATAATCAATCTATGTTCAAAAATATAAAAGTGTATTTCAATTTTAATTATTCTAAACAGATATATTGTTATCATTTTCCTACGTTTCTACAGAAAGCAGAATTTAAACTAAACAATCCTGCCTTTTGCAGCCATAAAAAAAAATTAATTGGGAGCATAACAATGTACATTATATTTCATATGAGGAGATATGATTGATTGTTTATTAATGTTAGGTATAAATAGTTATTTGAAATATATTTTATATATGTTATATGAACAACGACAGATAGAAGCACAAAGTGACATCTTGACAGTTTCAATAAAATATTTTATATATGTTTTATGAACAAGCAACAGATAGAAGCACAAAGTGACATCTTGACAGTTTCAATAAAATACATCGGCTCCCAGTATTGTGTTTGTCCTGTAAAACATTGCCCTTGACTTAAGGGTCATGAGTCTTGATTTACAATGGGGAATTTCATAGGCTAAAGGGGAATAACTTCATATCGCACAATCGAAGTCATAGCTGTTGTAAATCAGCGTAACTCTTTGAAGTATAATTAAATTCGTATTTATAAACTCATGCCAGTTAGGATATTGATTTAGGGGAAACTTTTTGTCAATATGGGGATTTTAGGGATTATTTGAGATTTGCTATATTTCAGTGCAACAGTTCTTTATGAGGCAGTTTAATTGATTGAACCTTATACCTTGACAACAGTGAATAGTGTCTGAAAAATAAAATCTTGGCTAACATTTCAAAGGCTCAAAGCATACAATTTTGAATGGATTGTGTTTAACAAAATGTCAGACTGCAAAATTTCAAATACATTAATGTTCAGTAAAAGCAGCATATTTTGTAATGAGACTCTTATGATGTAGTATTTGGTTTTGAAATAATCCTAAATATCATATGCATACCAATTAAAACATCTCCTTTATTTATCCCATAATGACACATGATGATGATGATGATGATGATGATGATGATAAAGCCAAATTCATGATTCCTAATTCAGCTAAGTTCTCCTGACTGCTTCAAAAACTGCAATTGACTACAAAGAAATTGATTGCACCAATATAAAGTGTCAAAATGTTTACTTTATCTTATTTCATATCGACACTTAATCAAACTGCTGCATTGGAGTATCAGTCAGTTTATCTTGACCAAATGACACCATTCATAAATTTGGCACAAGAGGCAAAAGGCTTAGAAAGCTGAAACCTTGTTTACAGACTATTCACCAGAATGGGATTATGAATTATTGATTTGGTTAACCTATGAGTGCTTCAACTGCGACAAAAAAAAAATTGTATCATCTTCTCAATAAGAAAAAAAGCCTAAAAAGACAGAATCATGTGTAGAAACATTTCATCGGATTTACAATTTATTAATTTGGTGACCCTGTGACTTCTTAATGGTCAAAGGAGCCTGAATCAAAAACTTTTTTTCTTCTTTTACAGAAGCAAAAGTCAGAGAAAGGTTTAAATCTTAGGTCCATGATCCACAGCTGATGAGGATTTTATAAACAAAATATGTGTCCCTCTGGACCCTTTATTCAAACCTGGACCACTTGTATAATAAATCGATGATGGCCTAATGAGCTACAGAACCATGGCAAAAAAACTACCTATGCATTTTTCCAAACAATTTTATTTGGTGTACAGGAGTTTGGGGAAGATATACACTGAATTTTAAGTTGGTTGTGGCATGATTCATTTTACTGTCTACTGTACTTTTTCTATATAGGGGTGAAATAGCATAGTGGTTACCACATTCA
Source organism: Steromphala cineraria (assembly GCA_916613615.1). Classification (NCBI taxonomy): domain Eukaryota; kingdom Metazoa; phylum Mollusca; class Gastropoda; order Trochida; family Trochidae; genus Steromphala; species Steromphala cineraria. The sequence goes on from OU744720.1 coordinate 46,255,680, forward strand.
CCTTCAGATCAGGTGGTTCGAATCCTGCCTTTGTCAGCAGTAGAGAACTGCTCTAAATGCAGTCAGGTTAGGGTCCATTGCTACACTGAATTTCTGTTGTAGTATGGTCTGGTACATGACATAGGATATCATTTTGACTTTTGATTTATGGAGAATAATTACATTCATGCATAATGTGGTAATGTATTTTCTTTATAGACATAAAAACAAAAACATAAAATTTTAGTAATGATATGTGATAAGATCCCATTATAAATTTAAATACTTTTAATAAAATTAAATAAAAATTTGATACAGTAAAATATATATATGGTTATAAAAACTCTTTGATCAAGGCCGAGTCATACCACATTCTAATGACTGTACATGATATCATTCATGATACAAATATGATACACATTCTTAAATAAAAAAAATTTTAATGCAGATTTTATACTAATTGAATAAAATATGATCACATTCAGATAAAGCTGTGCTGTAAAACATTTGAAATATGCAGGATTAATCAAACTTAAGTTAATAAATGGCATTAAAAATAATAGATATTTGATTTTGACAATAAAATTGATGAAATCGTGATACAGAATAAAACAAAGGAGGATAAGGATTATGTATAACCTGCGATCTAAAAATAAACTTAACGACATCTGATGGAAGAACAAAATCCCATAAAACAAAGTAATTCTTATAAATCAATCATTTCTAAAAACAACCAACAAAGAAAATTAAAGATGGATTAAAAATTTTGCACTTACAGTAAAACACGGATATTACGAACTCGGATATAGCGAACAATCGGATATAGCAAACAAATTTTCAAGTCCCGTCCCTCTATAATATCATTTAAATGTTAGCGTATAGCGAACACCGGATATAGCGAACTAAATTCTTTGGTCCCTTGGAGTTCGTTATATCCAAGTTTTACTGTAATTAATCAGGGGTAAATCAGTGAACAGGGGTTAATTTTTAAGGCAAAATGTTCATTGAAATGGATTTTACACAATAATTTCATCAAAGTGTAAAATGGATTAATATTAATATTAAATTGTCTACACAACATTAAAACATGGTTTGTGGTATACTCACAGGAAATTGAAAATAATCAGTATTTCAACGTTATAGATAACATCTGTTTATGATAAATAAAGATACCAAATCATTCATAGAATATTAACAACAAATAAAAGTGCTGTCATCTTTAAATTACAAGATTCCCCATTGTGTACCTTTTGTAAATGCCAAAATGAAACGATAAAACATCTGTTATATGACTGTGTACATGTAAAGAGTCTGTGGCATCGCTTATTTGACTGGATCAAAAAGTAAAACTGATGTCAGTTTGAATCCAAATGTTACGCATAAATGTTTCGGTTACAAAGAAAAACTAAATTTGATTTTTACTGTTACAAAACATTTCATTTACACCTGTAAATGCCAAAACAAAAAACCTCGCATAGAGGGCCTAAAATTAGTTCTACAGGAAACATATAACATAAGTAAACAGATACTCTACACTGAATGCAGATACGACAAATTCATGTCATTTTGGTCTTTGTGCCACAGTCTTTTTACATAAACTACTTCCTATTGTTCAAATGTATGAAATTGTATACCGTGTAAACCAATTGTGATAACTGTGAATTATTCAAATTGCTATAGACTGATGAAAATGTAACCATGCAAACCAATCATGATATGATAATCATACAAGACAATGTATGGTACATGTACCCTACGAAAAGAAATAAAGTGATAAAAAAAATAAAGGTAAAAATACGCCCCTCCCGTATACAATAGACTAAAGGAAAGACAAGCACCATTTTGTAAAAGTTCTTGCCAGATGTACCCTTGCCGGAAGTGAATTTGATTGGCGAAATTCAAAACAGAGAGTTCAAAACCGTGTCTTTTTCGCGGTCAACTTGCATAGAGAATTTCAAATTTTGCTGAGTCATGTCTAGGGTAACTGTCTTGCAATGATACTGTCCATGTATTCATGTTGAATAGATGTGTGGTAAAGGTTTTTGGAATGAGTACGAGAATCTGTGTCCGTATACAATTGAGGGAAACCTTGAAACGCAATAGCACGTTTTTTGAACATTTTATATTTTCAAATTTTCACTGATAATTAAACCTTCATGCTAAACGTATTATTTTCATAGTGTCAAAAATTTAATTACACAAACCAATCATCCATAGTCAGATAACAAATTATAGAGATTCACCTAAAGTCTATTGGCGGCCATTTTTGTATCAACACTTTAATTCATTTTGTGTAAGAAAAAGGAACCGCATGTCTGAACTTTTTTATATATGATGTATTTTGGCTTCATTAGTTTATCACATTGTCTTTCAATTTTAAACAATTTATTTTCATTTTCCTGACATAACTAAACGTATTATTTTCATAGTGTCAAAAATTTAATTACACAAACCAATCATCCATAGTCAGATAACAAATTATAGAGATTCACCTAAAGTCTATTGGCGGCCATTTTTGTATCAACACTTTTATTCATTTTGTGTAAGAAAAAGGAACCGCATGTCTGAACTTTTTTATATATGATGTATTTTGGCTTCATTAGTTTATCACATTGTCTTTCAATTTTAAACAATTTATTTTCATTTTCCTGACATAACTTTATGTTCCCACTAAAAACGTGCTACTGCCCCTTTAATAATACCGGGGGCGTAGCTCAGTGGTAGAGTGTCCGCTCGTCACCCGTCACCCGGAGTTCGATTCCCGGTAGCGTCATACAAACGACGTTAAAAGGTGGGAGTTGTTGCTGTCTTGCTTGACACTCAGCATTGTAAAGGCAGAACAACCCATTAACTGGAGCTGCACTGTAGCTGCCGGGTGCTTAGGCACAATCTAAATTTCCGACAATGTATGTATATACTAAGGATGATAAAGTGATATTATATTTTATTTTTATAACCTATTGTTAAGAGAGTGGGTATTGTTATCTATATTTATATATACTTTTAAGTATTGATTATTTTCAATTTCCTGTGTCATTATTTGCAGTCAGTCTCTTTGAATGACGCAGGTAGAAATTAAACCAGGTTTCGGTGATGATCTTATTTTGATGGGTTTAAGACAAATTTATCTTCTGAGAGCATCTTCTTGGTAAATGATTAATTATGTTTCTAAAAACCACTTTCAAAATAGATTTGAGATTTTCTTGTTGATGTTTTGTAAACTTCATTGGAATTTTAATAGACACTTAAAAAACTTTTACTTTATCTGAAAGCGTTATCATAGTGAATAGTATATTACTTGAAATCACTACAAGATCTGTTTGATTTATCTCGTTACCTATCAGTTTTGTGTAGGTCATGTACAAGCAAAGTAGCAATTTGAATGAGAATTATATAAGTACCCCTTTAAAGGGGCTGTAGCACATTGTTTTTTCACTTATGTCTACAAAATTTAACCAACAATTATAAGTTCATGCCAAATCTTTATCTTCAGAGAATGAAACATATTGTTACTTAAACTTATTATTTCCACCGGTATGTAATACCGTGGGCCCTGTCTGTCTGTTCATCCGTCTGTCTGTCTGTCTGTAATCATATGCATTTGGTTTCTGGAACAGAAAACAAAACCTGTTAGACATAGCTTATGTTGAAACTTAGTATGTAAATGTGTCAGCATATGTAGATGTGCCTTTGGTATTTTCAATTTCATCAGATATTATTTTGGGCAGTTTCAAAGGAAACATAACTTAGAATTCTGTTTCCGGAGCAGAACTCAAAAACTGTTAGACCTAGCTCAATGAAACTTGGTGTGTTGTATAGTCAGCATAATATGTAGATGTGCCTTTTTGTATTTTCAATTTCATCGGATATTTCTTTTGGGCAGTTTCAAAGGAGTTGTAACTTAGAAATCTGTTTCCGAAGCAGAACTCAAAAACTGTTAGACCTAGTCAGACAAAACCTGGTATTTTGATTATAATAAGCATGTGTAGATGTGCCTTTAGGTATTTTCAACTTCTTGAGATTTTCTTTTGGCATTTTCCATGGAATTGTAACTTACAATTCCATTTACCGAGCAGAACTCAAAAACTGTTAGACCTAGCTCATTAACACTTGGTATGTGGATTAGTTAGCATGATAAGATGTGCCTTTTGGTATAACATCCTTATATTTTGGGCAGTTTCAATGGAAACATAACTTTAATGCAGACCGAGAGGGTATGTCATCTTTGATGACTCTTGTTATCTATACTCGTGTAAGAAATTATTTTGTATCAAGCAGAAACTACTGCAGCCCTTCTTGTGTGAACACCTTTCAATTATTTAAGTTCGGAAAGGGATTGCTAAACTAAATATATTATGTTTGTTTTAGAACTGTTAATTCTTATTTTTAATTTTGCCATGCATTATGCACAAGATCACTCTACCTAAACAGATGTATTACTGTCCCTTTAAAGGGGCAGTAGCATGTTTTTAGGGTTAATATAAGGTGATGTTCAGAAAAATGAAAATTAATGGTTCCAATTGAAGACAGTGTATTTAAACTAAATGGAGCAGTAATAATTCAAATATTTAATGTAAAGTTTAGCCATGCGATTCCTTTTTCTTACACAAAATGAATTAAAGGTGTTCACACAAAATGGCCGCCAATGGATTTTATGTGAATCTTCATACTTTGTCCTCTGACTATGGATGATTGGCTTGTTATCCCCCGCCGCGCGTTTAGCGCGAAGCGGGGGATATAGTATTCAGCTCCGTACGTCCGTCCGTCCGTCCGTCCGTACGTCCGTACGTCCGTCCCGCTTCTTGTTAGCGCGATATCTAATGAACCGCTCAACCTAGAATCTTCAAATTTGGTACCAGTCTTCATCTGGGGAATACGCAGACCTGAAAAGTTTTCGGTGACCTTGACTTCATTTTCAAGGTCACAGCGAGACTTTGACCAGTTTTGAAAATGTTGTTAGCGCGATATCTAATGAACCGCTCAACCTAGACTCTTCAAACTTGGTACCAGTCTTCATCTGGGGAATACGCAGACCTGAAAAGTTTTCTTTGACCTTGACCTCATTTTCAAGGTCACAGCAAGACCTTGACCAGTTTTGAAAATGTTGTTAGCGCGATATCTAATGAACCGCTCAACCTAGAATCTTCAAACTTGGTACCAGTCTTCATCTGGGGAATACGCAGACCTGAAAAGTTTTTGGTGACCTTGACTTCATTTTCAAGGTCACAGTGAGACTTTGACCAGTTTTGAAAATGTTGTTAGCGCGATATCTAATGAACCGCTCAACCTAGACTCTTCAAACTTGGTACCAGTCTTCATCTGGGGAATACGCAGACCTGAAAAGTTTTCGGTGACCTTGACCTCATTTTCAAGGTCACAGCGAGACCTTGACCAGTTTTGAAAATGTTGTTAGCGCGATATCTAATGAACTGCTCAACTTAGAATCTTCAAACTTGGTACCAGTCTTCATCTGGGGAATAAGCAGATCTGAAAAGTTTTTGGTGACCTTGACCTAATTTTCAAGGTCACAGTGAGACTTAGACCAGTTTTGTAAATGTTTTTAGCGCGATATCTAATGAACCGCTCAACCTAGAATCTTCAAACTTGGTACCAGTCTTCATCTGGGGAATACGCAGACCTGAAAAATTTTTGGTGACCTTGACTTCATTTTCAAGGTCACAGTGAGACTTTGACCAGTTTTGAAAATGTTGTTAGCGCGATATCTAATGAACCGCTCAACCTAGAATCTTCAAACTTGGTACCAGTCTTCATCTGGGGAATACGCAGACCTGAAAAGTTTTTGGTGACCTTGACCTCATTTTCAAGGTCACAGCGAGACCTTGACCAGTTTTGAAAATGTTGTTAGCGCGATATCTAATGAACTGCTCAACTTAGAATTTTCAAACTTGGTACCAGTCTTCATCTGGGGAATACGCAGATCTGAAAAGTTTTCGGTGACCTTGACCTAATTTTCAAGGTCACAGAGAGACTTTGACCAGTTTTGAAAATATTGTTAGCGTGATATCTAATGAACCGCTCAACCTAGAATCTTCAAACTTGGTACCAGTCTTCATCTGGGGAATACGCAGACCTGAAAAGTTTTCGGTGACCTTGACCTCATTTTCAAGGTCACAGCGAGACTTTGACCAGTTTTGAAAATGTTGTTAGCGCGATATCTAATGAACCGCTCAACCTAGAATCTTCAAACTTGGTACCAGTCTTCATATGTGGAATACGCAGACCTGAAAAGTTTTCGGTGACCTTGACCTCATTTTCAAGGTCACGGCGAGACTTTGACCAGTTTCTAAAATGTTGTTAGCGCCATATCTCATGAACCCATTAACCTTGAGTCTTCACGGGGGACATAGTATTCCGCTCCGTACGTCCGTCCAGCTTCTTGTTGTTCACATCAATTTGCGGCGGGGGATCATGTCACCTTTGTGACAAATACTTGTGTAATGAGATTTTTGACACTGTCAAAATAATACATTTAACATTAACTAACAATTATCAGTGAAAATTTTAAAATAAAAAAATATAAAAAAATGTGCTACTGCCCCTTTAAGAAACCATATGTATGTCATTAGTGTAAGTATTCCATCTACAGTAGGATTAACCCACGCCTATATTGCAAGAGTGCTGACTTGCTGAAAGCAGTCATTTATTCTCATTATTTAACCAGGGACAGTCTTGCATCTTTAAATTGCACCTAACACTTTGGTCTTAAATAAACGTCTCATTCAGTACAAGGTTGGCCTGCCAATTTAGTGTTATCTATTCCGAGCTTTGCGGCAGTGTAATAGGCTGTTAGTTGTGGGCCTACAAACATAGTCTTGATTCTCATGAAGAATTCTCTTCTTATGGATTACCTCTACAGAGGTGTGAGAATTTCAGCACTGATAAATCAACAGGTCATGTTGCATTTCTCAACATTGCTTTGATAAGGAATCGTGTTGTGCTTGCATTTACTCTTGATAAAGTAGTTTTGTGGATGTCTGATTTCACGTCATGAAAATTTGAGCTGTGTTATATGTCAGTATATTATCTCTTTATATATTTTATATCAATATTTCCAGACTTTTGTTTTTTATCTTTTAATGACTTGAAATATGAAGAATTTTATGTGTGTGTTGTTATAATTTTTTAATATATCAAAAACAAATTATTTCAATATAGACTATCAAATATTAGTGTTGATTTATCATATGATACCCCTATTTCACTAAGGAAATGTCATGATTGGCCACGAATAAGTGAATGTATAAATTTAGTAACATTCGGCAAAATTCGTGAATAGCAATTTCACTTGTGCGAAACCTTTAAGAAAATTTTTAGTTTTTCATATTGTAACCCTATAAAACAGAAACAAATCATTTACAAATGTTTTACGAATTGTATGAAATGATTAAGAAATAGTTGCGAATACACTATGAATTTTCGTCCTTAATTCGGGACATTCATAAACGATATGTAGAAGATTCGTGAGTAATTCAGGGCAAGACCATCAAAATTATCAACCAAGAATTTCCAAGAACTGGTTACAAACTACAAGAATTAGTTACGAATGGTTTACGAAGGAAATTCGAACCTAAAATTCGTAGTTGATTCAAGAAAATTTGTGGACAAATCAAAATTTGTTCACGAATGCTGTGAGTTGGAGGAATGTTGTAGAATCAAATACAAATCATTTAAAACTTCAAAGAATTAATTACCAATTGTCTACGAATGTTCACGAATGTGAAAATTTTCTCTTTAGTAATGATTCGTGACAATTCCTCTCGTAGTGAAATAAGGGCATAAGTGTAACAACGCATGTGTTTCTGAATTTAGATAATGACATTATGATAGTCATGCTTGACATACAAACTTTTTATTATGATTATTCTATAAAGGTGAAGTTATGATTTATTGTTGATTAAAAGCTTTGATTTGAAGAAACATACAATGAAGTAGTTTTTTAGCCTTATGAATCTCAACAGACACTTTTGTATAGCAAAGGTGTCTATTTCATTTTAAGTTCATGTAAATGTCAATTATTTTTTTTGCCAATAATGTCAACCGATCGATTTTACAAACTAAAACGCATTTTATGAAGTGACTTATCACGTGAAATTGACATCTGATTTAGATATTGAATACTTCCACACTCAACCTAGGCAAATACATAACATCACAAGCTGTCTATGCATTTCAGACATACCGTAGTTTCTCTATAAATTCAACCTTCAAAATTTTAAAAGCAAATTAAACGATGATTTTAAGAAATAGATGAATCATAGGAGCATCAACTTCAACCTTTTAGCACTTGGTCGAAACTTTAGAAGTGATTTAAATTTTTGACCTCAGTGTGATCGTGTTATGTAGTCAAGTTAGTGGAGAAGTCAAATAAATGGAGAAATTAAATTAAATTAGTTTAATAATTAAGATATCAATATATGTATAATCTATAGAAAGAACACCATGCACTATAGCAGTAAGGCCCCCAATTTGTTTTTGTAATAACCATGCAAATATCATCATTCTAAATCTACAACAGTTTTATAAATTTCATGATTAAAAATTCAAACTAAGAGTTGATAACTTGGATACCAAATATTACATACACTAGCCAAATCTTGCAACAAGTATGTTTCTATAATTATATCTGACCGGTTGGTGAATGCAAACAATGGTACAACTTCTGTTTTTTTTATTAAAATCTCAATAATTGTATAAAGGTGGGCACTGAACGAACAGATAGAGAGGAATTGACAGCAACGATTTCCGTAATTTGTCTATAAATTTGACATCTACAATAATTCGACCACATGATATATATATCACAACTTCAAATCACTTCTAAAAATTCAACCAAGTGCCAAAACTTGATGCGCCTTTAATTCAACCATTCCAATAATTTCTTAAAATAAAACTATTTAAATAATGGAAAAAAACATTTTCTCTACTGCAGTAATGTGAAAATATGATATTATGATAACATTTTAAATATGGATTGAAATAGGTAACTTGAATTAACAGAGAAGTTATGGTACTTGAGTTTGTCATATTCGACCCAAATTACAAACTTATGACATAAGGATTTGTATCAGTCCACATACCGGTATCTGTATTACAATTTTAAAATATTATACACGTTATGTGATACGTATAGCAATATATTTGTACAATTCAAATTTATAGATGTTGCATGATCTCGTGACTACATAACAATGACAAGATCAGCAATCATTGTTCAGCTGTCTGCTGTTTTGAAAGGGAGATTTGTAAATGACGTGTTATGAAATTATACATATTTCCATTATTATTGACACAGAGTTGAAACTTTGTTTACAACTTTCTGTAGAATCATGTTTTATTTGGGTTTTTTTTTTTTAATTTTGATAGAAATGTTTGATTTATGGCATCTTTTGTATCACATTGTTTCTGTTTTGCAATATACTAATATATCAAAAACATTGCTCATCATTAGTATGTCACCTGTCACTCTCAAAGATTGTTTCGCCCAGTTTTGTTTATATGATCAATATCTAAATGTTAATATATATATAGTCCCTTTAAACTATCTGAATTTCTGTAAGAGTGATGGTAACTGCAGCTAAGTCAAGTATATCATACATGTATATTAAAGGGGCAGTAACTTGTTTTTTTTTTAATTTCATATTTTCATTTTTTTACTGATAATTGTACATTAATGTTTAATGTATTATTTTGATAGTGTTAAAAATGTCATTACACAAACCAATAATCCATAGTCAGTGAACAAACTTTAGATTCACATAAATTCCATTGGAGGCCATTTTTGTGTGAGCACCTCTAATTAATTTTGTGAAAGAAAAAGGAATTGCATGGCTGAACTTTACATTGTATATTTGATTTATTACTGCTTTATTTATTCTAAGTACATTGTCTTTCAATTGGAACCATTTATTTTCATTTTCCTGACTTCACCTTATATTCCCCCCTCAAAACGTACTACTGCCCCTTTAATAACTAATTGTTTATGGATAATGAAACTTATGTTTTTTGCCACTTATTGACCAAACCCTTGGGCTTACAAAATATTTTGATAACTACATAAAATATATTTCAATCTGTCGTGGCAATAACCACTTTTACTTTGTCATGCACATGTAACTGTACTATACTCTTGCTGGAATAAAAAAAAAAAAATATATATATATATATATATATATATTTCAATCATTTGTACCTTCCTGAATTTTTGTTAAAGTTTTTAATTATTTCTCTCAACCATATGATGCTGCTAATAGCTAATGTATATATTAGGTTTTATAAAATGATATGTTTATACTTTGCTATATAATACAAGTTCAGAAGAACTCAGATACCAGTTGATAAATGCAAGGTTGTGTACTGAATAACGTACTTTATTCTGACTTTATTGATGATAAACCATGTGTCAATTTTATGACTTTTAGACATTGATATCTTTCCCATAATTGAAAACTTGTCACTCCATCAGACTAAATGTCTCTTACAAAGGTCATTGATTTCACTGGGAAAACAAATCTGTTCAATTTTGTACTTTCGTGAAAAGTAGGTCATTGGTGACATATTTATGTGCAAAAAAGTAATTTATGTAGGCAGGTGTCACTAAAGTAAACTGCTTCAACTTGGAAAACAATGGTTTGATATCATACCTACACTCATATTCTACAGCTGTTGAAAAGTTTGTTATGCTGCTCATAAATACCTGTGTAAAATCATCCTTTTTTGATAATTTTGAAATTGGCACCGTTTTTCAGCAGAATATTTTACTTTACAGACAGGACTTTTAATTATATATGTTAAGAGTTCCTCTCTACAACATGCATATATATAATATACATATAATGGTATGCTTTCAGGAATTTATTGCATTACCCCAAAAAGAGGAGTAGGGTTTAAATCGTTAATTTCATATTTCTTCAAAATAATGTTAATAGTACTTTCGAAGTTGTGGTTTGCATTTTGGACCCAAGAGTTTCACAAATCTATGCCATATGTGTTTAAGTATGATTTTAATATGATTTTCACATTTAAGTATGTGATAAATATTGGCCTCTGGTCAATGATGTTGTAAATTTAGAGAAATGTCACAAAAAACTGCTGTGCTTTCATCAATGTTATTTTTTACTGAGAAAAAAATATATGCATTTATAGAATATTCACATTTTACAATAATTCATAATCAGATTAAGTCTTTGTAATGCTGTATATTCACTATATCTTGTTTGACAATCATCATTTAAAAAACAAGAATAAAGAAAATAATATTTAATGGATATTTATTAAGCACACCATCCATCTATAAGTGCATGTTCAAGAAGCTACTAACGTTGTTACATTGGTCTAACCAAAGCTGACATATTTGTCATTTTAGCTTTAACACCTACCAACACAAGTTTACCGGGTACCCATTTTCTTTGCTCGGTGAACAGTGTTACATTTTGAAAGTCATGCACTTGCCCCATTCTCTCCAAAGAGGCAGCTCAGTCATACCCGAGTAAGCCTCTGTTCTATTACGGCTAAAACATGGGATTGAAAGGTAGAAATCTGATTGGAGGCAATCAAAGTTAGTTGTGCAATCAGCGACGCCGTTTCAAAAGTGGTTATTCGCAAAACTTCTGGCTATTTCCGTGTTATCGTTAAAATTTAGCATCCAGGGGAGATAACTCTTCCTTCTACAAAACATTGCTTTTTACCTTCTCATTAGCTTTTATTTGGTAAATTATTAAAATAACATTTATCATAAAACAATAATAATTTACACAATTATAAAACAGTATCTTTCTAATGAAAAATCCTATCCATATCTGATTTTCAAATTTTCCCTCTCACACTGTAATGAAAAATAAACATAAAGGCATGATACTTTCCATGTCACAATAGGACCGTATTGGTTATCCAAAATGTGTTTTCATTGGATGCAAATAAGGGAGATATCTTTTTGCCGCTAGGGCAATCTCCCGGAACCCCAGGATCTTGGCATAATAGAACAGAGGCTAACTCGGGTATGACTAAGTGCCTCTGTGGGGAGAGAATGGCACTTGCCCAGGTTAACACAAAATTGTTAAGTGTTGGGCAAGGAATCAACCCTTCAAACTCTTAGTTGATTACCAGAGTAAGCAATGAGCCACGCCTATCATTGCTGAACTATCCTGATAGCGTTATACTAAGCATTGCACAGGACCACCAGAAGTCAATATCTTAATTGTAAAACACAGTGAAAAACAGAACAAACCTTATAAGTATGTATATATAATGTAATTTTTTATTTCTGTTGAGTAAATAAAAAAAATTGATTGGAGGTAAAAAATACTTTTAGAGAATCGATTTTATTCAAACGGTAATTTTCCCTATTTCATGCATCTCTGCCTTTTAGTCATATTTTGATTATTAATGTTATCATCAACTACCAGTTCATATAATAGATTCGTATATCCTAAACTGTTCATATGATATATTTCATAATATATATATTATATAATAATACAAATATATCAATATATTGATTCATGATAAATACTTTAGTCTATGTGTATGAAATAAATCTAAAGAAAAATAAAACAATTTAGAATTCTATAATAGAGCTAGAAGCTAGAATTCAATAAATATGTCTGTTTTTTTGTATACACAATAAAATTGCAAACACCTCAAGCAGACAATGCTTTATACCTGTCATTCACTAAAACAAAACCCATGTTTTATTGAATAGATTTTTGCCTACCAATGACTTAGACTTTCTCATTATAAATGTTCAATCTCAACAAAATTCAAAAATATTCCAATAAGTTTCTTAAACAGGATTAAATTTTTAAAAAGAGAGTACTTTCTCTAAACATTTAATGCATCATTTGTGTCTTGATGAAAAATATAAGAAGTTTGAATGTAATTCAAATGACGACTTTAATCGTAATGTTAAATTGGAAAACAGCTCATGCATTTTAAGTAGTGAAATAGAAAATGAGACAAAAACTTGACAAAAACTCAAGTTAAAGTCATGTGAGGGGTATAACTGTAATGTCAAATTAAAAAGAGTTCAAGCGATGTAAAATACTTAAGGAGAAAATGAGATTGAAATATTTGATGACCTGTTATATTGCGGGATTTTCATTTGAGCCCTCATGCTCTTATAAACTTGCCAGTTAAATATTCCAGGATGTCGAATAGTTCAGAGTTGCCATGGGGAAAAATGATAAGAAGGCTGATTGGCTATTCAAAAACAGGAAATGCATTTACCCAAATTGTGATTACCCAACCAATTGGCTATAAAGCAGAATAATGTCTGCAGTCAATCACTTCTTACCTTTGAATATTTCCAACCCTTGATAAAAACTTTTTTATGCCCCAAAATCCATGCTGTAAATAAGATATTCCATCGATATCTTAAAATATTTTCAAACTAAGATAAAAAATATTATGCAGTGATCTCCAAAATCCATATTGTAAATAAGATCTTCCATCCATAAACCTTTGAATATTTTCAAACTTAAATAAAAATCATTTTTTATATCATGATCCCCTAATCCATATTGTAAATAAGATCCTTCTGTACCTTTGAATATTTTCAAACTTAGGTACATAAAAAAAACATTTTTTATGCCACGATCCCCCAAATCCATATTGTAAATAAGATCTTCCTGCCAAATTATTTGCCATTGATTGATGTCAGACAAAAAACTCTGTGTACAAGATAAACTATTTTGGGACAAAATTCCATTGATGAAGTCTTAAGCAGGATCGTGGAATCAGGAGTCACTTATCAATAGTCTAGTAAGAGATCCCTCTTGATCCCAGCTATCGTTACTGTGCCTGTCCTAATCACTGGTATTTCCGTGTAAACATATTCCAACACCCAGCCAGAGCATCGTCAGCTTGACACGCTCCCACAAAAGGGTAGCAGTGAAACAGTTCGTCATTGATTCACTCAACTATTTGCCATCAGGGTACCAAGGGAGTTTCCCCTGCAAAGGACAGCCTTTCCTATAGTTAAAGGACAAGCGTTTCTATAGAACATAGTTTTTCCTATACCGCTAGCTTGAGTTCTATTGATTGATAACGGTGGACAGATAGGCTTGGAGAGAGACGCTCTACCACCGAACAGTGTCACGTGCAAGCTCTGTGCTTGCTCACAGAAGCCTAGAGTGACTGCATACTGAAGGGAGAAGTCTTTTGTACCGTGAGTAGCCAACCGGTGTAACAATACTTGTAGGATCTCGGGGCTGGAGAGGATATCAATGTGTTTGATGGGCAGTCGGTCACTGTGCATGCATCTCTGTCTCACTCACGTCATGTTGGGGATGTTTTAACAACGCTGTGGATTTAGCAGTTTGTTGCAGAGTAAACCCGGGGAACTATTTGAATGTGCTAACTTTCTAATGTGGATTTTACTGAGCTGTCACAGCGATACGGAATCTCACCCATGCTTGTAAGGTTGGTAACACTTTGTATACTTATTTCTTTTATCTATATGATACAGTTTTTCTGTACATCATAGGGTTAAACCTTGTGCTCAGTCTATATTTGTGTGCTCTAATTGGATGGTTGTCCTGATGTTTTAGTTTAAAAGTCGGAACTCAGGTGAAATTAGATTAAACTAATGGTTGCTGCTTGCTCGTTAGGGTGTGTTAAATAAGTCTGCCGTTAAAACAAAAACTGTTGATGAGCAGTTAGTGCAGGAAACTTGTAATGTTTTAGAAATATTCAAAGTTGACAAACTGAATGCTAATATTGACTAGGATTAATGTATATATTGTTAAGTTGTTTTGTAAATGACACTTTAACAATATAAAGTGGTATTGATGTGTTTTGATAATGGATCTTTTAATTTTTTTTGGTGAAAACTTTATTACGAAATGTAAACTTTGACAATGGGCTTTTGTCTAAATGTTTTGAAAAGTTGTTGAAGAAAGTTTATACATGGTGCTCTATACATTTTTAAACTAAAGGATAAATTTGTTTGTCATGAATACCTTGAGAGATAAACTTAACTGAGTTAAGAAAGGATGTTTATTAAAATTCTAAATTATTGTCTTTTCATTGCCTTAAAACCAATGAAGTTCAATATACGTTTGTCAGAAATCAAAATGCCAACTATGAGTTATATAAAGGATGATAATGAGGCTACTTTTATTAGTTTTGTCTATTAAACTTTTATATTATGTACAATGGAGAGTCAAAGACACACATTTTATGATCCTTGAAAATAAAGAGTATTTAAATGCTTTAGGTATCCTGTTAAAGCTATTAATGTCAAATATTAATCATAGGTTATTTAAAGAATTTTCTTTCTCCTAAATGTATAGTAATTATTGGCAGCTTTAGAAAGAGTTTGTTTAAGTTCAAAACTTACTTGTACTTAAAGATGCTAACTTAAAGATGTATGACGCCAATTAACTGTAAATAACGTTTTGAATGACGTAGATGACCTCATATATAAACTCTCTATCCTTGTCACATTATAAGTTCATCTTCTTTTTAAATAAGTTAATAATGTGTAAAGACAAAAGGGAGATATAAATAAACAACATTTATCACGTCTACCATTATGAGTCACTTACTTTACTTTTACTCATGTTGAAAACTACTTCTAACATAAATCGATTCTGCTTCCATCTGAACCCAATTTTTTAAATGTCTTCCAAATTTAGTTAAAAAAATAGAAACTGGAATGAAAAAATGTTGATGAAATCAGACCATCGTCAGAGAAAGAGACCCTGACAAGTTTTTCAAGTGGCTCTTTCCTTTTTCCGCGACCTCTTTATCTTACTTCCAGGGGATTTTACTTGGAACTTAGTTAGACGCAATTCACCCCAAAAGCAATCTGTTACATACCGAGTCTTCTCTATTCGGTTGCTTTCCTGTTTCTAATTACTATTACACAAGATTAAGTTGGATATATTTCAACATGGTACCATTGTGTGACAGAAGAGATATGCTGTGCACTGGGTAAAGTAATTTCTCCAGCATCTAGAATTGAGTTTGAGGTTATCTTCAAATACTTTCGGGAGCATCGGGAATTGAGTTTGCGTTTGTCCTCTAATACTTTCAGGAAGGTCCACAATCTTGTTTTAGTTGTGCCCAAATTCTATCAGTATGATCAAGAAGCGTGCTTTTACTTGTGCTCAGAGAAAGTATTTACTGTGATGCTTGAAGATTTCCTGGAAGCCAAATTAAAAAGTTGTGCTTTAATAACTTCTGGAACATTCAAAGCTGTGCTGAAATTATATATCAATTACATATAAGAGACATTAGAAAATTAAATACTATTTGTTGATATTATCATAAGCTGTGCAAAAAACACATTCTTCAAAATCTAAAATTGTATAGTTGGGATAAAGTAACTTCTGAAACATTAAAATATATCACTTGAGCTTGAATACTATTAGTTTCATCTAAAATTATAAGTAGCTGGAACATTCTTTAGGCAACATAGAATATCAATCACTTGCACTCAAATACTTCCAAAAACATCTCCAAAATCTTTCAACTATTCTTCAATGCATTCAGCACATTCAAATCTGTTGTGCTTGGTTACTTTCACCACAATATAATCTATCAGTTGTGCTTACATACTTTCGAAATCTGAAAGTTATTGTCAAATACTTTCAGGGATTTAACAAAATAATCTTTGTAAAAATGTCAAGGAAGGACAAAAATCATTTTTAATCAGCATTCTAAAACTTAATGGGCATCCACAAATTAGCTTCCACAAAAAAGTTTCCACTCAGAAATACTAAAAAAAAGTAATATCCACAACCTAGTATTTACTGTTGGTAACTGAAATAATAGAAGGAGAAATAATAAAAGGAGAAATCGTATAAGGAGAAATCATATTTGACTTTGTATTATCAAAGTCAAAGGCATCTTGAATATAATTTTTCACTGTGATTTTGCTCAAATACTCTTTAGAATTACCCAGCTCCTGTGTTCACTTTTACAGTACATAGAGTTTCAAGAGCATCATGCATGAACTTTGTGCTGTAGTTGAGCTGTATACTGCCAAGGACATCCAAAGTCAGAATGCAGCCACCATCTAGTTTATTTTGATGTAGCTTTCACATATATCAGTTGACAATAAAGCTTTTACTGAAATATTCAAATATTTCACCTACATCGATCCAAAATAAATATTGAACTGTTTAGCAATGAAGTATTACAATAGCATTCATACTCTTGTTTATTACTTTGTACTGAAGTAGTATTCAAATAATTCAGTACTATTTATCCATATTTTACTGTACAAGCATTCAAATTGCACAGTTCTATAAGTTTCAACATTCAAGTATTTAGTGGCATTCACTAGTCTTAGCTGAGGACCCAAATGATTTTATTCACATACTTTAGTGGCATTTACAGCCTGACTGAATAGGGATATATGGCTGACATCTTCTTTATTCATGGTATGCAGCATTTCGACACATGTTCTTGTGTCGGTCCTAAGCATAGGCTCTCAATGAAGCAAATGTGTATTCAAAACAGTAGTATTTCAAATATGTCAAATCAAGGCTATCCTTAAATCATGTAATGGAAACAAATGTCGTAGTCAGCTATCTTTAGTATCTCTTTTCTAAATTATCTGTAAAAATAGAAATTTAAAAAATCTTTTAGATCTAGATTCAAATGTTCACCCAAGACAATAAATCCCTCTTAAGATGGCATTAAAATTTCAACTGTACACAAGTCAGAGTATCGAAATCCATTTTCTGTTTTTGTAAAAGAAATCTATGCTCCTATTTATATTAGATAAGATATAGTTTATGATCTAGATTTACTATAAAACTTGTCAGAGGATCCGTGATATCTCCTCCGAGCTTGTCTTCTAGTTATTCAACAACTTTGACAGAATTTTAAATTCAATTTAGATTATTAAGTGTTATTCAACAAATGAAAATCAAGAATCTAGTCTCCTCTGTAGTTATATGGTCAAAGGGGAACTAGTACTTGAGGCTTTCACACCTAATTGACCAACAGTTACGTAATGCCATAGCCGAGGAAAGAGGTCACGTGACACGGACTAGGCGCCGGCCAAACGAGGTGCGGTCATTGTGACGGGGGAATTCCCCTTTATGACATGCGGTCATTGATTGGCTGAATCATTATCTTGTTCCTATCGAGCAATGAGCTGTTTTGTCTTAGAGATATGTTTTCGAATCTAAAATGACCCAGCGGACTAGAATTGAACAATCATTATGTTTTATCAGATGAAACAAAATTAACACTCATTGTCGTGTAGCTTCAGATTTTAAAATTCTGTATAGTATAGTTTTGTAACCAAAATGTTTTATACAATCTTCATTTATGCTTAAGTAACATCACAACAGTACAGTATTGAATAAGTTGGTTTAAACATATATATGCATGTTAAGGTGATCGGAAAAAAAGTAACAGGAAAAGAAGTAATGTTAATCATTCATGAAATAGGATACGCAAACAACCAATAGGCTTATTCAAATGCGTGTCCTTCAAAAAACAAAGATAATTTGCGGATAATAACATCATATCGATGAACACAATCCGTACATAGGTAACAATTTAAAAAATAGTTTTTAAAGAGATCACTCATTTTAGAATAATAATCCGTCTTGAATAACTTCAACAAAATATACTTGTTTTGAACTGGCAGAATCCTCCTCCAAAAATGATAAATTTGTTGATGTTATGTTGAAATATTAATGTGATTCAGAAATGTCACAAATATCTCGATATCATTTATATGTATGTTGAATCATATACAAAGTACATGTAAATAAACTTTTTAATCAAATCTTTGGGTTTTACAAATAGGACTTTTTTCCTAGGCAAAATTAGGACTTTTTACCGGGACTTTTTTACCGAACACCGATTATAACCTTTCATAAAGATGTTTTTATGAATGTGCGTTGCTGTTGTTAAATTGAGTTAAGATTTAATCTTTGTCTAAATGTTTCAAATAGATCAAATATTTATCATCTTTCTATCATAAACAGTAATGTCTCCTCGGATTTCAGGCAGTGAAATAAACAGGATAATTTTTACTTATTTAATTGTGAAGATAATAAAATACATCGCTGATATTTGTAATCACTGTACACACCAAATACATAGATACAATATACATGTCGTTAGTACCACCTTATCTATCTTTGTAATTTTCTTTTATGACGACCGGACACCTGTCATTTTATACGTTGTGTATCTATAGCAATGAAAGTGCGAAATGTCTAGTCGTATGACGTAAACAGTGACATAACTGTCCGGGCACTAACTAACTTGTCATCACAATAGGCGACAGGTTGTCTGGCCTAGTGACCAACGAATTTGTACATAACAGTGACCGCCGACTGTCTTGGTATCTTACTGCAGACCGAATGTCTAGACTAGTGACTAACGTATTCGTACATGGCAGTGACCGCCAATTGTCCTGGCACCTTTCTGCAGACAAAATGTTAACCAATGATATTGAAGAATATAATCCGACCAATGAAAAGAAGAAAAAGAATGTAAATTTATTTCATAGGACTCCCCTTCATCACTATATGTTAAACCTTGATCGAGCATGTATGATGTTAACAAATGCAGCGGATCTTATACATGGATATTTCTAGACGGTATGTTTTTTTCTTGTTCATATGCCCCCCCCCCCCTCATTCAATATTTCTTACAAATATATGATAAGATAAAAGAGAAGCAACCATAGGTTTAATCGTAGAGGAAACGGGTTCGTAGATTGGATTTTTACAGGTTCGTAATGAAAAACAGTTTCGTATAGAGTGACAAATTGTGAAATAAGTTCATAAAAGCAATAAATTATCATTGTAAATGAAAGTTTACATATTCAAAGTAGAATAATTGTACATCAAATGTATTACTACGATCGATGTAATGTCTTGTATAAATAAACTGAGTAGATACTTTGTAAATATTACATCAAAGTATATAATATATATTCACAATATTAAATGAAAATTTGAAGACCTCTACGAAGCTTTTTTCCTAAAAAAACGAAACGCTGGTTCCCCATACCATGCTAGACTAGGTTGCTGCACAGTTAAAATAGCGCAGAGTAGGCAGCGCGCTGATCGAGATTTACGGCCCTCTCGGGGCCTCGATAATAAAACACTGGAAGTGAAAAATTGAAGTTGGAGACCCCCTTTAAGCACAAGTTTTTCTATCTCTAAAACATAAATTATAATCTAGTTTTTGTTTTGGTGTATACCATATTATTCAAATAGTGTATTAACTGAGGATATGCTCGAAAACTAGTCTGTTTTCTAGAAATGCTTTAATAATTTCTAACACTGAAATCTTTCATGATAGGCTCTTTAAGTAGTGGGATATCCCAAAATCAAATTCCTGTTCTAGATTTGATATGATACATTCACCAGTCAAATCTTGTAAGATATTATCTAAAAGATGTTATATAGTTATCCTTAAACCAAGTTTCTGTATTTGGAAAACTCTCAAAATAATTCTTTCATCTTCAAAACAAAGTCTGGATCAGAAATGCACAAAAGTATTTGGAAAAGCATCCAAATTCTGACCATAGATATAAACAAAATCCAGTTTTTGTTGTTGGCAGGCCCTCTAAGACTCAGAATCACACATTCACGATCAGAAATGCACTTAAGCATTTGGTACAACATCTAACTAGTCTTCACTCCTGCTGTAGTAAATCCTTCCTTCAGCATCATTAGACATGCCAATTCTAAATTGACCATAAACAAGCAAAGTGGTGACTTTTTTATTCCTTCCAGCAGTTCTGATGAGATTTCCATATGGCTCTCTGGTTTCAATAATTCATGATGGTCTAATATGATCATGAAAGATATTTCCCCTCGTTCTGTCCTATCATTGCATCATAGCTTTTGTTGATGCGTTTGTAATATAAACTAATGCACATTGTGTGTTCAATTATCTGTCATTTGATCCATATAATGTAATACTGTCATATTGGGATATCATTTGGGTAAAGGGTAAAAAGTACAAATAGCTTGAGGAAACAGGGAACGGACTCCACGACCGGGAATTATACTTGCTAAAATGATCTTGGATTTGTTTATTTTGTAAATCAGTATTGTTTTCTTCATTTAATGTATACAAATGTCTATTAATGTACTTGTATTATCTAGTTATTTACTTCCTATCTACAAATATGTGCAGATTAAACAGAAGGAGGGGACACAAAGAACAAGCTAATAATTAATGACAGTATTATCTAATGATAAAATACTATATTTCATTGAAGATGTTTTAGTAGTGATTAAAAATAAGATTCTTTTCAGCCCGAAATAGAGGAAATAAAATCAGAATATAAAAAAAGAGGAATGATTTAAAAATTTTGTAATGTTATAAAATGTTTTCAAAATGTGAAATATGAGACTGAATCAATCACATGAAATATGATAAACTCACATAAATAAAAACATGTAATAAACATAAGTTTATATGGAAGGGGAAAGTGATTAAAAATGTGCTTAAAGCTATCAAAAGTTTCTAAAGAGTTTAGGAATGAATAAAAACACAATGAAAAAGCTGTCAAAAGAAATATGATATATTGAAAAAGATGCACCAAATGTCAAAGGAAATATTGTCTTTGTATTTACACAAAGAAAACCTTGCAGTGGCAGGACTGCCTGAACAACCATGCTTTCACTATGATATGTCAAGAAAACCAAATACAACTTCAATAAGTTTTTTTTATATATTTTTGGAAAGGGGCAATAGCACGTTTTTAGGGAAAATATAAGTTGATGTCAGGGAAATGGAAAAAAAGGGTTTCAATTGAAAGACATTGTATTTAAACTAAATCAACCAGTAATAAATCAAATATATAATGTAAACCTCAGCCATGTGATTCCTATTCTTACACAAAATGAATTAAAAGTGTTCACAAAAAAATGGCAGCCAATGGACTTCATGTGAATCTTTATAATTTGTTTTCCGACTATGGATGATTGGTTTGTGTTTTAAGACTTTTTACACTATCAAAATAATTCATTCAGCATAAACGTAAAATTTTCAGTGAAAAATTTGACATATAAAATTTTCAAAAACATGCTACTGCCCCTTTAATGTATAAAAACACAAATCATGTATATTGCCTGCAAAACTCTGATGACATTCTTCACACTACAGCAAATATATAATAGAAAATCCCTATCTTACAGCAAAAAGATGTTAAATTGTACATTTTACCTTTTATAAAGTAGTTTTTGCAATAAAGAGGTTTTCGTTAATCCCTTTTGTGGAACATCAGGTTACAGACCAAGGTATTTGTGAACCTCGATCAACCTTTTAAGAACTTCCCCTGGAGTATTTTTAGGAGTAAGTTGTCATTATGAAGCAACCATACATCTTACTTAAGCCCCTAGACTGATAATACTTCTAAGAAAAGAACCACTCAGTCGCAAAGTGAATATCGACTGTATGTCTGTATAAGTCCCGAAGAGCTTAGCACCACAACAATAGACTCTTTTCATATCATAAGATGACAAGGGTATTTATCAGAATTGGTGGCTTATGACATTATACAAATGTTTTTCTGTAAATAGTGGAACAATAGAATAATATTTGTAAAATACTATATTTTCTTATCATATAAATAGACGGCATAAAGATAAAATTGGTTGCCTTTCATTGTATTCCTAGTACTAAATTCTTTTTATATCATAAGATGACAAGGGTATTTATCAGAATTGGTGGCTTATGACAATATGCAAATGTTTTTCTGTTAATAGTGGAACAATGGAATAATATTTGTAAAATTGGTAATATACTATACTTTCTTAACATATGAATAGACAGCATAAAGATAATATTGGTTGCCTTTCATTGTATTTCTAGTACTAAATTCTTTTCATATCATAAGTTGACAAGCGTTTATTTATTAGAATTGGGGGCTTATGACATTATACAAATGTTTTTCTCTGTAAATACTAGAAATAGTTGAACAATAGAATATCATTTGTAATATACTATATTTTCTTATGTGAATGGAATAGCATAAAGATAAGATTGGTTCCCTTTCATTGTATTTCTAGTTCTAAATCCTTTTCATATCACAAGTTGACAATGGTATTTATCAGAATGGTTGGCTTATGACATTATACAAATGTTTTTCTGTAAAAACTAGAAATAGTGAAACAATAGAACATTATTTGTAATATACTATATTTTCACGTGAATGGAATAGCATAAAGATAAAATTGGTTGCCTGTCATTGTATTTCTAGTACTAAATTCTTTTCATATCAAAAGTTGGCAAGGGTATTTATCAGAATTGGTGGCTTTTAACATTACACAAATATTTTTCTGTAAATACTAGAAGTAGTGAAACAATAAAATATTATTTATGATATACTGAATTTTGTATCATATGAATGGAATATAGCATAAAGATAAAATCGGTTGCCTTTCATTGTATTTCTAGTAATAAATTCTTTTCATATCATAAGATGACAAGGGTATTTATCAGAATTGGTGGCTTATGACATTATACAAATGTTTTTCTGTAAATTGAGCATTGAGACAATAGAAAATTTTGTATGATAAAGTTTTTCTATTTTCTTATCATATGAATAGAAAATCATTATGTTAGTTTTGGTTGCTTTTCATTGTAATTCTAGTACTAGACTCTTGGTATCATACGATGACAAGGGTATTTTTTCGAATTGGTGGCTTATGACATTATACAATTATAACTCTGTAACTTTAGTATTATTGTAGCAATAGAAAGGTATTTGTCTTATAGATTTTTCTATTTCCTTATCATAAGAATACAATAGCCTTATGCAAGGATTTGTTGCTTTTCATTGAAATTCTAGTACTTGATTGTTTTATATCATCAACTGCAAAGGTATTTATCAGAATTAGAGGAAATGACTCTATACAAGCAATAAAAAAATATTTGTAATATAGATTTTATTGTCTCATCATTGCTTCAAGAATATAGCATTGTGTTAAGATTGGTTGCTTTTCATTGTAATAATAGCAGACTGTTTTTATATTACCGATAGCAAAGGCATTTATCAGAATTGATGACTTGACATTATACAAATGTTGTTCTCTACCTTTTAACAATAGAAAAGTGTTTTGTTCGGCGTTTCATGCTAATAGAATTTAGCATTTAGGTAGGATTGGTTGCTTTTCCTTATCATCATAGCACTGCACCCAACGACTGTTTTTATATCATAAGACAAGTTTATTTAGACATACAAAGGATACAGGATAATGAAATCAGTTACAGTTATTTAATTAAGCCCTTATCATTGTTGCTTAATTGATAAATAATTGATTGAAAAACATTGTTTTCCTGACATAAGGTCATATTGATATTTCCATATTTCAAGATGTATATATTATCCATATGGATGATTAACTACTAACTGCATACATCATATTCAAGTATATACATTTAACAATTATAATTATTTATAAAGAGATGACACTATTTTCTTTTAAGAAATCAGTATCAAGGATGATTATTGTTCCTTATTTTTAATATTGCGATATAATACAATACAGAAAAAATATTGCAATATGTTGCTACATTTCAAATTTCAGATTTCATATGCTCTCTTGTCTACATAACAGAAATGTCATTCTCTCCCCACAGAGGCAGATCAAGTCATGAAATGTTGATACACCCTCTGTTCTATGACACAGAAATCCGTTGGTTCCGGCAGTTTCCCCTGGCGGAAAAAAATTGCAACACAATCCATTTGAATTTCTTCAGCAAATGACAACACTTCTCGCATGGAAAGGGTGGTTCATATCCCAATGCTTTTGCTATGATTCAATAGCCAATATGATGAGTTTAGAACAGCGTCGCTGATTGCACAACTAACTTTGATCGCCTCCAATCAGGCATCTCCTATTCTATTCCACAAAGTCGGCGTAATAGAACAGAGGCTGTATCAACATTTCTTGACTTGATCTGCCTCTGTAGGGAGAAAATGGCTTGGCTGTATGCCATTTAGGAAAGGGAGATTTTGATCATGAGCTTATACATTTATTTGTGCTATTGACTTACAAATTTTACATTTTGTTTAAAAGTTTCCGTTTTATCAGGTTGAATTTTTCTGCAATGTAAGACTGAATTGTTCATTTAAATATCCGATATATTGCATATTTAAAAAATTATGTATTTATACATATCATGTTTCTGTTTCTGTAAAGCAATATACTGATATACGGATGATATCACTCTTATCAATATCATCAATGCAAATGATACTGTGTTTTTCCATGTACCATTAATCAATTATTGATGTAACCATAATCTAACAATGAAAGAATCATATAGTGATTTCATATCATAAGACATCAGTTAGTAATACAATAAGAATGTTTCTATCATTGACATTTCATAACAGTAAACAGCTGATATGTCAGTCACTGATTATTTGAATATATGACTTAAAGGGGCAGTAGCACGTTTTTTTTAAATGTTATATTCTAAATTTGTCACTGATAATTGTACGTCAATGTTCAATGTATTATTTTGATAGTGTCAAAAATATTATTACACAAACAAATCATCCATAGTCAAAGAATAAATTATAAAGATTCACATAAAGTCCATTGGCAGCCATTTTTGTGTGAACAACTTTAATTCATTTTGTATAAAAAAAGCAATCGCATGGTTGAACTTTACATTATATATTTGATTCATTACCGCTTCATTCAGTTTAGATACATTGTCTTTCAATTGGAACCATTTATTTTCATTTTGCCGACATCACCTTATTTCCCCCCTAAAAACGTGCTACTCCCCCATTAAGCTCATAAAGGCTCGATATCTTTGGCTGACAATACAATCTAATGCTTTATTAAGAGGTGTAGCAAATTTCAACCCAGTAAGCTATACCCTTTTAGATTGTGTGAAATATAGAGATCGATTTTTGTAAAATTAAAGGTCATCAAGATTTATTTGTAAATATTTAAAGATATTTGTACAAAGTATCATGTATATTCATACAAGTAACTCAAGGGTTGAGGAATAGATAACCTAGTAATTTCAGAATTTTGATAACAGAATCATCAAGCTATTTGGTAACTCAAACTAATGTTGTAATCTCTGACAAAAATATTGACTTAAAGGGGCAGTAGCACGTTTTTAGGGGGAATATCACGTGATGTCAGGAAAATGAAAATTAATGGTTCCAATTGAAAGACAATGTATTTAAACTAAATGGAGCAGTAAAAATTCAAATATATAGCGTAAAGTTTAGCCATGCGATTCCTTTTTCTTACACAAAATGAATTAAAGGTGTTCACATAAAAATGGCCGCCAATGGATTTTATGAGAATCTTCATAGTTTGACCTCTGACTATTGATGATTGGCTTGTGTAAGAAGACGTATGACACTGTCAAAATAATACATTTAGCATTAACTTACAATTATCAGTGAAAATTTAAAAATATAAAATTATCAAAAAACGTGCTACTGCCCCTTTAATCATTAGAGATATGTAGTGTAGCTACATGTGCCTTGGTAACATATTTCATTTGATTTCATTACTCACTTGATATATTCATTATTACAAAGAATTCTTGATGGTATACATGTGCATTTGCTATAGATGTGACATCTGTTATGTTCATCAAACATAAAATGAAGTAATTCAAAATTTCCATCAAAACTTAAAAAAATAAAAATGTAAAAGTAGTTCCCAGTTTTGGTAAGTAGACCTATCACCTAATTTACACTCAACAAATAAACTTGAAGACCAACATAAGCTATTTAATTGACCTAATGTATTATTGAGATATATCCATAAGATGGTATGATATTATATTTAAAGTGTTCCTTAACTTCTATGAATTCAACCTGGCTTGGTTGCAAAGGCTCGTGTGACAATGATCCTTATGTAGCTGGTATATTTAAAGTGTTTTTTAACTTTTATGAATTCAACCTGGCTTGGTTGCAAAGGCTCGTGTGACAATGATCCTTATGTAGCTGGTATATTTAAAGTGTTTTTTAACTTTTATGAATTCAACCTGGCTTGGTTGCAAAGGCTCGTGTGACAATGATCCTTATGTAGCTGGTATATTTAAAGTGTTTTTTAACTTTTATGAATTCAACCTGGCTTGGTTGCAAAGGCTCGTGTGACAATGATCCTTATGTAGCTGGTATATTTAAAGTGTTTTTTAACTTTTATGAATTCAACCTGGCTTGGTTGCAAAGGCTCGTGTGACAATGGTCATGAAGCAGGTAAAGGGTTAAGGTACAAATGCACAGTGCTTGGTAACTAATTGGAATAGTTCCTTACAATGGAAGCCATCTGTGGTGAGAAGCCACTGGTAACATCTTAGTGATGCAGATGCAAGAATTCCTTCTAAGACACTGTGTAAATTAAGTAACAGTACTGTACATTATTGTGCTGTGGATGCGATATCCACAGAGGATTGATAATCTCATTCTTGTGTTTTCTGACCATTACAGCAGGACTCTGATATAACGAACTCCAAGGGACCAAAGAATTTAGTTCGCTATATCCGGTGTTCGCAATAGGCGTATAATTCAAATGATATCAAATAGGGACGGGACTTGAATTTTTTTTCGCTATATCCGATTGTTCGCTATATCCGATTATCCGATTGTTCCCTATATCCGATTGTTCGCTATATCCGCATTCTACTGTATTTCCAAAGCACTAAGTTTTAAATTGATTATGTAGATATTCATTAACATCATTTTGTCGGTTCTTAAAAGTCTCAAACATCTTTTAAGACCCACTACTTTCAACTTGCTTACTCTTAAAAACTTGTTCCATGAACTCCTCTTCAACAAATGGACATTATGTATCATATTGTTCACTTCCTTCCAATCTTCGTCTAAGTGCCATCGATGAGCAAATAGTACCTTGAGGCAGATGCTTTTTATGAATATCCATTCTCACATTATCATTTTAGAACCAGAATAAAGCGCCTCAAATTAAGTAATTTAACTCAAAACTATTATTTTTTTTCACACTCAAAACAATTTTGTTTAGATTGTTTTTTTCCAAGACTCCTTTTTGTACAAAGCTATGCCAAAAAGCTGAAACCTATATTACCGAGATATTCAATCATACATATAAGCGTATGACTACCACAACAAAGCTATGCACATACCTTTTAAAGGGGCAGTAGCACGTTTTTTGACAATTTTATATTTTTAATTTTTTAATGATAATTGTACGTTAATGCTAAATGTATTACTTTGATGGTGTCAAAAATCTCATTACACAAACCAATCATCCATAGTCGTAGAACAAGTTATAAAGATTCACATTAAATCCTGTGGCAGCCATTTTTGTGTGAACACCTTTAATTAATTTTTGTGTAAGAAAATTTATCGCATGGCTTAACTTTACATTATATATTGATTTATCACTGCTTCATTTAGTTTAAAAACATTGTCTTTAGATTGGAACCATTCCTTTTCCTTTTCCTGACATCACCTTATATTCCCCCTAAAAACGTGCTACTGCCCCTTTAAGGAACATTCTGAGTAGAACAAAATGAGTATGTTAGTTCACTGTAGTCAGTTGATGCTTAAAGGGGCAGTAGCACGTTTTTTGACAATTTTATATTTTAAATTTTTCACTGATAATTGTATGTTAATGCTAAATGTATTATTTTGACAGTGTCAAAAATCTTATTACACAAGCCAATCATCCATAGTCAGAGGACGAAATATGAAGATTCACTTAAAATCTATTGGCGGCCATTTTTTGTGAACACCTTTAATTCATTTTGTGTAAGAAAAAGGAATCGTATGGCTAAACTCTACATTATATATTTGAATTATTCCTGCTCCATTTAGTTTAAATACATTGTCTTTCAATTGGAACCATTAATTTTCATTTTCCTGACATCACCTTATATTCCCCCTAAAAACGTGCTACTGCCCCTTTAAGGAACATTCTAATTAAGTAGAACATATGTTAGTTCATTGTAGTCAGTTGATGCTTATAGTTCATGTAGATGGAATTGGTCATAGGTACATGCATAACCATCGAAGAATTCCGCATTGGTGCCATAAACATTATCAACATAAGAAAGACAATGAAATTCTTTGGATGAACAGCTTCTTTATTTGACATTAACAATGTTTTGGTATAGATCCTTATACTGTATACTGCTTTATCCAAAGAATTTCCTTTGTCCATGAACTTATAGAATTCCACTCAAACGTTATCAACATGGTAATTGTTGTAGAAACACATGCTTATAATGCATGCTTTTGAATTTCATGAAAATCAATTTTAAAAATTTTAATGAAAGCATCATTGTCAAACATTTTACATAGTTTTTGGTTCATTCAGAATATCTTTCATCTCAAGAATCACATGTCCCTTTTACAATTGTAATAAATTCTATTGGGTAATTTATGACAAACTAACCAAAGTGGCATCCTCTAGAATTCATACATTTAAAAAAATGCAGGAGAAATATTTTTGTAACTAAGGTTCAAAGACTCGCAGGTTAACTGTATATATATACTTGTCTGCTATATACATGTACATAATTATAAATACATCCCCATAGAGAGATACAGTTTGTCTATTTTTATGCATGACCAAATATACATATGTAAGTAATCATGTTCTGCTTCTTGATACCAATATGTGGGACAAATGTGGTGTTTTTTCAGCACAGATGTCAACAGACAATCTATGAAATATTCATGATTTGTAACTAACCAGGGGATATTTGTCAATCAAATGGACAAAAGAATAAAAAGAACATGTCCAAGGCCTGACTGAATGTATTTAACCAAAGTTAGGTTGGCTTTATATCATACGCTTGCCACTAATGGCTAAAATATTGTCCAAGCGGAGTAAAACAATAACTCACTCACTCACAAATATTTCCCAGGCAGCGTTAAACAACTCATTCACATATAATTCATACAGTGTGTGCCAGTAGATAATATAAATTGTTTACCTCTTTTGGGGGGGATTTTGATAGACCATATTCATACCAGTGACTTCTGATGCAATCAATGACACTGGTACATAGTTTATGAGAACATTATGAATATAAGGGAAATATTGGTACAAATATTACTGTTTCAATTTTGCTTTAAGAAAATTTTGCTACTTTTATTGAAATTGAAATTGACATCAGAATAAATTGGTTATCAATTGAATGGCCTTGACGACAGTAAACAAAATTGAATCATCTGTCGTGACTTAAAAGTTATAAGCCTCGCAATGTATCATTACAAGATTGACATGATTAAATCTTAATCTAAGTGAGAGTGCATGCAATGCAATATTAAATCATTTTAACCACTTTATTTCTTTTCTTAGGGTAATAATAAATAATAAACTAGGATTGAAAAAGCTTAGCAGAGCCAGTTCAGGTGATACTCTATCAGTCCTGGAAGTTTCATGAAAATCAATTGGTTGGTTAAGTCAGAATTGCTGTCACAAAATCGGTACAAATAATAATAATAATAATAATAATAAAAATCCCGATAAGAACAATAGGTCTTCTAGACGTAGTCTTGAAGACCTAATAATCTACTTATATAGCGCCGAGTTCATACTAGGTTGCTCACAGGCGCTTCACATAGTCTGAAATTGTCAAGTTCTGGTAACATAGATAGTCTTGATATGATATTTTCAACATTTACATAACATTTACAAGGATGGCATAATTTGTTGGTATGGTAAATTTTCATCAATCTATAGCAATTTAAAATCTCTTTGTATCAATGTGAAATTTATGTCTAAGTTCAGTTGAAATTATATGTCAGGTAACATTAAAAACAGCTAATCAAATCTGATCAATAACAATTCTATAGATATTTTTAATGTCCCAGTTGCAAAGTAATGTCAGAAATTCATTGTGTGTGAGCAACTATGCTGTAACATTGTGTGCCAGTTCAAGCAATGAGCAATCCTTATGCTGAACATCAAGCAAGGAA
The DNA here is from genome assembly GCA_916613615.1 of Steromphala cineraria. Classification (NCBI taxonomy): domain Eukaryota; kingdom Metazoa; phylum Mollusca; class Gastropoda; order Trochida; family Trochidae; genus Steromphala; species Steromphala cineraria. Next base: position 46,286,566 of record OU744720.1, read on the forward strand.
GAAACATGTCACATATTCTGATATCTTTTGGTATGACATGACGGGAATTGATCCCAGACCTCAAACAGATGAGCGATAACCTTAGAAGTGCAATGTCATTCTGCTGCAATGTCATGCGATGTCATGTAATGTCATGCAATGTCATCTGTTTGTCCTTGGTAAGAGCTTTTTACATGGTACCATGTGATAGTCACCATCTGGGTTAAGTTATGAATCCACCATCAGCCAAACAAAATGAGTAATTTCTTGAAATGTATGATAACAAGTACAGCTTATTAATGATAATGATAATAAGGATATCTATAAACCGCTGACTTTCTAAACATGTAGTCAATGTTCAAACCACTGACAATTTAGATATAAACATATATACAACAATTGCAGAATAAATGAAATTAAAATCAAACTTTTTGCACAAATGTCTCAGAATTCATTACGTGAAATAGCTCAGATATGAGAAATATCATATGCATTTAATTTGCAGCTCTGGTCAATCAAAACACCATATCCATAGATTCAGGGCAAAGCAAACACTGCTAAATATTGCCATTGCCATTTCAAAACAATTATAGCGATTGCTTTCAGAAAATAAGCTTCCTCTGATTTGCCTTTGTTTACCGTTATTGACCGACATGTAAGTGACACAGCGCCGCCAGTGTTCTCTGTAATTAAAGACTGTTTTCCAGGAATTATTTGTCAGTTGAACCTCACTGACACTGTCCTTTGAAGTCTTTATTGGAAACTTGGACATTTGCTGGAAGACTGGTATTGTAAGGACTTGAGCGCTTCTTGAAACACGTTAGATGATTACTTCTCTCAAAACGCCTGAGGGGAGAGGATTCTAATATTCCAAATTGACGCTTGAGATAAGACAACATTTCTAAATCACTCCATATAATTATTTGCCTTTGGCTCTGTTTTCAAATGAAATATCATATGTGAATACAAATCAGATTCCGAACTTTTGCTTAATGGATGACAAAACATGGACATTGGTTATCAAAGAATTTTAAAGGTTGCATCTGCTGTGCTGTTTAATCAACATTTTTTGGTTAAGTGGCTGCTATTTTATGCATGATCAGTTATTTGTTTACCTCTGAAGTGCAAAAGGATCATTAAAGAAGAAAAACAAAAGTAAATTATTCATGTCTCTATATATATATTTATAGTAGATTATAATTGTTCATTTGATAACAAGATATGTTGTTTTATTTTTATTATCTATAGTTTATAATGTTAAAATTGAATGTTGTGTATATTACAATAATTATTTAATTGATGATATACCGGGGGTAATGTGACAGAATGCGTAATTCATTGTACAAAAATTAGGGTATAGGATGTAAGTTGATTATTGCTTGTTTATGCATTTAAGAGTTCGAAAATATTTTACAGATGTTTACATTTAATCATAAGAATAAGAAAAGAGAACAATATAATCATCCTTCTGCATTTTTTATAATCACATAAGTGTCAAAATCACTTGATAAAAGTGTGTTCATGTTTGTAAAAGAATATTAAACTTTGACAAGATAATAATGCAGAGGAATATATAGATGACAACTTCTTTGTTCATTGTATGATCATTCTTCTGAATTTGCATACAATGAACAAAGAAGTTGTCATCCATATATTTCTCTGCATTATTGTCATTCCAACTTCTAAAATGCCTCTCAAAGAAGTTATGAGCAAGTACATTAAAGTTATCCAAATATAATATATCATTTCTGATCATGACAAAGAGGCACTTTATGAAACCTCATCTTCATTTTTGAGATAAAAATACCTTCCTAACCAACTTAGTGATAATTGAGTTCATACCTCTATCTACTAACTTTTCGAAGAGAGGGGACACATATCATTACCACTGGTAAGCCAAAACAAGGCAGGCATTTCACAAATTTCTAGATTTATCACTAACAGAAGAGGCAAGCTCTAAGTAAAACAACACAACTAGATGAAAAGATGCAGAAAATGTCAGAAATTTCTCGTGCATTAACAAGTTATCTGCAAACGGAAGAAGAGAGTTATTGTTGTTGTCAAGTTTGCACGCCTGAGATTTCTGTAATATCCTGAGTTACGCTTCTAGTATACTTACATTCTCTTAGCTGAAGATATATCTTTAGTACATATGGGTTGTGTTGTTACTTGTATTGTGTATTGTAAGAAATACAGAAAAAGTTGGTGTCTTGGAAACTTCTTAATCACATTCAATCAGATAAATATGTATAAATATTGAAAGTTAGGCTACCTTTTATCATTAACAAGTGCCATATTTTGATATGTATATGTATATGTCATTTTCTCCCCAGAGAGGCAGATCAAGTCATTAAATGTTGATTGAGCCTCTGTTCACATTAGACCAAATTTGTAGGTTCTGGCAGTTTCCCCTGGCAAACATTTTTTTAAACCAACGCTCCTCGCATGGAAAAGGTAGTTTATATCTCAATGCCCTTTGTCATGATTAGTAGCCAAAATGATGATTTTAGAACAGCATCCCTGATTGCACAACTTACTTTAATTGCCTCTAATCAGGCATCTCCAATTCTACCCCACAAACTCGACGAATAAGAACAGAGGCTCCATCAACATTTCATGACTTGATCTGCCTCTCTCGGGAGGGAATGGTAATATGTTTGTCATTACTTTAATATTCTAAACATGTAGCGACTTGAACCCTGACCATGAGGGTGTTTGCATCATAACAACCTTGAAATCTTAAAATCATAGGAATAAATTAATCTGAAAACCATATATGTAAAGAATATGTGATGAATATCATAATTCGATTCATATTGAAAGTGCATGTTACCGGTAATTTAAAATAGATTATGATGAGAATTAGTAAATAGTTTTTTTTCTTTAACGTTTATGGTATCCAATTTATTTCAATCTCAAATATGTTAGTGTAAAATGAATCTGAACTTTTGCAGTAAAACTTCAACATTATCCGTTTCCTTTTTGCAATGCCACGATGCCTTAAAGACATATAAAATTACATGATATTTACACTAGGATATAAATGAATGTAAACTAAGCTAGGATATGAATGAATGTAAACTGAACTTACGATACCAATCTGTTTATGTGATATGATGTTACAAAATGTACCAAAGTTTTGCATTTCATTAGACTACAGCTGCGTACCTTAAAGTAACATAATCATACTTGCATGCGGTTTGGGATGACATTTAGCTATTGAGAATATAGATACATCACTCTGTAGACAATTCTTTCGTTGAAATTTTGATATGGCATATACAATTTTTTATCAACAATAACATACCTATTTCGACGTAAGAGCACAGTACCCCCAGTAAAAAGGGCATAGCATTTAATGAACCCGCTTTCAGTGACGTAATCATTATGCTTGTAGGATTTACACCGTGTCTCAACTACCGTAAATTGTGTTCAATTGATATGAACTTTTGCAGCAACGAGCATCTTATTTGGAGAAAATGAAAATAAAATCTAGTCGTGCGCGACAAAGACGTTTTTCAAGCGTATATTTAGAAACCGGAAGTTGCGAGATGACCACACTTGATTCGTCTTTATGTCGGGTGCCGTTTCGGTCAATTTGGTAAATTATCTCCTATTTTATGAATTTTGGTCCGATTTTCCCTAGGTTGGTTGCAACATTTTGCTAAAAATACAAGGAGAACAGTAAAATTACTTTTTAAAATATTGAACTCTGATTATGTTACTTTAAGTTTGTTCGTAGTCCAGCGCAAATGTCATGTAATCATGGCTGTCTTTGAGGCATCCTAGCATTGCGAAAACGAACCAGATAATATTGAAATTTCACAACATAAGTTAAGATTCAGTTTGTGTTAACATATTCGTATGTCACACCTAACAGATAACCATAACAAATTTGGCAAGGCATTGAAGTGACCAGGGTCAAAATTTCGAAACACTATTTTATGTTTTCGCTACAAAATCCTTCTTAAGTGATAAACAGCTTTAGATATAAGTCATATTTGTTCCTTTGCACTAAGGCAATGTAATGGTGCTTACAAAGTTTATATAGATTATTTAAATCGAAAATGAAGAAAATGTGAATTTCACAAATATGACCCCATCTGTCTATTTTACCATGCCAAATATTGAATTCCATCACCAGTGTCATGACGATCTCGAAATAATGTTTGGGGATGGTTATTTTACACATGGATATTTGCTTATCCTTTGTAAGTCCTCCAGGAGTTATTTTATGGACATCAAAACGAAACCCAAATTACATGATATTTGCACTAAGAGACACAAGCAAGTGAACAAACTTAAGGTATGCAGCTGTATATAGTTAGAATGAAATGAAATGAAATGAAGTCTAAAAAACAATTTAAAAAAAGCAAACCCTAATTGATTCTTTCACTAGTTCATCTAGGTAGATATAGAAGAAAAACGATCAATATTTCATATCCATCGGAAAAAAAACCTATACTTCCTTTTGCTTGATAAGTTATATATTTGCCTTTCCTGTCAAAATTTTAATGAGAAAAAAATTATTGGAATGTTCAGAAAAAAGCATAGTAAAACTCTGACATTTTTGTCATTTTCAAGCTATCTGATTACTGATGTTTAAAGAGAAAAACTTGATTTTAGCCAAGATGTATTTTATGAATTTTGTTTTTAAGCTGCTGTATTTATTGAATATGATCAAGTTTTGAGAAGATATGATATAACACTTGACACCTAATATATGTTAAGAAATAATATAGAAGTGCATTTTACTTCATTCTCTCCCCACAGAGGCAGTTCAGCAATAATACTTTGATCTAGCCTCTGTCTAATTAGACCAAATCCATGGTTTCCGGCAGTTATCCATGGTGGAAAAAAAAGCAATCCATTTGTATTTTTTAGCAACTGACAACACTACTCACATGGAACGGGTTGTTCATATCACAATGCTTTGCCAGGATGCAGTAGCCAAAACATAGGCGTAGGAACAGGGGGGGCACAGGGGGGCCCGGCCCCCCCACTTCCGAACCTGGGGGGGCCCTGCCCCCCCACTTTTCAAGAATTTTTTTTATAGAAAAAGTCACTTTAACTCTGTATTTTAGGGGAAGGAAAAATGAGATGAACGGGCCCCCCCACCTTTGAAAGTGGGGGGGCCGGGCCCCCCTCCCTGAACAGTAAGATTTTCGGTTGACAATTTTTTTAAAGAAAAGGGGGAGGGGGTGTGGGAGAGGGAGAGCGAGGGGATTTGGATTGGGATGGGAGAAAAAGGGAATCCCCTTCCCCAACATTTTATCCTTTATAGGGATCTACCCTGTAATTAGAATTGTAAATGGGAAAGGGTTCAGATTTTTTTACCTCGAAAATGCGAGGATATTTAGATATTACCCCAACCTTCCCAGGGGGTGGGGCATAAAAGCTCAGGGGTCAGGGAAAGCAGAAGGGTCTACCCCATCACCACTGAAACGGACATATGGGCAGGAATGTCCCTTTAATACTTTAAACACTTTTCCTAAAAAACATTTGATCTTAAACATCATTGAAAGATGTGTGTTTCATCTTTGTAAGAAAGAGATTTTGAACTTTATATGGCAAATAACAAAATGTATCGGTTTGTCTGCGTGCCTGTCAGTTTGTCTGTATTTAATATGTCTGATATTATGTGAAACATAAATTTGAAACATACATGCACGTGAATTACCCCCATGAATTAGGTTTTTTTAATCGTTTTAAAGGAATTATTTTTTCTTCCTTTTAATTACACATTCATAGATAATCTATCTTGCAAAAGTTTTAACTACCTGCTGATGTGAATAAGTGAGATCTTTTCACTGGGGCCACGCCCTTGAAATCTAAATTTATTTCCATATTATTTAAAAGGCATAAAAAACTGATTTGTTGTATACAGACTACTTTAAAAAATATGATTAGAATTTGTGGTGAATTTGTTGCCCCTAATAAGGACAATGCCCTTCGGAGCTTTAAAGCTTTATTATATCCATTTTCAGAACAAAATGCGATCCTTTGAAGTGAATTCCATTTTGCAAGAAACATTATTTTCAAAGATATTGTGACCCTGTTGTCTTTAACCTATAAAGTCTAGAAAATAGCTGCAAAAAGCCAGATGAGGTACAGAGTTAAGGCTATACTTTTCTATTCTTACCTGGAAGACGTATTTGACCATTTTAGCTTTTTGTTTCACGTTCATCATGCACGTTTTTAAGTGTGATATTTAGGCCAAATTTAAAAACTCAAAACCATTAATATGATGAGAACAAAGACTATGTAACAAAGTTCCCCCTTAAGCATTCCTATAACGTTTACTCATAGTAATTTTTATCTTTTCACGTGACTGAAAATATCTGAGTATATCAAATCTGTTATGAATATTTAAGCTATTAAAACATTTTTGACCTATTCACAGAGTAAACTTGACATTTGAGCTTATTTAAGTTTCTGAGACCAAAGGAGTTAATGAAAAACAAGAAGAAATGATGGAGATAAACTTACAGAATTTGGAGAATGCTTTCTATGTATTTCAAGGTTATAAGGTCAATTATTATTATATTATCGATACCAACAACAAAATTATCATTATCATCAGTTATCATTAATCACTCTATGAGTCATAAATCATCCATGAATTACTTCCATCATGAAATCCATCAATTATCCATCTACGTCTATGAGTCATAAATCATTCATTCATCAAGCATTAATCAGCAATTTTCAATCATTCGTTATCAATTCATGATCAATCAAACAATTACCAATTATCAAACACTAAAACAATCATTATCTTCTATAATCAACCATTCAACACTTAAAGATTATCATTTATCAATCTTTCAACACTTTAACGAACGGGCCCGTAACAATCATTCACCAATCATCAATCAATAACCTATCAATCATAAATCAATTATTCATCAATCATTGTAAATAATTCAACACTAAACAATCAATAATTCAACACTAAACAATCAATCATTCAACACTAAAACAATCAATCATTCAACACTTTTAAAAACCCATCAATCATTCAACACTAAAACAATCAATCCATCAATCATTCAACATTAAATCATCAATCATTCAACACTTCAATAATCTTTTATCCATAAAATTCATATATCATTAAACCAAATTTGGGTCCCCACACAGGAATCCATATACGTCAGGAAAGGCAACCCCCGCTCTAACAAAAAAAAGTTTGGGCCCCCCCAACTCAGCAATCCATATATATCATCCCCCCCCCCCCCCCCCCCCCCCCCCCCCGCTCTAACAAAAAGAAAATTTGGGCCCCCCCACTCAACAATCCATTTATATCATTGTTTGAGTTCCTTGAGAGGCCACCCCCCGCTCTCACCAAAAAAATTTGGGCCCCCCCACCCCTCAAACCGTTCCTACGCCACAGCAAAATGATGATTTGAGGACAGATTGGTTGCACAACTAACTTTGATTTTATCCAATCAGGCTTCTCCCTTTCTAGCCCAGAAACACTGCTAATTAGAACAGAGGCTGGATCAAAGTTATACGACTGAGCTACCTCTATGGGGAGAGAATTATGTCGAACTTTGGACTTGTATATTCTTTTTACATAAATCAACTCAATTTTTATCATAGTTTTGTTATTTTTTTAATTATGGCATCATTATTTCTTTTAGAGAATAACCAGCATCATTGGGATGAAACATTCAAACTTGCATTTAAAAATTCTATCAAAATAGTTTTTAAACCTAAACATTATTTTTTCACAAATTTAAATTAAATTTTTGAGAATATTCCAAAAGTCTTTTGTTCAATTTGATCTGAGCTGTATGTCATTGTGATGTTCTACATAATATAAAGTAACATTTTTTATCAAAATTTAATCAATATTTAATGTATTACATACTTCAAAAAAGTAATATATATTTTGCGAAAAAGAATCTATGAGTCATATATCAATTGTTAAGGCGTTGTATAAAAAAGTTCATAAAGATATTGTTTATTGCCAAGTTATATATATTTCTCAGCATGATACATCATGGCTTGGAGAAAACTTATTTAAATGAACCTGCAAAGCCCATCCAACTTTAACGCCAGCATTGTGGAAACATCAGAATATATGAATATTCCATTTCTGTATTGGCATCTCGGTTTTCGTTCAGACTATTAGCCTGACGAGGAGACGCTTTTACAAGCTTTTGGTTTTATGTTTCATACCTTTACTGGGGAGACGTAATAAAGTATAAACCATAGCACACATTGGCAGACAAGCAAAGTTGGAACCAGCACCATAAAGTTAGTAAGTTTCGTGATCTATAGTTATTGCTAATGAGAGCGCTAAATCATTGACGGATCTTTGGAATATTGATTGCGTAGTGGTCTTATTAGACATAGGCAATATTTTTGCAGTGAGAAATTGATTTTATATATGGCATTGTTCATAGATTCTCATAGGGTTCACTTGTAAGGCTAAAGGATGGGAATCCATGCCCATAAAAATGGTATGATTTGTGCTCCTGACAAATCTTTGTGACAATTAACAATTTTCATGCCCAGAATGAATGCTCTTGTTGAATCTTTGTAATGATAATAAATGACGTTTTTTATTATCACATTTTTTTCTCATTTCTCTTTAGTATTTTTTTTTAAAGAATTGACTCCTTCTTGCCACAGAGCCATTTTTCAGACTTTTTTTTATCAAAAGTCATTTTTTTCCTTCTCTGAAAGCTTTTGTTTCAAAGGTTTTGTGCAGGTATACACGGAAGAAACATGTTAATTGTTATTGAGATATAGAATTATACTTATGATGACCAGAACATTTTTATCAAAATAGAATAATAATAATGTCATTTTTGAAAAAAATGAATTGGAAATGGAACTTGCTGTTTCTCATTATACTCATATCATTGCTCAAATATTACCTTTTTAAAGGGAAAAGTATGTTATACAAGTATGTATAGGTAAATAGAGGTTTAATGCAAATTAACACATATAATATTAAGATCTTGAGAATATAATGTTTGAAATTACCACTTTGTAAATTGGCATATATTTTTAAAATTTATGTTATATTACATGAAGTAAATTAATAATGCTTTTGATTATGAAATCCTTAAACATGATACTTATAGTTTACTTTATGCATTTAAGGATGTTAAACCTTTTCAATATGGAGTATTGTCAGTTAACATCTTAGTTATAACAGCTAATAACATGCTAACATATTTATTGCCCATAAGTGTAAGTATGATATAATTTATAGTTTTTTTCACTGTTTTTATGATACGAAACCTTGTGTTATTATACCAAGTTTATCATCGTTTATGTGCATGTCATAACACCTTAAAGCATGCCAACATATTTATTGCACATAAAATCTAAGAAATAATATTTTTCTAAATATCTACAAAAACATCAACCGTCAAGTTATCACCTGTTTATAGCTTTTTAATACCTAGTATAATTATTTTAGAAAGAACTTCCCCAGTGTTTCCAAACTTTGAGCCATTTTTGACAAAAAAATTAAAGGTTATCTCAGATATAAGCCATCTGCAAATAAAATCAAATGGGGAAAGTTTTTAAATGGTTCAAATTTCTTGATAACGAGAGAAAAATCTGGAAATCTGGAAAACAGTCAGCAACAATATGGAAAGCTCCTTTACCATTTCTGAAATACAATCTTTGACAAATTATTTTTGTGTTTTCATGCAGGAAAGAAAGGCAAGCTCTAAGAGAGATGTAAACAGATAGCGGGCCTACATGTTAACACCCTTACAGTTATCTTCTGAACATTCTCAAGTGGATGTATAGTTTTCTCAGCCGATAGAGAGGTATTTGGGAGAAGGATGAAATGAGTTCATCATTCGGTACATGCCTCTATACCGCAGAAGCCACTGTACCGGCTGACTGAGATTCTATTGTTTGGCACTGGTGAAAAATGTTTCGCTGTTTGGAATTTTCACGCCAAACCCATCTACAGCTCAGTCCAGACGGTCGGTGCAAGAGGATTTCTTGCAATTAGGATAGGTGATTATTGCTAAATTAGCATGTTTTTCATGTTATTATAACCACATGGAGTTGAAATATATACTTCAACGCCCTTGGGAAAATGAAAAGTGTGACCTGCTTATTTCAAATTTTTGTTCAGTGTTATGAACAGAGATTTTAGAATGGATATAAGAAATTGTAATTTCATATTTATCTTGATAATATTATAAGAACCTCAAACAGTTAAAGTCAATACCACCATCTTTCAAATTCATTCATAGCGAAATGTTGAAATTGTATAGAAATTTATGAAGCTCATAAAACATACAAGATCTCCTCAAGTAATTGTTTCATGATATCTTCATTTCATTTTTAAAAAAAGTAATAATGTTCATAAAAATTCAATTCAAAGACTCAAATTGTTCTGAAAGGGTTTTGATATTCATTCTTTGATATGAACTCAGTCATTCATTGGCACTTTCTGTTAAAGTGTACAGCTGACATCTTTATTTGAAATAGGGACTGGAATAATATTTGGTTTGAAAGGTTCACAGTTATTGATTTGTACCAAAACAGTTGACTTTAAATAGTGTAAACCTCTCTGGATCTGAAATCAATTTTATTTATTGTAATAGATGATGAAATAGTATTTGCCGAAAGGTTTGATAGATATACCACCATTATTACCGTATCAATTTGTTAAAGAGGCAGTAGCATATTCATATTGAAAATATGAGGAGATGTCAGGAAAAGGAAAATATCTGGTTCCAATTGAAAGACAAGGTATCTTAACTAAATGAAGCAGTAATATATCAAATATATAATGTAAAGTTCAGCCATGCAATTCTCACTTCTTACACAAAATGAATTAAAGGTGTTCACATAAAAAGGGCAGCCAATGGATTTTAGGTAGAGTCTCATAATTTGCTCTATGACTATGGATGATTGGTTTGTTTTATGAGATTTTTAAACTATCAATATAATACCTTTAGCATTAAGGTATAATTTTCAGTTAAAAATTGGAATATAAAAATTAAAAAAACATGGTACTGCCCCTTTAAGAGTCTGCTTTTAAAAAAAAAAGAGTTGAATTCATGTAATCAATTAGAACATGCAGAACGTGCATACCATGTGTGTTCACAGATAGTTGAATGTTGACAGATTCAGATCATGAACCTGCTATTCTCATAAATTGATTGATGAACAAATAGTTTCTGCTTTTATCATGAATGTAGGATGCTACTATGAATTTCCTTATACCCTGTGGTACCTCCCCCTTTAACTATGATTAGTGGTTCCTCTTAGTACTTTACCAAGCACTGCCAATATACTAAGTGGTTATAACACACTGTAAGACACTCTCATATTAGCTGTTGTGATGTATGTTGGTTGGTAAATTGGACCTAGTTTAAACAATACGTTGCTATGTTGAATGCTAAATTGGACATAATTTAAACAATACCTTGATAGACCAACCCTTCAAAAGTGACCATTTTTCTTTATTCTGAGCTCCTACCAAAGATGCCTAATAGTTAAAAGTACTGTAAGACCCTCTCACATTCTGCTGTTGTGATGTATGTTGGATGCTAGATTAGACCTAATTTCAACAAGACCTAGACCAACCCTTCAAAAGTAACCATTTTTCTTTATTCTGAGGTCCTGCCAAAGATGCCTTATAGTTTAAAGGACTGTAATACACTCACAAATGTGCTGTTTTTATGTATTTGGGACACTACATTTAATTTCCAATCGATCAATAATGCCCAAATAGACCCAACCTCTAACAATGAACATTTTGTCCTCATGCCAAAGCGTTATAAAAATGCAAAATTAATTTAATTTCACCCTTATATTCCTGCCCCCTTTATCAATAAACATTTTTCCTCCTGTCATGCACTACCAAGATTCAAATTGAATTTCATTTCAGCAGGCCCTGATAGACCCAACCATTTCAAAGTGAACAGTTTTTCTTTATTCTGAGCTCCTGCCAAAGATGTCTAACAGTTTAAAGGACTTTACAAAAATCCCAAATCTGCTGTTTTTATGTATCTGGGACACAACATTTTATTTCTAATCGATCAGCAATGCCCAAATAGACCCAACCCCTTAACAATGAACATTTTGTCCTCAATGCCAAAGCATTATAAAAATGCAAAGTTAATTTAATTTCATCCTTCTATTCCTGCCCCCTTTACGATGAACATTTTCCTCATGCCACGTACTACCAAGATTCAAATTGAATTTCATTTCAGCAAACCCTGTTAGACCCAACCATTTAAAAGAAACAGTTTTTCCATATTCTGAAGTCCTGCCAAAGATACCTAATGGTACCTGTAAGAAAGTCTCACATCTGCTGTTGTCATGTATGTTGGATTAAGGATTTTCTGTATGTTGGATACTACATTTAATTTCAATTCAGCAATACCCAAAAAGCTTGGTTCTGCCATTAAACACCTTGATAGATCCAAACCTTTAAATTTCATTTTAACAATACCCTTATATAACTCTCCCTCCCCTTGTTAGACCCAACCGTTTTGACGTGAAGAGTTTTTCTTCGTTCAGAAGTCCTGCCAAAGATGCCTAATGGTTTAAAGGACTGTAAGAAAGTCTCACATCTGCTGTTGTCATGTATGTTGGATTGAGAATTTTCTGTATGTTGGATACAACATTTAATTTCAAATCAGCAATACCCAAGAACCTGGGTTCTGCCATTGAACACCCTGATTGATCCAAACCTTTAAATATCATTTCATTTCAACAATACCCTTATAAAACCCCCCTCCCCTTGTAAACCCAAGTGAACAGTTTTTCCTCATTCTGAAGTCCTGCCAAAGATGCCTAATGGTTTAAAGGACTGTAAGAAAGTCTCACATCTGCTGTTGTCATGTATGTTGGATTAAGGATTTTCTGTATGTTGGATACTACATTTAATATCAATCCAGCAATACCAAAAAGCTTGGTTCTGCCATTTAACACACCGATTGATCCAAACCTTTAAATTCCATTTCAACAATACCCTTATAAAACCCCCCTCCCCCTGTTAGACCCAACCATTTCAACAGTTTTTCCTCATTCTGAAGTCCTGCCAAAGATTCCTAATGGTTTAAAGGACTGTAAGAAAGTCTCACATCTGCTGTTGTCATGTATGTTGGATTGAGAATTTTCTGTATGTTGGATACTACATTCAATTTCAATTTAGTAATACCCAAGAACCTTGGTTCTGCCATTGAACAATATCGTGATTGATCCAACCCTTTAAATTTCATTTCATTTCAACAATACCCTTATAAAACCCCCCTCCCCTTGTAAACCCAAGTGAACAGTTTTTCCTCATTCTGAAGTCCTGCCAAAGATGCCTAATGGTTTAAAGGACTGTAAGAAAGTCTCACATCTGCTGTTGTCATGTATGTTGGATTAAGGATTTTCTGTATGTTGGATACTACATTTAATATCAATCCAGCAATACCAAAAAGCTTGGTTCTGCCATTTAACACACCGATTGATCCAAACCTTTAAATTCCATTTCAACAATACCCTTATAAAACCCCCCTCCCCCTGTTAGACCCAACCATTTCAACAGTTTTTCCTCATTCTGAAGTCCTGCCAAAGATTCCTAATGGTTTAAAGGACTGTAAGAAAGTCTCACATCTGCTGTTGTCATGTATGTTGGATTGAGAATTTTCTGTATGTTGGATACTACATTCAATTTCAATTTAGTAATACCCAAGAACCTTGGTTCTGCCATTGAACAATATCGTGATTGATCCAACCCTTTAAATTTCATTTCATTTCAACAATACCCTTATAAAACCCCCCTCCCCTTGTAAACCCAAGTGAACAGTTTTTCCTCATTCTGAAGTCCTGCCAAAGATGCCTAATGGTTTAAAGGACTGTAAGAAAGTCTCACATCTGCTGTTGTCATGTATGTTGGATTAAGGATTTTCTGTATGTTGGATACTACATTTAATATCAATCCAGCAATACCAAAAAGCTTGGTTCTGCCATTTAACACACCGATTGATCCAAACCTTTAAATTCCATTTCAACAATACCCTTATAAAACCCCCCTCCCCCTGTTAGACCCAACCATTTCAACAGTTTTTCCTCATTCTGAAGTCCTGCCAAAGATTCCTAATGGTTTAAAGGACTGTAAGAAAGTCTCACATCTGCTGTTTTCATGTATGTTGGATTAAGGATTTTCTGTATGTTGGATACTACATTTAATATCAATTCAGCAATACCCAAAAAGCTGGGTTCTAGCTGCCATTGAACACCCTGATTGATACAAACCTTTACATTTCATTTCATTTCAACAATACCCTTATAAAACCCCCCTCCCCCTGTTAGACCCAAGTGAACAGTTTTTCCTCATTCTGAAGACCTGCCAAAGATGCCTAATGGTTTAAAGGACTGTAAGAAAGTCTCACATCTGCTGTTGTCATGTATGTTGGATTGAGGATTTTCTGTATGTTGGATAATACATTTAATTTCAATTCAACAATACCCAAAACGCTTGGTTCTGCCATTTAACACACTGATTGATCCAACCCTTAAAATTTCATTTCATTTCAACAATACCCTTATAAACACCCCTCCCCCTGTTAGACCCAACCATTTTGAAGTGAAGAGTTTTTCCTCATTCTGAAGTCCTGCCAAAGATTCCTAATGGTTTAAGGACTGTAAGAAAGACATCTGCTGTTGCCATGTATGTTGGATTAAGGATTTTCTGTATGTTGGATACTACATTTAATATCAATCCAGCAATACCAAAAAGCTTGGTTCTGCCATTTAACACACTGATTGATCCAAACCTTTAAATTTCATTTCATATCAACAATACCCTTATAAAACCCCCCTCCCCCTGTTAGATCCAAGTCTTTCCTCATTCTGAAGTCCTGCCAAAGATTCCTAATGGTTTAAGGACTGTAAGAAAGTCTCACATCTGCTGTTGTCATGTATGTAGGATTGAGGAGATTACTGACGGTGAGGCAAGGGCTTTACAAGACTGCTACAATTTTCTCCTAGGGATTTTCAATGGCAGTTCTAGTTAGGAGGAAGGTACTTGAGGTCGTCCAACAAGAGGCGGAATTACTTGTTGACATTTTAAGTTTGGAAAAATATTCATGCTATAAAACATTGAAACGTCTACTTCATTACCTGCTGGTGTACTTTAACATCGAATAGCATGCGATAGCCTTACACTTTCAATTCAAGACATTTACAGTGTGTCAAAGCAAGTATTAAAACACAACTCAAGCTTTGAATTTATGAGTAGGGTATCTAAAGTAGACAGATCTGGTTGGTTCAATAAGAGTCTTACATGCCACACGCACGTCCCGTAAAGCTTTATCTTAACAACCGAACCCATAAATCATATCAACGCACTTAATGTTATAGCTTTGATATCAGAGTGTAGCGTGAAGCCTGAGCTTTGAAATTTGAGGTAATTTTATCAATTGAGATAATACCACTTATTGAAAAATGTTTTTGTGTTGAATTAAAGTGTCATAACCCTTTTTGTTAACCAAAATGTTATTATGTATGGCTTTCATTGCTGTTATGATCTGCATAGCCTTGATGCAACGGAGATCATTTTTGAACTTTGCATTAAGTTTGAAATCTAACTTGATCGATGAGTTTTAAATTTGAATTTAAAGTGGTTATTCATATTCAAGTCATGTTTTAAATTTCCGGTAAGATGAATCATGATTTTTATGTTTTATTCAATTCTACATAACCAATTTATATGAAATCAGATTTTTTTTTAGAAGTAAATTGAATAAAACTCCTAAAAAACATTTTCTTCGGGACCTTTTTCAGGCACAAAGTACAAAAAAATCAAAAGATTGCATCGAATTACAATCTGTTTAAAGCTTTTAAACTATTCATTGCTGCATATTTTAGTATTTGGAAAGCGCAGAGTTACCATAAACAATGCAAAAACTTTAATGTAACTAATTATGCCCTTATATTTCATTCATAGTTAACCCAACTCTAAGACCTCCTGTTGAATAATGCTATTAATGGCAGGTCATAAAAACAAGGAGTGACGGCAAAATCAATCAAGACTTAAGTCAAATGACTGATGACAAAGATTGCATATGTATATGTGTCAATATCCCGATGGAGGCCATCAATATTTAAAAAAAGACATTGACTCTGGAGATTTTCTTGCATTTTCCCGTCTTAGGCGTACAATGAATGTGTAACAACGCTGTGTTTGTAACTGAATGGTCTCCTAGGTCACAATGAAAATGTATGAATCATTTATCACACATCACCATCAGTATGGTATGGACATCGGCAGGAGATCTAACTTTGTCTTGTGACTGTAATTGTTTATCATACGAGACCGAAAGCTATTAATGATTTAATAACTAAATTCTATAGCTAGGATCAGCAAGTACTTGTCCATGTTTTGTAAAACACACAGGAGGCCTGCAACTGAATGAAATTTAATTTTATGTCGCTTTCAAGAATAATTTACGTTGTTCGAAGTGTGGGAACGGCAAACTCTGTATTTATTAAATCTCTGTGAGATGTTAAAAGACATGAATGACGTTTGTAGTCGTCTTAGAGTGACAAATTGTCTTTAAGAACAATTTGATTCCAAACAGAAATCTTCAGAGATCTTTCCTGAGAAAGATTTCTCTTTGTTGGAAATTTCAATAATCTTTTATGCTGTGGTTTGATTTCTCTCTCAAAGAATGTAATAAAGTTATGTATTGTGAAAAAATCCTAGTTTAAATAATTTCTCACAAAACAAGATCTAATTGTTAGAATCGTTGACATATTCCTGTTTTTAGACACTATTTATAAAATCATAGACATGGAATTGTCAAGAAATTCCAATGGATCAACGTTACATAGACATCTGTACAGAACTTTACTACTTTTATTGCTGGACTTTATACTGCCAAACCTTTTTAAAAGAGATTTTTCCCCAAAATTCCAGAATTAAAAACCATCAAAAGACTTTCATCCGGTATTTTAAGGGTTAAGACTTTATATATAAAACTCTTTCGGAGTTCTTTTTCTGTTTTTTCTTAATTGAGGGTTTCTTATCAGGTATATCTAAAGGTTCTTTATCTGACAACTTTAAAGGTTAAGAGCTAAATTGGTGTAACCTTGGGTCTTTGATATCCAGATTTACTTATCTGGAAACCTTTCCAAGTGATCCTGATAATGATCAACACAAACTCCTATTGCAACATTCAGCTTCTTTCTAAGAGTAATGATTTTGGTCTTGTCTTCTCACTCTAAGTAAGTGTAATATGGTTAACTAATAACACGGCCATATCAAAAAGACTGGGCTGCCAGGTTGAACCTTTTCAGAGTTTTGGTAACATAGAACCAGTGTCATATATACCTTATAAGAACATTGGCAAACATCATTGGAAATCATTCTTGAAATATGTACAAGTATGTACGTCTCAGTCAGTCAGTCAGTCAGTCACTCATTCACTCAGTCACTCAGTCACTCAGTCACTCAGTCACTCAGTCACTCAGTCACTCAGTCTCTCATTCACTCAGTCACTCAGTCTCTCAGTCTCTCATTCTCTCAGTAACTCACTCATTCACTCATTCACTCATTCACTCATTCACTCATTCACTCATTCAGTCACTCAGTCACTCAGTCACTCAGTCACTCAGTCACTCAGTCACTCAGTCACTCAGTCACTCAGTCACTCAGTCACTCAGTCATTCATTCACTCAGTCACTCAGTCTCTCATTCTCTCATTCACTCAGTCACTCAGTCACTCAGTCTCTCAGTAACTCACTCATTCACTCATTCACTCATTCACTCATTCAGTCACTCAGTCACTCAGTCACTCAGTCACTCAGTCACTCAGTCACTCAGTCACTCAGTCACTCAGTCACTCAGTCATTCATTCACTCAGTCACTCAGTCATTCATTCAGTCACTCAGTCACTCAGTCACTCAGTCACTCAGTCACTCAGTCACTCAGTCACTCAGTCACTCAGTCAACACTCCAGCTAAGATGGTTGTTTTTATTCAAACAAGTATCATCATTGCATAGTTTATCTTAAATTTCCTAACAGTCATCTTCAAGAGATAACAAAAAATATATTATATTCTCAATACTTATATCTTTTTGTAATTAATCACATCCAGCTTGTCAGATATGAACCTCCTCTTCAGTGCAACAGGAAATAAAGAAAATATTCTAGTACTTTTTACGACAAATAAAATATGTGATATTAATTAGATATTGAAAAACTACCTACCACACTCCCTCACACACAAGTCTTGTAAAAGTAGATGTACTCTAAAAGGGCAGTAGCACGTTTTTAGGGGGAATATTAGGTTATGTCAAGAAAATGAAAATTAATGGTTCCAATTGAAAGACAATGTATATAAAAATTCAAATATATAATGTAAAGTTTAGCCATGCGATCCCTTTTTTTTACACAAAATGAATTAAAGGTATTCACACAAATTGGCAGCCAATGGATTTTATGTTAATATTCATACTTTGTCCTCTGACTATGCATGATTGGCTTATGTAATGAGATTTTTAACACTTTCAAAATAATACATTAAGCATTAACGTTCAATTATCAGTGAAAGATTTAGAATATAAAATTATCAAAAAACATGCTACTGCCCCTTTAAGAATGCATAAATATTAACACTGTCAAAAGTGAAAACCATGAATAAGATACAGGTGAAAATTATGGAATAAGAATCTATCCAAATTATCAAAAAGTGCATGTCAATTTGATCTATCCTATAACCCCAAAGTGTTGTTGCAAAGCCTTCAAAGATAATGTCAAAATTGTACATGCATGTTTTGGTCAAGATACTTCTCAAGATCCAGAATGCCAAAAAAAGAAGAATGTCTCAAGAAGTTGAAATACTGCCGTTGTAAATAGATAAACTAGCCATTGTACCTACATCAGCAGATAGCTTATTTCTACTATTGTCAAACATATTCATAAATATTCTTAAAGGATTTATTGATAAACTTCTTCATGTTTGAAACAACATTATAAATCTAGCTCAAGTGATATAAATATTGCTAATAAACACTTATGTTGTATAAAAAGTTACTTCAAGTACTTATAAATACATATGAATTTATATATATATGCCAATATAAAAATAACTTTTGAACTTTGGACGGCATTCACAAAATTCCTCACCAAGGTTAAAGGAAACAAGAGTTCCTAATTTGGGTGAACGATAAATAATAGCAATGGTTTTTGAAGTGATGCCAGCCGTGAAATTATTTGTAATAAGGTGATATAAAAATGGCGGCATGCATTAATGCATGAGGATGATTGGGCGGCCATGGTTGTGAAAATAATGCATTCACTTGCAGTCTAGGATGAATGTTTACTGATTGCTTCAGGTGAGGACCTTTCACTGAAAACTGCTTTTTGATTATAACCATATGTTTAATGAAGCTTTGGAGTATGATATGATAGACTTCAAAAGAGAACCAAATGTTTACAAAATTTTGTTTTCAGTAATATTCTTCATTAAGTTCATTTGCCTCTCATGTTGTGGTGAAATGGATTCAATACCCTTTTCACCTTATTGTTGAAATTTTTAATAAAGATTTTTCCAAATTTTTTATCAGGTACAAATATTCTTCATTACGACTAGTTCATTTGCCTCTCATGTTAAGGTGAAATGGATTCAATACGCTTTTCACCTTATTGTCGTAAAGTTTAATCAAGATTTTTCCAAATTTTTTATCAGGTAAAACTATTCTTCATTACGATTATTTCATTTGCCTCTCATGTTAAGGTGAAATGGATTCAATACCCTTTTCACATTATTGTTGTAAAGTTAAATAACAATTTTACCAAAGTTTTTATCAGGTAAAAATATTCTTCATTACAATTAGTTCAATTGCCTCTCATGTTGTGGTGAAATGGATTCAATACCCTTTTCACATCTTTTGTTCTAAATTGTAATAAATATTTTGCTGATTTTGTTATCTGGTAATAGATTTGAAGGTCGTTTATTTCAAATTTTTACTCATTTTTTACACTGAGTTCACTGTATACATTACCCATTTTCATCTTTTGAAAGTAATATTTGTGTGAGGTTACTTAGTGTCTTTAGTTCAGATTACTTTAATCTTTAATTTACTTAAATATATGTAACTAGTTTCAAAGTTCCAAAGTGAACATCATATTTCAAATTTATAACATATTGGAATGTTAAATTTGATAAATGAAAAACATATTGGAATTATATCTTTTATAGCTGGATCTCGAAATCATTCACATTCATCCCCTGAGAGAATTAATTTTCTTAATGATGAATTGGAATGTAGCTAGATCGCTGTATTGGGGATACTTAGCGAAATTGTGTCTCCAATAACATTGATTATCCATATATATAAAACTGACATTGTTGACAAGCTAGGGATATCATGTTCATTTTTAAAATAAGTAGATAATATTTTCTTTGCTAAGTTGATAATGTGTTTAAATCAGTGTCAATTATTGCAATTGCAATCGTTGAGTTTTGACACTGAATGACAAAAGCTACTTTTTTCTAAATCTTAGAGGAAAGTATTTCCATTTTTCCCTCAAAGCTGGAATTGCAATCCAATTCTTTTATATAAGACCAAACTGTGATGTTAAATGTCTTGTGAAAGACTTAAAGACCCAATTGCTAAATGTTTTATTACATGAGGGACAACTAATTTTAGTACAGATTTTCCTGATGAAAAGTCCAGGGGGTGATAGGGTAAGCTTTCTAACATTCAGCCATGGGTATAATCAAGGGTGATTTAACAATGGAACTTCCATAGTAAATTTGTTTTTATACAGCCAAAATCCTGAGGTTTTAAAAATTTTTGAACTTAGCATCGGCTAAACAAAAGAGTTACTTAGCACATAAGGAGGAAAAAGTGCAATGCTGAAAATTTTTGTATCAACAATGATGCATTTAGTTTTTTTAAATAGAAAAATTAAAAGTTTTGTATTTTATTGAGGTCTAACAAAGAATTAAAAAACTTACAAAATGTATTTTTAAAATCTTCAACAGATATTATCTAAACATTTCCTTAATTTATTAAACATGACAAAGTTCGTTCACATACATGATAAGTTAAGAAAGATGTGGTAGGTACGAGAGATTGTTAAGAAAGATGAGGGGTTTTCTGGAGTTAAGGACTTAGCTCTGTTTATTCAAGTTGATAAGTAGAAAGTAAGCGAAACATCCAAAGAAACCTGTTTACCTTGTAAAATGCAGCGTACAAGAGTTATGTCGCTACTGGTTTTGGTTCTTGCTTCTTAAAATTGCTTTCAATTTGTTGCATGTTTTGACATATGTGCAGCTCTATAAACAAACGCTCTCGCCCCCAGCAAGAAGGGAGTGTTACTTCCCTTAGTGATGGTGTTTTGTGAATTTAACCTTATCAAAATAGTTCGTTGTAAATTTCAGGGCGGTGTTTGGATCATCTTGCACCAAGGATTAACTAGTGCATTCTTGGAACAATCCTGGATATGATACAGACCTAATTACATAGATAATTCCACGGCCAAACTAATCCAGATTGTGTGGAATTGGGAGATTGATGGGGTGAACTATACTATCAAAAGCAGATTGATTGCAATTAACAAGCTATCGACGACTGAATTGCTTTAATGTGGAAGGATGCTCGGTGTATAAGAAGTTCATACATAAGGCAAGAGTAGTGAAATGTACTAGACAATCATAAAAAGAGGAGATTCCCTTGGCAACAATAAAAATTTAAAAAATCTGCTTCCAGAGAACTCTGTGAATTGAATTGTTTTGGAAGAAAAAAGAATTGCGGCTGGAGGCTTCTGTTTCTTGGATATTTACATGTTTTGAGAGAGTTGAAACAAACTTGGATTTCTGATCATGATCATCAGTTACCTTTATCACAGAATTCAAGGACCATTTCGTTGAGGTAGGTAATTGGTTTTTAAGAATATTGGTTTAACCTTCACAAATTAAATTGTTTCCATTTCTTTTTTTGCAGCCACATGATTAAATCTCAAATCTTGATCTGTGTGTTTATAGCACGCATTCTATTTCTTTTGTTTAAGGATTTTCTTATGTTTTGTTTGTCCCCCTGGCGCTGTGTATCTATTGTTTTTAGTTTCTGTCTCTCCATTGATAGATCACTGTCTCTGTTACTGGCTTTTTTTCCATCACCCTCTCTGACTTTATACTTGATTGTCTCTCTCTGTTTTGTCTGTCTTCATGATGTCTCTGTTTTTATCTGTCTCGGTCTCTCTTTCTGTTTTGTCTGTCTTTGTCTCTCTTTCTGTTTTGTCTGTCTTCACGATGTCTCTGTTTTTGTTTTGTCTGTCTTTGTCTCTCTTTCTGTTTTGTCTGTCTTTGTCTCTCTTTCTGTTTTGTCTGTCTTCACGATGTCTCTGTTTTTGTTTTGTCTGTCTTTGTCTCTCTTTCTGTTTTGTCTGTCTTTGTCTCTCTTTCTGTTTTGTCTGTCTGCGTGATGTCTCTGTTTTTGTCTGTCCTTATCTCTGTCTCTGTTTTGTCTGGTGATTTCTCTGTTTTGTCTGTCTATCTAATGTCTCTGTTTCTATCTGTCCTTGTGTCTGTTTCTGATAAGTCTGTCTTTTTCTCTGTCTTTTTTTGTCTTTCTTTGTCTCTGTTTTTCTTTGTCTTTGTCTCTGTCTATGATTATGTCTGTTGTTGTTGAGATTTCTTCCCTTTAAAACATAAAATGCATGTAAAAGAAAACCATGATGGTGTATCTTGTAGATCTTATACAATTATCTTTATACACATGAATATGCAAGCTAAGGGAAACATTGTCATTGGAAATATCCATTTATTACATGAATTTATACAGGTGTTTGCTTTTAAAACTTAAAGGATATTTTTTTTAAAAGAGAAGCGCACCATTACAGATTTAGGCAATATTTTCAGCTTTGTGGTTAAAACTGACATTAAAACATAAATAAAATATTTCATTATATATTCCTAATTTCAAATCAGTCATATTTTGTTTATAAATGAATAAATTTTCAGGTTCTGAACATCATAAAATAAATGAATACTAACTGATAAAGAGGAACATTTGTATATAATATGTTGTACTTATGCAATGATTTAACCTTGCACAACAGCTGTTTTTAGTTACTTTGTAAACATTTTCATTGACAGATTTACATAAGGTATTTGTTATCATTACTTTAACTCATATGTATACAAATGTTATATTTAAACAGCTGAAAATATAATAATTGTTGATCTACCAGGAGGGGATATATTTATGAAAAATAATTATTGATTTAGAAAAAAAGTATAAAATACACTCTTGTATGCTGTCTTGTAACAAAAGTGGTAGCTGAGACAACCTTCTATAATAATACAAATGACATTTATAATATAAGATAACATATCACATAATTATAATTGTGCATAAGCTGTTTGGATATAAAATGCGTCAGATGAACAATTCGAAAACCATTTATGGAT
The DNA here is from genome assembly GCA_916613615.1 of Steromphala cineraria. Lineage (NCBI taxonomy): Eukaryota > Metazoa > Mollusca > Gastropoda > Trochida > Trochidae > Steromphala > Steromphala cineraria. The sequence continues at coordinate 46,309,963 of OU744720.1, forward strand.
TTATGCCAAAAATTTGTTTTTTTGATGTTCATAAAGTTCTTAAGAAGTACCTTATATGCCAAAGACTCATAAATTGCAATTTTAATGGAATTATCTGAAAGATGTCACTGGTGTGTTTGTCTCATAATATACAATTTCAACATCGAAATTAAAAATGAAATTGAAAACTGAAAATGAGATACTGCAATATCTTTCCTAACTTGAAGTAAGCCTTTCATATATTGTTCAAAAAGCATCTTTTAATTTAAACAATTCATAACAAATTTATACACCAAAATATTCAATTTGCAGAGGAGTATCATATTTCATTATTCATTGAAAAAAAAATTCCTGCATTAAATTTTCATATATCATTTTTGATATTGTGACAACGAATAGATGAAAAATTGTTGATTAACCTTAAATTGAAAGCAAGCATCAAACGGACTGAAACTAAACAAAATATATTCAAATCAGTCATATATAGTGAAACTCTATACCATTTTGTAAATTAGTTCTTGTCATACAAAATAAATCTGACACTTTGTTCTAACTATGTTATTAAAATCAAATGTATGTCAACAGAAATGTTAATATGTGCATACATAAACAACTGTGTTTATTTATTGATGCTATCATAGTTAAAATAAGTTCAGAAGGTTTTTTTTATATCAGATGATAGAAAACACTGATTATTGTTCAGATATCATTAACTGCAGTGTTTTTTAATTTGAATGAGCCAGGGTTACTTTGTGGTTTTTCACTTATAGCATCCAACTTGCTATTGGTCTCATAATCCATTTTTGTTTTGCTCTTTGGTTGGTGACTTAGTTGGGGATATGTTCCGTGAGGATATAATGCACGATGGTTTCGTGAACTAAATTCTACAGACTGTTCACTCTACACTTTGTCAGGAATACATGTCTAATTCCCTTAGAGAAAATATTTTTTGTGTCCATAGTTCAACACAACTATCTTGTTCTGGAAAGGCTAAAAAATGAATATGGCCAGTCTTACGCATAAATAAATATAGAAGAAAAATACACAAGCCTGTCTTATCCTTTCTTCAAAATAAAACCAGAACACAACCATTTCAGAATACAAAGGCTGAATTAACTACAAAATACATGAATAAAGCAGGAAACAGAACACAACCGTGTCCTATCCCAACATTAAGGTTCTATTCAGAACAGATCTAAGACTGGACAGACTCCAATTAAATGTGTTTAATGCATAAATAAAACAGGAGTAATTACACAACCTTGTCCTATCCTGACTTTCAGATAAAAACATATTCCACTGCTGACTAATAAACATCAGTGCAGGTATTCCCTTCTCTTATCAATTTCATTATAGCACTGTGAGGAAGCTTGTATCACTAATTATTATCTATTTTCATGATATTTGTGTAATTACTTTTACAGGTGTGTAACCTACTTAATAAGCAGGTGTCCTCGGAGGAGAAGTGCATGTTAGATTAGACTGTATCCTGTCTCCTAAACTATATATTCAATTACTGTAGTGAAAAATATTCAAAGCGATATTTAAGATCAGGGGAATTCCTTGTTACATTCAGTCACTTAGGCTACTATAGTGTAAATATTGACATGATAAAAAAACAACAACATTCATGCAGGTACAAAATGTGAACTTTAAAGAGAAAGTATGTTCTATTAAGATGTCTATAAATATGTTTGAAATATTAGATGAAAGACCTGTTCTGAGTCTATTTTGATGTAAAGATGAAATGTTACAAACAAGCAAATATTATTAATTCTTCTAAAATCTTGATACATTTCAGGAAACTATAAGACTTTGCATCCATTTAAATGATGCTTTCATAATGTACTTGTTGAAAATTTGACATAATGTCTAATCCAATTTGACTTTATTATGTTCCAAATCATAATCTCAATGACCTATTTAATACAATTGACCAATTTTTTTCTCAGTCTCTGCAAAATTGAGTTTGACATTGTGGCAATATAAAGGTACATCCTCCATTTATTATGAAAAAGTCTTTGTATTTTCACTATGCAGAAACACTTAACTGGTACTTAAAGAGGCAGTAGCACGTTTTTTGATAATTTTATATTTTAAATTTTTCACTGATAATTGTTAGTAAATGCTAAATGTATTATTTTGATAGTGTAAAAATCTCATTACACAAGCCAATCATCCATAGTCAGAGGACAAAGTATGAAGATTTACATAAAATCCATTGGCGGTCATTTTGTGTGAACACCTTTAATTCATTTTGTGTAAGAAAAAGGAATCGCATAGCTAAACTTTACATTATAAATTTGAATTATTACTGCTCCATTTAGTTTAAATACATTGTCTTTCAATTGGAACCATTTATTTTCATTTTCCTGACATCACCTTATATTCCCCCTAAAAAGTGCTACTGCCCCTTTAAGTCTTACTTTTCAGCAACAACCAGGACTTCTGGATAACATGATAACATTGATTGTGTTTGAAATATTTGTCTCCAAAAACTTCAATGTTGCTTTGATACAAGTACGCTATTTCTTTGCACCTAAAAAATTTAAAGTATCCTTTCCTATCTGAACTGAAAACTGATATGTCAATTAATTTTCCTGTCAAATAATTAGATGTTTTTAGCAATTTATTGCTTCCTTGTCTCATAAATGAAAACCATTGCTTTTCTGAAATATTTGTTATTTGAATTATTTACCTTTTGAAGTGATACATTTTCATATCCACATTTTACTCTTTGATTATTGCCGTTTTCAAAAGAGATTATTCGTGAAATTCTGTTGCCATGGATCAGTTTGGCATTTAGATCAGCAATGACTTCTTTGATTGGCATCTTAGAAGTTGAAAGTCAAATAAGGACTTTATGCTTGAGAACGATACATGAACCATGTGTGGTCTGTCTTCAATCTATCCTTGATAATGATATAAAAATCTGCATTGGATCAGCGCACACTTCGAATAAGGAAGTTGTCATCCATAAGTATTGTTCTTATTAAAATCAGCAAGTAAAGATGTGTCTTTTTGTCATTCTTTTGGCTTTGATGGCAAAATACACATGATTTGTTTTATTATACTCCATTACGCTCTTAAGTGTTATAAGCTTTCATTCTTCAGGAACCACTCTCTGAATGTTCCCTTTTAAAGAGGTTCTTGTTCCTGAAAACCTGCTGCTAGTCTAAGGAACATTTTGGCGCTAAAACTCAGCAGGTGTTGGCTCTAAAACACACTGCAAAAAGCTTTGACATTATGAAACAGGTGATTGATTTTAAAATACTGTAATAATGCAGCTGTTACCACAACTATATTTGCTTTTCAATAGCCATCTTTGAATCTTCCAATGTTTATCATTCCTGAAGGGACCATTGGCGCTTAAATCAACCGGTAATGGTAAGATCTTATTCAAACAACCAAAGTCATTCAATGACAATATGCATCTGATTGATTTTGAGATACTCTATTCATCTATTACAATAGTGATATTTGCTTTTTCTTAGTCATCAACCGTTCTTTGAATATCTCCACATTATCTGCTAGTAAGGACTTTAGCACTATAGCACTTTAGTTACCTGGTAGAGATGTTCAATATCACACAGCCAAAGGCTAGGATTTCAAACTGCAGGTGATTGATTTTGAGATACTCAGCTATTATTATGGTGATATTTGTTTTTCTTTAGCCATTAACCACAATATTCCAATGTTACTCAAGTTATAGATCAAAAAAATCTGCTACTAATGAAGAGTATTGGCACAAAATCATCAATTTTAGGTTGGTTCCTTGCAAAAGATGTCAAAATGTATGAGGTTGCATGCTCAAAGTGCTTAGTGACATATAACCTCTGGTCAACAAGTAAGGCACTCCTTGAGGAGAATACAACCCCTCGCCTGTCTGGCACTTGAGGTTCACATTCAGACTACGTACATATCAATTACTGCTGGGAGGACAGAGGGATACTTCGACCTTATAGTCACTTACACAGGGTGTTACCATAAGTCTTTCATGTTCTAGTATGATGCAGGGAATCAACCCTTCAAACTCTCAGATTATCAAGCGATGGGTTACCCACCCATCCAGCAAAATGTGCCCATTGTTGCTGAACTATCCTTCAAACATTTAGATTATTCAGCAAGGAAGGTAACCCATCCACCTAGCAAGCTGCCCCGTTGTTGCTGAACTACTCTAGTCAACTGAGTTATGCACAACATCACATGCCACCACCATTAAAGAAACTCTTATCATTCTCAGCATAAAATATATTCTTAAAGACTGCCATACAGTCTATTTCAAAACAGAGATGATGGTGTCTCATAGCTGAGCTTGTATTGCATTTACAGATCAATGATTAAGCAACAATATGCTGGCATTGTAGGACACCATCTTAATTCAGTGAGGGTTAATGCACTTACAGGCGACTGATCAATTATAGTAAGGTGATTGTTCATCACCAGCCCTCTAGACATTACTTATGTGAACACTTGCCGTTAATCAAGCGTTAATCAACCATCCCGGCTGCTATAATGATACAAGTAAAAGGTCATAGTATTTATAACTAGGCTGAATCGGCCTTGAGGACTTAATTGTCCACTTTTGAATAATTGCAGTGTTGGATCAACATGCTGTCGGACTGCAAGAATTCAAATCTAATTGTGCCATGAAATCGGAGAGTGAAAGCAACCACATTTCATCAATTATTTCAATTTCAAATAATAGTTGTCTATAGTCGTAAACTGGTGTATATGATTATAGAAACAATGGTTTGGGAAGACTTCTATGAATTTGTTGGATCAAATCATGCTATAAAACTGGCTTGAATTCAAATCTAATTTTTGCCATAAATCTGAGAGTCAAAGACACCACATTCCAGCTATTATTGTCTGTCACAGAAATTTAAAGATGTACAGTGAAATATCATATTTTCCGTACTGTATTTGACCTATTAAGCCCCCTGGGGGGTTAAAAATTTGGATAGAGGGGGGGGGCTTATTAGAATGTCTAAATCATTCAGTCAATTGATAAAAATGTTGTATATTCCCGATCTGCATAAAGTTTTTTAGCAAAAGTTACAATTCCAATTGCCCTAATTAAAGATAAGGGCTGAAGTCAAGTCTTCAATTCAATTTTTATGTAAAATTTCATAGGTTTGTTAAGTATGGTATGCCTGGAGAGGGGGTGCTTAAAGTGTTGTCAGGGGACGCTTATAGGAGAGGGCGCTTATTACGTTGAATACGGTACATTGAATGGGGAACAATTCAAATCTAATTTCGCAATAACTCTGAGAGTGAAAGGAACCACATTTCAGCTATTGGAGACAGTCACAGAAATCTATATACTTACAGTGAAATATATGAAACAATAAATGGTAAGATCAACTCATGCTTAGGCCAGAATTCAACTCAAATTGTGGCAAAACTGTAATCAATCTGACAGTGAAAGGAAACACATTCCATTATTAACTTCAATCTTAAAGACGGTCATATAAATCTGTGAGATGTACAATAAAAATATAGCGTATATAAATTGAATGGTGGAAGACTTCCATGGGTTTTCAAGAGTGTGAATAAAGAAGTTGAAATCCATAAAACTCTTCTTCATTCATTTATCTCATCTCAGGATTGAGACAAGTCGAAAGTTATATGTTCAGCAACTCAGAGTATTAGATAAGTTTTTATGTATTTCTTTTTGAGGTAAATTAAGTCATTTAAAGGTTAAATTTATTCTATAACAGTTATATCTACTCATAATAATGCTAAGTATCATCAAGTGTCAATTCTCATTAAAAAAACCTTTAATATGATGTTTCTACCAATTGTAAATAATTTCATCAAATCCCCTTTCAAAATGTCAATGTAGCGCTGTTTGATAGCAAAATATGAGCTAAACATTTACTTGACTTGCTAAGATTAGTTCCCATGTATAATGCTTACTTTTTAAAACACAGAGAAAAATATCATGAAAATTTGTTTATCATATTCTACATTAATTACTGAAATCCCAATACCATTATCTGTTAATAACTTCTCATCTATTATTTAAATTAATTTCCCTGGAGTAATTGAGGAGTTATCTTTATATGTGAAAAATGATTTCTGTTCATTCAATGTATTACCTAATGTCATTTATTTGATGAGACAGGATACATTAATCACAAATATGACAACAACAAGCCAAAGAAATAGAAAATCGTGCATTTCTGTTTAAAGATGAACACATTATCTCTAGCTATTAATCAAGGAAGCATTATTTGTAGAGCTCTTTAAAACACAATGGACATTATGTAATTACATTAAATCATTTTCTTTAACGAATTAATATCCATGACAACAACAATACAATATTTACATTGGAAGATAAATCATAATTTGCTTGCTTAATGCATTACATATGACTGAAACATAATGAAGATCTTCACCTTGATTTAATGGAAAATATTTTATATATTTATATATGATATTTATATATTTTATATTATATTTAATAGTTTCCATTAGCATACCAGTGATTTTGTCTCATTAGATCATAAACATAACATTAAGATTGTATATTCTGTCAATTAAACTGTTTACATTTCACACATCTGTGTAGATTTCACATATCACACAGTAGATCATGAAGGGTCAGAAGTCAGTATATAATTTGACCAAATTATGTTTTCTTGAGGTCATAATCATTTCTGAAATTTCAACCAAGTGCTAAACGTGCACAGAGGCCAAGGAAGTCCTAAGACCTATTTTTATTTTCGTCTCTAGAAGTGTAAGGTCTAGAAAGCTGAAACCTTATGTATGACTCCTCGACTAGTGAGGATTATAAATTATATCTTTGGTAGCCCTGTGGCCCTTATTGGGGCCACTGGGCCACACCTTAAAGACCTAGTTTCATCTTCATCTCAAGAAGTATAAGGCCTATGAAGCTGAAACTTTGTGTACAGACTCCTTGACTAGTGAGGATTATTATTTAAGTTAGATAAGGGGGATTCTAAATTGTACATTTGGTGAACCTGTGGCCCCTACTAAGGGGAAACCACATAACTCTCGTTACACAAAACAATCTTGAATAGTCAGATAACAAACTTTAAAAATCCATTGGCGGTAATTTTTGTATGAACACCTTTAATTCATTCTGTGTAAGAAATAGGAATCGCATGGCTTAACTTTACATAATATATTTGATTTACTACTGCTTCATTTAGCTTAAATACATTTTCTTTCAATTAGAGCCATTTATTTTATTTTCCTGACATCACCCTAAAAACATCCTACTTCCCCTTTAATACTCTGCCATTTCGTCTCTTAATTAGGCTTATTGTGTGTAAATCTACATGATAGCTACTGAAACAAATCTTTTAGACAATGAGTCAATATTGACAGGATATCTCAGTTCATTGATTTACATGACAACTTTGTAGGCTTATTACTACATAATCTGAATAAAAGTAAAATCAAAATCTTTGACAAGAGATGATTGATTTTGAAAAGAACACACTACAAGGATGGTTAGATTCAATGCTTGTTTGATTACATGAAGAAAAGATTAAAGGAAAATCACGAAGAAAGTGATTGATTATCATGTCAACTCTAACCTCAAGATGAAGATTAGATTCCAAAGACTCAATAAAAACTCTTGATTAAATGATTGTTTGGAGTATGTTGGCAAGATTAAAGGGACATTAACAATGGCTCATTCTGACAAATGTAACCGCAAGGTGTTGACAGATTTCTTGTTGGAGACTAAACAAACATATTTGGTAATGAAAGTGAAATCTTGTATCTCAAAATCATAAAATTTGTTGTCAAAGTGATGGATTTGTATTCAAACTCGACCCCTGACATATTTAATTGGACTTTAGAACAATGTAAACTGACATCAAAGTGTTATTGTTGAAGACAGTGTTAAAACTTTATTGGGTTTGACATAAGTTCTTGTGAACATAGGATAATTGGGAAAGTTGTTTATAATATAATTGGTTCACGTGGCAAACTTGAATGTTCTTTGGATTCAATGTAAGATTTGAATTTGAAAAAAATCAGAAATATTCAGGATGCAAAGTCTTCAAATTTCTATTTCAAAATCATAAAATTGGTTGTCAGAGTGATGGATTTGTATTGAAAACTCGATCCCTGACATATTGATTGGACTTTAGAACAATGAAAACCAACATCAAAGTGTTATTGTTGAAGACAGTGATAAAAAGTTTATTGGGTTTGACATAAGTTCTTGTAAACATAGGATAATTGGGAAAGTTGTTGAAATACTATTAGTGCAGGTGAAACTCAAACTTAAAATGTTCAGTTAAAATGTTCACATATAAGGTTCAAATTGGAAAATTCAGAAATATCCAAAAGGACATTATATCAGCAATGCCAGATTTAGTTTTTAAGAATAATTAGTAAAGTTAGATAAATTAACAATTGTTATGACAACATAAACCGTAACACAAGATAATAACAAGCTACGAATAAGTGAAATATATCGAATTAATGTATATATATTGATCTTCAGCAAAAGGAATTTAATTGTATAATTGAGTATGTTTCGTAATAAGATGAAAGAAACGATTGTTTTAAATTAGAGGTAACTTATGTTAATATCATATCCTCAAATGATGACTTTATTTCTGCAAAAATTAAAATTGACATATGTAAATTATAATAAATGTCTAATAATAGAAACAGCTTTTATTTCCTTATCTATTAAGTCAAATGATCAGTTTTCAGAGATTTAAAGAATATCCATTAATGTTATATAATGATTTAACTGCAAAAGCAAAAAGTTTTTAAAGAGTTTTAACCATTTATTTTAAGACTTACTTTAATGTCAAGATGTTGATTTGATTTATAAAAATAACTAATATTTGAAATTGAAATGAAAAACGAGAACTCAGTTTTCTAATTGTTTGGACCTAGAAATGATTCACTTTTATTGATTCATGCATTCTTGATTCTAGTTTGGAGATCAAACTGTTTCAAATGAAACCTTTTGATGAAGAACTACTCCAGCAACAATGATTTAAATAACAGAAAGGAAATCAGATTACAAACTCTAACCCTAAAAATGATCATATATCATCATGGCTAGTGGAGAGTAAACTGGTATCAAAGAAGATATCATTTGGACATCAGTTTTGAACAATGACAGTTGCTTTGCATCATCAAGTAATGACATCAAAATGCTATAATGTCATTAACACAATGATGTCACAATTCTATGACATCACTATAATGTAAAGTGCAGTACTCAGATTATGTTATGTTTCATGGCAACGTTATGAGAAACGATTTTGAGGGTTACGTAGTATCTCACCCTTGTGTTTTCTGATATCAAATATATATACTAATTGATGAAATTGAAAATATTAGATTCTGTATTTAGCCTACCAAAGGTATTTGTGACCATGTTATAATGGCCATTAAGTTGAAGAGGAAACAGAATGTTTTGGAAAATAACATTCAAATGGTTGTTTGAGAGAAACCCTAACTTTAACCTCAGCAACTTGAGATCAAAGAAAGATCTTGGTAAACAACTGCTAACATATGTAACCAAACCTATCTCCAGAAACAATGATTTAAAGGGGCAGTAGCACATATCTATGGGGGAATAAAAGGTGATGTCAGAAAAATAAAAATAAATGGTTCTTTTTGAAAGACAATGTATTAAAACTAATTGAAGCAGTCATGAATCAAATATATAATGTAAAGTTCAGCCATGCGATTCCATTTTCTTACACAAAATGAATTAAAGGTGTTCACACAAAACTGGTCAACAATGGTCAATGAATTTTTATAATTTGTTTTCTGACTACTGATGATTGGTTTGTATAATGAGATTTAACATTTAACATTAACATACAATTATCAGTAAAAAAATTAAAATATAAAATTTAAAAAAACCCATGCCACTGCACCTTTAAGAGAACCCCAAGTCATTTGTGTTTTGAAATTTCACAAAACCCAATTGGATTCCTGCAAACTTACATTCCATGTAATCATGATTGTTTAGACTGCACTTGTAAGATAAAAGGAACACCCCTGCTGACAAATGTAACCTTCTGATGAAGCCAATCTCCAGAAGCAAAGATTAAAAGGACATCGTGTAACATGCCGTAACAACAGTGTTGGCTGCCGATGACAGAAATGACCTTCTTGTGGTTCAGACACTATCAGGAATGTGAATTCTTCCTCCCTTGTAGAACCAGATACTCTTGTTGGTTGTTATCGTTCTACAGGGAAGCGTGATTGGCTTTATGGGCACCAAGCGCGTTGCTCTTTCTTTCAAGTCATTTCCAGGAGGGAAATGACATAGATTAAAGACCTTGTTGCGAAGCATTGTCTTAGTAATGCAATAATGGTTTTGCAGAATCTATTTTGTTCAAAGTAGAATTGAGTTTGTGTTTTTGGATTGAATGGAAAAAGTTTTTTTTATCTACTTTATATACAAAATGTATCTACAAAGGGCTTGTGGAATATATTTATTTCAAAATGATATTGAGTTTGTGTTCGGAAATGGATGAATTGAAAATATTATCTACTTTATATACAAAATATTTTTAAATTGCTCTGTAAAATTTATTTTGTTGTATGGAGTGCTAATGAAATGTGAAAAATAGGAAAATTGTATACTAAGATATGATTTATGTTTGAAATTGGCTACTATTTTCCATATTTATCAAATATAAATCCTTACCAAACCATAGTGCGTGTCTTCATATTAACAAAATGAAATTTCTATGCAAAACAAATGTAATTTGAATGTTGTCCTTTTATGTTTATTGGATGAATTTGTATATACAACATATTTTAGTATCATATTGTCATTATAAACATTTGACAATCTTTTATGTCATTCATACTCATAATGATAAAACATTTCAGCATCTTTCAATATGGCTATAATGCCTTCATCAACGACTCAGGGTAGAGTATTTTATCTGTTATAAGAACAACCCTGATATTTGGAAATATTGATTGGTATTATAAACAAAATATTATTCTGTTTCCAACATATTTACAATCAACCAATTATGTCGACATAGCTTTATATCTTTCAAAAGCCTGTATAATGCTTCATGAAACCCATAGAATGGAAAAATTATTTCAGTAAATACAAATACAAGCATTTTTTTCAAAATCTTACATTTTGAGTGTAAATTCGACTCAATGGTGTAACTTTGAAATATCAGACATTTTTTACTCAAAACAGTTTTGATAAAAGAATTTTCTTTCACATTAGTTACATGTTTTCTTTCTTTTTAGTGTTTATGTTTCTTTTTACTGTAAAGCGCCACTGAGCAGGTTTTACCTGGATATGAGGCGCTATAGAAATCAGTTGTCATTCATTCATTCATTCATTCATTCATTCATTCATTCATTCATTCATTCATTCATTCATTCATTCATTCATTCATTCATTCATTCATGTCCTAATGCCTTCATAAACTTTTAGCACTTAAACATTTTTATTTTGTATGTGAATTTCAGTTCCTTTTTGTAAATACTCTTATAATTGCAATTATTGAAATTACACAAGTGTTTTTTAAAATATCTTTTCAGTTCAAATTTGAATCTATGATATATCTTTTACTAAGATGTCAATCTTTTGAATATAAACATTTTAAATAAAAGAATGTCAAATAAATAAAAACTTTCATAATGTCAAAGAATCAAACTTTAAGCCTAGAAGAGATTATGTTCACAACAGTTTAGTATTCAAATCTTATATTTAGAGTTCAAATCTAAATCTTACCCTATAATTTTATCAATTTTTCAGAGAACTTTCAAATAAGACACATTCCCCTCATATGACTAGCTGTAGACCTATATATGGAGGCAGGGGAGACAGAAAGCCAATATTTCCACAGAAAATGCCAACATTGAAGCATATTGATTTTTTCACACTTGTCCAATTTCTCTAAACTGCAGTTTATCTAAGATCTAGGCTGTTTGTTAGTTGTCTCATGAATTACAAATATGCCCTTTTTGTATTCTGTGTTACAAAGCGCTCATCTTTTAAGACGTCATTCCCTCCATTCAGAATATATTGTATTGTGTAAAATCAATCTTTTTGTGTGGTTCTTTATTCTCCCCCAATTTTCAGATTTGAAGCAATGATCTGATTCCAAACAAACCAGAAAAACACCAATGATTTTGTTGGTCTGAAATCATCATGGTTGGCAAATCATTTTGGTTGGCATTTTATACAAAGATACATCACAATGTTGTAGCCGGATTCAGTCATTGGGGTGTTTGATCTCACTTTCTTCTATAAGAGATAGAAGTATCCCTGATAAAATCTTACTTACACAAATATTATTGTATGTTTTAGGAAACCTTGATATGAACAGTATCACAAACATTGCCACACACATTGCTTTGTTGGCAAGTTATGTTTTTATTAGTAAATAATTACATCTTTGGGTTAAAGATCAAAACAATATGTTATTACAATTATAAAACTTTACCTTGCTGACTTTTTAAAAGTTTTTAACTCAATTTGGTTTTTTAAGCACTGTTAAAAACTGCTCTAGATTTGATAAATATCCCCCCACCCCCCCAAAAAACAACTTTTCTGTCTTTTTCAATCTTATTCAATTTCTGAAAATTAACATTTTCTATGTCAACACATACATAAATAACATTTTAAGTGACTTGTGATATACAATGGTATTGATGTTCATTGTAAATTTTCTTCATTCATGTAATAAAAACAGATTGTGACCTTGATCATAAATGAGACCAACTGACAATAACAATTCTTTTTTTCAGGAATGTAGCCAACACACTTGACCAAGTTTTTAAGTGACTAACTGACCAAAAAAAATTTCTTTTCAGTAATGTAGACCAACGAGGCGTCAAAGACTCTTCAGTTGGGTACTGGCAGCACAGTTTAATCTTAAATGAAATCAGGCTGAAAAACATATTTCTCATTTTTAGCTCATCTGGCCTGTAAGGCCCGATGGGCTTATGGCATGGCATGGTGTCCGGCGTCCGTCCGTCCGTCCGTCCGTAAACTTTGTGGAATTTCGACTTCTTCTCCAGAACCATAAGGCCTAGAAAGCTGAAACTTTGTGTACATACTCCTTGACTAGTGAGGATTAAAAATTGTAGCTTTGGTGGCCCTGTGACCCTAATAAGGGCCACAGGGGCCATACCCTAAAAACCTATTTTCATCTTCTTCTCCAGAAGCATAAGGCCTAGAAAGCTGAAACTTTGTGTACAGACTCCTTGACTAGTGAGGATTAAAAATTGTAGCTTTGGTGGCCCTGTGACCCCTAATAAGGGCCACAGGGGCCACGCCCTAAAAACCTATTTACATCTTCTTCTCCAGAAGCATAAGGCCTAGAAAGCTGAAACTTTGTGTACATACTCCTTGACTAGTGAGGATTAAAATTTGTAGCTTTGGTGGCCCTGTGACCCCTAATAAGGGCCACAGGGGCCATACCCTAAAAACCTATTTTCATCTTCTTCTTCAGAAGCATAAGGCCTAGAAAGCTGAAACTTTGTGTACATACTCCTTGACTAGTGAGGATTAAAAATTGTAGCTTTGGTGACCCTGTGACCCCTAAAAAGGGCCACAGGGGCCATACCCTAAAAACCTATTTTCATCTTCTTCTCCAGAAGCATAAGGCCTAGAAAGCTGAAACTTTGTGTACAGACTCCTTGACTAGTGAGGATAAAAATTGTAGCTTTGGTGGCCCTGTGACTCCTAATAAGGGCCACAGGGGCCACGCCCTAAAAACCTATTTACATCTTCTTCTCCAGAAGCATAAGGCTTAGAAAGCTGAAACTTTGTGTACAGACTCCTTGACTAGTGAGGATTAAAAATTGTAGCTTTGGTGGCCCTTTGGCCCTTAATAAGGGCCACGGGGGCCACGCCCTAAAAACCTATTTTCATCTTCTCCAAAAGCATAAAGCCTAGAAAGCTGAAACTTTGTGTACAGACTCCTTGACTAGTGAGGATTAAAAATTGTAGCTTTGGTGGCCCTTTGACCCTTATTAAGGGCCAGAGGGACCACGCTCTTAAAATCTGTTTTCATCTCCTTCTCCAGAAGCAATAGACCCAGAAAGCTGAAACCTTGTGAATATACTCTTTGACTAGTGAGGATTATGATTTATAGCTTTTGTGGCCCCTAAAAAGGGCCTCAGGGGTCACACCCTTTAACCTAATTTCATCTTTTTCTCAAGAAGCATAAGGCCTAGAAAACTGAAACTTTGTGTGCAAAATCCTAAGTTAGATAAGGAGGAATCCAAATTGTACATTTGGTGACCCTTTGGTCCAAAGTAAGGGAGGAACCACATTTGCCACACCCTAAATCAAAATTGATATGAAGCCTGATGAGCTACAGAGCCACTGGCTCTATTTTTCAAATATGTAACACATAGACTTGACCAAGACTCCTCAATTGGATACTGGCGACACAGTATTGTCTTATATGAAATCAGGCTGAAAAACAGATTTCTCAATGACTATGTAACTGAAATTGACCTTGATCATCAATGAAACCAACTGCAATAGTAATTCTCTTTTCAGATATGTATAACCCATACTCTGAACCTAGACAGTATAGTCTTATATGAAATCAGGCTCAAAAACATATTTCTCACTGATTTCTTCAATTTCGACAATGTAACTGATTTTGACCTTAATCATCAATGAAACCAATAGCAGTTCTCTTTTCTGATATGTAGGCCAAAGACTGAACCAAGCCTCCTAAACTTGATACTAACGACACAGTATTGTCTTAATGCAAGAAATCAGATTCAAAAACATATTTCTTTCTGATTTCTTGATGACTTTATAAATGGTTTTGATCTTGATAATCAAGGGAACAAATTGACTAAAAGAATTGTCTATTAAGGTATGTAGACCGTAGAGCTGACCAAGATTTCTCAGTGTCATACTGGCGGCACAGTATTGTCTAAGGTTAATGAAATCAGGCTAAATTCTGAATTCTTAATGTTTATATAACTGATTTTGACCTTGATCATCAATGGAACCAACTGACAATAGCATATATCTTTTCAGATATGTAGCCCATAGACTGAACCAAGACTCCTCTATTGGATACTGGCGACACAGTATTGTCTTAATGCATGAAATCAGACTCTAAAACATTTTTGTTACATATTCAAATGACTTTTATAGAATGATCTAACAATAGTAATTCTCTTTTCAGTTATGTAACACATAGACTTGACCAAGACTCCTCAATTGGATACTGGCGACACAGTATTGTCTTAAGCAAGGATTCAGACTCAAAAACATATTTCTTACTGATTTCTTAATGACTATGTAACTGACTTTGACCTGGATCATCAATGAAACCAAATGACAATAGCATTTCTCTTTTCAGATATGTAGCCCATAGACTGAACCAAAACTCCTCTATTGGATACTGGCGGCACAGTATTGTCTAAGAACATGAAATCAGACTCAAAAACATATTTCTTACTGATTTCTCAATAAATCTGTAACTGACTTTAACCTTGATCATAAATAGAATGAACTAACAATATCAATTCTCTTTCCAGATATGTAGCCCATAGACTGAACCAAGACTCCTCAATTGGATACTGGCGGCACAGTATTGTCTGAGTGCAGGATAGTACCATCACTCTGATGTCCTGTTGGTCGGCACAATGATGGTCGAGCCCGGTCGCCGGAACAAACCAATCTGCCGGGCGTGGCAGGTCCTCCATTGGGTACATGGACATCTGCTTCAACTCTTCGTCTTCCTCATCATCTCGGTTCCTCTGTCTGGTAGGCACCATTTACTTGATTTTATAGATGTCATTTTGTTGTCAGGGAAAGTGTTTCTTTTGCAATCCCTTTTTGTTTTGGGACAGTGTTTCTATTGGATGATGTAACCATCCCTTCTTATTTACAGACAGTGTTTCTATTGGACAATGCAACAATCTCTTCTTATTTTCAGACAGTGTTTCAATTGAAATATGCAACCTTTCCTTTTTACCAATTAGGGACAGCTTATCTATTGAAAGATGCACCCTTCCCTTCTTTATGTAGGGACAGTGTTAATTTCTATTGATTTTGGGATGATGTTTCTATCTGAAAATGCAACCATTGCTTCCCCGGGGAGTGAGGAACAGTGTATGTATTGGAAGGTGCAGCCATTCTTTCCTATTTAGGGACAGCATATCCATTGGAATATATGCAACCATCTCTTCGTACTTAGGGACAGAATCTCTATTGGAATATGAAACCTTCCCTTTTATCAATTAGGGACAGTATATCTAAGATGCAGCCATCCCTTCTAATTTTGGCACGATGTTTCTATTGGAATATGCAATATTATGAAATATTACTTCATATTTGGGATATTATATCTATGGGAATTAGCAACCATTACTTCTTATTGAGCGACAGCATATCTATTGGAAGATGCAGTAACACTTACTTTGCATAACAAGCATTTGTTTTTATATATATTACAGTCAACCCTTTCCAATTCTGAGCTACTACATGGACTACTGTGTAACACCAATATGTTTGACTTTTCCTTTTTCTTAATGTTGATAATATCTGAAAATGCAATTTTTTACTTAGGGAAAGAATGATATGAGAGTGGAAACTGAATCAGCTTCTATATAAAACAATAATGTTTGACACTTCTATTTCCAAAATGTCTACTGCTGAAAAATTGATTCTTATTAAGAAAAATGTGTTGCTAGCATAGCAGTTTAGTCACATCTTTCACAGGTTGATTCAATAAGCTGCATAGTACAGAAATTGGTTTAGATATGTGTATGATTGACCAAGATTATTCTTCACTATATTTATTTGTTGCATGACTCCATTTCCAAATTGAGACCTATATTTCCTCTACCAAGTAAGAGTTATATGGTAACTTTTTAATTTCAACATAGGTTAGAGCCGTCAACTCTTAGAAAAACCATCACATACTTGTGTCACAGAACAGTATTTAAAATGCAATAAAGACAATCTGTATGGCTTAAGTTATAGCACTGTTATAAATCTCATAGTCGCCTTCTTTAAAGTATTGCTCTTGTCAAGAAACTCACTTGGGTGCAATTATTCCAAAAACTTGTTTTAAGAGTTTTTAAACAACTTAACACATTTAGAGTATGCCTTTAAAACATAAATTTGTGTATTTCATAAACACATACATTATTAATTCTGTGATATTTCAGTATCTTCCTAATGGACAAATAGATGAGTGGAAAAAGTTATTTTAGGGAATCACCAAGGGCATTTGGTCAGAGCTCTTTTGGCTTATGAAATCAATAGATATTTTGGGTACTGAGATTTTGCTAGTCCTGTTCTCTTTGAGTAGGTGTGAAAACAGGATTTTCATTTAAATGGGAAGCTGCTTTTTGTCAAGCAAGGTGTAGGGATCAGAAGTATCGTAATACCTCTTATGATCATTTCATCTACATGCAAGAAGAACTTGAACCCTCTGGTTTAACTCAGTGAATCACAACCCCCTTCTGAAATATTAGCCATTGCTGTATCTTAATTCCCTTTGAACACATCTATAGAATATCATCCAAAATCATTGCTTAACATTGTTTCCCAACATGAACATAAACAAGAGATACCCTTGATGATGATAATAGTAATCTATTCATACAGCCCAGGGTTCCAATTAGGTTGTTCACATAGTCTGAATAAGTTCCGGTACAAATTTTTCTAATGAGAAAAGATGTGGTAGTCCAATTTGAACTGCTGGAATCCAGGCAGGAACTTTTAATGTATTGTTATCAAAATTGATGATAATTTTGTTTTTGGATTTTGATGTTTGCCAATGAATACCCATGCAACTTTGGGGCGTGATAGTGCAGTGGTTAGCACGTTCGGCTAGGTCCGTGATTCGAATCCTGCCAAGGGCTCGGCAACTTTGTCTGTAGTAGAGAACTGTTCTACACGCAGTCAGGTTTGGGTGCAATGCTACACTGAATATCAGCGCAGTACCACCAATGGTTTGCTAGTTCCAACCGATGCTCGCAGGTTTCATCACAATGCATAGCCACAATGGGGTTGTGAGCTTTCTCCCTGCAATAATACTTGCAACCGCGAAATAAGTGAAATAATCTTGAAAGCGGCGTTAAACCCCATATCACCTCACCTCACCCATGCAACTTGCCAGCACCTCCCGTGTGACTTTTCCTTGCCCTGTTTGTACTCCCTGAAACAATATAAGAATTGGTAATTAACTTCAGTGACTCTCAAATTGCTTCCATTTCAGTGAACCATGCATCCAATCAGCATATAACTAACACTTTGCAGGCTGATTCAATTAAGCAAATTACAAAATAAATTACCAAAGACTATCCAAAGACTATGAGGAGTTCTCTTAAAAATACCTCTGGACAGATAAGTAAGGTAGTATGTGAAAGGTTACAAAAATACATATACTTCATTGAAAAAAATACATGAACTCCATAAGATAAGTTGCCCTATCATATACAAAATCTTTGCAAAATTACCTTTTCAAAAAGCTTTAGGCTTGAATAAGTAAACTCAATGTTTATGCAAATGCGTTGAACCTTGAAGCAATTACAGAAACATCTTGGGTTTTTTAATATCTTCAAAGAATGTATTTGATCATATCTTACAGAAATGTTTGTTTACCATTTGATATCCTACAAAAATGTTCTTGGGGTTGACCATATCTCACAATATTGTTCTTGTGACCAATATTTTAGGCTTGTGGTCATCAAAAACTTACAGAATTGTTCTTGTGGTATTAGTTATATCACCTTAATACTACAGAAATGTCCTGATTTAGATAAAACTTCTTGTCTTCTTGATATTTCCAACTTAAAAATGACTCTCAAACTTTAATATTACCATAATGTCCTGGTAATAGATATGTATCTTATAGAAGTGTTCTAGATATCCAACATAAAAGTTTTAAAGTGTAAAATAATTTTACAAGAATGCTCTTGTGTTTGACCATATCTTACAGGAAGATTCTAAGGTTAATATGACAGACTAACTAGAACCTTGCATGATCACCATTGTGTGATTGTAACGTGCAATCTAGGAATGATCACAATCTGCAGATTGTGAGCTCACAATCTGCAGATTGTTCGAACAATCTAGGAATATTTTTCATTCTTAGATTGTTTAAACAATCTGCAGATTGTGAGGCCTGCACAATCTGGGAATGATCACAATCTAGGAATGATTTGTGTCAAACTGACTGATTAGCGTAGTCCATTCCCAGATTGTGAAGGGCTTTAAGTGGTAATCTATCTTCATTTTATGGAGTATAGAGATCGATTCCTAGATTGTGAGGTGCTCTTACCTGGTCTTTGTGTCCCTCTGGTGGGCCAGTGTGGTCTATTCCTAGATTGTAAAGGTCTTTGTACGCGACTTTGAATCTTAATGAACAAATTTAAGGGACGATTCCCAGATTGTGAGGGGCTTTTAACGCGACTTTGAGTCCTACTGATCGACTTTGAGAGACTATTCCCAGATTGTGAAGGGCTTTGTACGCGACTTTGACACTTAATGAATAACTGTAATGGACGATTCCGAGATTGTGAAGGGCTTTTAACGCGACTTTGAGTCATACTGATCGACTTTGAGAGACGATTCTCAGATTGTGAAGGCCTTTTAACCCGATTGTGAGTCCTACTGACCGACTATGAGAGACGATTCCCAGTTTGTGAGGAGCTTTGTACGCGACTTTGACACTTACTGAATAACTGTATAGGACGATTCTCAGATTGTGAAGGGCTTTTTTCGCGACTTTGAGTCCTACTGATCGACTTTGAGAGACGATTCAGAGATTGTGAAGGGCTTTGTACGCGACTTTGACACTTAATGAATAACTGCAAGGGACAATTCCCAGATTGTGAGGGGCTATGTATGCGTCTTTGAGTCTATATTAACAATTTTGAGAGACGGTTCCTAGATTGTGAGGAGCTTTGTACGCGACTTTGACACTTAATGAATAACTGTAAGGGACGATTCCGAGATTGTGAAGGGCTTTTAACGCGACTTTGAGTCATACTGATCGACTTTGAGAAACGATTCTCAGATTGTGAAGGCCTTTTAACCCGATTGTGAGTCCTACTGACCGACTATGAGAGACGATTCCCAGTTTGTGAGGAGCTTTGTACGCGACTTTGACACTTACTGAATAACTGTATAGGACGATTCTCAGATTGTGAAGGGCTTTTTTCGCGACTTTGAGTCCTACTGATCGACTTTGAGAGACGATTCAGAGATTGTGAAGGGCTTTGTACGCGACTTTGACACTTAATGAATAACTGCAAGGGACAATTCCCAGATTGTGAGGGGCTATGTATGCGTCTTTGAGTCTATATTAACAATTTTGAGAGACGGTTCCTAGATTGTGAGGAGCTTTGTACGCGACTTTGACACTTAATGAATAACTGTAAGGGACGATTCCGAGATTGTGAAGGGCTTTTAACGCGACTTTGAGTCATACTGATCGACTTTGAGAAACGATTCTCAGATTGTGAAGGCCTTTTAACCCGATTGTGAGTCCTACTGACCGACTATGAGAGACGATTCCCAGTTTGTGAGGAGCTTTGTACGCGACTTTGACACTTACTGAATAACTGTATAGGACGATTCTCAGATTGTGAAGGGCTTTTTTCGCGACTTTGAGTCCTACTGATCGACTTTGAGAGACGATTCTCAGATTGTGAAGGGCTTTGTACGCGACTTTGACACTTAATGAATAACTGCAAGGGACAATTCCCAGATTGTGAGGGGCTATGTATGCGTCTTTGAGTCTATATTAACAATTTTGAGAGACGGTTCCTAGATTGTGAGGGGCTTTGTACGCGACTTTGAATCCCACTAATCGACTTTGAGAGACGATTCTCAGATTGTGAGGGGCTTTGTACGCGACTTTGAGACTTAAAGAATAACTGTCAGGGACGATTCCCAGATTGTAAGGGGCTTTTAACGAGACTTTGAGTCCTACTGGTCGACATTGGGAGACGAATCTCAGATTGTGAAGGGCTTTGTACGCGACTTTGAGACTTAATTAATAACTGTAAGGGACGATTTCCAGATTGTTAGGGGCTATGTGTGCGTCTTTGAGTCTTTATTGACAATTTTGAGAGACGATTTTCAGATTGTGAGGGGCTTTGTACGCGTCTTTGAGTCCTACTGATCGACTATGAGAGACGATTCCCAGATTGTGAAGGGCTTTTAACCCGACTTTGAGTCCTACTGGTCGACTATGAGAGACGATTCCCAGATTGTGAAGGGCTTTGTACGCGACTTTGACACTTACTGAATAACTGTAAGGGACGATTCCCAGATTGTGAAGGGCTTTTAATCCGACTTTGGGTCCTACTGGTCGACTATGAGAGACGATTCCCAGATTGTGAGGGACTTTGTACGCGACTTTAAGACCTAATGAATAACTGTAAGAGGCGATTCCCAGATTGTGAAGGGCTTTTTACGCGACTTTGAATCCAACTGATCGACTTTGAGAGACGATTCTCAGATTGTGAAGGGCTTTGTACGCGACTTTGTACACTTACTGAATAACTGTAAGGGACGATTCCCAGATTGTGAATTGTGATTGTTATACAACATGCATGTATATATGACATTTTATTTTGATTTGTAATGCAAAAAGGTGATATAAACAAGCAAGAATATTTTCATGATAGAAATATCGTATGTGTAATTTCCTCAAAAACGTGATATGGTGTTACTGTTAAGATAGCTAATGTTATTATTATGATTTTATCGATTGGCGACAATCCATAGAATCGCATTCTTCTATATGCTTAGTTGAAGCTAAACTTAAAATATTTTTTAAAAATATTTCCACTTTAAACTGATGAAATAGTTTTATCTATCAATAATAATTTATACCGTGTCATGTTATATAATTAGACCAGCCGTCTGACTGTTCTTCAGATGGTTATCACAACAACGTGTCCATGTCTGACTTGAGCTGCAATCTCGCACAATCACACGAACTTCCTCCTTCTAATTGAATGTATATTCATTTCAAGTACATTTGTTGGCTGATTTGAGCAGCTGATTTAGCCTCATTGGGGATTGATTAAACATTAAGAACGTAGCGATGCTGTGGGTAAGGATTAATCAAGCATTTGCCACAGAGATCACAAGATTACACATACATGTAATTAAAAGATTATGACATTTCACATATAATTTTAAAATAGGATTTTACCGTTATATTTAAATAGTTCTTGTTCTAAAAAATATGCACACATTCCTTCACAACCTGGGAATCACCCAATACACCATTTCTTGAACAAAGAAAATAGCTCACAGCCCTTCACAATATTTAAATGGAACAACACCTCTCCGTCAGTTGGACATCATGACAAGCTAAGAGCCCTTCACAATCTAGGAATTTACCCCTATATTACATAAATTGAAGATAGAAACCCGCTCATAGTCCTTCACAATCTGGGAATGGACCATACTAACCCGTCAATTGGACACTAAGACCAGCTATGACCAATCTAGGAATCGTTCTCTTTATTGCATAAAATGACCACACTGCCCCGCCAGAGAGACCCAAAGACGAGGTAAGAACCGCTCACAATCTAGGAATATACCCCTATACTCCATAGACTGAAGATAGAAATCGCTAAGAGTCCATCACAATTTTGGAAAAGACTACACTGCCCAGTCAGAGCGACCCCAAGACCATGTAAGAGCCCCTCACAATCCAGGAATGTACCCCCATACTCAATAGATTAAAGATAGAAAGTCACTAAGAGTCCATCACAATCTGGGAATAGACAACACTGCCCCGTCAGAGGGACCCCAAGACCACGTAAGAGCCCCTCACAATCTAGGAATGTACCCCCATACTCAATAGATTAAAGATAGAAAGTCACTAAAAGTCCATCACAATCTGGGAATAGACCACTCTGCCCCGTCAGAGGGTTTAAAGACGAGGTAAGAACCGTTCACAATCTAGGAATATACCCCTATACTCCATAGACTGAAGATAGAAATCGCTAGAGTCCATCACAATCTTGGAAATGACTACACTGCCCAGTCAGAGCGACCCCAAGACCATGTAAGAGCCCCTCTCAATCCAGGAATGTACCCCCATACTCAATCGATTAAAGATAGAAAGTCACTAAGAGTCCATCACAATCTGGGAATAGACTACACTGCCCCGTCAGAGGGACCCCAAGACCACGTAAGAGCCCCTCACAATCTAGGAATGTACCCCCATACTCAATAGATTAAAGATAGAAAGTCACTAAAAGTCAATCACAATCTGGGAATAGACCACTCTGCCCCGTCAGAGGGACCCAAAGACCATGTAAGAGCCCCTCACATTCTAGGAATGTACCCCCATACTCAATAGATTAAAGATAGAAAGTCACTAAAAGTCCATCACAATCTGGGAAAAGACAACTCTGCCCCGTCAGAGGGACCCAAAGACCATGAAAGAGCCCTTCACTATCTAGGAATATACCCCTATACGGCATAGACTGAAGATAGAAAGTCGCTAAGAGTCCATCACAATCTTGGAATAGACTACACTGCCTCGTCAGAGGGACCCCAATGTAAGAGCCCTTCACAATCTAGGAATATACCCCTATACAGCATAGACTGAAGATAGAAAGTTGCTAATAGTCCATCACGATCTTGAAATAGACCACACGGCCCCGTCAGAGCGACCCCAAGACCATGTAAGAGCCCCTCACAATCTAGGAATGTACTCCCATACCCAATTGTTTAAAGATAGAAAGTCACTGAGAGTCCATCACAATCTGGGAATAGACTACACTGCCCCATCAGAGGGACCCAAAGATCATGTAAGAGCCCCTTTCAATCTAGGAATGTACCCCCATACTCCATAGACTGAAGATAGAAAGTCGCTAAGAGTCCATCACAATCTGGGAATAGACTACACTGCCCTGTCAGAGGGACCCAAAGATCATGTAAGAGCCCCTTTCAATCTAGGAATGTACCCCCATACTCCATAGACTGAAGATAGAAAGTCACTGAGAGTCCATCACTATCTGGGAATAGACTACACTGCCCCGTCAGAGGGACCCAATGACCATGTAAGAGCCCTTCACAATCTAGGAATATACCCCTGTACTCCATAGACTGAAGATAGAAAATTGCTAAGAGTCCATCACAATCTGGGAATAGACTACACTGCCCCGTCAGAGGGACCCCGAGACCATGTAAGAGCCCTTCACAATCTAGGAATGTACCCCCATACTCCATAGACTAAAGATAGAAAGTCACTAAGAGTCCATCACAATCTGGGAATATAGCACTCTGCCCCGTCAGAGGGACCCCAAGACCATGTAAGAGAGCCCCTAACAATCTAGGAATGTACCCCCATACTCAATAGATTAAAGATAGAAAGTCACTAAAAGTCCATCACAATCTGGGAATAGACTACACTGCCCCGTCAGAGGGACCCAAAGACCATGTAAGAGCCCCTCACAATCTAGGAATGTACCCCCATACTCAATAGATTAAAGATAGAAAGTCACTAAAAGTCCATCACAATCTGGGAATAGACCACTCTGCCCCGTCAGAGGGACCAAAGACCATGTAAGAGCCCTTCACAATCTAGGAATATACCCCTATACAGCATAGACTGAAGATAGAAAGTCACTGAGAGTCCATCACAATCTGGGAATAGACCACTCTGCCCCGTCAGAGGGACCCTAAAACCATGTTAGAGCCCCTCACAATCTAGGAATTTACCCCTATACTCCATAGACTGAAGATAGAAAGTCGCTAAGGGTCCATCACAATCTGGGAATAGACTACACTGCCCCGTCAGAGGGACCCACAGACCATGTAAGAGCCCCTCACATTCTAGGAATGTACCCCCATACTCAATAGATTAAAGATAGAAAGTCACTAAAAGTCCATCACAATCTGGGAAAAGACAACTCTGCCCCGTCAGAGGGACCCAAAGACCATGAAAGAGCCCTTCACAATCTAGGAATATACCCCTATACGGCATAGACTGAAGATAGAAAGTCGCTAAGAGTCCATCACAATCTTGGAATAGACTACACTGCCTCGTCAGAGGGACCCCAATGTAAGAGCCCTTCCCAATCTAGGAATATACCCCTATACAGCATAGACTGAAGATAGAAAGTCGCTAATAGTCCATCACGATCTTGAAATAGACCACACTGCCCCATCAGAGCGACCCCAAGACCATGTAAGAGCCCCTCACAATCTAGGAATGTACCCCCATACCCAATTGTTTAAAGATAGAAAGTCACTGAGAGTCCATCACAATCTGGGAATAGACTACACTGCCCCATCAGAGGGACCCCAAGACCACGTAAGAGCCCCTCACAATCTAGGAATGTACCCCCATACTCAATAGATTAAAGATAGAAAGTCACTGAGAGTCCATCACAATCTGCGAATAGACCACTCTGCCCCGTCAGAGGGACCCCAAAACCATGCAAGAGCCCCTCACAATCTAGGAATATACCCCCATACTCCATAAACTGAAGATAGAAAGTCGCTAAGAGTCCATCACAATCTGGGAATAGACTACACTGCCCCGTCAGAGGGACCCAAAGATCATGTAAGAGCCCCTTTCAATCTAGGAATGTACTCCCATACTCCATAGACTGAAGATAGAAAGTCACTGAGAGTCCATCACTATCTGGGAATAGACTACACTGCCCCGTCAGAGGGACCCAATGACCATGTAAGAGCCCTTCACAATCTAGGAATATACCCCTGTACTCCATAGACTGAAGATAGAAAATTGCTAAGAGTCCATCACAATCTGGGAATAGACTACACTGCCCCGTCAGAGGGACCCCGAGACCATGTAAGAGCCCTTCACAATCTAGGAATGTACCCCCATACTCCATAGACTAAAGATAGAAAGTCACTAAGAGTCCATCACAATCTGGGAATATAGCACTCTGCCCCGTCAGAGGGACCCCAAGACCATGTAAGAGAGCCCCTAACAATCTAGGAATGTACCCCCATACTCAATAGATTAAAGATAGAAAGTCACTAAAAGTCCATCACAATCTGGGAATAGACTACACTGCCCCGTCAGAGGGACCCAAAGACCATGTAAGAGCCCTTCACAATCTAGGAATATACCCCTATACTCAATAGACTGAAGATAGAAAGTCGCTAAGAGTCCATCACAATCTGGGAATTGACTACACTGCCCCGTCAGAGGGACCCAAAGACCATGTAAGAGCCCCTCACAATCTAGGAATATATCCCTATACTCCATAGACTGAAGATAGAAAATCGCTAACAGTCCTTCACAATCTGGGAATTGACTACACTGCCCCGTCAGAGGGACCCCGAGACCATGTACGAGCACTTCACAATCTAGGAATGTACCCCCATACTTCATAGTCTGAAGATAGAAAGTCACTAAGAGTCCATCACAATCTGGGAATATAACACTCTGTCCCGTCAGAGAGACCCGAAGACCATGTAAGAGCCCCTCACAATCTAGGAATGTACCCCCATACTCAATAGATTAAAGATAGAAAGTCACTAAGAGTCCATCACAATCTGGGAATAGACTACACTGCCCCGTCAGAGGGACCCAAAGACCACGTAAGAGCCCTTCACAATCTAGGAATCGTCTCCTATATTCCATTCCATACACAGTTGCTTATAGCCATTCACAATCTGGGAATTGACAACACTACTCCGTTAGTATTCCTAGATTGTGATCATTCCCAGATTGTGCAGGTCTCACAATCTGCAGATTGTTTAAACAATCTAGGAATATCGACATATTCCTAGATTGTGAGCTCACAATCTGCAGATTGTTCGAACAATCTGCAGATTGTGATATACCCCAGATAGTTCGTAACATGATCATCTTCCCTGGAGATGTATATAGTGCATGATAGAAGAGCATAAAACCTTTCATAAATATTTCCATTATCATCTGACCTACTATAGAGCTATTCTGTTTCTTCAATTTCAAGATTTATATTCAAATCAATGCCAAATAAATCAGACCTTTTTTCTTTATCATTACCTCATGTGCAATATCATATCAATTCCGTTTGCATACAACAATAACAGGATCATTTCCTTTTCAACATTTGTATGGTTTCTAATGATTTTCTTCTCTCATTCTGCATTTTAATATTCAGGATGTATATTGTGATAAACCATCCATTCCCATTGCATTGTGGCTCTGAAGCAAATCATGCATGTATATTATCAATATTAGGCAAGACGTTTATTGCAGAGGTCGATGCTATGAAATCTTGTGCAGCCGTGGTAAATTGACAGACTTGGGAATGCATGGGATTGTTAACCATATTCTTTGATGTTCTGGTTGTAAATTTTTCAAAATCGCATTAATTTTTTTTTTCTGTTTGGCATATGGTTATAAAATTCTGGTTTCAACGTAATAATGTTTTTGTTAAAAGATTTAGGCCTCCATACATAGTATACATAGAAATATGACAGAATGCAAATATATGATATATTTATTTCCCATATGGTTGAAAAAAAGTAGTCATATAATTTCAATATAAGCAGTAGTGCACATATCACTTTTGCCTAGCAATGTTTGTTGTTGCAGAAGTATCAGTCATGACGTCATAACAGTATCGGTCATGACGTC
Organism: Steromphala cineraria; assembly: GCA_916613615.1. Taxonomy (NCBI): domain Eukaryota; kingdom Metazoa; phylum Mollusca; class Gastropoda; order Trochida; family Trochidae; genus Steromphala; species Steromphala cineraria. The sequence continues at coordinate 46,337,523 of OU744720.1, forward strand.
ACTGTAGCCAGTCATCGCAAGGAAAGCCGCCGTTGTTCTAGATATTTTTAAGAGAGTAAAACAGAATAGACTCATTAATAAAAAATTATCATCCTCAGTCTGTCATATAATATATATTTTACTAATTAATAATGTTTCAATCTTTTTGGGTTAATTATCTCCTTGATTCCTGATTAGATTAGCAAAAAATGGAGAGATAGCTTAAATTCTGTCTGACAATTAAAATGTAATTGCTTGTGCATATTTGCAGCTCTTGGCAAATTATTTGGTATCTTCATTTTATCATCCGTTAAGTAGATTTTAGTTGGAATTCTGACACATTCATGTTTCAGTAGTCAGTATCAAGCATTCATCAAAGGTCTCTACAATGAAGAAAATGTGTTTCTATTGATCGAAATAACTTTGAACAATCTCTTGGGAAAACTAATGACTCCATAAATTGAAGATTCCCTTCAGCTCCTATTTGACCTGGAAATGACATATAGAAAAATGTGTCTTCATTCATTTTGTTAGTAACTTGTCCATGCATAATATCTTTTGAAAAGAAATTTAATTGAAATAGAATTTTGAATTCATTGAAATACCATTTGTCATGCCAAAGTGAAGTTTTTAAGCCCAAATGTGAAATTTGAAAAAAATGAAGTCAATGTTGGGCAATGCAGGTTTAACGATAAACCATATTCTGAGTTAGAGGGAGCAGAAAGTAATTGTGTGCTTTCAATTTGCATTAAAACAAGGATCCATTTATTCACTTCTGTCCATCACATCACCATTTTCTTCATTTGTTTAAAATTGTGTGTATGAATAATTTCCATTTTTTAATAGTTCTTTGTATAAATAAAGTTATAGCTAGGATAATCATTTCAAAATTATTCATATTTGTTTCAAATTTTAACAAGAGCAATACATTATCGTCAACTGGATGAAAATTTCAATCCCATTTGGAATGAAAGATTTAATCATTTCGAAAAATAGGATTAAGGGCTTAGTTTTAGAGGAATTGTTTGGTTACAGAAATGGATCGTTTTTGATATTAGAAGTAGGGATGATATCTGGAAGAAGTTTATTTTCTAATAATTCCTCTCAATCAGTTTGATGGAGTAATCTTGGGGAGCAAATAAAATAGCAAACACTTAGATACCAATTTCGTCTCAAATTTTCCTCCAATTTAAAAAAGTTTAGGCTCAGCTGTGCCAATTATAAGATGATGGCTTCACTCAAAAACATGTTGGTGTTCAAAAATGGTCTTCCAAAATTTATAAGTGGCAGTCAAAGCATGAACAGGCTGCAATTATATTGACATATTGATTGCTATGATTACTGTGTGAAAAATCTATACTATGTATTGACGGTTTTGCTGCTCCAGACTAACCTGGAGTATGTTTGATCTGAAGATAGTAATGTACAATTTGGAAGTAAATTAATCTTGAGAAATTGCATATTCCGCTGATATGTAACTTTAAAAAGAAGACTGTCCCTTTGTATTTTGAACATTCCCCAAAGAAACTAACATGTACAATTACATTTGTATACTTCTGAAGAAGATTTGTTGAAATTGGCACTTTCTCATTTTTCTGAAACATTTATCAGAAAGATGACATTTTCCATTTAAAGTTTAAGGACTTTCTCTCACAAAAAGTACATTTTTATCAACATTCATGTTGCAAATTTGATAATAGATATCAATGTAACAAACTTCTTAATCATACATAATGTTTGATGTTTAAACGTATATGTGGTTGTTTGTCGTTAGATCAAAGACATTGGTCATAAAGACTAATTTTCACCGAGTAAGTGAAGAAACAATAAGATCAATTCACAGAAGAAGTGGGAAAAAAAAGATTATTACACACAGGAAGTGAAAGAGACAACATAATAACTGTAATTCATGTTAAAAAGACTTCACAGTTTCAATTACATATGGGCAAGGTGCATGTACTCTCCTGGGACACAACAAACAAGTAAACATAATTACGCAATAATATTCAATTATTTACGATGACTCCATCCATCAGTCATTGAGTACAAATTCTGCTATTGAATGCAGCGCTATCTTCCTCACTTGAAAGAACCTGCACAATAAAGTTCGCGAGTAATATTCCATGTCTTTTGATAATGTCCCACAAGTGGAATTTGGTTTTTGAAACTTGAATCTCTTATGCTGTTCTGCTAGTCAGTGAAGTGGCAGGGCAATTCATCAAATCTTACTTGCAAAGCGTGACAATGGTCCGGAGCCTGTAAGTGTCAGAAGATCAATATATTGATTAGTTAGGATCTTGCTCATGTGTGACGTAATGATGACGGATTCTTGGTGAATGCATTTAGCATGCATCACATGCTTACATGCATCATGCAATGATGACGGATTCTTGGTGAACGCATTTAGCATGCATTATGTGCTTACATGCATCATGCATTTTCTGTGAATTTAAAGGTTTTCTTGGCTATGAAGTTGATACAGCTTTCAGGTTTATCTTTAGAATTCTATAAAATCATCCTGCCATCATCTTATATTTTCAAATGACCAAAAAGGATGGAGTTATAGTCATTTTTAAACAGGAGAACTATTACTGTCGGAAACAGAAAACATGATACCACCTGTTTAATTAATAGAATTTTTAATTTGATTTAATATTGGTTCCATCTCATATTTCATTTAATTGTTTTTGGTATGTGTTAATGGAATTAAATAATGATATATTTTGAAAATCATTTATATTTTTGCACATTGCAAACTTTTTTAAATGGTTTTCATTTAATGAAGGAAATGGCCTGATAGAACACATATCAGATATATATTTTCCTTTTTGGCAGGTTATTTTCATGTATTTATGTGATTAAATTACTAATAATTTTTCAACAATCACCACTCTTTCAACACTTAATTACAAACAAAGATATAGTCTTTGTTTGAGTTAGACCAAATCCATGGTTTCCTGCAGTTTCCCTGGCGGAAATAATTTGCACCACAATCCATTTGAATATCCTTTAGCAAATGACAACACTTCTTGCATGGAAAGAGTGGTTCATATCATAATGCCTTTGCCATGATTCAGTAGTCAAAATTATGATTTTAGAACAGCGTCGCTGATTGTACAACTAACTTTGATTGCACGCAATCAGGCATCTCCCATTCTAGCCCACAAACTCGGCTAATTAGAACAGAGGCTAGATCAAAGTAACATGACCGAGCTGCCTCTGTTGGAAGTGAATGTCAACCAGTTCACCCAACCATTCTTGAAGAGTCTTAATCTTAAAAGATCTATCGTATACACCTTGTGTTAGTACAGCTTGATCAAACATGTATCTAAAAATGTAAATACGGATGTGAAATAAAAAAAATAACACCAAGAGGTCACAATTACATGTCACATGGCAGAAAATCTGACAGTGTATGTTATACAACAAAACATGTTAGAGATATTCTGTCCAGGAGAGAGGAAATTGAGACAGTTTGATAAATATACATTCTGAAGAAAAATAATGCATTGTAGCTAACAGCCCTTGAATCCTAATTATGACATGGGATCTTCAAAGCCGACAGTTGTTTGATAACTGTACAAGGTGAACATAACCTAAACACAAAGTGTTATATCTAGTTCGAACATCTCCCCTTGTGTTATTTGTTTATTGGCGTCGCCCTATTTTGTTACAAATATTTGCATGATGTGTCATTCTGCTCTAACACTTGTTGGATGGCAAACAAATTGTTCAAATAGCCAATGTTTAAATTGTCAGCTGAAATTCCAAGTTGTACATTTCTTTGTGTTTATTTATGAAACAACATTTACGTCAGATGGTCCCGGCATGTCAAAATGTTTGTGGAGATTTTTGAAGTTATGATGTGTTCCTTCCTGGGTATTTGTTATAATGGCTAACGTCAGATGGTGGGCACGTGCACATACGGATCAATTCCTGCAGGTATTACATTGCAGATCTTCCCGACTAAAACATGTGAATGGGGAATAAGATTGCATAGATGCCAGTCTTAAGATTGCCTTCTTCCAGTCGGCTTCTTCTACCTTTTAAGCAGACGGGGTGATTGGAGTGTAATTCTCTGCATGTGGCCAAACCTAACAGACTCTAGCAGACCCTAACATGCTCTCCTTGGCTATCATGCACCGAGAGATTAATAACATAATGAATCTGTAGTGCTGACTTCATGGTTTCTGGTGCTTTGCAACTGCCAGGTCTGTTTTAGATTGCAATACCATAGTCATGATGTAGTTAGGGAAAAGCTTTGGAATCCTAAGGGGCATTTCCTTTGTAGCAGTATTTCTATGTACCCTCCTTTGTATGTTTGTCGCTTTTGTTCTATGAAGCAATATCATAGTAGGGTATGCTCTTGGGAAGTAATTTGCTTTCAAAGAGTTTTTAAAATTTTATACTTTACAAATCCTTTATCAAATGTTTTTGATATTTTGTTTTAAGTGTAGTAGTTGTTTGATGTTCTAATGAGTTTACTGATTGTCATGCTTTTGTATCTTTGTGATCTTATTATTTTTTAAAAGCTTTTGAATATATTTTTTTTGCTTTTTATGTTTTTGGATAATGTCACAGATAAGACATAAGTTAAATTTTATTACATTTTAAATAAGTTTCATATTTTTAAGCTCCAATTCAACTAAAAACGTTTACAACATAGCAAATTTGTCTTTTAGTAGTAGTTCTTTTATGAAATGAGTCAGAGGTATGGTATTTAGTTAGCAGAGCAGTTAAAATACTGATACCAAATGATATATTAACATGATCAAAGTTTTTTTGGGGTCAAACCTTTTTCTCCGAGTTACATACAAGCGAAGAGAGACAGTCAGTATTCATGATGAATGTAGCGACAAATTCATTATTTATCAAAATTGAGGTGTTCCTTAACTTTATGTGCTGAGTATACAAGCAACACATTGAAAGAGACAGTCAATACCCATGATTTATGAATGTAGCAATCACATCATGTATGAAAATTGAGGTGTTCCATAACTTTAACAGCTGAGTATAAAAAAACAAGGTGCTCCTTAACTTTAAGGGCTGACTATACAGGCAACACATTGAAAGAGAGACAGTCAGTTTTCATGATTTAGGAACATAACGACAACACCATTTATGACAACTGAGGTGTTCCTCAACTTATGGTCTGAGTATTCAAGCAACACATTGAAAGAGGAACAGTCAGTATTGAATTATGAATGTAGGAACAACATCATCTTTTAAAATTGAGGTGTTCCTTTACTTTAAGAGCTGAGTATATATATAAGCAAAGAAAGACATGCAGAATCCATGATTTATGTATGTCATGACCACATCATCTATGAAAATAGAGGTGTTCCTTGACTTAAAGGGCTGACTATACAGGCAACACAATGAAAGAGAGACAGTCAGTGTTTATGATTTAGGAACATAACGACCACACCATTTATGACAACTTAGGTGTTCCTCAACTTATGGTCTGAGTATTCAAGCAACACATTGTAAGATGAACAGTCAGTATTGAATTATGAATGTAGGAACAACATCTTCTTTTAAAATTGAGGTGTTCCTTTACTTTAAGAGCTGAGTATATATATAAGCAAAGAAAGACATGCAGTTTTCATCATTTAGGAACATAACGACAACACCATTTATGAAAATTGAAATGGTCCTTTACTTAATGGTCAGAGTATACAAGCAACACATTGAAAGAGAGACAGTCAGTGTTCATGATTTATGAAAGTAGCAAGCACACCATTATTAAAAATTGAGGTGGTCTTTAACTTAAAGGTTTGAGTATACAAGCAACACATTGAAAGATAGACAGTCAGGACAACGACCGCATCATTTATAAAAATTGTGGTGATCCTTAACTTTATGATGTGAGTATACAAGCAACACATAGAAAGAGAGACAGTCAATGTCCATGATTTATGGACATAACGACCACATCATTTATGAAAATTGAGGTGGTCCTTGACTTAAAGGGCTAAGTATACAAGCAACACATTGAAAGAGAGACAGTCAATGTTCATGATTTAGGAACATAACGACAACACCATTTATGATAATTGAGGTTTTCCTTAACTTTATGGTGTGAGTATACAAGCAACACATTGAAAGAGGAACAGTCAGTATTGAATTATGAATGTAGGAACAACATCATCTTTTAAAATTGAGGTGTTCCTTAACTTTAAAGGATGAGTATACAAGCAACACATAGAAAGAGAGACAGTCAGTGTTCATGATTTATGGACATCACAACACCATTTATGAAAATTGAGATGGTCCTTTACTTTATGGTCTGAGTATTCAAGCAACACATTGAGAGAGAGAGACAGTCAGTGTTGATGATTTATGAAAGTAGCCTGTGGACAAGATCAAGCCAACATCCAGATTGCTCCTCGGCTAAACATCACACAGATGATGATCTTTTTTCAAGTGAAGAATCGGTCCAAGAAAAATAACTCTGAGTGTTTGCACAGTTGTTCTTAAGCTGCAAGGTAATCTGTCATGAAATATTTACGACTTAATAATTAGGAGTTTTGTTTCACTGCCTTTTTGCATTAACGTGTTAGGAAGTAAATTTGTTTCACTGTTGTGGTTGGATCATGTCCGTGTGCCAACTTTAGGATCCAATGCGATACCGTTTTGCGGATCTAGCTGTTTTTAAACCTCGCTCGGAGATTATCAACAACTGTTTTGCTTAAATCAAGGATCTTCTTTTCAAAGACTTTCTGCACATAAAGGGGGAAAAAAGTCGCAAAGAGAGTCTATTGTTAAAATAAGTAGATTGATTTTATCATGTATTTAGTGCAGAGATGATATTGGAAGCGACTGTTGAAAATGGAGCCATTTTTTAACTTTGATTTTCACTTTTAGACAAACCTGTGACAGTTGGTGCTATTTTTTGTTTTGTTCTTTTCATGTCTGTCTGCTTTCATTCCCATTTTGATGTTAGATCTGGTTACCACTTTGAAGCCAATGTGTAGAAAATGACAATTTAAATAGATCAAAATAAAACTATTTTAGACAATGTACTGAGAAAATATTTGAATAACTGAAAACTCATAAAAAACGGAGATTTGATTTATTATTTTAGTTTCAAAAAATTACCATAAAAACGGCTTTCTTCTGAATTTACCTAAATGTTTTGTATGTATGTTTTCACTTTTAATAATTTTCTACCTATATTATTAATATGAAAAGCATGTCCTTACAACATTTGCTTTGACAAGTTTTTGATAATTTCATTTGTTTAGGACTTAATTTTTTTTTTATTGTGAGCAACTCAACAAATTCATTCAAGTGTTAAGTGTTAAATACTTGACTGACATGCAAACATTTCCCAAATTCTGTATCATTTTTTCAAAGATTGAATACTTTAAGGTAAACAACACACATATGTTGGAGTTATTCAAAAAGAGACAGAAAGTTTCTGAAAATGATAAACACCCCTTGCCATATGTTATCTTCTGACAGCATCTATAGATAGGGAAACTGTTGAGATGTTTTCACAGCTACTCCTACATCCCATAGGTTTCTTCACCTTTTCTCAATTTCCTTTAAAAACAATAAAATTGTCATTTTCTTTAGACATAATGATTCCTTTCATTTCCATTGACAAATATGCATTTTTGTTGATTATTTCTTAAAGTATCATGTAAAAGAACTGTCTCTGGTGCATTTCAGTGACCTTGGCATGATGAACTGAACTGTTCCTAAATTTTATTTTAAATATAAATTGTATTTTCATTATGATGAATAATTGAATGAGTGGAAGGTGAAATGAGTATTTTATGCATTTTGTAACTACACTGTTTCACTAATCTGGTCACAGAATGAACATTTCCCAGAATTCTTGATATCAGATACAAGATATCACACCACAGTATAACAACATAACAGTATAAGCATGTCAGTAATTTGACACAAGTAGATCTCTCTAGTATTTGTCTTGTTGCTATGCATCGAAGGATAAAACAATTCATGGATAAGAAGGTGAGAAAACCTTCAGGATGCAAAAATAAAAAAACTCTACCATCTCTGAAATCCAATCATTCCATCTTTATGCTGCATAATCTTTCTTCTTTCAACTTAAACAAGAGTAAACATATTTCCTATTACCAATATTCCTTGGAAAATGTTTGCTTTATGGTATAGTGGTTTCCATTTCAAACATGCTGCTCTTTGAAGATTTTTGGTATATTTTTTATAAATTTGATCCAGCATTACGCCTACCTATATGGATATAGTTTCATTTTCAAGGCTATCAAATGCTAAGTCAGTTCAGGTGTGTCTTCCTAAAAAAACTAAAAATTTAGCCATCTTTAATCATATTTAATGTGCAATGGTTTTGCCACATGTTCATAAGATCTGCTTTATAATGACCCAAGAAGCTAGCTGTGTCAAAACATGGGATATCATGAATATAAAATTTGTCATCCATTTTTGTCTAATCAATGTCTTCACGTGTTGAAAAATTTCTGACAATATGTTGAACCCCAACTCACTCACTAATCAATGTCTTCATTTTAACTTCTTGAATGCTTATGTTATGCAGATGTTAGTGAATGAAACTGGAAAAATTTAAGAGATAAACTATTTTAATGTTTTCATCTTAATAATGAGTATTTTTTGTGAATAGTGTGATCTTATAAAGGTATATGGTAAGACATAAGCAGCTTTATCATCTACAAGGGCAGTCATATGAGGGTCATATTTTTCATATGATGCCCTAAGGCTACATATCACTTTTTCATTGTGACATCATGTTTTATATAAATTGCTTTGAGGTTATGGTGTCACAATCTATAGAGGACGGCAGTGACTGGTACAAATATGCTGAGTAGGTTTGGAGTATTTTCTTTAATTTTTGGGCTTTGGTAAGAAACAAAATATCATGCCATGACATACTATGTTTTCGACACTCATGCCAAATATTAGTACCGATATATCCCTCGTAGTCTGTCATCCAGACCCTAAAGCAAAAATATTAAATTGATGACCAACCCAGTCTAGAAAGGTATAGCAAGTCTAGATCTCTCAACTTTAAGGTTAAAGCATCTTCTGGGCTCCATTTTGATATAATACATGATTTGTTTAAAATATTGTCAATATTGAAAAAAATACTTCTGAGACTAAATGTCAGTCTATATCCCTCGCTCTTGCTCCAGGAATACTAATATTTAGCTCCTCGTGTTGCGTGGACATGCACTCATATTATACCCTCTGTAGCTTCATTCTTTATCATTCGGATGAAACATCATCTTGCTTCTATTGTTTTATTCCAAATTGAAGTCAGGGATAAGTAGAAAGGTTTCTCTGAACAGGGCACCAGTGATTTGGATCAAATGACATTTCTAAGGCTTCTTGGCAGTTCAATAATAGGGGTTGGTGAACAAAAACATTATGCGTTCTGTTTTGGGTTTAAGACAGTCCAATTCTATGAATGCCAAATTAGAATTTTGAATATATCACTCTTCTAAACTAGTGTACGGAGATGTAGAAGTAAGAAAAGTATTTTCAAATTTCCATCTTATGATTGTCAAATTTGATGTTTGAATAAATCACTCCTTTTATATTGCGTGAAAAAAATGGATATGCCAAAGACAAGATCTTTTCCCCATTGTATTTCATGAATGACAAATTGAGTGTTTTGTTATATCAGTTCTTTTGGGTGTGTTAAGAGATGTTAATCATGTATCAAAGAAATATTTTACACTTTTATGAATAATATCTGATGACAAGTTTACACAATTTGAAAAGAAGAAGGTGTATTGATAAAAATGTTTGTATCATTACACCTATAATCTTTAAAGTTTATTTAACAAATTGTTAAAAAAAATAATACTAGCAGCCGCGATATTAGTTTTAAAAAATACTCTTGAAAGCGGTGATTAACTCAATATCACCTCACATCACCTAAACATAATAGTTTATTATCTTCATAAAGACAATTTGTTAATTGCATATCATCTAGAAATCTTTCTCAAGATGAAAATCATACAATAATCATAAAAAATCAACCAAAATATTATGATTAAAAATGGATAACCCAGACACTCTCCGTCAGTCTGGCAGTCAGTAACTATCATTTTGATAATAGATTCTGATCCAGCTGAGAATGATCCCAAAATGTATACAATTACCCTTGCTGTACTGGACTAGACATCGAGACTTTTCTCTAACATTTACTGTCATACATAGGTTTATGAAAAGATGGAAGAAACCCAATTGGCATTCTACTAGTATTGCCTTTCGTTATCATTATCTATTTTCTTTTTCTTTCATTTCCTATTCTTTATCCATACTAGACTATTGTAGATTAGTAGAAGACTACATGAAGTTGGAATGATGTTAAGGTGTTTAAATTAGTTTTGTTTTCAATTATATGTTATCTTGTTTGTTCTCAATTCTTCTTCTTCTTCTTCTTCTTCTTCTTCTTCTGATAACGTCGATGTTGATATCAATGACACTGTCATTGACATATAGTGATGATGATCATAGATGATGAGGATACGTATGATAATGATTTTAGAATTCGTTAATGACTGCTCTACATGTACATCTTTTGGTATGACGCAATGAGGACTAACACCTCCCCCCCCCCCTCCACACTACCATCTACACTGCTAATGCCTGAATGGTTAATGGCTAATTTTTCCATGTATCATTAGACTATGACTTACCCACTCTCTCACTCATTTCTGATGTTGTATGCGATACCCATAGCAGAGACTGAAATCATTGCACATGTTCACATATTGCTTATATGACACTGGTTCTGTTGCCATAATGATAGAGATAAAGTGAAATTAGACACACATTTTGAAATCAAAAACATTTATTGCACATGTGCACATATTGCTTGTGTGACACTGGATTTCTTGATTTTTCTGTGAAAGTGAAATTAGATGGACAGACACATTTTGAACTCAAAAGAATAATTGCATGCACATGTTCACATACTGCTTTTATGACACTGGTTCTGCTGCCATATCTGCAATAATAGTGATGTTGTGAAATTACACAGGAATGTTATAATTGTGCACAAATAGACAACAACACTGCACTGCTATTGTATTTCCATTTTACATACATAGATATATAATCCCCTAGTTGCTTTTTGGACAGCCTAATTGCAAAGAATGATTAGAGATGCTTAGTCAGAGAATCAGAATGTCAAGCATTATCCCTGCTGAGAAAATTATAGATAATTCACAGACTAGCAGTAGGTCCAGGAAATAATTGAGGAATATGCAGTATCAAATACAAGTCAACTCTAGGAATTACTTAAAGCTATTACCATTTGAAAGATAAATTTATGGAGGAGGATTTGCATTTTTAAGAAAAATTATATGATATTAAAAATAATAAATTTGTCTCATTCTGCATTCTGCATCCTGCATCCTGGATTAACAGCAAATTTTGAAAAAAATATTATATCAACAAAATATGGCATTCCAAAATATAGGAATATTTCATGCAGTTATTGCTTAAAATGTGAAACTATATTTAACTATAAATTTTAACATAATTCATACACTTATATAAAGATTAAATTCACTTACCAAGAATATGAATAAATGAAGAGACCCCACCTATAGAATCACATAACTAACTATCAAGACTGGTATGAGTGGATATATATATATATTTCCATGAAAATATATATCTAAAGAGAAAAATAAATATAATTTTTACATAATTCATACACTTATATAAAGATTAAATTCACTTACAAAGAATATGAACGATATGATGAGATCCCACCTATAGAATCACATAACCCACTATCAAGACTGGTATGGGTAGATATATATATATTTCCATGAAAATATATATCTAAAGAGAAAAATAAATATAATTTTTACATAATTCATACACTTATATAAAGATTAAATTCACTTACAAAGAATATGAACGATATGATGAGATCCCACCTATAGAATCACATAACCCACTATCAAGACTGGTATGGGTAGATATATATATATTTCCATGAAAATATATATCTAAAGAGAAAAATAAATATAATTTTTACATAATTCATACACTTATATAAAGATTAAATTCACTTACCAAGAATATGAATGATATGATGAGATCCCACCTATAGAATCACATAACCCACTATCAAGACTGGTATGGGTAGATATATATATATTTCCATGAAAATATATATCTAAAGAGAAAAATAAATATAATTTTTACATAATTCATACACTTATATAAAGATTAAATTCACTTACAAAGAATATGAACGATATGATGAGATCCCACCTATAGAATCACATAACCCACTATCAAGACTGGTATGGGTAGATATATATATATTTCCATGAAAATATATATCTAAAGAGAAAAATAAATATAATTTTTACATAATTCATACACTTATATAAAGATTAAATTCACTTACAAAGAATATGAACGATATGATGAGATCCCACCTATAGAATCACATAACCCACTATCAAGACACCAAAAATGAAAGGAATATGACATTTATAAAAGATAGCAAGAATAGCAATGAATACCAAAATTTTGTCTGGCTATTCTGTAAATAACAGTTTAACTGAAGCCAGATGTAGGACATAGAAAAAGAGATACAGAATACAAATGGCAAAACGTTGAGAGCTATGAAATCTTTCTAACAACTGTCAATTACAATGACAGTTCAAGCAATATGCAATGATGAAGAAACCAAATATACAACAGGAATGACAAAGAGTAAATGTCATTTGGGGGGAATTATAGAAAACACAATAAGCCACATATGTGAAACATACAAAAAGCACTAAGTAACAATTTTGACAATGACAAGTATTTAAACATATATTTCTTGTAAACTTCCATGTATGATAACAGTTTAGGACAACTTCAATGACACAATGGACTAAGTAAAAACTTCACAATGACAAATATATAAAGATATTCCTTGTAAAATGTCATGTATGATAACAGTTTGGACAACTTCAATGACAGACAACTAAAAACAAAGTAATAAAAACAAAAGCCTATTTCTGACAGTTTCTGTTTTTGATGCTACATTTGTCATTTGCATTGATGCAAATAAAAATATTTACAACAAACATGTCCTATTTTCTCCCACTCAAAAACACAATTCAAGCCATATGTGATTTGCAAAGCAAGAAATGCTTAGAACTAGGGATGCAGCCTCAACGATGCAGCCTCAATGACTTACAGATAAAGATATTTAAAAATGGTATTTGAGACATTTTCTTTTCACTTTGAGTCTTCACACCTAATTCAATATGCAATGATGCAGAAAAAAATACAAAAACATATGCAAAGAGTTGAAAGTATTTTCCTGACATTTGCTTCCATTTCCAATAACAATTTAAACTGTATACTCTTCCCAGCCATAAAGTCATGGAAAAATGCACCTTCAGTCGCTTAAAATGACACACAGATAAAAAAATTGGAAATTTTGTAAAAACAAAACTCATTTTCTTGTGAATTCCATTTTTTTAAATGTATGAGCAATATGCAATGATGCATAACAAAATACAACAAAGATTGCACAGAGTTGAAAGTATTTTCCTGTCAACTCCCTTTAACAATAACAATCTAAGGCATGTGTTTTGCCAAGCCGGTATGCATATAAAAATTCATTCAAGAGCTCAAAATGACACACAGATAAAGAATATTAAAAATGGTAAAAAAATCCCCCATTTTCTTGGGATTTTAATTTATGTCACATGCATTGATGCAGATAAACATATATACAACCTACACTGCAAAGGGTTCCAATTTACAATAGCAATTTAAGCCATTTGCGTTGCCAAAATGTACATTAAACAGTTCAAAATGACACACAGATAAGAATATTTTTAAAAAGCAAAAACTACCCATTTTCTGGTTTCTTCTAGCCTTAACACTTTATGTCAAATGCAATGATCGCACAGATAAACAAATATACAATCAAAGTGTTCAAATTTACAATAGCAATTTAAGCCATGTGCTTCGCAAAAAAACATAAAAATCGCTCAAAATGACACACAGATAAGAATATTTAAAAATACCAAAAAAACTATCCATTTTCTGGTAACTTCTAGCTTTAACACTCTATGTCACAAGCAATGATGCAGATAAACATATATACAACCAACATCGCAAAGGGTTCCAATTTACAATAGCAATTTAAGCCATGTGCTTTGCCAAGACAGAAATGCATACAAAAATGCACCTCCAAGGCTGAAAGTATTTTCCCAACAACTACATAGAGAGGAAACAACTGTCAGCAAAATGCATCAAATGGACCACCTGGATTATGCAGTTATCTCACTCTCCAGGAAATGTGTGTGATCACAGGATCTGATTCCAAATAGCTCAGGGATATTGTGTGTTCTGTATAAATGTGTCCAATCTCTGGATATGCAGCATTAGAGATAGAGGCAAATCATTGTGTTGCCGCTTCTGCCATCTACTTCTCTATGTTTATATAGGGGAACCAAGCTTGTGCAAAGCTGTTTATAAGCCTCCTGGGTATTCAGGAAAATAGCTTTTTTTTGTAATTCACTTTGTAACAGGGGATTCTGTAATGCTGACATTTCATGATGGCACCAGATTTCCTATTTCCACTTAGTGATTTTTGGTAAGCTGATTACAATTCTTTTTCTATTTTGTCATGTTTTAGTCCAGAAAAGACTAGATTTGAAATGAGATAAAATCTTTTGAAACAATTTGACACATTCAAAATCTTTTTAGAATAAAACGATACACTCCTGCAGAAGTTCCTCAAATATTATTTTAGAGCAGATAAGTTCAATTTTCACTTAATAAAATAATTGGTAGAAGATGCATAATACGAACTGATCCATCATAGTAGAATCAAAATATGATTTCAAGCTCTTCTATATGTCAATAAATTCAGAAATAAAATACTTTGTCAAAATTTTGACTTTCAAAAGCAACATTTGTCCCTTTCAAGACTGAATGGTAGTCTATGTTATCAACTACCTTGCTAATTGTAAAAATCAATATGAAAGAACAATTGCTGGTTGTAAATTACCACTTCATGCATCAACTATTGCTTTAGGTATATAATCAAGACTTTCAATTCTGTTCATTGTGTTCAGGGTTCAATTCATTTGGAGATCGATAGAAGTAATAACAATTTTTTTTTAAAAATTTTCATAACTGACTTCTGAAATCGCAGATGAATAAAAAAGTACAAAAAGGCACTTTATTCAACAGCAATATTGGATGAATATTTTTAGATATTCATAGTCAACATTTGGCTCATAAAAGATGGAAATATGCATACAATAAAGACGTTTTGCGGACAAGCTGAAAATGTCAGACTGAAAAAAG
Organism: Steromphala cineraria; assembly: GCA_916613615.1. Lineage (NCBI taxonomy): Eukaryota > Metazoa > Mollusca > Gastropoda > Trochida > Trochidae > Steromphala > Steromphala cineraria. The sequence continues at coordinate 46,352,829 of OU744720.1, forward strand.
CTCTTGTTATGTTGAGATGGAGCCATCGATTGTCTTCATTTTTTTAGTGGATCATAAAAAAATTTCTGAGCCAGCAATAAGCCTGTCCAATAAATAACCAATAACCTTTTGCCATAATGGAGGAAGTGTGATTGAATCGTTTAGTCATTACCTTGCAATTTTCCACAAGACAAACATATCTGACAGAGGTTGTCCACAAACAAATGCCAATATTTACAACATTGACTGAATACTGAGTAAACCTATATTTCTTTCATCCAGAATAAATTATCCTCATTCCCTTACTGGAAAGACATATTTATCTTTGGCTCGAACCTTCCAGACATGCTTGAATTCATGTCATACCATTTCCTAGAGTCTAGGAACATTTACGAGCAAGCCGGCTCCTAAGTTACTTAGAAAAAGCATTACCATGAAGCGTAATTGACATGGTCACGTTTTTCTGTGGATGCTTATGACATATGATTTGACACTTAGTCTGTAATTAGTTGGCCACTACCCAAAGAATGGTCCAGACATGATATTCATGAACAGGAACTGACCGTTCCAAGCAAATGCCGGTCAGCTGCCAGTATAGGTTAAAAGTATACTGTGTTAGTATATGTCTCATGTGGAATTACTGGTCAAGTGTTCATCTCTGGTGGAATTACTGGTCAAGTGTTCATCTCTGGTGGAATTACTGGTCAAGTCTTTGAGGACATTGACCAGGCTCAGGAGGATACATTCTAGTACTTACATACTTATATCCATTCTCTCCCCACAGAGGCAGATCAAGTCATGAAATGTTGACACAGCTTCTGTTCTATTACGCCGAAATCCGTGGGTTCTGGCAGTTTCTCCTGGCGGAAAAAAATTGCACCACAATCCATTTGAATTTCTTTATCAAATCACAATGCTTCTCAGATGCGAAGGGTGGTTCATATCACAATGCTTTTGCAATGATTTAGTAGCCAATATGATGATTTTAGAACAGGGTCGCTGATTGCACAATAAACATTAATTGCCTCCAATAAGGCATCTACCATTCTATCCCACAAAGTCGGCGTAATAGAACAGAGGCTGTATCAACATTTCATGACTTCATCTGCCTCTGTGGGGAGAGAATGACTTATCTTATTGGTTATAAATAGGAATTACAGCTCACACTTGCTCTCATTATCAATATACTAAAGTTGTCATTAATTCGTCCACAATGAATGTACTTATCATGTTGTCACTTCTACTGATTATGAGTAACCTTTCACCTCTCTTTATGCTTAAAAATAAAATTTGTATATCTATTTCTCCATTAGTCAGTTTTTAAAAGCTGGCTCCTCAAAATAAATATTATCAATTCATAATGGAGTCCACAGTGCACTCTCCCAAGAAAATATGTTACCGACGAACCAAACTTTCAATATTGATATGCAGTAGAACACGGATATAACGAACTCCAAGGGACCAAAGAATTTAGTTCCCAATATCCGGTGTTCGCTATATGCATATAATTTTAATGATATTATATAGGGACGGGACTTGACAATGTGTTCACTATATCTGATTGTTCGCTGTTCGTAATATCCGTGTTCTACTTGGTATAGCAAATAAGATGATTCTTTAGTTACTGAATATTGAGGAGGCCCTTAATTGTTTGTAGAGTATATGATTAAGTTAATTTTTACCTCTCTTGAGCCAATATTGTTTATCCGAAAAGCGTTGATTTTTAACATAATACAGAATTTCAGTAAGACAAATTAACATGGTTTATGTGTACTTCAATACGATTATGTAGCATCATTTTATAATTGCATGTTCTTGTCAAGTCTCTCTAACAGATTACTATTTCCTAGCCTGGACAATTTCCTCCTAAATAGTCTGTCATTCAGACTCAGGAGCAAAAGTATTCAATTGACAACCAATCTAGTCTAGAAAGGTATGGCAAGTCTAGATCACTCAGCTCTAGCGCAGGAGTTAAAGCATCTGCTAGGCTCTCTTTTGTTATGATACACCAAAAAATAATTGTCAATATTGAAAAAAATAATCTGAGACTAAATGTTTGTTTACCTCCAACAAAGTTAATTCAAATTTGAATTGAAATGCTTATTCTCTTGGTTTCTTGGGATTGTGTGTAATCTGTTTCTGAGAATTGATTTTTGAATTTTCAAATTTCATATAGATTTGGAAAATATAATAAAATCAAATGACCTATCAATGCAATTTGATCTGTCTTCATTTACCAAATGTCACCATACCAAATTGATCTTTTGCCCAAAGGCATTAAATCAAAAACCATACTGATTATTTTGCAGCTAACTTGTTTCATCAAGAGAATGAAAAAAAGTTTTAGTGCATGTGTACTGGATTGAAACTTTTCAACATCTAGCTATGGATTATTTTATTTCTTATGATGTCTTATGATTTCAAATGCCAAATTTCTATAATCAATTAACGTACGTAGCCTGTCTTGATTAGTTTATCTGCGTTAATAAATTAGTTTAGACATATAATCTTATTTTGTAATTAATTATGTTGCTATTTTTCTTGTTCATCTTTCAGATACATTATAACATTTTATTACAAATTGTATCATTTGTGCATTATGCAGGAGAGTTTGCTAATTTTGGACTGTTTTAAAAAAGTCATAAAAATTCATCTAAATTTGATAAAATCCATGGTGTTATACAAGAACAATTTAAGAACAAAACCTGAAATATCTTTTATTTATTATGAAAATTATGTGATAAAAACATGATAAGAATTTAACATAAAATTTTATCCAATTCATGGTTTGATAAAGCCACAATTTAAGAAACAATCTCGATATATTTTATTGATTTTTAAAAAAAAATTCATTCATATAAATTCAAATATAAAATACATGATAAGAATTCAACTCAAAATTTGATCAAATTCATGGCACAATTTAAGAACAACTCAATATTGATCTTTATATATACTCCAGTGGCGCAACTCAAAATTTGATCAAATTCATGGCACAATTAAGAACAACTCAATATTGATCTTTATTTATACTCCAGTGGCTCAACTCAAAATTTGATCAAATTCATGGCACAATTTCAGAACAACTCAATATTGATCTTTATATATATATACTCCAGTGGCTGCACAGATTAAAGAAATAAATCGTTTCCTTATCTTCAACTGATACTGCTTAACCTTGGGAAAATCTCTCTCTATGGGCCGATGTCCTGACAAATGCATTGAAAACACTTTTTATTTCCAGAGAAACTCAAGGAGCATTGCCGTATAGATTGGTTGACATTGCCCTTGATTCATCCAGGGAACTGATGTTATCATTGAATTAAACCCATTGTAAAACCCTGGACGCAAATCCACAATCTTATCCAAACAAAAATTTTAGCACATGTAACTAAATTATTATCAATAAAACTTGATTATTCAGGATATATTTCTTAAAGTGAAAATGAAAGAAATGCTTAATTGTTTGGTTTTAAAAGATGAAAAAGCCGGGACAGATCTAATAAAGGGACAAAATGAATTTATTTTTTCATGGACTTGGAGGTTTTTTGTAGTCAAACCTTAATACAAAGATGTTCATTATCCTAGACATATCTATGCCAAACCAATCTATTTTAAAAGCTTCTGGTTTAAAGAAACACTAACAGTTTTTAAAAAAACAGGTTAAACAATGTTACAGGATAACTGTTTAAAGCAATTATTCAATGTCAATTCAATTTCAATATCTTTATTTAAAAATGTTAAACATGCTAGACATATCTATGCCAAACCAATTTTAACAATTTTAACATTTTTTTTCAGGTAAACAATTGTTTCAGGATATCTGTTTAAACCCATATCATTCAATGTCAATTTCAATATCTTTATTTTTATTTAGTCACTAAGAGAAGAAAACATGGTTTATCATGCATTTATTATACAAAACTGTTTTTCACAGGAGGTATCGCTTGTGGAAGATCAAGCAATATCATCATAAACATGACAACATCAATGCTATGACATCCTAAACATGACAACATCAATGCTATGACATCATAAACATGACAACATCAATGCTATGACATCATAAACATAATGACATAACAATGCTATTACATCACAGCTTTTAGATTTTTAAGTTATTGGAGTGTTCATATATGTACATGAAAAATGAAAAGTTTTGAAGATGAATACAATCCCAAATACTTCAGCCATAGACACTTCCTGAAAATCTTTTGACAATTTGAGGGTTGAAATAAAAGAGAAATTAAATCACGATATGTACAAGGTGAAGATTGAAGGCAGTTAAACCAAAATATAATATGGTTGTGATTGTTCATGTTCTATCTATACATCTCTCCCAAGTAGGAGATCTCTAAGTGTCTACTGACATTATGTGACCTTTTGCACCAACTGTGTTTTCACTGTAGGAATTCCGGAACGGTCAACAAGGTAATTACAAGTAAACACAATTAGTGACTTTGTGTCAAGCAAAATGACAAATGAGAAAACACTCATATTTTTTGTTTTACACTTGATTGTATACTAAAGATTTGTTTTCTCATGTCAATATTAAGTTTGCTTTGATTTACTTTTGAATTTGTTATTGTTATATATTTGAACAGATACATAGATAGTTTCAATTTGAACAAGTATTTTATAAACTTTGATATATGTGAACAAATGAATAAAACTTGGAATATTTCAGCCTTTCCAGTTAAATGGCAAGTGAATGTTTCACTTCAAAATAACTTTGTAGGAAATTTGGAAATGATTGTTCTAAAGAAACAAAGTGGTTTAATTCTGACAGCTATCCTTTTACAGTAATTTACTGGCATTGTTCCTGTTTATGAGGTTTAGCTCTTACTTACCAAGATTCCTTGGATATATTTGAACCCTTTTTTTAAATTTTTTTTACTAAAATAAAAAGATAGACAAAGTATGCAAATTTGTTGATATGACACTGTTTATGACTGCACTTTTCTTGTTAAAGACAGGAAATCTTACTGGTATATTCTATTACACATATTTGGATAGAACTGAATAAAAGGTTTATTGTTGTGATAAACAGTACCTTTTTATTCTGCACATGTTTAATAGCTTAAATATTGCTGACAGCATGTTAAACCCCAACTCACTCAATCACCATATCAATTTGAATATAAAAAAAATTAATTTGACAAGGACATGAGACTTTCATACAAGTAAACACTAAAACTCCTAATTGCATTTAGTCAAGGGTAAAAATTATTAAAATGTTCTCTCTTACCCTAGATTAATGAAATCAGAAATAATATTATTCATGGTTTCAGGATATATTCTTATCAGCTAGAGTAGTTGTTATTACATGACTTAGAGAAACATTTTTCTTCTACAATTCTTTTCTCTGTGGACTTTCGGTACAGAGATCCTTCTTACTCTGTTTACCTGAAAAGTATTTTTTGTCAGTAACACCACTGACTTGTTGACGGGGAAACTATTTCCTTCAAGAACAAACAGCGGGAAATACACCTCAAGGGAACAATCACATAATTGGTCAAAGCGTGCCATCTGAATACAGTCTAGCATGCTTCCGTGGTTTATTTGCCTAAAAAGAAAAACTGGATATTTATGTTCAGTAAAAAAAAGCTTCAACAAATGAGTTTGACTTTGGTGATCCTTTTCCGAGGTCAATTGAATGTAAAGTACATATTTTTTCTGGCCCATTTCTGTTACTTTTGATCTGTGTCTAAAACTTCTGTGCCTTTCCCCTGGGAGGTTTTCTAACTACTGTATTTAAATCTCTAAGACTGTCCTTTTGAAATCTTTATGTTTGGTTAAAATTGTACTTTTGGAGATGTGAATAGAAGTACCTTGCTTACTGGTAATGTTTTTTTCTTCAAGAAAGGTACCATATTTTTAGTCTTATCCAGACCCTAAAGCAAAAACATTAAAGAAGCGTCTTCTTAAGTCTAGACAATGTTGGCAAGTCTAGATTCCTCAGCTTTTGGATTAAGAATTGTTCAGGGCTCCTTTTTTATTTTAATATCAAATATTGAATATTAACATTTTAGTGAAAAACAATTCTGGGAGTATATGTTATTCTACCAAATTTTGTACTTAAGTTAATCTCTATTATTCTAGGTTTTTTTTAAACTTATCAAAAATAAAAGGACATTTTGTGCAAAAATTAATATTATGTTTTAGGTGAAAAGATATTTAACTCTACGTTGGGTTGAACATGGTTATCGTTTTGTGATACTTTTTTAGAAAATAAATACTTAGAGGATATTTGTGTTTTCTTGACAAATACCATGTTTATCTCATCGAGTGAGGAAGAAAGTTTATATATTCACGAGTGGCGCAGCCACGAGTGAAAATATGTAACTTTTCTGCCTCACGAGATGAGATAAACATAGTATTTGTCAAGAAAACACAAATTTTCTATTTATTTTATGATTTTATCGTTGTATTTCTAACAAAATTTAAGTGCATTTACGTTGAGTCGGTTCCACAGAGAGCCCGTCGCCAAAGCAACAATATGACGTCATGAGCGTGTCATTGCGTCAGAGCATTGTTCGATGACGTCAGGTCATTGTTGTTATCAGTCACTAGTGACTGATAACACGTTCCATTGTTATTGTCACTAGTGACTGATAACACGGTTTACTGTCATTGATAGATCTCGGTATTTCACCGCCAATCATATAATAATTAGCTCTACATCAGGCAGAACATGGTTATCATTTTGTGATACTTTTTTAGAAAATATATACTTAGCTCTACGTAAAGCTCAACATGGTTATCATTATTTCCTTGAATCACCTCTGATTTATCAATTTGTCAAATTGCCTTTTAAATGTCAGAACAGCTTATCAGAAGATATTTTCACAAAGGCAATAATTCAACTGCGTCTTTGTTCCATTAATAGCGTTGCATGTGGTTCCTATGACCTTACCTTAACTCTATAGAAAACAGGTGTAAATTGATAAATGTTTCAAACAGGGAGACAGCCCAAATCAACCAGAGACTTATCTTCTGGCCTAATCAGTCAGTAATGTATATCATTAGAGTCTAGATGCGAGTGTAATTGCATGTGTATAAGACAGGAACTTGCAGAGCCTCATTGTGGTGTGTATCAAATTACCCATGATTCCTCACATCTGTCCTGTCTTGATATAAATGTTACCATCCACTTCCGTCTCTAAACCGTTCAATCACCAAAAACAAAACCTTTCGGCAAATTTTCCTCAACTTTCTTCAACAATGCAGTAGCAAGTAAACTAACACACAGGCAAATTAATTTTTTTTGCAACTTTGAGGGAAAATCCTTTGTTTTTAGCAGCTCGGATGACATTTTGAGTGGTTCCATTACCTCCTTTAAGACGATTACACCAACAAAAGCCCACAACAAACAGTCAAGTGCCAAGAATTAATGAAGTAAACCAAGACAGATTCGTTTTTGTCCTGTTCTGAACCTTTGTAAGACTTCATTAGCAAGGGATAGAGGTAAAGAACGTAGCTGGGCATAATTACTAGGTAGCGTCAATATTAGAGAAGTCACTGTTGTTAGTCTACAAGGGTATCAGGTCTTCATTTGTCGACCAACTTGTTTAGTGTGGAAAGACAAAAGCTTGAATAAACTGCCTCTTTCTTTTGTGAACCAACAGCTGGTAGCAGACGTGGCTTAATTCTGAACAACAACAACGCTCGAGATTTCTTTGATGGAAATATGTGCCTGATAGCCTTTCAAAAACATCATTTCCATCGGATTAGAAAATTGAGAAATTTCCTTTCCATTCATGCTGATTACCTTTTGTAATCAAAATATTCTTTTCTGGTACCAAGAACCTTGCTTGTTATTAATACATGTATTAATGTCTATCGTTATTGCGTCTAATATAAACTTCAAACATCTCATGATGAAAAAAAAACAAAGGTAGCGGATAATTGAGTTATAACAAGCAAGCTATTATCCTATTTGCCCACATGCTAAGACTTTTAGCTCCTTTTACAAAAACTGCTTTCAAATACTCCTTAAAGACAGCTTAGGGAAGCCATATGAAGTCATTACCGGAGCTGATTGTTTGTTGTTTTACCATTGTTGCTGGCGGCAATGGTCATAGCAGATGAAGGAGTTCTATTAGAGAATTTCTCTGCGGTTCCATCCTTCTTCCTGCTTATAGAGACTTCTGACTTGGCTCCGGGACAAGGAAAGTGCCACATACTTCTCGGAGGAGCTTTATGGCTTCCCAACAGCCTGTTGAAATGTGCCACGCTAGCGGCACCCCCAGGGCTAGGATGAAATATCGACATTGTGAACATGGTAGCTGTGGCTTGATGAGTGAAGACTGGCGAACATGTTTACTGTGATCACACGAGTGTTGGCAAACACAACAGGCTTATAATGGTTATGTGCTAGTTTGTTTTCTCTGCACTTTACTATAGGATGCTGTAGTGAACCTACACCTTCCATTGTCTTAACTCTATTAGGCTTTGTGCAACTGATGCTTTTGAAGGATGTTGAGCTGTGAATGCAGTGGTAGCTGTTGAGCCATGTTTAAAGGCAATTACTACACATAGTTGGCAGTCATTAAGCCATTCTGACAAATAGCTTTAGATCCTGCAAGCTTGTTGATAATGGATATACAGTGTTGTCTGAAGAATTAGATAGAGTCATCAAAATATTTGTAAAAGCACAGATCCTTGTATCAAAGAGCGAGAATCATTCCATTTTTAGTTCATTGATGTTTGATTAAGTATTTGATATTTTTCAAAGGATTTTGCAATTTTGTAAAATATGTATAATGTACAATGGTTTAGTAGAATTAGATTTGATAAAAAATATTTATTCAATGGAATACTGAATTACCGGATAAATAAAATCATCAAATATTTGTAAAAGCTTTATCCCAGTATTAAAGACCAAAGTGTCAATTGATTGTTAGTTCATAGATATTTTTTTAGGTGTTTGACATTTAAAAAAATCATCTTTGTAATGTTCGTTTAAATATGTATGATAGAATTCAATAGCTTAATAGCAGTCATTTATTTCCATCATCTATATATTGACAATCTGAATCAGAATGGTAAATAATCATTTTTGGAAAGAAAATTGTTGATCCTATGCAATATGTTGCAGTAGGTGAAGGGTTACCCTGACATTAAAGGGGCAGTAGCACGTTTTTTTGATATGTTGATATTTTAAAATTTTCACTGATAATTGTAAGTTAATGCTAAATGTATTATTTTGACAGTGTCAAAAATCTTCTTACACAAGCCAATCATCCATAGTCAGGGAACATTTAAGTATGAAGATTCTCATAAAATCCATTGGCGGCCATTTTATGTGAACACCTTTAATTCATTTTGTGTAAGAAAAAGGAATCTCATGGCTAAACTTTACGCTATATATTTGAATTATTACTGCTCCATTTAGTTTAAATATATGGTCTTTCAATTGGAACTATTAATTTTCATTTTCCTGAAATCACCTTATATTCCCCCTAAAAACGTGCTACTGCCCCTTTAAAATTAAATTGATTAATCAAATATTGTCACAATAAAGCTATGATTTCTGAGAGTATTGTGTTCATTTCTGAATTTTGATGACAATGTTTACCAATTCTCAAACCTGAGTGGATAGTTTATGGAAACCTTAATTTCTTTCAATAGTAAATGATCCACTTGTAAAAGATAGCCTGCCTAAAAATTAGAGATAAATATCATTTAGATATTGATCTAATGTAAAATTGTTGAACAAGAATCTTTACTATTCTGTATTGAAGATAGTGTGATCACACAAAATCACAGAAAATTTGTCTGTAAACAACTTAGATTATTCTTCGGCTCTCAGGTAGCAAGTTAGTCTGTCTAACAGCCCCTGAAACAAAATATCGTTAAAGGGGCAGTTGCACGTTTTTTGATAATTTTATAATTTGAATTTCTCACTGATTATTGTAAGTGAATGCTAAATATATTATTTTGACAGTATCAAAAATCTCATTTCACAAGCCAATCATCCATTCTCAGAGGACAAAGAATGAAGATTCACATAAAATCCATTGGCGGCCATTTTTGTGTGAACACCTTTAATTCATTTTTTGTGAGAAAAAGAATCCCATGGCTAAACTTAACGTTATATATTGGAATTATTACTGCTCCATTTACTTCAAATACATTGTCTCTCAATTGGAACCATTAATTCTCATTTTCCTTACATCACCCTATATTCCCCCTAAAAACGTGCTACTGCCCCTTTAAAGACCCACACAAGTCTATATTATTATAGCAAGTCTAGCTCACTGCATCTGAAAATGAACAGCTTCAGTGGGCTCCTTTCAATTTTAATAGTAGAAAACGCCATTTAATATGTATTTTCATTTCAGAGACTGAAATTTAGTCTAGTAGCAAGTTGAAAGGACATCCTTTTACATTCCTTTAACATCAATACATACAAAACTTGTTCAGTAGAGCTGAGTTATAGTAAGCAAGAAAGTGAGTTATAGTCACCGAGCAACATCTAGAACTCATTCACTTCTTTATCACACTACCTTGTGATGCTTCAGTGCCAATAGTCATGCAGTCTGAGGTAAAGAGGGACATTTTGATGTAATTTCATCCTTTAGGAGATACTTAAGACAATGGTGATTTTTATTTGAGATAAGTGTTCCTCCGAGATATGAATGTCAGATTATAATCATTTTAGAATTGAGGTGATAAAATATAGTCTTTTTGTACCAGCCTCAACTCAACAATGGTACAGTTCTTGCGGTGCAGACCAATTCAAACATTTGATAGTTGCTTAATGTTCCTTGCAGTACATGGCCATGGTGACTTTACTGCTATCACCATGTACATATACTAGATGTTGTGATACTATGGAACCGGGATCAGGAATCACTTTATCCCCTTGCTCGTCCCATCAACTAAAGAATTTTTTTCTCAGAAATAAGTATCTTTGATAATGAAATAAGTCATCTTATTGATATTCCAAACATGTAAATGATGTTTAAAGGGGCAGTAGCACGTTTTTTGATAATTTTGTATCTTAAATATTTCACTGATAATTGTATGTTGATACTAAATGTATTATTTTGATAGCATCATTGTTCTTATTAGACAAGCCAATCAGCCATAGTCAGAGGACAAAGTATGAAGATTCACATAAAATCCATTGGCGGCCATTTTTTGTGAACACCTTTAGTTCATTTTGTGTAAGAAAAAGGAATCGCATGGCTAAACTTTACGTTATATATTTGAATTAGTACTGCTTCATTTAGTTCAAATACATTTTCATTCAATTGGAACCATTAATTTTCATTTTCCTGACATCACCTCATATTCCCTCTAAAAACGTGCTACTGCCCCTTTAAAGGGACAGTCCTATCGGGGTTTATTTTGTAGAAACAAAATTTGCCTGTGTGCTTTCTTTATCAAGTAATATCATATATATATCAACAAATTTACCCTCAGTTACATTTTTTAACTTGGTTGTGTTATAATCATGTACTAATAGAATTATAATGCATAAACTGAAATATCCCTTGAATTTCTTTTCCACAATTTTTCTTTTTCTTGATAGGACTGTCCCTTTAAGTTAACCATCATTCCTAAGAAACCAAAAACAAATATGTTCTTAAACCAGGACCTAGACTCTCTTAATGCTAAGCATGTTGTAAGTAACATGCATTAACATTGACTTAAAGGGGCAGTAGCACGTTTTTTTATATTTTCTATTTTAAATTTTTCACTGATGATTGTAAGTTTATGCTAAATGTATGATATAGACAGTGTCAAAGATCTCATTACACAAGCCAATCTTTCATAGTCAGAGAACAAAGTATAAAGATTCACCTAAAATACATTGGCGGCCATTTTTTGTGAACACCTTTAATTCATTTTGTGTAAGAAAAAGGAATCACATGGCTAAATTTTACATTATATATTCGAATTATTACTGCTCCATTGTCTTCAATTAGAACCATTAATTTTCATTTTCCTGACATCACCTTATATTCCCCCTAAAACCATGCTACTGCCCCTCTAAGACTAGCTTAGCACTAAGAGAGCTTCGAAAATTTAGGCCCTGGGCCTCCTATCACAAAGATGGCCTTAGTTCAATGTTAAAGAATGGCAGTTAAGGTTAACCTTATCATAGCTTGCTCTGTGAAAAGGTCCCTGATTTCTGTTATAGTTTGTTTGAAAGGGTTAATGACAATTTCATCTTAATTTTGCATAATTATTTTTTTTAGATATAATTGGGGAACATGAACTTTAGATTAAACTTTTATTAATAGATAAGCATTAAACTTGATGACATTTATGCATGAGACTTTTGTACAGCTGATTATGTTCTTTTTGCACAGAATATAAAATATGAATATACAGTTAACAGATAACAATTATTGTTTTACTACATTATATATTGCAGCAATTTAGATTTCTCAACAGATGTTATAGTTTTACAAATGTTTTTTTAACATTAAGATTTTTAATCTCAAGACAAATTAATTATTCGAAATTCACAATCTATATTATTTCAGAACATTTATAAAGATTGTCATATTATTTCTATATCTTTGTAGTATTTTTCCCAATTATAAAACATAGATTCTTCTTATTTTAAATCTGCTGATCATGGTATATTTTTACATAAAATTTATGTTTGGTATGATTTTCATAAGTAGTAATTTAAAACAAAACAACACACTTTTCTAGTTTTTTTTTCAGAATTTATATCTGAATGCCTATTTTCTTACAAACTACTGTGCCTTTCCCAATTTTTAGGAAATATTCTTTTAACATTTTCTGCATTTATCTGGATGCTCATCAATGTTTTTCAAGCAATTACTAACAAGTCATCTAAATGCTCATCTTTGTCTCCTTTAGATGTTTTTAATATATTCCATATGACATATTTCTCCTACTTTACAGGAAATGTTCCTTTTTTCTTTCTTTTATCTCAGAGCAGATCAATGTATATTTTGAGTGGGTTCATTATTGTTATAAAAAGATAACAAATTACATGGCTTTTAAACAGATGATGCTTAGGAACCTTTCAGGCTGTTCTTAGAAAACAATACACATTGCTTCCGATCTTTAACTGGCGTGGTTTAGCAACATCTCTCCGAAGATAAAAGAATTATGGATTCTTTATGTCTGAGTATTTCTGTAGACTACAACTGACATGTTATAGATTACCAATAAATGATACCTCAACAAATATTACAAAAGTCTTTATGGTAAGGATATAATGGGAACGACAGACATAACCATGAAAGAAACGTCCTTCAATACATGGAAAGGCCTTTAGGAAAATAAAAACTAGTTCATTGAATTACTTTTTACAGTTTGTAAACAATAACTTGCAGACTTTATTGGTAGCAGAATCGAGACGGAATAATGTTTATGACATTGTTATATTTGCAGAATTTATAGATAATTGATGCTTTATCACAATGGGTTGTTATGGACGATAAAAATGTATTAAACAGAACATTAGGAGATATATACAAGTCCCATATGGGTTAAAAGTAAACACAACATATCAATATGTCATTTTATTGTATAATCCAGAAATAATAAACTTTGCTAATAAAATGACATTCGCAAGCAAACAGAATAATTTTGGATATAAAATGGTTATGATAGAAAATAAATATCCTTTTGACACATGGCTAGCACACTAAAAGACACACTCATGTTTGTGTGAATAAGAGGGTCGCTTTATTATTTCTTCTTGGCAATTGTTTGCTAAGCATCTGTGATATAGGAAATACTTGTATTTGGCTCATAACCCTTAATCGTCATAAACTTATTACAATTATCCAATTGTCTGCATAACATTCAGTGATATATCATCCTAAGTAGAAAAGGTACAAAAATATGCTGATTCATCAAAATGACAAACATTTTTACCTCTGAATCCATTTCTTTGACAATTTCCAATTTTGAATTTATGTCACATTAAGAATTATGATTATAACCATTTATTTAATAATCTGTTACTCTTCTGAAAAGTAAGTAGTATAAAAAAATGCTGATTCTGAGCTTCCTAATGTCCAATGATACCGATATAGATACATTACATTATAATCATTTAACCTGCCATTCTCCAAGCCATATGTCCTTCAAATCATCCTCAGTGAATGGTATAAAATATGATGATTCATCAACAAAGATTTACTGTTAAACCTATCATCTGCTTACTGTTTCAATCCTTCTGACAGAATTTAGAATATATTCCTATCAAAACTTTAAAGGGGCAGTAGCACGTTTTTATGGGGAATATAAGGTGATGTCAGGAAAATGAAAATTAATAGTTCCAATTGAATGAAAATGTATTTAAACTAAATGAAGCAGCACTGATTTAAATATATAACGTAAAGTTTAGCCATGCTATTCCTTTTTCTTACACAAAATGAATTAAAGGTGTTCACAAAAAAATGGCCGCCAATGGATTTCATGTGAAACTCCATACTTTGTCCTCTGACTATGGATGATTGGCTTGTGTAATGTGATTTTTGACACTGTCAAATTAATACATTTAGCATTTCCTTACAATTATCAGTGAAATATTTAAAATATAAAATTATCAAAAAACGTGCTACTGCCCCTTTAAGTGTGTACTGAGACTTATTATAACAAAGTTACTGTTTAACCTATCATCTGCTTTTGGTTTCAATGATTCTGACAGAATTTAGAATATATTCCTACCAGAACTTTAAGTGTGTACTGAGACTTATTATAACAAAGTCTCAACCAAGATCTTCTATCAGTGCCTACCATACATCTGAAGCAATTTGGACAAAGATCCTTCCAATATGCAGCATCATTTCTTTGGAACAGTCTTCCCATTCCCATAAAGAATGCCCCATCTCTCCAAGCTTTCAAGTCAAGTCTCAAAACGCATCTTTTCAAATCCTATTATAACTTATAAGCTGCATTTCTTGACAGACTTTCCTATGTTCTCGACATCTGTATTGTCCTTTTTATTTATTTGTAGCGCTTTGAGCATGCTTTGGATGGACTATAGCGTACAATAAGTACCCATTTATTATTATTATTATTATCATCAAAACATGTGTCTCTTCACTATTTTATATAATATATAGCATCCCCTCATCTTGGATATGGTTTGAATTTTCTACATAATTGTACTTTCTATCTTTATAACATCACACACAGCTTTGGATGAAGGTTTCGGCGCTAACTTAATTTTTACAAAATGTCATCCATGCTGATTATTATATTTCTTGAACCCGATGATATTTTCCAGGATTATTCATTGTTGATATCATTTTGTAAAACTGTGGGGTTCCATGACTGATCCAACCTTTAATCCACTGAAACACAACACCTGGTGTGAATGATAATTTGATTACTGTTAAACCCTGCATGTGGTCGCTATCAAGCTTTATGTTTTCATTATCAACTATATCAAATCAAATCCATTTTCAAAATCATTGGAGGAAACATGTACCACCCACTGATGTTGGAAAGATGACTTGTTTTTACTGAAATGTGATCTCTTTTCCTTAACACATCTTACTTTATTTGCAAAATCATTATTCAGATTAAATGACATTGAATTGATTTAACCCTTTACATGCCTGATTTTATAGTTCTAAGCCAATTATTAGTGACTAGAATAAGGGCATCACAACTATGTGACAAAGAAAATATTGAATGAGAAAATTCCAATTGATTTACAACTTCAATCCTTTTTACAAAGTTGGGACGTTTTATTACAAAAGCAAAAGTTTTATACTGGTATTGGTATATTCACTGCACCCTTGCAACAAAGAAGTTGTAAATTCATTAAAATTTGATCTATATCATTTAACCAACTTGTAATGTAGTTATCTGTCTACTCTCTGTACATGTTGGATGGCAACATCCACATGTTGTACGCTGAAATATTGCTGACAATACGTTAAATCCCAACTCACTCACTTTATCATAATAAAGAAGTTGAATATCCAAAGAACTTGTCTTCTTCACCACGTCCCTTTCTAACATATCTATCAAAGAAGGAATATCATCAATGTCAAGAGTGAATGTCAGGCTGACCTTGAAAGAAAAAATGCACAGATAGATTACATATACAAAGTTGAACTAATGCTGATGCTTATGTATACAGCCATTATCTGAATTTCTATTGGTAAAATCAGTGATGTATAAGAGGCATGGTAATTGATGATTCACTTGAATCGCGTTCCATATTTCAATCTTTACAATTAATTGTATTCAATTAGTCATGCTTTCATTATTTGCTCGATCTTGCAGGACTTTGTTACACAGGAAATATAATTTTCATTTGGAAGGAAAACATGGCTCAGAATGAAACGAAAGAGACATGGATTTTCAATTCTCTGTTGAATTGAATCCCTTGCCATCATTCGTTTATGGCCTCTGTACAAACATTCAAGGCTCGCAGCCCATTATAGCTGATTCATTGAAGTAATTACTCAACCCTTTCAAAAAGCCTCACATGCTTTTGATTTGCATGAATTAGGATATCAGTTTATCAAATTTAATGACTACAAAATGTAAGGTTATTACTCATCCTGCCGACAGCTGTTTGTATTAAATTGGCTAATTGGCAGTTTCACTTTCACTCACGCTATGGTTGGAATAATTAGCTGAAAGAAGGTTACGCATGCATCAGCAGTCCTGGTTATGAGATGTGCCACTTTACAAACCATTTGTTACATTACATGTCTTGGAGGAGTTATAATGCATCAGTTGTCCTTGTTCTAACCTTTGAATTCTTGATGTTTAGAAATGTTCCAATTTTCCAAGTCTGGAAGAATTTTGAGCTTTGCATTTTAATGTTAATAATGTTCCAATTTTCAAACAATTTGTTACATTGCATGTCTGGGAGTATGCATAAGTTTTCCTTGTTCCAACCTTTGAATTCTTAATGTTTAGAAATGTTCCAATTTTCAAACCATTTATTAAATTACAAGTCTGACAGCATGCCTCAATAGCTGAAATTTTGAGCTTTGCATTCTAATGTTTAAAAATGTTCCTATTTCAAACAATTTGTTACATAAGATGTCTGGATACTTCAAGAGCCAAAGTTTGAGCTTTGAATTTTAATGTTTCAATATGTTCCACTTTTCATATGATTGTTTATGCATTTCACTTCTGAAAGCATGCATCCTTTGAATTCTTGATGTTTAGAAATGTTCCAATTTTCAAACCATTTATTGAATTACAAGTCTAGAAGCATGTGTCAATAGCAAAAGTGATGATCTTTGCATTCTCATGTTTAAATATGTTCCAATTTTCAAACCATTTGTTACATAACATTCCTGGAAGCATGTTTCAATAGCCAAAGTTTCAAGCTTTGAATTCCAATGTTTAAAAATGTTCAAAAAGCATGACTCAGTTGTCCCATTCCAAGCCCGGAATTCAGAATGTTTAAAAATGTTCAACCTTTCAAACCATTTGTTACATTAAATGACGTAATGACAAAATTAAAAAATTTCAATCCTCACAGTTTTTACCAGGAGCTATGTAACATTCAATTAGCCAGCTGCAAGAAGATTTCCCATCCAATTATCCGCTACTGTTCAATTGTCTCCAATAACACGCATCTTGTTGACAGTCAAAGTAGTGGTCTAGGAACCACCTGACAGGAACCCTGCATGATTAGAATCTAAACACAGCAAGTTAAATTCAAATGTTCAGATTCTAAAGAAAATCCTTTTTTTGAATTGACAATAATTGCAAGAATGAGAAGCGAAGTTCAATCCACAGAAAACCTCAATGGCCTGGGGACATGAACTGCAAAGAGCTGAACCTGTCCACAATCAAAGACTGCTTGTTTTTGCATGAATGCACCACTTCTTCATAATGATGATGCTTAGTTCTAGTCCGCCTCTTGATGATCACCAAATTGCTGAATAATGCTTGCTACAGAATCAGAGAATTCATCTGCTTCAAGATTGAGCGAGTGCGGTGTTAGAAGATAAAATGATAGGTCACGTATGCTACTGGCATCACTGTATCCGCCACCTGCATGCTAAATTAAACCCAGATTCAGTTAACACAATGGAACCTCTGACACATGTTAATTACTGTTTGGTTTGGAAAGGGCCGGCCTATGGGGCAATGATGTTGCATTTAATCAAGTGAATGCAACCCATCAGAAATCACCAGACTTTGCAAGGACAGATCCTCCCTTGGCTGTTTGAAATAAAATCATTATTTTCATGCTTGGAATGGCTAATGCTATTTATGAAGGATATGTATTTATAGAGTTTCTTTACAAAAGCTGTAAAAAGTTTCAACTCGACTTGTAGCAGCCAGACGTCTGACACTCCAAGTAAGTCATCGTAATTCTCCGAATATGAGGCAATCACACTAAATGAGGTGTCAAAGATTGGAACCCATCATTTTCGTAATGGCTCTCTTCTAGCCCAGCTCAATCTACAATAGCAAAGAAAAAGGGATAAGTTTCTAAACTTTACTTATATGATGTGCTACACCGATTTGCTCTTGCGATTCACTTATGGGTGCTGAAATTCTGAAGGAAATCAATGCGGCCTAATCCATGATAACGCTTCACTTGCTTCTGAGCAGAAATAAGTGTTTAAGAATCATATAGACCATAAGTATAAGATTGCCTATTGCATACTTCTCTCATGGGACCTTTATGTACAAAATGAAAAATGAAACTTGAAATGTTTTACCAAGTTGGCTTTTGGCATTCAAATCTTTACACTTTGTACAGTTTCACCAAGTTGGCTTTTGGCATACACATCTTTACACTTTGTTACAGTTTCAGCAAGTTGGCATTTGGCATACAAATCTATACACTTTGTTACAGTTTGTTGATTTTGGTAACTGTTTAGGGCAGGTGTTCCTTGATTTAGGTGACATTTAACAGTGGCATTGAATGAGTTTTTTCTGTAGTGTTCTATTGGATTTTTGTAACAGTATTTTTGATTTGTGAAACTGTCATGAATGAAACTACACAGAATTAGGTTGAGTGTGCACAGGACTGCTAGTATTGATGTTATGATCTAGGAAATATTTCATCACTGACACAGCATTGATTTTGCTTCTGTTCAAAGGATGGGTGTCAATGCCCTTGGTGTGACCTAAGTAACCTTTCATCAATGACACTATTCAAATATTGGTTCCTTTTATATGGTGTTGTTGTGACTTGTTGAATTTCAGGCAAAAATGTGAAAGGTCTGGAATGGTTGAATTTAAGCCACAAATGAAATCTATATGAATCAAATCCTTTAGCTTTTCTGCTGCACTGTCAATGACACATAATTCTTTATCATCATTGTTTGTTCTAACCTGTGAGATAACATAAGCAATAAATGAAATCTTTTTGCATTTTCTGCTGCAATGTCACGGATACGTAATCCAATATCCCAAACGGTTAGTTTTTACCTGTTAAATATCTGAAATATTGCTGACAGTAAGTTAAACCCCACTCACTCACTCGTTGTCAGTGCCAGCTAAAACTGCCAGGTATCCCAGCAGTACCAATCCCCAATGGTGCCACAACAGTTTTCTTCCTGTCTTATAAGCTAATGTGGAAAAGTCAATATCATTTTATCTTACAAGGAAGTTCCTTTCATTCCTAAATAGCAGGACCAATATATGGCACCAACAATTATTTTGGATGAGCTTTGGATCTTCCCTCCCTTGAAGAATTTCACCAGATAAAGGGTTGAAGCTTCACTCCCTTGAAGAACTTCACCAGGTAAAGGGTTGAATCTTCACTCCCTTGAAGAACTTCACAAGATAAAGGGTTGAATCTTCACTTCCTTGCAGAACTTCGCAAGAAAAAGGGTTGGATCTTCACTCCCTTTAAGAACTTAATCAGTTAAAGGGTTGTATCTTCACTCCCATTAAGAACAATATCAAGGGTTTTTAGCTACCAAGTGTCACACAATTCCTGAATTCGAGGAACAATAGGTGGTGCCAAAAATGTTTTAGGATCATGTAATTTTAATCCTCCCGTGAAGAATTTCACCAGATAAGGGTTAAAAACGGAAAATGAAGCGTGTTTACAGGAAATATATAGTGTGACAAGACAAAAAGAAAGCTAAATGGTGGTTAAAAGTTTCAAATGTAAAAAAAATTCAAATGTTTTTCTTAGAAAATGTTTGACATGCAAACTATCAATCATGCTCACAATGTTTTTCTTGTTTTGACTCTGCTCAGATTGGTATGGCCTTGAGTTGTCTGTTGTGACAAGACTCATTTGTGTTAAACACAGAAGCATGGACCCTTTCATTTAGTTTGTGAACCTATTTTAGAAGTTCTGCATTTCTATATTCCTAGGAGAGTTGCTGCAATTGCTTAACAGGTTCAATGGTGTTCTGAGGAAAGCCTTTTGGAACTGAATTATTGTACATGCATCGGGATGTTCAGTAGGAGCTAACAAATGACTTTCCATTAGCCGACGGTGCGTCCATTTATGAGAATATTTAGCTGGTATATTCTCAAAGGATGTGATAAACAGGAAAGAGGCCTGTCTGAATATCTAAATTTAATCATAAGACCACGGGTTATAGCTTATTTCCAAAAAGATTGGATGTTCTTGGAAAATGGTGATGAAGTATGGTTGAAGTGATGTTTTGCCACATGCGTCACTATCATCCCATATGTGTGAAAATTTTGCACAGAGAGATGTTTGTATGTAGGTGTATAATTTGATAAATTTAAATTCAATTTATCCACATCTGTTTTTCCACATGTACAATATTAACACAGAAATATGAAAAAGCTCTTTAGAAATTTTCCAGCATCCTACACATATTATGATATATTGAAATTCCATACATTCACATTTGGTTTGAAATATAGAACTTGCTTTACATTTTCATGTTGTTATGAAGCCATCTGTCAAAAATATTGAATGCATATTCCTTAACATCAAATAACATTCAATACATTACATTACATTTATATGATAATCATGAGATCTGTTATTTGAAGCTTTAAATGTTTTGTGATGGAACTGAGCATGGTTAATGTGAACTAAATGGCACCATCGCTGTATTGGTAATGAGTTTATTCAGTTGAATGAATATGAAAGCAGTGTGTATACAGCTGCTAAAAATGAAGTCTTAATGGCTATTATTGCTTCATGCTTCTTATTTTACACACTTTTTTGGGTTGAAAGTTTCAAGAATTATTTTGAAGGCAGAACATGATTATGTGTGGTAATTGAGCTGTTGATATCATCCAGTAAGGGATGGCTGTAGGGTTAGAACTTAATTAGGTTTGCAAGGGAAATAATTCTTTACCATTCTTATTGACAAACGTATCGGATGATTCTATGAGGGTATTTTTGATGATGTATTTTGGAGTTCTTGTTTATACAAATATGTCATTAGTGATAATATTGATAATGATCCTTAATGATGATGATGATGGTGATAGTGATGATGGTGATTTTTAGAATGGTAATACTTTTTGTGATGGGGATGATGATAATTGTGATATTGTGATGGTGATGGTGATGGTGGTGATGATGATGATGATGATGATGATGATGATGATGATGATGATGATGATTTTGGGAATGATGATGATGATGATGGTGATTTTTAGAATGGTAATACTTTTTGTGATGAGGATGATGATAATTGTGATATTATGATGTGATGGTGATGGTGATGGGGATGATGATGATGATAATGAGGATGATTGTGAGGATAGCAATGGTTATGGCGTTGTACTCATAAGTAATCAAGTTGGATTTCTCATTGGTCACAAATATATTGCTGGATTGCTCAGGTACCAGAAATATCTTTTGACCTGCACATAAGGGGTTAATAAGCATCAGTGGTTTGTCCGGAAGTGACTTACTTGATTGTAAAACCCCGAGGGAACACAGATAGATGTTCTTCATCTATCTTAGTTATAAGCCGTTATTAATTCAACTTTTATAGGTTCATACAATGTATGGATGAACAGGAGGACCATTAGTTTAGCATAAGAGATAATTGAGCACTAAAATAGCAATAAACAGAATACTTTTTCCTCCTTTGGACATCAAATTAACAGTGATCACTGATTATATTCAGTGCAAATAGTTGGTTTTTTTCCAATGAATATTATCATTTTTATCTTATCTTTGAACAGGGAATATATTAATATTGTTAAAAAGATACCAATTATTCAATCTTTCATCTTGTTTTCTTTCTGGACATGAATATTCTCTACCTTTGAAAAAGGAATATGTGAACAGTTTGAAAAAAATTCAAGATTCTTTGGCCTGTTTGAACAAAAATAATTGAAATTAATTATCTTCTCGTTAGGGGAAGGTCCAACACATTTAACGATCAAAGGCCACAACTGTAACCTTTTCATCATTATTAGACCAATATTAGTTCAGAAGCAGGTTCGTGCGAAAGAATATTTCCTCAATCTTCAATAAATACAATATAACCTCTTTATCCTCATGAAACTAATATTAGCTGAGAAGCATGAACGTGTTAAAGAATATTGCCCGCTTCCTCAATCACTATATCTGTAATCAATTTTACGTGTCGCTTCTGACACCATGGTCATTGATCATAGAAATACCATCATAAATCATATTGACCACAAGTGCTGCTGACAATCCCTGGCATAATTACAGGATGGATGTAAACCCTGGTTGACCATCATGACAAAGTGACGTACATATCATGTCAATATCATCCGGCCCACAGCTCAGCCCTAATAACTAACTAAGCATCCTTATCATTATTGCGTCAATGTCATGCATATTTCTATAGACAAGTTTTTGCGGCATTGATTTCATCTCATGTGGTAGATGAGGCTTTGACTGGCTCTAATCAGGTGTAATAGACAAGGTTGTTAGGTTGTCTATTTCAGATGCATTAAGTGTCAATTTAGCGTATTTTATAGCTCCCAGTGTTCTTAAAGATCAGCTGAAAATGGATGAGGTTCTAAAGATGTCTTTTATAAGTAGATTATGTCAATGTCATCAATCTCTTTCTATTGTAGATTTCTAATGTGACATTTATCTTTTCTTTTGGGCTGCAAGGTGTATACATCATCTCTCAAAATATTCTCTCTGTCAAAAGTGACATCTATTTTCTAATATCCGTCAAGGCCAATAAAAAGATGACAAGATATGTATTGACCAAAAGCTGTTGAAATTGACAAATCATACTACACAGAATACATTAATTTTTTTATTCTTTTACCTTATTTGATTGAGTTATATCATGATACGTACACAAGTATAAACTTATATTTGGTTTAAGTCTTATAATCCATGTAAAAAAATATATTTACAAAAATCTCTTTGTCCGAGGTTTCAGAATTCTAATTGTTTGAAGGAGACATCAGTTGTTAAACATCTACGAGAAATATTTGTTAGCTAAGGGTCTCAATATTTCTAAGAATAAATCAAGGATGTGGAATTCCTTTTTGACCATTTTGTTATAATGCAAGTAGATAGAATTTCTTGGGAGAAAATTGATTACATCAAAAATGATCTATATCTCAATAGCCGTTTTCAGAACTTGAATTCATCATTTGGGCAAGACCTGTCATGTGTAGTGGACATGAACCAACAAAAAAAATATCAATTGTAACTAAAAGTTATAGATTTCAATAGCATCATTCAGGACCGAATTTACCATTTGTCCAGAGCCTGTCAAGTGTAAAAGACGTGATTTTGAATGGACCAAAGAGAAATCAATCACTGGTATGATGTATATTTCAATAGCAGTCATCAAACTTCCTCATTTGGACGCGACGTGCTCAGGTGTAAAGACAAGGTTTCGACTTAGCCAAGGAGAAAATGGATTGTGTCAATATCATGTATATTTCAATAGGATCCACAGTAAACTTTTATCCCCTCTACACAGTTCCTGATGAGGTGTAATGGACAAGATAGTTGTGGTGTCCATTGCGGATGGAAATTGTCCCCTGATGAGTAGGTCTGAAAAGTGTCTGTCACAGACTGTCTGCCAAGCACTGGAGATGCTGAAGGCGATGATTAGGTCTAGAGCACATCCTCCCCCTGTATGGCTTCAACCACTTATCTGTTTTGTAGCGGAGATTGATTTGATGATGCTATACTCAAGAAAGAGCATAATCAGATTGCGTGAAACATGCTAAGTGTGCAATTTGTCACCAGCTCTTCAAGCATCAGTGCCCAATTGTCATGTAATAATGACATCCTTCTGTGGAGTCTCCTTGAGATCCTGATTCCCTGGTCGGAAGATTGGTAAGGAACGGCAGGCAATTGATTTCTCAAGAGGATTTCTTTCACCTGCGATTCATCATGTGATTTTCCAAGCGCTTTTGACAACATAATAGGTGCCACAGATTAGCGTCAACGATACCTTGATGAATGGATATGTAAATAGATTATAGGAACTCGTCTGGAGGAACTCCTGCTATCGTTCTTCAAGAACACAAACACTGACAGACTCAGTATTGCTTATGAAAATCTGTTTTCTTGAATATAGATTTTATGATATTTTGTACTTTTCCTGACACTCCCAATGGTGAACTTTTTGCAGAGACTAAAATGAGCAGGTGCACTTGGAAACATTATTTCTTTTTCTCAGATATTCTTGTAAGATATGCTTCATAATTTTCAGTTTTATTGATACTTTGTACTTGCTTTGACATTCTGAATGGTTGAGTTTTTGTAGAAACTAAAATAACCAACTGCGAAACATTGAAACTCTGAAACATTTTTCTATTATCATTTATTTATCATTGTTCTTAACTTCAGCTTTGCTTATGTTTTGTTGAATATAGATTTTAGGATATTTAGTGTCTATTAAGCCTTCTAGGTTATATGTTATTGTGAAAACTAAAACATGAGAAGTAATATATAAATGCTTCCCAGATAATGTATTTCTTCAAAATTTGCAGTTTTGCTTATGAAAATCGGTTCTGATGAATTTAGCTTGTATAAGATGTTTGACATGCCTTCAAATTCCAAATGTTCAATATTTTAGTAGACTTAAATAAGGATGAGTCATTTGGTACATTTCTTCGGCTTTCTGAAATATGGTATTTTTTCATAATTCTTAGCTTTTACTTATGAAATCTGCTTGGACAAATATAGACTTGTTTTATCTGCAGTATAAGTTTTTAACAGTAACAGTAACAATTTAAGAGACTTAAAAAGCAGTTCTGGTTTGATAAATATTTCTTATACTTTCTTTGATAATGTAATCTCTACAAGTTGTTAAATGGTTACTTAGTTCTTTTTTTAAAGGAACAATTCAATCACCTTTCATATACTGATGATTATTGTTTATGATTGTGACTGAAGGGAATAGAAATTGGTGAGGTGCCATCTTTTAGATTTTTATAAAATAAGATTTAAAAAACTATAAATAAATTTTAAATATTACTTATTTTAAGAAACAATATCAGAATGTCTAAATGTTGACTACAAACACTTATAATGTAGCTTAGTTGTGAGTATCAGCTCCTCACCAGGAAGACCTGGGTTTATTTCCTGATCCTGTTATCAAAAGTATTAAAAGGTGGGAGTTGTTGTCTATGCTTGACACTCAGCATTATAAGGACAGAACAACGCTTGAACTGGCACTACACAATGGATGTTGGGTGCAAAATGCAAAAAATGAATTTAAAATATAAATTGTAGTTGGACAATAAAGATTTGTTCTTTTTGAAAGTCCAGCTTAATTTGATTATTACCGCATTAGTGCAACATTTCAAAACATGTTTGACTTGAATTGAGTATCTGATGTAATGATATTTAATATTGAGTAAAAGTGAAAGTTTTTTAATTTCTAAAAACTTTTTTCTCATAAGTTATAAGATGATTGATGATGGTCTTGATGAGAAAATTTGATAAGAGATACTGTTGTTCATATCATAATTAGGAAAATGTACTGACAGTTTGGATATAACTGATGTATTAGATCATGAAATTGTACAATTTGATGAAAAAAGAGTAATTTCAATATATGATATCATCATCTAATCATTTCATGTTTCATCCTATACAACCAATCCCCTTTCATTATGGATAAGTGTCAAGCTCTGATGACCAATCAGATCTAAAGATTGAAATCAACATGACAAGTACAGAACAATCCCATATGGAATTATATTCTTTTTCTCAAGTGCTTTGACCCTGGCACTCCCAGTAATGCACAGGGAGTTTCAGATAGTACCCCTGGTACAAAAAACGCATTTTGAACAATTACCAGAAGTAGAGAGCCAATGGAAGAAAAACTAAAATCACAGGGAAATATGCAAGATGAACTCTTGGGAAAATGTCCACAAATTACGAAGAACATTGACAATAGATGACTTCAGCCTCAAGCCATAACCAGGCTGAAGTCAGGTGGAAACTCGCCGAGTCCTTAGGGTGTTAAGTCAATGGAAAACGCAATGACGGTCTTTGATCTGTAACCTGCAGTGTTTTAGCTGGGTGGGAGTGTTTCAAGTCTTGCTATTTTAATATGTTTTTGCTAAATAATGCATTTAGGCTGATGATCTCATTTGCATGGGGGTTTATTACTCGACAGACCCACGGTGGAGGGTTGCTTCTTTGATCTGTAAATGACCGTGTTTGAGGGGCATTAGCTTCAATAAGAATTGCAAGCTAATGTAATTACTTCAGATTGTATTTACACCATGAAAGCATTTTGTAAAGTGTTTTGATCTTCTGGTGAAAATATATCTTAAAAATTCCTGACATATACTATCATTATTGAGTAAGTTCCTGCATCAGCTAGTATCCTGGATTCTCGATCTCTATAAATATCCACATTATTCTATATTCCTTAAGCATTGGAACTTTGGAACATACTTTTCTGTAATATGGTGCATAAGGACTATGGTATAGATTCATTAATACTGCTTAAGAACATACTTTTCTGTAATGGGTGTAAAAAGGACTATGAGTATGGTATAGATTCATTAATATTCCTTTAGAACATACTTTTCTGTAATAGGGTGTAAAAAGGACTATGAGAATTAATGGTATAGATTCACATATACTGCTTTGAATTATACTTTTCTGTAATGGGTGTAAAAAGGACTTTGAGTATGGTATAGATTCACTAAGACTGCTTTAGAACATACGTTTGTGTAATAGGGTGAAAAAGGGACTTTGAGTATGGTAAAGATTCATTAATATTGCTGTAGAACATACTTTTCTGTAATGGATGTAAAAAGGACTATATGTTTATGGTGAACTGATTAAAATAACAGACCTGAAATTCAATTATATGTATTAATTCAAATTTGTATTTTTGTGTGTTTATGTATGTTTTTTTAAAGGGGGTTCTTTAAATAAGTATATTTTTTTTATTTATGTGTAAATAATGTTTTTGTAACTTTAATTTCAATCTTTTAATCAAATATCTGCTACAGCATCCAACAATCTGTGATCTGTTGTTTATTATGTGATATATTCTGACATTGGACTGATCTGTAACTGTTATGAAAATGTTTCAGTTTAACTTTACCGCTTTTGCCATTTATTGATTATCCATTTGACTTAAAACCCTGAATATTCAAATTCAGAGAAACCCTTTTTAATCGGTTCAAGACATAAATTTATGTTTTACAATGCCAAAAAATAAAAATGCTAAAATACTTTAAAATGTAAATTGTGACCCTTTTTGTTGTTAATGGGTTTGATGCCCTTTTATGAAAAATACTTTTCGACCTAATGGATTGTGATGTGCCACAGTCATGAGCAATGCATTAATCAAAATCGTTTAGAATTTTTCAAATTATGTTCATATATTTATTGAAAAAAATATTTTTTAATGTTTCAGCACATGATAAACTGAATGCATTTTTCATATTTTCTCAAATTTCAAAAATATTCATTTACTGTTATTTATGCTTCTAAAGTGTTAAAAAACCAAACACATGATGGCATTTAACTTAAAAAATCATTAATATCCCTATTTGTATTCACATTATTTATTGATTGTGTCATAACGTTGAAAGAATTTAAATACTTTTTGTTAGAAATCTCCAAAGCATATTATACACAGTGTCGCTTCAAATTTCTGCCTGTATTACATGTTTCATTTTTTGAACAATAGCAAAAGTTGCATTAGAATAATTGCTTTTGAATGTTTTTAATAAAAATATGATCAGAATGACTCATTTAGCAAACTCTGTATCTAAATTGCAGAAAAGACAACATTGATTTTCTTCTAAATAAAATTTTGTCATACTATCTCTGCACACGAGAACTGAACTTTCCATGTTATCGAATTTGCGTTTTAGTTGTATTAGCTGGAAGGCTATGTTGGTTGTCAGCACTCTACAAAAACATTCTCCAAAACGAAATCAATGAAAAGTTTCAATGAGTTTGTCATTTTTTAAGTTAGAGCCTGCATGAGCAGACAGAAGCTTGAATTCACAACTTTGATACGAGAAAAGCTCAAACCAGCATTTGTTCGCTGGCATTTTTTTTGCAACAATGAGCACTTTAGTTGTCTTATTGCCTTTTTTGAACACAAATTGTTGTTAGGATATTTTTTCTTCAACAAAACTTCATTCAACATTTCACTTATCAACTCTTAATTAACAATTGCATGTTTTTGGTTTCTGCGCTTCATTTCTTGTACATGTTTATTTTTTGTTCCTTGTGGAATTCATGTTCTTGACTCAAATCAAATAATAGCCATAGTTCAAAACCCCCAAAGTTAAATAGTATGTTTGTCTTATGAATATGACAACCCTTCATGAAGATAGGTTTCACATTGCAATTTAAAGCATTTTTAATTCTGATACTGAAGATATTATTTGGTAAATGATTTACTTTTTACTTTTGAATAAATTGGTATGTTTCTTTAAATTCCTCCAAAGATAAAACAACAAAGAAATTAGTAAGGAGAAAAGAATATAAACCTGGAACTTTTTGTAATATATGTACATGCCTTGATAGCATGAAAACATTGTCCATATAATTTTAACCCTTTCCATGCAAGAACAGGAATATTGTTGTTGACTTGACATATTCTGCATCAGTTGTGTTCAATATATACATGTATTGATGGCATAAAAACATATCCTTTTAACCCTTTGCCTGCAAGGTCAGGATTATTCATATGACTTCACATATTGATTCTGTATCATTTGTGTTTAATATATATATATTTATGCTTTGAAAGTATTAAAATTAACTTCATATAATATTTTAACCCTTAAACTGCAAAATCAGGAATATTCATGACATTTTTGTATATGACATATTCTGTTTCATCTAGTTTGGATTTCTCCCCACTAAAAGTAAAAAAATCAGAATTGATACCTGTATCTTTAAAATAAATAGCATCGTAAATGAAAAAATAATCAATTCAAGATCCGAAGAGCTATATAATGTACTGTTTGTTCTAAACTATGGGATAAAAAAACCAAAACAAAACAAAAATATCTTGGTTGTTTACTAAGAAAAACAGAAAAACAGAAAAGATCCCAATAGCTTATTATATCTTGCTACAGTACCCCAATTAGCATCTTATTAAAATTAATATTATCAAAGTGTGCAGATGACTCATTAATTCAATTACTATTGAACATTGCATAAATTGCATAAAACAGAACATCAACAGCATGCAATTATTATTGTGCAGAGGAACCGAGAAACCATTTATTGCTAACAGAATAATCCTGTTATTACAAAATGAATTAAAAAAAATATAGAGCAGTTATTTATGAATCTAATCCGATTATACCAACTATGTTCATGTGAGCTTCGATTGTAATATTATATCCATGAATGTTTTCTGCCAGTTCTAATCTATTTAATTCCGTCTTTGGAATTAAAGGTATAAACTGGCAAATAGGCTTCCCATAATGCCCTGCTTTCATCCACAGCTTCCACTAAGTACATCAGAAACAGGTGAAGAAAGCCGGTGTGAGAGTTATTGGTTGCATGCAATTATTTCCGAACATCAAAAGTTCATTATAGCAAACTCCCAGAAAGAACTCTGCCAAGTCCGATGTCATTTTAATGATCACTTAAAATGATGTGATAAAAATGAATCGACGTATCTAATGTTTTTCTCCTTTGAACAAAATCCTATTCATCGAAGCGTATAAATGACTTTGAAATCTTGGGTGATTATGTGTCCTGCAACTGTCATAAATACACGAGTGAAAATAACTTTAATTTGAATGGGGACATATTAAGCAGCACATATATAGCTAATTGGGTAGCTGGCATTGACATGTTCTTTGAACTATAATAATCATGTCGTTAAATGTCTATTTCAATGTCGTATATAACACTACTCTATGATCAACTATTCAATAATTGAGCTTTAAATAGGCATAGAATATCTAGATGAAACCCCACAACATGTTCTATATTATATGTCAATGGGAGATGTCAAGTGAAAATCTAAGTTACATTTACATGCAAAAGTAAGTCAATATATATGCAAGCTGATGAAAGTATATCAAATTCTATACCATGACTGCAGTAATGATTTAAGCCAAGAATTACACACAAGAATTAAGAATTGTAAGGTTTTTATTAAGATAAGAATCTAATATTATAGGTGAGGTGAGTGGATTTGGGGTTTAACGCCGCTTCAAGAGTATTTCACTTATTTTGCGGCTGCTAGAATTATTGCAGGGAGAAAGCCCGCAACACCATTGTGGCTATGCATTGCGGTGAAACCTGCGAGCATCAGCTGGAACTAGCAAACCATTGGTGGTACTGCGCTGAAATTCAGTGTAGCATTATTGCACCCAAACCTTACTGCGTGTAGAACAGTTGTCTACTGCAGACAAAGTTGCCGGGCCCCTGGCGGGATTCAAAGGTCTAATATTATATTATGTAACATCAAAGTGAAAAAATATATTGTTGTGTATGTTAAATTTATACCCAAAAATATAGGCACAAGCCAATGTACTTTCCTCATAAATGATATAAAAAACAACAAACAAATCTTTCTTGTAACAAAGCTAAACTGGCTGTTTTTTGGTATTCATCCATCATGACAATCTGAGAAACACAACGCAAGACTGATATGCCAGCAACCTCTGTCGCCAGTGGGTCACATGACTAGTCACATGATTACATTTTGTCTCCACCAATCTAATAGAATCTCGTCTCTTGTCTATGCGACCTTGTTACAAATATTGATTATATGTACAGCACAGATTGATCAAATCTGATGTCATCATATGTATGATACATCTCCTTACATGATCAGCCATATGGAAACATCTGAAATGGACACTCGTACATTTCATGTCAATATCATGACCTGAATCTGTCACTTAGTCATATCAACCATTCAGTGATGGGATGGAATGGTTCGAGCTGTCATTCCAGGAATCCGGACAATTTGAGGAATTCAAGCTCCTTAGAGATCGACCTAATGGGAATTGAAAATTCGTGTTTATCTTCTTTTAATGTTGATTTGATTTTAAATTTTTATTTCAAATGACAAATTTGATTGTCAGCTGATTATTTTTGTAAACCCACAGTGGACCTTTGATAAATCGGCGATGTTTTCTCAAATTTGTTAATTAGTCCTGTATCCCTAAGGATTTAGGGTTCAATTGTCTAAATTGTATCAATACACATTCGTATCAGCGTTTTGTTTGTTATCAATAAAGTCTTCCCATGCTATTGTGTAGCTGACAACCATCAGTTACGAGACAATGGTTTTCCAAAAATGGCACTCATAACTGTTTCTTGTAAAAGGGACAGTTCTATTGAGGTATTTCTATGGAAATGGATTCGCATTTGTGCTCTCCTGCATCAAGTTGTCAAATATAGATTAACAATAATGTTACCCCCCCTGGTTGTGTTATAATCATGTACTAATAGCATATATGTTTCATCAATAAATACCCTGATAGGACTGTCCCTTTAAAATGCACTAAGCTAAGCTTCTTTGAGAGGCAGTTTAGATGTTGGAATTACAATCATGCAGAGGGATAAATGGATGACAACTTCTTTGTTCATTGTATGCAACGTTTCCACTAAGATTCTTGTGTCGTTCTCAAGCAGAGCTAGGGAACGACACAAGAGTCTGTGTCGAAACGTCGCATTCAATGAACAAAGAAGTTGTCATCCATTTATTCCTCTGCATTATTTCTAAGCTGCCTTATCTGAATATCATATCAGTGGTTGATATAGAATTGAAAAGAGAGGGGGAGGTTGATCACCCTCTTGGGCTACTTGAAAAATAAGAATTCTATTAAGGGATATTTAGTTTACTGTAAAAAAACAATTTCCAACATGACACTTAATGTTAAAAAGGAAAGTCCTATCTTGGTATATTTTGTTGGAACGGAGACGTTTCAATCTATGTTGTAACTGAGCGATTATTACACACTCCAGTTAGACATGTAACCTAGGATAACATTTTGATTGATTATGTTTGTGAAGTGGCGTTAAACCTAAAATCACCTCACCTCATTAAGATTGGTCAACTTGATAAATATACGAGTGCACACTTGTTAAAACAAAAGAGAACTTAAATCTTGCATTGGTGCTACAATTATAAAAATCATTGCTATGCCAATACAAATTGGTGTTGATAAGTCTTGTCATAAAACATTTTTAAATATGTGGATGTTATATAAAAAGTCATAGTTTTGTCTGTGGTATTGTAAAATTATTCAGAGGATTTTATTCATGCCATTCCCACCAAAACAAGATGGCCGACATGACTTCGATAGGACATGCTCTTTAAGCAAATCTCACAAGTTGACCAGCATTTGATGTTACACAGGGACTACTTCAAAGTCGGATTACAAAGCATTGCTGTGTAACACAATTTCGCTTTGAAATATACTACCAAGCCATTTACTAATTAATGATTAATTAGGTTTAGATCAGATGGAAGACTAACCAGCAAGTCCCTCGACAATATGAAATACTAGGTTATAAGTGCTTTTGGCTCAATGGATTAAAATAGAGAGAATAGTTTCAGGATGTTGACTGATGATGTACAACATAACTGCTTTAATGGGGCAGTAGCACGTTTTTTTGAAAATTTTGTATTTCTAATTGTTCACTGATAATTGTACACTAATGCTAAATGTATTCTTTTGATACTGTCAAAAATCCCCTTACACTAACCAATCATCCATAGTCAGAGAATAAATTATTAAGATTTAAAGTCCATCAGCAGCCATTTTTGTGTGAACACCTTAAATTCATTTTGTGTAAGAAAAAGGAATAGCATGACTGAACTTTACATTATACATTTGATTTATTACTGCTTCATTTAGATTAAATTCATTTTCTTTCAATTGGAACCATTTATTTTTATTTTCATGATATCATAGTCTTATCAGCTTATTTTTTGTGGAAACAAAATTCAAGAGGATGCGGTGTTGCCTTCTATTCTTTGTCAAGTTGTTAAATCTAGAACAACTAAAATGTTACCCTCACTAACAAAAATGAACATAAGTGTGAAATAATCATGTCATAAGTTTTAATGCATACATCATATTGTCCTTATAAGGCTGGAATAAATCAAGAACACCATACAGAGTTCATATTGAATATAACTCACCATTAGTATTGCATTTCTGAAAAGGAACAATCATCTAAGAGTGCCGTGTAAGTAAATTGTGATATTTGTTGTATTGTATATCCTCTAATAGGTAAATGTACCAGGGTCAACTTCTCATTAATTCTATATATTTCCATAAAGCTGGACTATTTTCACTAATAAGTTGGAGATACATAACATATAATTATGTCCATATTTTAGGTCTGTGAAAATGATTGCTAGTATTTCATGTTATGATTGAAATCCAAGCTCCTTGTTTCCCAAAATATCCACGTTTGAAGAATTTCAATTGTTCGCAATGTTCTTGACAGGGGCAGGGGCAGATCGTGAAATGTTGATCGAGCCTCTGTTCTTATTAAACCAAATCTGTTGGTTCTGGCAGTTTTCCCTGGCGAAAAAAAATTCCACTACAATCCATTTGATTTTTGTTAGCAGATGACAACGCTTCTCGCATGGAAAGGATGTTTATCACAAGGCCTTTGCCACTGATTGCACAACTAACTTTGATTGCCTCCAATCAGGCATCTCCCATTCTACCCAACACACTCGGCGAATAAGAACAGAGGCTTGTTTGACATTAGTTTTCATGACTTGATTTACCTATAGGGGAGAGAATGTATTCTTGAAGGACTAATGTTATTTTCATACACAGAAATAAAACAATATTGAATAAAATATGTTGTATTGTCAAAGCCATAAATGCAAATTCTGAAGTTCAATAGTTAAATTGTCCAGTGTCAGATTCAGAAAATGTTAAAGGAAGGGAGGGTTGTTCTATTTAAAGGGACCATTCGAGCGGGGTATTTTTTGTGGAAACGAAATTCAGGAGGACTTTCCTGTTTACAATTATATATGATTTTTACATGATAATTTCACACTTTATTTCATTTATGTTTGTGAGAAAAGCATTTTAGTTGTTAAAGATTTGACAATTTGAAAGAAAATAATTTGTATCGCTCAAAAAATAAAAAATCGTGAAATGAAGCCAATCATTGAAGCTACGATTGTGGGGAATGCATGACTACGACAAAATGCTGTAGCAACTGATAACTTTTATGATGAATTATTTGTAAATATGCTCCTCTTCTGTTAATCAAGTAGTTATTACTTAATATTATTAATGAATAATCATATTACAGCACATTTGTTTTCTCGCAATGCTAACCTTTCAAAATGGCGGATGAAAGCTGCTCGAGTGGTGCCTTTAAATTGAGGGGACCAGGAGGAGTCACCTTGGCAGCCCCCTCCCCCCAAACCCTGATGATGACATTATATTCTCTGGTGTCCTAAGCCTCTGAAACAAATTGCAGTGCAAGCTATTATCAA
The DNA here is from genome assembly GCA_916613615.1 of Steromphala cineraria. Taxonomy (NCBI): domain Eukaryota; kingdom Metazoa; phylum Mollusca; class Gastropoda; order Trochida; family Trochidae; genus Steromphala; species Steromphala cineraria. The sequence goes on from OU744720.1 coordinate 46,387,607, forward strand.
ACATGTTTCTGTTTATGACAGTAAATAGTGAGCCAGACCGGCTTTAATACCTCATCATCTTGAGATTGAAATTTGTATGCTGGTAAAACATGTTGCAATATTGACCACAATGATGGGGAATCCATTTTTTCATTGAAAAATAGGACAGTGTAATATATCGTTATGACTGGTCGCCAATATTTTCCTTTCCAACTAGTCATTGTGAAAGTTAATTGGATTTCTGTACCACTGAGAATTTTTTCCACTTTCTCTGTAATTTAGGCTTTCTTGAAATTGCTTTTTTTTCCAGACAAAGTCATATCAAAATGTCCCTGAAATGATGAGAACATACATCAAGGAAATATGCCCTGTGCTTATAATTACAAAGCCATTTTGTCTCAATTTAATGGAAATATTTTTTCTTCCAATTTGTACTCTGAATTACTTTTTAATTTTCTTTTTTAAACCATTTTCAATTATTATTTTACTTTTGCTTATCAAACGATCAATAAATTCTAGAGAAGATGACAACTTCTTTAAGTCTTTGAATCTGTATGTCTCCTCTGTAGAATGGAAAGACATAAATAACAGAAAATATATTGCAAAAAAAGCCATTTGAAATAATTGTCAAAAGAAAGAAGTTTCCTTTTCGCCTCTGGGAAGAAGCGTTGAATGATATCTCTCTAAGTGTATTTGCCTGTCTTTCTCTTAACTACTGTATAAGGCCAGCGATATCTATAAACTGTCCAATAATGACATTTATATTGCTAGTTGTTGATTACTTTGGGAAGACTAGGCAGCAACAAAGTCTGCAGCCATGGATCATTTCTTGTGTGGTCCCTGGAATAAAATTCTATACTTTTCAAGTTGGGCTGAGTTTAAGCATTAAGTTCTCCATGAAACCACAACCAATACTTACATTTGATACTTACACCTTTGCCTCTTTGATCATGCCTTTGAACGCTTTCCCTACACGCTTCTTTACTGATTGCATGTTAAAAGGTATTATCATATCGACCAAATTATGGCTTGCCCGAGGGCAGGATTTAAGGTGGCTGTTATTGCCTGGCTTGTTGATGGAAAATTTAGACATGTTTAGTCGTCTCTCTAAATGAGTGATGTGACGTCTTGCCAACACCAGCCAAAACCTTAACTCCTTAAGGGAAACAAGTCATGTGTGTGATGCAAGTTAGCTGAAGAGTGTCACTTGGAACAGCGGTTAAGGACCCAAAACTTTTCAGCTGCTTCAGTGCACAATACACAAACTAAGCTTACAAAAGGTCAGAATCCTTTGGGACTACGCCATCCTTGTAGTGGAAACCAGGTGTTTCTCTTAAGGATACATGGAACTACAAGCAGAAAGAATGTTGACTAGATGAGGTTAACCCATGGCGCTTATTGGCACCATGGTCTGTGCTTTCTCTGGAAGAGTGACATTTCTCATCCAGTGCACAATACACAAACTAAGCTTACAAAAGGTCAAATCGTTTGACAATTCACTGTTCTCTTGTTTAAGAGACCAGAAGCTTCATTTTCCATGCTCTCTGAGTGCTAAGAAAGTTGTAAAACTATGTTTATGTATGGTATTTACGACTTTCTTACTACTAAGAGAACTTAAAAAATCTAGGCACTGGACCTTCATTTACCAAGCTCTCTTAGTGCTAAGAAAGTTGTAAGACAATGTTTATGTATGGTACTTACGACTATCTTAGTACTAAGAGAACCTAAAAAATCTAGACACTGGACCTTCATTTACCAAGCTCTCTTAGTGTTAAGAAAGTTGTAAGACAATGTTTATGTATGGTACTTACGACTATCTTAGTACTAAGAGAACTTTAAAAATCTAGGCACTGGACCTTTATTTATCAAGCTCTCTTAGTGCTAAGACGTAAGCCAATGTTTATGTATGGTACTTAGGACTATCTTAGTACTAAGAGAACTTCAAAAATCTAGGCACTGGACCTTCATTTACCAAGCTCTCTTTATGCTAAGAAAGTTGCAAGACAATGTTTATGTATGGTACTTACGACTATCTTAGTACTTAGAGAACTTCAAAAACCTTCATTTACCAAGCTCTCTTAGTGCTAAGAAAGTTGTTATGTATGGTAGTTGCGACTATCTTAGCAGTCAGAGAGCTTCAAAATCTAGGCCCAGGTGTTTTTCTTAAGGATACATGGAACTACAAGCAGAAAGAATGTTAAATAGATGAGGTTAAATCATGGCGCTTATTGGCACCAGGGTCTGTGGTGTTTCTTGAAGAGCTACATTTCTCATCCAGTCGTGATCATTTCCTAATCAGACTTGCATGCTCGTTGGCAATATACTGGAAAATTAATGATTGGAGTCTGGACTAGGTCAGACCAAATTTCACTACCTCGTCTCAACAAACTCGTTATTCACTTTCTTGAGACCATCAGTTCTCCTCTTGAATTGGAAAAAACAGCCATTTGTCCTCTGTGTGTTATTTAATGATTAATGAGTAATGAAAGCTGATGGTAGTAATAAAAGGTTTGCATAATGTAAAATCACCCTGCATTGACAAAAATTCCACAAATGAAATTGAAAATTATAATTTATATGAATTAAAAAAATTGACATATTTGAAAACACTGTTAAGCTGATTTTACTAATGTTAAACCAGAGGACATAAAATGTCAATAGAATAGCAAACAACCTCAATCTTTAATAATAAATACTGGATATGGCATCATATAGCTCAAGGTATTTATTTATTTGGCAGAATGAACTGTTATTCATCCTGCATAAGAACTGTAATTTTCTCCAATGCTATGCAATAATCTTTTTGTTTTAACCACACAGTTCTAAAATTATCAAATACAATATTATAAAAACAAATCTCGGATGAATACATATTTTCGAGCAATAAAGTGGAACTGTATAATTATCAAAAGTTAACGTTATTTTCTCTCTTTATATTTTGGTTTTAACTGTCATTTCAAAATTTACATGAACATGAAGATTAGCTTAAAAAACAACTCAGAAAAATATATATATTATCAAGTACGAATTTGGAACAGTTTAATTGTAAAAAGTTTTAGTTTAAAATAATACATTTAAAAGATAATGACTGACATTTTGTAGGATTTATAAAAAACAATAAGCATTAGTTGTAAGTAATAATCATTAAAAACCAAGAAAAATTTAAATAGTAATTATAATAACAAAACTATATGAAAACATTTGTCAAGAACATCTGAACGTAATAATTTGAAAGTTTTCCTATCTCTGTTACTTTTAGCTTTTTTTTCTCCTTTAAAAATATGTGTAAAAGATTGATGGTACATTGACTTTGAATAATATAGGCTTTGACATTTATGAAATGGAAAACGGCCTTGACAAATAAACTTCTTTTCTAATGTAATGTTTTCTCATAGAAAAACAAAACTAATTGATTGAAAGCAGGATGTTGACTATGAATTTAGACATTTTGAAATCTTCACAAAATAAAAAAAGATATTTTGAAGTTAAAAGGTTTTTTTCATTTTGAGGTTCAAAAATCTATAGTTATGTTTTTTAAATTTTTGTCATTACTTATTAATGATTGTCATCGAAGGCTAAATTTAGTCTTGAAAATATGAAATAATAAAGAAATAGAGTATGTAGAGAAAAAATTATTTTATCATGATAACAATCATGATAATATATCAAATTATTCATTATAACATTATTTAATGTTTGAGATGGTCAAGTGACTTAGACATCTTTTCAGGAAACATCTAATTGCTTCATATAAAGTTCAAATTTGACATTAACTCGTTTACAAATCATTTTAAGAAGAGCCTTTTAGTGAAAGATCCTTTGCCATCAGCCTTAAATGATAGATTCTGTTGATATAGCTAAGTTGCTATTAGAGCTAATTGACTTGCAAATCCATTGGGAGTTGAGTATTTTACGAAACATAAAGTTTACCACAACTCGATGAAGGTATAATCTGAATGGCCATTGTGAATGTCCAGCGGGATGGACACTAACTGGACATAATGAAACAATGAGAGCATAGACTAGTGGTCACTTCAGGCAACAGTGGACAAATTAGCAGATCCCTTAGGCATCATTAGCGCTAATAGCGCCAACGTCCATGATAATTGGTCGGCTTTTCAATCATCATACAATGAGTTGATGGAATTCCTAACCTTGGATTTGCATGTTTACTGTAGGGTATAATTTATCTTCATATAAAGATCAAATGTCAAAATAATGATTTTCTATATTGATGATAGTTCCCAGATTTTTTTTATTATGGTACATTTTTTAGACATGTCAATCTTTGATAGAAAATGAAAATGTTATTGATAACAACTAGATACAAGCATTGATAACGAGTCATTATTCAGAAAATCTTGATTATTTTTTTATGTGTGCCATTTGTTGATTTCCCTGAAAGATCTATAATGCATAAATTAATATCAAATTATTAGTCTGCCTGTATTTAAATAATAATATTTGAAGATTTTTTAAAATAACAAGACAATCAAAGCAAAGGTCTACCTGATAAACATGTTACATTTCTAAGGTATTTTAAGACAATACTAGCACATTGAAACTCTGTCAATGAATCATGTGATGACACATTAATACATTAGGATTGAAGTGGTCTGTCAAAAAATATTATTTCAAATTTTTTTCACAAAAATGTGCTTAATATGTTTAAAAACACATGTTTTATAAGAAGTAGAAAAGAAATTTAGCAACAAATTTAGTTAAATGTTTGATCTGCAGATTACAAACAACATTTCTCTATTTGATTCAGATTTCTTTGCAAAGAGAATAGAGAGATTAAATCCCTTGATAATTTTATGACAAAAGGAACTTGAATTAATCTGAGTAACGGTTCCAAGGATTGCATCATTCAGACCCAAAATCATGAAATACGAAAATAAAGTTATTTATTCTCTCTGACAGGCAAAAAAGTGATCAGGCATTTATACATTGATTAAATTTTAATAATTAATTTCTCATTATTACTCACATAAAGTTCTCCGCCTTCATCTTTCCACCAGAAATAGAGACAATTAAAAAAACATGACAAGCAAAGACAGCCATTTCCAGTCATGAACATTTCTTTATTTACCGACATGTAATCACATTTTACCAAGCAACAAAATATCGCAAGTCCCAAATGTTCCCAACAGACATTTTAAATTATGTATCATGGTTTTTTTTGGCAAGTGAAGCAGAAATGATAATAATAGGTATTGTTATCGGTTTCATGATATTCTGATCCGATTAATATGGAAATCGATAAAACAAACACAGCAACTGAATACTTTATTGGATCAATATCAACCACCATTCAACATCTATGAATGTCAAACTTTCCACAACTAATAGCTTTCTGTTTTCAAAAGACCACTCAACCAAATGACTAAAGAACCCCACGGGATGGCAGTTTCATATTAACCCTTAACATGCGAGTTTCAAGAATGATAACAGGAGAAGGTTGAAAAAAATTCTTTCAGTATTTGGAGAAAACTATATTTCTGTGAGGGCAGTAACTATTTTATTGACTTTTACATGCAGTAGGATGAGAGAACAAAGTTGGTAGTGCGTTAGGCTTCCGATCAATAGGTCAGGGGTTCAATTCCCGGCAGTCAACTTTGTCTGTAGTAGATAACTGTTCTACACACAGTAAGGTTTTGGTCCTATGCTACAATGAATTCCAGCGCAGTACCATTCATGGTTCTCTAGTCCCAGCCACCAAATATATTTCAACTTTCATACTTTAACTATACACTAATAATCTATTTTGAAAAAACATGAAAATCACCATAATTATGGTGACCTAATATTATCCTCTTGTAACTGCCCTTTAAATACATCATATGCATGAAACCTTGTTTAAAATAAAGTTTTGAAGAACATGTTTAAAATGATTAAAATCTTAGATATCATGCCAATTTTGTCGAATAATAGTTAACCTATTATCTATTTATATAAATAAATGTTTAGAAATGATATTCAAAACAACATTTCACACATGTCAATGATATTCATACACTCATACACTTTTATTTAAAAAAAGAAAATTTATGTAGAAAAATTCTAACTTTACAAACTTGGACCATAAAACAAAGCTTAAAATCAACCCCAAACAAAAAGCATTCAAATTATACTTTTCAAAACAAATGTTCTGCTAGGCAATAGATAAAACAACAATGAAATATTTAGGTATAGCAGAATCCACTTAGATAGTTATTGTATTTGTTTCATCCCTAAGGAGGAAGCCTGTAAAGGGAAATGATCTTCTCTGGGCAAATTATAAGTCATCTGTCGGTTGCAAGCAGAATCACGAGAAACTTTCAAACAGATTATCCAGTGTTTCCCCCCAGCGACATCACCTTTCAGGTAGCTGTATATGGACATCTACAGTCTTCAAACATAAGTCTTTCCTTTGGGAGAGTCTCCCTGTCATATATATACTGCTTTGTTGGTGACATATATGCCAGAGAGGTTGAAAGAAGTCAGATTTTTAAATAGATTTCTGTAAGTGATATATTTCCTTAAAGGGGCAGTAGCATGTTTAAAAAAAAATTTAATTAAAGTTTTCTCTGATAATTGTACGTTAATGCTAAATGTATTACTTTGATTGTGTCAAATAAAGATTATTTGCATAACTGCAAAAATGGAATATATCATTAAAATATTATTTATTCTAATAAGATCTTGACTGAGCACATCTTAAAGGGGCAGTAGCAAATTTTTTTAGCATTTTACATTTAAAAATTGTCCTTGGTAATTGTACGTTAATGCTAAATGTATTATTTTGGTAGTGTCAAAAGTCTCATTACCTAACCAATCATCCATAATCAGAGATCAAAATATTCATCTTCTCAAGTGCATTGGCGGCCAGTTTTGTGTGAACACCTTTAATTCATTATGTGTAAGAAAAGGCTGAACTTTACATGACATATTTGCTTTATTACTGCTTCATTTAGTTTAAATACATTGTCTTTCAATATGAATGATTTATTTTCATTTTCCTGACATTTCCATCTTTATTTCAGCAATATTGATATTTTAATTGGTAATCAGATTTTTAAGTAGATATCTTGAACTGAATTCATGGGACGGTATGACATGGTATATTTTGAAGGAGTCATAATGCATTCTTGAAGTTTAAGGATGTTTTATACACCGGTCTGTTGAAACATTTAAATAGAAAAAAGATTGCAAAAATGGAATATATCATTAAAATATTATTTATTCGAATAAGATCTTGACTGAGCACATCTTAAACCAATTATGTTATGTTATCATAAATCATAAAATCATAAATATTTACAAGTTGCTTTATCTTCATATCACCTGAAAAGTGCTAAAAATTAGGCCATTTAGCAAAAGGGGTCTATAGTGCTATAACTAAGTCACTTGCACACCTTATCTTATTTCACTTGTTAAATAGGACAAGTATAATTCTTATTTATATCATTTACAGTTTATGTCTTCCTATCACCTGCAACAGCACTTGAAATAAGGCAATCAAATAAGGGGTATCAAATGCTGTAACTTTAGCCACTTTCATACCTTATCTTAATTCACTGCAACTTTCACATGTTATATAGGACGTGGTGTAGTGGTTAGCATGCTTGCTGCTCACGCCAGAGACCTGGGTTCGAATCCCATTTGAGACACCAAAATTTTGTGACTTGGGTGTCATCCTATGTTGTCTGTCTGGGCAAGACACTTCATCCACATTGTACTTAGTTCACCAAGCTGTACAAATGGGTACCTGAACGAGTAGTAGAAGTATGGACCAATACAGTCGCGCTGAGCACTTGTTATTCGACAGCACCAAATATGCTATTTCTCCAGGGTAATAATACTCATGGAGTTTTGATCATGCTTTGTCATGGTATAAGAAAACTATTATTATCATTATTATATTGAAAATATTTCAGAAAAATATTATTTGAAAGTTTCTTAATGCTTTCTTATTTTATTAGGAATTTGAAAAAAATCCTTTCACACAGACCAAATGTGCTGAAAATATATTAGGAGATTGTTTCTCTTCATTAAAAAAGCCAATTGATTTAAAATATTTATCTTTCCATGTTTAAGTTGACACATTCACTTAGAGCAGTCGAAGTTCCAATTTGATCCAGATCAAATTATTACAAATGAATTTGGCTTCTGTGTAAACTTGAAGAGCGCTCTTTCAGAATATTGGTTTTCTTTTCCTAATTCTATCAAATAAAAAAGTGGTTCTATCATTTTCAAATAGAGTTGTTCCTCGCCCATCCATTTTGTCAACACTTCCAGAGGCAATGCTGACAGAGAGAGTAGAATTTATGTGACCGTTGAGTATGGAGGTTTTGGAGATGTATTTAATTATGAATAAGGTCATTTGATGATTCAATTAATGTCAAAGTTGCTGTCATTAAAGAGGTTTAATTGTCACGAGAGGTAAACCAGAATGTCCGAAATGACTTTAATAGAACAACCTCAATTTCACAAGGTCTTTGCAGTCTTAATCAATTAAGCTAGGTTCAGAACGGGTGTTAGTTAGAAAAGAATAAATTGATTGAACCCAGTTGGTAATGAAATAACTCATCGACTGGGCGAATGAAATTGAACAGGAAAGTTTGTACGGTCTATCTTATTTGGTCTGTGTATGTTTTTGGTTCTTCATTTCCTTTTTTTTTGCACCTACAAATTACTTTTCGTTTTTTGTTAGAAGAAAAACTTCAATTACTTTTATAAGATATTTTCCCAACAGGGATTCAAGTGCAAATTTTTCACCTGACAAATCTTAATCTTCACAAATTGTTTGCTACAATTCCTTGCTTTCCTTAATTTCCCTAGTTACATGATTTTTCATCACTTTTGAGAAATCGTTTTATCTGTTCACAAATTTCATTCAAATATGTTGATCCCCGATGTCAAAACAAATGAAACTCTTGATGATATCTCAAACTTTAAAAAGGTAGGATTAAGGTTGTAGGAGAACTCTTTTGAAGAATTTATTTCGGCATTCAACTCGGGATTATCCCTGGAACCTCCTATCCAACACTCAATGGACACATTTTTATGGAGATTGATTTACATTCATGAGGAGTGGGGTTTGTAGGATATATACTCTTCCCCTCCCGACCATTACCACACTTCCGACAAATGAAAATCTACCCTGAGCTGTCAGCTACATCCTGTGACTGACATACCATGGGAGCAATTAGGAAAATGGCCCATTCTATCTCCGGTGGGCATTTGAAGCTTTCATTGGATTTTAACGAAGAATTTTTTTCACCTTTTCAGATGAGAAGAAAGTTTATTGCTAGCTTGAATAGAGGCATAGTAATCTGACCCCAAAACTTAAAATAAACTGCAATAATGTGGAAGTGTATGTCAAAGACGCCCATACATGCCAGAATCAAGTTCTCTGGAATCGGTAAATTTGTACTGATGCCCCTTAATTTCCTGGACAAAAAACTCCTTTGATGGTATTGGATGTCCAAATTAGTCTTAGTAATTTCACTCAGCTGTAGGTTTTGTCAGAGATATGTAATTACTTTTGAAATATATTTTAGGTTCTTTTAATATGATTGATGGGAGTACTTAACATGAATAAAGATTCAATGCTTAGAAGTTAACTTGCTTCTGTCACAGACCTGAAATTTCTGTTAGAATATGGATAATAAAATTGCCATAAGGGTTTCTTAACTTGAGGGATATATGTTCTTAGAAAAGGTTTCATTTTAAGTGTTCTTCTCTTTCTCTTTGGCTCCAAGGCCCTGAAATTGGTTTTGGAAAAAAATCTTTTTTTCTGCTTTGAAGGTGTCATATCTTTAAAGACACTTTTCTTTAGAATTGGACAAAGGCAAAGAAGTCTTGAAGTCAGTCTGTCATGCCCAAAAGCAAAACCATGACGATGCCAATCTTATAAAGATTCATTGTGTGGTTCTGGCTCTGGTTGCATGGAATCAAGGTTAAAGTTCAAAGTGCATCATTTTCAAAATGTGATTTCAAAGACAAATTATCTAACAAAGATAATGTTTAAGTTTAAAGTCTTATCACATTCATTATGAGCTTAAAGCAGTATTTAATCACCCTTTTCAAAATGCAAAATCAATGTGTTTAACAATTCCCGAATGACTGAATTTCAGGAATGACATGGTTAATAAAATTCTTAGAATGGCATCATTTTCTTGATATCTTACCCATACATAGTGTAATGGAATAATGGCATTTTCCTTCATTTGACCTTTTGCTTTATGAATGTATTCCACTCCTGAAGACTTCATTCTTGCTCATAAGGGCTTCCACAGCTACTCAAGTACTCGAGCCCGTGTCGGGTCTAGCTGGACTTTAATCCATTTCCTTGGACTATATCACTGTTATTCTTTAAAGGGGCAGTAGCACGTTTTTAGGGGGAATATGAGGTGATGTCAGGAAAATGAAAATTAATGGTTCCAATTGAAAGAAAATGTATTTAAACTAAATGGAGCAGTAATAATTCAAATATATAACGTAAAGTTTAGCCATGTGATTCCTTTATCTTACACAAAATGAATTAAAGGTGTTCACACAAAATGGCCGCCAATGAATTTTATATGAATCTTCATTCTTTGTCCTCTGACTATGGATGATTGGCTCGTGTAATGAGATTTTTGACACTGTCAAAATAATACATTTAACATTAACTTACAATTTTCAGTGAAAATTTTAAAATATAAAATTATCAAGAAATGTGCTACTGCCCCTTTAAAGTTATTTCAGTCTATTTGACTGTAATGTGTGAAGGCATTTACCATTTCCATACATTGATGACAAAATAACGCAATATACTTCCATTTAAAAGTCGAAATCTATGTTATGATATCAAGGTTATACATCATTTCAAGGTTTTAGGTAAGACAAGAGCTATGATAATCAGAAATTAAATTTTGGGTACTCGGGTCTGACCCCTCGAGTACTCGAGTTCAAAATTTTGGACCCTCGAAGCCCTCATAATAGCTTATCGTAAAATTTTACAGCATCAGCTGGAATGATAATTTATAGCAGGAGGTTTTTTTTATTTGTTCTCTAGAATTTGCGTAGGCGGGATGAATGATCATGATTTTTCTTATGGATGAATAAATTCTTTTTCTTTTTGAATAAGGAAGATGTTGATCAATAAGAATTGAACTGTCCTTATTGTTTCTTGGAAAAAGGACAACACGTTGAAAGGTCACATAATCTATAAGTCAATACCCACTCAATCAATATTGTTTCCAGTTACTTGCTTTTTGGTATGCCCCTAATATTCCTTCAACACCCCATATTCATTACCTCAATATTCATGTTAAGAAATTATTACTCCTAGTTTTTATCCAGCCACTGTAAATCATAATATGCTTTTAAAAAAAATGTCAAATGTCACATCACTAAATCGTGTGTTGTATGATATCCATTATTAACAGTCTAGGGAGCAGGGTCTTGAGTCATTGTAATTCACAAAATGACCTCAACATGAATAATTAAGCGTTTAACATCTGTTGATGCATGCAACATGATTTGGTCAACTTGCTATTTATGGGTAATTCTTACTGTTCAAAATTCAATGATGTGTGCAACATGATTTGGTCAACTTGCTATTTATGGCCAATCTTAGGTGTTAAATATTCAATGATGTGTGCAATATAATATGGTCATTTTGCTATATATACCAAATCTGAGGTGTTCAATATTCAATGATGTGTGCAACTTAATATGGTCAACTTGCTATTTATGCCTAATACTAAGTGTTATGTATTTAATGATGGGTACAACATGATATGGTCAACTTGCAATTATGCCTTATTTAGGTGTTCAATATTCAACGATGTGTGTGCTTTGATATGGTCATATTGCTTAAGCTTGTTAAGCCTTTTTGTGTTCAATATTCACTGATGTGTGTCCTATGATACGGTTATCTTAATCTATTTATGGCTAATTTTAGGTATTCAATATTCAATGGTGTGTTCAATATGATATTGCCATCTTGCTATTTATGGCTAATTTTAGGTATTCAAAATTCAATGATGTGTGCAACATGATTTGGTCAACTTGCAATTTATGCCAAATTCTAAGTGTTTAATATTCGCTGATGTGTGTAATATGATACGGTTATCTTGCTATTTATTCCTAATTTTAGGTGTTCAATATTCAACGATGTGTGTGCTTTGATATGGTCATCTTGCTTGTTTAGCCTTTTTGTGTTCAATATTCACTGATGTGTGTCCTATGATACGGTTATCTTAATCTATTTATGGCTAATTTTAGGTATTCAATATTCAATGGTGTGTTCAATATTATATGGTCATCTTGCTAGTTAAGCCTTTTTGTGTTCAATATTCGCTGATGTGTGGAATATGATACGGTTATCTTGCTATTTATGGTTAATTTTAGGTATTCAAAATTCAATGATGTGTGCAACATGATTTGGTCAACTTGCAATTTATGCCAAATCTTAGGTGTTTAATATTCACTGATGTGTGTAATGTGATACGGTTATCTTGCTATCAGTTTTTGTGAAGTTTCCATCGCCGCCGCCGCCGCACTCGTACTACTAGCTATAACTTTTTTCCACTAAGCTTTCCAGAACTCTTATTCATACCTTATTACTCATACCTCGGGGGAACGATTTTGACACGTTCACTTTCAAGGTCAAAGGTCAAGGTCACGAGATATGTATTCACTCTAAGAATTCCTTGTAAACGCGATAACTTGAAAAGTTTTTGTGCTATGAAGCTCTTACTTGGTATGTATCATCCTTGGAAAAGTAAAAACATTTGAAAAGGTTTTGGCTACAATCCGTCAAAGGTCAAGGTCACAGCAAGGTCATGACGTAAGCATGTTTTAGCGAAAAAGCTTTATTTTAACTATGAACACTTTTAATCAATACATGATTGTTATACTCAATAAAAAGTGTTCAATGATCGTGTGACCTTGAAGGTCAAAGGTCAAGGTCATGAGATATGAGTTATTACAAAATGCACTAAATTTGGGTATAACTTTATCCCATTTAGCTTTTCAGAACTCATGAACATGTCTTAATGTTAATACTTCCAGGGAATCATTATGACATGTTCACTTTCAAGTTCAAAGGTCAAGGTCACGAGTTATAAAATCACCGCAAAATTCCTTGTAAACGCGATAACTTGAAAAGTTTTTGTGCTATGAAGCTCTAACTTGGTATATATCATCCTTGGAAAAGTAAAAAGTTTTGAAAAGGTTTCGGCTACAATCCGTCAAAGGTCAAGGTCACAGCAAGGTCATGACTTAAGCATGGTTTAGCGAAAATGCTTTATTTTAACAATGAACACTTTTAATCAATACATGATTGTTATACTCAATAAAAAGTGTTCAGTTATTGTGTGACCTTGAAGGTCAAAGGTCAAGGTCATGAGATATGAGTTATTGCAATACCATGTAAACACAATAACTTGAAAAGTTTTTGTGCTATGAAGTTTAGATTTTGTATATATGATCTCTTGAGAAGTTCAACATTTTCAAAAAGTTTTGGGTACAAACTGTCGAAGGTCAAGGTCACAGCAAGGTCAACATATATGGAGAAAATGGATTAATTTAATTTTTAACACTTTATTTCATTACAATAATATTATACTCAATGAAATGTGTTCATTGATTGTGTGACCTTGAGTGTCAAAGGTCAAGGTCACGAGAAAATTCCCAATATGGTGAGGCCTGTAAAAGGCGGAACAGGGTAAGGCGAAACCCCAAGTTCCAGGGCTGCTCTGCTTTTGCGGTATCCCGCAAACGCTAATCTAGTTATTCCTAATTTTAGGTGTTCAATATTCAACGATGTGTGTGCTTTGATATGGTCATCTTGCTTGTTAAGCCTTTTTGTGTTCAATATTCACTGATGTGTGTCCTATGATACGGTTATCTTAATCTATTTATGGCTAATTTTAGGTATTTAATATTCAATGGTGTGTTCAATATGATATGGTCATCTTGCTAGTTAAGCCTTTTTGTGTTCAATATTCGCTGATGTGTGTAATATGATACGGTTATCTTGCTATTTATGGTTAATTTTAGGTATTCAAAATTCAATGATGTGTGCAACATGATTTGGTCAACTTGCAATTTATGCCAAATCTTAGGTGTTTAATATTCACTGATGTGTGTAATATGATACGGTTATCTTGCTATTTATTCCTAATTTTATGTGTTCAATATTCAATGATATGTGCAACATGATATGGCCATCTTGCTATATATGCCAAATTCTAAGTGTTTAATATCAAATGATGCGTGTAACATGATATGGTTATCTTGTTAGTTAAGCCTAAATCTCCTTGTTTAATATTCGCTGATGTGTGTAATATGATATGTCATCTTGCAATTTATTCCTAATTCTTAGCGTTTAATATTCACTGATGTCAAAGTTGCTTTTTGTCAGGAATATAAAAAAAATAGCAATGGGAATAACCAGCGATTTCATAGCCATTGATAAGAAATAGACATAAAGGAATACTCTTAAATGGTTTAAAACATTGTTGTACATAAATATCAATATAATTTTAGTTCCTTGAAAACCATGTATCTATGTTTAGAAATAGCACACTGAAATGATATATGTGAACATAATTTTACTGATGAGACTAAGAACCAAATGTTTGCACTAATTTGAAAAATATATTTGAAAATATTACATAGATAACATTAGTCACTTTGAGTACAAAGACATTTACAGCACATTAAAGCTAAATATCATATCAATAATGCATTTGCAATGCACTATATGCAATCGATTGCGCAAAAGGTTAATTCTGTAAGTAACAAATGGAACTCGAAATAACTCCCTTGAAAATCAATAAAAATTACCAACATTATTGGTTATTAAAGCTAAATATTATATCAATATTGCATATGGAGTGCACTTTATGCAATCAATTTCACCCAAAAGTTAATTCTGTAAGTAATAAATGGAACTCTAAGTAACGTTCTCTAACAAAATCAATATAAGTTACTTACATTTCTTTTATGAGTACAAATGTCAAGGACTTTGCTGATTATTATGAATGCAGTGTCAAATCCACAAATTTTAAGAGGGTGAGTAGGTCACTTAATTATGTAAAAATTGTGGAGGTCTACATATCCCAAGGGAAAAGGCTTAACCTAGGGATTTATTTTTCTTTCATGTAGATTTTTAAAATTTCTAATAAGCTTGTCTAATTTTTACAAATTGTATCTTTTTAAATATACATCATTCACTATGATTGTATTCAAAATATTCTTCTAGAGAAAGAGAAACATCTTATTAAACATCCAGATATTTCAAGTCTAGAATAAAGTTCCACAAAAACTTGAAAACTGCATTTGAACATTTTAGTGTGAATGCACATTAATTATTTCACTAAGGGAAACAAGACATAGGATAAGAGAATCTTGTCTTGTACATCATTTAATGAGATTCCTATCTTTTCATTTAGAATGTGCTGATGTACTTGCCTTTAAATGCAAAGTCATCTACTTCAACCAAGTTACCAAAGTAATTCCCCTTATTTTGATTGTCTCAGTGCTTATGCAGTGTTTAAAATATAGCCCGTCTGCCAGTCCTTGACTGGTTACTTTTTGCCAGGACTGGTAACTTTTTGGTCAGGACTGGTAACTTTTCAAAATATTTCTTTGTTTTCCCCTAAGGAATTGACCAATTAATTTTCAGGACAGGCTAGGTTTCCAATCTAGTTTATACACTGGCTTATGTCTTAATTTCTTTCTTAGATGAAAGAATATCGGTAAGGTTAAGAATGTACTGAACATAGGATAGTTAACATTAGACTAACATTTAGTCTCAGAAGTATTTTTTCAATATAGTCAATATTTTTGAACAAATCATGTATTATAACAAAACGGAGCCCAGAAGATGCTTTGTTGGTCATCAATTAAATATTTTTTTACTTTAGGGTCTGGATGACAGACTAAGTTAACATTGGTAAGCTCTAAGAATGTTTCTAAGAATTCTTAACACTAAGAAATTTTAGATAACTTTTAGCTCTACAGATATTCCGAATAGAGGCGGACCACTCCTTGACCTCTTTGACCATCTGAGACAGTTGCGATAAGGTTGTTCACCAAAATGTAACAGTTCTAAAAGTCTCCTTGATCTTGGAGTGTGAGTAACAATGGAGTGTCAAAAGAGGGACACTCTTGAATTATGTGAGAGCATTGCTTTTAACACAAGAGTACAATGGAGATGCTGTTGTCAAGATGATAAATAGAGCAATGTAAAGTGGCGAGGATGAAGTCCCTACTTGCCGTAGTTCCAAATGGAATCATTGAAGGGACTTTCAAATATACCAGGAGAATGCATAGATCTTTCTGACAGGCCATATTTATAAACTGGAACATAAAAAATTTTGGGCTGAAAAGTATTTCTGTGTTTTGAAATCAATATGTTTCAATATCTGTCCAATTCTGATGAAAGCATACATACCGTATTTCCTCTAATGTGCCGGGTCTCTCATAAGCACCTGCCTGTAATAAGCGCCGGGGAGGGGGGCATGGGTAGCTTAGAAAATAAGCGCTGAGTCTCTAATAATGGCCGGGTCTTAACCATTGAATTAATGTATTAGTAAACCTCTAAAACATCTTCATTATAAAAGACAGATTAAATTTTCTATGAAAGAATTGAACGTCAGACCTCCAATAAGCACTCGGCCTCTAATAAAAAAAATAAGTGTCTAGGCGCTTATTAGAGGAAATAAGTTATTTGAATTCATGAACATTACAACACATGTCAAAGGTTTCAAAAAGAAATTGAAAGTTTCTATGTGCATAGTAAGAAGTATAAAGTATGAATCAGGTTCTAATATTCATTCTAACAAATTGATAACCGGTATGCAAAACTAGTTCTTAAACTTTTAAACATTTGGCAACTGTAATTGTTTTTGTCATTCACAAAGATTTGAACCCTCCAGTGAAGTCCAGCTAGCTCATTTTGTACATCATAAGTGCAGAATATAAATCTTCAAATTGGTAAAATTTATATTATCACCAGAGTACGGTCTTGGACTCACACTTCCATCTAGAAGCTTTGTATTTATCTCAAAATATTTTGGGCAAAACTCAATCCAATTATTTATATTCCATGGCACATGCCATGACAAAAATTATCAATATCGTTTTTAAGTGATGAACTATTTTCAGCGGAAAAAGCTTCTCCAGTGAAGAGCACTGCATTCATAATTGATTATCTAACGAATCTAATTTAAGCCATGATACTGTAAAAATCAAGAGGTGTTGTCGATATCAAGATGTAGGTCGCAGATCTGATTGTGATTACACGTGACCTCGCTAGCACCAATGAAGAACCATGCTAATCAGTGCGACTCATCAGTGTTCATAGCAGCCCAAATAGTTTCCCTGGTGCCGATTTCAAAATGGCCGCCAGTTAATCAGCCATTGATTCAAGATGTGAGTAACCACCAAACTTTGGATCACAGTGTCAGTTTTAATTTGATTGGCATTTTTTTTATCAAGAGTATCTAATCAGATTTTGATTGATTGAAAATCACTCTGGTTATTGGTTTTGTACGCCCTATTTTAACCATCCAACTTCTCTTGAGAAGAAGAGATGAAGAGGTGAATTGTGGGATTGAAGGGTCGATTGACTTAAAGTAGATATTTTTGTTGAAACTTATCGATTTGGCATGATTGGATATTTTTTTCCGTCTTCAGAGCAAATGAAGTTGAAATTGATGTCAAGTTCAAGAATATATCTTTTTAATAAAAACCTAAAGATTTATTAGTCTGTTGTGACAGACTTGGCATTTCATCAATTTCTTCATTGTTGTATCGGAAATGGTTTCTTGACAATTGAATTTGGAATTACTGTTGAATGAACTATATCTGTAAATACTAATCTTATCTGATTTCATAACTGTTGCAGATATCATAATATGAACAATTTTTACGTAGATGAGTATCAGGATACTATTTATGATATCTGTAGACAGCTAAATCAATAAATATAAGTATCACAATGAAAACAAATAAATAATCAAAGTTTTCCATCGAGCTAACATTTCAGCAATAGTCTCACATGATAAGAATATCTATGAAGCAGGCACACTCAAACTGTAAATACAAAATATTGATTCATTCTGATCAATACGAGTAGGAACAAACAAAATTCTAGTCCAAAGTACTAGTCTACCTTTAAGTCAAGATCTTGTTTAAGTGATTGAGAACACATTTTTTTGCATTATTACAAAGTCAAATGAAAAGTGTTCAATCAAATATTTTCACAAAATGTGGTTAGCCGTTGAACCTTTGAAATGATTTATCATTTTCATATGAATTTGTCAGTCAGTACTTTCACGAGATGGAAGACAACTCAATTTGAAATTGATATCAAAGGGTGACAGAATGAAAGATGAGTTGCAAATATTTTTGTTGCACTGAGCTGATAGCATTGAATTATATAATTTGAATTTATGTTGTGCAAGATTACATTGTCGGTGAAAAAATGGAATGTGTCAAATCGGATATTGAGTTGATCTTATTCTTGTGATTTTTCACTAATATATCTATGATAAAATGAAAAGTGCTCTAAAAGAAATTTAGAAAATGAATTATCTATGAATTTACTATTTAATATGATATTGATTAATTTAACCTTTTGCTTATATCAGAACAAGCTAATTTTTTATAAAATTTTGTCAGATACCAGTATCCCTTAAAGGGGCAGTAGCACATTTTTTGAACATTTTATATTTTTAATTTTTCACTGACGTTTGTATGTTAATACTAAATGTATTATTTTGAGAGTGTCAAAAATCTCATTACACAAACATATCATCCATAGTCAGAGAAACTTTACATTATAAATCTTATTTATTGCGGATTCATCTATTTTAAGTCAATTGTCTTTCAATTGGAATCATTTATTTTCATTTTCCTGACATCAGCTTATATTCCCCCTAAAAACGTGTTACTGCCCCTTTAAAATATGCTTATTCTATAAAAAAAAGTTTAAATTAAAGTTTGGATATTCTAATATAATTTACATACATGCATGTATACCAAATATGATGGACATTGTTGATAGATTTGTTTCCCAGACCATGTTACCGTTACCATGATGAATGTGATGCGCACATTAAAAAAACCTCTAGGGTGGAAAAAGTCAAAAGTCACTCTCTGATTTCATGTATGAAAGTCTATTTCAAGTTTTAGCAAATACCTACCTTGAAGAGTGGTCAGTAATAATAATATTTAAGACAAAATGTTGAAAAATGCTTTGCAAAAAAAAGCTCATTTCTATTTTTGTAATATTCCAAAATTTGTCTGACCATGTAAAAGAATTTTTCCAAGGATCTTCAGAAGTGGTAATAAATTACTGCTATCTTCAATCAATGAATGAAATGCAGTCAAAATTGTGGACAGGGATATTTCAGATTGCAGATTGGGGATAACATACATGACATTGATAAATGGCGAGTTGACTCACTTCCTGGCAACCTCATAACATTTTAATCTTCAGATCATAGAATAGATCTGCATTGTTTCACCATGGACTGTATATCTGTGTCCTTTTGAATTTCCCTTGAGAGAAAAAAATCCTTTTGAAACTTCCTACGAGAACATTTTTCCTTTGAAAAAATTACTTTATTTCCAGATGTTGTGAAAATTTTATAATTGAAGTCAATTATCGTGTCCCTTGACATCCAAATGTTTACAATTTGCGCATTTTCCAAATAAGAATTTTTTAAAATTTTTTTTTACAAATGTTTTGTTTCCAGATGTTAAGGAAGGTTAATAATTATTGCCAATCATCACCACTCCACATAAGATTAGGGTATTCCCTGATGTTCTGAAATGCCATTAATGTCAAATTGTTTTGGCTTTTTTCAGAATGTAATGAGTCTGTGAAGCGACAACTGATGCCAAATCCAACTTATATGCAAGGGTCTATCAACGTCACAGTTCGGGAGGGAGATATGGCTGTCTTGCCGTGTTCCATAAAGCATTTAGGAACGAAAAAAGTAAGTGTTTATTTCTTTGCCTAAGTGCAACAAGGGAGTCATACACTTTCATGATGGTCTTTCACATATGGAGAAGTTGGTTCCAGGACCTTTCCAATTAGTTGCACAACCTCTTACAAAAATTGGAATCAACAGTTACAAGAACTCCTGAAAGAGTTATGGCACCTTCAGAAGCAGCAAAAGATAATTGATGATGATATTCTGTAGTAGGTTGGTCATAAAGCAGATATCCATATTCCATATGATAAATATTATACCTTGACAAGTTGGTGAACGAAAGGTAAACAACATTGAATCAAGGGTTACATAATTTAGGGGTTTAGTTACATTTACTTTTACAAAAGTTATCAGGCCTTCATAAGCAGCAATAGATGTTGAAATACGATGTATTCGTTGTCATAAAGCAGATATGCATATTCCATATGGATGACATTTCACTTTGACAAGTTGGTTGACAAAAGGTAAAACAAATTGAATCAAGGGTTACATAATTTAAGAGTTTAGTTACATTTACTTTTACAAGAGTTATGGGGCTTTCATAAGCAGCAATAGATGTTATATTACGATGTATTTTGAAGTAGGTATGTGGTCATAAAGCAAATATGCATATTTCATGTAAATGACATTTTATTTTGACAAGTTGGTTAACAAAAGGTACATAAATTTGAATCAAGGGTTATATAACTTTGATTTAAGAGTGACATGAACTTACCCAAGAGTTAACAAAGCAGTTAAAAAAGACAATCTGTTAGTTTGGTCATATTTTTGCATACCAAATGCAAAAGACCTATAACACATGAATATATAAAAAAGCATTTTGTTAGCAGCAAAAGCTCTGAAACACAAAAAAAAGGAATGTGTCAAATTGGATATTGAGTTGATCTTATTCTTTGGATTTTAATCTGTTAAGTTGTAGTTTGGCCATATTTCTTGCATACCAAATGTAAAAGATCTATTACACATGAATATATAAAAAAGCATTTCGTTAGCAGCAAAAGCGCTGAAACACAAAAAAATGGAATGTGTTAAATTGGATATTGAGTTGATCAATTTTTTCAGTAGTAGGTACCATTCTAATGCATATTCCTTATTAATATGACGTATGTTACTCATCAAAAGGTTAATAACAATATTTTGAAGAGGTACACATATATATATGAACCAGAATTACATGAACTTCTACAAGAGTTCTGAGACCTCTATTATTATTTGAAAAGTAACATTCTATTAAAACATTTATTTCTATTCCATAAATGTTTGACAAGATCTGCCCAAGAGGTATACAAATATGAATCATGAGTTACAAAACTTTCATAAGTAGTTAATAAAGTTCTGAGTAGCAATATGTTTAATAGCAGGTTGATCTTTTTTGCATATTGCATATGTATTTTATGCCATCTATATGATTTCAAATATTCCACTTTTATAGAAATATATAAGAAAATCTTTTGTACGTGGGTGAAGTTAGTTCAGTAAAATTAGTAGGACCTTTCAAGAGGTACAGAAATTGAAAAAACATTATTTTAACTTCTCGAGAGTTAAAAAAACTAGTATTTGCAGTAGTTAGTAGCTAGGACCTATCAAGAGGTAAAACAAAATTGAATAAAATTAAAAATATATTTCAACTTCTGCAAGACTTAAAAAACTGTCATTAGCAGTAGAAGAATGCGGAGTTGTAATATATTCAATTCTAAGTGTACCATTGACTGTTTTACATGAACCACATGTACGGCATCTATTACACATTCATTATGCCTATTATAACATAAATTTAAATTTCATAGAACTACATGAGACAATGATGACATTTAATTGACATTTTGTGTAAGAAAAAGGAATCACATGGCTAACCTTTAGGTTATATATTTGAATACTTACTGCTTAATTTAGTTTAAATACATTGTCTTTCAATTGGAACCATTTATTTTAATTTTCCTGACATCATCTTGTATTCCCCCCAAAAATGTGTTACTGCCCCTTTAATATCAGTTCAACTGATGAGTTGTCCTATGAATTTTCAAATATGACAAGAGATAAGAACATCTATGTCACTAGTTGAGTTGTTTGATCAAGGGGGGTTGAAATTGTAATTAAAATGGATTTTTTTTTTATTCTAAACGTAAGCTTTAACTCCTCAAATTTCATTTTCATTAGATATACAGCTGTTACATAATATCTTTAGTTTGTTCTTGTACCTTGATTGCTTTAATGTTTTATATACTAAACGAAATGCAGTTTGAAAATAAAATAAACTGGTTTAGAAGATAAAACATAATTTCAACTCAAGAAAACTTAATTAATACTTTTTCCATCAATGAAGAGATTCTGGCTATCAAGTTCAGAACTATCATTGATGATTTCAGAGGAAAAGCAATAAAAAGAAAATTGTAGAGACAAACCAAAATAACCACAATAATCACAAATGTCAATAATGATTTTTGAAACAATAATTTATTATTGACATTATCTCCAGAACTATCAATTGATGATTTGTAAGGGGAAAAGCTCTTACTCAAAAAACACAAAGGACTTGCCAAAATCATCACTACAATCAAGCATGTCAATAATGATTCTTGAAACTCTGTATTCTGGAGCGAAAGTTCAGAACTGTCGTCTGTACCTGGTAATAGTAAGAGACTCAACATGTAGTAAGGACTCTAGTCAAGTTTATCATATATCAGTCAATAATTGATCTTGAAACTATGATGTATTCTGGATGTTAACTTATGCTGATTTTTAAAAGGCAAATACATTGACAAAGCACATAGTAGTAACAAGTTAAAACACCTACCATAATCAAGTATGTCAATAATGATTCTCAAAACTGTCATAACTGTTAATTCAAAATGATATTATGTGGGACTATACAATTGGAACCTGGCAAATGAATAGAAAAGCCAAAACTATAGCACCATAATGCTACCATTGATGCCTCTTGTAACTGAATTTCTGATGTTAACTTCAGATGTAGCAATTTAGGGCTAAAAGGGGGAAAGATTAAATTCACTAAATACTAAGTCCAGCCACAACAATCAAAAAGATCAAGTATGTCAGAAATTTAATTTTGAAACTATCATTAGTTGATTTGAAAAAAAACAATCCAAAGCCCTAATATGCCTAACATAGTTCTTGAAACCATGAAGGTACAGAATTATCAATTAAGGATTTGAGAAAAAGAATCTCTTTACAAATATAGAAACAAGGCAAAACAATCACCATGATCAAATATGTCAAAATAAATCTTGAAAATACGAAACGTCAGAACTATACAAATTTCATTTGTGTTAAAAAACCCTGAATCAACAAACACTAAACACTCATCTAAACCATCACCACAATCAACTCCTCAAATCTTCAGAATGCAGGTAGTGTGAAACAGCTATAGACAGTGAATGAAGAAACATATTGTTTCTCTGTGCAGGATCCCGTTTCCTCAGGAAGTATCCATTTGCTTTAAGTAGAAAATTTCAATCATGGCGCTGCCAGGAATGGTTCTGCTCAACTAAACATGAAATAGGTTCTGTGTAAGTTGTCAGGGTTAAAGCTATCACAGGTTTCCTCCTTTCTAAACCATTAGAGCATCTTGCAGCGGAGTGAATCAACTTATTCCAAGCTTAGGTTTTTAAGTAAGGCTGTCGAAGCATTTTAGAGGGAAATACGTTTTTTATTCAATACCTAAACACTCTCTACTGCCTGACCCAGAGATTCCTTGCCTCGACCCCTACTTTCAAATTCTTAAAATCACAAGTAAGGGTCAAGCCCAAGGCGACCCCCCCTCATTCATGAGGTGACTACCCCTTCTTTCATGAGATATGCTGCTGATGGCTGAAATATTGCCCAAGCAGTGTAAAACAATAACTCACTCTTTTATCAATGGTAATGTATGTATGATTTTAATAGAAACTCTTTAATATATTATAATCATTTAAAGTTTGGTTTAAAGATTGTCAGATGCTTCATTTACTTTGAGCAAACTTATTCATATTTGTAATTCAGTAAGTGATATACCTATCTTTACATTTTTTAATACTTGAATGATGTTATGTTATTGTCATTGATTGATATTGTAAAAGTGTATTTGTATCCTGTGAGCATTGCCGTTGATTAAAGGTTATAGACATTGAGAACATAGTCAGGTTATGTACATAGTAGTCTTTTGAAAGATTTATCAATATGCAAAAACTGTGCTTCTTTGATATGATCTTAAGAGGTCAATTATGTGTGTTCTAAATGCCAAATGTTTTTTATGCAACCGATACCTTGTTATGCTTTTAAAGATCAATAAACAAAATCTTTCAACCATTTTTCATTTGTCAGCAAGGTCATTGGCCCTCTATCTTATTCATGGACAATTACTAATCAAGGGTTCGTAGTAAATGAGCAAGTGGTCTGACATTAATGAGAAAAATCGTTTATTTGCCTCTTAATCTCTGTAAATCTGTGCCAGCATGGCAGCTTGCCTCTTTCAGCTGAATATTTTATTTGTGTTTATGAAGTCACTCGCACTCACCGAGCGTCAGGAACTACTTCAGAAGGGTGTAGGGATTAAGTACATTGAGGTTGTTGTCTTGGCAGGCGTACAACAATCTGTATAATGCAACATGGTAATTGGGCTCAATGTGTCAGTCGGAACAATCTCATTAGTCAATAAGAAACAATGTAGGCCAGGGAAGGGAACGGGTTGATAAAGACATAACAAAGTCAAAGTTTTGACAGAGCTTTTGTAACATGGACTCTAAGACAAATTGGGGTGTTTATTTAGAATATCTTTAAAAAAGTACTTCATCGTAGACTGATTTTGGATCAAGATATTACAAAGTCAAAGTTTGACAGAGCTTTTGTTACATGGACTTTAAAAGAAATTATGATGTTTACTTAGAATATCTTTAAAAAAGTACTTCATCTTAGACTGTGATTTTGGATGAAGATAAAGTCAAATCTTGTAAGAACTTTTATAACAATTAAGACACAAAATGGTCAATCAAGATATAACTAAGTCAAAGTTTGACAGGTTTTGTAACATGGACTCTAAGACAAATTGGCATGTTAAGTTAATATTGACATGATCTTAGATTGAGATTTCAGAGCTATCAACTTTAACATAAATTAGCATCTTGACCTGTTATCCAGGAAATGATTTATGGGAATTTACTTATTTGATCTTAAAATGAGATATTGAACAAGTCAAAGTTTGCCAGAGCTTTTGTAACATGGAACAAAAGACAAATTGGTATGTTTGTTTAAACAGCATTCAAAAGAGTAATGGACCTTAGATTGGAATATTGGATCAAAACAAAACTAAGTCGTATTTTGTTAGAGCTTTTGTCTTGAGGGCTCTAAGACAAGTTGGCATGTTAAGTTAGAATACTGGCGTGATATTAGATTAAGATAGCAATAAGACATAATCAAATCAAAGTTTGACAGAGCTTTTGTAACATCAACACTTAGACAAATTGGCATGTCTAGTTGGAATACTGGGTGATCTTAGAATGAGATAGCTGACAAGGACATTTCTAGGTCAAAGTATGACAGAGCTTAATTTTGTAACATGGGCTTTATGAAAATTGTCATGTTTAGTTTGAATACTGGAGAGCTCTTGGAAAGAGATTGCGGATGAGGACATAACAAAAACAAAATTTGTCCGAGCTTTTGTTACAAGGACTCTTAGACAAATTGCAGTGTTTAGTTAGAATACTTGCGTGATCTTAGAATGATCTGGACATAACAAAGTCAAAATTTGTCAGAGCTTTTGTCACATGGACTCTTTAGACATATTTACATGTTTATTTAGAATATCATTAAAAAAAATACTTAATCTTAGAGTGAGATATTGGATCAAAACATAACAAAGTCTAAGTTTGACAGAGCTTATGTACATGGACTATATGACAAATTGGCATGTTTAGTTTGAATACTGGAGAGCTCTTGGAAAGTTTTTGAGGATGAGGACATAACAAAGTCAAAGGTTGCTAGAACTTTCAAGTTTATGGATTCCAAGAAATTTGCATGTTTATTTAGAACAGCATCCATAGAAGTACTTAGACTGTGATTTTGGATCAAGACACAACAACAACAAAGTAAAATTTTGACAGAGCTTTAGTAACAAGGACTCTAAGATAAGAATACTGGCATGATCTTGGTAAGAGATTGCTGATGAGGACATACCAAAGTCAAAGGTTGCTAGAACTTTCAAGTTTATGATAAATGAGCATGTTTACTAGTTAGTTAGGAACATCATTCATGGGAAGTACTAGTTTGATCTTAGAATGAGATATTGGATAAAGACATAACAAAGTTAAAGTTAGTCAGAGTTTTTGTAACATGGACTCTCTGACAAATTGCCATGATATCAAGGACCTGCATGAGATCAAGAAATACTGGCTTGATTTTATATTGAGATTTAAGATCAAGACATAACAAAGTCAAAGTTTGTAACATGGACTTGGAGATAAATTGGGATGATTAGCTGGGAACATCATTCATAGAAATACTTTCTTGATCTAGACTGTGATAAGTCTCAAAGCTGCAACAACTCACAGGATGCCCTTTGAATGTAACAAAAGACATTACATAAGCTTAGGCAATTTGGGAGCTTTGTCAAAGTGTGTCCTAGTTTTGTAGTTTTAAGAACAAATTATCATGGATATTTCAAGATAATACTTTATAGAGAATGCTCATGGAATGTTATTGCTACAATTATATTCATAGATTTTTAAGTAAGAATGAGTATCCTAGTTTTAATGCTTATCTTTGCATTCAGTTCTTTAAGACATTTTAATTCAACAGCTGATTTTGAAGCGCTGTTTTATAACATAAAGTGTTATTGCTGTTTAATAACTAAAATGAAGAAGAAAAAATGATACGAGATATGAACTTTAACAACAACATCTATCATATTGATAGTTAGATGTTTTAAATGTGAATGGAATAAAGAGGAACTAAATAGGGCACTGTATCATCATTTTGGATTTAGTACAGTCATAGTGTAACTAGGGCTTGTGGTTGTATTCAATTATTTTCATTTCAATAGTATAAAGCCATTAATTCACAAAAAGTGATGATGATAATGATGCTGGTGATGATGGTGATAATGGTGATGATAATGATGGTGATAATGGTGATGATAATGATGATGATTATGGTGATGATAATGGTTGTTTGATTGTTATGTTTCATGATAATGATGATGATGATGATGATTATGATGATGATGATGATGATGATAATTATCTAATGATGAAAATGCTGAATTCTAAGTTATAATTATTCTTAAACTTGATCCATGCCAAACACTTTTAGAATATATTAACTACATCAAAATAAATTTTGAATTTCTAAAGTAAAAGATAATCTTGCAAAATATATGTGTCACCCTATTAAATCAACTACATGACATTACCATGACTACCTATTAGCATCATTTGGAGACCCTGCGCTATCAACACTGATGTTATTGGTATCATTTACGTGACAATTTCCTGTTCACTGAACTTAAAAAAACAAATCAATTTAAATTGACATTTTGATTAGTATCCTGTGATGCAAGCAAGGCAATGGAGTTTGCTTATAATTCAGCGCTTAGCTCAGTTTTGTGTCTAAAGGGACTTGCGTGTGTTGTCGGTGTCATGTATGCCAAATGCAATAACTGTTATTATATTCACAGTACAAAAATGTTGTGATAAGTATCTTGTTAATGCAAATAGGTTTTGTAAGAATATAAATTTGCATTTTGATTGAAAAACAGGTGATTTACTGGTTGGCAATAATCAATATGTCCATGTAATTTTAGAACCTTACCTTAGATCATACTGAACTTGAAGTTAAGTTGAAATGTTTTTTTTTGTATTTTTGTATATGGAACTTGTGATCAAATCCCATAATTGTGTTGTTTGGTTATAAAATAAAAGTGATATTTGGGTTTTTGAGATTCATTTATGAGGTGTTTTATATTTACACATTATACATCGGGGACGTAGCACAGTGGTAGAGTATCTGCTCATCATCCGGTTAACAGGGGTTTGATTCTCGTTCGCATCTTCCAAAACACATTAAAAGATGGGAGCTGTTGCTGTCTTGCTTGACACTCAGCATTGTAACAGAACAATGCATTTACTGGTTCTGCACTATTGCTGTTGGGTGCTTCTAAAGACCTAACCCAAATTTTTGATATGTATGCACGTACTGAACACAATAAAATCATTATCATTATCATTATCATCATTACGATCATTATCATCATCATTATCATCATTATCATCATTATAATCATTATAATTATCACTATTATCATTATCATTATTATCATTATCACTATTATTATTATTATTATTATCAAATGTCCCCATGCTTTAACTGAAATAAAATGTCATGAAAACAAAGAATGTCTCTTTTTAGGAGCCTGTAACCAAAAGCAGACACTTGGATTTAGAGAAAAGTTTTCTGTCAGTTAAATACCATAACTGACCAATGATTGGCACAGTACTTCAAAGGTACCAGTTGGAGCAAAGGTCTTTGGGGATTTTTTATGGGATCTGAGTAATGAAGATTAGATCTAAACAGTAAAGACTAGCGGTAATTTGAAGCCAGGCCATTTTATTTCTGTTGTTCAAGTCGGTCCAATGTCAGAGCATGACCTTAATGATGACCCTGATAAAAAATCAAGATAAAGACTGATAAATTCTAGATCCAGCTACGATGTGAATGCATGTCATTACCAGTAATTAGGTTTATGCAGGGTTAAAATCAGTCTGTCTAATAGCCCCTGAAACAGTATCTTGATCTTAAAAGACCCTTGCAAGTCTACATTATTGCAGCAAGTCTAGTTCGATCACTGATGTTTCAGGCTTCACACTGGGCTCATTTCTCATTTAATATCAAATAGTTACAATTAAATATATTTTCATTTCAGATTCTAAAGTTAGTCTAGCTTAATCTGATCAGGTCAGGCTTGATAACGGTGTTAGTATCTACACCGAAACGTCAGATTTAATGCAATAAAGAAGTTGATTATCCATAATAACTTATGTTCTTCTTCATCAAACCTGCTTCTAAAATGCCTCTCAAAGAAGGTCATTTTAGTAATTTATTTAATTAACCTACTTAAAAGTCAACCTAGCTTGTTCATGCATGTATATTCATTTTACAAGTGAAAATTACCTTAAAGTATTTATGATATCATTCTGATATTGATGTTATAACTGAAATGATTGACATGATAAAGAAATATTACGATTACAATGGTAATTAATAGTATCTGTCCTACTGTGCTATGTTTATTTTGAGTTCTCAGACAGGTCAAAGCAAGGTTGCAAAAATAAATAAATGTCATTATCTTTAAGAAATCAATCAGGCTTAGTTTATAACACAATAACTGTCAGTTAAATGGTCTATAGTTGACTTGAGATTATAGCACAACATCAAAGGTTCCTGGTTAGTGAGGCCATTTTGAGAGATATCCTTACTTCCTGTGGGGAGTTCTGGGTAATGAAGATGTGGCTAAGATAGTGGGCTAGTTATCACCAAAGTATCTCCATACATCCTGGCTTAGCATTATCCCTCATTGATTTTACCTCATCTGGATCTTCTGAATTTTCTTTCACTTGATGTTTGACAGTTTCCTAAATGATTGTAACAATCAAGATGTGACTAAGATGTTGGGTTTGGTATCACAAAAGTATATATTCATAGCTGCTTACTTAACATTATCGGTTATTGGTTTTACCTGTTCTAGATCTTACAACTTCTTTGACTTCCGAGATAGAAAACTTTTGTGTTTGATTATTCATAAATGATGGTCAAGTTACCACCATGCAGGGTATAATTTTATTATATTCATAGATCCTGGTTAAGCATTATCCCTCATTGATTTAACCTCTTCTAGATCTTGGAACTTCTTTCACTTCTTAGAGAACTTTTGTGTTTGATAATTCATAAATGATTACCGGTACTATCCGGGTAATCAAGATGTGACTAAGAAAGTGGGCAAGTTATCACCATGCAGAGTATATATTCATAGATACTGGTTAAGCATTATCCCTCATTGGTTTAACCTCTTCTATATCTTAGAACTTCTTTCACTTCTTAGATAGAGAACTTTTGTGTTTGATAATTCATAAATGATTTATTATCTGGGTAATTAAGGTGAACAAAGATAATGGATTAGTAATCACCAAAGTATATATCAATAGATCCTGGCTAAGCATTATGCCTCATTGATTTGACCTGTTCAAGATCGTAGAACTTCATACATGATGTGCAAACTTTATGTTTGAGAATTTCCTAAATTAATGTAACCTGGATAATCAAGATGTGGCTAAGATAGGGGGCTAGTTATCCCCAGACTTTATCCATAGATCCTGGCTAAACATTATCCCTTATTGATTTTATACCTCTTCTAGATCTTGGAACTTCTTACACTTAAGTGATGAGGAAATGTTGTCTTAAAAGTTCTTAAATGGTTTACCTTGTTTTTCAAGTTGTTGCTAAGAAAGTGGGCTAGTTATTACAAGATTGTGTATCCATAGATCCTTGCTGAGCATTATGCCTCATTGGGTTTTACCTATTCTAGATTTACATGAGCAGTAGCACGTTTTTTTTATAATTTTATATTGTCAATTTTTCACTGATAATTGTTAGTTTATGCTAAATGTATTATTCTGACAGTGTCAAAATTTCATTACACAAGCCAATCATCCATAGTCAGATGACAAAGTATGAAGATTCACATAAAATCCATTGGTGGCCATTTTGTGTGAACACCTTTAATTCATTTTGTGTAAGAAAAAGCAATGGCACGGCTAAACTTTATGTTATATATTTGAAATATTACTGCTCCATTTAGTTTAAATACATTGTCTTTCAATGGGAACAATTAATTTCACTTTCCTGACATCACCTTATATTCCCCATAAAACCGTGCTACTGCCCCTTTAAGAATTTATATTCTTGTTTCAGGATATTTTTTGTGTGAATAATTTCTTAAATGAATATTACCTGGCTAATCAAGATGTGGGTAAGATACTTGGCTAGTCACCACTAGAGTATATATCCATTTATCCTTGCTAAGCATTATGTCTTATTGATTTTACCTCTCCTAATAAGATTCAATGAATTTGTATCTTGATTTATAATTAAAGATAATGGCAGTATTATGTGTGATCATGTTCTTTTCAATTATTGAGACTAAGATATCACTTTGGATCTTGAACTTATTACAGCTTGGATGAATCTTTATAATAAAATCAAATTATATATAAAAATTTATATTTATGAATGCTTCATTTAGTTTGAATACATTGTCTTTCATTTGGAACCATTTATTTTAATTTTCCTGACATCACCTTATGTTCCCCTAAAATGTGCATTAATATTGCCCCTTTAAGGCCTTATAATTATTATGATATGTGAATTACCAGTGGTATTCAATCCTATCCAAAACATATTAAGAAGTCATATTTTTTAGAAAAAAGCTAAGATATTTTTGCCTCCGGCCTATTTGATCTAAGACCTTAATCACCTTTATAAAATAAACTTGTTATCATCTTTAAAAACATTTAAAAATCTCAATATTGAAATTTTGATGTCATATTTCACTTTAGGCACATAGTTTGCAATGTTCAACCCAAAAAATTATATCATAATTTGAAAATGACAGTGTCAGCATTGATTTTCTATTGTTTATGAGCTGTTGTTTTCATTAAAACTTTCACAATATGTTTTGTTCAAATCTAATTTATATAACATTTGCCGTCTTGACAGATCTATTTTATCACACTCTTTTCTCTTGAGGTAATATTTCTGGCATGTGAATCAAATTTTAAAATCCATATATCGTAAAATTCTGACAATACTTGGAAGGAAGGTGGAGTTTTCCTAATTAACTAACCCTGCCAATTTGAAGGCACTGATGATATTTCAATAATTTGGTGCTGAAATGTTTCTATCCAGTGCAATAGTTGATAAATTGCTCGAGGCTTCTCTATCAACTAGCATGAGAGCATTGATTTCCACACTGCCGCAAGTTTTAGTGCCGCATTCAAGAAGTGTGAATATTGGCTACTGTAAATCTCAGCTAGTTAAGTAAGCCCAATTTGATCGAATTTGAAATTGGCTGGAGCATTTGGTATTAAATTTAATGTCACTTCAAATTAAAATTATGTTTTAATATGATTCAATTATGATAACTTTTATATTAAAAATTATCTTTAAGATCACACAATTAAATCTAAGCTGTTTATTATCCTTCTGATTAAATTGACTTTTTAATAAACATCTTGGAAATATCATAATCAAATATCATACCTCCCCGTTGAGATAATTGGATTTTGGTTTAGTGTTGGTTTCTTTCATATTTATATCTTTTCATTTGATTGAGTTATCATTTATGGGAAGGTATTATCATAAAATGATATTCAATACTCACTGGCCATGGCATATCCTTTTTATCACTTTCTTCTTAGAGTATGAATTTATGATAAATAATGTGCTTTGGGATACAGTTTCATTCAAATAGAAATCAAAAGTATCTAAAAATCAATAAATCCAAAGTTCCAACAAATATTATTTTCACCAAAAAATATCTTACTTCAATATGTGATGATAATTCATATTATGTCAGAAATATAATCCTGAAAACAAAAATTTAAGGAGATAGCAGAAAAATGCTACAAAATGTGAGATTTAAACTCCTTGAAAATAAATACTAAAGCCCTAATATCATCAAAGAAAGAAAAAGTTTGGAGTACTTTTGCTGTCTTAACATCAAAACATCTTAGTAAAAATGCTAAAATATATATGGAAGTAATATCACATAAACTTTCATTTTTTACAAACAAAAGACGTCTTAAAGCCTCAGACCAATAAAGTCACATCTGGGTTTATAGCCTTTGCTGTGTTAGCCTGAAAGGGCTTTTTATTAGCCTCAAAGGTGTTTGTTAGCCTCAGAAGGGTTTGTGTTAGCCTCAAAGGGGTTAAATAACTGTTTCTCTCATGCAAACAAATGTTTGATTTTTATCAGCATTTCACCATTGGCGTCATTAATTGCCCTCAGAGTGTCAAAGACACATAGAGGTACCTTTTCTGTGTCAGCCTCAAAGGGGTTAAAGTATTCATATTCTATACTACTATCCTATAATGCAAAAAGTAGCAAACATTGCTTAAATTTTCATTTTAACCCAAAACTTCCAATCGCACCTGTAACTCTCAGACCATTAAAGGGGCAGTAGCATGTTTTTAGGGGGAATATAAGGTGATGTCAGGAAAATTAAAATTATTGGTTCCAATTGAAAGACAATGTATTTAAACTAATGCAATTCCTTTTTCTTACACAAAATAAGTTAAAGGTGTTCACATAAAATGGCCGCCAATGGATTTATGAGAATCTTCATACTTTGTCCTCTGACTATGGATGATTGGCTTGTGTAATAAGATTTTTGACACTGTCAAGATAATATTAGCATTAACTTACAATTATCAATGAAAATTTTAAAATATAAAATTATCAAAAAACATGCTACTGCCCCTTTAAAGTGGGTCTCCAACTTCTAATTTTTAACTTGCAGTGTTTTATTAGCGAGGCCTTCTCCGACCCTCTCGGGGCCTCCCTTATAAAACACTGAAAGTTAAAAAAGTAAAGGGAGTCTCCAACTTCTAATTTTTAACTTCCAGTGTTTTATTACTGAGGCCCTCTCCGACCCTCTCGGGGCCTCGCTATAGAAGTTGGACACATACAAATTCTTTACCTATGCTATGTCTGCTCTTAAGGGTTAAATAATGCAGGTAGAGATGCTTAACGAGCCTAGATGTTATCAGTGAGATTGTACAGATGCAATCTGTTTACCTGGCCCTTAACAATGTTTTATCAGGTAGGTTTCAAGTAAAATTGTTAACACAATACCGACATTTATTTATTTTCCTGAGAGTTTATATCCTTATCAGCTGTTTGATCAGGGCATTCTTCACTCTTCTTCTATTTCAAGAAAGTTTTATTTAGGTTTAAATGTTAATCTTGGCCATAGATCCTACAAACACATGGCCCTGCGTGAAGTGTGGCGAATAATTTGTAGTGTAGCAACCCCCGGGTGTGGTTTGTAGTGGAATTAAAGGATTACCAAAACATTTGGGGTTGGCTTAGGTTGCCATCCTGTGACATTGATGAGGATTGTAAAGGATTATCATTTGTATTACATATAGAGTGCTTATGTTTAGGTTTTATCTTAAAATTTATTTTAATGATTGATTTGAAAGTGATTTCATTTCTGAATTATCCAGATTTAATAAATACAAAGAGTTATGTTTAATACTGGTTTGACCTGCACAGTTGCTCAAATTGCTTAGTTGGGAAATTTATTGTATCACTTTGAGCTTGTGCAATAATAATTATGATGATAATATGATAACTTTTTATTGTCCTAGTTATAAAATAATGTGGAAAATTCTTTTCGTTCCAATGGCACCCGGAAGCCACAGTGCAGCACCAGTTCAAGTTATGTTCATCCTTATAATACTGAACGTCAAGCATGGTAGCAACATCTCCCATCTTTTAACGTCTTTTGGTATGACCTGGCTTGGAATCGAACCCTGACCTTTTCAGTGATGAGTGGACGCTCTACTAACTGAGCTACTGTTGAGCTACATTATCATTACAAACTATCTGCACTGTAATATCCATCTATCAAAGAAACAAGATTACTTTCCGTGAAATTGTTCTCTTTTATATCAAGGTTTTCTATTTATTCATAAATTTTGCTCTCTTGTATTTGTCTCAATTTCTTCTCGTTTGTTAAAAGGCATATGACACACTTCCGAGAGTAATAATTTCTTTATTACCGATTCTATTCCATTTTACCATCTTAGAAATATCAAAGAAACTTGCCTCTTCCTTTGCGACGGCCGGCTACAGTGACGTCATGAACAAGGATGTTATGATGTCACAGACGAAAATATACGGGAACTCGCGCTACAACAATCTTTGCTAGGCAAAAGTGATATGTGCACTAGTGCTCATATTGAAAACATGTCACCACTTATTTTCAACCATATGGGAAATATTTATCATGGCTACAAATAATGAGTTGCTGAATACGGATATAAGTTAAATGATTTAAAGGTTATGTTGCCAAGATTCCAACAGGTATGAGATACAAGAAGTTTTATTTTATCATTTAAGTGCGTTTGTTGGATTTTTTATGTCAGATATATTATATTTACAGCACCAAAAAGTAGATAATAGTCTAGTATTGTTCAAAACTTTGATTTATGGGAAATCTCTGACTCCTTAAAATTCACTAGTGTATGACACTGGCTTATCTTTCCAAACTTTTAATACGACTAATACAAAAATATCCGCAAATTGCAGGAAAATTGGATCAAGAAGGATATTCCTAATACCTGCTTTCCTTCTCCCTTGAGCATAAATGATAATAAATCCTCGCATCATGCTTTAAAAATGTTTAAAAATATAAAAAAAATTGTCAAAAATCTTGGATTCATGATGATTTTCTAATTCCTCTCCTCTCTCCCAACAACATCAACAGCCCACGAAATGAATTATGTTTAAGCTATATGGCTCAAAGTTTATAAGGTACAGAAGCGTATAAACACAATTTGCAGTGACCTGGATTAAGGATGATAATCCCCTATCCTCTCTTCATGCAAATCCCAAACATTCATCCCGACCCTGCTACTGCCCCAAAAACATCACTAATGCAAAAGCCATGTCTCATGTGTTTTGAATATATTTGGACTATACACTGAATATAATACGACGCTGCATTCAAATTGTTAGGAGACCTTTATTTAAGAGAAAATTCCCATTTTGTCTTATTCTTGACCCCTGCTCCCAAACAAAAACCCCAAAATTGTCCACACCCACCCAACCCCCCAAAAGCATGAATGATGCATAAGCCATGGTTCATGCTTTTAACTTGTTAGCACACATACTCGTCTTTTGACTAAAATTTACTCAATGAAATATTTGAAATAACTATATACCTTCATTTATATTTTCTTTTCAGATTTCTCATTTCATATGTGTATTCAATCAATCTACAGCTGCTTACCTTAAGTTTGTTCACTTGCTAGTGCAAATATCATGTAATTTGGGTTTTGATTTGACGTCTATACAGTTACTTCAGGAGCACTTACACAGGATGACCAAATGTTGATGTGTAAGATAACCATTTCGGAACAATATTTCGGGATCGTCTCGTCACTGGTGCTGAATTTCCATATTTGACATGGTTAAATAGACAGATGGGGTCAAATTTTGGAAATTCAGATTTTTTTATTTTCGATTAAAATACTCCATATAAACTTTATCAGAAAAATATCATTACATTTACACTGCCTTGGTGCAAAGGAACAAATATGACTTGATCACTTATAAAGGTTGTTGTAGAGAAAAATTAAAAAGCAGCGTTTTCGAAATTTTGACCCCTGGTCAATGCCCTGCCAAATTTGTTACGGTTATCTGTGAGGTATGACATATGAGCAAACTAAATCTTAACTTATGTAGTGAAATTTCAACAAAATCCGTTTCGTTTTCGCAATGCTACAATGCCCAAAAAAGACATTCCAAATTACATGATATTTACACTAGAATAGTTGGTAAGTGAACAAACTTAAGGTACGCAGCTGTAGACTTGCAGAATTGAAACCTAGACGGTATAAAGGCTCCTATATAATGCAGTCATGAATCAGAACTAACTTGTCTTGAAATCAGGAGGCTTTCATTCCCTTTACAACCTAATACCATCCAATAATGGGGCACATACCATAATTAAAATTTTACATACAAGACAAGAAGAGGGCATTTTAAGTTGGATAAATTGTTTGGAATACCTTTCAAGTGAATAAAATATCTTCAAACCAAAACAAGAAGGCACAAATGTGTTAACCTTGAATTTGGGAGGATATTCCCCCTTCTTCCCCCCCCCCCCCCCCCCCCCCCATGCTCCCCCCTCCCGCCTCCCAACCTAAATGGTGTGTAGGCTATGGCTCATTGAGAGCTCAGCAACAGGTGATGCTAATGTATGTATCAGTTATACTTGGGCGGGTCTTTCATTCACAGTCCTATACCTACTCGCGCTTGTTCATTTCAACTAAGAATTTTAAGCATTTCTGGAGCCATGTATGTTTGTCATTACCAGGAAGGAGTTTTTTGATGGTTCCTGGAAGAGTCTGAGACTGTGTCTGTTTGTCGTTACTGTTGAAATAGGAAGAAAAAATATTTGGAGGAATTTGAAATATTTCTTGACTATTTATGTTTGCCATTATACTTATTGGTCTTTTTGTTAAGGTTGGACATATTCCAAGTTAAATCTTTTGAAAGTGTTTTTGCTTTCTTTGAGTGATTTCAAATATTGTTTCAATCGAAAAACAAGATTTGGTAATTTCCTTTGGCGTATGTGGGGACATTTAAGTTTCCAACCTTTTTAAAGCTGAAATATTTTGTGAATTGAAAGGTTAGTCATAAAAAAATCCGATTGGGAAACTGAACCAACCATTTATATGTTTAACTTTGGATAAATATTTAATTAAACACTTGTTAATCTAAAGAATGCTGGATTTATAAAACTCAAGAAATGCATTTCAACTGGCAAATCAAAACATCAAATCATTTATGAAAACTCAAAACCTCTTAAAATCCCTTTCAAGGAGTTACCACTAATTTATGTCAATCAATTTCTGATATTACAAAATCTAACTTTTGAAATTTATATAATAGAATGTTCATGATGTTAACACATTTTCCCTTGTTATTTTTCATTCCAAATTTAATTTCTTAGGAATTTATGTGATGTTGAATCAATTGAATGAAACTTTAAAAAAAAATTGCATTTTGTAAATATGGTACTTTCAGAAAATACAAAAAAGTTCCCATAGCACGTATGTTAAAACAGGCCAGTGGGACCCTAAATGATTTTGATAATTCAATTTTTCTTTAAAACTGATGGCAAATGCTTGACATTCCACTTAAAGCGCTGTCAACAAAAAAAATAATTTCAAGATTCCATAAAAAATATAATCAAGCATGTGACAAGCAATTTGGATCCTTGGAAATAAATATGTTCCTGTTAAAGAAATCTTGAAAATACTAGATGTTACATTTCCGGTAAGTAATTATTTGTCACTCTATAAGTTGAAACTTCAAATTAGTGATATCTCGCTTTACACGTAATTTTCAAAAAAATTAATGGAATGATGAAAAAAAAGATATGGATGACAACCAAAATCCAGAAAAACTCAGACAAACATCTAGGAATTGTAAGTTTTTGCCTATTAGTTGTCATGTCTTAAACGTAGCAAAGCAATGCCACTTTTTTTCAGTTCCGAGTCTCAAAGTAAAGATTTGGAAAAGTTATAATGTTTTAAAACATTGACTGTCATATCATCCTTAGTATATATTAGCATTACATCTAGGGATTTGGAGATTTCTCCATTAATTCAACCTCTCCAATAATTTGACCACATAATTTTGTCCTGAATTAAGCGTCAAATCCGTTCTAAAATTTCAACCAAATGCTAAAGTTTAAAGTTGATGTTCAGACATCACTTAAACTCATTGTTGAGCTCTTTAAAGGGATTCAAACCCACGCCCCCGCCCTCACACTAACAGCACCAACAGCACCAACATTTGACCAACGTACCAATATGAATTTGGGCCTCCAGGTTTGATTATGGTAAATAAGAAATTCTCATCAAGTATTAAGGAAATGCACCAAGTTCGTGTTTTTACCAATCCCATTTTATGTCAAGGTAATAGGTATTCTGTGTTCATTGTGATATAGCATGCCGATGGACTTTTACATTATGGTGAAATATTTAATAATCACCCCCGTCTACGTCTCCAAACCCCATGGGTGGAAGACAAATTGCCGTGATAAATGAAATTTTGTCCTACTGATACCTTAATAACAGTATTCATCTGGCCGATGATGGTCAAGCTGATAGGAACGTCCAGAATAATAACCCCCCTTTCGCGATGTTGATGACAAACTCGAATGATTTGACCTCTGACCTGTACCAGCATGACCTACATCTCCAAATATCGAGATACATGATTAATGCTGTCCAATTGTCATTGCATATGATGTGCAATCCTGAGATGGGCTGCCATTTGCAATTGGGGCTTGTGCTTGACAACAAAAGTTGAAATTATCACCACGGAGACCAAACATAAGAACAGTGGAAGCCAGGGAAATCACATACAGGGGCAATCTTCCAGATGATTAATCTAAGGGCGATTCGTGTATCCCTGACTGGACTGGGGTTCATTTGTTCCTTGTCTGAGCATCCATTTTGAACTCTGCATCTCATATTCCACTTGGTTGTGCTGTCATGTTTGAGCCCCTCTGCTTTTTGATTTCTCCATTAGTTGTCTAAATGTCATCGTACACTGGTTTGGATCTTAAATTGATATTGGTCATTAATTTAATTTCCATTTCCCAACAGAGATGTCATAGAATGATTGGCTTCAAGTTGATCTAATTCTATTCCTCAATGATGTTGCTTCACATCCAGTCAACTTGGAATCTTATAAATTTGTTCTGATATAATTAAATTTCCATTTCCTTCATATTCAAATTGTTTAATGTCTTGATGGTTTCAATTAAGATTGATCTAAAGCATCTCAAACAGATTGCTAATGCAGTTATGTTACATTTGTGATGGTGAACATTTACTTATTCATGCTTGCATTTTGTCACTTATGAAAATTATTGACCGGAATCTGTATGCAAACAGAACCCCATCTGCTTTGCTGTTAAATATTGACAGCCATTTGAGTTTGAAATTAAACAAACTGTCATGATTTGTCAGTAATATTTTCATTCAAATCCTCTTTGCAAATGATTAAGAACCATGAAATTGATTTGAACTTTTAAAAATATTGAAAAACAATCATTCTAATTATTGAAATTTTAACTCTTATCTCGGATTGCCAGACTGTTTTTGGATTGATTT
This sequence comes from Steromphala cineraria, assembly GCA_916613615.1. Lineage (NCBI taxonomy): Eukaryota > Metazoa > Mollusca > Gastropoda > Trochida > Trochidae > Steromphala > Steromphala cineraria. Next base: position 46,427,539 of record OU744720.1, read on the forward strand.
TATGGAGAATGATTTAAATTAACTTTGAAATTGCCTTGTTTTCATTGGATTAATTATTGACTTAATGTTTTTCTGAGAACAGTTTGCTCATCCGGCTTTTGCGGCAGCTTAAGTCTAGTCTTGTTGTCATAGGCTCATCACTGTCTACTCAATGTTTTCCTTTGGAATTATCGTCTTCTCAGGAAGGATAGGATCTCCCATAATCCCCTCTGAGCTCTGTTTATAAGAAATTAACGCCATGATATTGACATGTGTCCAGGTATAAAAGAACAGGGAATGATTGGTGCCAACTTGGTCATAGGGCAAGTGTTTGGCAAATGACCACAGCGCTTCTAATTACAAGTGTTCATCATGACGAGTTATTGATTATGATGAAAATGAAATTGGCAACCTTTCCTTGGACTAGGGCAGACTGATCCAGACAATTAGATTGTAGAGGCCAGAGGACGTCCCTGAAATCAACATGAAATGGACATGTGTTGATTTCAGATGAATTGATATTTTTGTATATGAGGAAGTGTCACTCTAATAATTGAAATGTACGCGTGCAGATTTGAAATGATGACGAAATGAGTGGAAGATGCAGAAAGCATAGAAATAGATAGGTTGTGGCTTCAAGTGACATAGTTTTAAGAGCATCTTGATAATAAATGTCATCAAAATGATCACAATCAGTTAAATGTAGAAGTTTTTAGATTTGTTGATATGTAATTGCAAAATCCTTTTTCAGTTAATCTGTTTTTAAGAATCAAAATAACTTCCTATCGGTTTATGGTTTTACATTTAAAAAAACATCACTTTGAAATAACCTTGAAAGATAAAAAATTCAAAAATATAAAGGGAGTTTATCAAACTGTGCAAAATGTTGGATCATAATTACATTAAAACAACTAGGAACAACTTAGGAACAACAGTTGAACAGCAAAAGGACAAAATTTTCTAAAGCCTTTATAGCCCTTGAGAACTAACGATTTTGAAAAAGATATTTTTGCGGTTCTTTTTCAATTGCGTGGCAGTAAATTGTTCTTGAGTATTTTCAAAGTCTCGAAGGAAAGCCAATTAGCCAAATTAAAAATCTTTTCGTGCTGCTTGATTTGCTGTTAAATCCTAACTTTACTAATTCTTTTCAGCTTATCTAATCAATTGTTCAGTCACTTGCCGTTTTGACAAATGAATTTTGTTAGTGTTGTTTTTCAAGTTTTTCTAGAATTTTCATTTAAACCTTGAGGATTTAGATTGTAAGAATTTTGTTCAAACCAATCCTTCAAGTTTTTCCTTTGCAAACCTTGATTGGAGATTTTATTATTTTAAAGGCTGAATTTAATGTACTAGATGCGAATATGTATATTTTCTTTACTAAACACATTTTGAGATCCCAAATTTTGGATGTTTCCTTTTTACCTGTCAATCATTCTTCCTTTTGAATCAAAATCACGTACTAAATCATAATTTGCTTAGGGTACGACATTGGAAATATGTTTTATGACATCTCATTTTTTTACCAAACGTCCATCAGCATGGTTGATGTCCTTCGAACAAAGTAAAAACCATTTATGAATTATTTCAACTATTGATAACATTTGAATATGTTGAGATATTATTCCAAAAAAAACAAAACTGAAACATCGATGCCTAATTTCAACTTTAACATAATCTGTCAAAAAGATTATTGCAAAATCCCTTTTCGATTTATTTTAGCGTTTCATAAATATCACAAATGGAATAAAATATGAGAAAACCTACCAATGCCAAGTGATAGTTATGCGGATATTGTACAAACTGACCGGTCTTTATTGAATTACTTACAGAGACCGGACAAGAGTCTTATGTTTATTAATCAAATATTTTGATAGACGGCCAGCTGTTCTTGACCACCATGGTAAATACCAATGTCCAGCGGCCAAAATAACAAGAGAAGTGTCTGGAATGGTCAGTTGGATTTGGCACTTGAAATGTCATGTTTTTCTCCTTGAGACAGCGGTCAGTATCAACAAGACCTCACACTGACCAACAATAACCTCTGTTTGAAGTACTCTTGACCTTAACTGGAATCTGGGGTGAACTGTGTGATTTGGTTCTAAATCGTCATCATGCCAGTTATATAAGTGGGCTATATAACAGTGTTTAAAATATAGCCGTCCGCCAGTCCTTAAACTGGCTACTTTTTGCCAGGACTGGTTACTTTTTGGTCAGGACCGGTAACTTTTAATTTTTTTTCTTTATTTTCCCCTAAGGAATTGACCAATTAATTTTCAGGACAGGCTAGGTTTGCAGTCTATTTTATACACTGTATATATGGACAAAAATTTAGTCTATGCAATGTTGAAAATGATAACTGGTTCATTATTAACATTTCATTTTCAGTCTTTTCATATCATATGCATTCAGTGAATCTCTATTGAAGGACCTAGACTGCTTGAATTATAAAAAAAATCCCAAACCTTCTGTTTGATTTTGTTGCAATGACTCACAATATGTGTGTTATGGGTCATGTATTCTCTCCCCACGGAGGTACATCAATTCATGAAATGTTGATCTAGCCTCTGTTCCAATTAGCTGAGTTTTTGGGCTGGAATGGTAGAAGCCTGATTTGATGCAATCAAAGTTAGTTGTGCAATCAGCCTCGGTGTTCTAAAATCATTTTGGCTACTAAATCATGGCAAAGGTATTGTGATATGAACCACCCTTTCCATGCGAGAAGTGTTGTCATTTGCTAAAAATTTCAAATGGATTGTGGTTCCAGATTTTTCCAGCATTGGGAACTGTTAGAATCATGGATTAAGAACAGAAGTAGGATCAACATTTTATGACTTGATCTGCCTCTGTGGGGAAAGAATTGTTGTTTTTTTATCACTCGTTAAAAGCTTCATCTTGCTTTTTCTTATGAACGGTTAATGAAGTCTTGTGTAAGCTTCAGAAACAGCAACTCAAAATTGTAAAAGTTTTGAGCCTTGAAAATAAAACACTTGAAAGGTATAAATTGCCTATTTGTAAACAAGATAAATCATTTCTTAGTTATCATTTCTGCTCTAATCATAAGTGGACCTGAGGTTTATTTAACAAATAATAAATTTAACATAATAACAGGCCCTTTAAACCTTGGCGCTATGAGTTTAAGTGTTAAATTAACAATTCTGTGACTTTCAAACTTTACACAATGTTTAAAAGTTTTCGATTGCTTTTTAAATATTCTAATTGGCCTCCCAAAGGAATATATGTGAAGAAGTACCTCCTGATTGTAGAACAAGATTTTCATTTTGTTTTCTTAGCGCCTAATTAAAGCTAAAATTTACTTTCAAAATATTTGTTGAAGAAATAGCTCTCGCTCAATTTAGTCCCCTATTTCATGTTGCAACAGTCGAGTGCTGAATTTATCGCACGGGAAATTCGGCATTAAAGAGAAATTTATGTTGTTGTTCAGTCTACGTGTCACTTCTATCATAATTAGAGGAATTATAACCGTCAGTGAATAAATGATTCATGTCTTTTAAACAGTTTCTCTAAACAATAATTTAAAATCTAAAAAGTTTAAGCGTTGAATTAAAACATTTTGTAACAAGAAAGGCACTGATTTATTGTATTTGTTCACGTTTTCTATTTTAAAAACTAAGATTGATAGTTTCATAAGATACTTTTTTGATCAAATAAATGCCTTCGTAACATTAACATCATATTTATGAGAAAATTACATTTGTAACTGCAAAATGCTTCCTTTTAAAGTAAGAAATATTGAATCATGCCAGCAAGCTTCCAAGAACTGCTGAAAATTTTCAACTTTTGGTATAAACAAAAAAATCATTTGGTATAAGTAATACTTGGTAGTATCAAGTTTTGAACACCAAGTTACATTCACATTCACAGATTTCTTACTAAGATTTTGTGAATGTTTTGCTATTTTGTTTTGATTTTGTAACAAAATGATTATTGCTATAAGATTGTAAGCTCTTATTTTAGTTGGATTTTTGGCTCATCTGGTCTCTCAGGCCCGATGGGCTTATGGCTAATGTCCATCCATCCGTCCATAAATTTTATGCATTTTTGACTTCTTCTCGAGAAGCATAAGGCCTAGAAAGCTGAAACTTGGTGTACAGACTCCTTGACAAGTGAGGATTATAAATTGTAGCTTTGGTGGCCCTGTGGCCCCAAATAAGGGCCACAGGGGCCACACTCTTAAAACCTATTTTCATTTGCAAAAGGCCTAGAAAGCTGAAACCTTGTGTACAGATTCCTGCTGTTGAAGATTATATTTTACAGTTTTGGTGACCCTATGGCCCCTAAAAAGGGCTTTGTGAACCTTTGGATTGTATACCATTGACTATTTGAGCTATTTCCATTTCTGTATTGATTACAGGTATCTTAAATCACATAGCATATATGCTTAATTCTAGAATTTGTGACCTGCGGCCCCTACAAAGGAGGAAACCACATTGGCCACACTCTACAGCAAAATTAAATATGAAGCATAATGAGCTACGGAGCCAATGGCTCTATTTTTAATTCAAGATTGAGAAGAATTTCAATTGTAACAGTGATGTCTCATTTAATATAAAGGGTTTAAGTTTGACACAAACATTTGAAAAATGAACAGAAGAAATTAATCTAATGTAAATGTATTAAATGAGATTCTTGAGAGGCAGTCTGAACTTGGTCTAATAAAATAAAGACAAACGATATGGCTATCAATTTCTATATTGTATCATAGAAAAGTTCAGGAAGCCCGAAATAAATGTTCTTACAAACTTAATAAAACAAGTTGGATGTCATACAGGTGTTGAAAGCTGTACAAACTATAGTAGACTAAATCACTGTACTTTCGACTTCTTTGATTGGCATTCTAGAAGTTGGTGTGATGATCAACAAGGAAGATTATTTTATGGATAATCAACTTCTTTATTCTTTGTAAGCAACGTTTCGACATAGATCCTAATGTCGTTGTCAAGCAAGTTGTTTATCACTTGCTTGACAACGACATAAGGATCTATGTCGAAACGTCGCTTACAAAGAATAAAGAAGTTGATTATCCATAAAATAATCTTCCTTGTTGATCACTGTACTTTCATTTATATCATTTTATTTGTTTGGACTTTCACTTCATGTGTATTTAGTCAATCTAGACTTGCAGAATAAGGACCTAGACTGTATTAAAGGCTCTTATTTGATATACAGTCATGAAGCAGGAATAAGACTAAATATAATGTTTACACTACAAAAAGTTTATCAGCATAAAGGCTAAGGTGTTTGCTAAGGTTGCCAAGCTACATATGAATAAATTGTTAAGACAGAGTTTGTACAAGAAAATGATAGAATAGAAGTTGATATCTATGACCTTATATATACTATTATGTTATTTGCAATCTTTTCAAAAATATTTAAATATAGTTAAATTTGACATTAATGGATATCTACGACATTTCTCTTTTATTTAATCTTATATTATGTTGCTCTTTTTTCAAATCAATCCAATGAAAACATATCTAAGTATAGTTTATGTGACGTCAATGGTATATGATAAAGATTGGTAACCGATGTGGGTTGTAGAATTGAATGGTTTCATTCAAACAACATGACACATCAAAACAGATTTGAGAAGAAGTTTCTGAGTCTCTGAATGAAAGTGCTAGTCTCTGCAGTGATTGGTCGAGTTGTTAATTATTCATAAACCAATGCATGAGGGAAATTCATTTTCCATCTTTAAATTTTTTAACATAGCTAAATGTGTCTCAATATGATTACATGCAATTATCATTTCCTTTTTGGAAAAAGTAACACATTTCATGAGATCAATTTCAGTAATATTCTCTTTGATTGTCTAAAAGGTGACGGCTTGGAAGGATGTTACTTAGAATAAGACACATAGTTCATCTTGATACTCTAAATAACCAGTAAGGGAAGCTAGTTAGGAGATGAAATCATGCACGACTGCCGCTTTCACAGTCAGGCGGCAATTGCCTTGATGCAGTGTGGCAACTTGCACCATCCAGCCAATGATAGGGAACATTGTTTGAATTTTTCATGGCAATCCTACTTGTTCCCTAATGAAGCTTCTGGAATATTCCCCCAGGACCATTTTCTAGACGCAATCGGAATGTACAATTGGTTGTCACTGGCCATCAAGCTACAAGTGCGCTAACACAAGGTTCTTTTGTTGTTTCCTATTTCGGTCAGCATGCAGTCGCCATGAAAGAATTCAGATTGATTCTGACAAGCTTCAATTAATTTTTTTCAACATCCAAATTGAAGGGAGGAATTTAGGAGAAAGTTATGGCTTCTGACAGTAGTGTATAACCTGCATAATAGGTTTGATGTTTGCCAAATGCTATTGCATGGTGGAAAAACGTATGCAATTTCCTAACGCTTGCAGTATTCTTAATCCTGGATGGATTTATTTTGTTCATTTTTCTGAATTGATTTGATTTTATGTTGAAGGGCAGCAAAATGCAATAAGTAAAGCAAATTTTTGCTCACAATTGTAAATGTTGCCATTCTGATGAAATCTTAGATAAAAATATCAATTGAAATTGTTAATATCTCTGTCAATCAGTCAAGTATTCTTGATACACTTGCCACTAGGATTAAAGTTGAGTTTATAATGAATCACATAATCATTGAAATATGTGCCCCTGAAAAGAATTATTTGGGTTTTGTTCAGATAATGTTGTTGATGTTGAGGCAGATTAGATAAAATTAGGGGATGTGTTTAAGATGTAAATGAGGTTGAATATTGGTCACACACAAAAATTTTGTGCATCCAAAAATTGTCCCATGTAGATCTGTCCATGAAGCGAACCTTGCTTACAACATGAGTGAAAACAGTACTCAATAGCATCTGCATAGTCTGTCATCCAGACCCTAGAGCAAAGATTTTCAATTGACAACTAACCCAGTCTAGAAAAGTATAGCAAGTCTAGATCACTCAGCTCTAAGTTAAAGCAACTTCTGGGCTCCTTTTGTTATGATACATGAATAACCCTTGTAGAAGTTAATTTGTTCACTCATTTTGCCTGTATTTTGGTTTAAAAACAAGGAAAAGGGCCATTTTCACTATCCTATGTCGTCTAGTTAAGGAGATTTTTTAACAGTGTTTTGTGAAAGGCTTATATTTCAAAGGCGTTAACAGATATAGCTCTGAAATTAAAAACTTAGTTCAGTTAGCTCTTGAATACATGAATTAACCCTGTTTCAGCTGTAACTATCAATCGTAGATTAACCTATCATGCATTTTATATGGTATCGTTTCTTTTGCCCCTAGTCTAGCATCTGCGAGGAGTATATTGAAGTGGTATTGTTGTAAGCACATATGATGAAAAAGTCTTTTCATGAGAGAATATTGTACATAGATTGTTTATCATTATCAAATCTGTCAGTTAAGAATGAACAATTGTTTGAATGCTTTAGCATGGTCTTTATAAAATTTGAACATATTTTACATTTTATAAAATTAACTTTTTTAAATTCAAAGATGTGGTTAATTAAGTTTTTGTCATGACAGACAAGGTAAGATGCTATTTTTCATTGACGCCACTAGTGGCTAAAATCTTTCTCAAGCAGTGTATAACACAAACTAATACCTCACTTGCGAACTCACAAACTTTCATTTCAACAAGTATTACCGTAGCATAGAAAAGTATTTTTGTAAATCTAAAGTTTCCAAAAGTTCAAATTCATCTTCTAGAGCTGACAAGACATATATTTTATTTAGAATATTTATTTTTTTGCCACATATCACATCCATCTTGTCAGTTAAGTACTTTTTTAAGTGGAACAGGAAATACAGTGAAATGCCTGTGGTATTTACAACAAATAAAAAATGGAAAATAAATTAGATATTGACAAACTTTACCTACTGCATGCCAAAAGCATAACAATATGAGGATTTCTTGTATGCTTTTGCAAAATTCAATCAATATCCAATTAGAAAAACAGAATTTAATCACAAATTTGTGCCCATTTTATGGAGGGAGTTGTCTTAGTGTTTGCTTACAATGTTTCTGAAATAGACGTAAATGAACACCACTCAAAAAGCCTTTGTCCATGTCATGATTAGCAAATGTTCTGTTGGTCGATGAAATTGACGTGTCATGGACAATGCTATTTACATGAGATAGTGATGTCATTTATATCCTGCTATTACAAACAGGATGCAATGTTGCTGTAATTGCCCGTGGTTTGTTTGCATAAAGTTTCGTAAAAAGTATTTCAGCGATCAATTATCTAAAAAAAATGAAAAGCATGCATTTTCTTCATGACATTTGTGAAAAGTAGCAAAACATTTCGCATTTTCAGTAAAACAATTTTTTCAGATCACCCTAATCTCGAAAACATGTCCAAATAATAGCTTGTGATCTTCACAAATCAATATTTATTTTTTATGTGTACAAGAGTACAATCTTCCATCAATATACTTGATCTTTTAATCACCTTGAAACATCAAATTTAACTTGCGAATATTTTAATCTTACAAAGTGATATTTTTTTTACATAGAGGCTATTTTATGATGTTGTAACATAATTTGTGTTTCAAACATTAATATTCTTTTGGAATCACTTAGATAAATCTATTTTTTATCACTTATATACTTTATTGCAAATTTGTTTAACAATGTTTTTACATATGAATGGAAAAAAAACTGCAAAAGAAAATTAGTAAACCGTTAACATTATTCAATATTCTGTCCTGCACAAGGTAGATATTTCTGGAGACAAAGATATAAAACAGATTGAATTGATAAGCATTACTGCATTGCAGATTTGACCTTCTGTTTGTCTTTGTCTACTTTACAAATCATCTTGCATCTGACAAATCTTCTATAATTATATTATTTCTCCATATACACAGCCACCCAGTCTATCAGGTTCTTCGCTGATGCAATATTTTATAATACATATTGACTAGTGTTGGTGTACAGGGGCATCCCAAAAGTTTGACCATTTACTTGTATGTTCTAGTACAAAAGCATGTATCAGAGATGCAAGCAATTTAGAAAGTAAAGATATGTATCATTGTCATATTGAAGAGTCTTGTCAGGTCAAGTTCAGCAATGACCCTACCCATAACTAATCAGGTCTGTGATTTGAATCCTGTACGGGGCTCGGCAACTTTGTCTGTATTTGTCTTGCAATTGAGAACTGTTCGACACACAGTAAGGTTTTGGTGCCATACTACACTCATATGCAGCGCAGATTGTAGTTCCAGCTGAGCTTGCAGGTTTCACCACAATTCATAGCCACAGTGGTGTCGCAGGCTTTCTCCCTGCAGTAATACTAGCAGCTGCGACATAAGTCAAATGCTCTTGAAAGCATTGTTAAACCCAAATTGACCTCACCTCAGAGATAATCCTTTTGCCCATTCTTCTTGTACTCTAGCAATTACTGTGATCCCAAATGTAACAAAATTAAACATCATGTTCAGGTTTCCAATTAGGAATTCAGATGCAATATTGAATCTCAAAGATGGGGAGTTGGTTAGCTGCTGGTATATGCAGTCCAGTGTTGGCTATATCTGATTGTTATTGTATGAATCACACAAGGGACTCAATGTGAAATTGTACTATCGCAGATTCTGTGATCCTAATATCCTTACGTTAATTGTCATGTAGTTTTGATTTATTTCGGATGTCAAGGAATCAAAGGACTTTTTGCTAATGTTCTATAAATAGTTTGATTGGATATGGTAAGTGAGACATTTCATGTGATAGCCCAAAATCATTGAAATCAGTTCAAACCTATGACTTGTACCTTTTGTATATCTGATTTATGTAGTGCTAAATAAGGGTTGTCTCAGATGGCCATGTGTGTGACCTTAACCTTCCACAAATTCAAACCAGCAGGCTCCTCAGCCTCATCACTGATTGGATCAAGTGCAAGGTCACTCAGGCTCGAGTGAGCAGTACTCTGTACACTAGTGAAATGTTTGAACATGACATGTTCAGTGTTGGGCTTCACTCAGTACACTAGGAACAAGGATTTTCATGAGATGTTCAGTGATAGCTTGACCCCAGTGGTAGCAGTTGACTCGTATGTTTAGGTATGAATTTGATTAAATCATTTTCCTGTCACTTGCCATTCTCGTCCTAGGATAAACGATTTTTTTGGTTGTTTTTCACAGGTTCATATGCCTTAAAAGGGCAGTAGCACGTTTTTTTATAATTATTTTTTCTAATTTTTTCACTGTAAGTTAATGCTAAATGTATTATTTTGACAGTGTCAGAAATATCATTACACAAGCCAATCATCCATAGTCAGAGGATAAAGTAAGAAGATTCACATAAAATCCATTGGCGGCCATTCTGAGTGAACACCTTTAATTATACCCCCGCTACGACGTAGTCGGGGGTATATAGCGCTCCGCGTGTCCGTCCGAAATCGTTTCCGGAGCATTACTCAAAAACTATACCACTTAGAAACTTAAAATTTGGTATGGAAGTAGCCTATATGGTGCTGTGGTGCCTTTTAGGGGTTTCAGCTCAATGGTCCAAATAATTTTTGAAATTTTGACCAAAAACGGTCCGATTTTTGGACTTTGTCTCGTTTCCGGAGCATAACTGAAAAACTATACCACTTAGAAACTACAAATTTGGTATGGAAGTAGCCTATATGATGCTGTTGTGCCTTTTAGGGGTTTCAGCTCAATGGTCCAAATAAATTTTGAAATTTTGACCCAAAACGGTCAAAAAATTTTACTTTGTCTTGTTTCCGGAGCATATATAAATACCAAATGACTTGCACATTTCAACCCAGACTCCGTATATCCATAAATCTCACCTTACGGACAAAGATTTTTCAAACAATGTGTCTATATTTCTTAAGAAAAATGACCCAGTTAACCGGACGATTTGCTATCCGGACGATTTTCACCTGTATAGACTGTTCGACTGTATAGTGCTGTTGTGCCCTTTAGGGGTGATTCCAGGGTTCCCAGAATTTTATTCAAAAACTACATGGCCGGGGATGTTTTGAAGTGAAATAGTTTTTAGGGTTGCAAGATCATTGTGTTCTAAGTCATAATCATAAATTTTCAAATTAATGTTACGTGAAGGCGGTCAAACTCAAGCGGGGGTATGTGAGCCGCGCTCACTTTTGCCTTGTTCATTTTGTGAACAAACTTTTGTGATGCAACTATATATATTTTGATGGAGACTGTAATGATGCCAATTATAAACAATCATTATTCATTGAGAAAACCAGCCGGTGTCTCGTCTGACTGCTTTAATGAGTCAACTGATTTCTGTATATAGATAACTTATTATCCTCATTTCACAAAGGCAAAATAAAAAAATATGGCTCCAGTGATTTTCAAATTTAATGACTTGTGGGTTTTTGAATTATGATCTGATTGATGTTTTTCAAAGAGATAAATTGTTTTTGACATTTTCCTATAATGTGTCAATCAATGATGATGTATAGAAAATTTGATTAGTTGAACTCAAAAATCATTTCATAATCAAATTGTGTTTAAGAATGGTTTTTACTTTTCTTGAAGGAATGTTTGCTTTCCTTTGTCATTCTCAAAATTGATAGTTTGATAGATTTTGTCTTAGTTTTCTTTCTCAAACGAATTGTTATAAAGTTCCTCTTTTAAGTGAATTAGTTTTCTTACCAATTTTACTGAAGTGTTGTTTCCTGTAGTTAGTATGTCCTAGAATGATCATCAGTTCAGTTGTTGAGAAAATTAATGAATGTAAAAAAAGTTCCAATCATCATTAACTGATGTGTATTTATCCAAGGAAATAGATTATTTATAGATCAAAAGTTGACTTTCTCTGATCTTTCCCTATGTGAACTTACGAATCGATTCTAATTGGTTGTGTCATTTTGACATGGGAGTGAATTTTCATGGTATCTTAATTAATGACATGCCAAGCGCAATACGGTGTATACCTTTTTACCTTTTTGTATTTAAGAAAATGATTATAGTGAGATGATATTGCTTAAACATGTTTCAAAATATAAACAGAACTGCTTTATGTATTCTAGTTATTGTAAACCAATACTATTGAAAACATGCAATATATTTGCAAGGCAAATAACCTGTTACTTCTAGGACTTTAACTTTTGTTATCTCATTATCATTGCATTTTTTAAATATTTTTTTTCTCTTCTTTTCATTATCATTGTTGGTATTTTGATATTGGTTACCTTAAAAAAATGTCAAAGTTGTTTATATGTTAAAAAATAATCACATAACTTTTTTTAATAAGCATGTTCAATGGAATGGAAATTTTAACTCATGACAAAACATAAACTGATGATCAGTATCTAACAACCAAAGGTAAATGTCAAAACCTGCAACTAGAGCAAAGTTGATATAGAAGATAATAGTGATGAGTTCTTAACACAAAAAATGATGATGGGAACTGAATTATGAACAACACTGCTAATGGCCGACACAATGCCAAAGGTTTGTTAAACTTCAACTCACTCAATCACTAAATTACATTCATAATGTGTCGTGTCATTAAATATAAGCTTTCGTGTTATGTTGCACTGAATTTATTGAATTCTCTGTAAAGTAACTCAAATGACTGAAATGTTGCACTGCATTTATTGAATTTTCTGTGATATAACTCAAATGACTGTCATGTTGCACTGCATTTATGGAATTCTCTGAACTGTAACTCAAATGAGAATTCAATAAATGCAGTGCAACATGACATGAAAGCTTTATGTGTTCTAAAGAATGTACTAAGCTTTTAAATGTATATATTCTTGACAACAAATATATTTTCCAATCTCCCCCCCCCCATTTAGATATTAAGTGTTTCCATTTCATATCCAATACTAAAAATAAGAATCAAAGTCTTTTTTAAAGGACTCTTTTTTTCTCCCGGATTCAGCATTATAAGGTAATAGATTGTATTGGTTCTTCCTTATAAATTGGCATGTGAAAGGAGAAAAAATTGTGTTTACTTGACTGAGAATAGAACTAATTAACTGTTTTGAAGTATAAGCTTCAAGCCATATTCATTTTCAATGACTTGTCAAAAGTTATATGAGGAAAGTCACTTTTAATGACCCAATCAGGGACTTCATTCATAAGCACTTGGGCTATTTGGCCCAAGTTACATACAGTAGGTCGCAAAATGATTTAATTGGCTGCTATGCAAATATGCCTTCCTCCTAATCAAATGTTAGCTTATCTCAGAAGAAATTACTTTGTCAAATTTCTCATCCCCAGAACTGTACATCATTGATACTTAAGGAGTAAATGTTTCAATATCGTATGAATTTAGCTTCGGAAAACCAATCATCTATCTACTTTGTAAACATTATCAATTGATTTGGCATTTCTTTACGGCAAGGAATTATTGACCGGAGGTACTATTGATGTTGGATGGGATAAGGACTATACATGCATTGAGGTTAGATATACTTCTCTTGGAAGAAAAACTGGCATATTTGATGCTGTGCGCGTCTTATGATTAGAAGTGTTAACACAGAAGATGTTTTAAGATCCCCAATAAAGAAACTTTCAATTTGTATTCCTTTGATGTTGGGTTTGACGCAACTTGCATATACGGTAACCTCTAAGTAAAAGAGTTTGGAATCTCGAGAGATTATTCATATTTTTCTGACAAGCCTAATGGATTGATTTCAAGAACCATCTCATTTCTGGAAAGCTTCAAGCGGCGGTGGGTGGCCCTGGCGACTTCACTGACATTGTAATTTGGTTAAAAGCTTTTTATTTTATTTAACAAGTAGACACATCATCACCCGTATTCTTCACTATTGATTTGTTTTGGTAATTTAAACCCATCTCTAAATTCTTGTTCAAGTAATCGTCTTAAAAAGTTTAATGAAGCAGAAGAACCGATGGCGCTGGCACCAGTTCAATTTCCAGCCATAAAAGATGATTGGTTGGGAGAAGTTCCCCTCCAGTGCTAGAGAGTGCTATTCATCGTGAAAGTGCTCCTTTGTGAAATTGTATTCACCCTAGTCTTTTGCAGTGTATATGTTAAGTAATCTATCCATAAGGATTAAAGTTTCGTCTTCACATCAAGATGTTGTCTCAAGAATTTTCCTTCAGATGTAAAGATTGAAATTCTTGTGTGCTTTTAAATGTACTTCATAAAATGAATTGCCAATCTATCTTTATGCAATATATGATATACATGTACATTCAAATAATTTTCATAGAAATTATATACTAAGTGCTCCTCATTTTCAAAGGAGGTGAATTATTCCTTTAAATTGCAATATACACGCATCATTGAGCTTGTTGATATGATCTTGTATTTAAAGAAAATTATTTTATATATATCATTACAATTTTGTCATGTTGCAATAATTTTGTAAACAAAATAAATAATTTAACATATAGATCATTAAAATTCTGTCATGTTATGTGAAAAGGTTTACTGTTGCACTAAATACAGATGAATGAAATTGTATAGGCAAACTCTTTCAAGGCAAATGATTTGCTGATATGATTTTCACATTCATACAATCTTCTAAAATAAAATCTAAAATAACAGTAGAATCTAAATGAATATGAAACTAATTGAGATAATTTTGCGTATATATTCCATCTTTTGTATCATTTTTAAATATTCATCTTCATTTTTATAGGACAACAATACTGTCAGACAACTTTTATGTCTTATGATGAAGAGGAATTTTGTAAGATTCATAAGAGTGCTGGTGGCAACTTAATTATTTGCAAACCTACAGTTTAGATTAGGTTTTTTATAAGAATTACAGTATTCTGCTTGGTTATTGCAAATGAAACATGGACATGAATGAGTTCTAAGAACATCATACTTTATATCATAGTTTATGCTTTTACTCATATGTGTAAACCATTGACATCCATGTTTCTCATATAAGCTCTTGTCTTACATTAATAAGCTTTAAAGGGGCAGTAGCACATTTTTAGGGGGTATATAAGGTGATGTCAGGAAAATGAAAATTAATGGTTTCAATTGAAAGACAATGTATTTAAACTAAATGAAGCAATAATAATTCAAATATATAACGTAATGATTAGCCGTGCGATTCCTTTTTCGTACACAAAATGAATTAAAGGTGTTCACACAAAATGGCCGCCAATGGATTTTATGTGAATCTTCATACTTTGTCCTCTGACTATGGATGATTGACTTGTGTAATGAGATTTTTGACACTGTCAAAGTAATACATTTAGCATTAACTTACAAGTATAAGTGACAAATTTAAAATATAAAATTATAAAAAACATGCTTCTGCCCCTTTAAGATAACATCACTTTTATGACATATAGACACTTAATTCCAGTGCAGTACAACCCATGGTTTGGTTTCACCTCAGTGCATAGGCATAGTCATGTTGCAGGCTTTCTCCCGCAAAATTATTAGAAGCCGTGATATAAATGAAATACTCTCATCTCACTCTATATATATAAAATGATATTATTTTTTGTCAATTTTTTTATGATCAATATGCAGTTAAATGATAAGCAAAGTATGCTAATGATAGAAAGGGTGAATTTGACCATATTTCTTTTTATGTTTTCATGTTTTTCTTGTGCTTTTATCATAATGAATGAGGACAAATATTATACAGTAGAACTCGGATATAACGAACTCCAAGGGACCAAAGAATTTAGTTCGCTATATCCGGTGTTCGCTATACGCATATAATTTAAATGATATTATATAGGGACGGGACTTGAAAATTTGTTCGCTATATCTGAGTTCCCTATATCCGTATTCTACTGTACTTGGATATATAACACATAGCAAAAGAAAAGAAGCAACTTATAATCCTTGTGTTATCTTAGTGAGCTTTAAGATATATTCTCATGGAGAATCATTTGATGGTATCATTATCCGAATGTTGTGTTACAAAAGAAGCAATCTATTTGCTCTTCCAATACCTTTTACTGTAGCATTTACATCAAGGAGCTTTAGATACAATCTCATGGCCTTGGAAAACCATTTACTGGTGTATTCATCAGTATTCTAAATTAGAAAGCAAATGAGACTGCATTAACTTAATGGAAAAATGTAAAACAACAACATCCTCATCAATAAGCTATGAGAAATAAAAGGACATTTTAAGAAGTAATAACAAAAAGTATTTAAATCAGCAAATAGTATATTGATATTAAGTTAAAATGGTACTTAATTAAAAAGATTTTTGTATGAAACTTTTCATACTCTTTATGTTTCAAAGTTAAATTTATTTAAACAGAAAACATTAAATTGTTGATTAAAAACAAACGAGTGTAGTCAAAGTAAATTTATCTTTGGCAAGTCTAGATTCCCACATTATCAAAGACTTATTCCTTATTGTGAAAGTCCTTCCCTTTTCTTGTTTTAAGTTTAATATATATTCAAATGTTTCACAGCATCATATATATATATATATTTATATAAACAAAAGAGTTCAGACTCTAATTGACATGAATGATGACAATATTATTGTTGGTATTTAATTTTTTTTATTTCATTTGCGACATTGAAATTTGTCAGTTGATCACCAATTCTTAAATGAGTGTAAAGGAAACAAATGCTCAGAGGTTCAAATCAAATTTCATTTTGGCAAGTCTAGTTAGTTATATTCTAAAAAATACATTTATATTTATATATCCTACAAAATATATTCTTAATTATGAGTGTGATACCTTTGATTTATCATAATTAGCAAAATGCAATACTCAAATATTGTCATTTTTGATCATATATGTATATCTATATAAATATATCCTACAAAATATATTCTTAATCATGATTGTCATTCCATTAATTTATCATAGTTGAATACATGTAATACTCAAATATTGTCATTTCCAATCATATTTATATATCCTACAAAATATATTCTTAACCATGAGTGTTGTATCTTTTATCTACCATAGTTAAATACTCAAATATTTTCAATTACAATCACATCTATATATCCTATATAATATATTCTTAATCATGAGTGACATTACATTTATTTATCATAGTTTAATGCAATAAGCAAATATTGTCATTGAAGGACAATATTTATGGATGACAAAATGATATTGTCATTTCTGATTTCATTTGAACTGATGCATCTCTATTCTCCTCACTGCTGATACGGTAAACAGTCTGGCCAAAAGTTCATTTCGTGATCAATATTCATTGTAAAAAGACAAGACCTTTTCAGTTCTTTTTTTTAATAGATAAGAAGAGTTGTAGGGGAAGTGGCATGCCTGTAATTGAATGAATTATTCATCAGGATAATAGTATCTGAGGCTATTTCCTGTTGTGATGTCCCTGATAAGAGTTGATCCACGGCAGGCTTACTTTTTGATGATGAAATGTAGACCATTAAAAAACACTTTTGACCTCTCAACGGACACTATATGAATTATTGCATTTTAGACTTGCAAAAAATTTTGATGATATGAAAAATTTAGTGTAGAAGTATATTCATAGCAAATTGTACTTGGTATCTGATTTAATTCTTAAAATAAGTTAAGAATAATCCTGATTTTTCAATATTCAGATATTCTCAAGAATTTTCAGTGGCTTCGGCGCCGAGATATCTCTTTTGCTTAACTGGTAGAGTGTCTGATTCTCAACCCGGAGGTCCGGGTTTGAATCCAACTGGATGTAAAAATAATGGATTTTCGCTCCAGCTTCAATTGAAACACTGATATAATATTGAAAATTGGAAAATTTTTAATAAAATATTATGTGCAGGCTCCTTTTGCGTACGAGAAATTTTATCAGATAATATTCAGTAAAATCCAACTGTTATATATGTTATAATGAAATATTATTACTCATGATCCATGTATGAAATCAATTTGATTATTATATTTATTGTTAATCATTCTTATCATATTTTGAGGATGTAAAAACAAATTTATAACACTAAATATGATATGATATTAATCAATTTATTTATAGGCCGTCAAATCACATTTCCTCATCAAATTTATTATTCTACTCTCATTTTTCCTGTATAATAAAAAGCAAATATGATCAATCTTAGATAAAAATCAATCATACCAAAGAAGAACATTTTGTATAAACAAATAATAAACTGGCTATCATAATAGTCTGGATAGGACTGTATATTTCTAAGCTTAATTATTATTGACGAAAATAGTTTTGTTATTGTATTATTCTGTTAATCTGTCTGACGACACGACTCCCAAGTGCGTACTGTCAATAACAAGGCGTCTTATATATGAATATGATGCCAGTTACAGAAAAAGTGCAATATAGTCTGATAGGTAATAGATATTCATTTCCTAAGGATAATAGAGAAAAAAGAAATAATTGAAATAATACAGATAAACATAGCAGTATCTATGGATTCATGATGTCATTTGAGAAGGATTTGACATATTCTAATTTTTTATGAAAGATTTTCTGTACTGATATGATTAATACGTACAAGAATAATTATAAAAACTTCTTCCTCTGGTAAGAGTTTAATGTCTTGTGAAGGCTTTGCTTAGGTTAGGTTATTTTCTATTGTATAACTATTGGAAAGAAGACTTGATTGAATAAATAATTAGGTTTTGAGGGAAAAACAATCAAGTGAAATTATTATTAAGAAATTAATAATAGACAAACCAAATGAAACATGATTTTCACAAATTCATACAAATTCATAAATGTCACTCACTCTCAATTTCATGATAAAACTTATCAAACTTTATTAAAATTCAAATGATACTTCTGTGATAAAATATCAAATACAACCATGATGTGTTTGGTCCCAAGTAGTCTAACACTTATATTCTGAAATGAAATGGTCAATGACTCTAAAATTTGTAGCAAAAATAGAATAAAAAAGAGACTGATTTTTCTTCATTTTAAGAATTTTCCTTAAACTTTCAAGTCTTCTCATAGACTTGCCTAGGCTTTTTTCTTTTGAGGGTGTGGCTGACAGACTAGGTCCAATAATATAACCTTAAGATTTTTTATCAATTTTCTAATTTTCAAATTTTAATTCCAGGTAGCGTGGAGGAAAGTGCCATTTGATTCCTTTCTAACCATTGGCAAGACAACATGGGTGAAAGACGCCAACTTAATGGTTGAACACAAGATGAAACAAGGGGACATAACAACCTGGGACTTGTTGATTAAAAACGTCAAACCTAAGGACGCTGGCACGTATGAGTGTCAAATTACCTCAACTCAAGCGTTTGCATATCATGTTCAATTAAATGTTGTAGGTGAGTAAATTAAAATTTATCAAAATTTTATAAAATTTATTTAAAAAATATTTTTTTTTGATGATCCATAAATATTCTTTTTCAGAATAATGTTAGATAATAAATGAATGTTATATTACATACAAGTATTTTGAATGAAGGACATGGCGATTTTATCCATTTTTTATCCTTGGAATTTTCAAGTTAGTGATTATTGATTTTAATTTACAAGGGTTCAGTGAAGAAAAAATATATTTTAATTCTATTTCATAACAGTAGTTTTGAAAAGTACAATGTAATTCTGTTTTTATTAAGTTTTTCAACATCATAACAGAAGTCAAACAGACTTAGAGAATTGACTGTATATAAAGTTTTATGTTAAGATCTTATAAACTATATAATCAGTTAAATAATGGAATTTTAATACAATGTCAAATTCTTTAAATGACATGTATGTAGATTGAAGAACTAAAAGGGTAAATTAACTTATTTTAGTTTTCAATTATGCTAAGTTAGTGAGTGATTTGAAGTTTAATGCTGCCTAGGCAACATCAGAGGTGTTCATATTTTCCTTTCATGTCAAGGTTTATTCATGACATATACAATGAATGATATTCCCCATTTGAAAGTAATTTCAAGAAAAAATAACAAAACCTATAGCAAAGTATTTTGTTAACCAGGATTTGCCACATATACTTACGGTAATCAGTCTTATCAGTAGATAAATTTGTAATCTCAAATTTATATAGTAGTTTATAACTTTTAACATTGATAACACATATTTTAATCTATGCTTAATAGGTTCTGATTTCAAACGTGAAGTTGAACGGTTATCTCTTGTGCAGTTTTAAATTGTCTTAAAAATTCATTTAATCAGGTAATGCAACAAGATAAGAATGATAATGAACTTGACCTTGTTTCAGATAAACTAATACCAAATTAGGATTTCAGATAACTATTCAAAAATACTACTCTGTATTGTTGATGCTAAGATTTCTAAAATATGCCTTTATATATAAATATATATATATATATTTTTTTTAAATAATTTTTTTTTGGTACATTTATGGATAACATCAAAGTTTTCATGCATGATTTGTTACAGCAATATTCCTACAATTTATGCCAAAAATAGTATTCCCTTAGCAGCCTAAAGCTAGATTTTGTTTGATTTTAGATTTCGCCAAAATAATCATGCATGGTCTGTTAAACAATCAAAACTTTATATAATTAATATTGTACATATATTTGGCCTGAAGCTAGATATAGTTTTGATGATTTAGATAAGATGAAAATAATAATTTATGATATGTTAGAAAACTTGTTTTTCCTTAAACAATCTAAATTGTTATTTTCCTATTTTCTTGTACCGAGAGATAGGTTTAACATTTTAAGAGATTTTTTAGATTTAAGTTATGTTTCGTATCCTATATTTTATCCACAAAAAATCTTAGTTGTATATTTCATATGTTTTTTGACTTAGGGATGAGATAGGTTTTATGTTTTATTTGAGACATAAGATATGTTTCATGTTGTATTCTTTATCCAGAAACAATTTAAATTGTAAATTTCATACTTTCTTGTACCGAGAGATGAGTTAGGTTTTATATTTTAATTGAGATATAAGTTATGTTTCATATCCTTTTTTTACTTACAGGGCCACCAATAACTCAACCAGGTTAGTCTTTTTATCATCCTTAGTTATTATAAAAGCAATGATTATGGAAATATGTTTAGGTATTGATACAAATCTACAATTCCTCTTCTTAGCTATGATTTACAAGACATATATACATGTATCATTGTTTGCATGAAGTGAGAAGGCATGAAGAAAATAACCAAAAATGCAGCAATCACCTTAAGTTGTTACAGTAAAAGTTTTTTATTTTAATTGATTGAAATCAATAGATTTTTTAAACAATGTATTTTAAGAACAATTCGTATTTTTGAAACTACTTGTATATTGAACCTGAATTTAATTTTAATTTCTATCATAAAATTTGAACCTCATTTTTTAGAATTTGACTTTTAATTTTTAATCTGAAATTCTTATTGACAAAGTTTAATACTCTGAATTCTTACATTTTCAACATTTTATTACCGGTATGACCAAACCCTGTAGTTGCTTCTATGTAAAATTCAATTTTATTGATAATTTCAATTCTGATTTTATGTAGATTACTTAAAAATCTTTATATCTTTGTTTTGGATGATATAATGGTTTAAAAAAAAGAGATTACAAGTTAGTAATGAAAAACTGTAACAACTTTTATACTTTGGCTTTGACTGTTATTACTAACACAGTTTACTAACAAGCCAATTAACACTTCTTTTACTACTTCACATCACATGATGAACAAAATATTAACTCTAATAATTTCATATTCATATTATTTTATTGTTGAGAGTATCACTGACACATGTATCCCATCATTCATTCTCTTCTTTCAAGTTCCAATATAATAATTTGTTTTAGATGTAAAACAATTTGTTTAAAGATCAATCAATCAAATCAATAAATTTATGTTATATTTTAAATGATAAAGTATTACTGTCAGACAACAATAAAAAATATCAAAATTATGAAAAGGACCGAATAAACAATATTGCATAGCTATGTATTTATACAAGAAACTATTTTTTTTCTAGAAGTTGATAATTAAATTTATGATATTTTGAAAAAACAGGGATTTCCTAATAATGTTATCAATTATTCATTTTACATTCTTCAAGTTGCCATTCATATTCTTGAAACTCAAAGAAAGATTTGTTTCAAGAATGGGTAAATGTCTTTAGCCTTTGATGAATGTATTCAATTGAAGATAACCTTATATGTACCCTGAGGTATTAGAAATATAACGTTTTAAAAATGATATCAAATTTTTATTTTTATAAAGTATTCATCAATATTTATGAATGAAAGAATAAAAAAACCCATTTTACTCTTAAAAAGACTCATGTTTCATATTCCTTTTACATGTTACAATCTAACATTTAATCTAATCATGAAAATAGAAACATTGTTAATATTCTTTTTTAGAGTACAATAGGGACAGTAGCACATGTTTTTAGATTATTAAAGAGATTAATTGCACAAAAACAACATAATTTTAAAGTTATGAGGTGTTTAACACTCTAAAGATGGTCCATTTCATAAAAAGATAATATTAATCAGGAAAAATTAAGAAATACATTTTTAAAAAATGTGCTACTGTCCCTCTAAATACACAACATTTTGTTATTGCCCAATTTTCCCCCCACATGATATGGTTACCTGGTATTTCACCTCTTATGAACCTTTCCCCAAATACCTGTATTATTCAAGGTATAGTGGTAAAAGTACATCTGTACTGTGAAATGATTAACTTTATCATATTGCATATTTCATATTGTACATTAGATGTTCGAGATTTGAATCTTTTAATGATAAATTAATATTGAAACGGTCCAAACGGTTGTCTACCGTGTGAAAAAAAATGGAGCAAGAAGTTATTTTTTTGATAATTATCACAATCAGACGATTAGGATTCTCTTATCTTTTAATGAATGGTTTTTTATGTTTTATGTATTTATTTATATCAGAGAAGATGAGATAAAGTATACAGATTTCAATTATATAAAAAATCGTATAAGCCTAGTCTTTATCAGAATGCATGCTCAATATAATGAAAGTCTAAATGTTAATAACAAAAGATATATAATCAAGATTACCAAGATTTTTTAAATAGTCATCTTTAATTTGTTTTTAAAGTTCAACCTGAGAGTACATAAAAATATCAATTTCAAACAATTATTTATGGGATTGTGAAATCATGGTAAAGGGATATGATACATAGGCATATATAGTTTCTCAAGAGTGATTTATGTAAAATTGTTTGTTAGATATTGTCAGGCTGCAAAAATATATATAGGAAGGAGAAATGGCATTAAATAGCATATGATGTATCTTGATGCATTTGCATTCAATGATGCCTTGTTGTCCATTTTTTATGTATGATTCAACATTATTTGGTATGGGGGATGAATGGTGACTAAATTAACTGAAGGAATTCCCTTTTTGATGAAAATCAATTGATGCAACTGTTATCTACTTTAAATAATACTTTAAATATATGTAGGAAGGAGAAATGGCATTAAATAGCAGATGATGTATCTTGATGCATTTGCATTCAATGATGCCTTGTTGTCCATTTTGTATGTATGATTCAACAATATTTGGTTTGAGGGATGAATGGTGACTTAGAACTGGAGAAATTCCCTTGTTGATGCAACTGTTATTTACTTTAAATAATACTTGGAGTTTATCATTTTTGCCACAACAACACAACATAGACTGGGTTGAAATACTTGTAACATACTGTACATTCTCTCCCCCACATAGGTAAATCAAGATAATAATGTTGACTCTGTTCTGATTAGTGTCCTGCACTAAGAGCCATGGAGTTATGAGAACTTCAAAAGTCCAGAGCTTGGACTGGTCTCATTTGTGAAGACACGTCCTTTAACATGGGCTGAAAATGGAGATGATTGGATGTGATCAAAATTGGTTGTGCAATCAACAAAAAAACATTGTTTTTCTATTGAATCATGGCAAAGGCCTTGTGGTGAGAACCATCCTTTCATTGTGAGACGTGCTTTCATTGGCTTAAATTTTTCAAATTGTCGTGCAAATTTTGGTGGCTAAGGGAAACTGCCAAGAACCAGGAAATTGGTCTTATTTGAACAGAGTTTGGATCAGAATGTTATGTCTTGATGTACCCCTGTGCAGAGAGAATGTTGACTGTAAGGTATTCTGTAATTTTTTCTTAGTCATAATTATTTCAAAATATGTACGTGGCATTACCATTTCAAGTTTTTTTTACCGATTGTTCTCCTGAAGTTACAAAAGGGTGAAAGAAATCTTGTTTTGCTTCTGAAAACTTCATTCTTGGTGTGGTACCTCATTGGTGCCAACGTTCCATGATTGTCAGGAATAAGTATGAAGTTCTCTGCCATTATGGCTATGAATTGGTTTGAGCTGATTTGTAGAACATGAAGCTTAAATATGTTATTTCTGATTCGACACAGATCATCTCAATTCCTCACCAGGTGAACAATGCACGTTATGTGGTACAGTGTGTGTGTGCATGGTGCTTAAACTGCACATTAGCAATACTAATAATCATCATGATAAACAATCTCATCAAATCTAAATTATCATTTGTCATTGTCAGTTTTTAATGAACAAGACAGAAATTGGTTTGGTCCTACAACTGAAACTATTGAGCTTGGGAGAGTTTAGATTTATTGTCTACTTATGTTATAATTCATTATTAAAAATCAGCTTCATTATCAGTAAGACACCCAACTGTTCAATTGTAAGGAACCACAGTGTTACCCAAGGAATTTGGCAACAGCTAAAGGAAGACTTTTGCCTTTGGAATTCATTTATCTGCAGGAAAACTGTTAATTGTAAGAATAAATAATAGCTGTATTGGCTAGTTTTAAAAGATATCAAAAGAGTACTTAGTCCAAACCTTCTAACAGAATGTAGAATTGATATAAATTCATAATTACATATATTCATAAATCTCAAAGAAAAATGAATGAAAACCCCTTTAAAGTTTGTAAATCGCTTTAGGCTGCCCTTATTGCAATATTTCTCTGTTCAATAACGAATGATGAAGTGAACAGATTAAGTGAAACCATTATCTTTACAATAGTGGAAAAGGACGTGAGAATTCTTTACAAATTAAATATATGCAATTAAACATACTCAGATGTGCAAAATAGAAAAGGTAGAAAATAAATTACCATTTTGATTTTTCAATATGTCTGTTCTGAAACCAATAATCACAAGACAAGATATTGTTAATATAAATACAGACTGGTTCAAATGAATTTCATTTCTTTCGAAGAATACATACTTTGGTCACCTCTTTTATCCTTGAGCTTTGAATTTGCATCAAGCCAAAGACTGTTTTTGGTTGTGTCCTTGGATATTTTATTGCCTTACTTATATACAACCTCATGACAGTTATATGACCAAAGTAGCAAGATCTTTATTGTTTCACTTATGTGGAGGTTTGTGAAAGGAAAAGTGGTCTCTTGCTGACTGTAAATTTAAAGTCAGTTTTAGGAGACTACTTTAAATAGATTACCTCTAAGGTGTCAATATTGTCATTGTCAGTGGGTTTTGAGTGTTACAGTAAGAGATAATATAACCTGAAAATAAAGTTTTGTAGGAGAGCAAAAGCTCATTTCTTAGGAAATATCATTTGAACCAGTCTGTATTTATATTAACAATGAAGTTGAAGGAAATTCTATGGATGAACAACTTCTTTATTTTCTAAGTAACAATATTTAGTATAGATTTTTATACGGGAGAAGCAGCTAAGTTGGTAGAGCATCTGCTCTTCACTCGGGAGGTTGGGGTTCGTTTCCCGTTCGTGCCATACCAAAAGATATTGAAAGAAGGGATATGTTGCTTCCTTGCTTGACACTCATCAATAAAAGGACAGAACATGGCTTGAACTGGCGCTGCACTGTGGCTGCCGGGTACGGAGAGCACAAAATGAATTCCTTTAATTCGTTGTAACTATGACAATAAAGAGAAAATAAGAGGTACAGCAGATATATGTTGTTCATCCATAGAATTTCCTTTCTCTTCCTTATGCTACCTATTCTAGAATGTCACTCAAACAGAACATTAATAATATCATTAATTTAAACATCAATTTTGAAAGATATTTCGACCAGCATCCTGTTACATTATGTACTTCGGATTACAACCTTTTGAAACTCGTCTCCTTCAAACATTTTTTACGATTTTTATAATAAAATTTTATAATTACGATTCCATAATATCAGTGGTGAGATTTAAAGTGATTCCTTACATTTTGTCAATGATAAGCTTGAAGGTAACCTCCCAAGTGTTCTGAACCGTCTTCAGATACATTTCAGATGGACTTTACTGTTTTGATGAGATTGTATCATGTATCACATCAATCATTTATTTTTTTAAAAATGCAAAATCATTATGTTCCTTATGATTATGAAGATGCATGATTTATAAATTAATATGAAAAAATATGAGATATTGTTTAATTTTGTGATAATAGATTTCACATGCATGCGGTATAGTGGGTTTGATATAAAGAATGCAATTGTTCACAATGTCTTTGAGGTATATGTGGGTAGATAGAACGTAGCCATTGTTTGTATGGTGTTTCAAGTCAAGTTTGGAATGGGCTGGCATATTTTCCCTCACATTGGAAACACATATGAATTAGTTCACTGTCTTATTTTCCGTTTCACAATTGAAAGTTTACATTTTTATAGTGTCAACTTCTTTATTTCATTTTATGTTGATCATTTATATCACTTTACAAGAACTTGATAGTTTACATTTTTATAGTATCAACTACTGAAATATTTTTATGTTGATAATTTAGTTCAATCTTACAACAAAGCTATGTTAAATTATATAGTTACGAATGATCATTTAAAGTGGCAGTAGTATTTTTCTAGGCATAAATGTTACATAATTGACAGACAATGTTTAAAATCAAGAGTAAAAGTTCTTAAACCAAAGTACCATGTTTGGTCAAAGTACCCAAATACATTTTGATGATAACCACGGATGATAAATTGAGATTTTAGATGTTTGACTGTATGAAGATGACAAAATTTCCCTTAACTGACATTTGTTTGGGAGAATTTTAAGGAAAATTTCGAAAAACTGTCCCTTTAAATCATCTTCTTTCTCCTTCGTACAAGGCAGCGGACACAATGAGAAGATACATTTATTTGGGAAAATGTTAAGGAATAAAATTTTCAAAAAACACCACTGCCCCTTTAAATTATCTTCTTTCTCCTTCACTACAAGGCAGTGGACAAGATGAAAAGATACATTTATTTGGGAAAATTTTATGGAATAAAATTTTCTAAAAAACACCACTGCCCCTTTAAATTATCTTCTTTCTCCTTCTATACAAGGCAGTGGACAAGATTGGTCACAAGTCTCGAGGAGTTGATCCGCACTCAGGATCATGACAGACTATTTAAGTGGGCGATCAGACTTGAGATTCATGTCATATTAATCACGTGTAATTCGTTTAATACTGTAATTGCATGATTAAGGTTCATCCCATGAATAACTAAGTCATTTGTCTGCAAGAACCTCCAGAGTATTCTGTGGCAGCGCCAATGGCCATTACACAACCGTAGATTTCCTCTTGTTAAAACTTTCAACATCTTAGACTATTATCGAGGCTGAGACGGTTCACTTTTGACCTTTTTTGGATAACGAAAGCGACGCCCAAACCTCATTGAGATGGATTGGGTTGAGTTTGGTTGAAATTAGAATCCTGTGGCTTGGGTTAGCTTCTTTAAAGTTCAATTTGTCAATGCTTTTCAGAATGGATAACATTTACAACCAAATATCACATTAAAGAACTGGTTAATTAGAATTTCTTGTCATGTTTCCACTCTGATAAGAAGCTCATGACATGGGTTGATAAAACACTACATGAAAAGGGATGACGTCTTAGTACGCTAAGGTTAGATAAATCATTTTGGCATTTTAGCTTTCAATATCAAAACATTTTTAAATATTTTCATCGTTTGCACAACTAAATTGTCTATAGTTTTAACATTTATATATAAATAACACTTTTTTCACCTTTTCCACTTCAATAGTAGTTTTTTTTAGCTTTGTTTATTTTTTCCTCACTGCTCATATTAAACACCTTATAGTCTGAGTTGGAGTGTAAGTGTACCTTCTAAACCATAGTTTTGTTTAAAGAATATTAAACAATTTTCTAAATGCAGAAATAGTTCATTTAATAGTCATAGATATTAAAAACAGTGGTTTCATAGACGTTTTTTAAGCTTGTATTGAAAATGGTCTTAATCTTGAATCATTTTGTAAAAAACATGAAATATGGGTTGAATGTAATTTTGTACAAAAACAGATTGCTGTCTCATTAAAGCTTTTAACATATTTCAAAGTGAGTACGTAACTATGAGTAGTATTTATGTAGATAATTTGCTAATAACCATCTTGTTTTCTAGAAGGTCGAGATAACTTAAAAAGCGAAAAAAGGGATAATTTGGCTTTAGCTAGTAAGTGTAGTTTGTTTAATTTTGTCTCAATTATCTTGTTTACGACAAATTGAGTCAAAAATAAGTTGTTTACATAAAATAGGGATGATCATTGATCAAATATATTTATAAATATTTTTTCGTTTAACTTTTAGCCATAAACAAATGTATTTTTGTTGTAAAGTTATCATTTAAAGGTATAATAACTGCTATTCCTTTCTGTTGCAATTATTTTGAACAGACATGTTTTTTAATCAAAGTAAAATTTTTTAACATAAGCAAAAGTAAATATGAATTTTGTTATTTTGTTGAATATAACTCAATCATGTTTTTAAGTCCATTGGAGTTCCACATTGAGGAAATGAATTTTCCACATTACAAAATTGTCCTCTTTATATTTTAGGTATACAACCACAGAATTTACAAGAAAAAAATCATTATTACTGTAAAAATACTTCATCAAAAATGCTAAGTAAAAGGTTACATTTCTAATAAATAATCTTTTTCCATTTTAGTTGTTATTTCCTCTTTTTCTTGCTCACTCTTGTCTTCTGTTCACCCTTTCAGCGATTGATGTGTCTGGCAAAGACTATGTGGATCATGGGGAGGAAATAACGTTGACCTGCAACGCAACCGGGGGACCCCACATACCTGAGGAGATAGACTGGTTCAAGGATGGGGACAAAATAGACTCGCAAAAATATAGAAATATTTATATAACAAAATACAGGTCTTTACGATCCCAGTCCATGATCAGTGAACTTCACATTGAAAGAAGCAACAGCAAGGACACGGGGACGTATATTTGTCGGAGTTCGCAAGACGTCATAGACAGTATCAAGGTTACAGTGCTTATTGGTATGTGGGACCTTATGCATGCTCTTGTAGAACTAGAATGTAGATTTAGTGAATGGTAGATGCCAGTAGTTATCTGGAAACAAACCTAGGAATTTTTGTTAACACTGTCATGTGTGACGTTAAGATTTGGAAACAAACCTAGGAATTTTTGTTAACACTGTCATGTGTGAAGTCAAGATCTGAATTAAAATCTAGGACTTTCTTAATTACTTTTAGATATGGTAGTTACCATATGTATTCAAACCTAGGACTTTCTAAAAACACTTCGGTATATTAAGTAACATCTGTATTCCAAACTAGGACTTTTTCTTAAACTGTTTTAGGTATGATAGTTACCATCTGATTCAAACATAGGACTTTTTCTTAAAAACTTTTAGGTATGATAGTTAACATCTGTATTCCAAACTAGGACTTTTCTTAAACACCTTAAGGTATGATAATTGCCATCTTGATTCAAATCTAGGACTTTCATAAACGCTTTTAGATATGGTAGTTACCATATGTATTCAAACCTAGGACTTTCTTAAACACTAAGGTATATTAATTAACATCTGTATTCCAAACTAGGACTTTTCTTAAACCGTTTTAGGTATGTAGAACTTTACCATCTGATTCAAACATAGGGCTTTTCTTTAACAATTTCAATTATGGTAGTTACCATCTGGATTCAAATCTAGGACTTTCTAAAAACACTTTAGGTATTTAAATTAACATCTGTATTTCAAAATAGGATTTTTCTTAAACCCTTTTAGGTATGGTAGTTACCATCTGGATTCAAACCTAGGACTCTTTCTTAAACACTTTTAGGTATATTAATAATTAAAGGTAATCAACAACCTAGCTTGTGACACCTAATTGACCATCGTTAATGAGAGTATCCAGACAGGCAATGGAGGGTCACATGACACAAACTTGGTACTGGTTGTCAGCTGTAAGCGGTTCATAACCAAACGATTTCGTCCCTACCAAGCATTTATGACTCTTTCAGGGCCCTGCTAATAAAACTCTGGATGTTAAAAATTCGGGTTGCAGACCCCCTTTAACATCTGTATTCCAAACTAGGACTTTTCGTAAACCCTTTTAGGTATGGAAGCTACAATCTGGACTCAAACCTAGGACTTTGATTAAACACCACAAGCTTGGATAGTGTGTAAATCTCACATGATATCAAGTACTCATACTTTTCATACATCTGATAAAACATGATTGTTAGCTTTATTGGTCAAGTCCTGAGTTCAAATCCAGATGTTGATTGACAATAACCTTCATCGGATATCAGATTAAAACTTTTTTCTAAAATATAACCCAAAAGCTTAATGAGTATATGATTACGAATGCTGGATTCAAATCCTGATGGTGAATGGTTGCCCCTTTAGTAAGATACATGGATTTACCATTCATTGTATGTGACGTTTCTAAACAGATTCTTGTGTCGTTGAAGTTAATTTTCAACCATAAATTCTTCTGCATTAAAATCTAAACTAGTTTAATGCACTGCATTCACCGCTATTTAACTCATCATGTTTCTGTAATGCAGTCACCCAACCTTAAGTCATTATAAAACAAATTGAAGTTTACCACATTTTCTTTATTTATAAATTGTTGTCTATCACCTTAAAACTCCTTTTAATGTTATTCTGATTTTGATATGCTTTCTTCATTTACAGCATATTATTTTAATTCATTTATGATATATAATGTAGGGCATTTCAATGTTGTCCTCAAATGGTTTCGAACATCAGTATTATGCCATTATTACATTTAAAAGCTTTTTATCAATCAAAATAAGGGCAACAGAAGACAATTTAGAATCTTAAACTATCTTGAAAATAAATACTTTATTATGAGTTTAAAGAAAACTTTATTTTAGGAAAGGTTAACTTATGTTCTTTGTTTATGATTATATTCTTCAAAAGGCATGTAACCTTGTAAAACAAAGCTAAACAAGCCTTGACCTCATTCAATGTTTGACATCTTTGAATCATATATGTCTTTCATTTATTTATAAAGGTTTCCATAACTTCAAGATTCTACTTTAAAGGCTTAAACAGTTTGAAGCTGAATTGCATATTGATTATTTATGAAATGGAAAATTGATATCAATATTTGAAATTTCATTGTAGCTCGCACAAAGCTAGAGAAATATCATATCAAAGTAAGACATAAATGTAAGTACTTTGGTTATTCCAACAACCAATTTTCAAGTATTAGATTACTGCATTGAAATTCTATGGAAACTTTGTAGCACATTTATGTGATGTCCTCAAAGTGCCTTCTCTGCACTTTTATTTTGTTTATTTTCTCTCTGTCATTTTGTTTAGCTTTTAGAAGTGGTTCAAAATGGTGTCTTGAAAGTGTTTCTCAAGTATGTAATCATTGATAACAAAAGATGTGGATATGTTCATATTTGCCTTGCTTAAGTGCTGTCATTTAAACTGTAATATATACGATATACATTTCCCTTATTGAATTTATTATTATTACCTAGGATAAGAATTTGAATGATTATAAAATTTTCATGCATTTATTAAATTTGACTTTTTTGTTTCTACATATTTTTTCTTTATATACAGTAGGAACCCATATTGAAAGCAGTTTATGATAACAATAAAAATCAGAACAAACCTTGCTCATTTTGATTAAATGGGGATTAGTTTTGTTTGGGGAGGGGGGTCTTTTTTTTAACACCCGTAAAATGTTAGTGAACATCTACAAACATTAAGGCAAATAAATGAACTTGGTTGAATTTACAAATCTGCTCTTACATGTTGTTTTTGCATGACGTTTGAATGGATCACAAAATTTACAAATTTATGAAATTAGTTGTCAAAGTGTGCATTTGTTGATTTAGGATAATCAAAATGAGTAAACCATGCTCTTTGATGATAAAATATTATTAAAAGTTATATTTATGAAATATGATACCTTTTTACACTAGCTAAGGTAACAAAATATACTTGAAAGCATATAGTTTTGATTAATTTCTATTTCTCATTTATATGGTTTTTTTCAATATTTATATGAAATGTGTAAAACAATCACAATCAAAAGGTCACAGGATATATCTAAAAGCATATTATATTTCTGCTTTTATTCTGCTTTTATATAAAATTATTATCAGATGGAGTTGTTTGATTTAGGGATGTATATTTCATTAGGTAACACAGTCATATCTTATCTTTGTAAAGTCTATTTTTGAAAACACATTCAGTTCTACTTGACAATATGTCTATAACCATTTTGCATTGTTGATTGGAGACATTTCTTTTATTATTATTTTTGAAAGGTATCACAATCTTTTCTTTGAAGAATACTATATTTGGCAAGCATTAATAGAGATCCAATCAATTCACAGGAATGATAGCATTGATTTTGCCTGCAGACATTAAAATACACACAAATCAAGTTTATACAACAATATACGTCATTGGCTGTCTGATTGGTACATTGACTTGTACTTATGATATTATAAGACTTTTAAGGAAAGAAAATCATCTTTTTCATTTCATTAAGTCATAATTGGATTGGTATAGTTGTCTTGATTTGCTCATAATGGGATGTCATATTTTGAGATAAGATTTGAATGAAAAAGAGTCATAGATTTCCCCTTTAGCTACTTTTTCAATTAGATTTCAACAACTTTAATAAGATTGACATTTCCATTATGCTTGAGGAGATGGTAATGGTTGAAGCCTTGGTTGATCATTCTTTGAAACTTATGGTATTTAAAGTTTCAAATGTCAAACATTCATATACCATGAGACCCTTGGGCGTAGTTGGTTGAGATCGTGTCTGACAACTGTAGATTTTGATTCTAATCCAAATGAGTAGGAGTGAGTACTTTTATTGTTGAGTTGGTAAACTGTTGGTATGGTCATGGCAAATAATTGTGTATTGTTGTGCCAGTTTAAATATCTATATCATCCATCCATCCATCCATCCCTCCATCCATCCATCCATCCATCCATCCCTCCATCCATCCATCCATCCATCCATCCCTCCATCCATCCATCCAATCATTCCTTGTTCTGAAAAAAAACATCCTAATCTGAAGATGCAAGTTTATATCAAACAATTACAAAATTAGGTATTTACTATGACTAAACCTTGATATTTTCAATCAGTACTTAAGTAAAGTCACCAAACAGGGTGAAAAAGGGCTTATGCTGCAATATGAATGTCTTAAAATAAAATTAAAGCCTAAGCAAGTCTATAGTAAGACTTGTGAGATCCCTAGAAAAAAGTCTGAAAATGAAAAAATCTCAGTCAACTTTTCATGATATTCATTCATTTATTTTTCAAAATTTAGATTTATTAAAAAATTATTTCAGAGTCAAATTGTTACAATAGGCAACACTGTGCAATGTACTTTAAGAGCCAGGACAAAATAAATTTCAGGCACGCTGAGACGCGAGTCACAAAGCCAGGAATACAGGAATTCAATAGATATTTAACCTGAGAGGTCTAAGCCATGGAACACAAACACAATCTGAACACATTTTCACCCCTAGCTGAATGTGTTCTCCCCCTCTGTTCCCTCAATCAGCCTTGCTATTGATTCGAGGACCACTGACTAAACAACGCTGATCAGTATGCTTAGACACTCGATGTCTGTGTTTGATAGGTATATTATATCTGGATTGCCTGCATTGCTTCTTTTTATTGAGATATACCGAGAATATTAAAATGCCCTCAGCCTCAGACAAAAGGGTTTGGGTTCAAATCCCATCGGGACCAGCGGAACCATCTTGCTATTAGCACATATAACATGTGCCGTAGTTCCTCTATACCACTCAGTTCTTGATTGTAACCCAGTTCTTGATTGTAACCCAGTTCTTGATTGTAACCCAGTTCCTGATTGTAATTCAGTTCTTGATTGTAACCCAGTTCTTGATTGTAACCCAGTTCCTGATTGTAATTCAGTTCTTGATTGTAACCCAGTTCTTGATTGTAACCCAGTTCCTGATTGTAATTCAGTTCTTGATTGTAACCCAGTTCTTGATTGTAACCCAGTTCTTGATTGTAACCCAGTTCTTGATTGTAACCCAGTTCTTGAATGAACCCAAGCCCATTTGCCGAGATAGTAAATGTTGAGGAAATTATTGTTTATATGATAATTTACTTTTTACTTAATCAGTTTCTCAATCAGATCATAAAGCTAATTTTGTTGTTGACACAAATGTTATTTTTCAAAGTACTTTAAAATAGTTGAATTCTGACACCCTTAGGGCACATCAAGCCAAGTCCAATTATTCTGTTTATGCCCGAGTGACTTTGAATATACTCTTAATTTCTTTATTAATTTGACTCTCATATTTTCCAAAGATTTTTTTGATTGCTCAATTGCACAACAGTTAAAATGTTGGATAATTATCAAGAACATGTTTTATTCTAATGCATTGTTTATATAAGGGCCTATATTTGATAATGACAATGTTTTGATTATAAAGAAATTCTGAATTGATTACTTTCAATTTCTTCTCATGCTCTCCTCACCTGATAGGCTGTTACATCTGTAACCGGGGCGATATAAATGGATGTTGAAATATATGTTTTTCTTCATAATATTGACACGCCGCTAATGGCTGAAATATTGCCCAAGTGGCAGAAAACAATAACTCACTCACTCATAATATCATCTTCTTTTAATAGTGGTGGTGATTTAAAGTTCACAGTCATATTTCTCTTCAAGGTCGATCATATGCTCTGCTACCATGTAAATCTGATCTATGTCTCATTTTAGTCACAGTATATGGTCACTGACTTGTTCCTCTGAGCTCAGGTCCTCTGATCTATAAAATGCCAGGTTGCATTGGAGGAAATATGACAGTGCTGTCTAACTTTTCATGATTGATATTTCATCCAGTGGTCATTGGAGTATATTCATAGTCATAATTTCAAAATGTTCATATAATCTCAATCATTTTGGTCCTGTATTGAAACTACAGGTTGTATTGGAGGAAATATGGTAGCACTGTCTAACTTTTAATGATGGATATTTCATCCAGTGGTCATCAGAGTATATTCATAGTCATAATTTCAAAATGTTCATATAATCTCAATCATTCTGGTCTTGTATTGAAACCCCAGGTTGTATTGGAGGAAATACGGCAGAGCTGTCGAACTTTTCATGATTGATATTTCATGCAGTTGTCAGTGGAGTACATTAATAGTTATAATATCAAAATGTTCATATATCCCCAATCATTTTGGTCCTGTATTGAAACCCCAGGTTGTAGACTAACATTTAATCACTGAAAAAAAGAGTTCTTTACTAACTTTATTTATTTTATTATTTTTTATTTAGAAAAAATTAAAAGGAGCCCTGAACAATACTTAATTTCAAAAAGCTGAGTTATCTAGACTTGCCAATATTTTCTAGACTTGGGAAGGCTCTTTTAAATGTTTTTGCCTAAGGGTCTTGATAACAGACTATCAAGGTTGTATTGGAGGAACTACGGCAGCGCTGTCGAACTGTTCCATCTAACTGATTCACAGTACACCTAACACGACCCTATAGCAGAAATGACCTGAATGTGCCGAAACGTAGTATGGGAATCAAAAATTCAGATTGATGCCTGATAGCTCCTGACAAATTTGTCTACAGAGTAATTGTATCATTATGACCG
The DNA here is from genome assembly GCA_916613615.1 of Steromphala cineraria. NCBI lineage: Eukaryota > Metazoa > Mollusca > Gastropoda > Trochida > Trochidae > Steromphala > Steromphala cineraria. The sequence goes on from OU744720.1 coordinate 46,463,230, forward strand.
TCCTAAAGGATGTTTGAGTTATTCAAGAGTATTATCTGTGAGAGGGTACAATCATCTCATGCTGGTACCTTTAATGGTTTCTGACAGACATTTGTCTAGAGCAATTTTATGTTGAAATGACCATTCTAAAGGAGCAGGGTTGTTAAAGAGTTGAGACTTGAGTTCTTTATGAATTATTTTTTGTTTGTCTTTTGGTCTATTTGTGTATAACATGATCATTTTAAAGAAATAGGTTAAGTTGTTTCATGAGTTGAGACTTGAGAAAGAACTTTATGAAATTATGATTGGGCTTACACAAATTCGACACCAGCAATTTTGTATCGAAATGAACTTTCTTGAGAAGGATGCAAGTTGTTTGTGAGATGGGGCTTTTAGTGAATACGCTGAGTTTATGATTTAGTCAAGAGATGAAGTAGTATTGAGATGATTGATAGTTATGTCAACATTTGTCTCTTCCTTGTAAGTGAAAAAAAGTTGTATGTTTATTTGAATGCAGATTTGCCCCCATATAATCACCAGACCTACCAAAGAAAAAATGAAACGCTACCAAAAGCAGCGAAACGTACACATAAATGCACGACATATCATCACAATTTTATTCCTTAGGATCCCGTTAACTGTAGTTTCTGTGCCATTATTGAATATTTTTTTAGAAGAGTAATTTATGATTAATGTATACAATGAGTAGGAAAAGATTAACCTATTGTATGTTATATATGTGAATAGACAATAGACAAGATATAGACAGAATTATTGACAGAAACATTCTGTATCATAAGCTATCTTATCTATCTATCTGTCAACCAGAATTATTGGAAAGAATGATAATTAATCGATAGCCATTTCATAGATAACATCAATATCTGTAAACCATGAGCCGAATGTCCAATACAGTTATTTATCTTTAACCAGTGACAAATTACAATTATTCCCTTCGTTGATTTCATTGAAGTTCCAATTGTTTGGCAATACTTTATCAAGCAGCCAGAGTGTTTCATGCATGGGAAACCAGATGTGTTATCATTCCATCTCAATTCAAGGCTAATTTAAAGTCAACTGTCTTATTTAAAGCATCTCACTCAATCACCATCACTAAATATTATGATAGCGATCTGAAATTATTGTTACAATTCAGGCATGTACAGTCTCACTACAAAATTCTGACATTGATTAAGCTTGCTGTGCTAAATCCATAGCAGACCTCTCCTTAAATCGACAAATCAATCACATCAATAACATTAGACGAGAGTTCACTCGGAATTAAAGGAAAATCTTTCACACCTTTTGTTCAATTACTGAACTATATTTCCATCAAATTGAATCTGGGCAAAGCATTTGCAGGTTTGTCAATATTGTGGTTAGACATTGGATGATTCTGAGCTGGGAGGAGATAGGACTGATATGCTGAAATAGATTTTAAACAGAAATCTTTGCAGTTGAGTTTCACGTTGTTCATGTACCAAATTGAAAAAGACAAAGTGTATGAGATATCCTGAAATACAATCTCAAATTTGAAATTTGTTCAATGTGAATAAAATCAATTATTGCAGATTTTCAGAAAATTGTGATTTGACAGTTGTCAATCTATAGGAAATCAGAATTCTACACTTAAATCTTGGAAATCTTAATAAACTGGAATATTGCATAGGTTTCAACAGAACTTTTTTTAATCACTTTATTTCTTTTTGTAGGGTACCATACATCAGCTCTTAACATATTATCTACATGTATATAAACAATTTCAAAATTATCATGATTGGTTTGCATGGCATACATTTTCATTTGATGTTGTAGTTAAACTGAAAGCTGATCATGAGTTATCTACTAATATATTTCCTTAAATCTGCCTTGAATATGAGATTAATTATTATGTGCCTAAATTAATTTCATCACTGGGAATTGACAATGGGTGATCCTAAAATGCTAAAATATCAGACTCTAAATGTTGCATATAGGTTTCAATAGAACTCTAAACTTTTATCCATTCATTTATCAAACAAGAAGTGTCACATAATAATAATAATAAATTCAGATCCCACAAATATGACTAAAATTATAAAACATTAAAGTCACTTGCGTTATCTTCAAAAAGACAAAAATGGAATGCTGCAGTTTGATTTTGTTCCCCTTTCATCTTCAATAATATTCTCTTTTTATTGAATTTGATTGAAATCTGTGTATGGTTTCTGCTATGAGAATATGGGGTTACGATCACATGTAGAATACAAATACCAAATGAACTTATATGAAAGAGGGTTTAACACCTCCATGCGTTAGTAAGCATACACAGGAGTATTATTACTGTCTGTTGGGATTCCAATATTCAACTTGAAAGCCTTTTTCTGAAAATAAGATTTTCCAAGTGTTTGTAGTTATATTCAGCTACTGGTGTGATAATTATTAAACCATGCTTTCTTTTTAAGTTGTGATATCAATGAAGATCTAAAATCTTACTAGATTTTATTAAAAAATAGAGAGATCTTAATATCATAAAAATAATTATATCTTTGAATTTATCATAAAATCTTAATGAAATTATTTTCAAGGCTTCAACTTCAAAAGAATCTCTCAAGAATCAAAATGTCTTAATGAAATTAATTTAAGAATTTGAAAATAAAAGCAAGCCATATCTTTAAAACAAAACCGTATGCAAAGATATAAACAGATAAAATCAACTACAAAACAAAATCTGTTCTACAAATGAAAAAGAGAGGACCCAATCCATATCCTTGATGAACTCCAAATCATATTGAGGAATATTATTACCCTCTACGGTCCTCTGGGATTTCAATATTGACCGTGATGGCACTGGCTAAATGCCATTGACCGGTCCGAGGAACTGCAAACATCGGTACCGATAGGTATAATATATTGTCTGGAATCGTCCAGTAGCAGACTTTGGAGTGTGACCTTTGTAGACCAGGTCGCAACGCCAGTAGCATTAGGCTTCTAATTTGCAAAGGAAAACTATATCATGCAGATTTATGGCTTGTTGGCCACCTTCGGATTCACAGGGGATCTAAACTGTCTACATATTCTCATCTATGAAATGGGAGTGTTGGGTTGGCACTGATGGCGAGAATTGTAATGTCAGACCGCCAATAAGCCCCACCAGACTGGAATGTATCATATAAAGGAAAAAATAAGTGCTGATAAGGGCCTGATGGGGGTTGCAATGAATGAGGAGGTCAGAATTTGAGTGACAAATGTTTACTGATATCTACGTTACTCGCCATGATTTCTACGTTACTCACCATGATTGTTGTTTGTGCTCGGAAATGGGATCTGGTTAATTTTGGTAACGATGTTTAATGTTTTTGGTGCTTGAAATAAAAGCTTTATGAGTTGTTGAGGATTGTTTGATATGTATTTTATGTAAGTTACTCACCATGATTGTTGTTTGTGCTCAGAAATGAGATCTGGTTAATTTTGGTAACGATGTTTAATCTCTCTGGTGCTTGAAATAAAAGCTTTATGAGTTGTTAAGGATTGTATGGTATGTATTTCATATAAATGGATTTTGTAAATGATATTTTGTTGATCATACCGCGACTTTTAAGAGATGAGTTTCAGGACATATTACCATAAAAGATTTAGGATATGGGGGATTTACAACAAAGTTAATCCCATTTTGATATTATTATAATCCAATTTTGATTTTCATTTAGTAATAACTGTGGCAGACAATTTTCCTTGTTAAAGAAATCAGATTTTAATACGCATTTTATTTGACTATTTAAGACTTTTAGAACATTTATCATTCTGAACTAATCTGACTTTTGATCACAAAATAAACAACACATAATGCTACTAATATTCTTGAAATATATATGTATTTGAGTACTTATACCCTAAAAACTGATATTTTGAAACATAAATAAATTGACTTCATTCCAGATAGTGCCAAGAACATAATTACTAAAGTGTAGATATTCTGGAAGATAAACCTATATAGTTAGCACAAAATTAGGCAAGTGATTAGATTGGTAGCGGAAACATGGTTGCCCTAAACCAATTAATCCATTGGTGCCGGACAGAACTTCAGTCTTGGCGCCAGGCATGGTAAAGATAATGAAATCATAACTCAATCAATCCTACCTCTGTCTTATCATCTATTCCATCTTTCTCTTGGAGATTCCTGACAATGGACTCTACCATATCTGATTAGTATTTCACCCTAGAACTAATGAAAGCTGATCTGTTAATAAATGCATCACTCTTCCTGTCTATGAGGAATCATAGTTACTAATCTCGTTATCTCCATGTCCAGATAGTTTATCTCATCGAAGAGGAAAACTACCAAGTCAAAGTTAATCTGGGGATAGGCATAAGCTCTTAATGAAACATAAAAGCTCTTTATACTGATATGCACTTACTGTGATTAGTTCTTCTGTAATAGTGAAATAGATATGGTAATGAAATAGGTTTTTCAATAGATATCACATTTGAAATATTATTTAGAAAATAAAAAAATATTTTTTAAAAAGAGTAAAAATTATGTAAGGAAATTATCAACATGTTAACATTTTCATTAGCTACGATTTGGTAAACTTTGACTTTAATTAAACCTATAACACTCAGATTTGGAGTTGAGTAATAAGGAAAGATTAATGTAGATATACAAGATCTTTAACATTTACTTTAATCAACCAGCGTTTAATGAACTGGGTTAAATATCTTTAAAACGTCTTATGGGTTGAAGATTTTCTTCAAGTTTCAATAACTTTCTAAAATCAAAATTTTGGGAACATTGTTGATAGCACATATACTATGAATGAGTACATTTTCAAAATCTGAGCGTATAACATACAAAAACAATTTATACCGTCATATACCCTCTTTTCATCTATACTCAAATATATTTTTTGGAGAATAAGCTGTGTAGCCTGATATACTAAAAGAGTATCACATGTACCGTATTCTACGCAACAAGCGCCCTCTCCTTATATGTGCCCCCTGACGGTGCTATTAACTCAAAAAACATTAAGCTCCCTCTCTCCAGGCATACCTTACATGGCAAACTAATGAAATTTTACATAAAAAATGGTTAGAAGTTTTGATTGCAGTCCTCCTTTATAATCATGGTAATTGGATTCACTAAAAACTATTTGCAGATCAAGAATATACAAACATTTTTTCATCCAACTGAATGATTAAGACATTTTAATAAGCGCCCCCTCTTTCCAATTATTTAACCGCCCAGGGCGCTTAATACGTCGAATACGGTATATCGTTTTTTTGTCAAGACCATTTTTGTCAACTTTCCTCTGAAGTGAGTGATGTGGCTATATAGTTTCTTGTGATTATTATGCTATTTGTACTTTTAATAGTAATAATGATAGTAATAATGGCCATCTGTAAGGTGCTCTTATCCCACACTTGTGCATGCTCAAACATGTTTATAGATACATGTATTTCCTTCTTAAATGAATTACTTCTTATATGATTGCTATTGTTTATATGAAGAATATTTATTTATGATTTTTTATCTTTTCAGCTGACACAACAAATGTAAAACGTGGTAAGTAACTGTTTTTCATCCTTTTATACCATAATGTCAAAACAAATAAAATCTTGTTCCATATTTAATCAGAAGTTCATCCTTCTCAATATGGTCAATAGCAAAGTAACTTTGTCAAGATTTTCATGAATTATAAAAGGTAAATGTCAATGATATAAATGAAATCTTGAAAATTGAGCAAGGCTAATGAAAGGAGAGGTTTCCTTTCTTTGTCATTATCAATAAAAGTGTATTAAATTTCAAAAGCAATTGAAGAAAGATATATGAGGTGAAATAGATATACAATTAAAACATCAATTGTCAATCAGATATAAGATATCTTCAGGGGCAAATGGGGTTTACTGAAATAATAGAAAAAACTGAGTTTTTGAGATCAAATATAACATATAAATCTGATAAGTTGACTTCTATATTAATCGGACTGTAACCAATATTAATTATACTATATTAATCCTCATCATATAAACCTATTTAACTTTCTGGTAAGGAATTGGTGTTTTACAGTTATAAATATAAAACTATTATGGTTCTTGATTCTTTTAAGGGAAGTGTTAGTACTGTAATTAATGTTTGTTCTGACAAAAGAGACATGAAAGAGACTTTTTTTTAATAATGAATTTTAGATGTATACAAATTTTCTAAAATTGTGAATAAATCAGAATCAACGAGTAAGTAATTATCCCTGTGGGAATACAAATTATTTAAATGTTTTTAGATATATCCATATTCATATCAAGTAACTATCAAAAAGAAATAATAAGTTACAGTCTCTGTTGAAACCAAAAGCATTTTGGTAGGTTAAGAATAATAAGAGGACAAATGAATAATTATTCCTTTTGTAAGAAGATTAATGTATATATTAAAGTTATTTGTGTAGTTACTGTTGCAAAAGTATTTTTCGTTACCAAATTACCATCTCATCATAACAATAGGTAGTTTGTAATTTTAGATAATTATTCAATGTTTTCTTTTAGAATTTCATATGAACACAATATCAACTTTTGTATGTAAATATTTCCAAATTGTCAATTTATTACAATATACAAGTAGATTAGGTAGTCTTGATTTTCATTTCTTATGTTAAATTTCATCCTTTTATTGACTTATGAACTTTATATTTATGCTCAGGGCCAAATTAAAAACAAGCTAATGTTGTTTCTCCTAGTTTAGGTTGAATTTGAATTTATCTTGTAAGCATATGTTTTGGCAATATGCATACAACTTGTACTATCATTTATCAGGTTGTGGGAAATTTATATCTGGAAAAACACACAAGGGTAACTAAAAACTAGTTTTTCAAAATTTGTTTTAAACAGAATGTTTGGCCTGTAAATTGATATTTAAAGGGGCAGGAGCACGTTTTTAGGAAGAGTATAAGGTGATGTCAGGAAAATGAAAATTAATGGTTCCAATTGAAAGACAATGTATTTAAACTATGTAGCATAAATAATTCAATTACATAACGTAAAGTTTAACCATGCGATTCTGTTTTCTTACACAAAATGAATTAAAGGTGTTCACACAAAATAGCCGCCAATGGATTTTGTGTTAATCTTCAGACTTTGTCCTCTGACTATGGATTATTGGCTTGTGTAATGAGATTTTTGACACTGTCAATATAATACATTTAGCATTCACTTAAAATTATCAGTGAAAAATTTAAAATATAAAATTATAAAAAAATGTGCTACTGCCCCTTTAAAATGCATTCAAACAAGAAATAGCGATAGAAAGGATTTATTAATCTATGCTTATGAAACAATTTCCAATGTCCTATACATAGATTACCATGTCATATATACATTACCATGTCCTATATACATTACCATGTCCTACTCAAGAAGCAGAGTGACAATAACTTCCCCTGTGTTTTGCAGGTACAGGTTCACAGATACATCCACTCAATCAGGCGGGCTCTTCCATCTCGCGCTATGCAAAAACATCGCAGATATTGTCCCTCAGCCTCTCTCTCTTCTTTCTCCAGAACGTCTTATGACAGTGATGCCACAACTCTGTCGTCTGTGCCTTAATCAGTCTGGTGTAGTTGATGCTGAATTTTCCATCAGCAATACGATTGGTGCAATTTATTTTCCTCATTCAATTAAGCCATTTAAATGCCAGAACAGGATGAAGGTAAAGTCATATTGGAAGAAGAGTTGGGATCCATTCTTTGGAATTGATGGAACACGCTTGAAAGGATGTATGTCACACAAGTGTCATCTTCTTGGTGTGAAATATAAGTCCTGGAGCCGCTAGTGATATAGTGAATAAAGTCATGCATATTCAACGTGTGCCATCCTGTCTGAATGAAGTATAAAACTACTGAGCTGGAGTTATTGAATAGTGCAATATTGTTTGAAGAAAAGTGCATTTGAATAAATGTCATTCTTTCAAGAAAAACTGTAGGATAGTGGTCTGGTGTTTATGGATGGATGAACTGTGTTTGAAAGGAGAGAGATTTGAGTGTAACCTACATTAGGCAATAAGTAGTGAGTTATGCAGACTGTGGTTTTGCAATGACGGAAGAGCATTTTGTAAACTGATATCACCTCCCCCGAAATCATGTTACTCACAGCCCTAATCACACGTGTTCCTTACAGAAAGATTGAGAGGGATTTATAGTATCCGGACTTAATTCAATGTGATGCTTTCATTCACAGATGACAAGGATTGTCCAAAGGCAGTATAATATGATATCCTGAAAATCATGCATCTTGAGCCATAATCACATGTGTTCCTTAAAAAATGACGGAAAGAGATTTATAGTATCTGGGCTGTGATGCTTTCATTCACACAAGACTAGGAATGGTCAAAGACAATGGGATATGATATCCTGGAAATTACTCCATAATCATGTGAGTTCCTTAAAAATGATGGAGAGACATTTACAGAATCTTGACTTATTCAATATGATGCTTTCATTCACACAGGACAATGGTCAAAGACAATGTGATATGATATCCTGTTATGAAGATGCAGAAATTGATTGAACATAACAGAAGACAATTGAATGAAAAGTTGCATCAATAAGAACTGACAATATATCAAGGATACGAATAGGGACTCATATGATATGGTGACATAACAGGATCACACTAAGACTCTTTAAGTCTATTCTGAAGGTCAATGGGAAGTGTGCAATCTAGATGGAAGTGACAGCCTATTTTAGCCTTGACGGCCTGGAATAGATCAAGGCAGCATTACACGCTACAGTTGAACTCTAATCAAGCATAAGAGTCAACACCAACTAGACCCATAGTGTCAGCTCCAATACTTTCTTTCAATACTACAGTACTTAATACTTTGTATCACTGATGGTTTGCATCAAAGATCATGGAGGCCTTTCACAAAACCATGAGCTAACAATTCATGCTAAAGTAAGTTTTGTTGAAGGAAGCTTTTAACTAAGGTACATGATGAAGAATGATGCTAAGGTTACCTTAGTAGGAGGAAATGGATTGGTGTCAATTTCGAAAGGTACACAAAGAAAATGGTAAATTTACCTTAGCAATTGGAGTGAAATGATGTCAAGTTACTAAGGTTCATGAAGGATGATACTAAGGTACCTTAGCGGTTATGTGGAAGGATGATGAGAGAATGATCTCTACTGGTCTTTTGTTTCAATGCTAGACCATTGATGAGTACCCAATTTTCCTTTTCTTCTCATGTAGATTTCTCTATGGTTGTGATGGCTGATTTCAGGATTGAGTTTTCAATGAATTTTGTTTCGACTTCTGTTGATGAATGATTGTTTAAGCTTGTACTGATTTCCCCCAAATTGTGGAGTTCTCACGTGACTCATTGATCCAGGAGAGAGAACAAGAAAGTGTTGATAAATTCAAGTTTAATGAAAACAGATCTGATACCAATGCATGGTGTCAGCAAACATTTCTCACCAATGTGTTAATTTATTTATTTCAGGTTTTTCATCCTGATGTGTTCTTCAGGTCACTGTGTTTTCTAATAGGCATGTGTTAAAAACTGCTGGATTCAGTTGATACAGCCATTGAAAAAACCGACTGACTGTATTATACTGTCTAGATGTACAATTTGGGATATGACAACTATGTATATTGTACAGAGACTTGTAAAGATGTACAGAGTAGCTAGATTTTAGACTTGTCGTATAATGAGAATCCAACCTTTGTGTATGTGACATGCACATGTCCAGATTTAATTTGTTGCCAGTCTGATTAAAATTGAACATTGTTCATAGGAATAATCTTTTCAAATTCTCTCTTTTGGGATACAAACTCATTCTATCTCGTCTTCACTGGTCTGAAAGCACTATAGACTAGTCCCATGTTTTGACATATGCTAACAAAATCAATTAAAGGGATTTCTGAAAAAGGCTTCGGTATCATTTGCTAGGGGCATGTTTCTCCCCTTTCATAATGTTCACCACAATTATTTAAGTTTGATGTTGTGATAGGTCCACTTATGACTAAGTTTGTATGTTCTAAACGTTCATCAGAACATGTCACTTACATGAGTGTTTTCAGACCATGTGAATTGAAAACCATGATTTAACCAATCTGTATCCAGGAAAAGTTGAATTATTGAATAGTTATTCGTTTGAACAGGGTTGATTTTATTTAGGCTGATTTGTTGCAAGGTGCAGTTTTACATGCAGTACAATCAAATTACTATCAAATGTCATTTTAGCTTTGTCCTCTTAGGCATTTGTACTTTAGATGTCCCTGTGTATTCATTAACTGCTTGTCACAAAAAATCAGATATCATTTATTTGTACAAAAAGATGAAAGTTCACAAGCATCATGAAATTAAAATGTGAATAACTGATTTAAATATTTCATTAGTTATCATTGTCTTTGTATATGCATTTCAATAATAAGAATAACAATTTGTTAAAACAAATATTAAAATGTTATTGTGACATGAACTATAATGATCAGTTGCTTTTAGAGCTTTTATCATTTCATCAGTTTTGTTAATGCCATAATGTAAATGGCATAAATAAACAAATGCGATCAATTATACTTTTGTGTTTAAGAATTAATAATTTTTCCCAACACTATTCATATATTCATATATAAGTATTTTTGACAAATAAGAAACTTCTATCAATTCATTATTTGTTTTGATAATAAATATACCAAAATCAATGCAAAATTACATGTTCAAGGGTTGTCCTAGTGGCCAGAATAATAACTGCATAGAAGTGAATATTCAATAATTAGATATAACCAAAGGTACAAATAGGTATTTTGTTCACTTAAGCACAGATGGTTTTAAAATCTTTAAGGGAAATTGAGAAGAAAGTCATGAACTCTGTTTTCTCCCCAAAAGATGAAATTGGAAACTACTGTATCTTAAAAACTGATCAAAATTCAAAATAACTTGCTTGATAGGAAAACCAGGTTGGCAATCAACCATGAAAAGCTTTCATCCTGTCACAGCCATTAGAATTTCGTGTAAGATTCACTCCATTTAGCTAAGTATCTCTCCAGAAGCCTTGCCAAGTTCCATCTTTGCACTGGCGTACCTCTCTACATTGGCTAAATACTCAAAAACCCATCATTATTCTGGCAAAAATTACAAAAAGTAGAAGAGGACTTAACATTTCAAAACTGAGAGTAGATCTTAATTATTATTTAAAGTATATTTTTATGAAGTTTACCTCATGGATACCTTCTGAGAAAATTGTTCTTTCTTAGTTAAAGTATGTCTGGTTTATGGTACATTTTTGATTGATTATCCAGACATACATACCATTTCTACTTATATGCCTCAGCCGATAATTGGCTTATTTGTAATGAACTCAAGTGTGAAACAACACAAGCATTAGCAGTGGATGCGATGATTTGCTTTTAAAATAAACTTGATTCTACTGCTTACCTTTAATGGGATAATGAGGAAAGACTCATTTTGTTTTCATTTTTCCTTACAGAAGGGCAGAAGAAGGAATAAACTAAATTGATAAAAACTACCACCCATGTAAATCATCATATAACTTAAGGATTTCTCCAGACAAGAAACTAAGACAATGTATTTTGTAGCTGCTCTTGTTTTCCTCAAATTAGGTTCTCAAATACCTTTTCAATTTCAATTGAAATAATTAACAAAGAAATTAAGAAACAAAGAAATTAATCAAAAGTTTCATTTATTAACTAAAAATTCATTTGAAATTTAGGAACAACATAAAAAAACTTTCAAAGACTTACCGTAATTTTATATATTTCTCTTTAAGATAAAGTTTTATGAATTTTTCTGCATTAAAAGATCATTGTGAAATACTGCTTTTATATTCTGTTTCAAAACAATGAATTCTTTGCAAATCTTTCTTTTAGGTCAGTTTTTCTGGTTCTTCTTCCAACTATTAAACTTTTATTTGAGGGACTTGTTTTCTCTTGACTTTGTTGGTTACTATGTTATCTGTATCTGTTAATAATAAAAAAACAATAATTCAAGAGCTCCAGTTAGACTGTTTCCACAAACAGTGATATATGATAGATATATATGCATTAACAATGTAAGCCTGTTTCTTGTTTTTTACAACCATTCAAATTTAAGTAATTTAATTTTGGATACTTGATGTAACAAAAAACCTGCCATGATTTCTATCACATATTGTAATAACAATAAGTCTAATAGTAGTAATTGTAATGGTTACATGCATAATGATTATAAAATATTAAAAATATATGTTTGCATATCCTAGTAAAAGCGTGTTTAGAACAACATGAATTATGCATATTTAATGCAATGGAATTCTAATTGTGTTGCTTAAGCAAGTATGAATGCAACAGATTGTCAGAATGTGTTATACAATATTAATTTCATAAAGTAAATATATCCATGCAATTAGTATTGATAGTTGCAAGAATAAATTGCACAAATATGCAGCTTATCTGGAGCTCTGCCAAACATAAGATAGTAATATTCTTCTCAGATTTCAACGTCCTTATATTTTTCTTATGTTTCATAAGCATTTTGTGTATTAAAGGATACAGTGGATCTAAATCTTTGGGAAGCAAGATTTAATGAAGTTGATGACATGATTTCTTACGTTTAATCACTTTGTGCAGAAACTGATTGTAGGTGTTAAACCCTACTTACTTATGACTTGATAGACTATGTTTGTTTATATATACAGGGCAAAAGAGTTAAGTGATATTGGTGTTATAAAAATTTTATCACTTCGTTAATGAATAAAAAGATAATCATTTTTATTTAAAATTAACATAAATCCCTAATTATTTTTGACTGCTTTTTACAAAAGGGAGTACCCTTGGAATTGTGTTTTATCAAAACATCTCCAATGTACTGTCCCTTTAAAGGGATCTTTTGCTTGTTCTACCTCAGCTTAGACAAAGTCACTTTGTAAGCTCTTTAATAGTTTGTTTTGTCAATGTCATTTTTGTTTCATTGTTCACCAGAATATAATTGTTAATAAGATCAAACTTGGCATTTAGTTCAAACTGGTTCTCAGCATCAAAATTGTGTGCAATGTATTGTCATAAGTATCAGAATATCTGATTAAAGTACGTATGAAATAAATGGAGCAATTTTGTTTGTTATTTTCCTTTTTGTTGTAAAATGTATTCACCTGACACTTGAATAATGTTTAAAGGTACTGCTGTTCATCCAGAACAAATATTTTACCTAATGTTCCTTGGTTAAGTGGCAACAGGAAATGTACTGTCTAAAAAACTGTATAAAAGACGGCACTGCAGTGCATCTTTAATCATAAGAAAAATTAAATTTAAGCAAAAGGTTTTTGATTGTTATTGTCTTTTAGACCCCCTTTTGGCAGTACAGACCTCTGTTTTAAAGTAAATGGAAAAACTGCTTAAGAAATTAACACCTTAAGGTTTTCCCATTTCTGCCTGATGTTGTTTTGTAAACAGTGGAAAGCTTAGAAATGGAAGTTAGTTATGTACACAGATCCATTTTGCAACCTTTTTTTTGACAAAAATGCAACCTACTAACCAGTACATGGTTGTACATGTATTCACAATGGAAAGATGTACATGTAAGATGATGAACATAGTAAAGTATTTGGAAATCTTTTTGTGACTGTGTGTCAGTCAGCCCCTGGAACAGTTGGAACTAACGAATCATGGGTGGTACTGCACTGAAATTCAGTGTTGCATTGCACCCAAACCTTACTGCATATAACTTAGGTCAAGGAACACTCTTGTACTTTTAATCCTTTGCAAGAACTTTTGATATTTGCAGCTCAAAATCAAACTAATTGTTGAAATTTGTTGATACCAATATGCATACCGGACATGATTTCTAAACTTTGACAGATTTTTTAAAAAGTTGAATAATTTTGTAAATTTGAAAATCTCCTTCACATTTTCTAGGAACATATCTTAACCAATCTATTCTAAACAAGGTATAACATTTTCAAAGCAATAACCTCATCCAAGACAAGACTGCATCATTCTACAGCACCTGACATCATGAGAGTTTGGTTTACGCTCCTAAAGCTCAATAAAGAAACTCAATAGTTTTCAGTGTTTGATCACAGTATGTCACAAAGATAGTGTATATATATTCCACTCATCTATATGTAACCCAAGATCAGATTCCAATTTTGCACTCTGACTCTGCATTTTTTTTTAAAGATTGAATCAAACCAGTAAAATCTAAGAAGTCTATTTTCAGATTGTATATTGAGAATGAATTGAGAAATGAATCATTATTTCTGTTTTGTTATATACTCAACAAAACTGTTAAAGAACACTCAACTATTACATGTATTAAATGTGAACCATAGAATACATCAATATTTTTAAGAATTCAGGATTATCCTCAATTTATTTTGCTAAGAGTACATTTGAATCATTAGTGAGCCTGACCGTTATTCGATAAACAAACACTGAAAACATGTAATTACATTGAGTGTGAAAGAGTTTTTCGTGTGACAAGAAGAAATAGAACATATTATGGTCTGTGGGGACGTCTTATCTGCATCTTTATACGCGAAATTACAGTCACGAATCATCAGATAACAAAGTAACAAATTACCCCCCTTGACAAAGTTGGTTTCTATTCGTACGGGCACAAATGACCTACCAACGTTTATTTTCATTCTCCAAATTATTTTCATGTCATTGGATTAGTGTGTTTAAAACCTGAATGCGTAATCATTTTATAGAAAAAACTTTCTATTTATCCGAGAGACGCTATTTTGAAACTAGTTTAAACATCCCCCAAGGCAGATTCAAATTTGATTTTGGAGAAAAAGACCGTGACCTTTTATGACACGCGAGTGCACTCGAACTGAACGTACTTAGAAACTTAAGTTCATTTGATGTAATTCTTTTCTAACATTACTGAAAGAACATCAGACGTGCTGAAGATTTTGATAATCTATCATATCGTGATATGGCTTTTCGTCCATTCATTTCTGGGAAATCGCTCATAATTCTGATAAGATCCCTGTCAAAGACATATCAGTCTGGGAATAAAACACATTTATCATCCACTAAAGCATATTATAAATCCTTGCAACAAGTTTGGAACTTTCCCGGCTAAACTCCAATATGTTGTACAGAACAATGTTCGACCTTCAGTCAATTCTTTCACCTAGAAAACGAGTTTGATTCTCGAGTTTAAATATAGAAACATTTCCTTAAATGCAAGTAAGCATCTACCAAGTAAACTAGTATTTTCATATTCCCTTTTGTTCAATAAGACACATTTCTATACGTGTCAGGGTTTTATATTGTAATTGGATCGGGTTTTTGCCCTTAAAACATTGTCATTTTCTCCCACTTAAATTTTTACTCAAATTGAAGCTTTTTTCCCTTTGTAATACCAAATTAAAGTGGACAGCTTTCCTCGATCGGAAGCTGCTTAAGATAGGATAACCAAATTTGATGTGTTTCTTCAGGGTATCAATACCTTGATGGAGTTTAAAAATCAGAACTGTCTCATTATTTTGTACAAAGTTATTGCCCTTGTTCCGTGTTTTTTTACTCTGTTCGAGGGTGTTTGTAAAGGGAAAACAATTCTCAGAAACTATGTAAGATAGGATAACCAAATTTGGTGTTTGTCTTCAGGATATCAATACCTTGATGAAGTACAAAAATGAGATTTATGAAAATATAAATTACAGACTTATGGATAATGTAGGAAAATACTGTGAACTTAATACAAGGTAATTAGGCGAGGGATGTTGATGACTATGTCTGCCTATTATATTTTTGCAAATATTGCCATTAAGACTGTTTAAGTGTTCCATATAGCCAAATTAAGAAATATTTTGCACTTTAATTAGGTGGTTTGTTGTCCTCTCGCCCGCTAAAATGACGAACACATATCGTAGTGTTGGTGTAAAAACACGTTCCTTGTTTTTATTAACATTCATAGAGTATTGATATGTTTTCAAAATAACATTTAGTTTGAAAAGATCTCACACATACACACAATATACAGATTTAAACATGTACACAAACATTTACCTTGTCCGACACTTGATGTCCCATATATACTACGCGACAATAGTTTAGACTCACTATCAAATGATGCTATGAAATTGTGGTGTTGTAGGGTATGGTAAATTGATTTATGCTTTCTCAAATCTCAACTTATTACCAAAGTGTCATGAATTTGTCATTAATGGATCTTGATAAACACGTCCATCATGAAAGTTAACTCACAAATGCTCAGGTAAAGTCCATGGACTTTGTTGAAAAGTCAATATTTAACGTTATTAGGACTTCATTGTAACGAGGAAAGTTTTTCATTATTGGAGGTCAAATAAAATGTTCAATCATTGTTACAACGTTAAGTCCGAGACATGAACAATCGAGTCACTAGATCGTAAGATATACGCGATAGGACATTATTCTTTTCACTGAGTCGAAACTTGTGTCTTGTAGTATATACAGTTAGATATATAATTCTATAAAACCTATATTATTTTTAGGAAAGTCGTAGTAGTGTAGATAATGGAAAATTTCATTTTGTATCAATTGACATTTGGCACGTGAGCATGAATTAAAAGCCTTCTCAGATTTTAAATGTGTAATCAACAAATATGACACATATCAAAGCATACTAAATGTCAGGATAAAGCTCTTTCTTTTCGAATTTATCAACAAACTCCATCGAAACCAATTACAATGTTTTGCATTTGGTGATATTAAAATTACATTTGTATTGTTACATTTTGCACGTGCAGATGACTATGCACATATAAAAAACAAAATAAAATGTCATGATATAACACTAAATACCAATTGAATTAAGTGGTATTTAGGATATGAACATCACATAGTATTTATGTGTGTATGTTCTTGGATAAATATTCCAATCATACGGAAAAATTGGTGTTCACCATATTAATCATGTCTATTTACACATGCAAGTAGAAGATAATTAAAATATTTCGGCATTTGCCCAAGATACACACTATCGTCAAATCATTAGAGTGCACACCGGATAAAAACTAGTGCTGTGGTTCACAAGTTTGAGTTGTTACGATTTTAGATATTCTCTTTGTATACACGCTGCGGCATTGAATAATCCATATCTCTATCAAATCAATGAAAACGTTTTGAACCGTTAAAATGATATAACATAAAATTACAATTTACAACCATAACCGTATATTGTTATAGCAGCTAAAATATAAAAAAATGTTCGGAAATGACGTGATTGAACAATCGTAATAGCATTTATTTGTGAAACGATTTGAGTGAATATGATATTACACCAGTTTTCACTAGAGAATTACATCTCATACCCTTCATTAGTTGGGTTACAAAATGTGACATCAATTGAAAAACAAATGATGACAATATATTCACATACAGATTAATTATATAATTGCATTGGTTATCTACAAAATCGTGACAGGTTCCCATAAAATAGAGATTACGTAACTTCATGGGGCGTGAAAAACAGTGTAACATAGTTTCACAGATACTAATCTGTACAGATGTAGATGTTTCTGTTTGAAATGACAACGACCAGGTCAATGTTGTAAAGATGAGTTTGTTGATGCACTCTCCTTTGTACATGTATGGTAATGGTGCATGATCCAGATTAATTTCCCCTGTTAACTGAGAACCTTAATATCATACGAAATCCCATAAAACAGTGTTAATGAAACTGTGTCAGGAGTGAAAAACACTGTAATTGTTTCTGTAGTTTCACAGATGCAATTCTTGAAGTCTAGACAAATCTAAGAGTAATCATTGCAGACAACATATGTTTAAGCTTGGGTTCACTTGAACTTTTTAACTGCAAATGATTTTCTAACATAAATTAAAAAATACCAGAACAGACATGCTGAAGATTTTGATAATCTATTATATCCTGATATTGCTCTTTGTCAATTCATTGCTAGGGAATCATGCACAATCTGATAAGAAACCTTGTCAAAGACATATCAGTCTGAGAATAAAACACATTTATCATCCAAATATCCTATCATAAACTTGGGCACAAGTTTGGAAAATGTTTTGTGAGAACAATGTTAGATTTTTCAGAGAAAACGAATTTGATTCTCGATTTTAGAAATAAAATTGAAACCATATGATTGAATTCAGTTCCTTTCTATTTAATACTAAACAAGTACACAAATTCAAAGTTTTTAAAATGAATGAAGTTTATAAATTCTTTCTATTGTTTATTCTTTACACCTGAACATACAGTCAAGAATCATCAGAATAACAAAATTACCATCTGTTACAAAGTCTGTTCTATTAGCATGGATATAAAAAGACATTCCAACGTTTATTTTCATTCTCCAAATTATTTTCATGTCATTGGATTGGTGTTTTGAAAACCTGAATGCATTATCATTTTATAGAAAAATGTTACTATTCATCTGAGAGACGCAATTTTGAAACTAGTTTAATCATCCCCCAAGGCAGTTTCAAATTTGATTTTTGAGAAAAAGACAATGACCTTTTATTACACGCGAATGCACTAGAGCTGAACGTCACTAGAAGTTCACTTTAAGTAATACTTTTCTGACATAACTGAAAACAACAGAAGTGCTGAAGATTTTGATATCATGACCTGAAATGGCTTTTCGTCCATTCATTTCTGGGAAATTGTGCACAATTCTGATAAGATCCCTGTCAAAGACATATCAGTCTGAGAATAAAACACATCCACTAACGCATATAATAAATCCTTGGAACAAGGTTTAAATTTTTCTGGCTTAACTCCAATGGTTTGAGAGAAGAATGTTCGACCTTCAGTCAATTATTTCACCTAGAAAAAAGAGTTTCCGTCTCCATTTTAAGTATAGAAACATTTTTAAATGCAGGTGGTCATCGACAAAGTAAAGTAGTATTACCATTTTACCTTTTATTAGTAGACTCATTGTTATATGTTGGGGTTAAATATTGAATATCTCCCTTATATTATTGTAATTTTTTAAACACTGTTGTTTTTCCTTTTTACCATTTATCATTTTTGTTCAAACAATGTCATTTCCAATGTTTTAATAACACTCAGACACCGACATATTTGGATTATCTTTTATGTGCCTGTGTAAATAGACATAATTTATATGTCAATTGCCTTCGAAGATATTGCAGTTTAATTGGTATATACATTTATATACAAACACTCGATTTGATAGAGATATGGATTATTTTATTCCGTGAGGTGTATAACAATATCTGAAATCGTAACTTGTGAACCAAAGCATCAGTTCTATATCCGATCTGCACGCTGAGAAGTTGATTATAGTGTGTGAATACAGACATATTTGAATTGTCTTACTCTGTGCCTGTAAACAGACGTAATTAATATGACATATTCCCTCGAAGATATTACAGATTAATTAGAATATACATCCATATACATGTAGGTACATACATATCCTAAATAACGCTCAAAACATGACATCATACTTTGTTTCAATCATGACGTTGACATGATCGTGTTTAAAGTGACATTTAGTGTTTCGTCATGAAATTTACTTTGCTTTGACAATATATTGTCATCCCCACGTGTAAGATATTTTAATAACCATGTAAATTATATATCGCCAAAAGCATAACATCATAATTGGTTTCTGTGGCGTTTGTTGACAAATTCGTCATTAAAGAGAAATTAAGTGTTTTATCTTGACATTTTGTATGCTTTGATAATTGCCATATTTGCTGATTTAAAATCAAAAATCTGAGACGGCTTTTAATTCATGCCCTTGTGCTAAATGATACAAATGAACTTTCTATGTTCAATGTTGAGACGGGTCTTCATGTTTCCCTTAAGGAATGTTGTTGGAGGCAAACTATTTCAAACTTCTTTATTTCACCTTCTTTATTTGACAATAGCGACGTTTCAATATAGATTCAAACTGGTATCCCACTCATCCTAGGTTTTCTTAGCTTCATGTCATTTATCCTTTAGTGTATTGTTACCTTATTCTGCTGTTACTGTTATTGTTTTCTCATTATCATACCAAACTGTATAAATTGCTGTACTCCTGTACTGATTGCAAACGGTATAGAATCTATACCGAAAAGTCGCTACTGTTTTATAAGGAGGTTATGCGTCCATAGACTTACTAGTTATCAATATTTTTCATTTTGAAGGCTTTGTTTTAGTGTAACAAATGAGAAAAAAGTTAATAATAAAGTTGGTGGATGATCACTTAAAGCAATGATATGGTTTGCATTAAATTTCTAAAATCAAGAATCAAACTCGTTTTCTAAGTAAAAGAATGTACTGAACGATCAAACGTTGATCTCTCTAATAAACTTGTAGTTTTAGAAGCAAAGTTTGAAATTTTTTTGAGGATTTATGATATTATTAATAGGATGATAAATGGGTTTTATTCCAAGACTGATTTGTCTTTGATAGGGACAGATCAGTACTATGGTTGATTTTCAAGATAGGATTGGACAAAATGCATTGTTAGGACATGAAAGATAAGCAAAATCTTTATCACGTTTTGGTTATTTTCATTTATGTTAAAAAATCATTTCAGGTTATAAAGTTCAAGTAAACTTTATGGTCTAACGAAGTTCGGTTACATCACTGTTTAGAGGTGACGATCTTTTCCCCTAAATCAATTTTGAGACTGCCTTTAGGCATGATTAAACAAGTTATAAAATAGCGTATCTCGGATGAATAGTACGTTATTTCTATAAAATGATAAAATGATGAATAAAATGTTTATATGTTAGTACTAGTGTACTTGGTCGATGATCACTTTCATTCACGAAAAAGTTTCTATACTTAAAAAGAGAATCAAACTCTTAAGGTGAAGGAATGGACTGATATATGTCTTTGATAGGGATCTTATCAGAATTTATTTGCGATTTCCCAGAAATGAATGAACGAAAAGCCATATCAGGATGTGATAGATTATCAAAATCTTCACCACGTCTGTTGTTTCTTCAGTTCAAAGGACGTTCAGTTCTAGTGCACTCGCGTGTCATAAAAGGTCACGGTCTTTTTCTCCAAAATCAAATTTGAAACTGCCTTGGGGGATGATTATATTGGTTTCAAAATAACGTCTCTGAGATGAGTAGGACGTGTTGTTTAATAAAATGATAACTCATTCAGGTTTTAAACTCTAATTTCAGGTATAAAGATGTCGGTTATAAAACCCCATGGTTCATGATTTTTTTTCTTGCCGCACTGTGCGATCTTTTCAGCTTCGCAAAGCCGATTTCAATGTTTGTTTATCTTATTAATTGGCATAAAGTCAGACTCATTAAACGGAAATAACAGATTTACAATCAACAAAATAAGACAGGATCCTCAATATTGATACCTTTATATGATCATGTAACATAAATATGATATTTAGATTTATTGAATATCTGGGTGGTCTTTAACTTTGCTGAAGGGTGTGCTATTGCGTTTGTTTCAATGAAGATAGAACACGTTATGAAAGGTTCAAGTAAGACTGATATACATGCCAGAGCTTGTCAACAACACAAGTAACATTTCATACCATTTTCGTTAGACACCTTTATGTCCCTGAAACGTTAAACAGTACCCTAAAGGGATATCTGGTACCATGTGTCGAGCTAATGACTTCAAGCAGATGCGTGATTTAGCTTTTATGTTAATGATAATTAACAAAGAACAATCTAATCAACATTCATTTTCATCATAGACCATTACCTTACATGCACGAATGGGATTGCATCAACAAACCCATCATTACAACATTGACAAAATTGTCTAGACTTCCGAAATTGCATCTGTGAAACTATGATACAGTGTTTTTCACGCCTTTCATGATATTAAGGTTTGTAGATTACAAAGGAAATTAGCCTCGATGTGGAAATATTGTAGCTTTTGTAACCATGAGCGAATGCAGACATATTTGGATTTTCTCTTTTATGCATGTGTAAATAGACGTTATTTCTATGTCATATCCCTCGGAAGATATTGCTTTGTAATCATGATATACATACATCGTACCTAATGTACATAATGATATCCTAGTTACCACTATATACTGGACATTGTAATGCTGTTGATGACATGATCATTCATGTACTTAAAGCGGCATTTAGTGTTGTAGCATGTTTAATTGGCTTGCAATTGTCATCTGCATGTGCAAAATGAAGTCATAGACTTGACACACGGCACCAGATATCCTTCAAGGCTAAAATATTGAAATAAAGAAGTGTAATGCCAGTTAGATGAAATGCTCCCATTTGCAAGACATACTTTAGACATCAATTCAAGGGATCTTATATCAACATTTTCACTGTATGAAATGAAAGTTTAAAGCATCATATGGGTATTAACATTATCTATTTAAGATCTAAGTGTTGAGGACCTTGTCTTCAACTATTTTGTTTATTGTAAAACTGTATGGTCCCATTTTGGAATCTAAGTGTATGTTATTTTTTAAAAAAAACAAACACTGAACTACATAATTACATAGAGTGACGAATTAAGGAAACTGTATGGTCTGTTTGATGGTGTTACCGACATATTTATACCTAAAATACAGTCAATAATGACCTGATAACATAACAAACACAATTACCAATCGTTACAAAGTTGGTTCTATTCACATGGGCACAAATGACATTCTGATGTTATTTTCATGTTTAACTAGTTTAAACATCCCCCAAGGAAGTTTTATATTTGATTTTGGAGAAAAAGACCATGACCTTATATGACACACGATTGCATTCGAACTGAACGTCCTTTGAAACTTTAGTTCATTTGAAGTAATACTTTTTTGATAATCTATCATGTACTGAAACGGTTTTCGTAAATTTTATATCTGGGAAATACCGAATAATTCTGATAAGATCCCTGTCAAAGACATATCAGTCTGAAAATAAAACACATTTATCATCCACTAAAACATATCATAAATCCTTGAAACAAGTTTCAAACTTTTCTGGCTAAACTCGAATGTTTTGAGAGTACAGTGTTCGACCTTCAGTAAATTTTTTCACCTAGAAAACGAGTTTGATTCTCGATTTGAAGTATAGAATAATCTCTTTAAATGTAGGTGACAAACTACCAAGTAAACTAGGATTTTCATATTCCATTTTATTCAATTAGACTCATTATATACGTGTCCTGTTACGTGTTTTCTCACTTAAAACATTGTTATTTTAATTGTAAGCACTGTTCAACTTATTTTTCTCCCATTTAAATGTTGTAGTCAAATTTGAGTGTATTTCCTTTGTAATACTAATTATATGAATCTCCTGCCATGAAGTGGGAGTGGCATATTGGTATTGACTCCGTCCGTGCGTCCATCCGTCCGAATTAAGATGGAAATCTTTTCTCGGAAACTGCTTAAAATAGGATAACCAACTTTGATGTGTGTCTTCAGGGTATCAATACTATCTGAACTTTCCCACTATCTTACGGAGTTATTGTTGTGTTTTGATTTTTGGACTCTGTTCGCGGGTGTGTTGAAAGGGGAAAATTTATCTCAGAAACTATTTCAGATAAGATAACTAAATTCGGTGTCTGTCTTCAGGGTATCAATATCTTGATGAAGTACGAAAATGAGATTTATAAAATTGTATATTACAGACTTATGGCTCATTAGGAAAATATTGTGAGCTTTAATGAAAAGTAATTTGGCGAGGGATGTGGATGACTTTGTCTTCTTGTTATTCATTTGGCAAATATTGCCAATAAGACTGTTTAAGCGTTCCATATAGCCAAATTGAGAAATATTTTTCACTTTAATAAGGTGGTTTGTTGTTCTCTCCTTCAAAGCTTGCTAAAAAAGACGAACATTCATGTATATTGTAGTTTTTGTGTAAAACACGTTTCTTGTTTTATTAACATTTCATAGAGTATTTCCAAAACCGTTTATTACATTTAGATTGAAAACATCTCACACATACATACAATATACAGATTTAAACATGTGCACAAACATGTAGCAAGTTTACCATCGAACTCAGGAATCGCATCAGTGTACAAGACCCAGAGAACAACCTTGGCAGGAAATGGGAGAACATCAATAACGTATACTGAGGCATCGATAAAAAGACACTTGAGTTCCAAAAACGTCATTACAAAGAATGGCTGTCAGCAAATACCGTGAATAAGATCAACAAAGGGGTGAATCTTAAAGAAAGGGTGTTGGGAAACAGATCAACCAGACAGGGAGAGCACTCAGAACAAGCTCAAAAGGAATACAGCATGAAGCACAATGAATAACACAAGACTGGAAAGAAGACAGAAGAGTTAATGAAAATATTTCTGTATTTGCCCACTAAAATACACACTATCATCAAATCATTAGAGTGCAGATCGGAAAAAGAACCAGTGCTTTGGTTCACAAGTTATTATTTTAGATATTCTCTTTGTATACACGCTGCGGCATTGAATAATCCATATCTCCATCAAATCGAGGTTCCTAGACTGGATGAACCGTTTATTTTGAAAATGATATAACATAAAATTACAATTTACAACCATTTCCGTCTATTGTTCACGAGCAGGTTATATGTAAAAGAATGTTTGGAAATGACGTGATTGAACAAATTTAATTGCATTTATCTGTAAAATGCTTTGGGTATTCATTCTGTCTGAACAGTAATGAGTGAATACAATATTACGCCAGTTTTCCCTAGAGAAATTCATCTCATATGCTTGATGAGTTGGGTTACAAAATTTGACATTGATTTAAATGATGTCAATATATCCACATAAACATTAATATAATTGTTATATACAAAATCATGAAACGATTCCATAAAATAGAGATTAAGTAGCATCATGGGGCGTGAATAACACTGTAACATAGTTTCACAGATACTATCTGTACAGACGGAGATGTTACTGTTTGAAATGACAACAACCAGGTCAATGTTGTAAAGATGAGTTTGTTGACGCACTCTCATTTGTGCATATATGGTAATGGTTCATGATGAAAGTTCATGTTGATTAAGATGTTTTTTTGATAAGCATGACTTGCGTAAAAGCTGAAACAGTCGAATTTGCTGGAAGTTATAGGCTCAATACATGGTAACATATATCTCTTAAGGGTACTGTATAACGTTTGAGGGACATAAAGGAGTCTAATGAAAGTTTGCAAAATAGATCTTTTTGGAAGACGTGCTTAAGAAATCAAATTCAAGTTGATCTTGCATGTATTACTAGCATAAAAGCTTTAAATGCTTAACGGATAAAGCACCAGTGCTTTGGTCCACAAGTTTGAGTCGTTATTCTCTTTATATTTAAATCTCAGCATTTTGAATAATACAAATCTCTATCAAATTGATAGACTTTATGAACCAATCTTTTTGAAAATGACAAAACATAACATAACAATTGAAAACCATTGAAAGACATGATTGAATAAACGAAATAGCATTTATCTTTTGAAAGATTACCGAATTTGGTCAGTCTGAAAATAATAAGTGAACATGATAATTTGGCAGTTTTCTCAATGGAATTTCACCTTATATTTTTGATGACTTGGGTAACAAAGGTTGGCTTCGATTTAGAATGAGTAAGATGACAATATTCCAACATCCAGACTAATTTCTAATTAACTGAAAACCTAAATCTCATAAAAAAATCCATAAAACAGTGTTTATGAAACTGTATCGGGCGTGAAAAACACTGTAATTGTTTCTGTAGTTTCACAGATGCACTTCTTGAAGTCTAGACAAATCTAAGAGTAATCATTGCAGGCAACATATGTTTAAGCTTGGGTTCGCTTGAACTTTTTAACTGCAAATGATTTTCTAACATAAATTAAAAAATACCAGAACAGACATGCTGAAGGTTTTGATAATCTATTAATTCCTGATATGACTCTTCGTCCATTCATTGCTCGGGAATCATGCACAATCTGATGGGAAACCTTGTCAAAGACATATCAGTCTGAGAATAAAACACATTTATCATCCAATTATCATATCATAAAACTTGGGTACACGTTTGGAAAATTCCTGGCTAAACGCCAATGATTTGAGAGAACAATCTTCGACTTTTCACACAATTCTTTCGCCCTGAAAACGAATTAGATTCTCGATTTTAGAAATAAAATTGAAACCATATGATTGATTTCAGGTACTTTTTACTTAATAATAATTTGATACACAAATTCAAAGTTTTTAAAATGAATGATGGTTATAAATTCTTTCTAATGTTTTTTCTTTATACCTGAACATACAGTCAAGAATCATCAGAATAACAAAATTACCATCTGTTACAAAGTTGGTCTATTAACATGGACATAAAAAGACATTCAACGTTTATTTTCATTATCCAAATCATTTTCATGTCATTGGATCAGTGTGTTTAAAACCTGAATTCATTATCATTTTATAGAAAAAAGTTACTATTTATCCGAAAGACGCTATTTTGAAACTAGTTTAATCATCCCGCAAGGCAGTTTCAAATTTGATTTTGGAGAAAAAGACTGTGGCCTTTTTCACACGCGATTGCACTAGAACTGAACGTCCTTTGAAACTTAAGTTCACTTTAAGTAATACCTTTCTGAAGATTTTGATATCATGTCCTGAAATGGCTTTTCGTCCATTCATTTCTGGGAAATTGTGCACAATTCTGATAAGATCCCTGTCAAAGACATATCAGTCTGAGAATAAAACACATCCACTAACGCATATTATAAATCATTGGAACAAGTTTTAAACTTTTCTGGCTAAACTCCAATGTTTTGAGAGAACAATGTTCGACCTTCAGTCCATTCTTTCACCTAGAACAAAAAGTTTCAGTCTCCATTTCATGTATAGAAACATTTTTTTAATGCAAGTGGCCATCGACAAAGTAAAGTAGTATTATCCTTTTACCTTTTATTGGTAGACTCATTGTTATATGTGTTGGGGTTAAATATTGAATATCTCCCTTATATTGTTGTAATGTTTTAAACACTGTTGTTTTTCCTTTTTACCATTTATCATTTTTGTTCAAACAATGTGATTTCCAATGTTTTAATAACACTCAGACACCGACATATTTGGATTATCTTGTATGTGCCTGTGTACATAGACGTTATTTTTGTGTCAATTGCCTTCGAAGATATTGCAGTTTAAATGAAATATACATTAATATACCTACACTCGATTCGATAGAGAATTGGATTATTTATTCCGTGAGGTGTATAACAATATCTGAAATCGTAACTTGTGAACCAAAGCATCAGTTCTATATCTATATATGCACACTGATAAGTTGATTATAGTGTGGACATCGTGGGTAAATACAGACATATTTGAATTGTCTTACTCTGTGCCTGTAAACAGACGTAATTAATATGGCATATGCCCTCGAAGATATTACAGATGACTGAGAATATACATACATATACAAACAGTCTTCAAATGTAGGTACATACATATACTAAATAAAGTCCAATACAGGACATCATAATTTGTTTCAATAATGACATGGACATGATCGTATTTAAAGTGGCATTTAGTGTCTCGTTATGACATTTTATTTTGCTTTGACAATATATTGTCATCCCCACGTGCAAGATGTATTTATAACCATGTCAATTAAATATCTCCAAAAGCATTACATCATAATTGGTTTCTGTGGCGTTTGTTGACAAATTCGTCATTAAAGAGAAATTAAGTGTTTAATCTTGACACTTTGTATGCTGTGATACGTGCCATATTTGCTGATTTAAAATCTAAAATCTGAGACGGCTTTTAATTCATGCCCACGTGCTAAATGATACAAATGAACTTTCTATGTTCAATTTCATGTTTCATTAAAGAATGTTGTTGGAGGTAAACTATTTAAAACTTCTTTTCACCTTCTTTATTTGACAGTAGCGACGTTTCAGTATGTATTCAAACTGGTATCCCACTCATCCTATGTTCTCCTAGCTTCATGTAATTTATCCTTTGATGGATTGTTACCTTATTCTGCTGTTACTGTTATTGTTTTCTCATCATCATACCAAACTGTATAAATTGCTGTACTCCTCATTGTTTCGCCATATGTTTGCAAATGGTATAGAATCTAGAATCTACTGTTAAATAAGGAAGTTATGCGTCCATAGAATTACTAGTCTTCATTAAGGAGAAGTTATCAATATGATTCATTTTGAAGGCTTTGTGTCAGTGTAACAAATGAGTATAAAGTTAATAATAAAGTTGGTGGATGATCACTTAAAGCAATGATATGGTTTGCATTCAATTTGTAAAAATCAAGAATCAAACTCGTTTTCTAGGTGTAAGAATGTACTGAAACGTAAAACGTTGATCTCTCTTATAAAGATGTAGTTTAGGAAGCAAAGTTTGAAACTTGTTTTGAGGATTTATGATATGATTAAAAGGATGATAAATGGGTTTTTTCAAAGACTGATATGTCTTTGATAAAGAACAGATCAGTATTATTTTTTATTTTCAAGAGACGATTGGACAAAAAGCACTGTTAGGACATGGTGGATTATAAACATCTTTAGCACGTCTTGGTTATTTTCATTTATGTTAAAACATTATTTCAGGTTATAAAGTTCAAGTGAACTTTATGTTCAAACGAAGTTCAGTTACATCACTATCAAGTGTCTTAAGAGGTGACGATCTTTTCTCCAAAATCAATTTTGAGACTGTCTTTAGGCATGATTAAACAAGTTATAAAATAGCGTCTCTCGGATGAAAAGTACATTAATTCGATAAAATGATAAAATGATGAAGAAAATGTTTATATGTTAGTACTAGTGTACTTGGTCGATGATCACTTTCATTCAAGAAAATGTTTCTATACTTAAAATAGAGAATCAAACTCTTTTTAAGGTGAAGGAATGGACTGATATGTCTTTGATAGGGATCTTATCAGAATTATTCGCGATTTCCAAGAAATGAATGTACGAAAAGCCTTTTCAGGACATGATAGATTATCAAAATCTTCAGCACTCCTCTCTCTCTGCATCAGATTTACATCTTTATTTATTATTATCTTTGAATGTTTCAAAGGAAGTTCAGATCGAGTGCAATCGTGTGTCATAGAAGTTCACGGTCTTTTTCTAAACTAGTTTCAAAATAGCACCTCTCAGATGAATAGGACGTTTTTTTAAATAAAATGATAACTCATTAAGGTTTAAACTCTATTTTCAGGTATAAAGATATCGGTTATAAAACACCATGGTCCATGGTGTTTTTTTTTCTTGCCACACTGTGTGATCTTTTCAGCTTCGCAAAGCCGATTTAAATGTTTGTTTATCTTATAAATAAGCATAAAGTCAGACTCATTAATGGGAAATAACAGTTTCACAATCAACAAAAAAAACCAGATCCTCAATATTGATACTTTTATATGATCATAAATATCATACTTTGCTGAAGGGTTTGTTATTGCGTTTGTTTCAGTGTAGATAGAAAACGTTATGAAAGGTTCAAGTAAGACTGATATACATGTCAGAGCTTGTCAACAACACAAGTAACATTTCATACCATTTTCGTTAGACACGTTTATGTCCCTGAAACGTTAAACAGTACCCCCTAAGGGATATCTGGTACCATGTGTCGAGCTAATAACTTCAAACAGATGCGTGATTTAGCTTTTATGTTAATAATAATTACCAAAGAATAATCTAACATTCACTTTCATCATACACCATTACCTTACATGCACAAATGGGATTGCATCAACAAACTCATCATTACAACTTTGAGAAAATTGTCTAGACTTCCGAAATTGCATCTGTGAAACTATGTTACAGTGTTTTTCACGCCCTTCGTGATATTAAGGTTTGTAGATTACAAAGGGAATTAGCCTTGATGTGGAAATATTGTCATAATTATTTTCCGTATAAAAGCCAGCTTTTGCAACCCAACTAATCAACCATTTGAGATGAAACGTCAAAGAGAATATGGCGTATTATTATGTTTACTCATTACTTTTCAGACAGACCAACTACGTTAAGCATTTCGAAATAAAATTAAATAATTTTATGCATATCCAATCATGTCATTTCTAAACATAACTTTGTATACATTGACGGGCATAAAATTCTTTCCCTTGTTTTAGATTAGCTTCTAAAAAAAATAAAGACAATAATGCATCTAGGCATGTAAAACAGATAATTTGTTTAAAGTTTTATTAAGTAGAATTATTACAGGATATGAACAAATGCACAATGGGTCAAACAAGAAATTTAATGATAAATGAATCCATTTTGACAGCTTAGAATGAATTAAGTCTTTTATTCTGAGTGTGTCTATCTTTTGAGTTAATACAGGCAAACACGCGTCTTCAGCTGAAGGAGTTGAGGGTCTGATGACGTCAGTGGGGACACGCTTCCATTCCTCAGTGAGAGCCTGAGCCATTTGTTGTCATTTGGCTGGGTGCTTATATCGACTCCAAATACGCCCGTGAAGACGTTCCCATAATTGAAGACGTTCCCATAAGTGCTCGATGGGCGACATGTCTGGGGATCTTGCAGGCCATGGCAGGACCTTGACGTTAATGATGTTGAGAAAGTTAGTCACTATTCTAGCAATGCGGGTGGGGCATTATCTAGTTGGAATAGAACTCCCTGATGTTGTCGCAGAAATGGAAGGACAGCTGGCCTCAGTACCTGGTCGATTTAACGTTGGGCTGTCAGATTGATGTTCATATCAACAAGTTCTGTTTTTGGTCACCACAAATTCCACCCAGACCATCACACTGCCACCAACATAATGCTTTGACACAACAATTGCCATTCTTTCTCCTGACGGCCTTTTAACCCTCACTCTTCAATCAGCTCTCGATATTGTTAATTGGCTTTCATCTTGTATCCAGCACCCAAAGCCAAACTGTAACTGCCAAAGACTTACTTGTGTGGCCCAACGAAGTTTCTGCTGCCAATGTCTGATGGTAAATACTGTGCCCCAGTATGGTCGGTAATAAAATAATTTAGAAAACACTTTGTTAAAAGGTTGATTTTGTAATTATGTGGATTTTTGTACATGTTTTGTGCCTCTTTCGATGTATAACAGCAATAAATTATCTATAAAATCATTTTGCTACGCTACAAAACATGTAAAACAACCCTTAAATATCTGACTAGGCTTTCAATTCATGCCAACGTGTCAAATGCCAAATGGTACAAAATGAAATTTCTATTAAGTACACTACTACAAAGAGGTGCATGATGCACAGAGTCTGTTAATGTGAAGATCTGCTCAATGACATAAATGTTAGAGGAATGTTGATGGGGTCAAATATGGCAAACAATTTCAATTTTAATTTGTCGAACTACTGACCGTTTTTCTCTTGCTAAAAGTGAAGTGAAACTAAGGTTAAAGTTGGTAGTTTTGATTGCAAACCAAACAATGATCTGAAAAAGACATGTTACAACATGAGACTATACATAATTTGTCAATGTCTCTGTTTTAAATAACAACGACCTGGTCTTTGTAGTAAAGATGAGTTTGTTGCTGCACTCTCCTTTGTATGATGATGTCTGTAGTGGTGCATGATGAAAGTACATATTGATTAAGATGATACTTTGATAAGCATTATTAGTGGTTAAGCTGAAACGAACTCATCTGCTTGAAGTTATAGACTTGACACATTGTACCAGATATCCTCCAAGGCTACAGTAGTAACACAAAGGAGTGTAATGCCAGTTAAATGAAATGCACCTTTTTGCAAGACATCAATTCAAAGGGATCTTATATCAACTGTTTAACTGTAAACTGCTCAGTGATGACACTTATGTCACATATTGAATTCATACATAAATAGTTGGAAGTACTCAGACGAGACGTCATTATATTTGATATTTATTCAAGATCATCTACAGCTGGTGAATACAATTCATGTAATTATGGGTTGTTAACAAAATCTAGCTTTTGTATCCGTATAATGTAAACATTTCTTAACCTTAATAATTGTGAGCGAAACGCTTTGATGTTAACATACCCTTCAGTTAACTTATACACCAAACTGAAATTAAAGTTTTTAGCAGCATATGGGTTTTATCTGTTTAAGATCTCATTGTTGAAGACCTTGTCATCAATATATTTGGTTTATTGTGAAACTGTATGGTCCCATTTTGAAATTTTAGTGTATTTTTTTTAATAAAACATACATTGAACTATATAATTACATTGAGTGTAAAATAGTTTTTTTGTGTCTCATGATGAATCAAGGAAACTGTATGGTCTGTTTGATAGTGTTACCGACATTTTTATACCTTAAATACAGTCAATAATGACAAGATAACATAATAACAAAATTACCATTCGTTACAAAGTTGGTTCTATTCACTTGGGCACAAATGACCTTCCGGTGTTATTTTCATGTCATTGGATTAGTGTGTTTAAAACCTGAATGTGTTACCATTTGATAGAATTCATCCGAGAGACGCTATTTTGAAACTAATATAACTAACATCCCCCAATGAAGTTTTAAATTTGATTTTGGAGAAAGAGACCATGACCTTTTATGACATACGATTGCACTCGAACTGAACTAAAGTTGATTTGAAGTAATACTTTCTTGATAATCTATCATGTCCTGAAGCGGTTTTCGTACATTTATTTCTGGGAAATCGCGCATAGTACTGATAAGATCCCTGTCAAAGACATATCAGTCTGAGAATAAAACACATTTATCATCCACTAAACATAGTATAAATCCTTGAAACAAGTTTGGAACTTTTCTGGCTTCACTGTTTTGAGAGAACAATGTTCGACCTTAAGTCAATTAATTCACCTAGAAAACGAGTTTGATACTCGATTTGAAGTATAGAATGATCTCTTTAAATGCAGGTGACAAACTACCAAGTAAACTAGTATTTTCATATTCCATTTTATTCAAGTAGACTCATTCTATACGTGTCCTTAAGTGTATTTCCTTTGTAATACCAATTATATGAATCCCCTGCCATGAAGTGGGAGTGGAATATAGGTTTTGACTCCGTTCGTGCGTCCGTGTGTCTGTCCGTCCAAATTAAGATGGACAGCTTTTCTCGGAAACGGCTTAAGATAGGATAACCAAATTTGATGTGTGTCTTCAGGGTATCAATACCTTGATGGAGTTTAAAAATCAGAACTTCCTCATTATCTTTACGGTATTATTGCCCGTGTTTCGTTTTTTTGACTCTGTTCGCGGGTGTCTTGAAAGGGGAAAATTGATCTCAGAAACTATTTCAGATAAGATAACTAAATTCGGTGTCTGTCTTCAGGGTATCAATATCTTGATGAAGTACTAAAATGAGATTTATAAATATGTATATTACAGACTTATGGCTCATGTAGGAAATTATTGGGAGCTTTAATAAAAAGTAATTAGGCGAGGGATGTGGATGATTATGTCTTCTTGTTATTCATTTTGCAACTATTGCCAATAAGACTGTTTTAGTGTTCCATATAGCCACATTAAGAAATAGTTTTCACTTTGATAAGGTGGTTTGTTGTTCCCTCCTTCAAAGCCCGCTAAAAAGACGAACATATATTATAGTGGTGGAGTAAAATTCGTTCCTTGTTTTTATTAACATTTCATGGAGTATTTCCAAAACCGGTTATAACTTTTAGATTGAAAACATCTCACACATACATACAATATACAGATTTAAACATGTACACAAACATGTAGCAAGTTTACCATCGAACTCAGGAATCGCATCAGTGTATAAGACCCAGAGAACACCCTCGGCAGGAAATGGGAGAACATTATAAAGAACGTATACTGAGGCACCAGTGAAAAGACACTTGAGTTCCAAAAACGTAATTACAAAGAATGGCTGTCAGCAAATATCCTGAATAAGATCAACAAAGGGGCGAATCTGAAAGAAATGGTTTTGGGAAACAGATCAACCAGACTGAAAGAGCACTCAGAACAAGCTCAGAAGGAATACAGCATGAATGACAAGGAAGTGAAAAAGAGTGCAAGGAAAAACAAAAGACTGGCAAGAAGAAAGAAGAGTTATTGAAAAAAATTCTGCATTTCCCCACGAAATGCACACTATCATCAAATCATTAGAGTGCAGATCGGAAAAAGAACCAATGCTGTGGTTCACAAGTTATGATTTTAGATATTCTCTTTGTATACACGCTGCGGCATTGAATAATCCATATCTCCATCAAATCGAGGTTCCTAGCCTGAATGAACCGTTTAGAATGAAAATAATACAACATAAAATTACAATTTATAACCATTACCATCTATTGTTCACGAGAAGGTTATATGTAAAAGAATGTTTGGAAATGACGTGATTGAACAAGCTTAATATCAGTTATCTGTAAAATGCTTTGGGTATTCATTCTGTCTGAACAGTAATGAGTGAATACGATATTACGCCAGTTATCTCTAGAGAAATTCATCTCATATGCTTGATGAGTTGGGTTACAAAATTTGACATTGATTTAAATGATGTCAGTATGTCCACATAAAGATTACTTTAATTTGTTATATACAAAATCATGAAACGATCCCATTATATAGAGATTAAGTAAATTCATGGGGCGTGAAAAACACTGTAACATAGTTTCACAGCTACTGATATGTACAGATTTAGATGCTTCTGTTTGAAATGACAACGACCAGGTCAATGTTTCTCAAAGATGAGTTTGTTGATGCACTCTCATTTTTGCATGTATGGTAATGGTGCATGATGAAAGTGCATTTTGATTAAGATGGTACTTTGATAAGCATCACTAGCGGTACAGCTTGAACGGACGCTTCTGCTTGAAGTTATAGGCTCGACACACGACACCAGATATCTCTTTAGGGTACAGTACAACGTTTTAATAGGCATACAGAAGTGAAACAATAAATCAATACAAGTAAAAAATAAAAATGTTTGTGTAGTGACAATGGCTATATCACAGAGCAGATCTAGATATATACATTATTGAGTCAAAACAGTTGTTTTAAAATTGTACCTTGTTCTTTAAGTGGTTTGCATTTTTTTAACAAAATAAGCAAATAGGAGTTCCTTAATTTCCAAGTTTTAGTTGACATTTCATATGAGTTAATTTCATGATATGTTATTTCACTGACAGTAATATCAACTCAATATATATTGACAGGTTTTGATACTTCAAATCAAACTGTTATTTAAGTGTTGTTGACAAGCTCTGACATGTATATCAGTGTAACTGGAATTCTTTATAACGTCTACATAAAAACAAAGGCAATGCCACACTTTTCAGCAAAGTTAAGGACCATCCCAATATTTATAATGTAAGTGAGTGAGTTAATGCTTAAAGCCGCTTGGGAAATATTTCAGCCATTAGCGGCGGGTTATATTGTTATTATCATATGACATGTATTGATCCTATAAAGGTATCAATATTTTACAAGTTTTAGTTGACATTTCATGTGAGTTAATTTCATAATATGTTTTTTCACTGACAGTAACATCAACTCAATAAATGTTGACAGGTTTTGATACTTCAAGTCAAACTGTTATATAAGTGTTGTTGACAAGCTCTGACATGTATATCAGTGTAACTTGAATTCTTCATTACGTCTACATAAAAACAAAGGCAATGCCACACTCTTCAGCAAAGGTGAGGACCATTCCAATATTCATAATGTAATTGAGTGAGTTAATGCTTAAAGCCGCTTGGGAAATATTTCAGCCATTAGCGGCTTGTATATGATCTTATAAAAGTATCAAAATTGAAGATCCTGTCTTCATCTTATCGTACTGATTGTGAAACTGTAATTTCCCATTATTGATTCTAAAGTAATGCTTATTTATAAGATAAACAGACATTAAAACTGGCTTTCTAAGATTGAAGAGTTGACACAGTGAAAAAATAAGGACACTCATGGACTTTAGGGTATAAACCGGAATAACCGACATATTGATAACTAAAAATAGAGCAAAGAATTATCAGATAACAAAATAACAGAATTACCATCCGTTACAAAGTTGGTGCTATTCACATGGGCACAAATGACCTACCAACGTTTATTTTCATTCTCCAAATTTGTTCATGTCATTGGATAAGTGTGTTTAAAACCTGAATGCGTAATCATTTTATAGAAAAAGAAAACTATTCATCTGAGAGACGACATTCTGAAACTAGTTTAATCATGCCCAAAGGCAGTCTCAAATTTGATTTTGTAAAATAGACCGTCAGCTCTTAAAACATTGCAAACTGAACTACGCTTGCACACAAAGTTCACTTGAAGTTTATAACCTGGAATGATTTTCTAACATAAGTGAAAAGCCTAGACGTGCTGAAGATTTTGATAATCCATCATACCCTGATATGACGTTTTGTTCATTCATATCTGTAAAATCAAGCACAATACTTATAAGATCTCTTTCAAAAACATATCAGTCTAGGAAATAAACCAATTTATTATCTTCTAAAATATATCATAAATCCTAGAAACAAGTTTAAAACTTTGCTGGCGAAACTCCACGTTTCTTTGACATTGTTCCCCCTTTTCCTTCACAATTCAACTAGTCTGATACTCTATCTTAAGTATATACAGCTGCGTACCTTAAGTTTGTTCACTTGCTTGTGCAAATATCATATAAACTAGGTTTCATTTTGACATCCATGAAATAACCCCAGGAGCACCTACAAACGACAACCAGTTATCCATTAGTAAAATAATAATCATTCCCAAACCATATTTCGGGATCGTCACTGGTACTGAATTTATATATTTGGCATGGTTAAATAGACAGATGGGGGCATATTTGTGAAATTCAGATTTTCTTAAATTTCGATTTAAATATTCCATATAAACTTTGTAAGAAAGAACACAATACAATTACATTGCATTAATGCAAATAAACAAATATGACTTTGGTCTAAAGCTATTGATCACAAATGAAGGATTTTGTGGGGAAAGAAACAAAATAGTGTTTTCGAAATTTTGACCCCTGGTCATTTCAATGACCTGCCAAATCAGTTACAGTTATCTTTAAGGTATGACATTCCAATATGTTAATTTAAACTGAATGTTAACTTATGTACTCAAATATAAACATATTCTATTTCGTTTTCGCAATGCTAGGATGCCCCAAAGACATTCCAAATGACATGATATTTGCACTAAAAACGCAGGTAAGTGAACAAACTTAAGATACGCAGCTGTAGTCATTTCCATAAATTTCCATGACCATCGACCATGTGAAATACTATTTCCATACTCCATTTTATTTGATTAGGATTATTTTCATAAGTATAGGGGTTTCATATGGAAAATAAATAGATTTTTCACTTGTTAAGCACTGTTGTCTCATTATCTCCAACTTAAATCGTTACTAAAATTGAAGGATTTTTCCTTTAAAAAACATTTATTGTTATTGTACATGTTTATTTACAAAGATTGCCATTTAGACTGTTTTATTTCCCGTATAGCCAAATTAAGAAATGTTAACAGGTTCAAAGTCCAGTAAAACAGTGAAATTACAGTTGAAATAGTTTGCAATACTTGACAGAAAAAACTTTTTAAGCATTTTTATTGAGAAGATCTTCACAATCACGGCCTTCTCAATCCTGAAACACCTTTGCAACGCTGTACTAGTGTAGATGGTAAAAGGTTCATTTTGTATCAGTTGATATTTCACATGTGGACATGAATTAAAACCCTAGTCAGATATTAGATTTTAATCAACAAATAGCATGTATAAAAGCATAATAAATGTTAAGTTAAATTGTTTATTTCCTCTTTAATGAAGAATTTGTAAACAACAATCAGCAAAACCAAATACGATGTTGTGCATTTAGCGAAATGTAAGTTAAACGTATATAAATATATCTTGCACGTGGAAACAATTATTGCACATATGTGTATCAAAGCCAATAAAATTTCGTGATAGAACGCTAAATGTACAAGTACATTATGTGAACAACAACATTGAAACTAATCACAATGTCCTGTAGATCGGATGAAGAATCAGTGCATGGTTACGATTTCAGATATTCTCTTTGTATGCACCTCGGGGCATTAAACAATCCTTATCAATATGAAATCGAGAACGAATTTATGAACCATTCATAACATTAATATTTACACCTATTTATGGCAACAATCACCAGAAAACAAAATAACAAAAATACTATCTGTTACAAAGTTGCTTCTACTCTCCAATGACAAATTTGTAAACAAGTCAAATTTAAAACAAGGAGTCAAAAACCTTATTTATTACGACATTCAACTTACTGAAGAGAAAAAAAATTAAATTCTGCTGACTCATCTGATACTGATAAAACATATTCATTGGCAAAAGAAAGTTATCACTTTATGAACAATATTTGTTTTGATTACTTGGTAATACATAAATTTTCATGTGAGAATCACGTGACTTTGATATTGTTGCAATAATACAATTCATTGTTTCTGTTCTGAAATTGGTCATTACATTATTTATTGAAAACAGCGTTGCCAGTCTGAACAGTTCAACCAGTGTGACAAGAAGATATAAGGGCAATTATGAGCTATGGGGTATTATAACCGCATATTTATACCTGAATTTACAGTCAGGAATCATCAGATAACAAACTATTGAAATTACCATCCGTTACAAATTTCGTTCTATACACAAATGACCTTTCAACGTTGTTTCAATTCTCAAAATTATGTTCATGTCATTGGATTAATGTGTCTAAAATCGCAACACATAATCATTTTAAAGAAAAAAAGAAATATTCATCCAAGAGACTCTATTTTGAAACTAGTTTAAACATGCTCCAAGGCAGTTTCAAATTCAATTTTGAAGAGAAGCACTATTACCTTTTAGGACAGGCACTAGAGAGCACTTGAACTGAACTTCATTTGAACGTTAAGTTGACTTGAACTTGATCTAAATAATGTTCTGAATCAAATGCTAAAAACAGACGTGCTGAAAATTTGGATAATCTATCATGTTCTTAGACAGAGTTTCATCCATTCATTTCTGGGAAATTGCGAACTATTCTGATAAGATATCTGTCAAAGTCATATCAGTCTGCAAATATAACAATTTATCATCCACTAAAACATACCATAAATTCGTGCAACAAGTTTGAAACTTTTTGAAACTCCATTGCTTTTAGAGAACAATGTTCGACCTTTCAATCAATTCCTTCACCTTGACAAAGACTTTGGTTCTTTTTTTTAAAGTATAGAAACATTTCCTTTAAAGGGGCAGTAGCACGTTTTTTGATAATTTTATATTTCAAAATTTTCGCTGAT
This sequence comes from Steromphala cineraria, assembly GCA_916613615.1. Lineage (NCBI taxonomy): Eukaryota > Metazoa > Mollusca > Gastropoda > Trochida > Trochidae > Steromphala > Steromphala cineraria. Next base: position 46,502,273 of record OU744720.1, read on the forward strand.
AAATGAACGTTAATGCTAAATGTATTATTTTGATAGTGTCAACAATCTCATAACACAAGCCAATCAGCCATAGTCAGAGGACAAAGTATGACGATTCACATAAAATCATTGGCGGCCATTTTTGTGTGAACACCTTTAATTCATTTTGTGTAAGAAAAAGGAATCGCATGGCTAAACTTTAAATTATTTATTTGAATTACTACTGCTCCATTTAGTTTAAATACATTGTCTTTCAATTGGTACCATTAATTTTCATCTTCCTGACATCACCTTATATCCCCCCTAAAAACGTGCTACTGCCCCTTTAAGGTGCTATGGGTTCGAAGCTCTTTCTCGATAGTTGACCGCCGCCAATGAGCCGGTTACGTAATGAATTTTACAATTAACAAGATCCAGATTAGGAAACAACAATGATATATTACATCATCACAATCTGATAAGAAACCCAGTCAAAGACGTATCAGTCTGAGAATAAAACAAATTTATCATCCAATAATCATATCATAAAACTGTGGTCAAGGGCATATCAGTGTGGATATATAACACATTTATCATCCACTAAAGCATATCATAAATCCTTCGAACAAGTTTGAAACTTTCTGGCTAAACTCCAATGTTTTGAGAGGACAGTGTTCCAACCTTCAGTCAATTTCTTCACCTAGAAAACGAGTTTGATTCTCTATTTTAAGAATATAATGACTTCCTTAAAAGCAAGTGACCATCTACCAAGTAAACTAGTCTTATCATATTCCCTTTTTTTCAATTAGACTCATTTTATATGTGTCTGGTTTTAAATTGCTATTCGATCAGGTTTCTCACTTAAAACATTGTTATTTTGTAAGAACTGTTGAAGTAATTTATCTCCTACTAGTCAGGGAGCCAAAGTCTGTACGATCGAAAAAAGAGGTTTGACCTGACACCCTCCATCTTCCTACGCAGAGCCTAAAAGGCCAGTTTCCAAACTGTCATTTTATGCCTTGCTGCATAGCCTTGAGTTTTCTGTGCTTGCTCTCTATTCTGTAGGGGCACTATAGCAGCACAGAAAAGTAAAGTCTCTGCAGCAAGGCATAAAATGACAGTTTGGAAACTGGCCTTTTAGGCTCTGCGTAGGAAGATGGACACCCTCTGCTATATTTGGTTTGACTATATATTTATATTCAGTATATATTTAAGTGTCAGAAAAGTGATGTTGGCAAGCTGCTCGCTCTTGCAAGAATATTTTATGGAGCTGTTTCCATGGCAACCATAAAAATGCCAAAATTTCAATGTAAATCACTATAATTGCCATATCGCCGTTAGTTTTGAACATAGAAGGTTGCTTTATGATTCAAATTAAAGAATTTTAATTACTCCTTTTGGCAAAGGATCTAGTTTGCATCATACATAATTTGCATATTCATGAATAATAATGAGGCTGTGATTCAACTGGATTTTCTTGGTATTACGGATAACGGTAAGTTATCTTTCAAATAACATAAATCTTGTGACTTTAATAGGTTAAATTGTGGAAACAACAATGAAGATCTTTCGTAGATAGATTGTATGTGTTTAGTTTCCATTTATTTTCATGTCATGATGAAACATCCTTACAGAAACTTGATAATGTTTTGTTTAACAACCGGTCTGGTTTAGTATCCTTCATATTCTGTTTGCTTTTACATTCCTAGCAATGGAGCTAGCTTTTTGTTTTCAAAAGGTTATTTGTTCATTGACTTATGTTTTATTTATATTAATAATCTAGTTTGCATAATCTTTAATGTACTCATTAAAAGAAATATGGACAGACAGACAGACAGACAGACATATTTTATTTAGAAATATGGAAACACTTATTAACTGTAGGTCAATATAGTAAGTCCCACAATCAGAAGTGAGTATGTTCACAATGATTTCTGACACACTCTGGACCTCATGCATCTGACTAGAGTTTCCAGTGATGCTGATGGACACGCAATCAATGGATATCCAATACATGCTCTAACGGGGCAAGATCAGGGGAATATGTAGGCCTTTTGGTCCCTACATGTAAGTCACCTCTCTGTTGGAGGAAATCAGTCACAACACGTGGTTTTGTGTTATAATTTTGATATACCGCTTGAGGAGCAAGGGTGTAAATTGTTGGAACAACCAGGATCTCGCCCCTGTACTTCAAACCATTAAGATTATTCCGAATGGTATAAAAAGGGGTCCTGTGATGAAGACTGGAGGCACCCCACACCATAACGGAGCCTCCCCCAAACCTGTCATGTTTACAGACAGTAACGCCAAGAAAGGTTTTCCCGGGTCTTAAAAGGATCCTTGAATGTCTATCATTGAACTGCAATGTGAAGCGACACTCGTCAGAAGAGAGTTATCTTGACGACTGCCCTGGTGACGATTCCATCTCCAATGAGCCCCGCACCATGCTTCACGTGCTGTTCTGTGACGTTGGCGTAAAACTGATATGACGCCTGTTATGGATCCCTGCAGCACATAATTGTTCTCGATTTGTCTTTGCAATGACGATTACGATTGTTGCATTCCCTAACTGTTAAGCCTATTGCATTTTGCAACTGACATACTGAAGAATGACATTGGTGCAAAAGCCCTCTCTCCATCCACATGCTTCTTTAGTGTCACGTGCATGGTTAAGTTTGCGTGTGATGCTCGTCTCACCTAGAGGAAGACATTTTTTACATTTCATTGACCAAAGGAATATGACAGTCCATAAGCATTGTTTCTGTTTTACTTGTACGTGAAGATCTTTGACTTTAATGAGCACATTCATGACAATAGACATTCCATTATGTGTAGGCTCTACATTTCGTGTTTACGAACCTTACGCAAAATTTCACTTATACCCATATTTCCTCGCATGAGTAAAGTATTCAGCATGTTTTCTAAGGAATACAATGTCGCCAACAAACCTTTGTTTGTCCATCATTACAAAATTATCCAAACTACTTCCTTTACAAATATCTGCAATACAACATTTATAGTTACTCTTCATTCATATGCAGTCAATTCCATTATACATTAGTTTCTGTATTAAAATTTTTGCACTTACGCATTTTACATGTTAATCTGAAATTCTTTTCCTGTCCCTGTATTTCACACTTTCCTGCTTCACAATACAAATGGACATACTGCGACAGACTTCAATTTGAACATCAGTGATTCTTAAAGAGACACAGAGTATGTTGATAGGATCACATATGTCAAATTTTGAAATCGATGTTATTACATCGGGAATCACTAACTGTTACTGAAAATAACAAGTTAAAGGTCAATCAGTACATCAGAGCGAAAATGCGGCCATTCAAAGTCGGGATTTTTATCGAAAACCGGACAATGTAGCTCGAGTGGCGCGCGTAAATTCGCCAAACGTAATTTGGAAACCTTGCCATAAGCTGACGGGAAGATATATTTGATTTGATATTGTTTATTAGGTATTGTAACTAAAAGGTAGATTAATGGATCCATATTTTCGAATATTAAACGTATTTGAGATGTTTTATTGATGTTTCCATAAAATCAAGCATTTTAGAAATATTATGCATAAATGGATATATTTGCAAGTCCAGTGATGGGATATGAACTTCAATCAGCATATTAGATATTTTGTAGCTTATCAAAACCAAATACAATTTTAAGAAAGATACTTTGTCACTTTAAGAAATTTTGACTTTACAGTGAACTTTTACTTTTGTTTCATAATGTAATAATAGAAACCAGTTAATATTAACCTACTAGCAGCCAAATTCTGCTCTCAATAAGTGGAAATAGAAAATGATTTGACCACACTTGCACACTACAGGTCCCTCAAATTGTGGCATCCATTTTCACACTCATGTTTGAGTTAATTGAAACTTGCAATCATACTTCAATTGCTACTTAAATGGAATGTTATTTCCTTTAAAATACCATTTATTGTTATCATTTTGCAAACATTGCCGTTAAGAGTGTTTTCGTAAACTGTAAGAAATATTGTCTACTTTCAATATGTGGTTTGTTGGTTTCTATATTCAAAACCCGCTCAAACAGGGAACATAGTAGTGTTAATTTAGTAACACGTTCATTGTTTTCATTTACATTATATAAATATGTTGCCTAAACCGTTTAAAACAGGGTGAAACATGTACCTTGTCTAAAAATTAACTTCACATTTATATATTTAGGCATAAAATCCTTTAAAACCTATATTTATATCTACTTTTAGGAAAGCTTCTCAAATAATGATTGTCATATTGGCGTGCACCAGTCGTAGTAGTATAGTTAATGGAAAGATCTTTTTGTATCTTTTGACATTTGGCACGTGGGCATGAAATAAAAGCCTAATCAGATTTTAGATTTTAAATCAACAAATAAAGCCCGTATCAAAGCATACACAATGTCAAGTAAAATCGCTTATTTCTTCTTTAATGAAGAATTTATCAACAAACAGTATCGAGACCAATAACGATGTTATGCATTTTGCGATATTAAAGTTGCACGTATATAAATACATTTTGCACGTGGGGATGACTGTTGCAAGTATCAAAGGAGAATAAAATGTCATGATACAACACTAAATGCCACTTTAAGTACATGAACAATCATGTCATCTACATCATTACGATGTCCTGTATTTTGATGATGCTCAGGATATGTACATCACATACAATTTATGTCTGTACGTACATGTATGTATATTCCAATTACACTGGAATATCTTCCGAAGCGTATGACATATAAATAATGTCTATTTTCACATGCACATAGAAGATATAAATATGTCTACATTAGCCCACTAAAATAGACACCATTAACAAATTATCAGAGTGCAGATCAGATGAAGTTCACAAGTTAGAGTTGTTACAATTTTAGATATTCTCTTTGTATACATCTCGTGGCATTGAATAATTCATATTGCTATCAAATCGTTGAAGAATGTATGCACCATTCTATGATATAGCATAACATTACAATTTACAAACATTACCGTCTATTGTTCACGAGCAGGCTATATATAAAGGAATGTTTGGAAATGACGTCATTGATCTTGGGAATGCTTGGTGTAATTGGTATGTCTGAAAGTAATGAGAAAATATAATATCATGCAAGTTTTCTCTATGGATTTAATCTCATATGGTTAATTAGTTGGGTAACAAAAACTGGCTTTGGAAGAATGACAATACTCCAATATCCAGACTGATTTCCTTTCTTATCTCCATAACTTAAAATCATGAAACAATCCCATAAAATAGTGATTAGGAAACTTCATCAGGCGTAAAAAAACCTGTAATATAGTTTCACAGATGCAATTTTGGAAGTCTAGACAAATCTAAGAGTAATCATTGCAGGCAACATATGGTTAAGCTGGGGTTGGAGCAATAGACTGTACGTGATCTGTATAGATGTAGATGTTTCTGTTTGAAATGACAACGACCGGGTCAATGTTGTAACGATGAGTTAGTTGATGCACTCTCATTTGTACATGTATGGTAATGGTGCATGACGAAGGTGCATATTGATAAAGATTGTTTATTCGATAAGTATTACTAGCGGATCGAATAAAGCACCAGTGCTTTGGTCCACAAGTTTGAGTTGTTATTCTCTTTAAATTCAAATCACATCATTGAATGATTCATATCACTATCGAGGAAGAATGAGAAAACATTCAGTTTCAAATAACATATCATAATATTTTACAACCATTACCGTTCATTGTTCACGAGCAGGGTTTATATAAAGAAATATTTGGAAAGACGTGATTGAACAAGCTTAAAAGCATATGTCTTTCGAATGATTCCCACATTTCTTACTGTCTGAAAATAGGGAATATGATACAAGGGCAGTTTTCTCTATGGAATTTCAAATTATATGCTTAATGAGCTGGGTTATGAAAACTTGCTCCGATTAAGAAAAAGAATTATGATAATATTCCAACATCCAGACAGATTTCACCTGTTAACTCAGAACTTTAAAATCATAAAAAGATCCCATAAAATAGTGATGAGGAAACTATATCAGGCATGAAAAACACTGTTATATAGTTTCACAGACCAATCTTAGAGTCATCATTGCTGCCAACATATGGTTAAGCAGGGGTTACAGCAATAGACTGTACTTGATCTGTATAGATGTAGATGTTTCTGTTTGAAATGACAAAGTGAGTGAGTGAGTGAATTATTGTTTTACACCGCTCGGGCAATATTTTAGCTATTAGCAGCATGAAACGACAAAGCCCGGGTCAATGTTGTATAGATGAGTTTGTTGGTTCACTCTTATTTGTACATGTATGTTAATGGCGCATGATGAAAGTGCATGTTGATTAAGATGGTTTTTATAAGCATAATTAGCATAAAGGCATCTGCTTGAAATTATAGACTCGACACTCGGTACCAGATGTCCCTTAAGGGTAATGTACCACGTTTTAGAGGCATTAAGGAGTCTAACGAATTTATCAAATGAAATGTTATATTTTGCAAAACAAACTTTTGAAATCAATTCAAGGAGGTCTTATATGAACTTTGTTAATGTACAACTGCTCAGTGATGACAATGTTTTCACATGCTGGATGACAGATAAATGTTCAAAAGTACTCAAATTAGACCAAATATCAATATTTTACTCAATACAATTAAAAATTAAAGTTTTTGTGTCGTGACATTTGGGGTATCACAGAGCGAATCTTACTCTTTGTAATATTGAGTTGAAACAGTTGTTTTAACCCTGTAATTTGTTTTTGAATTGTTCCCATGTTTTTGACGAATTCATTTATTAAATTCCTTTTATTTAAGTTTATTATTTTTTAAGATTTCATGATATGAATTCAATAGACGTTAACTGGTTATGCAGGTCAAGTCAAACTTCTAATTCAGTGTTGGGACAAGCTGCATTTATAACAGTTCAACTTGACCCCTTCATAACTTACATATATGTCAGCGAAGCAAATGCATTAAGATACCCTTCAGTAAAATTATGGAGCACACTGATATTCAATGTTTTAGCATCATATGAGTTATAACATGATTTATATAAGGTCTCATTTGTTGGGATCAAAGTCTTCAACTTATTTTGTTTATTGTGAAACCCATATGGGACTCTAACTTTATTTGAAGTTGTAAGAAAGAAAAGACATTTTAACCACATGATTACATTGAGTGTGAAAGCATTGTTGTGCGACAAGAAGAAATGAGGAAATTGTATGGCCTTTTTATAGCGTTACCGACATCTTTATACCTGAAAAGAATTATAAGATAACAGAATAACAAAATTGCCGTCGATTGATTACAAAGTTGTCTCTATTTGCATGGGCACAAATGACCTTCAAACGTATATTTTGATTCTCCAAATTATTTTCATATCATTGGATTAGTGTGTTTAAAAGCTGTATGCATTTTATAGAAAAAAATTTCTATTCATCCGAGAGATGCTATTTTGAAACTTGTTTAATCATCCCCCAAGGCAGTTTCAAATTTGATTTTGGAGAAAAAGACTGTGACCTTTTATGACACGCGTTTGCTTGAACTGAACTTGGTTCCAACATTAGGTTCACTTGAATTTTATAACTTGAAATAATATTCTAACATAAATGATAAAAAAAACAGACGTGCTGAGGTTTGAATAATCTATCACGTCCTAAAATGGATGTTGTTATTAGTATCTGGATCATCAAGCACAACACTGATAAGATCCCTTTCAAAGACATATCAGTTCGGGAATAAAACACATTTATTATCCAATTAAACATATCATACATATAAATCCTCGGAACAAGTTCTGGTTAAACTCTAATTATAATTTAAGAGAACATGATTAGACCTTCAGTCAATTCCTTCACCTTAAAAACGAGTTTGATTCTCTATTTTATGCCTAGAATCATTTCCATAATTGCAGATGACCATCGACCACGTAAAATAGTAGTATTATAATTATTACGTTTTATTCAAGTAGACTCAATTTTATATGTGTTGGGATTTAATATAAATAATTTGATTCTCCCTTCATTTCATCATTTTAATTCAGTAAACACTGTTGAAGTCCTTTATCGTTTTTAGAATTGTTACTTGAAGGGAATCGTTTCCCTTTATAATACTATTGTGTGTGTGTGTGCAGACATTGGCATTTAGAATGTTTAAGTGTACTGTATAGCAAAATTTAGAAATATTTTGCTCTTTCATTAGGTGGTTGGTTGATTGTTCTATCAAAGCCCGCTTAAATAGTGAGCATATATTGTAGTGTTGGTTTCATTACATGTTCATTGTTTTTATTAACATTTTAAAGAGTATTCATATGTTCCCTTAACCGTTTGAAGATGCTGTTTCATACTTGCATGCGGTTCAGAAATTTAGCTATTGAAAAACATCACTTTGTAGAAAAATCTTTCGTCGAAATTTTGATATCATATTTAGATATATTATATTATATTATATCTATTATAGATAGATACTTATTTCGACGCCCAAAGCACAGTCCCCCTTGTGGAAAGGGCATAGCATATAACAAACCCGCTTTCGGTGACATAATCATTAAGTGTGTAGGATTTACACCGTGTCACAAAAAGCGTATTTGCGTTCGATGGGTATCAACTTTGGCAGCAACAAATACCTTATTCGGAGAAAAAGAAAAAAAATCTAGTTGTGCGCAACAAAGACGGTTTTCAAGCGTATATTTAGAGACCGGAAGTTGTGAGATGGCTACACTAAATTCGCCTTTATTTTGGCTGCTGTTTCCGTAATTTTGGTAAATTATCTCATATTTAATGAATTCTGGTCCGATTTTCCCTAGGTTGGTCGCTAAATTTTTCTAAAAATACAACGAATACATTAAAAATACTTTTTAAAATATTGTAAGTATGATACAGCATCTTTAAAACAGACATGACATGATTAAATTCAAGAACAGTCAGTAGTTTGGACACAAAATATTACAGTTGAAATCGTTTGCCATATTTGAGCCAAACAACATTCATTAACACATTTTCATTAAGAAGATCTTCACATTCAGTGTCTCTTTTGCAATGCCGTAATAATGTTGTTAATGGAAAGTTCATTTTGTATCATTTGACATTTGGCACGAGGGCATGAATTAAAAGCCTAGACAGATTTTAGATTCTAAACCAACAACTATGGCAGGATGAAAGCATACAAAACGTCAAATTGAATCACTTCATTCATCTTTAATGATGAATTTGTAAACAAACATCAGCTAAACCAATTACGATTTTGTGCATTTAAACCTTATTTATTTCGACCTTCATCTAACTGAAGAGAGTAAATTTCAAATTTTCGTGACTCATCTGATACTGATAAAAAAAATTCATTGGCAAAAGAAAGTTATCACTTTATGAACACTATTTGTTTTGAATATTGACAGTACCTATTGAATCAAAAGAAAGGTCTTTTCCCCTTAACTTGCATTTTTGACTGGTAATAAATAAATGTTCATATGAGAATCAAGTGACTTTGATATTGTTGCATCAATACAATTCATTGTTTGTGTTGTGAAATTGGTCATAACATTATTTATAGAAACCAGCGTTGCCAGTCTGAACAGTTTAACCAGTGTGCCAATAAGATATAAGGGCAATTATGAGCTAGGGGGTATTATAATCGCTTCTTTATACCTGAAATTAGTCAGGAATCATCAGATAACAAACTATTGAAATTACCATCCGTTACAAAATTGGTTCTATTCGCATGGACCCAAATGACCTTCCAACGTTATTTCAATTCTCAAAATGTTTTCATCTCATTGGATTAATGTGTCTAAAATCGCAACACATAATCATTTTAAAGAAAACTTTTCATTCAAGAGACTCTATTTTGAAAAGAGTTTAAACATCAGACAAGGCAGATTCAAATTTGATTTTTGAGAAAAGCACTGTGATCTTTTAAGACAGGCAGTAGATAGCACGAGAATTGAACTTCATTTGAACGTTAAGTTCACTTGAACTTTTATGATCTAAAATAATGTTCTTAATCAAATGCTAAAAACAGACTTGCTGAAAATTTTGATAATCTATCATGTCCTGAGATGGAGTTTCGTTCATTCATTTCTGGGAAATTTCGAATAATAAGGTATCTGTCAAAGTCATACCAGTCTGGAAATAGATTTATCATCCACTAAAACATACCATAAATCCTTGCAACAAGTTTGAAACTTCTTTGGGGAAACTCCAATGGTTTTGGAGAACAATTTTTGACCTTCCAGTCAATCCTTCACCTTGACAAAGACTTTGATCCTTTTTTCTAAAGTATAGAAACGTTTCATTATATGTGCTATGGGTTCGAAGCTCTTTCTCGATAGTTGACCGCCGCTAATGAGCCGGCTATGTAGTGAATTTTACAGTTAACAAGATCCAGTTAGTCAGATAGGGAAACAACAATGATATATTACATCATCACAACCTGATAAGAAACCCTGTCAAAGACTTATCAGTCTGAGAATAAAACATATTTATCATCCAATAATCATATCATAAAACTGTGGTCAAGGGCATATCAGTGTGGATATATAACACATTTATCATCCACTAAAGCATATCATAAATCCTTCGAACAAGTTTGAAACTTTCTGGCTAAACTCCAATGTTTTGAGAGGACAATGTTCCAACCTTCAGTCAATTCCTTTACCTAGAAAACGAGTTTGATTCTCTATTTTAAGTATATAATGCTTTCCTTAAAGGCAAGTGACCATCTACCAAGTAAACTAGTATTAGCATATCCCTTTTTTCAATTACACTCATTCTATATGTGTCTGGTTTTAAATTGCTATTCGATCAGGTCTTCTCACTTAAAACATTGTTCTAACTTAAAAAAATGAACTGGTGAAGTCATTTAATATCTCCTACTTCAATTCCTACTAAAATGGAATGTTATTTTCCTTTAAAATACCATTTATCATTGTCATATTGCAAACATTGCCGTTAAGAGTGTTTTAGTAAACTGTATAGCATAATTAAGAAATATTGTCTACTTTCAATATGTGCTTTGATTGTTCATATTCAAAACCCGCTCAAACGGGGAACATAGTAATGTTAATTTAGTAACACGTTCATTGTTTTCATTTACATTATAGAGTATTAATATGTTGCCTAAACCGTTTAAAACAGGGTGAAACATGTACCTTGTCTGAAACTTAACTTCACATTTATATCTTTAGGCATAAAATCCTTTAAAACCTATTTTTATATCTACTTTTAGGAAAGCTTCTCAAATAATGATTGTCATATTGGCGTGCACCAGCCGTAGTAGTGTAGTTAATGGAAAGTTATTTTTTGTATCTTTTGACATTTGGCACGTGGGCATGACATAAAAGCCTAGTCAGATTTTAGATTTTAAATTAACAAATAAAGCACGTATCAAAGCATACAAAATGTCAAGTTAAATCGCTTATTTCCTCTTTAATGAAGAATTTATCAACAAACAGTATCGAGACCAATTACGATGTTATGCATTTTGCGATTAAAGTTACATGTATATAAATACATTTCGCACGTGGGGATGACTGTTGCAAGTATCAAAGGAGAATAAAATGTCATGATACAACACTAAATGCCACTTTAAGTACATGAACAATCATGTCATCTACATCATTACGATGTCCTGTATTTTGATGATGCTCAGGATATGTACATCACATACAATTTATGTCTGTACGTACATGTATGTATATTCCAATTACACTGGAATATCTTCCTAAGCGTATGACATAGAATATAACGTCTATTTTCACATGCATATAGAAGATAATACAAATATGTCTACGTTCGCCCACTAAAATAGACACCATTAACAAAATAATCAGAGTGCAGATCAGATAAAGTTCAAAAGTTAGAGTTGTTACAATTTTAGATATTCTCTTTTTATACACCTTGTGGCATTGAATAATTCATATCGCTATCAAATTGAGGAAGAATTTATGAACCATACAATTTGAAAATGATAAAGCATAACATTACAATTTACAACCATTACCGTCTATTGTTCACGAGCAGGTTATATATAAAGGAATGTTTGGAAATGACGTTATTGAGTAAACTTTGAATTTATCTTGGGAATGCCTGGTGTATTTGGTATGTCTGAAAGTAATGAGTAAAAATAATATCATGCACGTTTTCTCAATGGATTGAATCTCATATGGTTGATTAGTTGCGTTACAAAGGCTGTCATTGGAAGTATGACATTAATCCAACGTCCAGACTGATTTCATTTCTTATCTCAAAACCTTAAAATCATGAAAACATCCCATAAAATAGTGATAACGAAACTTCATCAGGCGTGAAAAACAGCAGAATATAGTTTCATAGATGCAATTTGGAAAGTCTAGACAAATCTAAGAGTAATCATGGCAGGCAACATATTGTTAAGCTGGGGTTACAGCAATAGTCTGTTGTTATATGTGTAAATGTTGTCTGCTTGAAATGACAACGATGGGATCAATGTTATAAAAATGAGTTTGTTGATGCACTCACATTTGTGCATGTGACAGCAATATGCTGTTTAGATGTAGATGTTTCTGTTAGAAATGACAACGAACGGGTCAATGTTTTGAAGATGAGTTTGTTGATGCACTCTCATTTGTACATGTCTGGTAATGGTGCATAATGAAAGTGCATGTTGAATAAAATGGACCTTACATGAGCATTACTAGTAGCAGAAACTGAAACGGATGCATCTTCTTGAAATTATAGACTCGACACACGGTATCAGATATCACTTAGGGTACTGTACCATTTTATGGACATGAAGGAGTCTACTGCAAGTTATGAATGTTACCTCTTGCAAAACATACTTTAGATATCAAATTCAAACGGATCTTATATGAACTACATCACTGAAAACATTACACCACAGAGCCGAGCTTTGTTCCTGTAACAGTGAGTAGAAGAAGTTGTTTTAAACATGTAATTTCGTTATGAATTGGTTTCTTTTTTAGGACAAAGAAGAAATTTTGAATTTATAAGAACAGGATTCATTATATATTAGTTCACTGTCATATAAACGGTTTATTCAATAAATGTTGACTCATTTTAAATATTAGTAGAACTGTTAGTAAGTGTTGTCAACAAGATGTAGCAGTTATATCATTTTAACTTGACCATGTGAGTGAAACAACCCGATTAACATACCCTTTAGTAAAATTATGGACCAACCACATATTCAATATCTAAGTATCATATGGCTTTAAATATGATCTATATAAGGTCTTGTTGTTGAAGATCTCATCTTCATCTTATTTTGTTTATTGTGAAACTGTAATATCCAATTTCAAAATCTGACTGTATTGGAATTTGTAAGAAAAACAGACATTTTAACGGTATAATTGTATTGAGCGTGATAAGCTGTATATTACAGGAAGAAATAAGGACACTGTATAGTCTTTTTGATAATGTTAACAACATCTTGAGCCTGAAAATACAGTAAACTATCATCAGATAACATACTATTAACATCATCAACAAATTACCATCCGTTACAAAGTTGGTTCTATTCGCATGGACAAAAATTACCTTCCAACATTATCTTGATTCTCCAAATTATTTTCATGTCATTGGATTAAAGTGTTCAAAACCTGAATGCGTAATCATTTAAAAAACCTACTATACATCCAAGAGACGCTATTTTGCAACTAGTTTAATCATTCCCCAAGACAGTTTCAAATAAGATTTTTGATAAAAAGAGCATGACCTTTATGACACACAATTGCACTTGAACTGAACTTTGTTTGAACGAAAAGTTCACTTAAACATGCTAACCTGAAAGAGTTTGCTACATAAATGAACAAAACCTAGGCATGCTGAAGATTTTGATAATATATCATGCCCTGTTATGGCTTTTCGTCTATCCATTTCTGGGAAATCACATGCAATACTGATAAGATCCCCGTCAAAGACATATTAGTCTGGGAATAAAACACATTTATCATCCACTAAACCACATTATAAATCCTCGGAACAACTTTGAAGGTTTTCTAACTAAACTCTAACTCCGATTTAAGAGGACGATGTTTGACCGTCAATGAATTGAATTCTTGAACTTGTCTCTGTGTAATATACAAGCACCAGTCCATTCCCCCCCTAAACGGCAGCTTAGTCGAGCTAGCCTCTGTTTGCATTAGACCAAATCAGTTGTTACCAAAATGAGGATTTTAGGACAGTGTCGCTCATTGCACAACTCACTTTGATTGCATCAAATAATGTATCTCCAATTCAAGCCCACAAACTCGGTATATTTGATCAGAGGCTAGATAAAAATGATATGACCTGATATACCTCAGTTGGGAGAGAATGCATGTTCGTTCAACAGTGGAGATGCATTGTACAGTTCTGACTGAAAATACCAACCCAAACCTTAATTTCAATTCCCTATTATCCTATCCATGACATGATTAAATTCAAATTACGTCCCATATTTGACACAAACAACTTTCTTCACATTCACGGCTACTGAATCATGAAACACCTTCACAACGCTGGAGTAGTGAAAATTCATTCTGTATCATTTGACATTTGGAGAGTGGGCGTGAAGTAAAAGCCTCAGGTTTTATATTTTAAACCAGCAAATATAGCACGTATCAAAGCAAACACTTAATGTCAAGATAAAAAAATTTAATTCCTCTATAATGACTAATTTGTCAGCAAACACATTCAAACCCATTTCCGATGTTATGCATTTCGCGGAATTAAAGTTAAATGCATGTAAATCAACCTTGCATGTTGGAACGATTACTGCACACCAAATGTCACTTTGATTACATGAACAATTATGATTAGCAACATCAAACAATAACGATGTCCTGTATTTAGCATTATGTAGGATGTGCATATCACATAGAAGTGTGTTATGTTGAGGTATGTATATTCAAACTGCACTGCACTATATCATGAAGCGTATGCAATATAAATAACCTCAACATAAGCATACTGATAGATAATCTCAATGTGCCTGCATTCACCCATGATGCTCGCACTTATCAATTTATCACATCACACTGATAACAAGTGCTCTGGTTCACAAGTTTGAGTCCTTACGATTTCAAATCTTGTCTTTGTAAACACGACACTGCACTGAATTATCCATATCTCTATCAAATCGAGGAAGAATTCATCCACTATTCAGATGGAAAAAGATACAACACTAAATTACAATTTACAAAAGTAACTGTCTATTGTTCATGGTCAGCTTATATACGTATGAGTATATATCTATATGGAGGATTTGGTCAATGTGGTTATGAGTCTGTTAATGCAATCCCATTTGTGTATGTATGGTAATTGTGCAAATGAAAGTACATGATCTTTGAAGGTCATTGCAAGCATAAAGTTCTCGTGTGAAGACTTCACTGTGTGACAAGAAAAAATTCAATTCATTGTCTATTCGATAAATACCTTTAGCTTGAAATATAGTCAGGAATTATCAGCTAACAAAATAACAGAATTACCAACCGTTTGCATGGGCCAAAATTATGTTTAAATGTTTTTTTTTTTAAATTCTCCAAATTATTTTCATGTGATTGGATTAGTGTGTTTGAAATCTGTATGCGAAATCGTTTTAAAGAAAAAACGTATTTACCATTTCCGAAAGACGCTATTTTGAAACCAGTTAAGTCATCTCAGAAGGCAGTCTTAATTCGATTTTGGTGAAAAACTATGACCGGCGATTGCATTTGAGATAAACTTTGTATGAACGCAAACTTCACTTGAACATTTTAACCTGAAATAATTTTCTAACATGAATACAAAATCAACTCGAAACAGACATGCTGAGGATTTTGATAATCTATCATATCCTGATATAGCTTTTCGTCAAAGATTCCTGTCAAAGATGTACTAGACTAGGAATAAATCCCTTAATAATTCCACTAAAACACATCTTAAATCCTGAAAAAAAATTCAAACTTTGCTGGCTAAACTCCACGATTATTTGAGAGAACAGTGTTCGACCTTTCTGTCCATCTTGAAAACTAGTTTGATTATTGATTTTAGAAATAGAATGCAAACCATATAAATGCTATCAAGTGACCACCCACAAACCACCAATTGATAGGTAGTGTTTTAGTAATACATTATTTTATTTAATGATAAGTAATCTCAACCACAATCCTCAATTATATAATAATTTGAGACAGAGTATCAGTCATTTTCTTTTTCAACATTGCCAAAATAGAATTTGTTAAAACCTGTAGAGCAATATTAAAAATTATTGCACACTTTAATGAAGTTATCTATGTAACAAAGTCGGTCAGTTTGACAAGATTGTCTCAGTCAAAGCCCCCTAGGACATGGAACTCATATACAACGGTGATGTAGTGTTAACATAAACCTATATGTTTCCACTGCAAAGATTTGTTAAGTATTGAATAGTTCCAGTCTTCAAAAATCTGAAGTTTATCTTGACAACATATCCTTTTATCCTCCAACAACTTTCCTAAAGAAAGTTAATCATTAAGTCCGCCCTTAACATTGAACATTGAAAATTCCTTTTGTATAATTCACCACGTGGGCATGGATTGAAAGCTTAGTGAGATTTTAGATTTTAAAACAACACATATAGCACGTATCAAATCAAAAACAATGTCAAGAAAAACACTTATTCCTCTTTTATGATAAATTTGTCAACAGGTGCCATCGAAGCTAACTATGATGTTATGCATCTAGTGATATTTTTAGTTACATGTATGTAAATACATCCTGCACGTGGGAATGACTATTGCACGCATCAAAGCAAAATAAAATGTCATGACGAAACAATAAATGTCACGATCATGGACGATCTTGTTAAACAACATCATTGAAACAAATGATGATGTGCTGTATTTAGCAATATTTAGGATATGTATGTTACCTACATGTAAAGAGCGTTTGTACATGTATGTATCATCCAATTATACTGCAATATCTTCGAAGGCATATGTCATATATATATAAGGTCGATTCAAACACCCAGATAGTAAGATAATCCAAATATGTCTGCATTTGCCAAGGACATTCACACTATAATCAGACTATCAGAGTGCAGATCGGATAAGAAACCATTGCTGTGGGTCACAAGTTTGAGTCGTTATGATTTCAGATATTCTCTTTGTATACACCTCGTGACATTCAATAATCCATATCTCTATCAAAACGAGGAGTACTTGATGAAACATTCATTTTTAAAATGACATTGCAATTTACAACCATTACCGTCTAGTGTTCACGGCCAGATTATATACTAAGGAATGTTTGGAAAGACATGCTTATATAAGCTAAATAGCAATAGTCTTTGAAATGCTTTGCATATACATTCTATCTGAAAGTAATAGGTGAACATGATATTATCTCATATGGTTGATAAGTTGGGTTACAAAAGCTAGCTTTGATTGAAAAATCAACTGAAGACAATATGCCCACATCCAGACTGATTTCCTTTCTTATCTCCATACCTTAAAACCATGAAACATTCCCATAAAATAGTACTTAAGAAACTTCATCAGGCGTGAAAAACACTGTAATATAGTTGCACAGATGCAATTTTGGAAGTCTAGACAAATCTAAGAGTAATCTTTGCAGGCAACATATGGTTAAGCTGGGTTTACACCAATAGACTGTACGTGGTCTGTATAGATGTAGATGTTTCTGTTTGAAATGAACGACCGGGTCAATGTTGTAAAGATGAGTTCGTTGATACACTCTCATTTGTGCATGTATGGTAATGGTTCATGACGAAAGTGCATATTGATTAAGATTGTTTATTCGATAAGTATTATTAGCAGATTGAATAAAGCACAAGTGCTTTGATCCGAAAGTTTGAGTTATTATTCTTTATATATTCGAATCACAGCATTGAATGATACATATCTTTATCAAATCGAGGATGAAAGCTGGCATCGGTTTGATAAAAATATGAACATTTTCTAAAATCCATACTTATTTCACCTGGTAAATCATAAAAAGATCCCATAAAAAAATAATTAGGAAACTTCCTCAGTCGTGGAAAACACTGTAATATAATTTCACATATGCAATTTGGGAAATATGAGAGAAATCATTGCAGGCAACATATGGTTAAGCTATAGTCGGTACGTAATATGTAAAAGGTAGATGATTCTGTTTGAAATGACAACAACTGGGTCAATGTTGTATAGATGAGTTTGTTGGTGCACTCTTATTTGTACATGTATGTTAATGGTGCATGATGAAAGTGCATGTTGATTAAGGTGGTTCTTTGGTAAGCATTATCAGCATAAACACATCTGCTTGAAGTTATAGACTCGACACACGGTACCAGATGTCCCTTAAGGGTAATGTACCACATTTTAGAGGCATTATGGTGTCTAACGAATTTATCAAATGAAATTGGTTTTTTTGCAAAACAAACTTTTGTAATCTTATTCAAGGAGGTCTTATATGAACTTTGTTACTGTACATCTGCTCAGTGATGACAATGTTTTCACATGCTGGATCCCAGATAAATGTTCAAAAGTACTCAAAGTAGACCAAATATCAATAATATCAATACAATTAAAAATTAAACTTTTTGTGTCAAGACATTTGAGGTATCACAGAGCGAATCTTACTCTTTGTAATATTGAGTTGAAACAGTTGTTTGTAATTTGTTTTTAAATTGTTTTTGGCGAATTCATTTGTGAAATTCCTTTTATTTCAATTCATGAATTTGTAAGAGAAAGAGTTCATGATATGAATTCAATAGACGTTAACTGGTTATGCAGATCAAGTCAAACTTCTATTTCAGTGTTGGGAAAAGCTGTGGCATTTATAAAACTTGACCATTTCATAACTTTCTACATATCTCAACGAAAGAAACGCATTAAGATATCCTTCAGTAAAATTATGGAGCACACTGATATTCAATGTTTTAGCATCATATGAGTTATAACATGATTTATATAAGGTCTCATTTGTTGGGATCAAAGTCATCAACATATTTTGTTTATTGTGAAACCCATATGGGACTCTAACTTTAATTGAAGTTGTAAGAAAGAAAAAAGACATATTAACCACATGATTACATTGAGTGTGAAAGCATTGTTGTGCGACAAGAAGAAATAAGGAAATTGTATGGTTTTTTTATAATGTTACTGACATCTTTATACCTGAAAAGAATCATAAGATAACAGAATAACAAAATTGTCATTCATTACAAATTGCCTCTATTTGCATGGGTACAAATGACCTTCAGACGTTTGTTTTAATTCTCCAAATTATTTTCATGTCATTGAATTAGTGTGTTTAAAACCTGAATGCGTAATCATTTTATAGAAAAAACTTTCTATTCATCCGAGAGACGCTATTTTGAAACTTGTTTAATAATTCCCCAAGGCAGTTTCAAATTTGATTTAAAGAAAAAGACTGACCTTTTAGGACACACGCTTGCTTGAACTGAACATGGTTCCAACTTTAGGTTCACTTGAATTTTATAACCTGAAATAATATTCTAACATAAATGATAAAAAACCAGACGTGCTGAGGTTTGGATAATCTATCACGTCCTAAAATGGCTGTTTTTATTAGTATATGGAGCACAACACTGATACGACTCCTTTCAAAGACATATCAGTTCGGGAATAAAACACATTTATTATCCACTTAAACATATCATACATGTAAATCCTCGGAACAAGTTCTGGTTAAACTCTAATTATAATTTAAGAGAACATGATTAGACCTTCAGTCAATTCCTTCACCTTAAAAACGAGTTTGATTCTCTATTTTATGTATAGAATCTTTTCCATAATTGCAGATGACCATCGACCAAGTAAAATAGTAGTATTATATTACGTTTTATTCAAGTACACTCAATTTTATATGTGTTGGGATTTAATATAAATAATTTGATTCTCCCTTCATTTCATCATTTTTATTCAGTAAATACCGCTGAAGTTCTTTATCTTTTTTAGAATTGTTGAATTTTTTCCCTTTATAATACTATTGTGTGTGTGTGTGTGTGTGCAAACATTGGCATTTAGACTGTTTTAGTGTACCGTATAGCAAAATTTAGAGATATGTTGCTCTTTAATTAGGTGTTCGGTTGATTTTTCTATCAAAGCCAGCTCAAATAGTGAGAATACATTGTAGTGTTGGTCTCATAACATGTTATTAACATTTTAAAGAGTATTCATATGTTCCCCTAATTTCACTTCACTATTAGCAAAAAATGATTAAATTCAAGAACAGTCAGTAATTTGGACGCAAAATATTACAATTGAAATCGCTTGCCATATTTGACCCAAACAACATTCTTTAACACATTTTCATTAATAAGATCTTCACATTCAGTGTCTCTTTTGCAATGCCGTAATAGTGTTGGTTATGGAGTGTTCATTTTGTATCATCTGACATTTGGCACGTGGGCATGAATTAAAAGCCTAGTCGGATTGTAGATTCTAAACCAACAAATATGGCACGTATGAAAGCATACTAAACGTCAAGTTGAATTACTTCATTCATCTTTAATGATGTATTTGTAAACAAACATCAGCTAAACCAATTACGATGTTGTGCATTTTAACCTTATTTATTTCGACATTCATCTTCCTGAAGAGACATTTTTTTGCTGAATACCTATTGAATCAAAAGAAAGATCTTTTCCCCTTAACTTGCATTTTTGACTGGTAATAAATAAATGTTCATTGTTTGAGTTGTGAAATTGGTCATTACATAATTTATTGAAAACAGTGTTGCCAGTCTGAACAGTTCAACCAGTGTGATGAGAAGATATAAGGGCAATAATGAGCTATTTGGGTATTATAACCGCACCTTTATACCCGAAAATACAATCAGGAATCATCAGATAACAAACTATTGAAATTACCATCCGTTACAAAGTTGGTTCTATTCGCATGGACACAAATGACCTTCCAACGTTATTTCAATTCTCAAAATTATTTTCATGTCATTGGTATAATGTGTCTAAAATCGCAACAAGTAATCATTTTAAAGAAATAAAAAGAAATATTCATCCGGGAGACTTTATTTTGAAACTAGTTTAAACATCCCCTAAGGCAGTTTCAAATTTGATTTTTGAGAAAAGCACCGTGACCTTTTAGGACAGGCACTAGATAGCACTCCAACTGAACTTCATTTGAATGTTAAGTTGATCTAAAATAAATTTCTAAATCAAATGCTAAAAACAGACTTGCTGAAAATTTTGATAATCTATGATGTCCAGAAACAGAGTTACGTCCATTCATTTCTTGGAAATTGCGAACTCTTCTGATAAGATGTCATTCAATTACATACCATTCTGGAAATATAACAATTTATCGTCCACTTAAACATACCATAAATCCTTGCAACAAGTTTGAAACTTTTTTGGGGAGACTCCAATGCTTTTGGAGAAAAATGTTTGACCTTTCAGTCAATTCCTTCACCTTGACAAAGACTTTGATTCTTTTTTTTTTAATGTAAAGAAACATTTCCTTAAAGGTGCTATGGGTTCGATATGGGCTTTTTCCCGATAGTTGATTGCCGCCAATGAGCCGGTTACGTAATGAATTTTACAGTTAACAACATCCAGCAATTCAGACTGCGAAACAACAATGAGGTATTACATCATCACAATCTGATAATAAACCCAGTCAAAGACAGATCAGTCTGAGAACAAAACACATTTATCATCCAATAATCATATCATAAAACTTCGGTCAATGACATATCAGTGTGGATATATAACACATTTATCATGCACTAAAGCATATCATAAATCCTTCGAACAAGTTTGAAACTTTCTGGCTAAACTCCAATGTTTTGAGAGGACAATGTTCCAACCTTCAGTCAATTCCTTCACCTAGACAACGAGTTTGATTCTCTATTTTAAGTATTATGATTTCCTTAAAGGCAAATAACCATCTACCAAGTAAACTAATATTATCATATTCCCTTTTTTTCAATTACACTCATTCTATATGTGTCTGGTTTTAAATTGCTATTCGATCGGGTTTTCTCACTTAAAACATTGTTCTTTTGTAAGAACTGTTTAAGTCATTTATCTCCTACTTCAATTGATACTTAAATGGCATGTTATTTCCTTTAAAATACCATTTATCATTGTCATTTTGCAAACATTGCCATTGAGAGTGTTTTAGGAAACTGTATAGCATAATTAAGAAATATTGTCTACTTTTAATAGGTGGTTTGTTGGTTTCCCATTCAAAGCCCACTCAAACGGGGAACATATTAGTGTTGGTATGATAACATGTTCATTGTTTTTATCAACATTATATAGATTATTAATATGTTGCCTAAACCGTTTAAAACAGGATGAAAAGATCTCAAGCAAAGGTACAATATACAGATTTAAACATGTACACAAACATGTATCTTGTTGGAAACTTGACATTTAAATTTGTAGGCATATGGTCCTTTAAAACCTATTTTCTTATCTATTTTTCAGAAAGCTTCTTAAATAATGATTGTCATTTTGGCGTGCACCAGTTGTACATGTAGTAGTGTAGTTTATGGAAAGACTTTTTATATCTTTTGACATTTGGCACGTGGGCATGAAATAAAAGCCTAGTTAGATTTTAGATTTTAAATCAGCAAATAAAGCACGTATCAAAGCATACAAAATGTCAAGATACAGCACATAATTTCTCTTTCATGTCGAATTTATCAACAAACAGTATCAAGACCAATTACGATGTTATGCATTTGGTGATATTAAAGTTGCATGTATATAAATACATTTCGCACGTGGGGATGACTGTTGCAAGTATCAAAGGAGAATAAAATGTCATGATACAACACTAAATGCCACTTTAAGTACATGAACAATCATGTCATCTACATCATTACGATGTCCTGTATTTGATGATGCTCAGGATATGTACATCACATACAATTTATGTGTGTAGGTACATGTATGTATATTCCAATTACACTGGAATATCTTCCTAAGCGTATGACATATAAATAACATCTATTTTCACATGCATATAGAAGATAATACAAATATGTCTTCATTCGCCCACTAACATAGACACTATTAACAAATTATCAGAGTGCAGATCAGATAAAGTTCACAAGTTAGAGTTGTTACAATTTTAGATATTCTCTTTTAATACACCTTGTGGCATTGAATAATTCATACAGCTATCAAATTGAGGAAGAATTTATGAACCATACAATTTGAAAATGATAAAGCATAACATTACAATTTACAACCATTACCGTCTATTGTTCACGAGCAGGTTATATATAAAGGAATATTTGGAAATGACGTTATTGAGTAAACTTTGAATTTATCTTGGGAATGCCTGGTGTATTTGGTATGTCTGAAAGTAATGAGTAAACATAATATCATGCACGTTTTCTATATGGATTGAATCTCATATGGTTGATTAGTTGTGTTACAAAAGCTGTCATTGGAAGTATGACATTATTCCAACGTCCAGACTGATTTCCTTTCTTATCTCAAAACCTTAAAATCATGAAAAAATCTCATAAAATAGTGATAACGAAACTTCATCAGGCGTGAAAAACAGCATAATATAGTTTCACAGATGCACTTTTGGAAGTCTAGACAAATCTAAGAGTAATCATGGCAGGCAACATATGGTTAAGCTAGGGTTACAGCAATAGACTGTACGTGATCTGTATAGATGTAGATGTTTCTGTTTGAAATTACAACGATGGGATCAATGTTATAAAAATGAGTTTGTTGATGCACTCACATTTGTGCATGTAATAGCAATATGCTGTTTAGATGTAGATGTTTCTGTTTGAGATGACAGCGACCAAGTCAATGTTGTGAAGATGAGTTTGTTGATGCACTCTCATTTGTACATGTAATAGCAATATGCTGTTTAGATGTAGATGTTTCTGTTTGAGATGACAGCGACCAAGTCAATGTTGTGAAGATGAGTTTGTTGATGCACTCTCATTTGTACATGTAATAGCAATATGCTGTTTAGATGTAGATGTTTCTGTTTGAGATGACAGCGACCAAGTCAATGTTGTGAAGATGAGTTTGTTGATGCACTCTCATTTGTACATGTCTGGTAATGGTGCATGATGAAAGTGCATGTTGAATAAAATGGACCTTACATGAGCATTACTAGTAGCAGAAACTGAAACGGATGCATCTTTTTGAAATTATAGACTCGACACACGGTATCAGATATCACTTAGGGTACTGTACCGTTTTACGGAGGAGTCTACTGCAAGTTATGAATGTTACCTCTTGCAAAACATACTTTAGACATCAAATTCAAACGGATCTTATATGAACTACATCACTGAAAAAATTACACCACAGAGCCGAGCTTTGTTCCTGTAACAGTGAGTAGAAGAAGTTGTTTTAAACATGTAATTTCGTTATGAATTGGTTTCTATTTTTTGACAAAGAAGAAATTTTATAAGAAAATTTGAATTTATAAGAACAGGATTCATTATATATAAGTTCACTGTCATATAAACGGTTTATTCAATAAATGTTGACTCATTTTAAATATAAGTAGAACTGTTAGTAAGTGTTGTCAATAAGATGTAGCAGTTATATCATTTTAACTTGACCATGTGAGTGAAACAACCGGATTAACATACCCTTTAGTAAAATTATGGACCAACCTCATATTGAATATCTAAGTATCATATGGCTTTAAATATGATCTTTATAAGGTCTTGTTGTTGAAGATCTCATCTTCATCTTATTTTGTTTATTGTGAAACTGTAATATCCAATTTCAAAATCTGACTGTATTGGAATTTGTAAGAAAAACAGACATTTTAACGGTATAATTGTATTGAGCGTGATAAGCTGTATATTACAGGAAGAAATAAGGACACTGTATAGTCTTTTTGATAATGTTAACAACATCTTGAGCCTGAAAATACAGTAAACTATCATCAGATAACATACTATTAACATCATCAACAAATTACCATCCGTTACAAAGTTGGTTCTATTCGCATGGACAAAAATTACCTTCCAACATTATCTTGATTCTCCAAATTATTTTCATGTCATTGGATTAAAGTGTTCAAAACCTGAATGCGTAATCATTTAAAAAACCTACTATACATCCAAGAGACGCTATTTTGCAACTAGTTTAATCATTCCCCAAGACAGTTTCAAATAAGATTTTTGATAAAAAGAGCATGACCTTTATGACACACAATTGCACTTGAACTGAACTTTGTTTGAACGAAAAGTTCACTTAAACATGCTAACCTGAAAGAGTTTGCTACATAAATGAACAAAACCTAGGCATGCTGAAGATTTTGATAATATATCATGCCCTGTTATGGATTTTCGTCTATCCATTTCTGGGAAATCACATGCAATACTGATAAGATCCCCGTCAAAGACATATTAGTCTGGGAATAAAACACATTTATCATCCACTAAAGCACATTATAAATCCTCGGAACAACTTTGAAGGGTTTCTAACTAAACTCTAACTCCGATTTAAGAGGACGATGTTTGACCGTCAATGAATTGAATTCTTGAACTTGTCTCTGTGTAACATACAAGCACCAGTCCATTCTCCCCCTAAACGGCAGCTAAGTCGAGCTAGCCTCTGTTTGCATTAGACCAAATCAGCTGTTACCAAAATGAGGATTTTAGGACAGTGTCGCTCATTGCACAACTAACTTTGATTGCATCAAATAATGTATCTCCCATTCTAGCCCACAAACTCGGTTAATTTGATCAGAGGCTAGATAAAAATGATATGACCTGATATACCTCAGTTGGGAGAGAATGCATGTTCGTTCAACAGTGGAGATGCATTGTACAGTTCTGACTGAAAATACCAACCCAAACCTTAATTTCAATTCCCTATTATCCTATCCATGAAATGATTAAATTCAGCAGCATTAGTTCGAACACGAAATATTAAATTGAAATCACCTGCAATATTTGACACAAACAACTTTCTTTAAAAAATTTTTATTGAGGAGATCTTCACATTCACGGTTACTAAACCATGAAACACCTTCACAACGCTGGAGTAGTGAAAATTCATTTTGTATCTTTTGACATTTGGCATGTGGGCGTGAAGTAAAAGCCTACTCAGGTTTTAGATTTTAAATCAGCAAATATAGCACGTATCAAAGCAAACACGTAATGTCAAGATAAAATATTTAATTCCTCTTTAATGACTAATTTGTCAGAAAACACATTCAAACCCATTTCCGATGTTATGCATTTGGCGAAATTAAAGTTAAATGCATGTTAATCAACCTTGCATGTTTGAACGATTATTGCAACCAAATGTCACCTATATAACAGTTGATTAGCAACATTAAACCAAATTACGATGTCCTGTATTTAGCAATATGTAGTATGTGCATATCACATAGAAGTGTGTTATGTTCAGGTATGTATATTCACTGCACTGCAGTATATCATGAGGCGTATGCAATATAAATAACCTCAACATAAGCAAACTGCTGTGCCTTCATTCGCCCATGATACTCACACTTATCAATTTATCAGAGTGCAGATCACACTGAGAGCAAGTGCTCTGGTTTACAAGTTTGAGTCCTCAAGATTTCAGATCATGTCTTTGTAAACACGACACAGCACTGAATAATCCATATCTCTATCAAATCGAGGAAGAATTCATCCACTATTCAGTTGGAAAAAGATACAACATTCAATTACAATTTACAAAAATAACTGTCTATTGTTCACGGTCAGGTTATATAAGTATAAGTATATGATTATAATGACGATCTGGTCAATGTTGTTATGAGTTTGTAATGCAATGCCATTTGTGCATGTATGGTAATTGTGCAAAATGAAAGTACATGTTCTTTGATGGGCATTGCAAATATAAAAGTTCAAAAAGACAAACTTGTTTCTCGATACCAGATGTACCTTTAGGGTACTGTACCACGTTTAGAGGCATAAAGGAGTCTAACAAATATCAAATGAAATGTTATTTTTCACAAGACAAACTTTTGAAATCAATGCAAGGGGATCTTATATAAAGTTTTTCACTGTAAAACTGCTAATTGATTACACTTATATCACATGATAGATTCACATATAAATATTTGGAACTACTCCGATTAAACCAAATATTAACATGCTGTCCAAAAGTTCTATTAATAGCCTTCATTAAAAAGATATATAATTGAATTTGTTTGTCTTGTAACTAAGATATTTCATAGATGATAAAGTATGAATTAATAACAAAAAGATTTCATTATGTGTTAGTTCACTGTCATAAAAACAGGAAACTCAATAAAATCTTTTGCCGATGAGTTTATTTGGAAGTACTCCGATCAAACAAAATATTAACATGTTGTCTAAAAGTCTTCATTAAAAAGATATATCAAATGAATTTGTTTATGATAAAGTATGAATTAATAACACATAGATTTCATGATGTGTAAATTCACTGTCATGAAAACAGTAAACTCAATAAATGTTGACTGTTTTAAAAGTATGAGTTTAGCTGTTAACTGTTGTCAACAATATTTAGCAAATGATATTAGAATTGAACCTTTCATGACGTTTTAATCTGCAAGCAAAACGAACACAAAAACATACTCCTCAGGAAAGAAACGGGCTACCCTAATATTTCATATTTAGGCAACATTTGGGTCATTGCATGACCTTTTTATGGTCTCATTGTTGAAGATCTCGTCATCAACGTATTTTGTTTATTGTGAAACTGTCATGTCCCATTAGTAAATCTGAAAGTATGCCAATCTATAAGATAAACAGACATTGAATCCATAAAATGGCTTTGCGAGTGTGAAGAGTTCACTGTGTGACATAGTCTGTCATCCAAACCCTAAAGCAAAAAAAATTAATTGATGACCAACCCAGTCTAGAAAAGTATAGCAAGTCTAGATCGCTAAAGCTTCTTCTGGGCTCCATTTTTTTATTATACAAGAATTGTCTAAAATGCTGTCAATATTGAAGTGTTGACAATATCCCTAGCTTGAAATATAGTCAGGAATTATCAGCTAACAAAATAACAAAATTACCAGCCGTTTGCATGGGCACAAATAACGTTTAAATGTGTCTTTTTCATTCTCCAAATTATTTTCATGTCATTGGATTGGTGTTTAAAATCTGAATGAGATATCGTTTTATGGAATAAACATATTTACCATTTCCTGAAGACGCTATTTTGAAACCATTTTAATCATCCCAGAAGGCAGTCTCAATTTGATTTTGGTGAAAAACTATGACTGACGATTGCATTTGAGATAAACTTTGTATGAACCTAAAATTCACTTGAACTTTCTAACCTGAAATGATTTTCTAACATGAATACAAAAACAACTCGAAAGAGACATCCTGAGGATTTTGATAATCTATCATATCCTGATATAAATTTTCGTCAATTTATTCCAAGATTCCCGTCAAAGATATACCAGCCTAGGAATAAAACCCTTAATAATTCCACTAATACACATCTTAAATCCTTAAAAAAACGTTGTTGGCTAAACTCCACAATTATTTGAGAGAACAGCGTTCGACCTTTCTGTCTATCTTGAAAACTAGTTTGATTCTTGATTTAAGAAATAGAATGCAAACCATATCATTGCTTTTAAGTGACCACCCACAAACCACCTATTGATAGGTAGTGTCTTAGTTATATATCATTTTTATGAATAGTAATCTTAACCACAATCCTCAATTATATAATAATTCGAGAAAGAGTATCAGTCATTTTCTTTTTCAACATTGCCAAAATAGAATTTTTTAAAACCTGTAGAGCAATGTTAACAATTATTGCACAATTTAATGAAGTTATCTATGTAACAAAGTCGGTTGGTTTGACAAGATTCTCTCCGTCGAAGCCCACTAGGAGATACAACGGTGATGTAGTGTTAACATAAACCTATATGTTTTCAATGCAATGAATTGTTAACTATTGAATAGTTCCAGTCTTAAAAAATCTGAAGTTTATCTTGACAAAATATCCTTTTATCCTCCAACAACATTCCTAAAGAAAGTTAATCATTAAGTCCGCCCTCAACATTGAACATTGAAAGTTCCTTTTGTATAATTCACCCCGTGGGCATGGATTGAAAGCTTAGTGAGATTTTAGATTTTAAAACAACAAATATAGTATGTATCAAAGCATACTCAATGTAAAAAAAACCCCACTTATTCCTCTTTTATGATAAATTTGTCAACATACGCCATCGAATTTAATTATGATGTTATGCATTTACTGATTTTTAAGTTACATGTATGTAAATACATCCTGCACGTATGTATGACTATTGCATGTATCAAAGCAAAACAAAATGTCATGACGAAACAATAAATGTCACGATCATGTACGATCTTGTAAACAACATCATTGAAACACATGATGATGTCCTGTATTTAGCAATATTTAGGATATGTATGTTACCTACACGTAAAGAGCGTTTGTACATGTATGTATCATCCAATTTTACTTCAATATCTTAAGATAATCCAAATATGTCTACATTTGCCAATGATATCCACACTATAATCAGATTATCAGATAACGGATAAGAAACCAATGCTGTGAGTCACAAGTTTGAGTCGTTACGATATCAGTTATTCTCTTTGTACACACCTCGTGACATTCAATAATCCGTATCTCTATCAAAACGAGGAGTACTTGATGAAACATTCATTTTTAAAATGACATTACAATTTACAACCTTTACCGTCTATTGTTGTCTATTGTTCACGGGCAGATTATATACTAAGGAATGTTTGGAAGTCATGATTATATCAGCTTAATAGCAATAGTCTTTGAAATGCTTTGCATATACATTCTATCTGAAAGTAATAGGTGAACATGATATTATATCATATGGTTGATAAGTTGGGTTACAAAAGCTAGCTTTGATTGAAAAATCAACTGAAGACAATATGCCCACATCCAGACTGATTTCCTTTCTTATCTCCATACCTTAAAATCATGAAACGATCTCATAAAATAGTGATTAGGAAAGTTCACCGGGCGTGAAAAACACTGTAATATAGTTTCACAGATGCAATTTTCGAAGTCTAGACAAATCTAAGAGTAATCATTGCAGGCAACATATGGTTAAGCTGGGGTTACAGCAATAGACTGTACGTGATCTGTATAGATGTAGATGTTTCTGTCTGAAATGACAACGGCCTGGTTAATATTGTAAAGATGAGTTTGTTGAGGCACTCACATTTTGTGCATGTATGGTACTGGTGCATGATGAAAGTGCCTATTGATTAAGATTGTTTTTTCGATAAGTATTACTAGCAGATCGGATAAAGCACCAGTGCTTTGGTCAAAAAGTTTGAGTCATTGTTCTTTATATATTCGAATCACAGCATTGAATGATACATATCTTTATCAAATCGAGGATGAAAGCTGGCAACGATTTGATAAAAATATGACAATATTCCAACATCCAGACTTATTTAACCTGGTAAGTTGGAACCTTAAATCATAAAAAGATCCCATAAAAAATTAATTATGAAACTTCCTTAGGCGTGAAAAACACTGTTATATAGTTTCACATATGCAATTTTGGAAATCTGAGAGAAATCATTGCAGGCAACATATGGTTAAGCTATAGTCGGTACGTGATATGTAAAAGGTAGATGTTTCTGTTTGAAATGACAACAACTGGGTCAATGTTATATAGATGAGTTTGTTGGTGCACATGGTGTACATGTATGTTAATGGTGCATGGTGATAGTGCATGTTGATTAAGGTGGTTCTTTGATAAACATCATTAGCATAAACGCATCTGCTTGAAGTTATAGACTCGACACACGGTACCAGATGTCCCTTAAGGATACTGTACAACGTTTTAGAGGCATTATGGTATCTAAGGAATTTATCAAATGAAATGGTATTTTTTGCAAAGTTTTGAAATCAATTCAAGGATGTATAATATGAACTTTGTTAATGTACAACTGCTCAGTGATGACAATGTTTTCTCATGCTGGATCCCAGATGAATGTTCAAAAGTACTCAAATTAGACCAAATATTAATATTTTGCTCTTAAGTAGATTCATACAATTCCTGAAACGATTAAATCAATACAATTAGAAATAAAACTTTTTGTGTCGTGACATTTGGGGTATCACAGAGCGAATCTTACTCTTTGTAATATTGAGTTGAAACAGTTGTTTTAACCCTGTAATTTGTTTTTGATTTTTTTCCATGTTTTTTTACGAATTCCTTTAAGAAATTCCTTTAATTTTAAATTTATAATAGTGCAAGAGAAAGATTCCATGATATGAATTCAATAGACGTTAACTGGTTATGCAGTTCAAGTCTAAATTCTATTTCAGTGTTGCTGTGGCATTTATAATAGTTTAACTTGACCATTTCATAACTTTTATATATATGTCAGCGAAACAAACGCATTAAGATACCCTTCCGTAAAATTATGAAGAAACTGATATTCAATATTTTAGCATAAAATCAGTTATAACATGATTTATAAAAGTTCTCATTTGTGGGGATGTCGTCTTCAACTTAATTTGTATATTGTGAAACCAGTTTGGGAATCTAACTTTAAGTGAATTTGTAAGAAGAACAGACATTTAACCACATGATTACATTGAATGTGAAAGAGTTTTTTGTGCGGCAAGAAGAAATAAGGAACTTGTATGGTCTTATTTTTATAGTATTACCAGCATCCAAAAACCTGAAAAAATATAAGATAACAGAATAACGAAATTAATGTCCGTTACACAGTTGGTTCTATTCGCATAGGTTCAAATGGCCTCCAAACGTTTATTTTAATTCTCCAAATTATTTTCATATCATTGTATTAGTTTGTTGAAAACCGTACTCGGTAATCAATTTAAAGATAAAGCGATCTATTCATCTGAGAGACACTATTTTGAAACTATTTTTATCATCCCCCAAGGCAGTTTCAAATTTGATTTTGGAGAAAAGCACCTTGACTTCATATGAAACGGGATTGCACTCAAACTGAACTTTGTTGAATGTTAAGTTCACTTGAATTTTCTAACCGCAAATGATTTTCAAACAACGAATTAAAAAAAAACAGGACCGACCTGAAGACTTTGATAATTTATTATATCCTGATATGGCTCTTTGTCCATTCATTGCTGGGGAATCATGCACAATCTGAAAAGAAACCTTGTCAAAGACAGATCAGTCTGAGAAAAAACACATTTATCATCTAATAATCATATCATAAAACTTCGGTACAAGTTTGAATAATTTCTGGCTAAACGCCAATGTTTTGAGAGAACAATGTAAGACTTGTCAGACAATTCTTTCACCTTGAAATCGAGTTTGATTCTCGATTTTAGAAATAAAATTAAAACCATATGATTGCTTTAAGTTACCACTGACCAACGTTACGATCCACTTTATACTCATTGGTACACAAATTCTTTTTTTTTTAAATGAATAAAGTTAATAAATTCTTTCTTATGTTTTTTGTTGCATTGCTTAATAATGTTTTAGTAATTAATGAATTTTATATGAATAGTTCTAAATAAGAATAGTTATTTTAAATTCTCCAATTGATTCATCACAGTAATTATATTTTTGTTACAGGTTACCAGTCATTTTCCTTTTTCAAATATTGCAAAAGTAAACTATTTGTAACCTTGATAGCAATGCTTAGAAATAGTGCGCAGTCGTATTTTGATATTTGTAAACAAAGTCAGTTGGTTTGACATGATTCTCTCCCTTGAAGCCCAAGCGGACATGGAGCTCGTAGAAGTTGATGTTGTGTTGATAATGACATCATCTTTATTTCCATGACATTTATTTTTGTACTATTATATGTGTGACATTAATAACATATGACTTAAACAATCTATGCAAATCCATATATATTACTCGACAAAAGTTTTGACTGCCTATCAAGTGAGACTATAAAATTGAAGCTTGACTCATATTAAAAATCTTAATCTACTAAAGTTTCATGCATTTGACATTAACGGATCTTGATAATCGTGTGCATCATGAAACGTTACTGTCAAATGCTCAGGAGATGTCCATAGACATGAAAATGTGCGTTTTAAAGTAATTATTAAAGTCTTAAAAAGGGGATATTATTTCACTATTAGGATTGGATGAAATGATTAAGCTTTCGTTACATCACGGTTACTTAATTTATGCTCAAACATGTGAATAAGTGACTATTTGGTTCGGAATTCAATTAGAAAATATGTCTTTACAGCAAGCACTGAGTCTTAAGTTTTGTGGAGTACTATTCATGCATATGATACTTTGAAATGGAAATCGAATAACGTTTTTCGCATGTGCCTTATCAAAGTTAAGATGTTAAAGTGCTTTAGGTTGCTATATTTATTATAATACACTTGATGCTTTCTTTTGAGCATGTATTTTGTTAATTCAGTCTCTTTTTCAAAACGCTGATTTCTAAAGGTTTTATTGTAGTATCTTAGTTTGAATGAACCGCTTGCTAGCTCAATATATGAAACTGTGCATGTTGGGGATATAAACGTTGCTTTGTAGATACCGTTGTTGTATCACGTTGAGTTGACAATTTGCTTTCTGCCTGTAGTTACAGATCTTTGAGTTAGCCTTTAGCTTGCTGATTCCAGTACCGTTTGGTTGTGCACTTTGATTTGTCTGTTGAATGTTTTTATGCAGCTATAACTGACAATAACAGTTGACCTGTTGACGATTTTATGCAGTTAGTTGTCACGAGGGAAAAATTTGCTGATGTTTGTTTTTACATTTTTGCTCTGGGTAAGGTCACCCAAGTTTGACAGATCAACAGGTAGAAACCCGACCAATTGAGTCGTTCAAAAACCTGCTGTCATTCTCTATCTATACATATTTCTTTCTTCCTGTTCCCTGTCTACGCTCTTTTTGATGGCAACATCCACGTGTCTAATAGCAGAAAAAATGATGACAACACTAACAACTCCAACTCACTTACATTATTCAAGTGTAATGATTAGAGAAATGTGTGTCATGGTTGTTGCCAGCTGTTGTTAGTGCCTCTGAAAAGTGTTGGTCTGTTTACAAAAACTTTCTGGTTTGATCACAATATTTATGTTGCTATTAATTTTAATGATGTACTTAATGAAATAAGGAGGGTGGTTTGAGTGAGACTTTATGTCAACGGTCCTGTTATCTGGTTTTCTATGAGGCATGTATGTTTCTGTTCTGAGGTCAAGGGACACATCCAAGAAGATGACAGTTTTCAGGCTGGTCTCGATTGTGTTTTTAGTCCACAGGAATTTGTTTAGTCGTCTTCACTTCCAGAGCTTCACTGTGACACATCAATCATCTCTGTATAGTCCCACACCTTGCATTGAGGGTATTTGTTTAAGTTCATGTAGTTTGAAAAGACCAACAAACTAACAAATCTAGGCTCCCGTATTAACCATTGAAAAATCAAATTGATCTCGGCCTTTCTCCCTCTCAAATGTACTACCCTTGTTCCAGTGAACTCTTGTGAAGCTGTAGACACGTGAAGTACACAAGCTGTGTAAGAAGTAGGTACACTTCAGTTTGTCTGATGATTGCCACACAGAACACTAGTGTATGCATGAAATGAGTTACAAACATGAACTGACCAACTTTATAACACATCTGTATTTATA
Source organism: Steromphala cineraria (assembly GCA_916613615.1). Lineage (NCBI taxonomy): Eukaryota > Metazoa > Mollusca > Gastropoda > Trochida > Trochidae > Steromphala > Steromphala cineraria. The sequence continues at coordinate 46,536,754 of OU744720.1, forward strand.
CCACGTGCATTGTATGTGTCTATGCACTTTGATGTATATTCCAATTGCACTGAAATGTCTTCAGTGGCATATTATATAAATAACGTCATTTGTCACGATAATGTAATAAGATAATCTAAATATCTGTCCATCGCCAACGATATCCACAATATAATCAGATTATCAGAGTACAGATCGGATAAGAAATCATGGCTGTAGTTCACAAGTTTGAGTCGTTATGATTACAGATATTCTCTTTGTATAGACCTCGCCGCATTGAAAAATCCATATCTCTATCAAATCGAGGAAGAATTTATGAACCATTCTGTTTGAAACTGAAATAACATAACATTACAATTTACAACCATTACCGTCTATTGTTCACAGGCAGGTTATATACACAAATGAATGTTTGGAAAGGCGAGATTGAATAAGCTTAATAACATTTACCTTTGATATGCTCTATTGTGGATTTGGTCTGTCTGTAAAGAAATCGGCTGTGAACATGATAGTATTCCAGTTTTCTCTAGGGAATTTCATTTCATATGCTTGATTTGTTGGGTTAAAAAAGTTAACATCGATTGAAAAACGAATGATGACAATATATCCACATACAAACTAATTTCATTTGTTATCTACAAACTTTAAATTCATGAAACGATCCCATAAAATAGAGATTAAGATACTTCATCAGGCGTGAAAAACACTGTAATATAGTTTCACAGATGCAATTTTGGAAGTCTAGACAAATCTAAGAGTAATCATTGCAGGAAACATATGGTTAAGCTGGGGTTACAGCAATAGACTGTACGTAATCAGTATAGATGTTTCTGTTTGAAATGACAACGACCGGGTCAATGCTGTAAAGATGAGTTTGCTTACATGCACACTCATTTGTGCATGTATGGTAATGGTGCATGATGAAAGTACATATTGATTACGATCTGTCTCTAAGTATCAGTCTTGCATTAATGCTTAAACCTACGCATCTACTTGGAGTTTGCTTCGTCTGCCAGTTGTAACGTCCCTTAAACGGACAAGAGCACGTTTTTTAAAAGTTATCCAATTTTCTTAGTTTATGTCACATGAATTATCGTCAGGACGTTCAACACCCATTAACTGAGTCAGATTATGCGTAGATGTGTAACAAATCATTAATTACGAAGCAAAACCCACTGGCTGTATTACCTTTTAATCAGTTGAAGTAGAGACCTGAATTGGCTCTCCATAACTTAACATGATACGTTCATTTAAGGAATGCATTTTTATATTATTTGGCATTATAGATATTGATTTTCATGTTATACATTTTTACACAATATGTGCCACTGCCCCTTTTAAGGCGAAAATAGGATTACATGTCACTGATTGCAAGTTCCTATATAAATCAATAAAAGGAGATCTTTTATGAATGTACAATGTCGATTGAAAGGTGTTTATCCAAACATGACCACATGCAGTTTTAATGTGTTACTTTGTTCTACTATAACAGATAAACCGATTGTGTAATGAAATGTTGTAACATATTCACGTTAATATGGATCTTTTAACAAAAACGATTTAGACAAATGTACTTAGGTGTCTGAAAAAGACAATGGTATGCGTTGTTATCATCACATATGGCAAACCTTATCATTAGACTGATTTTTTAAAGAATATCAGTAACTTCAATTGTGATGCTTAAAGGCGAACGTTGATGGTTTTCCTTAAAAATGGAAAAAGTTCTGAGGTTAGGGGGCCCCGATGTTTGAAACTTTGTTTTGAAAATTGTCTAAAGTAAAAAAATACCCATATTCATGGAGATGTGGATAAAGGCGGTGTTTGATTGCTTAGGGAAAACTCTTGGGAACTTTTGTTGTAATATATGAAAGTCCCATTTTAACTAAACACAAATACAAATGTTATCTCACATTTAAGATGAATATGAACGTTAAGAGAGGGATGAGAACTATATATACGTATGGTGTCTAAAACCCCAAATCCAGATATTAATCTGTATTCATAATACGTAAATTTATGTGTGTATGTACTTTTAAAGAAAATATTCCAATTACACTGAAATATGTTCAGAATCGTCTGCTATATGAACAACGTCAATGTTCACGATAATATAATAAGATAATCTAAATATGTGTTCATCTCCCACACTATAATCAGATTATCAGAGTACAGATCAGATAAGAAACCATTGCTGTGGTTCACAAGTTTTAGTCGTCATGATTTCAGATATTCTCTTTGTATACACCTCACCGCATTGAATAATCCATATCTCTATCAAATCGAGGAAGAAATTATGAACCATTCTGTTTGAAACTGAAATAACATAACATTTCAATTTACAACCATTACCGTCTATTGTTCACAGGCAGGTTATATACACAAAGGAATGTTTGGAAAGACGAGATTGAATAAGCTTAATAACATTTATCTTTGATATTCTCTATTGTAGATTTGGTCTCTCTGAAAAGAAATGAGTGAACATGATAGTATTTCAGTTTTCTCTAGAGAATTCAATTTCATATGCTTGATTTGTTGGGTTACAAAAGGTGACATTGATTGAAAAACGAATGATGACAATACATCGACATAATACAAATTTCATTTGTAATCTACAAACCTTAAAATCCTGAAACGATCCCATAAAATAGTGATTACAAAACGTTATCGGGCGTGAAAAACACTGTAATACAGTTTCACAGATGCAATTTTGGAAGTCTAGACAAATCTTAGAGTAATCATTGCAGGCAACATATGGTTAAGCTGGGGTTACAGCAATAGACTGTACGTGATCTGTATAGATGTAGATTTTTCTGTTTGAAATGGCAACGACCGGGTCAATGTTGTATAGATGAGTTTGTTGATGCAATCTCATTTGTGCATGTATGGTAATGATGCATGATGAAAGTACATATTGAATAAGTTTGTCTTTTTACTATAAGTATTACTAGCATAAAAGCATAAGGTGCAGATCGGATAAAGTACCAGTGTTTTAGTCCATTTTAGTCTTTGGAATTTTATATTAAGGATTTGTTAGAAAAGCTTGACTCGATTAAGAAAATTAATTATGACAGTGTTCTAACATCAAGACTAATTGCACCTGTTCACCAAGAACCTTTAAATCATGACAATATCCCATCAAATAGTGATTACTAAACTTCATCGGGCGTGAAAAATATTGTAATATAGTTTCACAGAAGCAATTCTTGAAGTCTAGACAAATCTAAGGGTAATCATTGCAGGCATTCTCTCTCCACAGAGGCAGATCAAGTCATGAACTGTTGATAAAGCCTCTGTTCTATTACGCTGACTTGGTGGGATAGAATGGGAGATGCCTGATTGGAGGAAATCAAAGTAAGTTGTGCAATCAGCAACGCTGGTCTTAAATCATAATTTTGGCTACTGAATCAATGCAAAAGTATTGTGATATGAACCACCCTTTCTATGCGAAAAGCGTTGTCATTTGATAAAGAAATTCAAATGGATTGTGAGGCAATTTTTCCGCTAGGGGAAACTATCGGAACCCAGGGATATATTAACATTTCATGACTTGATCTGCATTTCAGACAATATATGGTAAAGTTGGGTTCAAGGAATAGACTCTACTTGGTTTGTATAGATGTAGATCTTTCTGTTTGAAATGACAATGACTGGGTCATGTTTGTAATGGTACAAATTCGTCAATGAGGAATGAAAAGTAACGTTGGCCTGTGCAAATAGACTTTATTTATATGTCAAACCCCTTCGAAGTTATTGCAGTTAAAAATTACATATATCTGCACACATGTAACATACATATCCTAACTATACAGTGTACCTAAATACAGGACATTATAATTAGTTACAATGTTGCTGTTCACATGATAAACATGAACCCAAAGTGACATTTAGCGTTTTATTTTATTTTGCTTCGTCCCCATGTGCAAGATATATTTTAACATGTAACGAAAATTTCACTACATGCACAACATCATTATTGGTTTTGCTGATGTTTGTTTACAAATTCGTCATTAAAGAGAAATTAAGTAATTTAACTTGACAGTTAGTATACTTTGATACGTGCCATATTTGTTGATTTAGAAACTAAAATCCGACTAGGCCCACGTGCCAAATGTCAAATGATACAAAAAAAGAAATTTCCCGCTAACTACACTGCTACAGTGTTGCAAAAGAGATTTAGGAGGCTGTGAATGTGAAGATTTTAAAGAATGGTTTCGCTGTCAAATATGGCAAATAATAATAATAATTAGGGTATTTATATAGCGCACATATCAACACCGAATGCATGCTCAAGGCGCTCCCTGAATTATTACCCTGGTCTAACCCAAGCTGCTGATTAAGCGCTTGATGGGTCATCTCCAACACAACTTTCACCAGGTACCCATTTCCTGCTGGGTGAACAGAGGCACATTTTGAATAAAGTCTCTTGCCTAAGGCGACACCACAAGTTATTCAACTTGTGTCTCAGTGTGGGGCAGGGAATAACACTTCAAACTCTCAGTTCATTCAGCAATGAATCAATGAAATGATTTCAATTGTAATAGTTTGCGATCGAACTACTGACTTTTAACTACTTACAATAAAAATATTTATATTTTGCTAAAAGTGAAGTCAAATTAAGGTTTAAGTTGGTAAATTTGACCGAAAACCAAACTATGAACCTTGACTGGTGCACGCCAGTAAGTCAATCATTACATTAGAAATCTTCCTAATACAGACAGAAATATAGGTTTTAAAAGATCATATGACTAAACATATGAATGTGACGTTACGTTTCGGAAAAGTATGTACCTATGGTTAAGGTGAGGTTACATCAATAGACTGAACATGATATTTATAGATGTAGATGTTTCTGTTTAAAAGACAACACCCGGGTAAATGCGTAATGATGAGTTTGTTGATGCACTCTCTTTTGTACATGTTTGGTAATGGTGCATGATGAAAGTGCTTGTTGATTAAGATGGTTCTTTGATAAGCATCATTAGCATAAATGCATCTGCTTAAAGTTATAGACTCGGCACACGGTACCAGATGTCCCTTAAGTGTACTGTACCACGTTTTAGAGGCATTAAGGGGTCTAACGAATTTATCAAATGAAATGGTATTTTTTGCAAGACAATTTTTTTAAATCAATTAAGGGAGGTCTTATATGAACTTTGTTACTGTACAACTGCTCAGTGATGACAATTGTTTCACATGCTGGATCCCAGATAAATGTTTGAAGGTACTCAAATTAGACAATATATCAATATTTTGCTCTTAAGTTGAATCATACAATTCCTGAAACGATTAAATCAATACAATTAAAAATAAAACGTTTTGTCTCTTGACATTTGGGGTATCACAGAGCGAATCTTACTCTTTGTAATATTGAGTTGAAACAGTTGTTTTAACCCTGTAATTTGTTTTTGAATTGTTCCCATGTTTTTGACGAATTCCTTTAAGCAATTCCTTTAATTAAAATTATAATATTGTAAGAGAAAGATTCCATGATATGAATTCAATAGACGTTAACTGGTTATGCAGGTCAAGTCAAACTTCTATTTCATTGTTGGGACAAGCTGTTGAATTTATAACAGTTTAACTTGACCATTTCAGAACAAACGCATTAAGATACCCTTCAGTAAAATTATGGAGCAAACTGATATTCAATATTTTAGCATAAAACGAGTTATAACATGATTTATGAAAGGTCTCATTTGTGGGGATGTCATCTTCAATTTATTTTGTATATTGTGAAACCAATTTGGGAATCTAACTTCAAGTGAATTTGTAAGAAAAACAGACATTTTATTACATGATTACATTGAATGTGAAATACTTTTTTGTGCGGGAAGGAGAAATTAGGAAATTGTATGGTCTTTTTTTATAGTATGACAGGCATCGAAAAACCTGAAAAAAATACAAGATAACAGAATAACAAAATTAATGTCAGTTACACAGTTGATTCTACAAATGGTAGTACAAATACAAATGGCTTTCGAACGTTTATTTTAATTCTCCAAATTATTTTCATATCATTGTATAAGTTTCTTGAAAACCGTACTTGGTAATCAATTTAAAGATAAAGCGCTCTATTCATCTGAGACACTATTTTGAAACTATTTTTATCATCCCCCAAGGCAGTTTCAAATTTGATTTTGGAAGAAGCACCTTGACCTCATATGAAACGGGATTGCACTCCAACTGAACTTCGTTGAATGTGAAGTTCACTTGAACTTTCTAACTTCAAAAGATTTTCTAAGATGAATTAGGAAAACAGAACAGACTTGCGGAAGACTTTGATAATCTATTATATCCTGATATGGCTCGATGTCCATTCATTCCTGGGAAACATGCACAATCTGAAAAGAAACCTTGTCAAAGATAGATCAGTCTGAGAATAAAACACATTTATCATCCAATAATCATATCATAAAACTTGGGTACAAGTTTGAATTCTTTTTGGTTAAATGCCAATGCTTTTAGAGAACAGTGTCAGATTTTTCAGACAATTCTTTCACCTTGAAAACGATTTTGATTCTCGATTTTACAAATAAAATGCAGACCATATCTTTGCTTTAAGTTACCACTGACCAACTGAAATATTCACTTTATACTCATTTGGTACATAAATTCTAAGTTTTTTAAATGAATAAAGTAAATATATTCTTCCTTTTTTGTTTTTTGTTGCATTGCTTAATAATGTTTTAGTAATGAATGAATCCCATATGAATAGGTATTAGTAGAATAGTTACATTAAATTCTCCTATTGATTCATCACATTAATTCTATTTTTTTGTTACAGATTTTTCTTTTTCAAATATTGCAAAAGTAGACTATTTGTAACCTTGATAGCAATACTTAGAATTAGTGCGCAGTCGTATTTCGATATTTGTACGCAAAGTCAGTTGGTTTGACATGATTATCTCCCTTGCAGCCCAAGCGGACATGGAGCTCGTAGAAGTTGATGTTGTTTTAATAATGACATCATCTATATTTCTATGACATTTATTTTTGTACTATTATATGTTTGACACTTATAACATATGAGTGAAACAATCTAAGCAAATCCATATATATTACTCGACAAAAGGTTTGACTCGCTATCAAGTGAGACAATAAAATTGAAGCTTGATTCACATTGAAAAACTTGATCTATTAAAGTTTCATGAATTTTACATAAACGAATCTTGATAATCATGTGCATCATGAAACGTAACTGTCAAATGCTCAGGAGATGTTCATAGACATGAAAATGTGTGTTTTAAAGTAACTATTAACGCCTTGTAAAGGGGACATTATTTCACTATTGGGATCGGATGAAATGATTAAGCTTTCGTTACATCACGGTTAGTTAATTTATGCTCACACATGTAGATTTGTGACTATTTGGTTCGTAATTTAATTAGAAAATATGGCTTTACAGCAAGCACTGAGTCTTAAATTTTGTGGAGTAGTATTCATGCATATGACAATAAATACTTTGAAATGGAAATCGAATAACGTTTTTCGCACGTGCCTTATCAAAGCTCAGACGTTAAAGTGCTTTAGGTTGCTATATTTATTATAATACACTTGATGCTTTCATTTGAGCATGTATTTTGTTAATTCAGTCTCTTTTTCAAAACGCTGATTTCTAAAGGTGTTATTGTAGTATCTTAGTTTGAATAACCGCTTGCTAGCTCAATATATGAAACTGTGTCTGTTGGGGATATAAACGTTGCTTTGTGGATGCCGTTGTTGTTTAACGTTGAGTTGACAATTTGCTTTCTGTCTGTAGTTACAGTCCTCTAAGTTAGCCTTCAGCTTGCTGATTCCAGTACCGTTTGGTCGTGTACTTTGATTTGTCTGTTGAATGTTTTTATGCAGCTATAACTGACTATAACAGTTGACCTGTTGACGATTTTATGCAGTTAGTTGTCATGAAGGAAAAATTTGCTGATGTTTGTTTTTACAGTTTTGCTCTGGGTAAGGTCATCCAAGTTTGACAGATCAACAGGTAGAAGCCTGGCCAAATTGAGTCGTTCAAAAACATGCTGTCATTCTCTATCTATGCATATATTTCTTCCTGTTCTCTGTCTACGCTCTTTTTCATAGCAACATCCACGTCTTTAATAGCAGGAAAAATTATGACAACACTTACAACTCCAACTCACTCACATTTATTCCAGTGTTTCCAGTGTTATGTTAGAGAAATGTGTGTCAGGGTTGAAACCAGCTGTTGTTAGTGCCTCTGAAAAGTGTAGGGCTGTTTACAAATACTTTTGGTTTAAACACAATATTTATGTTGCTATTCTTTTTAATGATTGCTTTGGTATATTCTTAAAGTGACACAGAGTATCTTTCTTAAAATTTTATTTGGTTTTGATAAGCTACAAAATATCTAATATGCTGATTGAAGTTCATATCTCATCACTGGACTTGTAAATATATCAATTTATGCATAATATCTATAAAATGCTTGATTTTATGGAAAATCAAGAAAACATCTAAAAAATACGTTTAATATTCGAAATTATGCATCAATTAATCTACCTATTAGCTACAATACCTAACAAACACTATCGAATCGAATATATATTCCTGTCAGCTTATGACAAGGTTTCAAAATTACGTTTGGCCACATAGTCCGTTTTTTTAATCAAAATCCCGACTTTGAATGGCCGTATTTTTGCTCTCATGTTCTGATTGACCTTTAATTTGTTATTTTCAGTAACAGTTAGTGGTTCCCGATGTAATAACATTGATTTAAAAAAATGACATATGTGGTCCTATCAACATACTCTGTGTCTCTTTAATGAAATCCGGAGGGTTGTTTGATTGAGATTTGATGTCGACAGTCTCCTTATTTGCTTTTCTATGAGGCTTGTATGTTTCTATTCTGAGGTCAAGGGTCTCACCCAGGACTTAAAGTTGACAGTTTTCAGGTTTGTCTCGTTTGTGATTTCAGACCACATTATTTGTTTTTTCCTCAATCTGTCGTCTTCACTTCCAGAGCTTCACTGGGACACATCAGACATCTCTGTATAGTCCTACACTTTTTATTGAGGGTATTTGTTCATTTCATGTTGTTTAAAAAGACCAAACATACTAACAAATCTAGGCTCCGGTATGCACCATTGAAAAATCAAATTGATCTCGGCATTCCCCCTTCTCAAATGTAATACCATTGTTCCAGTGAACTCTTGTAAAGCTGTAGACAGTGAGAAGTAGGTACACTTCAGTTTGTATAATGATTGCCACACAGAGTACTTGTGTATGCATGAAATGAGTTACAAACATGAACTGACCATCTTTATAACACATCTGTATTTATACCAAGTGCAATGTATGTGTCTATGTACTTTGATGTATATTCCAATTACACTGAAATGTCTTCAGTGGCATGTTATATAAATAACGTCATTTTTCACGATAATGTAATAAGATAATCTAAATATGTGTCCATCGTCCACGATATCCACACTATAATCAGATTATCAGAGTGCAGATCGGGTAAGAAACCATTGCTGTGGTTCACAAATTTTAGTCGTAATGATTCTAGAAATTCTCTTTGTATGTACCTCGCCGCATTGAATAATCCATATCTCTATCAAATTGAGGAAGAATTTAGGAACCATTCTGTTTGAAACTGAAATAACATAACATTACATGTCTATTGTTCACAGGCAGGTTATATACACAAATGAATGTTTGGAAAGACGTAATTGAATAAGCTTAATAACATTTACCTTTGATATGCTCTATTGTGTATTTGATCTGTCTGAAAAGACATGAGTGAACATGATAGTTTTTCAGTTTTCTCTAGGGAATTTCATTTCATATGCTTGATTTGTTGGGTTACAAAAGATAACAGCGATTGAACAATGAATGATGACAATATATCCTCATACAAACTAATTTCATTATTTATCTACAACCTTAAAATCATGAACGATCCCATGAAATAGAGATTAAGAAAGTTCATCGGGCATGTAAAACACTGTAATATAGTTTAACAGATGCAATTTTGGAAGTCTAGACACATCTAGGAGTAATCATTGCAGGCAACATATGGTTAAGCTGGGGTTACAGCAATAGACTGTACTTGATCTGTATAGATGTAGATGTTTCTGTTTGAAATGACAATGACCGGGTCAATGTAGTAAAGATGAGTTTGTTGATGCACTCTCCTTTGTACATGTATGGTAATGGTGCATGATGAAAGTACATTAAAATCTGTATCTAACTATCATTCTTGCATTAATGCTTGAACCTACGCATCTACTTGGAGTTCGCTTCGTCTGCCAGTTGTAACGTCCCTTAAAGGGACAAGAGCACGTTTTTTAAAAGTTATCCAATTTTCCTAGTATATGTCACATGAATTATCGTCAGGACGTTCAATACCCATTAACTTAGTCAGATTATGCGAAGATGTATAAGAAATTATTTATTATGAAGCAAAACCCACTGGCTGTGAATACCTTTTAATCAGTTGAAGTAGAGAACTGAATTCGCTTTCCATAACTTAATATGGTACGTTCTTTTATGGAATGCTTTTTTTTACTAATAAATATTGCCTTGCAATTGGTATAATAGATTTTGATTTTCATGTGAAAATGTTTACACAATATGTGCCACTGTCCCTTTAAGGCGAAAATAGTATTTAATGTCACTAATTGCAAGTTACTATATAAATCAATAAAAGGAGATCTTTTCAATAAAATGAGATCTTTTATGAATGTACCATGGTCGATTAAAAGGTGTTTATCCAAACATGACCACATCCAGTTTTAATGTGTTACTTTGTTCTACTATAACAGATAATCCGATTGTGTAATGAAATGTTTAACATATTCACGTTAATATGGATATTTTAACAAAAACGATTTAGACAAAGGTGCTTAGGTGTCTGAAACAATCAATGGTATGCGTTGTTATCATCACATATGGCAAACATTATCATAAGATTGATTTTTTTAAGAATATCAGTAACTTCAATTGTTATGCTTATAGGCGAATGTTCATGGTTTTCCTTAAAAATGGAAAAAGTTCTGAGGTTGGGGGCGCCGATGTTTGAAACTTTGTTTTGAAAATTGTCTTAAGCAAAAAATACCCATATTCATGGAGATGTGGATAAAGGCCGTGTTTGATTGCTTAGGGAACAGTCTTGGGAACTTTTGTTGTAATATATGAAAGTCCAATTTTAACTAAACACAAATACAAATTTTATCTCACATTTAAGATGAATATGAATGTTAAGAGAGGGATGAGAACTATATATACGTATGGTGTATAAAACCCAAAATCCAGGTATTAATCTGTATTTATAATACGTAAATGTATGTGTGTATGTACTTTTATGAATATTCCAATTACACTGAAATACCTTAAGAAGCGTCTGTTATATGAAAGACGTCAATATATTAAGATAATCTAAATATGTGTCCATCGTCCACGATATCCACACTATAATCAGATTATCAGAGTTCAGATCGGGTAAAACAAATTTGCTGTGGTTCACAAGTTTTAGTCGTTATGATTTCAGAAATTCTCTTTGTATATACCTCACCGCACTGAATAATCCATATCTCTATCAAATCGAGGAGGAATTTATGAACCATTTTGTTTGAAACTGAAATAATATAACATTACAATTTACAACCATTACTGTCTATTGTTCACAGGCAGGTTATATACACAAAGGAATGTTTGGAAAGCCGAGATTGAATAAGCTTAATAACATTTATCTTTGATATGCTCTATTGTGTATTTGGTCTGTCTGAAAAGAAATCAGTGAACATGATAGTATTTCAGTTTTCTCTAAAGAATTCAATTTCATTTGCTTGATTTGTTGGGTTACAAAAGGTGACATTGATTGAAAAACGAATGATGACAATACATCGACATAATACAAATTTCATTTGTAATCTACACACCTTAAAATCCTGAAACGATCCCATAAAATAGTGATTTCAAAACTTTATCGGGCGTGAAAAACACTGTAATACAGTTTCACAGATGCAATTTTGGAAGTCTAGACAAATCTAAGAGTAATCATTGCAGGCAACATATGGTTAAGCTGGGGTTACAGCAAGAGACTGTACGTGATCTGTATAGATGTAGATGTTTCTGTTTGAAATGGCAACGACCGGGTCAATGTTGTATAGATGAGTTTGTTGATGCAATCTCATTTGTGCATGTATGGTAATGATGCATGATGAAAGTACATATCGAATAAGTTTGTCTTTTTACTATAAGTATTACTAGCATAAAAGCATAAAGTGCAGATCGGATAAAGTACCAGTGTTTTAGTCCATTTTTGTCTTTGGAATTTTATATTAAGGATTTGTTAGAAAAGCTTGACTCGATTAAGAAAATAATTATGACAGTGTTCCAACATCCAGACTAATTGCACCTGTTCACCAAGAACCTTTAAATCATGACAATATCCCATCAAATAGTGATTACTAAACTTCATCGGGCGTGAAAAATATTGTAATATAGTTTCACAGAAGCAATTCTTGAAGTCTAGACAAATCTAAGGGTAATCATTGCAGGCATTCTCTCTCCACAGAGGCAGATAAAGTCATGAACTGTTGATAAAGCCTCTGTTCTATTACGCTGACTTTGTGGGATAGAATGGGAGATGCCTGATTGGAGGAAATCAAAGTAAGTTGTGCAATCAGCAACGCTGGTCTTAAATCATCATTTTGGCTACTGAATCAATGCAAAAGTATTTTGATATGAACCACCCTTTCTATGCGAAAAGCGTTGTCATTTGATAAAGAAATTCAAATGGATTGTGATGCAATTTTTTCCGTCAGGGGAAACTATCGGAACCCAGGGATGTATTAACATTTCAAGACTTGATCTGCATTGCAGGCAATATATGGTTAAGTTCGGTTCAAGGAATAGACTCTACTTGGTTTGAATAGATGTAGATCTTTCTGTTTGAAATGACAATGACCGGGCCAAGTTTGTAATGGTACAAATTCGTCAATGGAGAATGAAAAGTAACGTTGGCCTGTGCAAATAGACTTTATTTATATGTCAAACCCGTTCGAAGTTATTGAAGTTAAAAATTACATATATCTGCACAAATGTAACATACATATCCTAAATATACAGTGTACCTAAATACAGGACATTATAATTAGTTACAATGTTGCTGTTCACATGATAAACATGAACTCAAATTGACATTTAGCATTTTATTTTATTTTGCTTCGTCCCCACGTGCAAGATATATTTTAACATGTAACGGAAATGTCACTAAATGCACAACAGTATTATTGGTTTTGCTGATGTTTGTTTACAAATTCGTCATTAAAGAGGAATTAAGTAATTTAACTTGACATTTAATATACTTTGATTCGTGCCATATTTGTTGATTTAGAATCTAAAATCCGACTAGGCTTTTAATTCATGCCCGCGTGCCAAATGTCAAATGATACAAAATGAACTTTCCACTAACTACACTGCTACAGCGTTGCAAAAGAGATTTAGGAGGCTGTGAATGTGAAGATTTTAAAGAATGTTTTTTCTGTCTAATATGGCAAATGATTTCAATTATAATAGTTTGTGATCGAACTACTGACTTTTAACTACTTAAAATAAAAATATTTATATTTTGCTACAAGTGAAGTCAAATTAAGGTTTAAGCTGGTAAAAACTGAACAACGAATCTTGAGTAAGTCAATCATTACAATAGAAATCTTCCTAATACAGACAGAAATATAGGTTTTAAAAGATCATATGACTAAACATATGAATGTGACGTTAAGTATTGGAGAAGTATGTAAGTATGGTAAGCTTGGGTCACAGCAATAAACTGTACATGATATTTATAGATGTAGATGTTTCTGTTTAAAATGACAACGACTGGGTAAATGCGTAATGATGAGTTTGTTGATGCACTCTCTTTTGTACATTTGGTAATGGTGCATGATGAAAGTGCATGTTGATTATGATGGAATTTTGATAAGCATCATTAGCATAGACCCGTCAGCTTGAAGTTATAGACTCGACACACGGTACCAGATGTCCCTTAAGGGTAATGTACCACGTTTTAGAGGCATTATGGTGTCTAACGAATTTATCAAATGAAATGGTTTTTTTTGCAAAACAAACTTTTGAAATCAATTTAAGGAGGTCTTATTTGAACTTTTGTTACTGTACAACTGCTCAGTGATGACAACGTTTCTCTTGCTGGATCCCAGCTAATGTTCAAAAGTACTCAAATTAGACCGTATATCAATATTTTGCTCCTAAGTTGACTTATACAATTCATGAAACGATTAATTCAATACAATAAAATATAAAACTTTTTGTGTCGGGAAATTTGACCATCACAGAGCGAATCTTACTCTTTGTAAAATTGATTTGAAACAGTTGTTTTAACCCTGTAATTTTTTTTGAATTGTTCCCATGTTTTTGATGAATTCCTTCAAGAAACTCCTTTAATTTCAATTTATGAATTTGTAAGAGAAAGATTCCATGATATGAATTCAATAGAGGTTAACTGGTTATGCAGTTCAAGTCAAACTTCTATTTCAGTGTTGGGACAAGCTGTGGTTTTATAACAGTTTAACTTGACCATTTCATAACTTTTATATATGTCAGCGAAACAAACGCATTAAGATACCCTTTAGAAAAATTATGGAGCAAACTGATATTCAATATTTTAGCATAAAACGAGTTATAACTTGATTTATCAAAGGTCTCATTTGTTGTAATCTCGTCTTCAACTTATTTTGTAAATTGTAAAACCCATTTGGGAATCTAACTTTAAGTGATTTTGTAAGAAAAACAGACATTTTAACTACATGATTACATTGAGTGTGAATTTATTGTGTGTGCGACAAGAAGAAATAAGGGATTGTATGGTCTTTTTTTATAGTTTTACCGGCATCCAAATATCTGAAAAAAATATAAGATAACAGAATAACAAAATTACCGTCCGTTACAAATAGGTACAAATGACCTTCAAAACGTTTATTTTCATTCTCCAAATTATTTTCATGTTATTATATTAGTTTGCTGAAAACCGTGTTTGGAATCATTTTATAGATAAAGTGTTCTATTCATCTGAGAGACACTATTTTGAAACTATTTTTATCACTCCCCAAGGCAGTTTCAAATTTAATTTCGAGAAAAGCACCTTGACCTCATATGAAACAGGATTGCACTCAATCTGAACTTCGTTGAATGTTAAGTTCACTTGAATTTTCTAACCTCAAATGATTTTCTAAGATGAATCAAGAAAACAGAACAGACCTGAAGACTTTGATAATCTATTATATCCTGATGTGGCTCTTCGTCCATTCTTTGCTGGGGAATCATGCACAATCTGATAAGAAACCCCTCCAAAGACAGATCAGTCTGAGAATAAAACACATTTATCATCCAATAATCATATCTTAAAAATTTCTGTCTAAACGCCAATATTTTGAAAGAACAATGTCAGACTTTTCAGACAATTCTTTCACCTTGAAAACGAGTTTGATTCTCGATTTTAGAAATAAAACTGCTTTAAGTTACCACTGACCAACTAAACTATTCACTTTATACTCATTTGGTACACAAATTCAAATTTCTAAAAAATGAATAACGTTCATAAATCCTTCCGAATGTTTTATTTTAGCATTTATAGGTAGTGTTTTAGTAATTAATGAATCTCATATGAATAGTTATGAGTTAGAAATGTTATATTAAATTCTCCTATTGATTCATCACATTAATTCCATATTTGTTACAGGTTACCAGTTATTTACCTTTTCAAATATTGCAAAAGCAAGTATTTGTAACCTTGAGAGCAATACTTAGAAATAGTGCGCAGTTGTATTTTGATATTTGTAAACAAAGTTTGACATGATTCTCTCCCTTGAAGCCCAAGCGGATATGGAGCTTGATGAAGTTGATGTTGTTGATAATGACATCATCTATATTTCTATGACATTTATTTTTGTACTATTATATGCGTGACATTAATAACATAATATTATGACTGAAACAATCTAAGTAAATCTTTATATATTACTCGACAAAAGTTTTGACTCGCTATCAAGTGAGACTATAAAATTTAAGCTTGACTCGTATTGAAAACAAAATCTACTAAAGTTTCATGCATTTGACATTAACGGATCTTGATAATTATGTGCATCGTGAAACGTTACTGTCAAATGCTCAGGAGATGTCCATAGACATGAAAATGTGCGTTTTAAAGTAATTATTAAAGCCTGATAAAGGGGACATTATTTCACTATTGGGATCCGATGAAATGATTAAACTTTCGTTACATAACGGTTACTTAGTTTATGCTCAAACATGTAGATTTGTGACTTTTTGGTTCGTAATTCAGTTAGAAAATATGGCTTGACAGCAAGCACTGAGTCTTAAATTTTGTGGAGGAATATTCATGCATATTACAATACATACTTTGAAATGGATATCAAATAACGTTTTGAGCATGTGCCTTATCAAAGTTAAGACGTTAAAGTGCTTTAGATTGCTCCATTTATTATAACACACTTGATGCTTTCTTTTGAGTTGGCAGATGCATTTTGATAATTCAGTCTCTTTTTCAAAACGCTGATTTCTAAAGGTTTTATTGTAGTATCTTAGTTTGAATGAACCGCTTGCTAGCTCAATGTATGAAACTGTGTCTGTTGGGGATGTTAACGTTGCTTTGTAGATGCCGTTGTTGTTTAACGTTGAGTTGACAATTTGCTGTCTGAGTTACAGATCTTTAAGTTAGCCTTTAGCTTGCTGATTCCAGTACCGTTTGGTTGTGCACTTTGATTTGTCTGTTGAATGTTTTTATGCAGCTATAACTGACTATAACAGTTGACCTGTTGACGATTTTATGCAGTTAGTTGTCACGAGGGAAAAATTTGCTGATGTTTGTTTTTACATTATTGCTTCGGGTAAGGTAACTAGGTTTGACAGATCAACAGGTAGAAGCCTGACCAAATTGAATCGTTCAGAAACCTGCTGTCATTCTCTATCTATACACATTTCTTTCTTCCTGTTCCCTCATCATGTTGATCTTCTTTCTCTCAGATCTGTCTACGCTCTTTTTGATGGCAACATGCACGTGGTGAATAGCAGAGAAAATAAAGACATGACCTACAACTCCAACTCACTAACATTTATTCCAGTGTTATTTTAGAGAAATGTGTGTCAGGGTTGTAACGAGCTGTTGTTAGTGCCTCTGAAAAGTGTTGGGCTGTTTACAAATACTTTCTGGTTTGATCACAATATTCATGTTGCTATTCATTTTAATGATTGCTTTTGGTATGTTCTTAATGAAATCGGGATGGTGGTTTGATTGAGACTTGATGTCGACAGTCTTGTTATCTGGTTTTCTATGAGGCTTGTATGTTTCTGTTCTGAGGTCAAGGGTCACATTCAGGAAGATGACAGTTTTCAGGCTTGTCTCGATTGTGATGTTAGTCCACAGGAATTTGTTTAGTCGTCTTCACTTCAAAAGCTTCACTGTGACACGTCAATCATCTCTGTATAGTCCTACACTTTTTATTAGGGCATTTGTTTAATTTCTCGGCCTTTCCCCTTCTCAAATGTACTCCCATTGTTTCAGTGGTTGTTAGCTTTAGACACGTGAAGTACACAAGCTGTGTATAAAGTGAGGACACTTCAGTTTTTTCTAATGATAGCCACACAGAACACTAGTGTATGCATGAAATGAGTTACAAACATGAATTGACCAACTCTATAACACATCTGTATTTATACCACTTGCAATGTATGTGTCTATGTACTTTGATGTACATGTATATTCCAATTACACTGAAATGTCTTCAGTGGCATGTTATATAAATAACGTCATTTTTCATGATAATGTAATAAGATAATCTAAATATGTGTCCATCATCAACGATATCCACACTATTATCAGATGATCAGAGTGCAGATCAGATAAGAAACCATTGCTGTGGTTCACAAGTTTTAGTCGTTATGAGTTCAGAAATTCTCTTTGTATATACCTCGCCGCACTGAATAATCAATATGTCTATCAAATCGAGGAAGAATTTATGAACCATTCTGTTTGAAACTGAAATAACATAACATTTCAATTTACAACCATTACCGTCTATTATTCATGGGCAGGTTATATACACAAAGGAATGTTTGGAAAGGCGAGATTGAATAAGCTTAATAACATTTATCTTTGATATGCTCTATTGTGTATTTGGTCTGTCTGAAAAGAAATCAGTGAACATAATAGTATTTCAGTTTTCTCTAGCGGATTTCATTACATATGCTTGATTTGTTGGGTTACAAAAGTTAACATCGATTGAAAAACGAATGATGACAATATATCCACATACAAACTAATTTCATTTGTTATCTGAAAACTTTAAAATCATGAAACGATCCCATAAAATAAAGATTAAGTAACTTCAACGGGCGTGATAAACACTGTAATATAGTTTCACAGACGCAATTTTGAAAGTCAAGACAAATCTAAGAGTAATCATTGCAGGCAACATATGGTTAAGCTGAGGTTACAGCAATAGACTGTACGTGATCTGTATAGATGTAAATGTTTCTGTTTGAAATGACAACAACCGGGTCAATGCATCCTGCTACATCAGCGTATATGTCTTCGCTAATGCTACAACCTATCCCCTGATATCCTACTATGGTCTTCTGTCGTATCGCTATATATAGCAAGCCAATCAGTTGATGCCCTTTCAGCGATAGCGGCAAACTAGTTTCTTGGCTTCGTTCCGCGTGCTCACCTCGTGATTCAAATTAACCAATAGGAGTGTTATTAGATAATAAATCTGATTCTCGTTGCAGATAAGATTTCCATGTGCGACATCACTAGACAAGAGTGTATGGAGTTTGGAATAGTTTGACTAAAAACAGACAGGCTATAAATAGCGCCGAGCAACCACCCGTCAGCGATACAACAGAAGACCATAGGAGGATTTCAGGGGATAGCAAAAAATACCCACATTCATGGACATGTTCATAAAGGCGGTGTTTAATTGCTTAGGGAACAGTCTTGGGAACTTTTTTTGTAAAATATGTAAGTCCCATTTTAACTAAACACACATACAAATGAGATATCTTACATTTAAGATGAATATGAACGATAAGAAAGAGATGAGAACTATACGTATGGTGTCTAAAACCAAAAATCAAGGTATTTATCTATATCTATAAAACGTAAATGTATGTGTGTATGTACGTTTATTTATATTCCAATTACACTGAAATATCTTCAGAAGCATCTGCTATATGAACAACGTCAATTTTCACGATAATGTAATAAGATAATCTAAATATGTGTCCGTCGCCCACACTTTAATCAGATTATCAGAGTTCAGAAAGGACTTTAAGATGCTTATCATTGTTGTCTAAAGAATATTCAGTTGTCTTTATATTCTATAGATAACAAGCAATGTCTGTCTGTGTCATTTTTGGGCGACATGGATCAAATTAATGAAATTCGGTGATCAAATTGTGCTGAATTTAAACCCTTTTGTCTTTATATGAGCCTTGAGATCTCAGTAAGATGTTTTATTGCAGGTCTGTTGTCCTCCGATTTATTCCTTAACAATTTGGTAAGGAAGATTAAAAAAATAAACTGACAGTTTGAAGAATGACTCCGTCTCACTCAGTTCCATTCGAATTTGGTTGTGAATGAAAACACGTTCGTTTTATGAATGAATAAAGTAGTCCGGAAAATGTCAAAGTTCACCGCAAGCCAATCAAATCACTTTAAAGTGTTATGACCCATATGTGTCATAACACATTGTTATGAAACCCCTTTACGAAGTACCACGTGGGTAATAATAGACATTAACTGGTTAGGCAGTTCAAGTTAAACTTCTATTTCAATGTTGGGACAAGCTACATTCATAACAGTTTAACTTGACCCCTTCATAACTTTCGTAAATGTCAGCGAAACAAACACATTAAGATACCCTTCAGTAAAATTATGGAGCAAACTGATATTCAATATTTTAGCATAAAATGAGTTATAACATGATTTATATAAGGTCTCATTTGTGGTGATCTCGTCTTCAACTTAATTTGTATATTGTGAAACCCATTTGGGAATCTAACTTTAAGTGAACATGTAAGAAAAACAGACATTTTAGCCATAGATTACATTAAGTGTGAAAGAGGTTTTTGTGTTACAAGAAGAAATAAGGAAATTGTATGGTCTTTTTTTTATAGTATTACCGGCATCCAAATACCTGAACAAAATTATAAGATAACAAAATAACAAAATTGCTGTCCGTTACAAAGTTGGTTTTATTCGCATAGGTACAAATGGCCTTCAGACGTTTATCTTCATTCTCCAAATTATTTTCATATCATTGTATTAGTTTGTTGAAAACCGTACTTGGTAATCATTTTATAGATAAAGCGTTCTCTTCATCTAAGAGACACTATTTTGAAACTATTTTTATCATTCCCCAAGGCAGTTTCAAATTTGATTTTGGAGAAAAGAACCTTGACCTCATATGAACAGGATTGCACTCCAACTAAACTTTGTTGGAATTTTCTAACCTCAAAAGATTTTCTAAGATGAATTAGGAAAACAGAACAGACTTGCGAAAGACTTTGATTATATCCTGATATAGCTCGTTGTCCATTCATTGCTGGAGAATCATGCACAATCGGATAAGAAACCTTGTCAAAGACAGATCAGTCTGAGAATAAAACACGTTTATCGTTCAATAATAATATCATAAAACTTCGGTACAAGTTTAAAAAATTTCTGGCTAAACGCCAATGTTTAGAGAGAACAACGTTAGACTTTTCAGACAATTCTTTCACCTTGAAAACGAGTTTGATTCTCGATTTTAGAAATAAAATGCAGACCATATTTGCTTTATGTTACCACTGACTATCTGAAATATTCACTTTATACTCATTTGGTACATGAATTCTCAGTTTTTTAAACGAATAAAGTTTATAAATTCTTCCTTATGTTTATTTGTTGCATTGCTTAATAACGTTTCATATTTTAATGAATCTTATATGTTATAATAGTTATTAGTTATTAGCTTGACTCTTATTGAAAAACTTAATCTACTAAAGTTTCATGCATTCATGCAACGGATCTTGATTATCATGTGCATCATGAAACGTAACTGTCAAATGGTCAGGAGATGTCCATAGACACTATTGAAAATGTGCGTTTTAAAGTAATTATTAAAGCCTTATAAAGGGGACATTATTTCACTATTTGGATCGGATGAAATGATTAAATTTTCGTTACATCACGGTTACTTAGTTTATGCTCAAACATGTAGATTTGTGACTATTTGGTTCGTAATTCAGGTGGAAAGTATGGCTTTACAGCAATCATTGAGTCTTAAATTTTTGTGGAGTAGTATTCATGCATATGACTTTATAAATACTTTGAAATGGAAATCGAATAACGTTTTTCGCAAGTGCCTTATCAAAGCTAAGACGTTAAAGTGCTTAAGGTTGCAATATTTATCATAATACACTTGATGCTTTCTTTTGAGTTGGCAGATGTATTTTGATAATTCAGTCTCTTTTTCAAAACGCTGATTTCTTAAGGTTTTATTGTAGTATCTTAGTTTGAATGAACCGCTTGCTAGCTCAATGTATGAAACTGTGTCTGTTGGGGATGTTTACGTTGCTTTGTAGATACCGTTATTGTTTAATGTTGAGTTAACAATTTGCTTTCTGCCTGCAGTTACAGTTCTTTAAGTTAGCCTTTAGATTCCAGTACCGTTTGGTTGTGCACTTTGATTTGTCTGTTGAATGTTTTTATGCAGCTATAACTGACTAAAACAGTTGACCTGTTGACGATTTTATGCAGTCAGTTGTCACGAGGGAAAAATTTGCTGATGTTTGGTTTTACATTTTTGCTCCGGGTAAGGTCATCCAAGTTGGACAGATCAACAGGTAGAAGCCTGACCAAATTGAGTCGTTCAAAAACCTGCTGTCATTCTCTATCTATGCATTTTTCTTTCTTCCTGTTCCCTGTCTACGCTCTTTTTCATGGCAACATCCACATGTTCAATAGCAGAAAAAAATGAAACACTGAAAACAATGAAAAACACTTACAAGTCCAAGTCACTCACATTCATTACGGTGTAATTTTTAGAGAACTATGCGTCAGGGTTGTAACCAGCTGTTGTTAGTGTTGGGCTGTTTACAAATACTTTTTGGTTTGATCACAATATTTATGTTGCTATCCATTTTAAAGATTGCTTTTGGTATGTACTTAATATAATCGGGAGGTAGGTTTGATTGAGACTTGATGTCGACAATCTTGTTATCTGGTTTTCTATGAGGCTTGTCTGTTTCTGTTCTGAGGTCAAGGGTCACATTCAAGAAGATGACATTTTTCAGGCTGGTCTCGATTGTGATTTTAGTCCACAGGAATGTGTTAAGTCGTCTTCACTTCCAAAGCTTCACTGTGACACATCAATTATCTCTGTATAGTCCCACACTTTCCATTGAGGGTATTTGTTTAAGTTCATGTAGTTTGAAAAGACCAACAAACTAACAAATCTAGGCTCCCGTGTGCACGATTGAAAAATCAAATTGATCTCGGCCTTTCCCCTTCTCAAATGTACTACCATTGTTCTAGTGAACTCTTGTAAAGCTGTAGACACCTGAAGTACACAGGCCGTGTAAGAAGTAGGTACATTTCAATGATTTCCACACAGAGCACTAGTGTATGCATGAAATGAGTTACAAACATGAACTGACCAACTCTATAACACATCTGTATTTATACCACGTGCAATGTATGTGTCTATGTACTTTGATGTATATTCCAATTACACTGAAATTTCTTCAGTGGCATGTTATATAAATAACGTCATTTTTCACGATAATGTAATAAGATAATCTAAATATGTGTCCATCGTCCACGATATCCACACTATAATCAGATTATCAGAGAACAGATCGGGTAAGAAACCATTGCTGTGGTTCACAAGTTTTAGTCGTCATGATTTCAGATATTCTCTTTGTATACACCTCGCCGCATTGAATAATCCATATCTATATCAAATTGAGGAAGAATTTATGAACCATTCTGTTTGAAACTGAAATAACATAACATTACAATTTACAACCATTACCGTCTATTGTTAACAGGCAGGTTATATACACAAAGGAATGTTTGGAAAGACGTAATTGAATAAGCTTAATAACATTTATCTTTGATATGCTCTATATGTGTATTTGGTCTGTCTGAAAAGAAATCAGTGAACATGATCGTATTTCAGTTTTCTCTAGCGGATTTCATTTCATATGCTTGATTTGTTGGGTTACAAAAGGTGACATTGATTGAAAAACGCATGATGACAATATATCCACATAATACAAATTTCATTTGTTATCTACAAACCTTTAAATCATGAAACGATCCCATAAAATAGTGATTAGGAAACTTCATCGGGCGTGAAAAACACTGTAATATAGGTTCTCAGATGCAATTTTGGAAGTCTAGACAAATCCAAGAGTAATCATTGCAGGCAACATATGGTTAAGCTGGGGTTACAGCAATAGACTGTACGTGATCTGTATAGATGTAGATGTTTCTGTTTGAAATGACAACGACCGGGTCAATGTTGTAAAGATAAGTTTGTTGATGCACTCTCATTTGTGCATGTATGGTAATGGTGCATGATGAAAGTACATATTGATAAGGATCTGTCTCTAAGTATCATTCTTGCATTAATGCTTAAACCTACGCATCTACTTGGAGTTCTCTTCGTCTGCCAGTTGTAACGTCACTTAAAGGGACAAGAGCACGTTTTTTTAAAGTTTTCCAATTTTCTTAGTTGTTGTCACATGAATTATGACCGGACGTTCAACATCCATTAACTGATTTAGATTATGTGTAGATGTATGAGAAATTATTAATTATGAAGCAAAACCCATGGCTGTGAATACATTTTAATCGGTTGAAGTAGAGAACTGAATTCGCATTCCCTAACTTAACACATTGACTGCCATTGAAAAAGTAATGTTTTCATCAATTTGCCAAATGAAAACTATATATGCATTTTGACTGTCTATCGATATGTAGCACTTTGAGATAGGAATAAGTTAATCATCATTGATTATGATGGAATAAGAAGATATCATTTTATCTCGTACCTGGCAAATGGCAACCAGTTTGTTTCTGCATTATGCCAATCTACGACTCGTAGCATGGCAGAGAACCTTACACTTTCTACCTTGTTTGCCAACTACGAGTCGTATGCTGGCAGTATGATATAATCATTCTTTACTAGTTGCCAGTTACGAGTCATGTGCTGTATTGCATCATCGTTAACTATAGCTTGGAAATTCATTTAGAGTGATCTCCCTTTGTCATATTTGGAAAATGGCACGTAAACGTTTGTCTGTTGATGAATTTGCTGCCAATTTGATGGAAAGCGATGCTGAAAGTGACAGTGAAATGGAACTTAGTTCTGAAGACTCAAGGCACATGCCAGATGAGTCAGATAGTGACGATTCTGTGATGAAAGATGACGAAGATGTCCCTCTTGATGAACACACACCACGTGGTCGTCAGGAATTCCATGGGGCACGGACCAGGGGCCCCCGTGGTCGTGCAAATACAGGAAGAGGGCGTGGTGCTGTCAGACGAGTGCGTGGCCTTGGATTACGTCAACGTGGTCTTCGTTTAGCAGGTCCAGCTCCCGGGAGAAGGATTGGGCAAATTGGAGGAAGACAGAATCAAGTACCAGTTCATTTGTGGTCGGATGTTCCTCAAAACCCGCCAGTGTTTCCTTTCAATGAAGATCCTGGGCTTAAAGTTCAAGTTCCTTGCAACACCCCTGGTGCATATTTTGATCTCTTCTTAACTGAGGATTTGATCGATGTCATGGTGGTAGAAACCAATAGATATGCCAATGCAGAAATAAACAAGGAGTGAGTGAGTGAGTGAGTTGGTGTTTAACGTGTTTTGAACAATATAGAGACCTCTCAGAAGGTAGTCACGTCTCAAGGATTGGAAGGACACGGATGCAAGAAGTTTATTGGCCTGATGCTTAACATGGGTCCATACAACCTGCCAACAATTGAACATTACTGGAGTAAAAACATCATGTACAGGTCACCATTCTTCTCTGGTATCATGATCAGAAATAGATTCCAGTTGCTCCTGCGTTTCTGGCACTTTGCTGACATTGCAACTCCAAATAATGATCGCCTGTACAAAGTCTGTGTGGTTGTTGACAAGTTCAATGATGTCATGAATAACATGTACTATCCTGGAAAGGATCTCTCCATCGATGAGTCCATGGTGCTATGGCGGGGAAGGCTCTTATTTCGGCAATACATCAAGAACAAACGTCATAAGTACGGCATTAAACTTTATGAATTGTGCGAGTCTCAAGGTTTTGTGTTAAAGGTTAGAGTGTACATAGGAATTGGTCTGACTGATGATCTTGGCCTGGGTCAATCTGCTGCGATTGTTCTGAATCTGATGGATGGCTATCTTGACAAGGGGCATGTTGTATATGCAGACAACTATTATAACTCTGTTAGTCTTGTGAAACAGATGACAGATAGATCCACCTACATTTGTGGCACGCTTCGTCATGATAGAAAAGAAAATCCTGAGAATGTTGTGAAGCATAAGCTGAGCAAAGGGGAGCATGTTTGGAAGCGTTCCGGCTCAGTTGTTGTCTGTAAATGGAAGGATAAGCGTGACGTCCTCACAATCAGCAATATGCACAGCATCGAGATGGTTGATCTCAGAAACAGAAACAACAAACTATCAAGAAAACCAAACACAGTTTGCGACTACAACCAGGGAATGTCTGGAATAGACAGGTCAGATCAAATGCTGTCTTATTACTCAGGTCTGCGGAAAACAATTCGCTGGTACAAGAAGATCGCCCTTCACCTGCTTGAGATGTCACTTCTGAATGCATTCATTCTCTACAACACAAACCGTCCTGAGCCCATGAAGCTACTGCAGTTCCGGGAATTGGTGACAGTTAGTCTCCTTGGTGAAGCTTTTGAACAGGTTGAAGCTCGTATAAACCCTAGAGCTGGTCTGACCCCAGACGCTATGGACTTTCATCACCTCTCTGCCATACCACCGACAGAGAAGAAGCAGAGACAAACCAAGCCTTGTCGTGTGTGCACTAGGGCTGGTATGCGACGTGAAACCCGCTACATGTGTGAGGTCTGTCCAGAGAAACCAGCGTTGTGTGTTGAGAAGTGCTTCAAGAAGTCCCATGCTCGAGAGTAAAGTCATGAAGCAAATCCAGCTGAAATTTTAGTGATTCCAGTTTTCGTTGTTCAATTTACTTAATAAAATGTTCTTGCACCAGAATTGTCTTCTTGTTGTTCTTTGTCATTGCCAGGATACTATAAGTTGTAGTAAAGAATTTGCCAACATTTGAAACTTAACATAAAATACCATTGATATAACTACGAGATAACTCGTAGTGGCGAACTGGAACAAAATATAAAAACGAGTATACTCGTAGATGGCAGTCAACGTTCATTTAAGGAATGCAATTTTTAAAATAAAATATATTGCCTTGCAATTAGTATTATAGACTTCTGTTTTCATGTGATATTTTTTTACACAATATGTGCCACTGCCCCTTTAAGGTAAAAAAAGTATTAAATGTCACTAATTGCAAGTTACTATATACATCAATAAAATGAGATCTTTTATGAATGTACCATTGTCAATTAAAAAGGTGTTCATCTAAACATGACCACATGCAGTTTTAATATGTTGCTTTGTTCTACTATAACAGATAATCCGATTGTGTAATGAAATGTTTTAACATATTCACGTTAATATGGAGATTTTAACAAAAACCATTTAGAAAAAGGTGCTTAGGTGTCGGAAAAAGTCAATGGTATGCGTTGTTATCATCATATATGGCGAACCTTATCATTAGATTCATTTTTTAAGAATATCAGTAACTTTGATTGTGATGCTTATATGCGAACGTTCATGATTTTCCTTAACAAGGATAAAGTACCGAGGTAAGGGGGCGCTGATGTTTGAAACGTTGTTTTGAAAATTGTCTAAAGCAAAAAATACCCATATTCATGGACATGTGGATAAAGGCGGTGTTTGATTGCTTAGGAAACAGTCTTGGGAACTTTTGTTGTAAAATATGTAAGTCCCATTTTAAGAAAACAAAAATACAAATGAGATATCTTACATTTAAGATGAATATGAACGTTAAGAGAGGGATGAGAACTATATGTATGGGGTCTAAAACCCCAAATCCAGGTTTTTATCTGTATTTATAATACGTAAATGGATGTTAGTATGTACTTTTATGAATATTCCAATTACACTGAAATATCTTAAGAGTCTGCTATATGAACAACGTTAATTTTCACGATAATATAATAAGATAATTTAAATACATGTATGTGTCCATCGCTAACGACATTCAAACTATAATCAGATTATCAGAGTACAGATCGGATAAGAAAGCATTGCCGTGGTTCACAAGTTTTAGTCGTCATGATTTCAGATATTCTCATTGTATAGACCTAGCTCGCTGCATTGAATAATCCATATCTCTATCAAATCGAGAAAAGATTTATGAACCATTCTGTTTGAAATTGAAATAACATAACATTGCAATTTACAACCATTACTGTCCATTGTTCACGGGCAGGTGATGTAGAAAGAAATGTTTGGAAAGACGTGATTGAATAAGCTTAATAACATTTATCTTTGATATGCTCTATTGTGTATTTGATCTGTCTGAAAAGAAATGAGTGAACAAGATAGTATTTCAGTGTTCTCTAGGGAATTTGATTTGTTGGGTTCCAAAAGTCAACATCAATAGAAAAACGAATGATGACAATGAATCCACCTACAAACTAATTTCATTTGTTATCTACAAACCTTAAAATCATGAAACGATCCCATGAAATAGAGATTAAGAATCTTCATCGGGCGTGAAAAACACTGTAATATAGTTTCACAGATGCAATTTTGGAAGTCTAGACAAATCTAAGAGTAATTATTGCAGGCAACATATGGTTAAGCTGGGGTTACAGCAATAGACTGTACGTGATCTGTATACATGCAAATGTTTCTGTTTGAAATGGCAACGACCGGGTCAATGATGTAAAGATGAGTTTGTTGATGCACTCTCATTTGTGCTTGTATGGTAATGGTGCATGATGAAAGTACATATTGATTAAGATCTGTCTCTATGTATCATTCTTTCATTTATGCTTAAACCTACGCTTCGCCTGCCAGTTGTAACGTCCCTTAAAGGGACAAGAGCACATTTTTAAAAGTTATCCAATTTTCTTAGTTGTTGTCACATGAATTATCGTCAAGATGTTCAACACCCATTAACAGAATCAGACTAGATTAGCGTTTGCGGGATACCGCAAAAGCAGAGCAGCCCCGGAACTTTGGGTTTCGCCTTACCCTGTTCCGCCTTTTACAGGCCTCACCAAATTGGGAATTTTCTCGTGACCTTGACCTTTGACACTCAAGGTCACACAATCAATGAACACATTTCATTGAGTATAACATTATTGTAATGAAATAAAGTGTTAAAAATACAATTAATCCATTTTCTCCATATATGTTGACCTTGCTGTGACCTTGACCTTCGACAGTTAGTACCCAAAACTTTTTGAAAATGTTGAACTTCTCAAGAGATAATATATACAAAATCTAAACTTCATATCACAAAAACTTTTCAAGTTATTGTGTTTAGAAGGAATTGCAATAACTCATATCTCATGACCTTGACCTTTGACCTTCAAGGTCACACAATAATTGAACACTTTTTATTGAGTATAACAATCATGTATTGATTAAAAGTGATCATAGTTAAAATTAAGCATTTTCGCTAAACCATGCTTAAGTCATGACCTTGCTGTGACCTTGACCTTTGACAGATTGTAGCCGAAACCTTTTAAAATTTTTTTACTTTTCCAAGGATGATATATACCAAGTTAGAGCTTCATAGCACAAAAACTTTTCAAGTTACCGTGTTTACAAAGAATTTTGTGGTGATTTTATAACTCGTGACCTTGACCTTTGAACTTGAAAGTGAACATGTCATAATGATTCCCTGGAAGTATAAACACTTAGACATGTTCATGAGTTCTGAAAAGCTAAATGGGATAAAGTTATACCCCAATTTAGTGCATTTTTTGAATAACTCATATCTCATGACCTTGACCTTTGATCTTCAAGGTCACACAATCATTGAACACTTTTTTTTGAGTGTAACAATCATGTATTGATTAAAAGTGTTCATAGTTAAAATAAAGCATTTTCGCTAAAACATGCTTACGTCATGACCTTGCTGTGACCTTGACCTTTGACGGATTGTAGCCAAAACCTTTTCAAAATTTTTTACTTTTCCAAGGATGATATATACCAAGTAAGAGCTTCATAGCACAAAAACTTTTCAAGTTATCGCGTTTACAAGGAATTCTTAGTGTGAATACATAGCTCGTGACCTTGACCTTTGACCTTGAAAGTGAACGTGTCAAAATCGTTCCCCCGAGGTATGAGGAGTAAGGTATGAATAAGAGTTCTGGAAAGCTTAGGGGAAAAAAGTTATAGCTAGTAGTACGAGTGCGGCGGCGGCGGCGGCGATGGAAACTTCACAAAAACTGATAGCAGCCCCGTCCTTAGACGGGGCTGCTAATTATGCGTAGATGATGCCAGTTGTAACGTCCCTTAAAGGGAGAATGGCATGTTTTAAAAAAAAACTCGTTCAATATTTTTAAGTTTATGTCACATGAATAATCGCCAGAGGTTTCAACATCCATTAACTGGACTCGATACTGCATAGTGGTTTAAGAAATTATCATATATCAAGCGTTCATTTTTGTGGTAATACCTTTTAATCAATTGAGGTAGAGAATTGGATTCGCGTTTCATAACATGGTACGTTCAGTTTAGGATTGATTTATTTTATTAAAAGATATTGCCTTGCAATTGGTATTATAGATTTTGATTTTCATGAAATCATGTTTTTACACAAGGTTTAGACGTCACCAATTGCATGATACTATTTCACTCAATACAAAGAGATCATTTATGGATGACCATGTTCGGTTTGATGAAAAGGTGTTCATCCAAACATGACCGCATACAGTTTACATACATCCTTTTGTGTAATGAAATGTTGTAACCTCTTCACGTTAATGTGGAAATTTTATTAAAAACAATTTAGAAAAAGGGTGCTTAGGTGTCCGACAAAGTAAATGAGTATGCATCGTTATCATCACATATGGCAAACCTTATCAATAGTTTAATTTTATTAAGAATATTAATAATTGTCATTTTGATGCTTAATTGCGAACTTTCATGATTTTCCTGAATAACGGACAATGCACTGGGGCGAAGATGTTTTAAACGTTGTTTTAAAAGATATATAAAGCAAACAATACCTAAACATGAATATGTGGATTAAAGGTGTGTTTGATTGCTTAAGGGTAACGTTTATAAGTCCATGTAAGTAAACACAAATGCAATTTAGATATCTAACATTTAAGATTAATATAAAAGAAGAAAGGGAAGAGAATTATTCGTATAGCTTTAAAACCACAAATTCAGGGAACACAATTCACCATTTGTGCGAATAGTTTGTGATAAGAAATAAAACAAAATAACAAATAATCAAAGTTTCAGTGGGGA
The DNA here is from genome assembly GCA_916613615.1 of Steromphala cineraria. Classification (NCBI taxonomy): domain Eukaryota; kingdom Metazoa; phylum Mollusca; class Gastropoda; order Trochida; family Trochidae; genus Steromphala; species Steromphala cineraria. The sequence continues at coordinate 46,567,352 of OU744720.1, forward strand.
TTGGTATGTCCACAAATTAATATTAAACACTAAGATATGAAATTGTATGCGTTTCTTTTCTAAAACGAGTGTGCTATAACATTACGACTGGAATCTGGCATATGATTCAAAAGTACATTTACGGGCGCTTCCTTCAACTACGACCTCATCGGTTCATTCAACCCAACCAAAAGATTTAAATATGACGTTGTTTCTAACAGCATCTGTGAATAAATTACATATTTACATGTAGTCTGTTGTCCATACCTTAAAGTAAAACTGAATAAAATGAGCCTGTGTGGAGAACATGTTGACAAGTCGAATTGCTCGAATTAAGTCTTGTTGAGGTTTTTAATTTTTTTAATTTCAAATAAAAAATTACAATGGTAACTTTATGTTAACCTGAAATTAATTATTGATACGTTCTCGTTTTGATTTTAATTCAAATCACAAATTAAAAAGATAAAATGAGTCATGAACCCTTTTTGTTAGGGCTAATATATTAGTCAAGTTTACATTAACTGTTTCACATAGTGTTTTTACCGCTTTCTAAATTATCAAAGATGATTATATTATCTAATTAATCAGCATCCAATGTCCATTAATCATGGTTCCAATATAAATGTATGTTCTTTCCACAAGATTGAGAACATTTCATTTGATTAGGATACCATCATATAGCCAATGCAAGAATAATGAATTCCGCTGTGAGCACATTGCATGTTTCATGTATTGTGTTTTATCAACTTAAAACAAAATCGACGCGTGCTCTTTCATTGAAATAAATTCAATGACACCTGATGCCTGTAAAAAGGATTTTCATTTTCTATACCGTTGTGTTAACTTGCGTGTTAGGGATACAAATATGTAAAAGAATATAATCAGAAGGCGAAGAACAAATATGTCCACAGAAAATGAAACAAGATGTGTTTGTGAAACACGAATGCCCCCGGATGCATATGTCAAGTATCAAAGACATAGCTCTGACCAATCAAAAGTTATGACCAAGGTTAAAGTTTTTGTGGACAAACGGACAGACGGACGGACGGACGGACAGACGGACAGGTGAAAAACAATATACCCCCGGAATCTCCGATTCAGGGGCATAAAAATACAAAATATCTAAAAATCTCACTGTAATGTCTTTGGTATCCTTGGTTACAAGTGCTGAATATTGCGATTCTCATTAATAAATCACCTCTGGAACTTTTCATCAGGTAAATCTAATCTTAAATTATGTATTAGTAAACCATAGTTTTAATCAGGAAAAAATCCCTTTTTGAGGCCTGTCTTGCTTTGAAATTATTGAAATTGCCTCTCTAAATATTCACCCATAGATCGTCCGGACTCTTATATTTTAAGTTTTGCAGTGTATAGTACGAAAGTCGACATAAGCTGACCAGAGAGGAGACTGCATAAACTTCATCCAGTTGATCTGTGTGACTAAAAACCATTATACTCACAAATAGTTGACTGTGTTCTGACGGTAATAGCACATGCATATTTATGAACTTAAACGAACGTTAGGTGAGACTTGTGTTAGCATGAATAGTCTAAGGGTCTGTTTGCAAATGTCAATGGTGTATACGAGCGTCAAGCTGTATTGGCCACTTGAGGAAAGGTCTGTACTTCATGAAACATCCATTAGTGTTAACTTGCTTTAAAGGACATTCGTTAAATAGCCACTCTTTGCTTTTCAGACAAATTCTTTGGATTTGCTTTGAACGTCAATAATATAAATTGTGACATAGATAAGATAAGTTATTCACCATGACATGGAAACAGCCTCATATATACTCAATAACAGAAGTTTAGCAACACCCAAATTGTCGCAAGCATCTAATGCTTTTTTGAAGCAACTAATGTCTGGTAGGAATTTACAGATGACACAGGAAAAGAAATCAATTCAGGCTGTCAAAAACTCTTTTGCGCCCAGTGGGCTTAAAGGTCCACTCCGTGATTTCCATCACTTACTGTTATGCTTTGATGCAAACGTAAATGACAAATTTACAATATTAATTAATATCTCACATATTCATTCTCAAATGACATGATACAAACTTATTTTCAATGACATTCTGTAAACAGTCATATAAAAACGCAAAAGCCAAATTCACCCGTCCGACTTCTTTGAATACTAGTTAAATAACCAACAATAATCAAACATGATCGGCTCGTAGCTTTCATTCCGACTGCTTTAAATAAGTTTCCAAAAGTACGTTTGACTGATTGACGAGAGTCAATGTCCGGTTTTCGATCACAATCGTGACTTCAAACCAATTTGTTGTGCCAAGACGACGTCGGTTAGCTTTTAATGATACTTTCTTCGACAATCGATACTTCTCGATCAGATTACACTTTTGAGTTTGGCATAAATGACAACTCACGAAGTGACTCTAAATTTCACTTAATTGAACAGAATATAGGCCCCGCTATATTGTAGACTTGAAAATCAGTTTGAAAACGTTGAAAGTTGAATAGAAAAAAAACCCTAAAGCATCCCAAGGTTCGAGTATCATGGGGCGTCGCAGGAGAAATGCCAGAAATGTCAGAAAATGCAAGACATGAAGCTATTGTGATGCTGAAGCCAGAATGAGCTTACGACAGGTTGCCAACATTTTCATGTCCGCTGCAGTACCATATAACGCTGCCAAGTCACCAGACCATACCTAACTAAAACATGTGTGGGATATCCCAGACGTTGACGTTGGAAACCACCCTGATGTCCAGAACGTCAGCGACCATAGCAAAGCCCTTCATCAGATTCGGCAGTTCATCAGGAGCATAAGAAAACTTTGAGCAGCGTTTTTGTGTGAGTTTATTAGCCCACCCCATGTACTCTGCGTTGCCCTATGTAATGCAGGCGCAGCCTTTTTCCTAACTTTAGTCAGCAAAAATTGTCAAAGTAATGTTTTAAAGATGAAGTCGTGGGTTATTATTGGACGTTCAATTCGTTGTTGCCAAACATCTGTTACTGAGAATATGTACAGAAGTCGAAATAACACGTTCAGACAACAACGAATTAAACCTATTAAATAATACTAACTTTATGACTGTCCGTTTGCATGCTTAATACAGGTTTCCAAAATTATGTCTGACTTTTTGACACGCGCCATTGTCTAGCCTTGTCGTAATCTAACCTCGATATGGCATATGTACAAATTAATTAGCTCAAAATGATACTTTTTAGCAAATCTCAGTATATCTCAATCAAATCATACCATTGATAAAGCATGGCATATTGGACTACACAAACTCGCAGAGTGGCTCTTTAAGTGTCTACCACATGCAAAAACATGTATTGAGAGTTATTATATTCAGAAAGATGACTAAACACTCCATCGATACCTTGCGCTATTTCTCGATCAAATCTGATGAACTTTGTCATTTGTGATTCCAAGAATTCAGGAAGTGACTCCTTAGTTGTCTACTTACTGTTCACAAATACATGCAAGGAAGGTTCTTATACATCAAATTTGACTAATTACTACATAGATACTTTGAAGTCAGATGGTGTCTGGCTGGATTGGCGGTCTTGATTTGCTACAGGAGATTGGTGACTGCAACAAACACGGACACACACTGCTAATATCAGAGGAGGGATGCAGACAAGTTTCCCTTTAAAGTACTGTCTCAATGATGTTAGCCGGTCGATACATCTAGAACCGGGTCTACTCACGGGGTTCGGTATGACGCAAGTCTTGCTAACAGCTATACCAGGAGCTGGTGATTAATTATACCAGATAAAGATGAAAGACTTAGGAACCAGGCTGAACCTTTGCAACGTCAGTGCCATCAATATTGTATGAAAATATATATGACGATTTTTTGGTTCAAGGATTTTAATTCAAGTTTAGTTTTGAAAAAATGTCAAAATGAAATTGTTAACTATTTGGGACGTTTATCTCACAACATTCTCTCCCAACAGAGACAGATCATGTCATGAAATGTTGATACAGCCTCTGATCTTTTTAGCCTAGTTTGTTGGGTAGAGTTGGAGATGACTGATTGGAGGCAATGAAAGTTAAATGTGCAATCAGCGACGCTGTTATTCAATCATCAATTTGGCTACTGAATCATGGCAAAGCCAAATGTTGTGACATGAATCACTCTTTCAATGTGAAAAGCGTTGTCATTTGCTAAACAATTCAAATGCATTGTGGTGCAATTTTTTCTGACAGGATAAACTGCCGGCGTTATGTAGCAGTTTTCCCCTCATAGCCAGATTTCCCCCGGCAAACTGCAACGTAGCAGCTTATTCCCTTTGGAAAAGATACTGTATAGCTGTTGCAAGGCGAAAAACCTACCACATTACATCAGAACCCACGGATTTGGTCTAATAAGAACGGAGGTTCTATCAACATTTCATGACTTAAACTGCCTTTATGGGTTGAGAATGCTCTCACAATATCGAGATAAGTTATTTTGAAGCAGACATAAAATAACAAAACACTGCTCCTATAGTGTAGTAACATGTACTACATTGTGTACTGTCCAGAGTGTTTGTTTTCTACTGCAATTATCCTTTCGATTGACATGCACGTAGCATATTAGGGATGACTATTGCAATAACGATAGTCTATTGCGGGGTACTATTGCGATAGTTTATCAATACAGGAATGGCATCGTTTCCTGCTTTGTTTGTGAAAAATTCAAACTCCGCATTTGTGGAAGTGGTAATTATAAATTGGCAGCAAGAAAGTTTCTGTCGAATCTTCCGTTTGCTTCATTTATCTCTAAGCAATTTGTTTAATGTGTTTTCCAAATGTACAGAAGACACGTTTTAGTGTGAAGTATACTTTTAAAATCGTAACTGTAAAAAAAGAATTGACTAAAATGTCGATACTATTGATCGTTGAAAAATGACTACGGTTATATCGGCACAGCAACCATCGCCTTAAGTCGATAGTTTGATCTACCGTTGCAACCAAAATATTGATCTAAAAAAGGTGAATTTTAGAATTATTACATGTGAATTTTTACAAAAATCATAAATATAGGATATGAACGATAGGATATGTTCACTTCACGTTATATAAATGTTTATTCCTCTTAAAGAGAGTACAGTGGATTTAAAAGATTTACATTAAGTACAGATGTTTACAATTAATAGTGTAAAATAATCTGCTATTTGGAAGGTAATGATTGTTCAATTTATCAATTGAATATTTATTGACCGATTGATTGATTGATTGAACAATGATCTTAATGAGGTCAGGAACATGACTGTATTTAGTGATGTCATTGAAGTTGTAACAAATAAAACATCTCAATTAAGCAATAAATCCAAATAAACACTTAGTTATATATATATTGGTTGACATGAAAATAGTGAAACATTTAGAGATACACCTCAATAAATTTAATTGTGACAGACAGATATTAAAACCATGCTACTTTATCACTATTCAAATACAACTTGAAGAGCCACTCCGTTAGTTGTCCGAGCTCAAATATGCCTATAGTGTCATCTGATCGAGAAGCATCGACTGTCGCAGGAAAGCATCATTTTACAGCTGATGGATTATTGCGACATCAGGATGGTTTAAATTCTTAATTTTGATCGAAAACCGGACAATGACATAAGTCAATCAAACGTAATTTTGAAAACGTATTTGGAGCAATCAGAATACCAGTTGATGTTTGATAGGTTATAATTAGTATTCAAAGAAGTCGGATGGGTGAACTTGGCTTCCGCGAATATATGTGATTCACTGATTAAAACAAGTATTCTTTGTATTTATAATTGCCAATAAGGAATGGAATATGCGCGATATTTTGAATCTATATAATGAATAACGCTATCTACGTTCATATCAGAGCAAAATTGTATGTGATGAAAATCTTTAAATAAAGAAAATTGTTATCTTAAATTTTGTTGGGCTAATCTGTAGTCTTTAGCGGAGGTGTGATGTTAGTATTCGGTCAATTGACTCGGAAAACAAAAGATAACTCAACATGATACAACTATTAACCGAATAACTGTAACAAACACACATCAATCATTTCGCAGGCGGAAGAACCCCGTTGACAGCAGTGAATGGTTCGTATAGTTAATCCTTTCAATGAAGTTGGGGGATAGGTAATTTGTATTGATGCGTATCTCCTTCAGTTGTACTTTTCAGGTTTCCGTTCTCAACATCCGTCACTTTCCATCAGCTGTTCTGTCCGTCTCGCGGTATATAAGCCATTGAAACGGGACAAAATAGGATAGGTTTTCAATATTTTTGTCGGCATACATATTAACCTTTTTATACAGAGTGAATGCTTTATAATGATAATGTGGATACTTCTATTGCGCATTTTTCACGTAAAGCGTTACACTATTATCCTGAAGGAGTGTACTTTCACAGTTGCTACTAAGCGCTAATCACGACCACGTAGGTCAGTACATCCAGTTTTCGGGTACCCATTTTAACAGCTAGGTGAACTGAGTGCAATGAGGAAACAAGTCCCGGGCCCAGGGACACAACACAGTATGTGACCCAAGTCACAAATATTTGGTGTCTCCATGGGGATTCGAACCAGGTCTCTGGCGTGAGGGGCCAGTATGATAACCACTACAATGAAGACAGTACTCAAAACATAATAACAGTACTGGTATATTTTTTACGGTCTAACAATGACCCAAGTCTTGGTCTTTATAACGAATATACTTTAAATGACAAAAACATTTTATGTTAATATTAAAACCTATCTTTGAACGGGGTAGTAGCACGTTTTTTTGATAATGTTATATTTTAATTTTTTCACTGACAATTGTGAGTAAATGTTAATTGTATTATTTTGACAGTGTCAAAAATCTCATTACACAGGTCAATCATCCATAGTCAGAGGACAAAGTATGAAGATTCACATAAAATCCATTGGCGGCCATTTTGTGTGAACACCTTTAATTCAGAGTGTGTAAGAAAATGGAGTAGCTTGACTAGGAGTTACTAATGCTTCATTTAGTTTTAATACGTTGTCTTTCAATCGGAACTACATTCCTTTTATTGTCCTGTACACTATATATTCCCCCTAAAACGTGCTACTGTCCCTTTATTCATCTGCAATATTATTTTCATACTAATTTACCATGAACAAGATACTACGTACCAACCATTTGAAATATTCTTTCCACATTGTCCTAACCCATCGGCTATTCTTTAAGCATGTAGTAATAACCGTCTTCAAGATTCTTTTCGTATACTTCAAACTGGATCAAACTATTTGTAGCCTAAAGTCCCATCATGGTTAATTGCTGTCCCAGACTTTTGATGTAATGAATCATGTTAGAAAATAATTGCCATTTCGATGTTTAGTTGAAATCACGTACATTGTTTATACTCCGTGACAGGAGTGATGATATTACATACTTCTGGTGTATTGAATCATGTGAGATAATAAATGCGATTGCGATGTTGAGTTAAAAGCACGTAAGTTTTTTATACTTCGTGACTGGACTTATGTAACACTATTCAGACAGTCGTCGACACAGTATTAATGTGAACCCAAAATGTATGTGGCTTTGTCACCCACCTCTTTCGTTCTATATATTGATGCTGAAATAGTGCCATTCAACTCGTAATCAAAGTCATAATATTCATGAAAGTAGAAAGTTGACGAGTTAGTAGGCAGGTAAGGTAAGTAGTTACATATGACCAATTTAAAGGGACAGTAGCACGTTTTTTGATAATTTTATATTCAATTTTTGTTCACCGATAATTGTACGTTAATGCTAAATGTATCGGCGCATAAGAACAGAGGCGCGATCAACATTTCATGACTTGATCTGACTCTGTGGGAGAGAGAATGGATTGGCCCATCAAATCAGGCTTTTCCCTTTCTGGCACACAAACTCGACTATTTCGAACATGCATGTAGGATGGATAAACCTTTGACCTCCGTGGATAGGAAATGACTGTTAGTTTGTTTATTGCTTGGTGCCCAAATTGATTTGATTATCCTAAAACTTCTCTGAATTCTCTCTATATTACTCTTGATATTTTCAAAGGGAAGCCGCGCCAATCACATGTGTTGTATCCAAATCAAAAGACCAATGAACAGAGCTGTAGCAAAAAATACATTACGTCACCATGTGGGTAATACAAAATATTTGGCACATTAAACTGTTGAATATGATTTCGCTTTAAATGTCATGTTAAAAGATAAACAATATTTTCTATTAAAGACGCTGATAAATGTTAACAGACTCAATCAAAAACATCTTCATTTGATGAAGAGTCTGCATTTGTTCCAGATAAGAGCATTATTTCGCATTCAACAATCGCAGAATCCACTTTTTTAAAACCCACGCGATTTATTTTCACGCTGGGCTCGCCTGGCGATTTAAAAGTAATGTTTGTGGAAGAACGATGGTGACATCGAAAAAAGACTTATGTTTACTAATAGGTAGATCACTTACGACCACGTGACAAGTCATACTTAACGATGTCACTAAAGGTTTACGTTGAAAACATGTATTTATTATCAGAGCTACTGAAATTGACTCGTGCTATATTAAGAATATGACCTACATCGCTGGTTCCATACGGTTACTATAAGGCCGCGGCTTAGCTCAGCGGAGATGGGTTGAAATCCCGTAAGATCATCGGAAAGTATTTTGTTTATTATCTGTAATACTACAGTTAATAATTAACCAGCATGACAAGGAGATATGGTTTTGGCAGTACGTTTTGCACAATTTCCTGTCATTGTCTACGCTACATGGCAACCCATGCAGTGCTTTTACTTCAAGTAACATCACAATGCCATAACATCATAAACTGTCACTGTCACATCACTGTCTTGAAAATCTAGTGTTGTTGTGTTCAGAGATTTACATTTTTTTCTCTGAGATCTTAAAAAGAGTAAATTTGAATGATAAATAGAATATCACCCTCGTGTGTTTTGATTTGAAATATACCAACAATTCAAATATTCATAACTTTCAGCAATTCGTGTTGATAATGATAGAAATTAATTTTGTGAAATTAACTTTGAGTAATACTCCTGTTAATATTACTGCTGTTATCAAGTGTTGTATATATTATCACCCAAATTGTTCGACAAATCACAATCTCCTTCATCTACCTATGTGGCACCAAGCATGCCTTTTTAAAGGCTTTTCTTGTATATACTCGCATTGTACTGTAAAGGAAAGAAAATGTAATGGTGATTTTAAAGTTCGTGTTAACTTATAGACAAATAATATAATTAAAAGAGTATTGTCATGAGTTACTCATATAACATGATATTTGTTCTTCATTACGTGATCCTTAAATGCATTATGGAACCTGGATCGATCCAACATGAAATTCCAGTGTTAAAATTGCCTTGTTACAGGAAGGCACATGATGGTGTAATTACCGCGTGCTGATTCAGAAAGTTGTCTTTGGCGGGACATTTCTGTGTACGTATGTGTGTTTTGTTGTCAGGTGAAATGGGGTTTAACGCCGCTTTAGAGAGTATTTCACCTATATCACGGCTGGTAGTATTATTGCAGGGGGAAAGAAGCCCGCAACTACCGTACACAACACAAATGTGGCTACGTAATCCCCTTCAGTGTTGCTTCAAATGGTATGTCTCGTTCTACTGACATGGCCTCTACATTTGAACTATTTTAACAGGGTCTGCAAGAAAATTCTTCTATGAAAACGAAAATCGAGTGGACATTCATGCAGAGTGGACACTAATGCATTCTTCTTTCACAAATCATTCAAGCATGAACTTGTATGCTTTATTTTAGTTGACAAATATTTAACAACTTGACAAAGAAAGCGGCCATTCACTCAATGAGAGAGTTTGAGAAACGTATCTATTCATCGAAGTTCAAGTTTGCAAGCCCTTGACGACGAATTGCAAAAGGTCAAATGTTTGATCACGTATATAATGCTCACAAGACCAAGATTGCGGAACGACAGCCATTCCCTACCCAAGGAGGTCAAAGGTTTATCACCTACATGTATGCTCGAAATAGTCGAGTTTGTGTGCCAGAAAGGGAAAAGCCTGATTTGATGATCCAATCCATTCTCTGCCCACAGAGGCAGATCAAGTTATGAAATGTTGATTGTAGGGTAGAATGAGAGATGCCTGATTGGAGGCAATCAAAGTTAGTTGTGCAGTCAGCGACGTCATTTTACAATCATCAATTGGGCTACTGAATCATTGCATTGTCTAGCACTCTACTCAGGTTTCTTTGACTTACGGCCTCAAGAGGTCACTGTTAATTGTATCAAGCTTTTTGGCTGTAAGGTGTAAAGAAATTGCCATTTCAAGACATCGATGACAAGATATGCAATATATGATCATTTACAAGTCGAAATATAGAGATTAATACACAAGCAGAGATGTCAAAAACGAGTGTTGTAAATACAATATGACATCTCGGGAGTGTGCTAATTTCTTTATTATCCATAACGTCAGAATTCCGATTATAAGAATGTTTCAAGACATCGTCAATGGAGATCAATCATGTCAGTCGGTATGGATACATCTGTAACTTTGTCACGGTAAGCACGACTAAACGATTTAGCGTAGTGCCAGTTTCAAACAGCAATACTCAAACGGAAATATCACTATTTTGATATAAATAAATGTCATTTGCTATCCGTGTATCTAATTCGCTGAACACTGTAACAGAAAATCAGTTCATACCTGCATAAACTTAATTTCGTGACGTCACATCACATTCAGCCACGCCCATTCACACTTAGCCACGCCCCAAATGACGGAACTATTCGTAAACTAGCGTTTTTTATGCTGTACCAGTTCGCGTGAGTTCGGTAAAAAGACAAAAAATTACAAATAGCTAATATCAAATCAATATTTTATAGTTTGTTTTATAAATGGCACGGCTTCATAACAATACACCCGGTCGTTTTCCCTCTCCCGCAGTCGCGGCTGTTGCAAGGGTATCGGCCATTGAAATGCCGCAGTTTCTAGCTTTGTTTCTCAATAAGATTAGAGAACTGTGCCGTTTAACATAAACTTAATTCGATTTGATCTGATTGCTTATCGTCCAACTTTTAAGCCACATGTATGGCACGTCCTACGATAGTCTAATCGGCTATTTTCATACCGAATCAAACAGTCGCGAGTTTGTGTTTATGTACAACGGTTGACACTAGGAATGTCAAGGCCACGTGACAAGACGTTGCGTGATTCCGTTGTGAATTTTCATTGGCTGGTAAACTAGTCGTAGGCGGAGCTAAAATAATAATGACGTTTTGATTGACATTTTATCTCTCTTGTTTTGCGGAGAGTTGAATTCGTTCGCGTAAATAGTGCAGTCCTAGTTGTTGCATTGTGGTTATTTGGAGCAAACAAACGTATGAAAACATCGAATTTGTGTATATTTATTTATAAGAATTGACTTCAAAATTTATTAAGTTCATGGAGGTATAAACTTAAAAACCGCTGTGCAAACTTCGCGTAAATCCGCTACGCGGATTTACACAGTTTGCACAGCGGTTTTTAAGTTTATACCTCCATGAACTTAATAAATTTTGAAGTCAATTCTTAAGTATTTATTCTATCAGTTTCAAAATTTCATTCTTCCTTATTCCAAATCATGTCTTAAGTGTCAAAGTCAGGCAGATGAAATGACACGTTGCACTGATTCACCCGCCCGCTGTGGCAGTGTACACGACTTTGCACGTGCTGCACGCTTTTCGCATGCTACCCGGTAGCACTCTGCCACGCTAAACTAAGCAGAAAGTATATTCCGATGCCAAGTGGTGTTCTTAATCAACCTATGAAATTGCCGCTAGTTATATTACACATATGCAACATTATGTAATTTATGTCATGACTTATTTCAACACATATGGATAATAAATTCGTTTATCATTTTTCTGATTCGAAGAAAAATACCCCTTTTTATCCCACCGGTATGTAATACCGTGGGATATAGTCATCACCCTGTCCGTCTGTATGTCCGTCCGTCCGTCCGTCCGTAATCATTTCGTTTCCGGAGCAGAACTCAAAAACCGGTCCACATATCTTTCTGAAACTTTACATGTGTATTGCCCACCTACTGAATGGTGCCTTTTGATATTTTCACATTTCTGAACATTTTATTTTTTATTATTTCCATGGAAACGGCTCTTATTTGGACTCTGTTCATGAAAGGTTTCGTTTCATATATATTAGCTTATACTATTATGAACCTTGCTTGAAAAATGTACAATTATCTTTCAAAGGTTTACATCTTACGATCATGTGGAACCGGTGGGATATGTCATCTTCTGATGACTCTTGTTAAACTATATTGACACCGTGACAAATATATTGCTAGATATTTATGTTCCACCAAAAATAATCGTCCTCGGTCAATATTGTTTCCTCGGGTCTATTAAAAACAGGCATTGACCTCATCACCAGTCTATAATTTTTCAATATTGCCAGTTGCGTCTAGTAATTTTGCCATTTTAGTGCATAAGAGAAATTTTGGACGTATTATATCATAATTACCATTTTAAATACTTCAATTTTGATCAAGAAAATCAACTTCATCAAAAAGTCAACCAACGAAACGAATCCTCTTATGGAATAACCTACACCAATTTCTTGAGTAAGGATAAAATCTCGGGTCTGACCCCTAGAGTACTCTTTTAACCCAAGGAAGCCCCAATAACACAAACAAACTTAAAGTACACACGTTTCTATACCCTTTCTCGTGTCAACAGCATACTGGTCTTATGTCCTTTGATTTGTCCAAGGAGCAAGTAATGTTCTTCAAATATGTATTTATATTTGATTCAATGGAACCAATCAAGTATGAGCATGGCAAAAGTAAACCTTTTGATTACTTATAGGACTCACGGCTTCAACAATGAGCTCTTACAGTGGCGCCCTTTCTTCGATGCCATTGGTATAGCCATATAACAATCCAATCTGATTCAAGTGGGGTTAAAGCTCAATACATTATGACAACAACAGTGACCTCTCATTCTTCAATCTCTCACATAATTTGAATCATTTTTTTTTCACATTCTTAGTGTCATTTTATAAACTAGTGTCAAAAGGAAACGCTACCATACAAATTGCAAGATAACTTAATCCGCTGGAGATGGATAAGACTAAAACATATATTTATCATTTCTCAAGAAATCAGCTTACTTATGTTTGAAATTTTGAAACATTATCTTTTAAGGTTTGCGAGAGACACGCTTTTTAAAATTCAACGATTTGGAACCTCCTTAACTAAACTAGATAGCAGACAGAAATTTAACACTTTTGCTTGTTTAAAACGTTCTAGAGCAATGACGCGTCAACTAATTTTTGTCAAATAAAGTGCATTGTATAGCCAACATTTTTTTCTTACCTAAATTCAATCCTTTGTCAATTTTTAACTTAAGTTTCGAACATTCAATGCAAAAAAAAAAACTCCAAAAAAAAAATTATTATAAAAAAAACAATTTGAAATTGCGATTTATGCATCCCGTCTGCGTTTGAAGAGACACAAAATCAAAAATAACTTTTCCTGAAGAATGAAAATGTGCATACTTCTTCACAAGACATATTTCTGTTAAATACACTCAAAATAATTTTAGTAAAGCTGCTTTATGTCAGTGAGGTGTAATATGTATGTTTAAAAGTGTCCCAGAGTATTTCTAATGTCGGTTTCATGTGATACAACGTTTCAGAAAAAAATAAGATGAGGTATCCAAAACATATTTATTCTACAAGTAATAACACAAATAGATGATATTAATATTAATATGAAAAGAACTACACGAACTAAGTTGTAAATTGATGTACTAATGTTTGTTTTATGTAAGATAATAATGAATAATATATATTCATTATATATTCGTTTTCATTTTCCATTTCAATGTTCGTTTATCATGAACAAAATTCTACCATAAAAAATGCTTTCAGAAAAAAATAAGATCATATTTGTTGCATTTCTAAAACAAGATAAGCACAATAAGAAATAAACCATTCATAATTATAGAATTATAGAATATGTACATGTTCCCTTACCCGTTACGTTTCCTCTCGGAAACGGTAGGTTTACTTATATGGTTCATGATTTGCATAATATATGAACTCAGGTGAGTGCTCATGCGTGTCTCTGTACCTGTCAGGACTATTATAAGGGACTTAAAGCTGTTGAAAACCTGTTGCATTGTGACAGTACGTGACAGCAATCACTCGGTGGCTGGTCGTTCGTTGACATCGCGGGGTAGCTGATCAATTGCAAGATTCTATATATTGGTAAGACTTTATATAATGATATTATTATATGTAATTGAGAATACGTAAAGTTCAGTGGATATGTGAAGATAATCAACGAGATGATTATTTTCACAAATTCACAACTCCGAATACATTCTTAATCTTAATTAATGACTTCAGAGCATAGGAGACCTTTCTATGTTTAAATATATATCCATCATTTACTATCACAACTAGTCTTTTTCGGTGTACTCCATAATGAGAAAAACGGCAAGAACTTCACTTAAGACGACACGAAATTTCCAAGGATCGTGTACTTAAGTTTTATTTTATATAAAATCTACACGATATTGTGTCTAATATTAGAAAGGAAATCTTTCAACATTCACATAATTGGAGATAAAGAAACCATAGTCTATAAAACTTTAACCTGGATAAACGAGCGTTCTTTATACACGTAACTGATGCCATAGAGGCAATGTATTCATAATAATGCACATGTACATGTATGTACATATATTGTTCCTGAAAGAGGCCGACAGCCGACAATCCAAATTTATGTAATAAAAACATGATAAACACTGTTTTATCTGTCTGGATTTAATTTAATAGTGAAATAGAAATGTTAATATCAGTGCACTTGTTAATATTGAATGAAATTATTTTCAACTAATTTACAAATGTGAAAGAGATTACCTTTAAATGACCGAAGAGTTCAGATTAAAAGTATCAGCTCGAAAGTTCGACACATATTTATAGTTTACCTGGAACGCCACTGAATTTCTGCAGTTAGTGATGTCTTTCAATCTTCTTTTGCCAAACTGCAAAACGTATTATGGTTTAGCTGGTTATTTTTCGTCGTTGAGTGACTGAACGGTTTCCATTTCTTTGATCTTGGCCTACATGTCATTCTCTCCCCACAGAGTCAGATCAAGTCATGAAATGTTGATACAGCCTCTGTTCTATTACGCCGACTTTGTGGGATGAGATGACCCCTTTATTTCTATGCCTTCAAAATTATGAAGGCATAGAAATAAAGGGGTCGTCTCAAAACCTTTACCTACCCAATCAACTTGTTTGTCAACTGCTACACTTACGTGACATGCAATCGATCTAAAATTGTTGTCAACATATTATACTTTGATGATATACCTTTCGTTCACAAATCACATAACCTACAAATTCTCGTTAGTATTTTTTGCAAATAGGTCGAAAGCCGATTTTCACACTCAAAGTATCCGTCGCGGCACAAACGGCTGCCTGAAACAGGGTTGGGACTGAATAAAGCAATCTGATTGGTCGAACCTCGTCGATTGGTCGAACGTAGCGTATTACATGGTGTGATATGACACTCAAATATTTCAGAAGTACGATGTGTGCACATAGAACTGTTTCATTAATTTATGAAGACTGAGATGAGAAAATATACTGATCATGACATATAATACATACCTCTTACTGATTTTAATCATAGTCAAATGGATTTCGTAGATCAGGTAATACTTTAGCTATTAATATTTATTTGAAAGTTTATCACACGTAACTTAATCCCCAAAATACAAGCGCTTTGCCTGGTAGTTGTTATTACTTTTCTCGTCATTAAATACCTCAGTAAGACTTTAATTTCATGTTTGTTATAGACTTACATCATGCGCTCATTGAAAGTCATGAGAGAAGCAAATGTTTCCAAATTCATCTTATATTTAGTAAGCTCAACAAAGTATACCGCAAATATATGAATGTGATAGGAAAGTTACCAGGAGAATTCGGCTGACATGTGTTTTTTTAAGGATTTCCAAATATGTCAACGATTGTTTTTACAAGATAAAAAACTGAACCGTGCTCATAAATCACATGAGAAGATAACTGTTAGTGCATTACCTTAGATCACAATTAAAATCTATCAACTTTCCCCATCTCGCTTGATAACCTTTGAACACTGGATCCAGCGCAGATCAAACTATAACCTTTTAAGCTATTTAGATTAAAGGGGCAGTAGAACGTTTTTAGGGGGATTATAAGGTGATGCCAGGAAAATTCAAATAAATGGTTCCAATTGAAAGACAATGTATTTAAATTAAATGAAGCAGTAATAATTCAAATATATAACGTAAAGTTTAGCCATGCGATTCCTTTTTCTTACACAAAATGAATTAAAGGTGTTCACACAAAATGGCCGCCAATGGATTTTATGTGAATCCTACTTTGTCCTCTGACTATGGGTGATTCACTTGTGTGATGAGATTGTTGACACTGTCAATATAATACATTTAGCATTAACTTACAAATTTAAGTGAAAAATTTCAAATATAAAATTATCAAAAAACGTGCTACTGCCCCTTTAAAGCATACTCGTAACGCATTTAGTAAAACTTACATACCCCGGATTGAAGAAGAAACGATATATATTATAGTCACGAATTACCATCTGTCTCCAAGAATTTTGCTTAATAGATTTCAGGGTATATGGTTGGAGCTACACGGAACCTTATCCTCATGTAGCAGGATACGCTAACGTTAGTTTGTTGTATATCCTTGCAGTTTGAACTCAAGCCGTGAAGCTCTTCCCACCTCAACATGCAGGTTGTTCCTCTGGTTCTTCTGTCAGGTGTGATTCTAATCAGCGGCGAGGTCAAGGTCGTCGATCTTACCTGGGACTTGGGACAGAAATCTGTCTACTGGCCGGACGGGCCACCATTTGTTTTCAAGATTTTGTTTCGAGAGCAGTTACAAGATTACTGGTGAGTGAAGACCGTTTTTTTGGCTTCATCCAATTCGAAAATATTGGAGTTATTTTTAGAAACTTAAATTCGAAAATTGGCCAACTTCAAAACTGTAACCGGCTTTCTGACAATCTTAAAGCCCCATTGTCATATTTGCATGCGGTTCGTGATGAAATTTAGCTATTGAGAAAAGAAATACATCTATTTGTAGAAAATATTTCGTCAAAAGTTTGATATCATATTTACATCTTTAATCAACAATAAAATATTTATACCGACGTCCGAAGTACAATAGTGCCATAGCATTTAACGAACCCGCTTTCGGTGACGTCATCCTTATGTGTTTTCTTTTAGGTTGGTCGCAATATTTTGCAAACAAAAGGATTTTTAAAAATACAGTAAATATTCTTTTAGAATTAATGAACTTCGCTACACTTTAAAGCGTATGTTGTAAGCGTCAACTATGTCAGATTTTATAAATGGTGATATCTTATTGAACGTGTTTCTTTTTTCTGAACACTTTGAAATTACACTTTTTTTATAAAAAGAAACAGAAGTTATCAGCAATTTTGTCGGTCTTATTGCAGTTCACGAAATTAATGTTCTCGTCATAATGTGGTAACGCAGGCCGGTTTTAAGGGCATAGCCAGGGCTGATACATTCTCTCCCCGTGAGGAGGATCAAGTCATGAACTGTTTATCGAGCCTATGTTCTTTTTAGCCAAGGTTTTTGGGTAGAATGGGAGATGCCTGATTGGAGGCAATCGAAGTTAGTTGTGCAATCAGCGACACTGTTCTAAAATCATCATATTAGTTACTGAATCAGGGCAAATTGAAATGAACCACCATTTTCAATACGGGAAACATTGTATACCTACAAACTCGGCTAAAAAGAACAGAGGTTCGATCAACATTTCATGACTCGATCTGCTTATGTGGGGAAAGAATCATGACTTGATCTGCTTCTGAGGGGAGTGAATGTGGTCATGTTTTGATCAGGCATAATTGCTTAAATTGGGCTTGGTTTTGTGGTGAAATTTTGCAAAAAATGTTGTAAGTAGTTAGAATATCATGTTTCAGGTTTGAATTGAACAGTTTCACCACATCTGAACACACAGGAACCCACCTAGACTCACCATCGCACTTTTCCAAGGGAAAATGGCGGATGCATGAAATACCACCGGAACGACTATTTGGTCCGGGAATTGTGATTGATGTGAGTTCAAAAGTCAAATCCGATGAGAATTATAGGTTGTCAATCGACGACGTCCTTGAGTATGAAAGAAAATATGGTAAAATACCTGAAGGTGCTATAGTGTTTATGAATTCTGGTTGGAGTGAAAGATACCCAGACATGAAACGAGTTTTCAACACTGACGAACCGGAAGACCTGACAAGTTTCCAGTACCCAGGGTTCCATATTGAGACGGTGTCGTGGCTTTTGGCCAATAGGAAGATCGGGATGATTGGTATAGATACGCCCTCTGTCGACTATGGTATATCACAAACGTTCCCGGTTCATCTCCTGACGGCTGAAAATGAAGTGATGAACTTGGAAAATGTGGCTAACCTTGACAAGATACCACCAAGAGGGGTTAACATTTTTGTTGGTGCCATCAAACTTTTCGAAGGCAGTGGAGGACCTGTTCGAATTTTGGCCACGTTTGAATCAAATCTAAAAGAAAACACGGAGGGAAAGAATTCAGAACTGTAATGACAATTATGGACAATGAAAGCATGGCTGCTAATCCTGTCTTTTACTTTGACACAGTTTGTTACCAAATTCCCTTAACACCGTTTAGAGTTTGAGGAATTTTATTTGAATGAAAAGTGGTTCGAATTGTCAAGGTTTGCAAAAGAGTCTTCAATCTAAATTATCAATTTATCTGTCATTTAAAAATTAGCATATGTTTTATTTATGTTATTGCTTTACGTTTTTTATTAATCTTTATTAATTAAGAATAAAAGGACTTCCACAACAAACGGTAAATCTATCTCCTCACTTTAACTCGACACATCATACATGTTTGAACAATCATTCTAACATGACACGAAAACTAGTTTGAAAACACTGCCTTCTGATTGGTTACTTGGAGTAATTATTTCGCCGATAATCACCTCTAAATATTTACGACCGCTTCACATTCCTCCGAGTACGCATATATACAATCTGCACTCAGCGACTTTCTGTTTACAATAGACATGTTGGCGACGACACTTTAAATTAAAGAAACTTGTCGACATTTTGAAACATCAACAAATTTTAACCTAAATCAACGACCGCACACCTCTCATACAGCGATTCGTCCAATGAACGAAAGCGACTTTATTCTTTTAATTTCACAGAATGCTGTCACTGCCCCTACCTCTAATTTACAAGTGACCAATTTTCCTGTCACAGTCTCCCCAACCATGACACAAAATATAACTTTCTTGACAGCTTCCACTAAGTTTGAAACAGTTCACCAACACAACTATTTTCAGAGTAGAGTACTCTAACGTCCCTTGATTTGGTCAGTCCTTGTCGCTCTTGTAGGAGTGATGGGTCGACCCATGTTTTTAGGTAATAAATCGTTTAATTGACGGCATTGAAATCTGTTTTCTATTGATAATATGCTCAATAGATTATAGATGAGTCTATTCAAACATGTTTTTTTTCTGTATGTAATGACATTTTAATTGTTTATGAAAGTGGACTGTACCCTTGTTTTGCAAGTGAGTGAAACCGGTCTGCACCGGTTTGACCTTATCATCACATTGCTCTAGCGCAAGTCAAAATAGTTCCACATTTTTTTACTAATTAGTCATGTTAGAATGGTGATAAATCAATTCTGTTTTTTATTTTTTGGTTGTATGTCGTGCATTCTTTACCCCTAAATAAACATTTCAAACCTCGCAAGCTCGGTTTGAAATTATATTTAGGGGTAAAGAATGCACGACATACAACCCCAAAATAAAAAACAGAATGGATTTATCCCCTAAATCGTTCTGTTCCCAACGTCACATTTTGGTTTTACTTTCTACATACCATTATTGTTGTATTAATAGCCGTGATAAACTTAATATGGGCATTGACCGTTATCACTTTAACTCATAGAATTGAGTGGCGAGAAAGGTATCTTATAGTCATTTAATAGTTCCCATAATTATCATTATCTTCAAGTATTACAGTAAATTCACCTTGAATTATGACACTAGTGTGCATATTTGTGTAGTTCGTGAATATGTTGGATTGCATGAAACAACCTGAGACTCTTAATATTATATTTGAAGTGTTGATATATTTCTATGTACAATATATGCTGTATACCAGTGGAAATAAAATATTTGTTTAAAGAGACACTCCGCGAGTTAACAATCAGTTATAAAAGTTACCAAAAATCAACAAACGTACGAAAAGCATATAAAATTTTTTTGAAAATTTTCCAATCATGATTTTTGATGATACAGGCCGAAATCTGGAAACGAATTGACATGTCTAAAAATAGATCGGCTCGAGAGGATACTAGGGCAATGCATTATGGGATCGTGGTGTGTTTACACGAAGGCTCCAATGCCGCTAACAGTCAAGCGGACTCTCGATTGTCACAAGATGCCGGAACAAAGAAAATTGAACTACACAAAAAGATTTTTCATTTCATATAAAATCAAAGTTATCATATCATCGTAGCAAAACCATTCAAGTTTTACTCGTTTACAAGTTATATCTTAATGACTAACAAATGAATATGTAGGTCTAAGTTTTAATACCCGAAACATAAAATGTATTTTGTTCATCGTATTTGTTCAAAACATAAGAACTTTTAACAACGAAAGGAAACCTTGTCCTCTGATATAATGTGTAGTGAGATAAAATGATTCATGTTATTCAAATTCGGGGTTTGCTAGTTTTTTTCTAACAAAAAACAAAACAAATTGTTAATGTGCTTTCTCTTGTGGTTTATCCTTTTACCTACAGATCACAGGTTTGAATAGCGAAAAGGTTTAGAAAACTAAACTAAAAAAACAGTAAGATTGTAGATAAGTCATTATATCATTGTTGAACAATAACAAGAAGCATCATCTGAACTAATGTTCTGACTGATGATGTTTCTTTTCCTAAGGAATGTTCTTTGTTTATGAAGCTTAAAGTTTCTGCTGATTATCAGTTGGCTTTTCCGAGGGTTGTTATTCGTAAATTATCCATGTGCACTTCATAAGGCAGTCATGATTTGTTAACGATGTGTGTGATCTTTTTTAATTTGAAAACAAATATTTACGATATAAAAGTATGTATCATACCAAATATGTCAACTTGAATTTAATAACTAAATTTTTAAATGTAGTGACTGTCAAGATTAATTGTTATTTGAAATGCCCCAATTTGTTTTTGAATTATTAGGATCATACCCGCCAGGGTAAAATCTTATATAATTTTTATATGAGGCCCAAAAAAATTTCCAGTAAATTGTCCGTTTGGTTTTTACTTTAATTTGTGATAATGTGTAACTGAAAAAAAAGTGTAAGATCTAATGTTTTTATAGTTATTTCCTGTTGTACGATTGGTTGTCCGAGAAAAAACCCATTACCAGCTTTTTACGTATCTGTCACATATATTAGTTTTGCAAATATCATATTCAATATGGATAAAAATAATTCAAATACTAAGTTATGTGGTTTGCGGTGATTATTCTTTGCAATTTCAATAATGGGAGGCTTCTAATATTAAAACTTCCCATAGACAAGAAAATTTCCTGCCACGTCTAAAGATGTAAGCAGATAAGAGTTCGGTTTTAAGAATCTTAGGAATACAATTCTAATGAATTAAAACCAACGATTATCTATAGTGCAGTAATTCTGATGATATTATGTCAGTTATGCGCTTAAATAGGTGTCATTTTATGGAATTTCATCGGAAAATGGAAGTTCATGTTTAATTGCTAATGAAAAATTTGATGGCGGCAATGCTGTGTATTATGCGTCAACCCGACTCGTGTGTTGTTCACACAAACGCAACTTTTGGAAAACCCAGCTGCTAAATATAGGATTTTGCGTAGCGCGCGCTCCTTGACAATATTAACATTGCCTTTTTGCACTAAATAGAGATACTTCCCATGTTCCAAAAACAGTTTTGATAGTATCAGCGTATAGAGGAAAGATTTTTCTCTATACTGATGGTAATTTTAGTTGTTCGAAGGAAAATTTCTCACATACGAACACTAACTCGCGGAGTGTCACTTTAATCGGCAGTTCCGACTAAGGTTTTGGCTGCTTTCAGTTTTTGTGCAGTTGCCATTGCCGCCGCACACGTTCCTATTGCTTTAACTCCCTTAAACTAAGGTATCCAGAACTTATTTACATAACTCACTGCGTATACCTCAGATCACGAGTTACTCCTTGTCAATACGATAACTTAACCAGTTTTTTTGCTATGAATCTATAACTTGGTATATTCCATCTTTGAATCATTCTGAATAGTTTTGCGCTACAATCCACCAAAACATCACAGCAAGGTTGCTATTTAAGCATGGTTTAGCGAAAATGTTTTATTTTAACTGTTAACACTTCTAATCATTACATAATTGTTTTTCTCAATGAAACACGATGACTGAAAACGTTATAATGCTGAAAACGTTATAATGCTTTTACGCTATAATTTGGTATATATAATCTTTAGAGAAGTTTGTATTTTTGAAAATGTTTCTGTTACAATCGAGGTTACAGAAGGGTCACGACTAATGAATAATATTGCGAAAAATTATCATTAACACTTTTCACCTTTACAATTGGTTTTCCCTATGAAAAGTGATCATTGATTGTTGATGAGAGTTAAGTTCACCTTAAAATCGGATTTTGAGATCAGAATTAGTTTTAAGTCTTGTAAAATTTAGGACAAACATTCGTGCAATTTGAATCATTTGCATAAAACGAAAGTACAATGATCAATATCAAATGCAGCACTATACCATTGTGAAAAAAATGCAATGATTCATTAAAACAATATGTCAAAATATTGATTGTATAAAAATACATTAACAACGAGCGAGAAAAGGTTGATTAATGAGTATTCAGAGTAAGTTTATTCGTAAGGAGGCGGCACCCTACTATAGAAAGACCGCGTTGATTGGATCTTTAGATAAGCCATAGACTTTTTGCGATTGGTAGCTGTCGTGTCGGGGAAATTAACGCTTAGGGATACAGGGGACTATTTCGAAGCGAACGAAAAAATAAAGTAGCCTTGTTTACAGGATGAGTGATGCATAGCATATAAAAGAATTCTCCAAAAAATAATATATTTGCCACACATCTAGAGACATGATATAGCCCAAGTCAAAGCGAGATTAAATGAACCTGCAAAGCAATTTGCACGGGGTGCACGTGCGTTGTCACAGCAACTCTGAAATTGACATCTAATTCCACGGACGAACTCGTCAGAAACAGTATTTTGCAACAGGCGCTTAGTTTTAGGACTGAATGAGAAACGTATTTTTTTAAGTCGTTCCATGTTGTTAATGTCACCAGATGTATAACTATTAGGGAACACATAATACATAAATAGTGTACAGTTTCAGTGTCGGTATTGAGACTAACATACTAAATTTTGCATAAGAAACATACCATTTAACTTTGAAATTATTACAAGGTGTCCAAAAACGCGTTTTACTGTCCGGTAAGTATGACTAAAAAACTTACTGAACAAAATGACTATTCAACATTAAAATTAAAATCTATACCGACTAAGAATTTGAATGTCAATGTTTTGCAACATGTATTTATTATTAGTTCTCATTTTCCATTATTGTTTGCTATTCACTCCATAATTAATAAATCGCAAGCGTGTTGGGGTAACGGAAAGAACGATTTGAGAAGCAGTGTTGAGCAATTAAAAGGTATTTTACCATTCTCTCCCCACGTGCGCAGAGGCAGATCAAGTCAAGAAATGTCGATACAGCCTCTGTTATATTACGCCGACTTGTGGGAGAGACGCCTGATTGGAGGTAATCAACGTTAGTTGTGCAATCAGCGACGCTGTTCTTAAACCATCATTTTGGCTACTAAATGATGGCAAAGGGATTGTGATATAATTTCACACTCTGAAGTTTACACATATCCTCGAACGTTGATTGGTCTAGGGCATGGTCATGTGATCGAAGATTCATCGATTCATTTCCCATGAACTCACAAAAACAGTGTTCATACTTGTGTGAACGTTGACCGGAACTACTTTGATTCTCCGTCCAACATCAAATCAAATGTTATTCAAGAATTTGTTAGTAAAAATTACCTATGGAATTGTAATTATAGCTTTATTTTCCAAGTAGATTTTTTCGATTTGAAAACATTCACTTTTATCATTTGTTTTAGATCATTTGATAGGCTAATCATTTATTGCAAAATAGTAGATCTGATCGAACGGAACGAGATGAATATTTGCATTACGGTCATTATTGAGTACTGTAAAGCGTAACAAAGACAGTCTTCATACTCACGATGTATACACAAGAGATGACAATTATCGATAGAGCAGTTACATGTCACTAATTACTGTTGTTTACATATTTTGACGAAGATACCCCTGCAAATGGCGGCCAGCATGACACGACGTCTAATGCATAAATGTAAGGCAGATAACTCTGATCTCTTGTCCTTGCACGAAGGGATTTTATACAAGTTTGCGCTTCATTTAGAAATTCTTAGTGCATCATGTTATCTTATCTCATATATAACACAGACTTATTTTGATAAATATTCAGTTTCTTTTCAAATTGGGATTATTTCTTGTCGCATGTCGCAGTGTTACTCGTTCAAAGGAAACAAAAAGTATTCATATCACTCCGCCTTTCCATTCCATATTTGGTGCGAAATTATAAGAATTGAATATCAGTTTGTGTGTTTGCACTGGAAAATGAACGATGTAAAAGCTACATTCAAACTTTCATGTGAACCCGCTCGCAAGCTCGCTGGGTTCACACAAGTTTGAATGTAGCTTTTACATCGTTCATTTTCCAGTGCAAACACACAAACTGACATTCAATTCTTAAATGAACCACCCCTTCCATGCGAGAAGCGGTGTCATTTGACAAACAAAGAAATTGAAATGGATTGTGGTGCAATTTTTTCCCCGGCAGGGGATACTGCCGGAAGTAACAGATTTCAGTGTAATATAACAGAAGCTGTATCAACATTTCATGACGTCGTCTGCCTCTATGGGGAGAGAATGGTTTCATGACTTCATCTGCCTCTGGTACTTAACATGAGTTAATAAAATGAAACCGAAGATGTCATTAAGTACAAGTTTAGACAGAAGCCAAAAATGGAGTGAACAAAATGGTGACTCTCCGTCCATTAGCCTATTAAATATATATATAGATGAGGGGATACTGTTACATGTAACAATATTGTATATCCTTTTGAATATTGATATTTTTCAATTTTGTATGGTGTGATTTGCCTTCCAAAATCGAATTATCTTGCCTGATTTCTTCAAAGATCAATTCAGAGAATTTACTCTTGAGATTCGTTGTGATGCAAGTCATGCTCATTACACGCTAGACCAGAAGTTGTTGATTAATGATGCAGCCACAGATGAAAGTTTGAACATGGCCGTGTAAGAAAATGCTACATCAATGTCATCTTTATACTTTGAAAATATATTTATAAAACGTATTTTCGGTTCATCCTCGTTGTGTATATCATTCTTTCCTGATACCAAGTGATAACCCTTTACACGTCTAGATGAAATGTGAAAGGGGATTTTCTTGCAGATATTCAATAACATGAAATGGATCATATTCTTGCATAGAAAGAGGGGCAGTAGCACGTTTTTTGACAATTTTATATTTTTCACTGATAATTGTACGTTAATGCTAAAGTCTTACTTTGACAGTGTCACAATTCTCAATACACAAACCAATCATCCATAGTCAGAGGACAAAGTGTGAAGGTTAACCTAAAATCCATTGGCGGCCATTTTGTGTTAACACCTTTAATTCATTTTGTGTAAGAAAAAGCAATCCTGACATCACCTTATATTCCCTCTAAAAACGCGCTACTGCCCCTTTCAGTTATAAATAAACAATAATTTCAAGGAAATCAAGGAAACTTAAGCTTATACAGAAGAAATTGCTTTAAGATGCTTTCATAAATTTTCAATAAATCAATAGTAAAGGTTTGGTCTTGTGGGATACAATCTTTCACATCATGAAGTCGTAGCTATGCCATATAGGTGTCAATTCATGTCAGGTTGTCTGTGATGAGATTATGACAAACCTCGAGCCGTAACTACAATACATATATATTACAATCTGTAGGCGAGTTCCATATGGAGACTACATGCATATAGTGAATTCTACAATGAACGTGATGAATACTAGATTCTGATTGGTTCTCCTGGAAAATCAAACGTGATCAATTTTGGTTGAACGTCCTCTGATTTTGAGACCGCTCCACCGCGCATTGACTACACCCGACTGGCAATTTCAGAGCTGGCATTCAGTTGTTTACTGACATTAAAACTTTAAAAAAGTTATTTAACATGTTTTATTTTCCTGTGTCTACGGGGGATGACCAAATCATTTGAGGTAGATAAAGTATTTTATTCAAAATAAGTGGTCAATCAGCGCCACACGTAGCAGGCTTCCTTCGACTACGGCAACAATACAGTGACGTCATTTACGCAAGCGCTTATGACGTCACAATCCTTGACAACCTCATAGTGGTTTTATGTTAGAATTATCTATTTGATTAATAGGGATGTCTCAGTCTATGTTGTCAGCAGCGTTGGCATGACTTACAACTTCGGTTTCAGTTTAACATTAACTCGCTATCAATCCAGTATAACATGTCTCTGATTTTCAAACACACTAGGTTTATTTCCTAAATATCAAACGATTTAACCTCTAATATTCGGGGCACCAACATTACCTTTGAAAACAAGATTGTTTGTACAAGTAGTAAAGATCACATTAATTCTTTGGAAATTACACCGAACATGTGAAGGAACAGCAAACCACCGTAGCGTATACTCTATTGACCGAAGATATTGGCCAAGGTACTACGTAGTTACTGTTGGCAATAGGTCGTATCTTTCTGCTCTATCGATGCGCATGACCAAGTTTAACGTAGTAAGATACAAATACGGAAAGTGACCGATTTTTAACAATGGTAAATCAAGTTGTTTTCGTTCTATCACAAGCAATAGGGGAATGACTAACGAATGAAGTAAAATATGACCGAACGAAGTCAAAATCAACATACCCTCCCCACAGAGATTACTTTACACATGTTGGTTTAAAACCAGCAGTAAATTGGACATCTCGAAGAGGAATTTCGAAACAGCCTGTATTCAATGATGATACATGTTGGCTTGCTCGTTCTGAAACGAACAATGACTCTATGTAAACTACATCTCTGATTACATACAATAATCAATAAATCAAGTAGTTACATAAAATACCAATGCATGAAACTGAAAAATAATACTTGCAACTATCTCTGAACAATAAAGAACTTTCATTAATAAAGTTGCCTTACAGTTACCACAATGAAATTAACACTCTTGCATATATTACTCTACATTGTACCTCTTTGATTTATATCAAAATGTACACAAATGTAAGAATTAGCTACGATGCAAGAAATCTAATAATATAAATTTAATATGCATCTAAAAAGGTTATAATATGTAGCTCTAACCAACTTAAGCATATTACAAAACTCTGGAAATACTCTGCACGAAAACTGAATCTCTTTACACTCGCGCTAAATTAATACACAACTATTACACAAAATTGAAGCATTATTTTCTGGAATAGTTAAATTATCAATATTTCCATTAAACTAACATTATGCTTATTATGTACATGAAATTGTACCACTCATCTGTACCCTGGGCTCAGAAGCTAGATTCGCTCGCGCGGCCCGACTTTGGATTTAGCCAATCAAATCATTTTCTCGCCACCTTCTCGAGAAAATGTCCGTCCGTCCGTAAACTTTGTGGAATTTTGACTGCTCCTCCAGAACCATGAGGTCTAGAAAGCTGAAACTGTGTGTACAGTACAGACTCCGTGACTAGTGAGGATTATAAATTGTAGCTTTTGTTGCATCGTGGCCCCCGATAAGGGCCACGGGGGCCACACCCTTAAAACCTATTTTCATCTTCTTTTCCAGAAGAATAAGGCCTAGAAAGCAGGAATATTGTGTATAGATTCCTTGGCTAGTGATTTGTAGCTTTGGTGGCCCTGTGGCCCCAAATAAGGGCCACACCCTTAAAACTTATTTTCATCTTCTCCAGAAGCATGAGGCCTAGAAAGCTGAATTTTTATGTACAGACTCCTCGACTAGTGAGGATTATAGATTGTAACGTTGTCATGTATGTTTGTGCATGATTAAACATGTTACAATAACTTTTTTTAGGAATAGTGTCTCCTTTTCCATAAACGGACCGATTTGACCTCTGGAAAACCCTCTGCAGATTAATATATCATTTAAAATATCACTTTGAAAATATACTTTGTTACAAGAAGGTTCCTTTAAATATGGAAAACCTAATGTGTCCACACTGGTCCCAAGTGATAAAGTTTAGTTTGCAAAGCAAGTTTGTGAAGAATCCACAACCTCCTTTGAAGTTAGTTAGTGTCTGGTATTGGTAGCAATGATTTCACAGGAGATTGGTGATTGCTAAAAACACGGCCCATACTGCTGATATCAGAGGGGAGGACTGTGTAACTGCAGACAGGAGTTTCCCCTGCATGGCACTGTCTCAATGATGTTTACCGATCGATTCATCGATAACTGACTTTCACTGGGGATTCTGATCGATTCATTCCATTCTTATTTTTCTAACATAATATTTAAGGGTGAATGTCTTTAATGAATCTAAGCGTCTCATGAGTTCTAATTACTTAAATGCTGTATGTTATTTCGTTTCGCAGTACAATACTTTACTTCCTGTGTGATGTAATGGCACACTGGAGATACTTATATTGCCTAACTCACATTCTTTCAATACTTATTTCTCTTTGTCATTTTAGCCAAGAAACTATATGAATTTTTAAAGAATGAACTGTGATAATTTCACGTAAGGAACCATGGCAAGATGAATATGTTAGAAGTTTTTTCTATCCTCATTTCCTACCTTGCCCTTTAGGCTTTGAAACGAAGGATATCTCCATTGGTAGTATTCGTTACCAATCATAATGTCATAATGTCATGTCAGTCTTTCAAGACCTCGCTTAGGAAAGTGGGGAGATACGTGTGCTTTTTACCTGGTAACAATTTCATGTACAAATAGCTTATTCTTATTCCAATATGACTCAAGACACTTTGAGTCGTGTAAAAATTGCTTTGACCCTTTGACCCAAGGTCGCTCGAACTTCGGACACTTTTGATTATGAGCTGACGTAATCATGTATGTAACATCAGCAAGTCATTTAGTCAAAATGTTTTTTATGCCCCCGAATCGGAGATTCCGGGGGTATATTGTTTTTCACCTGTCCGTCTGTCTGTCCGTTTGTCCACAAAAACTTTAACCTTGGTCATAACTTTTGATTGGTCAGAGCTAGGTCTTTGATACTTAACATATGGATCCCTTGTGATGAGACCTTTCAGATGACACCATGACATTTGACCTTGTGACCTTGACCTTGACACAGCGAGCAGGATGCATCCGGGGGCAATCGTGTTTCACAAACACATCTTGTTTCAATCTGTCATGATATCTATTTCTTTTTATATACATTTCATTAACGACATATTTTTACCATGCTTTTACAGACAGGAGCAATCAACCAATTCATTTAGGAGATATGGGATATATTTGTTTATGTAAATTGTTTACTAAACGTCCAGGCAATGTAAGAAGCGCCAAAAGATCATATCTTGTATTGGTTTCAAAAGTGCAACTCCTATATAATAAAATTCCGATTACTTTTGGCAATTCAAAATTGAAGTAAATATGAGGAGATTTGAAATATACGAAAATAGGAAACTGTTTAGGATCAAAGATGTGTTCCATACAAGAAAATTGAGTGGTACTATCCAAAATTGAGTGGTACTCTCCGAACCTCGGGCGAGCTGTATGTACATCCAAAACCCTTAATTTAAGTTAATCTACAAATATTACCTGAAATATAGATCGTAACAAAAAACCACCTATAATCTTAAAGCTAATGTTTGCTGAAAAAGGTTTTCTTCTGACGATAATTTACAATACACTACATGTATATGAACATATTTGGATGGGAACTCCGGCCGAATCTCGGTCAGTTTGCCTACATGTATTTATGTTTCAACAAAAAAATCCTTTTCAGACGGCCATTTGATCAGTATGATAAAAAATAGAGCCATTAGTCATCAGGCTTTACATTTGATTTTTCTTCCGGGTGTAGCCAATGTGGTTCCCCCCTTAGTAGGGGCCACAGGGTCACAACATCTACAGTTATTAATCCTCATTAGTCAAGGAGTTTGTACACAAAGTTAAGGCTTTCTAGGCATACGCTTTTGGAGAAGATGGAAATAGGTTTTTAGGGTGTGGCCCCTGTTAGGAGACACAGGGCCACCAAAGCTACAATTCATAATCCTAGCTAGTCAATGAGTCTGTACACAATATTTCAGTATTCTAGGCCTAAGTTCTAGGTTCTGGAGAAGAAATGAAAATAGGCTGTAAGGGTGTGACCTCAGTGGCCCCTATTAGGGGTCAGAGGGCCACCAAAGCTACAATTCACAATCGTCACTAGTCAAGGAGTCTGTACACTAAGTTTTAGCTTTCTAGACCTTATGGTTCTGGAGAAGAAGTCGAAATGGATGGATGGACGGACGCCGAACACCATGCCATGCCATAAGCCTATTGGGCCTTACAGGCCAGATGAGCTAAAATGCAACAACCTTCATTTGGACATTGGAATACAACATCATTCGTTCAACGTTGGTTTTGTAACATAACCAATTCAAAACATAAGTGGGAATTGGTTTTGTAACATAACCAATTCAAAACGTTGTAGTGACATACAATAGAATCAGACGCTATAATGTCTTATACCATCGTTTGTTAAGAACTTTCAAGACTGTGTGAACGTTCTGTTACTATACAGCCCAACATCATAATCTTCATCTTAAATGGCTTGATGACATCATTTAACATTAGGACGCAAAGTATATATATTTATCCGCAAGTATCTGACCAAGTCAAAAATCATTGTTCAAGTTGTTGGCCAAACTACATGTCCAATTGCTGCTATAGAGATTGTTTTAAGTTTCAAGATGTTTTTTATTGTACCTGTATAAAAATGTATTATACCTTAAGATCTTCATTATGTTGTGAGTGAAAACGGAACTGCGAAATTAACAAGTTAAATGATTATTATGTTTGGCGTCATTTCAAATATCCGATTCCAGTACACTGAGTACTGAATAATAATACCCCCAAATACATAAGTATTGATGTCATAGTAATATATTCCTGAAGATTTCATTTACAAATATTCCCTGTTTTCATTCTTTATATGAAAAATACAATCCTACAGCTTACAATATGAGCATTCGACATAGTGGGGATAGAGCTGGTCGCGCTAATAGCGCCATTACCATTGTAAAGCAGAGATTTACACTATTCATGCTAACCCAATTCTCACTAGACAGACACTTATCTTGCAAGTATCTGAGCAAGTCAGATGTTGAAATCATTGTTCAAGTTGTTGGCCAAACTACATGTGAAATTGCTGCTATCGAGATTGTTTTAAGTTTCAACATGTTTTTTCTTGTACCTGTCTTATACCTTAAAGGGGCAGTAGCACGTTTTAGGGGGAATATAAGGTGATGTCAGGAAAATAAAAAGTAATGGTTCCAATTGAAAGACAATGTCTTTAAACTAAATGGAACAGTAATAAATACAATATATAATGTAAAGTTTGTTTACACAAAATGAATTAAAGGTGTTCACAAAAAATTGCCGCCAATGGAATTTATGTGAATCTTCATACTTTGTCCTCTGACTATGGCTGATTGGCTTGTGTAATGAGATTTATGACACTGTCAAAATAATACATTTATCATTAACATACAATTATCATTGAACATTCTAAAATATAAAATTATCAAAAAACGTGCTACTGCCCCTTTAAGTTATTCATTATGTTGTCAGTGAAAACGGAATTGCGAAGATAACAAGTTAATAGATTATTATGATGGGCGTAATTTCAAGTATCCGATTCCAGTACATTGAGTACTGAATAATATCCTCGAATACATAAGTAATGTCATAGTAATGTATTCCTGAAGATTTCAGATTTCAAATATCGCCTGTTGGTTTTCTTTCTTTAAATGCAAATTACAATCCTACAGCTTACAATATGAGCATTAAACATAGTGGTAATAGAGTTGATCGCGCTAATAGCGTCATTACCATTGTAAAGCAGAGATGTACACTATTCATGCTAACCCAATTCTCACTAGACAGACACTTATGTCAATTATGGACGTTCATAAATAAACATGCTATCGACGTCTTTAACAAGAAGTTTGTCTCAGAGTGTAATTAAAACTTCAATTGGATATATTATTCAATATATTACCAATCGCATTAAACGCACAAATACGACAAAACTGTATGAGGTAACCTGTTATATGACAACCACATTGTGTTTGCACAATCAATAAGAGGCAAAGTGTTCATTTACAAAACAAATGTGTGACGTCCTTTGAAGTCAGATGGTGTCTGGCAGCCATGATTTGCAACAGGAGATAGGTGATTGCTACAAACAGAGACGCTGAGCTAATAACAGAGGAGGACTGTTTTACGGCAGACAGACATTTACCTTGCATAGCATTTTCTCAATTATCTTTACTGATCAACCAATAGAAAGCAGACTTTTCAAAAGAGTTTCTGACAGATTTTACAATGCTTATTGTATAAGCCTCACCAGTATCTGATGATTTCAGGGTGAATATCTAAGTCAAACATGATCGTATTTTGTCTACTGCTTTGTTCCCTTGAAGTTTTAAATTGACACAGAGTATCTTTCTTAAAATTTTATTTGGTTTTGATAAGCTACAAAATATCTAATATGCTGATTGAACTTCATATCTCATCACTGGACTCGCAAATATATCCATTTATGCATAATATATCTAAAATGATTGATTTTATAGAAACATCCAGAAAACATCTCAAATGTGTTTAATATTCGAAATTATGCATCCAATTAATCTACCTATTAGTTACAATACCTAATAAACACTATCAAATCGAATATATCTTCCTGTCAGCTTATGGCAAGGTTTCAAAATTATGTTTAGCGAATTTGCGCGCGCCACTCGAGCAACATTGTCCGGTTTTCGATCAAAATCCTGACTTTGAATGGCCGTATTTTCGCTCTTATGTACTGATTGACCTTTAACTTGTTATTTTCAGTAACAGTAAGTGGTTCCCGGTGTAATAACATCGATTTCAAAATTTGACATATGTGATCCTATCAACATACTCTGTGTCTCTTTAAGTATTGTATAATAGTGACCAAGAGTTTCTTGTAATTGATGAAAACAATTTGATGCTTGGCAGAAAACACTTTTCCATGCTATATCTTACCAAGAAAGTGATTCTCAAAGAATCTGATTTCATGAATGAGACAAAGTAAAAACGTTAAAGTAAGTTTATTTTGATTAGGAGTCATTCATGCTCACGATCTGCAATATCCATTTCATTTACGCGTGTTCTTAGGAAACGACATCAGTATCGGGTTGTGTCCATCACGTTCACGGTGTTTTTGTTGCAATGCTAGATGCTTCATCTTCTATGATGTAAGGGAACAAGAGTGATAACTTGATTAACTATCAATCCTTGCATCTTTTATGTTACACTTTGACCTTTCCCTTACAGTCAGTATGTAACATGTGGTGGAGAACCACTCTTGTCATTTCATTATACATATGTAAGGACTGAACGAGCTCATTCAATTTAATGTTTAATTTCGTTTTCACAGTTCAATATTTTGAACAAAGATTTTGACATTGAGAGAAATTATAACATGAACTTCCCCTGAAAGTTAGGAGTACAGTATGTTACAAATAACAAGAGAGCGAACATTTATTGTACAGATATATATTTGAGGAAGTGTATAAACGAAACTTGCACATAAACAGTCGATGTCCTTTTATTACAAAAGTTATAACGGTTAGAGAAATCAAATCACTAACTTCTGAATATGATGGGGTTTAAAACATTTAGCATCTCAAAAGGTCTGAAAATAAATTTATTGAAAACAGTGTTTGGTTTCAGGGACGACCCTGCGGGCAATTCTATTACTATAATTGCCTAGTTACAGGATGAGCAAGATGAAAAACAAAAACTATAATGAAAGTGTGCTGAGTAAGGCAGCTGCAGGTGGCGTTACAACACATTCCAACTTTTTGTCAATCTCATATCAAGTGGGATCATTTAATTGAACTGATGTGAACTTCCTTTCTAATTCGGTCATGATACAAATGACACGAAACCAAAGAGAAATAGATAATGACTTCTCTCAAGGCTTCGTCTGCAATCGATTTGATTATTGATTTGACTTTCGTGTTTATCTTTTGTGATAAGTTAAATTGAAATCGAGACCGTTTATATATTATAATCACTTTGAAAATGTTTTAATGTTCTTATGTAAAGGTGTTGCTGCAGCAATTAACTATGTGCCGAACTCAATATAGTTCCTGATTTATAAGAATTTTGAAAAGCTTTGCCATGGTCCAAAAGGAGTAGGACCACATAAGTTCATGTAGTACTACATTAGAACCAATAAATAAGGCATCAATATTGTCAAGAAGTGACAGTGGTTCCCTAACAAATCAACTTTGTGAAGTATTTGTAACCTACCATGAAGTGAGATGGTGTCTAGCTCCGATTGCTACAGGTGATTAGGAATCGATACAAACAAGGACACGTTTCTCTTACAAGGAGAGAATACAGACAGGAGTTTCCTTTGCATGGCACTGTCTCAATTATGTTTACTAGTTGATAGACTCCTTGGACTCTCAGTAACACCAGCCTTGCTATTTATCCAAGCTAAACAAATAATTTAGGACTAACTAAAGAACTATGGATGACAGTCTATAAAGATTATGACCATGACTTCAATGTTTACTGTCATCTTTGATAAAAATGATGAAGACTGATTTTAGAATTTTGAAACTTGAAAGTGTTTTTTCTCGTATATACCATTCAAATATACCATTCATCTAAAATGTTTTACTAATACAATGACATAGCCTACACTCAACACTTCATGTGAACCAAAAAAAAAAATGATATGAAGATAAAACATACCAATTTGGTGGGTGGAGACATAACAATGCTTGACAAAGAGGAATGATTTTATCCACCGCATTATGTACAGTTTTGTCTCGCACAAATCCTAATTATCTGTATTTATTTCAATACTCATTTCATTTATATGTGTTATCCAGTACAACATCAGTCCCAAATTCTGTCCATCACCTTCCACGGCTAGCTTTGTCCAAAGTAGACTCCTGGTCTTCTGGGATGTTCTGAAACATGGCAAATTATATCTGAAATGATGCATCGCAATTACGCAAGCACCGATGACTTTTTCTGGCAAGATGTAAGAACATTTGAGGAGAATACACAGGTCATATCACGTTAGAAGAAACAATGAAAAAACACTACTGACCATTTCCACAAACATTAACCAGTGTTTATTATTCGGTCAACAAATGCTCAGAATAACAAAAAAAACTTCTCTAGATCAATGCAACATCAATATGACCCAAAATTTAAAAAAGAGAACAGAAGTACCTTATTTGGTTTCAGGGGCGCTCCAACATAAAATTACTTTATTGCAATTGCCTATTTGCAGGAATCAAGTTAATTAAATTCAAGTGAATTAGGCAGCTGCTACTGGCGTTGCCCTAATTTCTGGTTGTGACTTCAATATATATCAAGTGAGATCATTTAATTGAACTTAAATTAACTACCCTTTTAATTAGGGTATAACTGACACGAAACGAATGAGAAACGATTTTCTTGAGACAACTGTACTTTATTTTGTTGCACACAGTGAACTCGTTATGACGTCCCAATTTCATTTGATATTTTGTCAATGGTTACCTTAATTTGAATGCTAGAAATGTAACTCGTTATACCACCAATTAAGGCAAGATTGTCTACATTGGTAAAGGATTCACTTTTACAAATTTGTGGAGAATTCAGCACCTGATTTCAAGTTATATGGTGTTTGAGCACATTGATTGATGCACAAAATTCCACATTGCTGTTATAATAGGAAAGGAATTTTCCCTCCAAATCAGTGTCGTGTTTACTGATTTCTAATCTATAGCAGAGATTACACACTGGATTATGTGAATAATAAAGGTCGTGCTAAGTAAACTAGCTAAACCAGCAATTGATTATTTATTAGCTGAAATGAGGATAAAGTTTTCTGATGAGTATTATCATGACAATGTAATATGTTTCTTTCTAAAAATCCATGAAAACTTTAGTAAAACTAATCTGATTGATTCAACAAAATGTTTCTTGACAGGGACGAACATTAACGTTTCGTACGTTGTTTTTATCACAGAAGTGATCTACATAATGATACACTCCAATAAATGACCCAAGCGAACAAGAAATGTATAGTAGGGCTTTGTAGATCAAGAGTTTTTGTCAACATAAATCCCGACCATCTACAGTATTCATTTCGTTCATGCGTGCTCTGTTATAGGACATCAAACCATGATTGTGTCCATCACGTTCCATGGTTATTTTTGTTGCAATACAAGACTCTTCATTGTATGATGCTTTTAAACACGGAAGATCATTTGATCACCTATAACTTCTCACATTACTTGTAAACCCCTTTTCGTAAGAATTGACACGAATGAGCAGGGTTATTTTATAAACAGAACGGCAACTGTGAAAGGTTCCAATGTGAACTCTTCATAATCACAGTAATCACATTCTAAACCTAGCACTGTGTACAAATTTGTAACCTAATTAATACATTTACGAGGTCGGTGGGTGATTCGCAGCATTTGCTGTTCCGTGGCGACTTGTGATTACTACAGGGACCCCCACTGCTTATATCAGAGGAAGATTTTTTTATGACCAACACCTACACTGTATCGAAGATGATCGATTGATAATCATAGATTTAACTTATTTAGGGACTATATGATAACAGTACTGGCCAAATTGAGCGTCTCTGATTAACCTAGCCGTGTCACCTTCTGAGACTACTTTATGTCTACTGATTTGTTTGAATGTCCAAATTAAAAATGTTATTTGTTATAATGTTATTTATCAATGTTAGCAGTGTTAGGATTTTTGCAATTATAAAAAAAGACTTCTGACATTGCAAAAAAGGTCCCCAATGATTCTCTTATGATAAAGGCTTTTAATACTATACAATTATTGACTTCAGTTGAGGTGATTTTAATGGTTTTTTGACCTCGGAACAGTGATGTTCACCGAGGCGAAGGGGTGTGGTTTTGGAAGAAAACTGGTTAGTATAGAACATACACACAATTTCCCTGCACGGTACCGTCTGAATGATGTTAAATTTCTAGTTCATCGCTACCCATCGAAGACATGTTATTTCAAAAGGCAGACCACGTTCAGGTGATTAATTATATGAGATAGGAATCTCTGGGCATGACCCTGTAAGCTGCTCCTACATCAATGTTATGTGTGTTCTTTGAAATTATTGATGGGGTGTGGGTCTGGTCATCACTTTTATCTAGAGTACAGGACGATTCCACTGAAACATGTTATATGCTTCGGCAAAATATGTGACTGCTTTAATAAGGAATAAGGGTGATTATACCAATACTAGTTCAAGTATATATCCATTGCATAAATATGACAAAGAGTATAGAAAATACCATGACTGATCCACAGGTTGATTGATGTATGAACTGTGCTACTTATATTTTTGGTTTTTGTTGCCATAATGTCATATTTTAACTCTTAAATATATGGTGCTACAGCGAAGTCAAATCTGAAATGCAGAGAATGATTTGAAACAAAAAGCCACAGAGCCGTCTACTCTACATCTACATCTGACAAGTTGTTCAATTTAAGTTAAACCAGAACTCACTGACACAAGCGTATGATTCTTTAACCTTTTAAAAAATCACGTTGATAGATACTTTCAATCATGTACTTACTTTGAAGTTAGAAGGTTTTGCGGCCTTCATTTGCTGCAAGATTAATTATTGATGTGAGCATAAAGTCACATTGCTGCACCGGCTTACATCATAGGAAGACAGTTTAGCTACAGAGACAGATGTCTCTTGTGTGGCGCTGTGTTCCCGAGTTCTTCATCAAACCCAGACTCCTGGAAAACTTGTGATGCAAGCCCTGCTAATTATAGAAGCTGTACCACAGCTACTGATTAATGAAATTAATGAAAGTCCCTGAAAATTACTGAGAAAGATGTTTCTCGATCAATGCATGGTCTAGATTTTCAACTAAGACAGTCTTACTGCACATATGGATTTTTCTCACATGGTGATGTCTCAATGATGTCAACTAGTCGATACATATTAACAAGCTGTACTTGTTGGATCTCAAGACGCGAGCCACACTATCAAAGAGGCGGTGATTAATTATAAGAATGTATGTGGTCGATAAACTCTTCTACATTTGGAAGATACTAAAGACATCATGTTTAGAAGGCCAAGGAAACTTTCAGAATACTTTTCAACACTAATTACATGGAGGTTTCTATTTATATTTTAGTTTGACAATTATAAAGGGGAATACTTGTTTTGAAAACTTATAATCTTTAACTGTTAAGACTATGATAAACCACATCTAGTCTTTTTAATTAGTAAATATTAATGTGAAGAGAGAGGAAAACAACCATCCTGTTTGATTGAATATGCTGTTTCATTAAAACATCATAATTCTTTGGTTAGACACAGTTTAGAAATTAATGTGTAATGTCGGAATGAAGAGTGTCATTAGGTTTAAACTCCCTGCAATTTGAAAACACCAAAAGTCACATTTGTAAACTATTTTAATTGAGCTAGCCCTAATAGTTTTCAAATTCTGCTCAGGAAACGCCATTTTGAGTTGCGTTTCCATGGAAACTGGAAAATTCAAAAAAATCCAGAAAGTTGAAAACCCCAAATCGCACAACTACATGTAATGATTATTCAATATACCAAGTTTCATTGAGCTAGCTGTAACGGTTTTCAAATTATGCCCCGGAAACAATGTGATCACAGACAGACAGACGGAGCCAACGACTATATCCCCCGCATTATATACCGGAGAGATAAAAAATAATAGATAGGTTGATAGAAAAGTAAATCTTTCCAATATATAGAGAATCTCACCCAAGTGTCTTCTGATATCAAATATATCAACACAAGTTGATAAAAGTAACAAATATCCGAGGCTTGCCGATATTTGATATCAGAAGACACGAGGGTGAGATTCTATTTATCATCCAAAATCATTCTTCATCACATTAGCATGGAAAATCTAATCTTTGGACACTGCATAGCCCTCAAACTCCTAAACCAGTGATGTCATAGCATTGTGACGTTGTTGTGTTTATGACGTCATAGCATTGTGATGTCATTGCTGACGATGTAATACGTTTGTGATGTCATGTATTTTCTGATTACAGGGCATTGTTCAAAATGTACTGTCAAAGCGATAGGAGATATTGCTTGATCACTCACAAGCGACATTTCCTGTGGAACACAGTTTTGGATTATAAAATACCATATTCCTTGTAACTGAAACTAGTCTTTCAAAATAAAGCATTTGATGAATAAATGTTGAACACTAGGTCAAATTTTATTTCCTTGACATGCCCGAGATCTGCGAGGCAATGCGGAAAACAATTTTAATGAAATCCGCAGGGAATTATGTTCCTTGGGTTACCTAACTATAGTGGAAAATAATTAAAGTTTGCAAATGATGGCAGCTGTCGACAGCGTTACATTACCCACTACTTATTTTCAGTGTTGCATCAAATTATATCATTTCAATGCACTGGAATGAACTCATCAGTAAAACACCTAAAACAACACACCATTAAATTAATTTGGTTTTTTTCCTTCACATTGAATGATCCAAATGTTCTATTTAAATTTAAAAGTTAATGGTATTTCTCATGACACGAGTTAAAATTAGAAAAGGTGTCCAAATCTAGCTTTTGTGAAATTCCTGAATTTAAAGTTTATCAAATAAGTTTTGTTAATATTTTGAAAATGTGAGTTGTAAATAAAAAAGAATGAAACAGAATATCACTTATTGGTATGTGATCAATATGTTCAGATTTGTCATGATCTCTTTGTAGATGATTTTAAACACTCCAAATCTGATAACTCTCCCTACCTATTGTCAATGTATACACCTTTAAACTGACTAAGAATAGCTGATGGTGCAATGTTTCTGATATCACGAATGTCTGCAAAATGTCCAACCACCTTTCCTCATATCATCTTACAAAAAATGAGTGAGTGAGTTGGTGTTTAACATGATTTCAGTTATCAAACAGGGAAATGTTGCCATCTAAAAGTGATTTGATAAATCAGCGAGAAAGGTATCGAAAGGAACACAGGGACGTGTAATGTCGAAAACAACAGAGTTAGAAGCTTTTCAGTCGACGATCCAGCACCCAGCAGGCACACAACGTCGAATCGACGTTGGATTATAATTTAGATGTGGTCGCGACGTTGTTCAACTTAAAATAGACGTTGTTTCAACGTCAGTAATTTCGACGTCGATGAAGACAACGTTGCTTCGACGTTGATTTAACGACGTTGTTACAACGTCGGTAATTTCGACGTCGATTACAACGACGTTGGTAATTTCGACGTTGACTGAACAACGTTGTTTCAACGTCGGTTATTTCGGTTAAGGTGGCGTTATTTCGACGTCGAGAAAATCAAGATACACAACGTCGTTTCAACGTTTCTATTTCCGACGTCTATGTATTTGAGATTTATGTTGATAAATGACATTACGTTGTTCCGATTTTACAACCTACGAATTATATCAGATGAAAGCACGTCTGTCTCTTGTGAAACTAAAGATTTTTGTTTGTTAGTTGATCATTCATTAAAAACGCGAATAATTGTCTGTTAAAATTGTGTGATATTCGCCTTTAAACTTGTAAAGAGCGCCCCGTTATGAAAGGACTAACTAAATTACTGTTAGTAACAACTAACAGATTGCTCGACAAGAAAGGCATTTTTTCTAGGATATCGTATAGAAAATAATTATTCTTTTCGTATAGTCTAGAGTTGTTTTCCTTTATAAAGTTTAACCTTTTCCATTCCTTTTATAATAAAGCTTTTTCGAATTACCAATAAAATGTATAGATATGAAATCAGTAAAAAAAGTACACTTTAAAAGTCATTTTCAAATATACAAAAATTTATGTAAAACAGTCATTAATCTATCAATGAATAAATATACCGCTTTAAAAGAATTGTTTCGTTAATAGGCTAGCACTTGAAAATTCAGGAACAAATTCGTGATCACTTTATTCATAAACAATATTTGCCGATAATTTGTTTCCCTAAACGGCGTATGAATTGAAAAAAAGTCATTTTCTTATATTCCCGACGTTACTTTGTTCGCCAACAAGCATACCACATTTTCGCGCCAGCACAAATGCTGATGACGTCATAGTTTCAACTATTACGTCACAATCTTAGTACTTTCGTCGCCATGTTTGCCGGTCGATGTAAGGGGAAATCAACGTCCTGTTAGATGTTATATCGGATCACAATTCGGGCGCACTGAAATTTTATTATACTATTATACTATTTTGAAATGGTAAGTATTTCCCTTGATCTAAACTTTCCATCATTGAGTTTTATTAGTCATTCCAATAGGCAATACTGAACTTGAAATTACACTAGATCTAGACACGTCAAAATTTGAACGCACCTCGTTGACTTCTGTTGGCCTAGGCCTAGTGCCAAGGCAACTGCAGATCTAGTACGATTATATATTATTATAGCACTAATATTAAACTATTATTTGAAAAATAGCATTTGTTTAATTAGTTAAGTGAGTCACAATGATAAAAGAAAGTCATAGGTTCAAAATTCTGCTGTCATTCAACTTGTGTCCGCAACATTGTTGAACTCCATACAGTGTTGTGGCATAGTATAAAGTACTTGATATCGTAACCGGTGTTGCACGGAGCTCGTAAAGTATTCGATCAGCTGTTTAGGAGTTCATTTGGTTCAGAGCGTTCACTGTACAGTTTCGTTGTTGTTTTTGATTAATAATTGTCTACTCTGAGCATCAGCTTAAATGAAACAGCAGTTGAATTGTTATCATAGAGTGGCAATGAGTGCATCATAATCAGCGTTGTCCCGTATTATTTTTGTAGGAAAAAGATCATGAAAAGGGTTGTGTTCAAACCGGGTAGATTGGCAATCATCTCAGTTTAAAACTATATAATTTTGATCAATTATTTGAATGACTCCGTCACTTGAACTATGATCACGTCATAGAAAGATATGGCTTCTTACGTTTAATAAGTTAGGGTTATTGTAATAATGTTGTTCCTCATTGCGTCATACTATTTTCACATTTATACATGTACATGTAGGCCTACAGTATATATGTAATTGGTATTTAATAATAATACCGTAACTGAAATATCATTTGCCAAAAGTAGAAATTATACGCCCGTATTTAAGAACAAGAAGGGCTCCAGCTATATTAAATTGATTTTATTTTCATTGTTAACTGCTCTTGCATGGTTTTCGTCTTATCTAGATGGACGGAAGCAATCTGTTGCAGTGGAAAACTGTGTATCTGAGGAGCTGGAATTGTCATGTGGGGTACCTCAAGGCTCCGTACTTGGGCCCATTCTGTTCCTCATTTATATCAATAATCTTCAACATATTATCGAGAGGCATGGATTTGGTCACTACTCATACGCTGATGATGCCCAACTGCTGAAATCCATTAGACCTGTATCTTTATCTAGTGATCTTCAGTTGGTGACTCTATGCACAACAGATATCAAAAGTTGGATGAACTTGAACATGTTAAAATTAAATGAGGATAAAACCGAGGTTCTGTTGCTGGGAACTAGCAGAACGATGAAGAACATTCATGCAGAAACTGTTTCCATTGGATCCTCCAATATTCGGCCAGCAGACAGTGTAAAGGACCTGGGAGTATATGTGGACTCAGACCTTTCCCTTGATGTCCAAATCAACAACCTCTGTAAAGTATGTTCCTTCCATCTTCGGATTATTGGTTCAATTCGGAAGTTCATTACGGCTGACGCTGCTCATACCCTAGTCCGGTGCCTCATCTTTGCGCGTCTGGACTACTGCAACAGCCTCCTATTTGGTCTCACTCAAACACAGTTATTAAGACTCCAGAAAATTCAAAACAATGCTGCAAGGATTGTCTCTCTTAAAACCAAACAGGATCACATAACTCCAACACTGAAATCTCTCCACTGGCTTCCCGTCAAATATAGAATAGACATTTTAAAATTTTATGTACTGTATATAAATGTCTCAATAACCAAGCCCCATCCTACTTATCAGAACTGCTCACCAGTTATGTTCCAGCAAGACCACTTAGATCTGAACAGAAATCCCTTTTAGTCAAACCCAGAGCGAAGCTTTCTTCTTATGGCCAAAGATCATTTTCTTATGCAGCTGCCGCCTTATGGAATCCTCTCCCAGAAAATATCAAACTGTGTGTGACACTAGACTCTTTCAAGTCATGTTTAAAAACCCATTTCTTCTCAATAGCCTTTGACTAACTTTTCATACTGTCGACGTCTTGTCCCCCCTAAATGCGCCATGAGCATGCATCAGTGTATGGATTTTGGGCGCTCTATAAATATCCGTTATTATTATTATTATATTATTAATTTTGTATCAGACTAATCATATAATTATGTTCAAGTATGACGGAATGATGGCATACCACATACTTTTTTCTGAACTGTTGAGTGTTGATGGATGAAATTCGTTTTCAATTGTTTGTTTCCTTGCAAAACACAATATTACCAGTGACCAGACCATCTAATAGTTTAATGCATGACAGATTAGCATTATATCTATATGACTAAGATTGATATCAACTCACTTAAGCTTGAACCTACATGTACGATTCATTGTATAATTATAATGTGTATATATATACAAATTAATTTTAAGGCAAATTCCTCACTGACACCTTTTCACTTCCATTACAGTTATGTTTGAAGGAATCCACGAATCAAGAAGTTTTTTAAAGAAATGTGTTAGGATA
Source organism: Steromphala cineraria (assembly GCA_916613615.1). Classification (NCBI taxonomy): domain Eukaryota; kingdom Metazoa; phylum Mollusca; class Gastropoda; order Trochida; family Trochidae; genus Steromphala; species Steromphala cineraria. Next base: position 46,611,463 of record OU744720.1, read on the forward strand.
TTACAGTATTGTTTATGTTTGAATATAATACATGAATATATTATAAACTTTTCTCAGAGTCTGCCGATTGAGAGGGAGGAGAGAGCTGGAGAATGGAAACTGGCGAAGCACAGAAGATACATGCATGCACGTGCATGATCTGTCAAACTACCCTCAGGTATGTATAGTGTATACTGTTGTAAATGCCAATCGACATTCATTTCATTTTTATTTTATCAGTTTCAAATGTTAAATAAGTTAACAATTAAACAATAAATCAGTTACAATGCACACAAAAGTCATTCAAGGCAGGATTCAAAAGAACAAAACAAGTTATTAGCACATATTTGATAAGGGATCGACAGATCATGATGTGATTGATTTTTCACTTCATTTACTTTTATCTTTCTTTTGTACAAAACTTTGCTGATGGCCAACGCTGTGAAGAAACATATACAAGAATACAATCATGATAAGACGGCTTTTCATAGAAATGTATAAGATATTAATAAACATTTATGTAAACATTATCTCGGTTTGTTTTTGACTTGTTAATTTGTTGGTTGAATTGATACTAGCTAATTGATACAGCTATTCCCGACGATATACCATATTTTTTTTATGATACGATTCCGGTCTCTATGATTCTCTGCAGTGTTATATACATTGAAAAATGTCTCTCATCATACCTATTCAGCATCATTAGAATTGGGATTAACTTTTTACCAACGTTGCAGCAACATCGTATCAACGTTGTATCAATGTTAAAGCCATGTTGTATCGACGTTGATGTCGCGTTAAAAAAACGTCAATAAAACGTTGTTTCAACGTTGATACAATATCGTATATACGTCGAGACAACGTTATACCAACGTTGTTGCGACGTCGTATCTATTAACGTCATTTCTACGTCGAAACAACGTCAGGTTTCGACGTCGCGGCAAATTTCAAATCCAATCAAAATTCGACGTTGTTTCAACGTTGGTTCAACGTTAAAATGCCTGCTGGGCACATTCTACTATATAAAAAGTAAAGGTATGTAATGAATGCAACACTCCATGATGGCATGTCCGTTTGAACATATATTTCATTATGAAATCTTTACAATTACCTACCGTGTCATATATAGCTTCAAATTATGAAATATATTTTCACACGGACATGGAGTGTTGCTTTCGTTACATCCCTTTACTTTTTATATAGTACTATGTGCTGGATCTGCACATGCTAAACATCTACCTTGCCTACATGTTGCTGTCTTTTAATCAACAACACTTCAGTTTTTTCTTGATTTAGTTCTAATTTCCTATTGGTCATCCATAACTTACTGTTAGAAGTACCAATGTCTAGTGTTTTTAGGGTATCCGACAGAGACACACCATACGCATGCGAAAAATGGGGAGAGTTGAATTTATCCCTGATGGTTTTAACATTGAGCCCAATATGAAATCAGTGTTTTGTCATAAGGTTTGAATTCTTAAACACAAAAGGTGTGGCTTCAAGTTAGAGTGCCAGTGCATTTTATGTTTTTATATCATATCAATTTGTCAGTCAATAACCTTCTTTATTCTATAAAGTTTTATCTAAGTTTATTTATCCTTTCTAAGTTTTTACCCCACCACTGGACTCATTACCTTATCGTGGTGTGGTGGTAAGTGTGCTTCTGTGACCCTGAGAGCTATGCCAGCTGGAGCTTCCTTGCTCCTGGTAGGGTCACCCAAGCTGGACAGGTCGACGGGTAGAAGCCAGACCAAATGCGAGTTCTTCTAAAACCTGCTTTCTATCTCAGTCTACTCTCTTTTGGATGGCAACATCCACGTGTTTAATAACTGAAATATTCTTCAAAACACGTTAAACGCCAACTCACTAAGTTTTTACCGAGTTCATGGTGTAAACTACTGACTAGGACTATACATATTAATTCTCAGTATCATGCTGCATTTATGGAAAAAATTAGGTGTTGTTCCATTATAAACACAGAAGAATTGCACCAAGGGCTTTGTGAATAGGTGAAAACAGTTAATTGTTCTGATTTCAGATGGTATATACTTTTTAAATATATTTTCATTTGTTTAAGCTGTTATTTTAGAGTTTTGTTAATAAATAAACTTAAATAAAAGTCAAACTTTGTTTCTATTTTGTAAAATATGGAAAATACAAAATTTGAAAATTACCAATATATCTCAATACACTTCTGTATCCCAATATATCGCAATATTGAAATGTGAAGCAATACCAACCTTAGTAGATGGTATATGCTTTGTCAACTACAAAATCGTTTAACACTTACTATTTAAACCATATCCTATTTGCAACGAACTCAAATGCAAGGACTGTACAATTACCTTGCCCTTAATACTTGGAATTTGATCGATTATTTTAAAGTCAGATGGATGACACTGACAGTATTCGATGTTTACAAGATTAATTAATGATGCAAACACAAAGACACTTTGCTTACAGGTTAATGTAATTGGAAGAATGTAAAGCTTCAGAGACGGACATGTATTTGCCTTTCCTGACCTTATTTCACTTTATTACTCATTTAAACTTGCCTCTTCTCTTGGGAGTCCGCAAGATGCAAGCCTTGTTGATCATAGAGCCAGTAGCTGGTGATTAATTACCATAGATAAGGATGATCTTACATCAATGCCATTGCTATATTGTCATCTGAATGAGAAGATTCGTTCCTTTTGTATTCTTTCCTCAGTTATGTGTGTACTATTATGACATAACCAATACATGTTGATTGGAATGATTGGAATTGATTATGTATGATTTACTCTACTGCTTTCTTCCTCTCACTTGTCCTTTCCCCTCAACTTGCATTCTTTCCCCACAGAGGCAGATCAAGTCATGAAATGTTGATATAGCCTCTGCTATATTACGCCGAGTTTGTGGGATAGAATGGGAGATGCCTGATTGGAGGCAATCAATGTTAGTTGTGCAATCAGCGACGCTGTTCTAAAATCATCATTTTGGCCACTGAATCATGGCAAAAGCATTGTGATATTAACCAATCTTTCAATGCGAGAAGCGGGGTCATTTATTAAAGAAATTCAAATGGATTGTGGAGCAATTTTTTGCGCCAGAGCCAGAAGAAACTGCCGAAACCCACTGGTTTCAGTGTAATAGAACAGAGGCTGTATCAACATTACATGTATGACTTGATCTGCCTGTGAGAAGAGAATGCTCAACTTCTTGACTCCTCATCTTCCTCAACTACGTATTCCTGTAGACGCATTCTTCATTCATAACATCGAAAATTGATTACAAGAGTTGAAAAGGTATATTGGCGAATACAACACATATTGATTTCCCCAGTGTCCGTGATGTTAAGTAACCGATACATCTTAACAAGCTGCTCTTGTTGGATCTGAAGATGCGAACCAGACCAACATATAGAGGAGGTGGTGATTTATATTATTATGTAAGAACGTGTGTAATAGACAAAAAATTATTCAATTACACAAGTACACAACTAGAACCTTTAACAATGAAGGATTTTTAAGAAATATTGTGAAAGATATTTTACATGTCACCTCATATCCGATCATGAAAATACATGAATAATGTTATATATAGATAAATATTGATTCCTAAACTCGCAATTTAAGTACAAAATATGTTGTATTATTTCAATACAGATTAACCTGATGAATGTTTCTAGTGTTATGCATTGGAACATTCGACTCTGCATGACAATGGATGTTTGAAAACGTAGTTGTTTAACCATTCCATATGTTCTACTGAAAATTTAAAGAATATTATAGTCACCACTTACCTCATTAATAACATGGTGTGGTGTTTTTTATGTGCTTCGACAAACCTGAAAGCTATGCAAGCTTGAGCTAAGATGTTCCTGGTAGGGTCACCCAAGACAGACCAAACTAAAATCGTTCTAAACCCTGCTTTCTATCTCGCACCTCGCCTCTCTTTCAGTCCTGTCCCTTATCCTTTCCATCCCCTTCTCCCTGATCGATCGACTCTCTTTTGGATGGCAACATCCACGTGTTTGATAACGGCAATATTGTTCAAAACACGTTACACACTCACTCACTCCAAAAATTGTAGTTATCACGATTCTTAGCTAAGACCAGATTTCACATGTTCATGGATGGAAATCGAAATGCGGGAGGCAATTTGGGTGTTTGACCTTTGTCATATACAAAAAACACATATTTTCTTACCAACTCTAATAAGTGACAATATTTATAAGATAAGCGACCAAAGAGGAAGAGTAAGTGGTATATGAACAAAATAATCTAGGGTTTAATATAGTTGAATGAGACGGTCTTTTTGAAAATGTTTACGTAGAGAGGCGTTCATAAGGTTAGGATAAAGTTGGAAGCAAGAGGTGTATCTTTTAAATAGTGAATAGCGATTATTGTACAGCATAGGACATTTTAAACGAGAAGATGACCATGATATTTCTGTTCCTATTATGTCACAGTCTAAGTAAACCTATCCTCAATATGACCCGTTTCACTCAGATATTAAATCTAAAAAGGTCTAGTAGAGAGTCGCGTCACTCGACCTTTCTGCAACCTTTGACCCTCCAACGTTACACGTGCGAAGGCAGACTATTGTGGCTTGGTAAGATGAGTTCTGATTGGTCAATTCGGTACGTAGGCTGACGCGACCCTCAACTAGTCAAAGTCAAATGTCTCTTTTGATGTAATCAGTCAAACTTAAACAAAACTAAATAAATATCTTATTTGAGCAATTGCCCATCGTGCAACGAACTGCAGCATATTTCATATAGTTTATGAAGGACATTATGAAGAGTGTCTTAACATTCTACAGACAAATAGATCACATATTTATTGCAGCTCTCCATTAATCATGTAACCAATGACGATTGAAATATTAAATTTTGAATTTTTCCAAGAATGGTCCAAGGAGTGATACTTAAAAGAACAGTAGCACGTTTTTAGAAAATTTTATATTTTATTTTTTTCACTGATAATTGTATGTCAATGCTAAATGTATTATTTTGATAGTGTCCAAAATCTCATAACACAAAACAATACGTGACATAGTGACATGGTGACAAAACAAAACATAGTCGGCGAACAAGGTATGAAGATCCACCTAAAATCCATTGGCGGCCATTTTGTGTGAACACCTTTCATTCATTTTGTGTAAGAAAAAGGAATCGCATAGCTAAACTTTACATGATATATTTTATTTATTAATGCTAGTGTTGAACACTAGGTCAAATGATATCTTCTTGACATGCCCGAGATCTGCGATGCAATGCGGAAGACTATTTTGATGAAATCTATATCAGTTACTTTAAGGAAACCTGCAGGGAATTATTTTCCTTGGGTTGCCTAACTATAGTGGAAAATAATTAAAGTTTGCAGATGATGGCAGCTGTCGACAGCGTTACATTACCCACTACTTATTTTCAGTGTTGCATCAAATTATATTGTTTCATTGCACTGGAATGAACTCATCAGTAACTCACCTAAAACAACAAACCATTTAATTAATTTGTTTTCCCTTCACATTGAATGACCCGAATGTTCTATTTAAATTTAAAAGTTAATGGTATTTTTCTCATGACATGAGTTGCATAAAAATAAAAAAGGTGTTTAAATCTAGATTTTGTGAAATTCCTGGATTTTAAGTTTTTCAAGTAATTTTCGTTAATATTTTGAAAATGTGAGTTGTAAATAAAAAAGACTAAAACAGAATATAACTTTAGGGTATGTGATCAATATGTTCAGATTTGTCATAATCTCTTTTTAGATGATTTTAAACACTCCTCTATTCTGATAACTCTCCCTGCCTATTGTCAATGTATATACCGTTTAAAAGGGGAAGTAGCACGTTTTTTGATAATTTTAATTCATTTTCTGTAAGAAAAAGGAATCGCATGACTATACTTAACATTATATATTTGAATTATTACTGCTTCATTAAGCTTAAATACATTGTCTTTCAATTGGAACTTTTAATTACGAATGTCTTTGGAAAATGTCCCACCACATTTCCTCATATCTTCTTACATATGACTCACATGTGTGAGTGAGTTGGTGTTAAACATGATTTCAGTTATCAAATAGGGGGATATTGCCATCTAAAAGCAAGTTGATAGATCAGCGAGAAAGGGATGTAACGAAAGCAACACTCAATGTCCGTTTAAAAATATATTTCATAATGAAATCTTTACAATGACCTACCGTGTCGTATATAGCTTCAAATTATGAAATATATTATCACACTGACATGGAGTGTTGCTTTCGTTACATCCCTTTTTTATATAGTAGTATATGTGCTGGATCTGCACATGCTAAATATCTACCGTGCCTACATGTTGCTGTCATTCTATCAACAACACTTCAGTTTTTCTTTGATTTAGTTCTAATTTCCTTTTGGTCATCCATAACTTACTGTCAGAAGTACAAGTGTCTAGTGAAGAGTGTTGAATTTATCGGTGATGGTTTTAACAATGCCCATCAGTGTTTTGTGATAAGTTTTGATTTCTTAAACACAAAAAGTGTGGCTTCAAATTTTAGTGCCAGTGCATTTATTGCAATTTATGTTCTTATATCATAATATCAATTTGTCAGTCAAAAACCTTCTTTATTCTTTAAAGTTTATTTATCCTTTCTTTCTAAGTTTTTACCGAGTTCATGGTGTTAGCTAGTGACTAGGACTATACATATTAACACTCAGTATCATGCCGCATTTATGGAAAAATTGTGATGTTCCATTTTAAACACAGAAGCATTTCACCAAGGGCTTTGTGAATAGGTGAAAACAGTTAATTGTTCTGATTTCAGATGATATATATTTTAAAGATATTTTTTAATTTGTCTAAGCTGTTATCTTAGAGTTTCGTTAATAAAATTTGAAAGTCAAACTTTGTTTCTATTAACATATCGATAATATAAAATTTGAAAATTACCAATACATTTCTGTATCCCAATATGAAAATGAGCAATACCAAACCTTAGTAGATGGTATATGCTTTGTCAACAACACAATCGTCTACCAACACTTACTATTTAAACCACATCCTGTTTGCAACGAACGCAAATGCATAGGTGTGTAAAATGATTTGAAAAAAGACAAGGACTGTATAAATACTTTGCCCTTTTTAATTGAAATTTGATAGATTATTTTAAACATGTAGTAACTGTGAAGTCAGATGGATTGCAGTATTCGATGTCTACAAGATTAATTAATGATGCAAACACAAAGAGACTTTGATTATATGTGCTAATATAATTGGAAGAATGTATAGCTTCAGAGACGTACGTGTATTTGCAGTTCCTGACCTTATTTCACTTTGTTACTCATTTAAACTTGCCTCTTCTCCTGGGAGTCCGCAAGATGCAAGCCTTGTTGATTATAGAACCAGTAGCTGGTGATTAATTACCCTAGATAAGGATGATCTTACATCAATGCCATTGCTATATTGTCATCTGAATGAGAAGAATCGTTCCTTTTGTATTCTTTCCTCAGTTATGTGTGTACTATTTTGACATAACCAGTACATGTTGATTGGAATGATTGGAATTGATTATGTATAAATTACTCTACTGCTTTCTTCCTCTCACTTTTCAACTTGCATTCTCTCCCTACAGAGGCAGATCAATTCATGAAATGTTGATATAGCTTCTGCAATATTACACCGAGTTTGTGGGATAGAATGGGAGATGCCTGATTGGAGGCAATCAATGTCAGTTGTGCAATCAGCGATGCTGTTCTATAATCATCATTTTGGCTACTGAGTCATGGCAAAACCATTGTGATATGAACCACCCTTTCCATGAGAGAGGCGTTGTCATTTGATAAAGAAATGCAAATGGATTGTGGAGCAATTTTTTTCCGCCAGAGGAAACTGCTGAAACACACTGGTTTCAGCGTAATAGAACAGAGGCTGTATCAACATTTTATGACTTGTTCTGCCTGTGAGAAGAGAATGCTCAACTTCTCGACTCCTCATCTTCCTCAACTACGCATTCCTGTAGTCGAATGTTCCAATGCTTTCATAACATTGAAAATTGATTAAAAGAGTTGAAAAGGTATATTGGCGAATACAACACATATTGATTTTCCCAGATGGTTATGTCTCCACGATGTTAAGTAATCGATACATCTTAACAAGCTGCTCCTGTCGGATCTCAAGACGCGAACCACACCAACATATCAAGGAGGTGGTGATTTATTATCTAAGAACATGTGTGATAGACAAAAAAGTATTCAATTAACACAACTTTCTAGAACCTTTAACAATGAAGGATTTTGAGAAAAAATTGTAAAAGATATTTGACATGTCAGCTCATATCTAATCATGAAAATACATGAATAATGTTATATATAGATAAGTATTGATGCCTAACGTCGCAATTCAAGTGCAAATTATGTTGTGTTATTTCAATACAGATTTAGCTTACGAATGTTTTTGTGTAAAGCATTGGAACATTCGACTCTGCATGACAAAGTATGTTTGAAAACGTAGTTGTTTAATCATTCCATATGTTCTACTGAAAGCTATGCAAGCTTGAGCTAAGATGTTCGAAACAAATCTCTCACTTCGCCTACAGATTAGTGGAGTTAACGTAACGTTCGTTCCCTGGGACAGGATGATTTTTTACCAACTCTAATTAGTGACAATATCTATAAGATAAGGGACCAAAGAGGAAGAGTAAGTGGTATATGAACAAAATAATCTAGGGTTTTTCATAGTTGAATGAGACAAAGTCTTTTTGATAGCCCAATGTTTGAGTAGAGAAGTGTTCATAAGGTTAAGATAAAGTCGGAAGCAAGAGGTGCATCTTTTATATACTGAATAGCGATTATTATACAGCATAGGACATTTTAAATGAGCAGTAGCACGTTTTTAAGGGGAATTTAAGTTTATTTCAGGAAAATTAAAAATAATGGGTCCAATTGAAAGTCATGTGTTTTACTAAACGGAGCAGTAATAATTCAAATATATAACAAAGTTTAGCCATGCGATTCCTTTTTCTTACACAAAATGAACTAAAGGTGTTCACACAAAATGACCACCAATGGATTTTATGTGAATCTTCATACTTCGCCTCTTACTATGGATGATTGGCTTGTGTAATGAGATTTTGACACTGTCAAAATAATTCATTTAGCATTAACTTACAATTATCTGTAAATTATTTAAATTACAGAATTATCAAAAAACGTGCTACTGCCCCTTTAACATTCTACAGACATTTAAATTACATAGTTATTGCAACTCTCCATTATTCATGTACCATTGGTACTACCAATGACGGTTGAAATATCTAAATTTAGATTATTTCCAAGAATGGTCCAAAGAGAGATACTTAAAGATTATTGGAAGCAATATTTGAAATTGAATCAAACACATAATTGACAAATACATTAAGTTAAGACGCATGTCTCAGTTCCTACATGTACTTGTTACTACTAACTTCTACTTATTTAGACTAAATTAATTATCGAATCTTATTCAACATTTAGAAAAGATAGATGTCAGAGGATTTAAGAGGTTTCAAAAAGAGATATCCTTTCTTTAGGTTAGTTCGATTTCTATCTGTTTGAAGTGTTTGTCATTGATGGATTAGCAACTCAAGTTGTTATTATCTTCGACTTTCTTCTTACCACAAATAAATAAAGACTGGCGCCTTGTCTTTGGTGTTTCTCGCTTTGCTTTACATAGATTCTCCTGGGAAACAGCATATCTCAGATTGACTAACTAGGTCCCAAGAGCTTGATGTTTTAGTCTAAACTAGAGGGTTGTGACTTATTTCTAAACAATAACTTGGTAACAGATTACCGGAGTCACATCAAAGGTCTTGATGAATAATTTGTCCTTTTTCAGCTGATCAAAGGATGAGCAATTTTTGACAAGGTACATTATGTTTTACCCATTAACAATACAATGTTCATAAGCATTTGATTACATGATGCTTTCTGAAAAGTAAAAGATGCCATGAATTTTTCTGAAAATTGTTTTTTTGAGAGTTGGTAAGTTGAGTTCAGAACTCTTAAAGTGTTTTGATTTTTTAATAATATTTAGTCATATTTTTCCTTCACCATGCAGTAGCGTTCTGATAAATGGAATTGCAAGTAGTAAATACCTCGGGGTATATTTCACGTATCATCCTAGGCATAGGTTACCATTTGACTTTCACACCGAGGAGAACATAGTTAAATTAATGTTTCAATCATTAATAGAACTCAGTAATGTCAACAATTAAAGGAATAATTGCTTATTTATCATATTTCTCCCAATACATAATGGATGCAAGACAGAATAACCTCACGAGCATAACGTGGCAGGAAGAACGAATATTCTGTGTACAATACTTTGCACGAGATTCACGAGGTCGACTGTTGTAAAGATTGCATTGTCCAATCAGCAAGCACTGTCGCTGTGACGTATGCATGTGCTATCTGGTTATAGCCCGTTTTTAAGTTATTTGTTTTTAGTGTTAGATCGAGAATATATAAATTACGTATTTAATGGTTTTTCCCCAAGAGATATTAGTTTTTTCAACGAATGGAGTCATTTAAATATTACAAACAAAACAATTTTATGACATGTTCCTTCTTAACAAAGAAACTCAAAGAAAATCGCTGTCGGTTTCCGAAAATCCCACTAAAGATTTGCGGTATTTCATTTTTAAAGTTCTTCCCCTAGAAGATTTAGGTTTACTGGGTGGTGTTGTATTTCTTGCAGGTTCATCATTCCATTCATCATCGTCCGTGATGTTAACGGGTGAGTAATTGCGGGGACAGTAGTATGGAACACTTCTTCAAACATGTTATGAATGAACTCGGAAGAATAGTAGTTTGTAACACGCATTTATGTCTGTTTATGTTTTTTTTGAATTGTTAAATCATATGAGTTATGAATAGTAGAGGACATAAGATAGAAAATTATTGTACACTAAACAAAGTATTTTAACGGATGGTACTGAAACAAACGTGCAAATTGGTTAGTTGCAATTACACTTAAGTGTTTATTTATATAGTGTACTTCCTTTCAAACATACATCTAACATTTAGTTACTTTCGGATCCTCCACTTTATTACGAAATGAATGGAATCCAAATACAACAAGTAGTTGTCACTAACGTGACCATGTCCCCCGCCGCAAGAGAGAAATTGACCAAAGGGGATTACCGGTTGCACTTTTCACAAACAAGTAACACAAAGAAATGACCAGGCGAGAAGGAGAGGTCACAGGTCACGTGTGTTGTCAGCTTATTAGTTATCAGTGACTCGAATGCGCACACTGTGGAATGCACACACTGACCATCTGCCAGGTCTGGCGACGGCTAGCGTTTGAAACCAGAAATTGATTATTTACAAGTATTTAACATGGATTTTGAATATATTTTGCTATATTTATAAAATATTACGCTATGACAATATTAATATATTATACTTACTTTCGGACGTTCCCTTAGCTTATTCCTTGTGGCGTGACCTGCCTTTCCGCCTACAAATGAAGGTATGATTCCTATAATACCGTTACATTGATATTGCACATACCATTCCTTCCTTACGCAAAATTACAATTTCAATCGTGTCCAAATGTAAACAAACTATATATTAACATTAATTTTAATAATGGATAAAATTTCAACACTGGTACATTACCCCACCATGAGATGCAGAAGGACGGGGGATGTACGTCATTCACTTCACCACTTCCAACTCTGTTCCTCACTTCATAATCATTTTAATGAGTTAACGATAGAGTGTCATAAGGTACGTAAAATAGATAATTGACAAAACCATTTATGTCTAAATATTAGTGTAGAGAATGACCGTTGTTGTTGCCTTCCGCCTCTGCCCCGCCCAGCAAAAACCTTTGGATGACGTCATGTCTTATTTACACAATTCATAACATTAACATCATTAACTCCTTTACTTATCATATCTAACACATTAAGTTATGATGGAAGACATTTATAATAAAAAATAACTTTAACTCCTACCATCTTCCGAGATGTAGACGGTTTGGGTGATGAAGATCGTTTTCTCGGTCCACGTCCGACACGCACTCCGTCAAATGCTCAATTGGCAAATTACATCAATTAAATAATTACAATAATCATTTCTTTAGTTCAATATATATTTTTCTTATAAATCTATCAAGTATTATGGAATTATACCTCTTCACGATATGTAAAGGGTTGAGGTGATCTTGGCCGTTGTCCCCTTCCACCTCGTCCTCTCATTGCAGAATCCGTTGGATTAAAAAATGTTAAATTATATATATATAACATTCCGTGTTTATGCAAAAGGTATTACACGTAGTAAATTTATCCATCCCCAATTAATAGTTATGTTAGAGGGCCTATTATATATTTACAGTAGTTTTTTTTCTAGTTGAATTACAAATCAGAAAACAAATAATAGGTTGCTATAATTTCTTCATATTGCTTACATTTTGGCCTTAAAATATGACATTTAAATTCTATGTTATGCCCTTTTTACCACAGTATTTCTTCTTACAGTATATACCTCTTATTACTCTCTCACCTGAGTATTCTTTCCATGTGGATGCGGCTTCTTACTAACATTCCTTTGGCCAACGCCTTTAACACACACATTTCCTTGCTGTAGAAATATTAGTAAACAATATATTTATTCACAATCTGCCCATTTATAGGTCATTACAGATGTGATAATAAATTGAAGTAAATAAATTACTTATTGATTATAAATTATTGCGATTTCCTACCAACCTCACTACTACAGGAGCTTTTGGGAAGTGCAGTGTAAATGTATGGCGTCGCGGATGATCTCGCATTGGCGAATCCTGCATTTAAATTAAAATCAAAAATCAAATGAAAGTTAACCACCATCTCTATCAATATAATGCTGAGTATTATATGGATGACAACTTCTTTGTTCATTGTATGCGACGTTTCGACACAGATTCTTGTGTCTTAATAAATATATTTGGTAATTTTTAATGCTATTTATAATATCTTCATAAGTATTCCACAGTCATGTATTCATTGTAATTACATAAATTAAATAAAATGTATCGTAAAGGATATCCTCAATTAAATGGGTTTTAATCATTCTATTATAAAATTAATAGCGTCACATTTCTTAACGGACTCGTTGTGAGTGGCTGTAGGCAATGGCACGTCGTCTTCATTGGCTTCCGCAGTATCAGTGAGTTGGTGTTTAACGTGTTTTGAACAATATTTCAGTTATTAAACACGTTGATGTTGCAATCCAAAAGAGAGAAGAAAGGCATAGTGGAAAGATAGAAAGCTGATTTTAGAATGACTCGCATTTGGTCTGGTTTTCTACCCGTCGACCTGTCTAGCTTGGGTGACCCTACCAAGAACATGTAAGCTCCTGCTGGCACAAACCACCACACCACGATAAGGTAATGAGTCCAGTGGTGGTCCGCAATATATCAGAGTGCACATCTATATTTGGCGAATCCATCTGTTCCTACATAACATGACATATACCTTTAATTACAAGTGTATATTTGCCGTGGAATAACTTAGTTTTCTATTACTTTTCTATAGTATTAAAGGGACAACATTATCCATCTATTTATTTAGGATATTAAATATTATAATTTTTTTACTATGCAAACCTGGGATGCTTCGGGGTTCAAGCCGCTGTACACCTTAGGATACAGGTGGGAAAGAGTGGCTTGCTGTATTTGTAGACTGGCGGTCTATCCAGAGCGTATATTTCTTTAATGGCCGTCAACAAGCTGTACAACATGTTTCCTTCTCTTTGGTGGTTTCAAAATAGAACTTTCGCTAGGTGTCTGTCCAAATTTAAAATGGAGGTACCATTTATCTTGCGAAAATGGGATTTGGCATGAGCTCAAGCTCCTTCAATCTGTTGACCAATACTGAATTGATGTACTTCTTTTAAAAAGTGGATTTGTGGCACACACTAAATTGGGAATAACCCAGAGCATTAAGGGAGGAACAACCAGCCGTATAGATGGTTCTTCCATGCTTCTGTATTATATCGGAATTTCTATTCTCTATAGGAAACAAGAGTATTCTATTACTTTTTTGTTCCACGAAGCCCAAAATCCAAACTTTCCCACGGTTGTACTTCCAACGCCCCCCAAACGAAGATTCGTCAATTTCATTTTCACTGGAGAATTTTATGCCTGTCAAATTGTTATAGACCCATTCCATGCAAATTTCACGGATATAAGAAGCCCAGTCAACGGCTGTGCTCTAATAATTTAATCCACAGTTCTTCGCAATTTTGTATAGGGAAAGCTCTAAACAGAAACCAAGCAGAAACTGCAAGCCTGTTTAAGTACTTTGTACCAATCTTTCTCATTGCATTCTTAGCATCTACATTGCCTTCCTTTCTGACTTCAGTCTGTGCTCGTTCTAAAAGCAAACCCATTTCTTTTTCAGCTTTTGCAATATATGACACAATGTAAACAACACATGAATATGCATCTACTACAAATTGAATGTCCATGTTGGCACCCCAACGGCGCAATAGATCAGGATTGTACTGATTGACCCAGACATCCAAAGTCTTTCTCTGAAGAACAACACTGTTTTTTTTTTATAGTATTGTATTGAGCAGCGTCCGTCCGTACGTACAGTCCGTGCAGTTATCCAATAAAGAAAGTACCAAGTTTCGCGAAACTCACACGAAATTCTCGCGAAAATCACGCTAAACAAGATGTGTTTGTGAAACACGAATGCCCCCGGATGCATATGTCAAGTATCAAAGACCTAGCTCCGACCAATCAAAAGTTATGACCAAGGTTTAAGTTTTTGTGGACAAACGGACAGACAGACGGACAGACGGACAGGTGAAAAACAATATACCCCCGGAATCTCCGATTCGGGGGCATAAAAAATACGTATATACATGTCCTTTATGTGTAATATATTATGTATATAGTGTAGTTCTTTTTGGTAGTCAAGTTTGGTGGTCATTTATACATTTTCACACTGACGATGATATACATTCTACTAGACAAAGAACGAAACAGTGCAAATGTTGTTTATCATTTTTTAATCAGAGGTTATGCACGATTATTACAGGATATCTGCATTACTCATTTAAAACTTTCAAACCACAAGCAAACATTCAAGTAGACTGTACATGTGTAATGTCTTGATCCACATGGTTGCCTTCAAGTTGATACTTGGATCTCATTTATAGATCAGCAACATTCCTGTGTTTGAATGTGTTCATGAATGTTTCACAGTTGTTTTTATTATTATTAACTAGTCGTCTTTCATAACCGCAACCAATGAACATTGGGAGTCCCTAACATGTGCATAATTCATGTATCTAGTGAGTACAAAAAAGTCACACAAACTATTGATTTATAAGGCGGTGTACAAACAAAGCATCACGGTAACATGTTCATGAATGATATGAACGTTTGTATGAGAGAATAGATTCTTAAGTTTCTACACGTGTTGATAAAGTAATGTCTCACTGGTTTGAACATAGTTAACATACATAATAATAAATATGATGATTCAAAATGTTTTGATGGACAATAGATATTGTCAAGATTGAGGTCACACTAACATTAAATTACAAGTACATATACTTCTGGGGCAGAGCTGGGAAGTTAACTTTGGATAGTCTTTTGTTCCACAGGTAACGGTTGTAAGTGTTCATCGTGTTAACGCACGCTGTTGTTGCCTCGAGATGCTGGCCGTGCGTTGGGAATGCTTGAAAGCATGTTGATAAGATTTTAGACACAATGTTTTTCTTCATTAGCTTCCTTGAGTCACTTTTCCCTCTGGTCCTGCCGTGCAGGTTTCGACCTAACAGGTCGCCCAGGGTAAATAAACGACACATGAGTTCCTTCGCCAGCGACTCTGTGTTTCCCCCACAGGCGTCTTTTGCCTGTGCAATGGGGTCTGTAGACGGCTGACTCAGACTCCTCACAGCTTCATCTGTGAATGTGTAAGGCATATCACAGGGACGCAAATCCCAGACACGGGGGTCAGTCAAAGAGCTGCTCTCCTTGGTCTTGCTTGTGGTGGTAATTTGCGTTATGGTGTTCTTAGTCAGGGATGACAGAAGACACAGGATGGTTTCTTGAATTTTCAGGATCTTCTGCTGGTTCTCCTTGAGCGAATAGACGTCACGACAAAGGAGTGCCAAATCCTCCCTCTTACTTGGGACAGCAGGTACAGTCGCAAGGAGAGCTTCTGGCGTTCTAGAGACGGATGGTGGATCAGATGATAGTGGTGAGGATGGGCCTGACGGTGATATTTCTACGGGAGCAGTGTGTCCATAATCTAAGATGGTTATCTGGAGAATAAGATACACAAATTACAGCTTAATCAATTTGGTATCAACAATCAATAAGATAAAAATCAATCTTTTCTGAGCTATGAAGATTTTGGTTTCTTATGTTTCATTTATCGATAAATTAATTATCGTGTCATAATATCAGAAAAATAAACATCTCACTAGAAATAAATTTGTTTAATTTATGTAGCTTTACATAATATGCTCACCCCTCTTTTTGCAGTCTTCTTCTTGCTAGTAAGCAGAGTCGAAGTAGTCTGAAAAACATTAACTATATATTTATCAAGACCCTATTTCCCAATCTTAATTACGACCACTTGCAACTGAAAGGAAAATTAAATGACTGGAAATTACTTTCACTGAAGATGATTATGCTTCATTTAATTATATTCATTATGATATTAATGATAGTAATGTGTAATGTGACACACTTACCTTTGTGTTCTGCCTTTTTCGCTTTCGTGAGACGCTCATGTCGTCTGCCTCTCGCATGTTCTAGATAAGGCCCAGTCGGGGTCGGCACTGGTGTCCTCGTCGCTGGAATGAATGAATGAATGAATATGGTCATCATAGTATAACGTTTAGTTAAGTCCGGGCACAATAGTTACATTTGGATTGAAGTATACCTGCTTCTGGAGATGCTCGTATAGCACCAGGTTTCCCTCTGTAGTCAACACACAACACTTGAACTGGTCGTTCATCTGCACTGTTCCATTGCGTGTTGAATTGTCTTCTAGTAACCAGATGTCGTCGCCACGTCGAAGAAGTCGGGACGCCGCGGATGAGATGCAGCCATGACCAAATGATCGCTTCATAAGCCGCACTGGGACTGGTGTCCGAACAAGATCTATTTAAAATGAAAGACAAAAGTTAGATTTAAAATACGGATATAAAATATGTACAGTGCTAAATGGTTAAAAGTTTACACATAGTAAAGGATAGTTGTATAAAATATCCCGGAGGTCTCATTGACACATACATACAATGTACAAGTTGAATGATGATTAAGGTACATAATGTTTTCGTTATACCTTTTTCTGTAACAATGGCATCAAGTTCAACAACTATCAACTCCATTAACTTGAGGAAACTGGTTCCACAAAGTTTAATGCCAAAGTCGCGAAGCCGGCGTAAGACTATCCTGGAAACTTCGCTACTAGCGTCTAAACTCCAATAAGTAGGTATTTAGAGCGTGACGAGAATTCCCTGGCACTCTCCTAATGCTGTATGCAATCGTCTCGTTCCGCAACTGCTTTTTGACACAAGGTTACTAACTTATCGCGTGATAAGACTTCTCGTGTCTCCGTGGATAGAGAGCCTGAAAGCAAGCATTCTCATTTAAATCCGATCCGTCTAATTATACAATTAAACAATATGTCAACCATTGTTTTAAATCTCGGTTTCACTCAGCATCTTATTTCACATCTCTTACATAGGACTACTGAACAGAACTTCGTAGTTGCATGTATTATATATGGGATGCTTTGTGCACATCTCGTATCAGCATTCATTAATCGGCAGTGAAGGTAACGGAAAAGAGTCAATTTCTCTTCACGGTTGTCATGATAGATTGGAGTCCCTGTTGGAAATAGAAATGGAAATGCTTTGGCTTCATCATCATTGTCTTGGAGCATTCGTGTGGGTCTATTTCCTTCAGGTGGCGCAATGCTAGTTACTTCATCAAAATGCTGGTCAAGGATTTCCTGGCCAATGTCAATAGGCTGTAAGCATGTGTCCAACAACATACCATGATTGTCAGATTCTTCACGAGTCAAGTCAACATTTTCAGCATTGTCCATGTCTATGTCATATTGGTCATCATTTTGCATAACATTGTCATCTTCTTCATCAATAACTCCACCACTGGACTCATTACCTTATCGTGGTGTGGTGGTTTGTGTGCTTCTGCGACCCCGAGAGCTACGCTAGCTGGAGCTTACATGCTCCTGGTAGGGTCACCCAAGCTTGACGGATAGAAGCCAGACCAAATGTGAGTCCTTCTAAAACCTGCTTTCTATCTCTTACTATGCCTTTCTTTCCGTCTTTTCCCTCATCCTGTCGATCCCTTTCTCTCTGATCTGTCTTCTCTCTTTTGGATGGCAACATCCACGTGTTTAATAACTGAAATATTGTTCAAAACACGTTAAAACACCAACTCACTCACTCATCAATAACTGGTAGTGGATTGATAAGTAAGTAAGTAATTTGTAAGTCAATTTCCTTTTCAATTTCACCTGAACAAGCTGAATCAGATCTTGGCAAAGCATTCACAGTTTGAACAAGGTTTGTTGGAACCATGACAACTGGCCCATGAACTGAGTTTTGCGCGCCCTTTGGAAGTTTCACAAACGGTATGTGCAATGATACAAACTGTTCTTCAAGTTCATTCAGAGTTTCAATTTCTCGAGGGATTGATTGAAACTGAAGGTTGTTGATAACTGATTCACATGGAATCTTTGCTCGTGAGACTTTTTGATGACATGAATGACAAATCCATAACTTTGATGAAGATCCAATGATACATTTTTCCTGACAACTTTCAGAACAGATATGCAAATAAGTCTCATGCAACTAATGAAGCACTGACACCTTTTGCCCTCTAACACTGAATAACCTGTTTACGAAACAGTTTCCTGTGACAAACAGCATACACATAGTTAGGACCTTCTCTTACTGCTAACCTGAATGCTTCAGTACACATGCTGAATACTTTGTTGCTATTGTTTCTTTGAAAGCCGTTGTTTTTTAACTGAACTCTTCACATTTGCTTTGTGTTTAGGATTGTGTGCATACTTGTCAATACCTGCTGATATCATTGCTTCACGGTACTCTGTATTTGAAGCATACTTGTCAATACTTGCTGATATCAAACCTTCACGGTACTCTGAATTTGTAGCATATTTGTGAATTCCTCCTGATACCAAAGCTTCATGGTGTTCTGTATTTGTTGCATATTTATCAATGTTTGTAGATTTTACAGATTCACGGTGCTCTGTATTTGATGCATATTTGGCAGAACTGGCCGATTTTACAGACTCGGTAGCTTATATCCATTGCATATTTCACTTTGCTTGCTTCCTTCTTGTGTTCTCTATACACAACATCTACAGAATATCTACTCTTTGTTTGCAGATTGTGATCCCTGATGTCCAACCGTGTCAGAAGATCTTTTCTCAGCTCTACACTTCCTCATGCATATCTTTTGTTGTTTCTGTCGTTTTGACAATGAGCATTTTCTTTTTCGGACAATGGACTTTGATGATGATTGATCATTCTCCTGTTCAATTGTGTTTCTGTATCTGTCAATGAGTCACTATTGTCACCTGCAGATTCATTTGGTATATCAAGTCCTTCTTGAGAAACAAAAGTTGTAAGAATGACTGGAGTTACTTCAAACTGAGAGTTCACATGAGAAGTCATTGACTTGGCAAGACGTGTCAATCAATCAATCTTTATTTCGGTACTGAAAAGGCCACAGGCCTATAGTACATAGTTCACATGAGTAGTTAGTCAGTAACAAACTTTCTATTACAAGTTGTTTTCTTAAAGCCATAGCAAAATATGTACATAGCAAGATTCTGTAATAATAAGGTATTAGTATTTATGAGAAGTCATTGACTTGGCAAGACGTGTGCAATGCCCATGTACCTGATCCAAAGTGTTGTAATGTGCTACAATACAGGTACCATCAGCTGAAAGTTCACCAACAGAGTTTCGTGAATGTAATTCAAACATATGAAATGTATCATTCACAGAAAGAACAGCAAAGGTAGATTCACAAAATGTAAAGAAGGCATAATTGTGAATATCGAAGGATCTTCTCAAGACATTTCTTAAAGACATGCATTGCATTGGTGTCACTGTCAGTATTTGTGCTCAAGAGCATTATATCGGGAATGGACAGTTTGCTTTTCGAAAATAATGGCATGTTCCGAAACTTTTTTGTATGTCTGCTGTCACCCCATCGCCAAAACAACCGTCAATCCAATCTTCGCTTTCAACTTAGCTACAGGTTCTGTCACAAACAATGCAGCTTAATGACTTCTGTGGTTCATCTACCATTGTATTATCATGAAGCATGGGGAAAACATCAGGGTATAGAAATTCCAAGGTTCCTGAAGCTGTCTGAACCGAATGTTTTATATTTTTCTTCCTCGCTCCATAAGAACCACTTCTCCTCCCTCTCATCTTAAATTTAAAATTTAAATCCTATAAGGCTCAATTTTGGCAGATGCAATTATTGTTCACTTACTTACAATATTTCTTAAAAAATAAACATATTTACATTTGGTGATATATATGTAATGACATGGCTATACTTTTGAAACTAATGTTTAAGTACATTAATTGGTGCGATAACTCATTATGTTATAACATATTTTGAAAGAACATTATTTTGTTCCTTCTGCTACATCAATGGACGTCGTCGCCCTGGAATGGGTTGATCTGAAACGTTCATGCCAGAAGACAGAAGCAACATCTATTCAAAGGGATGGAGGAAGGATAGTTTCAATCTTTAGTCAATACTTAAAGGCCACAGGCCTGTAGTACATTTGTTAAATACATTATTTACATATCTGTACAATGAATGAAATGTTAAATCATTATAAACAAAAGTCATCATACCATATAATACCAGCATTTAAATAAACATGAATACAATTCATTTTAATCTAAATATTCATAATATTATGTCTATATAAAGAGGCATAGAATATATACATAGAAACATTCTGAACAATATTACTATTTGAACTTGAAGGATAGTACAGATATCTGTACACTTATAAAGTCACCCTCTTCCAGTGGGAACATTTGGACGACCGAAAGAGACATTGAGACTTTCCATCCGATATGTAATGTGTATTGCATCCAATATTACCTAAGTAATAATAACATAACAGTGACAGTTTTATTTTATTCGTTCACATAGATTTCACAAGGGTGAAAAAATAAATCTTATGTTTCACCAATTAATCACTAATGATTTCATAATTCAAATGTGGATTTATATATTATTTTTAAATTGCATCGGAAATACTTTTAACTAAATTGGTCTATGAACAAAATGGAATATAGACATCCAACTTCTTGCATTTAAGTATGGATTCATCCAATAAACTTTCTCAAGGATAAATTTAACTAAAAGTATGTATTTTCCGATCTAAATCTACTTAGAAAGTGACATGTTCAGTATCTTTATCGACCAAATAGCGATTTCACAATGGTGATACTATGTCATTACAAATACATAATTTCGGATCCAAAATTCTTTTACAAAAGTCACGTATTCATGGACCTACGTATTTTTAAAATACGTAATTTCGGATCCAAACTTACCTAAAAGTGACATTTTCAATATCTTTTCCCCAAAAGGAACCATGCATATTTTCTATATGTTTGTCCCTAAAGCAAAACCCTTCCCTGGCCGATTAAACATAGTTTATTGGAAGCTATTTAACACAGTTTAATGGCAGTCGACGCTATATATATAATCTGGTTATAGCCCGGAAAACGTTTTTTTTGCCGTACAGCCATCGTGAAAAACACCCCCTTCCGGGCTATTCCTTTTTAAGTATGGAATCGTCTAAATAGCGATTTTTCAATGATGACCTAGGTTATTAAAAATACGTGATTTCGGATTCAATTTTATTTAAAAAGTGACATTTTTAGTATCCTTACCTCAAAAAGAACCATGCCCCTTTTTCTTAATATTTGTCCCCAAAGGAAAACCATTCCCCGTGCGATTTTACACAGTGTATTGGAAATCGACGATATATATTTAATAAGTTGACAATTCAATCATAATCTTGTAAAATTACCTTTTCTGTTTCAATTTGTTTTCTCAAAGATCATATCATAATGTTTTATCTTTGCAGATCAGTATTTTGTCACATCTGTTAATCAATTCAACTTGGCACGAACATGTCTGTTTTGAACCGTGGTTGATCAAGTTGACATATGACTATATAATTCACTTTATATCTATGCATGAAACGCAATCTGTTTCCGCTTAATATCCTGTCAGTCTGAAACTTCAATTTCATTCATACGATTCTTATTCAAGCCTCATTCCAGATTGTGATAATCAGGTTCCATAGCTATTTTTGTTGCAAGGCGAGACTCCACGTGTTTTATTGTGCATCAAATCCAATTGCATGAGATAATTGTGCAGCTGTTTGGTATCTTTATCCCTTAACCCTTCTTAAATCAAGTGTTTGGTGACAACTGTAAGACATATTTGACGGTATCCTTTGTCTGCTTTAATGAATCGTTTCAAAATTAATATCAGCTGAATTTAATATAAACTGCTTGTGTGTCACATCGTTTCAGAAATACAGTTGGCGTATTCTAGCCTATGCTATAAGAATTACAATATATAAGAACTGATTTGTTTATGCAATTTCCTGCACGAGCACACTTTCGCCTAATCTGAATTATGTTTTTGTAAGGACAATTTTGGAACAGATCCTGCAGTTTTCATTCAAATGGAAAGAAATCATCTAAAATGTTTCAATTCACACCGAAGATGCAACATCTGGTATTGCAAGGAAAGTAATCTTGATGTCTGAAGACCTGAAGAGCATACATTGATGCAATTTATTTCAGAGGTGAAATGACAACAAACTTTGAAACTAAATAGTTTACCAATAA
The DNA here is from genome assembly GCA_916613615.1 of Steromphala cineraria. Classification (NCBI taxonomy): domain Eukaryota; kingdom Metazoa; phylum Mollusca; class Gastropoda; order Trochida; family Trochidae; genus Steromphala; species Steromphala cineraria. The sequence continues at coordinate 46,634,371 of OU744720.1, forward strand.
TTCTTGTACGTCGGCGAGTTATTTGTGTTAATCGTAGGTCAAGTTAAATTTACTAAATTTTATCAATCAAATACATGTGTATTTGTTTCATACTAAAGACAAACACTTCTTAAGATAATACCATTTAATTTAATAAAATTCGAAAATATCCAGTGAACCAGGAGAACATGCATAATGTATATATTTATGTAAAACACCAACACTTTAGAACACAAATTAACAGTAGATGTATAAAGCTTTGTTTTTGTAGATTTAGTAATTCATATAATCTTAATTTCACGTTTAATCCCTCCTTGGTAAATATTTTTAAAATTTGAAAACATTTCGTGGATGTATTTTCAATTATCTTTGGACGTTAATGGGCCGAAATTTATAAAAAAAGATATATCCAGTATGAAGGAATATTACATTTAATACATACTATTACAATAATGTTTTATATCCAAAAATTGTGAATGGCAATTATTCTGATTAAGGTTGTATTAAAAATGTTGTTTTAAAAATAATTGCAAGTTAGAAATGACAGAATTTAAAGATGGATGGCACCTTTTAATGATAGGGAAAATAGATAACCTATAGATTACTGATAGACAACTATTGGCTACTTTGATTGAAGTATTGAAAGCATGAACTCCGTAGCTTGAAACAAATAATTGCATATTTCTATAGGACAATCAATCAGTAAATGCATTTGTGTGATGTCGTTTCGGCAGTATTATATCTCTCAAATAAGGGGACAAGACATTGTCCTTCAGACATTGATCCTGGACGCGTGTAACAATTCAACATATTCAACATGTTCATGTACTCCCAAGACACAATCTGACTTCAAAGCAAATAATCAAGTTACTTGCCAACAAATCTCCATGATTACATGTATGAGTCCCGTTTGAGCTGCGTTAGTGGCTGTGGTATAATATCCTGCCGTTTTATGAACCCTCTTATATTGATTACTAAGTAGTTGGGAAAATATATTGATGCTATTTGAAAGCATTCTCTCCCTACAGAGGCAGATCAAGTCATGTTGATTTAGCCTCTGTTCTATTACGACGAGTTTGTGGGATAGAATGGGAGATGTCTGATTGGAGGCAATCAAAATTAGTTGTGCAATCAGCGATCATTTTGGCTACTGAAACAAGGCAAAGGCATTGTTATATGAACCACCCTTTCCATGCGAGAAGCCTTGTCATTTGATAAAGAAATTCAAATGTATTGAGATGAAAGTTTTTTCCGCCAGGGGAAACTGCCGGAACCCACGGATTTCGGCGTAATAGAACAGAGGCTAAATCAACATGACTTGATCTGCCTCTGTGGGGAGAGAATGTTTGAAAGCGGAACATGGAAAGATTTCTTGCTACCACGTATACCATGATATGCTTACATAATGTTCAAGGGTGCAACTTTCATAACAAAAATATTTTCTTTCACCTACAACACCATTAATTCACTGTATATTACATTAGTCTTACTTCGTAGAGTTCACATTACTAAGTCTATGTAAATCGAATCATTCTAACTTAATCAATGCGTTTGGGCTTATCATAAATCCAATGTTTAATAACACTTTTGTCTGAGACAGCAAGAATCACTTATATAGTTGTATAGTTTCCATGTATTCAACTTATAATCCATTGTTTTTAAAGGATTAAGCACTCTCACTTCTACTGCATATTTTACTATGATATGTTATGATCATTTGCCTTTGTAATCGTTAGCAATTGGTTACAAATTGCAAGTGATGTAAATGAAACTGTTTCAAATGTTTAATTGTCATATTTATGCATAGATGAATACTGCTGTAATAATGATATTGTGATAATATGATTATAAGAATGTCAAACAACTTCCCCGGCCATATGAAGTGTATATGTATATCCCAAAAGACAAATAAGGTTGTTTGTCATTTGAGTTTGCGGTCATATTTATGGACATGGCAAATTATCTAAAAATAATCTTGCTTTCAGTTTGTTTCGGTATACAACAATAGTTGAAGGCAATTGTTATTGCCATTTTCCTATTTGACTGTGAAGTAGTTAAACGTATTATGTAACTATGTACAATTAATAGGCCTTACTACTCTAATAGTTTCACCTGAAGGTCTGATACTACATGGATGACCCTATTCGATAGTCTTTTTATAAATAATCAAAATATTGATAACAGGTAACAAAAGTATTACCTTATCTTTTGTCTAAGAGAGATAATTCGTCATATACTATCTTGTAAATTTGTTTCACTTTTGTAGCTAATATTAGATATGCACTACTTATTTGTAACAATAATCCTCAAAATCTAAACTGTTTTGTGAGAAATCCAAAAGTGTATTGATGAACTAAGGATTTTACATGATATAACATACATGTATATATGAAACCTTATTTATGGTGTCTGGAAGACAAGTCATTACCCTTGGGTAGATTATAAGATTATGTCTTTTCACCGTAGCATTAGGATACCGGGACTATCTATTTGAATTCAAGTTAATTGATAGCTTAATTTCTTTTCAATAATAATTCTATGTTTAATGAATGTTACCTCAACGATTTACAAAAAGTTTGACTATCACCCAAAGTTGTAAAGGATCAAACGCTGCATAGTGTGAACCGGTCGCCATATTTTCATTATTGTATTTTCATCTATATATGTATTCCATCAAATATATATATGAACAGGTAACTGGAAATAACTTTTTCAAAGCTTTTAAGAGACCTTTTTATGAATCAAGTTGTGTATGAGACAATCGACAGTGGATACATTAAAAGCAAACCAATAAAAGTAATGGAAAAATCTTTTTAATAATAAACTTTTCACTGTCCTCTTTTGGTCGTGAAAAAATGCTTAAGACCTCTCTATGGAATTGACTTTACTTTGATCAGGTTTTTGTTAATTATGTTTAACATTCATGAAATTTGGGTCACATTCCTCTTTGCATTTAAATAAAGTCACTTTTATGGTAAATGAAGCGGATTTGCTGAAATGGTTAAATTGCCGTTTAACAATTTTTAGAATTCAATGTTGCATCTCGGATTTCATGTTGTATTTATGCTCTTGTTCAGCTATCTAGGTTAGTTATCGATGTTTTGAAAAAATATCCAAAGGCATTGAATCACTTGAATAAATGGTTAATGAAGTGATGAAATGTTTATGCAAAAAGGTAGGTTGAAGCGAATATATCAAGGAAATGACGTATTTATTCACGTATTGCAAGAATAGATATATGTGAGTATAAATTGATGAATGTAAAGTTATTTATTTTTAAAAGATAAGGACTTTTTTTCCTTCAACTTTCATTAATCTTTTACTAAATACATGTATGTAATATACAGAATCCAAAGATCAACAGATTGTCACAGATTTCAGAGAAACAATTTGTGCGAGTCTTGTTAATACTTAAACTATTATATTGAAATTCAAGTATAATGAACGATTGAAGGGATTTATTGAATCTTTTCTTCGTCACGAACACAAGGGCAGCAAGTTTAATTCTCAAAAGCTTTGCAAATATTATATTCACCCAATCTATCCAAGTTCCTTTACTAGGTAACTTCATTTTAACAGACAGTTAAAGGGGAGGCGTCATTGATGAGAAACGTATTTGGCAGTTTTTATACTAAACATATGATTTCCTTTCGTGATGGAATATGCCTTTGTAGATAGGGTTATCAATCTCTATCTGCACGTACGTAGAAAACAAGTTATTTCCAATTGATGGATAATTATTTACGCAACCCTGAGAAGTCTTTAGTAAACGTTTGATAGACCATGTACTTCATCTTCATCACATTTACTTAGTACTATATATAAAGACTACAGTATTAGGGTAAGCGACTAACATACATACTGTTTAAGATTTGTTGTTGCAGGTATGACATTAAATTTATACACTGATCTTAAGAACGTTTCAAGACGGAAGAATCAAATTGAACCCTAACAACAGTAATTGGCGCCATATACATGTATGGAATACTATGATTTCATAACCGAATACATTTAATAGAAAATGACAAAAATGCATAGATTCTGAAAATTAATCAAACGCAGGTCATGATAGTAAAAATGCAAACTTTCTGTTACTTTCTAGAGATGTCAACTCTTCTTTGATGAGAAAGTAATGAGGCTTTTCAAATGATCCTCAAATGGATTTCAAATTCCACCTGCTTTGCTGTTATATGTTTGTATGTGATGTGTTAAGTTTTCGATAATGTAAACTGTTACACATGGGGAGGAAACAACAAGTTAACTAAGTTGGCATATACATTTTTATGTTACTGTTAACTAACATGAAACGTGCACACGCATTTTCGTTTGGTACAAACCACAAATTTAACAAAACACATAGATAAATAGCCAAAAGAATCTAACGTTTTCACTGCCTCACAACATGGATGCCACTTGCACACTTCTCACACACTTCTGATTCAACTTTTTGTGATGGAGTGATAAGGTCTTCAACCAAATTAACAACCTGTGAGTCAATCAATACATAACTTTCCTTTCATGTGTATCAATTATCTAAAATTAATGTAGAATATTATTGACATTATCTTATGATATGTCATTAGAAAACCAACCCAACAAACTGTTGGGTAAAACATGAGTTTTAAAAAAAAGAGAGAGAAATACTGTATAAATGATAGATTACTTGAAACATGCAGTCACAATGAAGTCAGATTGATAACAGTATTCGATTTTCACAAGATAAATTATTGACACAAACACAAAGTCAATTTGCTGACCCGAATATACATCTTATGAGAGATTGCCAGACTGCATAACTACGGAGCCAGATTTTCCTTGCCTGGTATAATTGTTATTCGTCTTAACTTGTCTCCACTCCTTGGATCAGCAATATCAAGACTTGCTGATTATAGAAGCTAAACCAGTAGCTGGTGATTAATTATCAGAGATAAGGATGATCTTACATCAATGCCATTTCTACATTTTCAACTCAATGAAGTCGATTCTTTTGTATCGATTATGCTATTCGTTCATCAATTTAAAGGTGTACTTTTTATCAACCACATTTAAGCTAGGAATAGATTATGGATAAAACACGTTATCTCTTTCTTCATGTCCCATGTATGTTCCCTCAACGGGATTGTATCATTAAAGCCTTCCTGATCTACCTTTTCAGCTGGGTAAACTTCATTATGGCTGAGAAGGAGTTTTGTGGGTTATCAACTTCTTTTATTATAGAATGTAGCGACGTTTCGGTATAGATTCTAATACCGTTTTTCAAATGCCTCTCTATCTATCTATCTATCTATCTATAGAAACACTTGTAGAGCGCTAGGATCTGGTAACACCACTCAAAAGCGCTATACCAAGCTTCAGACTGGCAGTTCAGTAGTTGTTCAAGTGTCTCACTGGTGACAATCATAGGCTTTTTTGAAGAAATAGGTCTTAAGGTTAGATTTAAAAGATAACAATTCAGGAACCGATCTCAGTTGATACGGCAGACTGTTCCAAAGGACAGGTCCGGATGTGTCAAAACATCTATCTCCAAATGTCCTGGTTTTGTTGGTTGGAACACAGAGAAGCAGTTGGTCTCAATCAACAATTCATTCTGGCTTATGAAATAATTATAGCCTTACTTATCTACGTATTCATTTTGATAATCTTCATTATGCCTTATTGAATCATTACAAAGAAAAAGAGTAACAGACGTGACCGAAAAAATTAAGAAAAAGTACACTGGCTAATACAAAACTAGAACTGTCATACTGTACATGGGGATGTCTCAATGATGTTAAGTGGCTGATACATCTTCAGCTGTACTTCTCTGATCTCAAGACGCCAACCACACCAAGATACAGAGGAGGTGGTGAGTTATTATCTTGGATAGGAAAGTACTTCTCAGATCTCAAGATGCCAACCACACCAAGATATAGAGGAGGTGGTGAGTAATTATCTGGGATTGAAATGTGTGTGATAGATAAACTCGAATACATGTAAAGGCTTATAAATGTTATGTTTCATGAGACTAAGTAAATTTTTTTATTTGAAGGTATTTAAATGATACGTGCCATGTCATGTCATATGAGAAAATGTGAATAATGTTATATACAGAGATAACTATTGATCCTTATGGTGGCAATTCAAGTCCAAAACTAGTTTTGTTTTTTTAATATTTCCGTCTGAAAGTCCACGGGATGGTTAAATGTAAAGCATTGGACATTCATCCCTGCGTGGACAAGGATAGTTGATAGTCGTTTTATCATTACACATGTTCAACTCAAAATGAGTATTGACTTCAATGTTATGGACATGATGTGGTCCAAGTCTTCTAAAAGAGGCAGTTCTAACAAAGATTTGAATGAAATCTTTATCTGTTGATTAATGGGAACCTGCATGGAACAAATTTTTTATAATTACCGTAAAACAGAAGAAATTAATTGAAGTTTGTTGACCAAAGCAGCTGAATATTGTGTAACATTGTCCTGTAATAGTTATGTCAAATGATATTGTTTTATTGTACTGGAATGAACTCATGGTACTTTTTAAGTGAGGGCACATCTAGGAAAACAAGCATCTGTTCTACCATTCACATAGTCAATGGTCTGAATGTTCTTGTGAAATTGAAAAAACCAAAAACTGTTCTACTCTTGATATTCCATTGAAAAATATCATTCTTTGTAATTCTGTTCTGGTAAAGATTATAGTGAATGATGCAGCTGCCAATTGCGTTACATAACACTTCTTGTTTTAGTGTTGTGTTAAATATTTCATTGCACTGACTTGAACTCGTTTTCCTGTTAAACGAGGACATATCTTTAAAATACTTCCAACACAGACAGTTCAATTAATGTTTTTCCCCCTTCACAATATCAAAATATGAGTGATATCAAGAAACATTTATGATATTGTTTACTGATGCTATGTATTTAAAAAAAACATCAAACATTTATGAAAAAAAGGGGGAAAAGGATCTATAAGTGAAATTGAATTTTTCTTCAAAACGTTTAGAAATGTCCGCTTGGGACGAAAAGAAATTATTCTGATATTATTCTTCTAGCTATAAAGAATGACACTTCGAATAAACAATTAAGTTATCTAGAACATCTTGTCAGTTACATGTGACTGGTTTAAATTGCATTTTTTTACTTACTTACTAACTTTTATAACAATCAAACAGTTTGGAAGTCAATATAACATCTTTATGCAATTCTGTTTTTAGTAAAGTAAAATCTTCATTGATGAGTGTAATAGAATATAGTAATACATTTTCATCAATTAAATCCCTTTCTGAAGTGTTTACGAGACATATACATAAATGACATTAAAGATAGAAATAAAAAAAATACCTAAATAGGATATTAGTTAGGGAACATTTTCATCTTATTTCAAATCTGTATGGAAAGGCTTTCAGGGTAAATCTCAATCTCAAACACTGGTTTAAAATTTTTCTTTTATCTTGCTAAATTGTTTTAATGATAAAATCAAAAGCAAAACAAGTGAAATCCATGCCAATTATAATACCGATATCTTTTAGGAACCAAAAATTGTTAAAAATACCCATTGAACCGCAGTGTTAAATCATGTATTGTATATCTATGGATAAATTCATCTTGATCATACTCAAACATTCCATCTGCCTGCAACTTTTTATGTCCTTTTCATGGTTATTAGACACAGGCCTCTCCTCTTATTGTGGTAATCACGTTTCCTAGGTATTAAAGTTACAAGACCAGACTTTACGTGTTAATGGCATTTTAGATAACGAAATGTGGGAGAAGATTGGGTGTTTGGCCTTTGTTGTTATCAGTAAACACACATTTTATGACCAATTCAATTGGTTACAAAATAAATGATACAGGGGATCAAAGAGAACGAATAAGTATTATATGTACAAAATAATGTTTGCTTTACGTAGTTAATGAAGTTGGTTTTGATCCCCAAATGGTTGTGTTTTCAAAGAGAAGTTTGCAAGAGGTAATTCTTATATATAGGGAATGCAGCAATTATGTTACAGCAACGGACATCTTAAATCAGAAAGTTTATCATCTTTTTGGTTCATTTTTATCCTGGCAGTCTGTGGTGTATATTTAATTTGTTCCCTACATGATGGAATACTGAAGTATCAAAGTAATTCAAGATGTTGCATTGCAATCTGTCAATCAAATAAACAATGAAATTGAAAACAGAGCCTGCACTAAGTGAACTCTAAATTAAAATCACAAAATAATTTATATAAGGCATCATTTTGATATATTTAACAGGATCAGGACTATTGCAATCAATTAAGAAAAGGGAGAGCAAGGGAACTCTTTTAATTTACGAAAAAAAACTAGACCCTTTTAGAATAGAATTTATGAGACATCATCTTCAGCTTAACACGTTGTTTTAACTTCTATAAGGTAGTTTTCGAGTCGAAGGGTTCGAAAGTTTACATATTTATATCCTATTATTACATATTTGATTTCAAACACATTTAGCACGCATGAATAAATATGATTCAATGAAGTATTAACATACTTCCTTAAAAACAAATATCTTGTCTATAACTTCAGTATTTATTTTTTACCTAAAGAAACTTAGAACAATTGAGATCCAGATTTTTTTTATTTTCATATTTATACCCATGAATTCTTTTGTTTGCAAGGATCTTGGATATAGTTTTGATTAACTATCCTGCATACAAAAATATAAATGGAAATAATAGCTGGTTTTATTAATTCCTTAGTTTCACGCTGTTCCATGTCCATGTCACATGATCAAATGCACTCAAAGGATTTGGAAAAGACAAATAGAACACATATAACTAAACAGTTTAATGAATATGTAGGAGATATATAGAAACCGTAACATATCAAGAAACACTTTCTAAATTTAGGCTTTGAAATTTTGTCTGACGATAGAATAGACCATCTAAAATACAGAAGTCACGCTAGACGAAAATAAGTGGACATTGGACGAGCTGTCTAAATGTTCCATGTGCACTTACACAGGGCATACAGCTATTGTTTGCAATGTCATATATGAAAAAAGGCGGTAAGATTGGCTATTGATGTTGCAGAAAGGGAATTAGGCCACTTTCAATTGACACACTTTGGAATAACATAGAAGCTCACGGGTTTCTAATTGGAAATCATTTCCGAATAGTAGCCCATGGACTTCTAAACGAGAGGGCTTGCTTGCGGAAAACCCCGGTACATTTTTTAGCTTATTTTGTTCAAGATTTTTTTTAGCTTGATATGTATGCAACTTTAGTTTCTAATTGAAAATATTATTTAAATAGGCTTACACTAGATACTTGTAAACTTTCTGTGGTGTTACAATTACTTTACACATACTGCCCTGGTAAATTTTTAAAAAGCTGAAATATTTATATAAAGTAAGGGCAAAATAACATTATTTATTATTATTTCTATCATAAAACATTTTATTATTGGACATATCAATCAACGAACGTTTTAAAATGGAGACAATTTACTGATTCGTGGAAGCAAAATATATTTGTTTAATGTAAATGTTTACTCAAAGCCCAGAGAATGTACTGAGCGCAAAAACATCATAGATTATATTAATTTAAAAAAAAGAAACTACTTTACAATCAAACCCCTATTATATATTTGCAATTTTAAAGTGAATTTTGGAGTAAATATCGAGATTTTCGAAATATTTCAAATGACCTTGGTTCGGGCAGATCTGACCTTGGTTCGGACCCTTCTAAATTGTCTTTATAGGTAACTGTAATGATAAAAATTTGCTAAGGGAACAAAAAGAAAAATTCAAGCAAGATATATAACAAAACATTTTACAGTTTCCGGAATTTTATCATCGGAAAGAATGTTGTGTGATATTGATTCATATTCGCGAAATGCTGTTATATTATTGTACATAGATGACTAAATGCATGTTGGAAATGACAATATATTTCTATCAGTTTTTAAGCAACGTCTTCAAGATATATCTGTACAAGAATGGTCTATGTCCAATATGTCTAAATGTCTTAATTACTATTCAACGCATAAATCTTTACTGGTGCCAGAGTTATATATTTTGCATTTGGAAGATAAGGCATTAATTCGGTTATTGTGTAAATTTCGAATTGGTTTCTATGACTTTAAAGTAACGCTTTACGTAGAAATAAGGACGTGCCTAGTGATCTCTGTGAATATATACATTGTATGTACAAATTGTAATTCTGGTAACATTGAAGACGAATTTAATGTATTTCTTGAATGCACAAAATATTCTCATCTTCGCAATAAATACTTAGCATTTGTATCTTTACCTGTAAGAGATAAAAAATATTGTCCAGTCTTTTAAATTCCAAAAATATTGATGTTATCAAAGCAATAGCAGTGTATTTAAAACATGTCTTCTATTGTCGAAATGTTGTTACCACGTGATATCAAATATTATCTGCCTTTGTACTTGTACTATAGGCCTAATGGCCCGAAATACTGAATAAACCTAATCTGAATCTGAATCTGACTAAATGCATGTTTGGTTATAATAGGAAATATTTTGATGAATATCTTAAACCTTTGTGTACACAAGCAAATAGAGTGGTACTGTCCAAAAAAAAGGTAAAAAACTGTTTCAGGTAATTTACAATTAATTTTTCAAATTTTGATCATAAACTTGTACATAGTAAACATTATTGTTAATAAAATAGTTTGCTTGAAATAATTTTCTTTAGATATTATTTGACAAAACATTTGTTGAAGAAATTTGGATCGGAATACTGTCCGAAGCTCGCTCAGTTTGCCCTATCCTTTTGCCCTATTGCTCAGGATGTTATTAACTGTTGTTCCAGTTCCATTCATGTCAACCTTTCTCTTTGCCGATCACGTGACTAGTTGACCCCTGACGTCACGCATTATTGTGTTTCTCGCGTACCTGCGAGATTTGCGTATGACTGACCCAGTTAAAACTGTCATGGCGGGCGCGAATTACGAATATATGTGAATAAACACCAGGAACGGCACATTAAGTTGATGGATACTTTTAGTAATTGGGCATTCTCCTATTTTAGCCCGGAAACGGGCTATTCGATACGATACATTTTAGTAGATGCCGCATATTACTGTCCCTGTTGACATTTGTGGTTTTTCCTAAAAGTGGGATCGGAAAATACACGAAAAAGGAACAACGAATATAATGGGGTGTTAATTAGAATTTATTAACACTATAGCACTACTGAAAGTCACTGTCATCAGTGTCAAACCGAATGAAAGATTTGCGGGCAGGGGCTTTCACAAGACGTCCTCTTCTTGATCGTGTGACCTGAGTTGGGGGGGTTTCAGTTTCTTCCTCCCACTCACTATCGTCCTTCGGATTAAAATCCCGTGGACAGAAGTGGGGAATTCTTGTTTTTCTCTGGAAACAAACACATGTATAATAAGTTCAAGCTTCATTGAAATGTATTCATGAAATAGGAATAGCGATACTCTTCACACATTCTTACCTTTCGGTTGGTCTCCTCGCCATTAACTGTCCTCTTTCGGGAATGTGTTTGTCGGTGTGGAGGACTCTGAAATGGAATAGCCAGTACTGTATTATCCATAGCAGATGACAGAAAAGGGGAACTTAGGTTCAATGTCAGTACAGGATAAATAAAACTTACTTCCACACTGGAAGGTCCTGCCTGAGGGGAATCAGTTATATTTGGAGACTGTCTAGCTACCTACAAACAATAATAGGAATATTGCCTATTACATTTCATATCACCTACTTTATGTACAATAATGTAGGGAATGCTTAACAATAATATTTTCATTAGAATAAATATCATCGTTGTAAACATGCCTAATTTTATAATTTCTCTTTACGCTAATAAATGTATAAGTAATTAGATATCTAAACATAACGTATGCTATTACCTGTCGATTTGTCCCCCTTACATTGGGTCGTCCGCCCCACCCTCGTCGACGCCCATGCACCGGTGACTGAAGTGTATAAAGACATAGCAATTATGATTGACAAACTGAATACTTCAAGGAACAATTACTTATTACAACAGTTGTCATATTAAAAAATAGAGCCATGGGCTCTGTAGCTCATCAGACTTTTGATGGAAAAAGGTTTTGACCCCTGTGACCCCATTTAGGGTCATTGGGTCACAAAAATCTACAAGTTTGAATCCCCATTGGCCAAGGAGTCTACACACAACTTTTTAGCTCTCTAGACCATTTGGAACTGGAGAAGATGAAAATAGGTTTTGAAGGTTGTGACCCCTGTGACCCCATTTGGGGTCATGGGGTCACCAAACCTAAAATTTAGAATTCCCATTTGCCCAGGAGACTACACACAACTTTTCAGCTCTCTAGACCTTTTGAAACTGGAGAAGAAGGAGTAAAATTGGTTTTTAAGGCTTTGACCCCTTTGACCCCAATTGGGGTCAAGGGGTAACCAAACCTTAAATTTAGAATCCTCATTGGCCAAGGAGTCTACATACAACTTTTTAGCTCTCTCGACCTTTTGGATCTGGAGAAGAAGATGAAAATAGGTTTTTAAGGTTTTGACCCCTGTGACCCCAATTGGGGTCATGAGGTCATGAAATCTACAATTTAGAATCCCCATTTGCCAAGGAGTCTACACACAACTTTTTAGCTCTCTAGACCTTTTGGAACTGGAGAAGAAGATGAAAATAGGTTTTTAAGGTTTTGACCCCTGTGACCCCAATTGGGGTCATGAGGTCATGAAATCTGCAATTTAGAATCCTCATTGGCCAAGGAGTCTACACACAACCTTTTTAGCTCTCTAGACCTTTTGGAACTGGAGAAGAAGATGAAAATAGGTTTTTAAGGTTTTGACCCCTGTGACCCCATTTGGGGTCATGAGGTCATGAAATCTACAATTTAGAATCCTCATTGGCCAAGGAGTCTACACACAACTTTTCAGCTCTCTAGACCTTTTGAAACTGGAGAAGAAGGAGTAAAATTGGTTTTTAAGGCTTTGACCCCTTTGACCCCAATTGGGGTCAAGGGGTAACCAAACCTTAAATTTAGAATCCTCATTGGCCAAGGAGTCTACATACAACTTTTTAGCTCTCTCGACCTTTTGGATCTGGAGAAGAAGATGAAAATAGGTTTTTAAGGTTTTGACCCCTGTGACCCCAATTGGGGTCATGAGGTCATGAAATCTACAATTTAGAATCCCCATTGGCCAAGGAGTCTACACACAACTTTTTAGCTCTCTAGACCTTTTGGAACTGGAGAAGAAGATGAAAATAGGTTTTTAAGGTTTTGACCCCTGTGACCCCAATTGGGGTCATGAGGTCATGAAATCTACAATTTAGAATCTTCATTGGCCAAGGAGTCTACACACAACTTTTTAGCTCTCTAGACCTTTTGGAACTGGAGAAGAAGATGAAAATAGGTTTTTAAGGTTTTGACCCCTGTGACCCCATTTGGGGTCATGAGGTCATGAAATCTACAATTTAGAATCCTCATTGGCCAAGGAGTCTACACACAACTTTTCAGCTCTCTAGACCTTTTGGAACTGGAGAAGAAGATGAAAATAGGTTTTTAAGGTTTTGACCCCTGTGACCCCATTTGGGGTCATGAGGTCATGAAATCTACAATTTAGAATCCCCAATTGCCAAGGAGTCTCCACATCAAATTTGATCTCTCTAGAGTCATTGGTTCTGGAGAAGAAGTCGAAAATGTGAAAAGTTTACGGATGGACGGACGGACGGACGGACGGACGGATGGACGGACGGACGCCGGACGCCATGCCATGCCATAAGCCCATCGGGTCTTTCAGACCTGATGAGCTAAAAAAGTATAACTTATTATTTACCTTTTGGTGTGATGTTCCTGGCTGTGGAGATTCCGTCTCGACGGAAGTTTGGTTTTGATTCCTCTATAACGAAAAATAAAATAGGACAATTATAACACCGTAATTGGTCACTATAATACGAAATAACATGGGGAATGTGATTTACATTATACTTACATATGAAGAACTGGACGAACTCGACACTACAGTGGGAATGTCTTGAGACTCCATGTCCGGGGAAATACCTCTGTCCACGTCTGATTCATCTTCCTATATTATTATAATAAACTTTAATATTACACCCGGACAGAACATGGACAAACATAATATAATTTCGGCACATTGTCATACATTACTTATTCCAGTGCTATGGAAATATTATATGAAGTAGTTACCCTTAACGCCACATTGACAATATCTTTACTTATACTTTATCCTTACATTGATATAACTTCCGTTGCTGCCAATTATGCTATCGTTCATATCGGGCCTCCAGGAGGTGAAGACAGGTTTCTCGTATGTGTAAGTTGGAGGTCTCTGTAGGGTGTAAACCTGCTGGATAGCCCGTAATATCTCAACAAAAGTACAGGCATTTCGATTGTGATTCCGGAAAAGAATTTCGCACAAATGACTTTCAAAATTACCTACGGAGGTACCATTTATTTTAAGGAAGTGTTTCTTTGCATGACTCCAGGCTCCTTCAATTCGGTTTGTGTTAACGATCACTTCTTCTTTGGTTTTGTTGTTGATGTAAACCTGTCTAAATCGGTACTTATGGCAAACCAAATTTTTTTTATATCCATCATCGTTAAGGCTGGAATAACCTAACCAATTGTCCGTATAAATTGTGGATCCATCTATGGTGTGAGCACTGACCAATCTACAAGGAGAGTTGCACGGGCCACAAAGGTAACCGCTTCTCAAAAGATTATGGGAGATGAGCCAGTTTATAACTATCTTGGGGGCCGCCATCAAAACTAAATATAAATGCCAAGGCAATCCTATGTCGTCCAACCCAATGTCTTCCACATTCTTCTTCCTTGTTCCAAAACAACCCCTCCGTCTACCATCCATTCCAACTGCAAAGTATGCAAATTTAATACAATGGGGAATATAATTATCTCCACACTATTATACATGATATCATTCCTATCTCAATGCTATGAAAAAGCACTCATTTCTACATCATGTCCTGGCTATTCGATCCCATCTTTTAGAAGAATGAAGCGCCACAAAATCTTAATTCAGCCTGTTGAGGGTTAATTTTCTCAAAAGTGCATTTTCAGTATCATTTCCCCAAAAACTTCCAAGCCCCTTTTTTATATATTATAGTCCCCAAAGGAAAACCCTTTCCCGGGCATATTAACACAGTTTTTCTAAACTTCTTTACTATATATATACTCTGGTTTTAGCCCGGAGACCCTTTACATTTCTTAGGAAAGAGCACTCATTTCTACATCATGTCCGGGCTATTCGATCCCATCTTTTAGAAGAATGAAGCGCCATAAAATCTTAATTCAGCCTGTTGAGGGTTAATTTTCTCAAAAGTGCATTTTCAGTATCATTCCCCCAAAAACTTCCAAACCCCTTTTTTATATATTATAGTCCCCAAAGGAAAACCCTTTCCCGGGCATATTAACACAGTTTTTCTAAACTTCTTTACTATATATATACTCAGGTTTTAGCCCGGAGACCCTTTACATTTCTTAGGAAAAAGCACTCATTTCTACATCATGTCCGGGCTATTCGATCCCATCTTTTAGAAGAATGAAGCGCCATAAAATCTTAATTCAGCCTGTTGAGGGTTAATTTTTCCAAAAGTGCATTTTCAGTATCTTTCCCCCAAAAACTTCCAAGCCCCTTTTTTATATATTATAGTCCCCAAAGGAAAACCCTTACCCGGGAGTGTGATCACATTTTTTCTAAATTTCTAAATTCTTAATCCTAGCGTTTAGGGCGGAAAAAAAATGAAAATGCACTTTGTGAAAAATTAACCCTCAACAGGCTGGAATAAGATTTTATGGCGCTTCATCCTTCTAAAAGATGGGATCGAATAGCCCGGACATGATGTAGAAATGAGTGCTTTTTCCTAAGAAATGTAAAGGGTCTCCGGGCTAAAACCAGGGTATATATATATTAAAGATTTCTAGAAAAACTGTGTTCACACTCCCGGGAAAGGGTTTTCCTTTCGGGAGTATAATATGTAGAAAAGGGGCTTGGAAGTTTTTTGGGGAAAGTTACTGAAAATGCACATTTGGACAAATTAACCCTCAACAGGCTGGATTAAGATTTTATGGCGCTCCATGTTTCATAAAAATTATACTTACATGATAAATGAAATACTTTTAATGTACACGCTTACCTCCATAACGAATAAATTCATGTACTGAACTTGCAATAGTACACCAAGCCTTTTCAGTTTTCGAGGAAATGGGGTTAAAGTGAATAATTTGTTGAACTTTCATGTTATATTGCGGGTTATAATTTTAATACTAACCATACATTAATTGGGCTATAATATTTGGTCATTACAGAGTACTTACTTGTCGCTGCCAATTCTTTGCTGCCCTGTATTCAACGAAAAACAACATACAACATTTCAATAAAATTGACATTTCTTTTTATTCACCATATTATGTAATTACGTCTCAGCCAACTTGAAATCCATAATTTCTCCAATGCAGAAACTAATAAACATACCAATTATAGTGCAATATATTCGTGGTATATTACATAGCACGGACTGCGAATCCACATTATGTCCATTTCCCCGTGATATTGGGATATTGAATCCATCCGCAAAATCCCGACAATCTCTATTTCCAGCCGTCCACCTGGCTATTAAGTTTAAATGCTTGATGATTACATATCTAGCGACATTGTGTGTTTGCTTACATGAAAGATGGCCACACGCAATAGAGAGATATTTCTCCTTTGGGTAGATATCCAGGAAATAGTAGGGCCCGCCTATCTTTGGCCTCGCCGAATTAGAACAATATTTTGGACCAACCATGCCTTACATTACGATAGAATTTTATTTTGTGCGTTTGCCTATGTAAATGGATTAAATCCCATCATTGCCTTGGAATGGGCCATATTACGAGGAATGTGTCGGGATTACAGCGGCATTAGACACATGCGCGCACTTTTCTATGGTTTTTCGTTAGGGCGATATGGGTATTTTTACCAATACAATGTTACCATGGCCCGGTGGGAATAGGTCGATGGGCGTATCCGCCGTGAGGCCAGGCTATTGTAGTGCGCATTTGTACCCCTCATTGTATATATTGTAGATATCTTGATGTTTTTATTCACCAAATTGGCCCCATTATGCAAACCCACTTTTACACTTGCCTTGCTGAGGCAACCAAGGTGTACTGATGAGTCCTGGTGGGACGAAAAGTGAAAATTATTTTTCGTTTTTTTCCCGATCCGCATTTTCTTAGGAAAAGGCACTCATTTCTGCATCATGTCCGGGCTATTCGATCCCATCTTTTAGAAGAATGAAGCGCCATAAAATCTTTATCCAGCCTGTTGAGGGTTAATTTTCTCAAAAGTACATTTTCAGTATCATTCCCCCAAAAACTTCCAACCCCCTTTTTTATATATTATAGTCCCCAAAGGAAAACCCTTTCCCGGGCATATTAACACAGTTTTTCTAAACTTCTTTACTATATATATACTCTGGTTTTAGCCCGGAGACCCTTTACATTTCTTAGGAAAGAGCACTCATTTCTACATCATGTCCGGGCTATTCGATCCCATCTTTTAGAAGAATGAAGCGCCATAAAATCTTAATTCAGCCTGTTGAGGGTTAATTTTCTCAAAAGTGCATTTTCAGTATCATTCCCCCAAAAACTTCCAAACCCCTTTTTTATATATTATAGTCCCCAAAGGAAAACCCTTTCCCGGGCATATTAACACAGTTTTTCTAAACTTCTTTACTATATATATACTCAGGTTTTAGCCCGGAGACCCTTTACATTTCTTAGGAAAAAACACTCATTTCTACATCATGTCCGGGCTATTCGATCCCATCTTTTAGAAGAATGAAGCGCCATAAAATCTTAATTCAGCCTGTTGAGGGTTAATTTTTCCAAAAGTGCATTTTCAGTATCTTTCCCCCAAAAACTTCCAAGCCCCTTTTTTATATATTATAGTCCCCAAAGGAAAACCCTTACCCGGGAGTGTGATCACATTTTTTCTAAATTTCTAAATTCTTAATCCTAGCGTTTAGGGCGGAAAAAAAATGAAAATGCACTTTGTGAAAAATTAACCCTCAACAGGCTGGAATAAGATTTTATGGCGCTTCATCCTTCTAAAAGATGGGATCGAATAGCCCGGACATGATGTAGAAATGAGTGCTTTTTCCTAAGAAATGTAAAGGGTCTCCGGGCTAAAACCAGGGTATATATATATTAAAGATTTCTAGAAAAACTGTGTTCACACTCCCGGGAAAGGGTTTTCCTTTCGGGAGTATAATATGTAGAAAAGGGGCTTGGAAGTTTTTTGGGGAAAGTTACTGAAAATGCACATTTGGACAAATTAACCCTCAACAGGCTGGATTAAGATTTTATGGCGCTCCATGTTTCATAAAAATTATACTTACATGATAAATGAAATACTTTTAATGTACACGCTTACCTCCATAACGAATAAATTCATGTACTGAACTTGCAATAGTACACCAAGCCTTTTCAGTTTTCGAGGAAATGGGGTTAAAGTAAATAATTTGTTGAACTTTCATGTTATATTGCGGGTTATAATTTTAATACTAACCATACATTAATTGGGCTATAATATTTGGTCATTACAGAGTACTTACTTGTCGCTGCCAATTCTTTGCTGCCCTGTATTCAACGAAAAACAACATACAACATTTCAATAAAATTGACATTTCTTTTTATTCACCATATTATGTAATTACGTCTCAGCCAACTTGAAATCCATAATTTCTCCAATACAGAAACTAATAAACATACCAATTATAGTGCAATATATTCGTGGTATATTACATAGCACGGACTGCGAATCCACATTATGTCCATTTCCCCGTGATATTGGGATATTGAATCCATCCGCAAAATCCCGACAATCTCTATTTCCAGCCGTCCACGTGGCTATTAAGTTTAAATGCTTGATGATTACATATCTAGCGACATTGTGTGTTTGCTTACATGAAAGATGGCCACACGCAATAGAGAGATATTTCTCCTTTGGGTAGATATCCAGGAAATAGTAGGGCCCGCCTATCTTTGGCCTCGCCGAATTAGAACAATATTTTGGACCAACCATGCCTTACATTACGATAGAATTTTATTTTGTGCGTTTGCCTATGTAAATGGATTAAATCCCATCATTGCCTTGGAATGGGCCATATTACGAGGAATGTGTCGGGATTACAGCGGCATTAGACACATGCGCGCACTTTTCTATGGTTTTTCGTTAGGGCGATATGGGTATTTTTACCAATACAATGTTAACATGGCCCGGTGGGAATCGGTCGATGGGCGTATCCGCCGTTAGGCCAGGCTATTGTAGTGCGCATTTGTACCCCTCATTGTATATATTGTAGATATCTTGATGTTTTTATTCACCAAATTGGCCCCATTATGCAAACCCACTTTTACACTTGCCTTGCTGAGGCAACCAAGGTGTACTGATGAGTCCTGGTGGGACGAAAAGTGAAAATTATTTTTCGTTTTTTTCCCGATCCGCATTTTTCTTAGGAAAAGGCACTCATTTCTGCATCATGTCCGGGCTATTCGATCCCATCTTTTAGAAGAATGAAGCGCCATAAAATCTTAATCCAGCCTGTTGAGGGTTAATTTTCTCAAAAGTACATTTTCAGTATCATTCCCCCAAAAACTTCCAACCCCCTTTTTTATATATTATAGTCCCCAAAGGAAAACCCTTTCCCGGGCATATTAACACAGTTTTTCTAAACTTCTTTACTATATATATACTCTGGTTTTAGCCCGGAGACCCTTTACATTTCTTAGGAAAAAGCACTCATTTCTACATCATGTCCGGGCTATTCGATCCCATCTTTTAGAAGAATGAAGCGCCATAAAATCTTAATTCAGCCTGTTGAGGGTTAATTTTCTCAAAAGTGCATTTTCAGTATCATTCCCCCAAAAACGTCCAAGGCCCTTTTTTATATATTATAGTCCCCAAAGGAAAACCCTTTCCCGGGCATATTAACACAGTTTTTCTAAACTTCTTTACTATATATATACTCTGGTTTTAGCCCGGAGACCCTTTACATTTCTTAGGAAAAAGCACTCATTTCAATATCATGTCCGGGCTATTCGATCCCATCTTTTAGAAGAATGAAGCGCCATAAAATCTTAATTCAGCCTGTTGAGGGTTAATTTTTCCAAAAGTGCATTTTCAGTATCTTTCCCCCAAAAACTTCCAAGCCCCTTTTTTATATATTATAGTCCCCAAAGGAAAACCCTTTCCCGGGAGTGTGATCACATTTTTTCTAAATTTCTAAATTCTTAATCCTAGCGTTTAGGGCGGAAAAAAAATGAAAATGCACTTTGTGAAAAATTAACCCTCAACAGGCTGGAATAAGATTTTATGGCGCTTCATCTTTCTAAAAGATGGGATCGAATAGCCCGGACATGATGTAGAAATGAGTGCTTTTTCCTAAGAAATGTAAAGGGTCTCCGGGCTAAAACCAGGGTATATATATATTAAAGATTTCTAGAGAAACTGTGTTCACACTCCCGGGAAAGGGTTCTCCTTTCGGGAGTATAATATGTAGAAAAGGGGCTTGGAAGTTTTTTGGGGAAAGATACTGAAAATGCACATTTGGACAAATTAACCCTCAACAGGCTGGATTAAGATTTTATGGCGCTCCATGTTTCATAAAAATTATACTTACATGATATATGAAATACTTTTAATGTACACGCTTACCTCCATAACGAATAAATTCATGTACTGAACTTGCAATAGTACACCAAGCCTTTTCAGTTTTCGAGGAAATGGGGTTAAAGTAAATAATTTGTTGAACTTTCATGTTATATTGCGGGTTATAATTTTAATACTAACCATACATTAATTGGGCTATAATATTTGGTCATTACAGAGTACTTACTTGTCGCTGCCAATTCTTTGCTGCCGTGTATTCAGCGAAAAACAACATACAACATTTCAATAAAATTGACATTTCTTTTTATTCACCATATTATGTAATTACGTCTCCACTAACTTGAAATCCATAATTTCTCCAATGCAGAAACTAATAAACATACCAATTATAGTGCAATATATTCGTGGTATATTACATAGCACGGACTGCGAATCCACATTATGACCATTTCCCCGTGATATTGGGATATTGAATCCATCCGCAAAATCACGACAATCTCTATTTCCAGCCCTCCACGTGGCTATTAAGTTTAAATGCTTGATGATTACATATCTAGCGACATTGTGTGTTTGCTTACATGAAAGATGGCCACACGCAATAGAGAGATATTTCTCCTTTGGGTAGATATCCAGGAAATAGTAGGGCCTGCCTATCTTTGGCCTCGCCGAAATAGAACAATATTTTGGACCAACCATGCATTACATTACGATATAAGTTTATTTTGTGCGTTTGCCTATGTAAATGGATTAAATCCCATCATTGCCTTGGAATGGGCCATATTACGAGGAATGTGTCGGGATTACAGCGGCATTAGACACATGCGCGCACTTTTCTATGGTTTTTCGTTAGGGCGATATGGGTATTTTTACCAATACAATGTTACCATGGCCCGGTGGGAATAGGTCGATGGGCGTATCCGCCGTGAGGCCAGGCTATTGTAGTGCGCATTTGTACCCCTCATTGTATATATTGTAGATATCTTGATTTTTTTATTCACCAAATTGGCCCCATTATGCAAACCCACTTTTACACTTGCCTTGCTGAGGCAACCAAGGTGTACTGATGAGTCCTGGTGGGAAGAAAAGTGTAAATTATTTTTCGTTTTTTTCCCGATCCGCATTTTTTATTCACCTTAAATTTACATGATCCTTCATCATTTGCCGGCTCGGATTATGATCATATTAAATAGCCCGTTTCCGGGCTAAAATAGGATATGGCCAGTAATTAATGCCCGTGAACTACAAAATCACCCCAGAACAGTACCGTGTCGCGTAAGTAGAGATATCGTGCCCTAGATTTTGATTGCGAGCCTCGATTGAACAGTATCCCTGCCGACACCACGGGGTATCGGCAAATTGCCAAAAGGACATATAGAACCTCTCTCTGGCTGTAATGCGAACATGTCAATATCAAAAGTAGCTCATGTTCAGCTATATACAGCCAGTAGGAAACTCGGGCTACATGACGGGTTACCGGCAAAAATATTTGTCAACATCTGTAATTGCTTGTCTGTGATTTACCATATATATTTATTCCAAAAGATAATGTATAATAAACTTTCAAATTTACATTAAATCCATGTAGTTCACCTTTTTACTCTTTGCATAACCACTGAAAGTTCCCTTATGCTTTGCACTACTCTCGGCTGCCATTTACAAATTAGATCTAGGTGAGGTCAGGTCACATGACCTTCCAGCCAAACTATATAGTCTGTCTCATAATTTAGGCTTTCTTTATGTATACATATTGTAAAAGTTGAATACTTAACTAAACTCTCAAATGATGAATATGATGGATAGAAACAAACAAGAACTAGACCCTTTATCTTTTTATGCCCCCGAATCGGAGATTCCGGGGGTATATTGTTTTTCACCTGTCCGTCTGTCCGTTTGTCCACAAAAACTTTAACCTTGGTCATAACTTTTGATTGGTCAGAGCTAGGTCTTTGATACTTGAGATATGGATCCCTTGTGATGATACCTTTCAGATGACACCATGACATTTGACCTTGTGACCTTGACCTTGACACAGCGAGCAGGAAGCATCCGGGGGCATTCGTGTTTCACAAACACATCTTGTTAGTTAAATCTGAGCTAGAGATTTAATAATATTTTTTTGTAATATATTCAGAAATGACTCAACAGTCTTCAGGTGGTAGAGCACCAAATCAAGCATTACTAAATGCTTAGACCTACTTTAAAGACTCTGGACAATCAATAAGAAAGACTACAGGGATGTTTGATGTACATGAGGCAAATCTAAGGTCAAGAATTAAAAATCCAGATCTGCTGTAATTCAAATGGGGTCGACTTACTCTTTTTACAAGGGCTGACGAATGCCTATCCAAAAACCCAAAAAGAGAGAAATGTCGAGTTTTAGGAAGTTCTGATGACAACATTAAACACTACTTTCATGAACGAGGTTCAATTCTCGACAAATATGGTTTAAAGAGTAAGCCAGAAAACACCTGGAATGTTGGTGAAACCGACCTAACACCCGCCTAAAATTCTTGCATGTAAAGGGGAAAAACCTTTTGTTGTTGTTTCTGGAAGGGGTGCCACAACAGCTGTCATCCTGGCTGGCAATGCACATGGTGAGACCATCCCCCCCTACATCATTTACAAAGGTCAAAGGTTGTTGGGTGGTATGATACAAGGATGTCTCCCTCAGGCAAGGTTTACCATACCAAAAATGGCTGGTCTACATCTGAGACGTTCCATGATTTTATTTTGAATCACTTCATGAAGAAAAGACCATGCATCCTTCACTATGATGGACATTCAACTCATTTTTTTAATTTGATTGAGGAAGCAAGAGCGAATGGCATTCAAATGTTCGTCTTGCCACCACTTTCAAGCCATCAGCTACAGCCTCTTGATGTGGGTGTGTTCAGTCCCTTTAAGGCTGCCATATCAACTGAATGCCACAAGCTTTCTCACTCTGAGTTTGGGAGGAAAGTTTGCAGAGATGATTTGCCTTCTTCGATTGGTTCAGCCTACAAGTCTGCAGTGACAAAGGCAAACCTACAAAATGCATTTAGGAAGACTGGCATTGTACCCCCTTCGACCCAGAGAGTGTCATCAAAAGACAGGATATGTCATCCGAAAATGTAACTCTATCATCGAGAAAAGAGCGACTAAGCGTCCGAAACATCAAACTTCTTCTCAAGGACATTGATGACACTGCTTCCACAGCCATTCAGAACATGAAATCAAATAAAAAACAGTATATCATTCCCAAATGTGGAACTCCGATAACAGAAGATGAATTTCTCCAAAAGCTTAAATATTCTTCAAAGACAACATTGAAAAGAAAAGCATTAAGTGGAAAGAAAATCAAGAAAAAAAACAAAAAAAATTGACAGTAATAAGCAATCATCTGATAAGAAAAATACAAAAAGCAGTGCCCAGCCAACAACAATCAATGCTGGAGTTTTTGACAGTCCGGAGGCAGGTCCCAGTGACACAAGAAGAAAAGAGTGGTTGACTTTCTATGATTCCCAATCAGAGGAAGAAGATAATGAAGATGAACCTTGCTGTGTTTACAAGTTATTTGCCCCAAATGGATTTGGTAACTAAATCAGGAAGGATTGCATTAATAAATTGGTAAAATGTGATAATTGTCAAAGATGGGTTCACCTGAAATACTGCAGCCCCACTAGACATGTTGAAGATGGACAAGCCTTCTCATGTCCAAGGTGTCTCAATGATGAGTAAACTGATTCACTGGAGTGAATATTGTAAATATGTTATGTGACTGTAGTGTTAAAATATACTTTTGACAATCTATTGAAGTTCATAGTTTGGAAGAAAGTAATCATACAAAAAGTCCTGTTTCTGTCTGTAAGGTAAGTAATTAATTCCTTAATAGCACATATTTGATAAAGTATATAGCTTACGGATTCCCACAATGCCACTGGGTCACCTAAAAATAGTCAAAGTTCTCCCACAATGCCTCTGGATTTACCCATAATGCAACTGGGTCATCTATAACAACATGTTGTCACAACAGGAAGTATCAGTCAGGCTCTGCTGCTCATGCATATCTTTAGCCGTCACACGATGTTTTGAGAAAATAGGGGGGTAGGGCACTTCTATTGCTGTTTACAAATATTTCCATTATTGACAATAAATGATTTCTTACATCCTAATGCAGCTAGGACTTTTCTTTTTGATGTAGCATAATTGAATTTTGCAAATATTTTTGTTTATTATAACTTTGATCGTATCGAAATTTAGGTGTGTATCTTTACCCGTCAGCACTGTACCTTTAAGTGTGCGACATCCGCTAACATCATTGTACCCATGAACACCGTTCAAAATATGGCGTAAATATTTTGAAGTATTCGTTTCTTATTACAGTTTGCTGCCCGATGTAGGTGAGAGGGGGGGAGAGATATGGAGACCGAGAGTTGGGGGTAGACTGCACAGTGCACAGGTGAATCTAGGTGTTCTGGCAGGCGCCTTCCAAAACAGGTAAACACACAGTTCCTGATACATCGTAGGCCAATGTATCATTGATTTGACTTCTTAAGTCCATATATAATATTTAAAATCATATTAGAAATAGAAATTAGGAAATATATCAATACAAATAAATAAAAAAGTCTATTCGCGATATAAAATGAACTAATTACATATCTTCAAACATGGCTTCAGTGTATAGATTTTTCTTTAGCAATTTGTTTTCAGTTCATTCATCTCCTCTTTCCCTCCCTCCCCCCCCCCCCCCCCCCCCCCCCCCCCCAGAACTTTGCTCTGCTCACAAAAAGTGCTCTTAGGAAACATGAACGTCGAGGACGCGAAGTTTTACGAAACTTGTTAATATATTCTAAGACTGAATAAAATATAGTTTAGATTCTATTCCTTTTTGTTGTTTACTTGTTCATTGTTGGTAGAATAGACATAGCTAACCCCGGCCCCAAAAAAGTATTTCTTTATTTGCTATAAAATACACTCACTCGATCTTCTATTTCTGTAACTTCTACACGTTCATTCTATTGTATAGCTCTCTTTTTATGCCCCCGAATCGGAGATTCCGGGGTTATATTGTTTTTCACCTGTCCGTCTGTCCGTCCGTCTGTCGGTTTGTCCACAAAAACGTTAACCTTGGTCATAACTTTTGATTGGTCAGAGCTAGCTCTTTGATACTTGACGTATGGATCCCTTGTAATGAGACCTTTCAGATGACACCATGACATTTGACCTTGTGACCTTGACACAGCGAGCATTTTCCGAAAACTTTAACCTTGGCTATAGTTTATATACTGTCAGTGCTAGGTCTTTGATACTTGACATGTGTATCCCTTGTGATGAGACCTTTCAGATGACACCATGATATTTGACCTTGTGACCTTGACGTCCGTCTGTCCGTTTGTCCACAATAACTTTAACCTTGGTCATAACTTTTGATTGGTCAGAGCTAGGTCTTTGATACTTGACATATGGATCCCTTGTGATGAGACCTTTCAGATGACACCATGACATTTGACCTTGTGACCTTGACCTTGACACAGCGAGCAGGATGCATCCTTGGGCATTCATGTTCACAAACACATCTTGTTTAATATGTTAATAGAAATATTTGCTTCTGAGTTGAATATTTTCTTTTTTAAGCTAGCAGACGTCGGTTATTCATTGATGACCAGCCTCTATTAAGACAACTATGGTATATGCAACCTTGTACAGTATTGTTCTCTACTTTAAGTGAAATTTGGATACATGTGGAAGACTTTGGACATCTAGTATTTAGATCACGTTATGTGGACGTTTTACGACTCCACACAAGGGACGTTTTTGGGCCATTTAAAAGATAACGTTTTAATTTGGAACGTTGTCGGGACGTTATATTTAGGTCGCGTTAGAGTAATAAATTACGTTGTTGGGACGTGTTTTCGACTCCACACAAGAGACGTTTTAGGGACGTTCCATTGATGACGTCCGGTTGATGTAAACTTAACGTTGTGACAACGTCGTGAAAACGTAATTTTGTTAGCTGGGAAAGTATTTCACATAGTATACAATGTGTCTGATATTATTTTGAACATAACTTTGCATTTTAGAGACCTTTAAAATAATTAGTTATTTGCACTCTTCATTAATCATAACCATTGACAGTTGAAGTATCTCAATTTTTAGATTTTCCAAGAATGGTCCCATGGATGATTGTTTGAGGATTATCGGAAGCAATATTTGAAATTGAATCAAACACGTAATTGACAGATAGTGTAATTGTTAAGACACATGTCTCAGTTCCTAACTGTTAAGAGTTAATTCTACTTGTTCCTATAAATGGATGCCAGGTGATTTAAGAGGTTTTCAAATTGAGATATCATTTCTTTAGCTTAGTAAGATTTCTATCTGTTTGAAGTGTTTGACATTGATGGATTAACAACCCAACTTGACTGTTATTATCTTCGCTTTCTTCTTACAAGAACTAAAAAAAGATCGGCGCCTTGTCTTTGGGTTTTTACGCATTGCCAAACATAAATTCTCCTTGGAAACAACGTGTCTCAGATAGATGAACTAGGTCCCTGAAACTTGATTTTTCAGTCTTTATAATCATTAGATGGTTGTGACTTATTTCCAAACAATAACCTGATCACAGATTACCCAAGTCACTTCAAAGGTCTTGTTGAAAGATTTGTCATTTTTCAGCTTATCAAAAGATGAGCTCTTTTTGACCAGGTATATAACTTTTTACACATAAATAATACAATGTTTATAAGCATTTGATAACATGATGTTTTCTCGTAATTGTGAGATGGTTTATGGAAAGTTCAGTTCAGTCTAGTCTTAACTCTTTAAGTGTTGCAAATATATTGTCATATTATCCCGCAATCGTCAACAACATTTTGATACAAGTCATGGCAAGATGTAAGAATTTCCTCACCTGTCTTAGTAGCAACATGTCAGTGTTAAAGAAGGCATGGTCATCCGATTGTTTGCATCACTTCATGTTTTATTCTCTCTCCACAGAGAGTCTTTAACAGTTTCAGTTGTGAGACGACCCATCAATTTCAACACCTTCATAGTTACATTGTATAAAGAAGGCCAGACACTTGTACCTACCGCATAGCTTTTTCGTCGACTGCAACGCTTCCATGACATGCATTCGATTAATTTTCTGTGTCAACATATTCTTAGATGATACACCTTTGGATCTAGGGGAGGGGTGGGACCGAATCAAGCCATGTGAGGTATATCATTCAAGGATATAAATTAATTTGATTTATTGATTCTTTTATTACACGAATTATGAGTTTGTTATTCTTCAATATAATTTAATTAATTACAAATATTTAACTTTTTAGATAAACCTTTAATTCTTCTCTTAACTACTAGGAGACTATCTAGGGAAGGATACGGATCTGGATCCGAGTATTCACAAATACTAGGGATCTAGAATGGTATCTTGCACCAGAACTTGATAGTCACATATGCTAGGTATCAGGAGAGTATCTGGTAGAATGCGTCTAGATCTAGGATTCAGTGAGGAAAAAGGCACCATAATCCAGATATCATTGTTTTATAGAATCCGGTAGGATCGACAGGAAATCAGGCAACTGGATAATACCACTTTTCACTTTGCACCATCATGGTTTTCTTATGCGATGTTGACAATTTAATCGTTGTATTGTCAAATATTATTAATTGCCTTTTATCTCTCATGTTGATTGTTTATAAAATATTATGTAACAACCAAAAAATGTTTTGTCTTTGCAGATCAGTATTTTGCCAAAGCTGTTTATTAGTTCAAGTTGGCATGTACATGTAGTTTAACCATGGTTGGTGCAGCCGTCATTTAACTACATAATTCTAGGCATGAAATGTAATCTGCATCCAAAAATCTTTATATCCTGTCAGTCTGCAACCTGAAATTCATTCATACTATTCCTATACAAGCCTCTCTCCAGTTTGTGATAAACACGTTCCATAGCTATTTTTTCTGTAAGGCGAGACTCAACATGTTCTATTGTGCATCAAGGCAAACTGGATGAGATAATTGTGCGGCTACTTTGTATTTCTATCCCATAACCCTTCTAAAATCTCTCTGATACACAAATGTCTTTGATGACAACTGGAATAGAATGTACCTATTTGACTTTATCCCTTTTCTGCTGTAATGAACCCTCTCAATTTTGATATTATATGAATTTTATATGAACTGCTTGTGTGTCACATCGTTAAAGAATACAGTTGGCGTATTCTAGTACAAACTCTGTACGGTCTGAGGTATAAGCAGTATACATATGAGAACTGGGTCTTTGTTTCTAATTTCCTGCAAAAGCACTTATTCTCTTAATACGAATTACTAATTTTATATTAGGACATGTTGTAACAGACTACTGCAGACTACATCAGTCAGAGGGAAAAACAACGTCATCATCGAAAATGCTTCAATGCACACAACAATGCAACATCTGGCGGCGAAACCTCATTATCGGTGGTTGGGCACTTTCTAAGGGAAGTAACTCTGATTGAACCTATGGAAGCTATGCAACTTAGTTCCGTATTCACAAATAAATAAATGATTACAATTAAAGTAAGACATGCTAGTGCTAACTACGTTTATCATGTTTTCTTATTTAGTAAAAGTGACTTTATCAGCAAAGTTCCCTCATCTTCTGGGTTATCGTAAATGTGGGCCCACTTGAACTGCTTCCTATATAGAGCCAACATGCCGTGGGCCCACATTTGTTATCATCGCGGTACCGACGATTTCGCATATTGTCAAGCGTGTAACTGTAGAAAAAGTAACTTATTTGGAGGGGAAAACTTCTAGAAACAGTACTATTATGTTCTCATACGAAATAAACATACCAATAAATATTATTCTCGTTGTTTCCCCATCAGAAACGACATTCAAATTCTCCGCGAAAAGAAGGACACACCTCATGCATATTAATGAGTGATGCGCTGTCATTGGTTACATCAAAGGTCAGGACCTAGGTCAAGGGTCGTGACATTGACTCTACGTGTTTATCGACAATTTCAGAGATATTGATCACCAAATAATGTCTTTTGGTAAATGTGGGCCCACTGTCGACTGAGCATAAGGGGAATGAAAATCAGTGGGCCCACATTTGAAACAATCACTCTGCAGTTAGGAAATGTCACACGAACTATCCCAAAACATACTAATAATCTTAGGAAAACTACTCAGCCTAAATCACCTTTATTGTTGACTGTAAGTGCCATTTTACCCAGAGATCAAGGAAAATGTAACGGAGATAGGATACAAACACGCCATTGGTATCCATTGCGCGCGTGACTACGTCAACAACGGCCGTAGCTCCGCATGAAAGTGGGAAAACAGAGTTACTTCCCTTAGAAAAGGCCCAACCACCGATACTGCGGTTTCGCCCATCTGGCTTTTCAAGGAAGTAATTGTGACGTGGTGGTCAAAATCTGGAAGACTTGTAGAGCACACATTGATGACATTAATTTCACAGATAGTGTGGATGTTAAGTGACAAAAGAATCTTAATAGTTTAACACAAATCCTGCTCTTCGGCCAGTTCATTTGATTAAATCTTAGACCAATTTACATTTAGACTATCAATTTAGGTTATAATGTTCAATTATGTCGTAAAATAGGTTAGGTTGAATTTCTTTCTTGTCAAGAGAGCAATATATTGCAAAATCAATCATATACATATGCATTGGCTTCATATTAAAGACAAAACACGTCTTTAGATGTAGCAAAACGTTATTTTAAACATAATTTAACAACGATTTAGAAAAACAGAATTTAAAGATGTTTAATGATGTCCTGTCATATCGGCAAAAGTAAATCTTTTAAATAACGGTTAAAGACATTGTCCTTCAGATATTGATCCTGGACTCTTGTAACATTTTAACATATGCATGTACACAATCTGACTTCAAAGCAAATAATCAAGTTTCCTGCCAACAAATCTCCATAATTGCATATATGACTCCCCTTTGTGCTGCTTTAGTGGCTTTGATATAATATTGTCCCGTTTTGTGAACCCTCTTAAATGGATTACTAAGTGGTCGGGAAAATACATTGATATTGATATTTGAAAGCGGAAGATGGTCATATTTCTTGCTACCACACATATCATAATAAACTTACATAATATTCAAAGGTATAAATTTTATAACAAAATTATTTTCTTTTACCTCTAACATCATTACTTCATTGTATCTTACATTATTGTTACTTCGTAGAGTTCACCTTACTTAGAGGAGGAAATAATTACCTATCATCATATATCAAGTGTTTTATACAGATTTCTACACTTTTGACAGTGACAGAAAGCATCACTTGCAAAGTAAGACAATAAGGAAAAACTAGGAACCGGAACAGCAACCAAGTTCATAGGGTAAAAATCAGAATTGATATTGTTCATTTTGTTTTCTAAAAAATTACCCTTGCATGCTTTAAAGTAGGCAAGGATTACATTGCTTGTAATAGCAACGCATGGTAGATATACATGTTACTCCACTTTTGCATTTACTAATACAAAATATTAATATATCATCAATCTAGACTAAAAATAACCTGCAAGCAAATTCAAACTCGATGTTAAAGAAAGCTATGATCTGTTGCTATGTATAATTTCTTAAAAAATAATAAACAATAATGTAATTTAATTCTAGTGCGGTGTCGTAAAACAACAGTGAATTTAGGTTTTGTATTTTTAAAAGGGTAGAAATATTGATTTCCAAATTGTGTCATTTAGGTTTAAACTTATCTCAACATGATACCATCATTCATATGTTTAGCATAGAGCTTACACTGACATCAACACTTTTATTAAATTATACTTTAAATAAAATATGACTAAGAAAGCAAATTATATATTTACAAAACAAAAGATAGAAAATTATTGTTGCAAGGTTTCCTCCAATCGAAATAAAAGTAATTTAAGCGCCTTAGTGTGATTTTTTTCAAATAGGGCGCTATACAAATTTCGTATATGAATGAATGAATATATGAATTGATAGTGTTCTTTTCCGTTTATTTAATATAATCATACCATTATATTTTGCCTCGATTTCCAGAGAGTTTTATTTTCTGCTGACCATAGACAACACATAACAGCTACAAGGACAATTATTCTGCAAAGCAAAAACTATGAAATACCAGTAGGCAAATTATCTGATACACATCAACGAGTGACAGTTTTATTGGAATGTGAGACGATGATTAATTAACCAACAATTTGAATGAAATCATCTTCAACTTCTTATTATGACCAGAAATAAACACTGGTGCCTTGTCTATGGTGTTTTTGTTTTGCCTTACAAGCATTCCAGTACGAAACAACATGTAACCGCGGTATAGTTTTTACTCTATAAACACACAATGCAATCAATTTATAGTTAAGCACCACCTGCTTTTTTATATTAAGAAAACCTTAGAATATTGCCTACCAAGAAAAATGAAAATGTTTCAGTAAAATAGTTGCATTCCATATGGCAATACTAGTGTACTACGTCAACATTTTAACAAAGGAAAGTTCATTCAAATAACACTTCACTACTTTTTGGTATTGAATTTCTAAATTCCTGTTGTTTTTGTGATCAAAACCATGTAAATTGTTTTTTTAAATTGTCAATATAGTTTGATGGATTTAAAGAAGACTGGTCCTTTTTATGGTAATTTCATTTCAATGTTTTAGTTTTTGCAGTAATCATCACTCTAAATCAAAGATATCTGTTTAAGGTACAGATTTAATCAATAGGTATTCATAAATTGCATGATCATGAATCTTTTTGTCAATAACTGACTAACAAAAGGATGATATGTCACTTTCTGTTAACAACAATGTTGATTATTTTACCTTTGAGACCAACATGTTATCATAAAGTTTTGATTTAAGAGCAATAGCTATTTTTGGTAAAAATCAAGAACATTTAAACTTAAATTCAACTGGTGCGACGTAATGTGATGGTGGCGGCGTTACCAACAGTTAATTTATGGAAAAGTACTGGAATTTTCTATTCCTTAATTTCATTTGGTACTGCATTGAAATCAGATCTACTGAAGGAATACTATTTATGATGGTTTCTGTCCTAGAAAATTACTTTTTAATGAAACATAATACATTGTCCTCACTATTTCATTAATCTTCACCGGTTCACTTGAGTACATCTATCCACGAAATTTATAGGTGCACTATCACAATATTATATTCTTTAAAAAATAACAGTCAACACATTAATACCTCTTCCTTTAGATTTTGTTACATTTGAATAGTCAACTAAGACGTTTTTGTGGTCAGGAATACAGTTATACTGATTTTATGCAATGATACAGTTGAAATGCTGTATGTATCTGACCTATTCCACCGAATAAGAGCTATATCCAGCGATAAAGTGGTATCCATGAAAAAGGAGTAAGCACTACCAAATGCATAAATTTCTATGGAAATAGTGATTCAGGTCGCATACATATCCGATCTTGCAAAGAATTGGAGATGGACAAATAGAACCAAACACATCTAAAAAGAGATTGACATCTCAAAATAATCGTTTTCAAGATATATCATGTGAAACAGTATAATTGGAAACAGAGTGACTAAACTGATATCTAATCATATCATACTCTTATGAAATTATTGCTATAGAGACTAGTTCATGTTCAATCTTTCAAGTAATAACACATTGGCATTAGTTATCATGTAATGGAAGATTAACCTCTTTGATGTATGACAATCCAGAAAATTTGGAATTAGAATAGATTGTTTTCAATTTCCTGTGAACTCATTCCCATTCTGAAGAAAAAAATACACCAATATCGAATGACAATTACATCAAGGATTGCCAAGGGAAATTGATCACATTTTCAATGAGAATTACCTTTTGAAATTTGATGTGTTGATATGCTTGCATGATTCCTGAAATGTTTACAATGTTATTTGCCCAGCTTCATTTCCGGTGCCAAATTAAATAAAAATCATCACATGCGGAAACTTTTTCCTAATTTGTTACATTTTTACTTATATTCAAACGAGACAATGTGTTCTATTTCCCTTCAGGATGAGACACTTCTGAGAATTTATCTATTTGCTGACATTGATTGTATTCTTTTATTGAAATATTTATTTAAAAACTTAAAATCATAATTGAATATTTTGTATAAGATTTCACTTCTACTGCATCTTTCACCATGCATGTTTATGTGATTATTATTCATTGTAGTGATTTTGGAGTTGAGTACCACATTGCAAGTTATTTATTTGAAAACTGTTCCCAATGTTCATTGCCAAATTTTGTACATATTGTTTTCTCTGCTGGAATAATGATTCCATAGATATATTATGATCAAAAGAATTTTAAACAAGCTTCCCTGGTCATATGAAATGTATGTACCAGAAGACAAAATGGTTGTTTTTCATTAGAGTTTGCTGTTATGTCCATTGACATGGCACATTGAAAATAATCTCGCTTTCAGTATGTTGCTGTACACAGTTATTGCGAGAGGCATCTATTATTGCCCCTTTCTTATTTCGCTGACTGTGAAGTAGTTAGAGGTATTATGTAATTATGTATCATTATTATGTCTAACTGATAGGGTTTATTATCTAATTACGAGACCAGAAATAGTTTCACCTTAGGGTAAGGTAACACGGTTGACTCTAATTGATATTCTTTATCACAAATCATCAAAATATTGATAACAGGTAGCAGAGGTAGCACCTTTTTCTGTTCAATTCAAATTGTTTGCCATGTACTATCCTGCTAATGTCCTTGCATTTTGGGACCTCTTGGAGCTAAATTTAGTAATGCATTACATTTATGTGACAATAACTTTAAAAATCTAAACAGGTTTGTGAAAAATCCAAAAGAGTATTGACGAACTAGAGATCTTACATTGTATAACATACAAATAACCATGTGTTGGTACGGAGATAAAACTTAAAAACTTAGCTTAATTTCTTTAAATAGTCATTCTATGTTTTGAGGAGGTTACCTCAATCAAACATTTTCCACAAAGTTTGACTATAACCAAATGTTGTAAAGGATCAAACATTGCATAGTGTTAACCGGTCGCCATATTTTCCTTGTTGTATTTTCATCAACTTACTACTTTGTGTTCAAATAAATATATATTTGTATATGAAGAGCAAACAGGAAATAACTTTTTCAAAGTTTTTAAGAGACCTTTTATGACTCAATCAATTTTTACTTTTATGAGACAATCGACAGTGGATACATTAATAGCAAACCAATAAAATTAATGGAAAACCCTTTTTAATTATAATTTTTCACTGGCCTCTCTTGATAGATGAAGTTTACTTCAATATGTCCATGGACGTGAAAGGTTGCTTCAGATCTAGACCTCTCTACGGACATGACCTTACTTTGATCAGTTTTTTGTTAAATATGTTCATTCGTGAAATTCGAGTCATAAAGCTCTATAGTGGTAAATGAGGGAGATTTACTAAAATGGTTATTTTTGCCTTTTAACAATTTTTAGAATTCAATTTTGCATCTCGGATTTCATGTTGTATTGATTCTCTTGTTCAGCTCACTAGGTTAGTTATTTATGTTTTGAAATAATCCAAAGGCATAGAATCACTTGACTAATGGTTATTGAATTGATGAAACATTTATGAAAAAGATAGTGTGTCAAATATATCAGGACGTATTTATTCACTTAAATAGATGCTACATTGAGGGAGGTTTTATGCAAGACTAGAAATAATAAAGGTATATATTGTTTAATATATGAAATCCAAAGATTGTCACAGTTTTTCGAGGAACAATTTGGCTGAAGCGTGTTAAAACTTAAAGTAATCAATTGACATTTAAGTAAATGAAAGATTGAAGATTGAAGGGGTTTATTGAATATTTTTCAGCCTCGAACAAAAAGGCACCATGTTTAACTCTCAAAAGCTTTTCAAACATGATATTCACGAAAATGAATAGATTGATACCATTTGAGCTTCTATGGAAGTTCCTTTATTAGTCTAGGTAACTTGATTTCAGCAAACAGTAATAGGGGAGGCGTCATTGATTAGAAACGTAGTTGGCAGTTTTCAAACTACGCAGATGATGTCCTTTAGTGAGTGATTATGTCTATGTAGATAGGGTCATCGAATTCACTAACGCCACAGTTAATAAGTAGTTGTCAAGTTCTTTCCCTTTGATGGATATTATTTTTTAAATTGTTTACAAAACACTGAAAAGTCTTTCGTAAACGTTTGATAGTACATGTACGTCAGATTCATCACATAACTAAGTATTATGAAAAAAGACTGCAGTATCAGGATAAATGACTGTAGAACATACTTGTTAGTTCTTGTTGTTGCAGGAATGACATGAGTTTGATACACTGATGATTTTAAGAATTTTTCAAAACAGAAAAAGCCAATTGAACCCTAACACAAGTTATTGGCAGCAATTATAAATGTTAAAGCGCTATGAATGGAATTCATGACGAAATACATTTAGTTCTTTAGACAAAATTGCAATGAATCTGACAATAAATCAAACGCAAGCCATGTTAATAAAATTGCAAACTTTGACGGTCACTTTTCTAGAGATGTCAACTCCACTTTGATGAGAAAGTAATGAGGCTTTTCAAATGATCCTCAAATGGATTTCAAATTCCACCTGCTTTGCTTTGATATGATTTGTTTTGTGATGTTTTAAATTTGTGATAACCTAGGTCATGTAAACTGAACTCTAGTAACACATGGAGAGGAAACTGCATTGAAAACAAGTTAACTATCTTGGCATTTAAAGTTTACTCTGAACTTAATATGAAACGTGCATAGAACACACCACAAATATACACAAAGAACTTAATTAAGCACCCCCCACTTTTTCAAAAAAAAAACACTTCTAATAATAAACAAAACAATGTACAGGCAAACAATAAGGATGTTTTAATAGAATGGTCATCTACTAGTGTGTAAACGAAAAATTCATACGGTTAACGATTCACTGTGACTGAATAACTTGTTTTACAAAAACTTGGTATTTTTTGGTCAAAATCCAAGTTACCTTAAAATTGAAAATGAAAGTCAATATTTTTTGCTGCAATGTGAGTGAATTAATACATTTTTAGTAAATAACCCCATAGCAAAAGTCAATCGTTAAAGCAGTATGAACCTTCAAAATCACAAAATTATCAATCATCGAATTTAAAGAAAACTGCACAAAGACATTAATTGGTACTTGTCAAAGATAATGGCTTATCTAATGGAAGGAGAAGTGTTTGATCAACAAGTTCAACTCAAGGAATCTGAAATTTCCTTACACATGTTTAGATTGTAGGCATTTTATTAAATTTTGATGAAAAAAGTACTGAAAATTCAATGTCTTGCTAGCCTAGTATCATGCATGATAAAAAGGGTTTTAGTGTATGAATGTATACTAGGTATCAGAAATGTTATTTTTAATTCATAACATCCAAAGTTTAATGTGTAGTTTTTCCCCTGTGACAAAAGTTATATTTAGCCAAATTTCAGTAGTCTCACAGTTTTTCTCATATTTTCATTATTTTTGCACATTAGCGATTTTTAGTACAATTAAATAGTCAATAACAAAGCAATTGTTATATGTGGAGTGGTCTATACATCAAAATAACCCAAATAGTCCAAGAGCACCCAAGTTCATTTTACAAAATAGGGGGGTGCTTAATTAAGTTCTTTGTGTATATAACAAAACTTATAGCTAAATAGCCAAAAAACTCTAACGTTTTCACTGCCTCACAACATGAGTGCCACTTGCAAACATACTTGATAAAAAGTATTACTTCATAATATTGTAATATTGTACTATTTAGTGCCATGCTAACATCTCCCGTATATGATATTGGGGGAATACATTTTTGAAAGAAATCATTAACACGTTTAGATAGAATAAATTGAAAGCCTATGATAATGTGTTCAATATTCACTGTCCTCTTTTGTATTAAGCATTAGAAAGTCATATTGAATAATATGTATGTTGTAAGGGCAAGCGGTCTTACAAAGTGAAAAAAATCTGCCTGTCTGTCCGTCTGCTCACTGACTAATGAAGATCAGTTTGGTTTGTTAATGTGCATTTTCTTTCAGCTACTAAAATATTCAAACAAATGTACCGCTTGGAAAAATTGCTAATCAAACTTTTTCTGAACATGTGAGTTAGTTCTAGGAACAGTGCCCTGTAGGACACAACTATTGATTATGTAGATTTGGATTTACATTTAAAAGATTTTTACATAATTAAATTGCAGAAGTGTGTGGTTGATTTGTTATTCTAAATTGTCTAATTTGTACTGCAATTACGAGTACAAAAGTTGTAACAATTTTAGAATAATGAAGACGAATGAAAGTAATGTAAGTCGTCATAATGATATATTAAAACCATTATTTAATTTGTAATTACTAATTACGGGAACGAAAGGTAGAAGTTACTGTTACAACAAATTTCCAAATAAATATCCATTTTGGTTCCAAATAAAAGTTAACTTGTAATACATTGTAAGTTAAATGTAGAAATGATAATGTACAATCTTTAATAATAATTTGTACACTTGAACGTTATTTAGATATTAATCAATAACACCCTAAGGAAACAGACTACTGTACATTGAACTCAGTTTGTTCTCTTGATAGAGATATATATAAATGATCCATTTTTTCATTTAGTAGGTACAATATTCTGTAAAATTAAACTTATTCGAAAATTAATATTTGTAATGGCGCCTAAAAGATCAAGGACACTTGAGTGAGAGAGTTTGCAAACACTGCTTGAGCAATATTCAGCAATTAGCGATGGGTAAATACAAGAAAAGAGTTTAAAGTCATAAAGAAAAGAAAACCAAAAACAAATTCTATCTAGAGCATCTTAAGTCCATTTCAAAAGATTTTACTCAAGATGACGTCGTTCCTTGAACATGTTCTAAAAGCCAATTTTTTATGCAATTATATTTTTGAATAAATGAAATATCAATTACGTGCATCATAAAGTATATATTGATTGGACCCGTATGTGGACATTCTTATCCACATAACCTGACAGTGACTGTACTCTTTGACTTAATTAAACTTGGTTGCAATGATGTGGAACTAGCGAAATTCATAGCCTTTCCACTGCATTTCATTAGGTTTAAATCTTAATTGTGTTTCAATCTTGCTTTCAATCACGATATGCTTTGATCCGGTTTCACAGTAACACAGTAATAACATGACACTTAAAATAATGAAATGAAGGCTTAAAATGATTGCTCTAATGAAGTAAAAAATACGATGCAACACAAATAATAAATGTAGTGGTGTTTTATATCCACCTTAAAGCCAACAGAATGAGATAAGTATTTTCAAGATAATTGTTTCAGAGGAAAGTCCAATATTTTTTACAATTAATAAGATACTGTAACGCAAACTAAACATTGTTATTGTGTATTGTTAAGTTAAGGTTGAAGTTCATTCATTTAAACAACATTGAAAAGGTTTCTGAGTTGAGTATCTTTGACGTCAGTGCAAGACAACCTGTCTTCTACAATGAAATGTTTATGTTTTCTGCTAAGTGATTAACAAACTTGTACAGGAGATGAAGGATTCGGAAGGTTTTTGTTAAGCAAAGAAATCCAGAAAACTTCTACATACTGTGTTCAATAATATATATATGCTCCTTTGTCAAAAACAACCTTCTCTTCTATCAGTTATCAGTAAAGTTTTAACTTTTTTAGCCAGATCACCATGTTTAATTATTTTGTATAAAAAGTCTACATTATCACCTCAATGATATATCTTGTCTTTTGAGATACAGTACCTTACACATTATATAACATTATCAAATAGTTCATTTAGAAGTATTTGTTATGTATGAGTTTGTCTATGTTTGAACAAAATATGGTGTCAGCTCATTTGCTTTTGGTTAAGAGGTAGTTGTTACTACCTAAAATAATTTTGCTTGGTATCTGTTGTGTATCTGTTATGCTTTGTAGACAGGGATAATTTACAAGATGTATTCAGTAATTTGTCGATCTTAATGTTAAGAGTCATTAGATTGCCATAATGATATAAGGCACCAAACAAGTTTCTAACAAAAAATATTTAACTGTTATAACCTTATAGACTAGGAACAATCTAAATTGCTTAATTTGTGAAAGATGGGACAAAGGGGAATTTCAAAATTCGAAGTAAAAAGTAATGATCACTCCATGGAAAAGCTAGTTGTTGGTTATAACTTATCTCAAATAGTTCAAACAAGTAGACTTATAATTTTGCTATATTGAGTGGAATGGATTAAATAATGTTTTCTAGGTTGATATTGTTGATACAACTTACATGTACAATGTCATGACAGCTGGATTTGAGACACATATGACAATGCTAGCTAGTAATGACCGTTTAAGATTATTCCCCTGATATTTTCAAAATTGTTGTCATTGTCAACCATAAATACTTAAAGATAAAGATCTGTATGCAGATGTTTAATCATTTACAGTTTAAAATGCATCTTGAATACAATCTTTCAAGCCATTTATTGAAATGAAATCGCAATTGTGTAACTCTTACATTCTGGCTGATAAAACATATCCTGATTGAACTATAAGAAAATAAAGACGAACTGCGCTCATGTAGTCTTCTCATTAAATTCAAGATAACTTTTCCTGAAAGTGTTATGTTATCGCCAAAGGTATTATAATATTTTTAGGTTTATAAGGACTATGGAGATAGATTGGATTAACCAAAGGGTAACATATTTTGTATATAAGTAATAGGTAGGATAAGTAGTAAGTAGGACCATGACATTTCTTCAACACAACAGCATTAAAATTTTGCTAGCTGAAATCCATGTTGACGTATTCCCAGCTGCTTAACTGCAACTTTTGCTAATAATTTTGTTAAACGAGCACAAATCTTTCAAAATAGACCATGTAATTACTTTCTTTTCCAACTTCGCATAATATAAAAAAATCTGAGTGATCTAAAGAAACATTTATGATATTTTTAACTCTAATTCTATGCATGAAATTTTTATGAAAAAAATGGAAATTCCTAAAAGTGAAATTGATTTCTTCTTCAAGACCTTTACAAATGTCTCCTGGAGACGACAAGGAATGACAATTCAGTACAAAACTGTATTATCTGTGGTTTTTGTTGCCAGATTTTTTATTCTCATTAGTGAAAAAGAGAAACTTGTTTTCCAAAGATCGATTCATGAACAAATAATGTTTTATTTTTGCAGATCAGTGTTTTGCTGCACCTGTTAATTAATTCAAGTTGCTATGTACATGTCTGCTCTGAAACATGGTTGATGCAGCCGACAAATTACCATAAAATTCACTTTCTATCTATGCATGAATTGGAATCTGTTACCACTTAGTATCCTGTCAGTCTGCAACATCAATTTCATTCATACAACTCTTATACCAGCCTGTTTCCAGATTGTGATAATCAGGTTCCATTGCTATTTTTGTTGTAAGGCGAGGCTCTACATGTTTTATTGTGCATCAAAGCAAATTGCATGAGCTACATTGTACAGCTATTTGGTATCATTACCCCTTAACCCTTCTAAAATCAAATCTGACACAGGCACGTGTTTGGTGACAACTTACATATTTAACTGTATACCTTTGACCGCTTTTATGAATCCTTTGAAACTTAATATTATATGAAGTTTATATAAACTGTTTGCGTTTTACATCCTTTTAGAATACAATTGGCGTATTCTACTGCAAACTTTTTTTATAGGTCTGTGCAGTACGATATATGATAACTGTTTTCTTTGCAATTTCCTGCACAATCACACGTTCACTTAATTTGAATTAGTATTTTTGTATTAGGACATTTTTGTAACAGATCTGCAGACCACATATTCAAATGGAAAAAAACCCCTTCATTTTCTAAAATGATTCAATGCACACCGAAGATGCAACATCTGGCTTCGCAAAGAAAGTAATATGATGGTCACAATCTGGAACTGATGTTTGACTTGTAGAGCATACATTGATAAATTTAATGTTATAGTCGGTGTGGATGTGAAGTGACAACAGACTTCGAATCTAAATAGTTCAATAATTTGTATTCTTCGGCGAGTTCATTTGATTATATCTTAGGCAAAGTTACATTTAGACTATCAACTTATTTATTATGTCAATTGTGGAGTAAAGAGGTTTGGTTGAATGTTCATTTCATTCTGGTCAATTGAGCAATGTATTGCCAAATGTTGTTTTGGTACTTAGTAGTTTTAGTAAAACCTTAAAACCTTGGGTAAATCAATCATATACATACATGTATGCATCTGTTTTATACTTAAGACAAAACACTTCTTAAGATGATAGCATTTGTCTAAATCATTAACACTAAAGAATAAACCGTAGACTTATAAAGTTTGGTCTTGTAGATAAATCATTCTAAAATTTGAAAATATTTCTTTTTGGTATGTTTCAGTATCTTTTCACGTTAACTGGGCCAAAAAATTAATAAAAGTAATATCCAGTATGAAGGTTTGAAGGAATAATATCAAAAACATACTGTTACAATAATGCAAAAAATAAAAATTTTAGTTATCTTAAAAGCGTTGCAAAATGATTTAGAAATTACAGAATTTAAAGAAGGATGACACCTGTTAATTATTCTAGGAAAACCTAGAATACTGATGGACTATTGGCTACTTACACACCTTGATAGCACCAACTCCGTAGTATGAATCAAATAATGGTACATTGCTACAGGATAATCAATCAGTAAATGCTTTTCTGTTGTGTCCTGTGATGTCGTTTTGGCAGTAGTTTATCTTTCAAATAACGGGAAAGACATCGTCCTTCAGACATTGATCCTGGACGTTTGTAACAATTCAACATATTCAACATGTTCATGTACTTCAAAGACACAATCTGACTTCAAAGCAAATAATCAAGTTACTTGCCAACATATCTCCATAATTACATTGATGACTCTCGTTTGAGCTGTTTTAGTGGCTGTGATATGATATCCTCCCGTTTTATGAACCCTCTGAAATAGATTTCTAAGTTGTTGGGAAAATACATTGATGCTATTTGAAAGCGGAACATGTACAGATTTCTTGCCACCAAGCATACAATAATATGCTTTCTAACAACAATAATTTATTATACCTCTAACATCATTAATTCACTGTACCATAAATTATTCTTAATCGTAGAGTTCACCTTAATTAGACCATGAAAATTATATCATTTCCGACTTAGTCAATACGTTTGAGCTTAATTACCTATCATCCAATGTTTTACATAGATATCAACAATTTTGTTGGTAACAGCGAGCACTGAAAAATTGGGTACGGGAACAGATATAAAATTTGTAAAATACCAATGACTAAGATAAGGCTGTTTTTCTGAAATTATACCTTACAAAGTACACCACAACTCTTTACATAAGAGATTTATGATTTGAGAGGAAGTAAATGTACATGATATAATACAGAAGAGTTTGCGCACATGTGGTATTTTAAAATTTTCCAATATTTGTTTGTACTAGGATTGCAAATTGCAAACATTGTGTAGTTGTTGCTCTTTACAATTTGTTTTTAAATAAAATATCAGCTGCTTCAAGTGCTGTAGTAGTTCGTTTGAACCATCAAAAATGATATCAGAGTCAATTAACATTTACTTCGGGGTAAAATAAAATGTATCAACTGATGATTTAAATTGTCACATTTATATAAAAGTTAGAATAAAATGTATTTCGAAAAGTCGAATTATAGTAGAAATATTATAATGATATTGGAAACGTCTCCCTTAATCAAATATTTGAATTTTGGATATGTTATTATTGATGTTTTGCTATTTTTGGAGTGGAGACTATTTGTGAGCTTTGCAGAGAAATTATGGAGATTCACGT
The DNA here is from genome assembly GCA_916613615.1 of Steromphala cineraria. Classification (NCBI taxonomy): domain Eukaryota; kingdom Metazoa; phylum Mollusca; class Gastropoda; order Trochida; family Trochidae; genus Steromphala; species Steromphala cineraria. The sequence goes on from OU744720.1 coordinate 46,677,785, forward strand.
AAACAGGTTTGTCCTTATTGTTCATCACACCAACTTCTAGAATGCCAATCAAAGAAGGTTTCCTCAGCTTTAATACTTTTAAGTGTCCTCACACATATAGATAACCTTAATAACAATAGCTTCTTGTTCGTCACATAAAAAACATACAAACATGACCAGTTGTGAGTGATTACATTTAGAAAGAAATGACCACAAACCAGTGTGTGACATCTCTAAGTGATAACTCACGAATTCCCTGATGTCTGATAATTCTCGTATCAGAGAATGTTGATAGAAATATAAAATTTATTAAGTACATGGTCAAAGTTATAGCTCACAGGGTATGTTTAATAAAATGAAAACATTTCATCAGTACTTATCCATATCTTTATAATATTATATTCTATCAAATAAAGAAAATATTGCTCATCTTAGTTTGACATCTCAAAGTAATCGATTTCAAAATATAATATGTGAAACAATGAGATTAAAAAAGAGTGGCTAACCTGATATCTTATCAAATCAAAACCTTATGAAATTATTTCTTTAGAGAATAGTTCATGTTTAATCTTTCAAGTAACACATTGGCAATAGTTATCCCGTAATGGCAGATTAACCTCTTTGATGTATGACAATCCAGAAAATACGGAATTAGAAGCGATTGTATTCAATTTCCTATGAACTCATTCCAATTCCGAAGAAAAAATACTCCAATATCGAATGACAATTACATCAAGGATTGCCAAGGGAAATTGATTACATTTTCAATGAGAATTACCTTTTGAAATTTGATGTGTTGATATGCTTGCATGATTCCTGAAATGTTTACAATGTTATTTGCAAAGCTTCATTTCCGGTGCCAAATTAAAAAAAAATCATCAAATGCGGAAGCTATTTCCTAAGCTTTTACTTTAATTGATTCTTGTTCAAGCTCAAACGAGACAATATATTCTAACTCCTTTTTCATGAAAAAAACTCTTTTGAGAATGCACATGCTGACATTCCTTGTATTGTTTCATTCATTAAAAACATAAAATTGTAATCAATTGGTTTGTGTAGGATTCAGGGCAGTCTCCTCTACTTCATATTTTACCACGACATGATGATGTGGTTCTTAATCTTTTCAGTGATTTAGAAATTGAGAACCATTTCGCAAATTATGTATATTAAACTGTTTCAAAATGTTCAATTGCGACATTTTATACATTAAGGATTTCTGCTGTAATCCACAGTTCACAGTCCACAGTGATATTATGATTACTAAAATGTCAAACAAGGTTCCCTGGCCATATACAATCTATGTCCTAGAAGACAAAAAAGGTTGTTTTTCATTAGAGATTGCTGTCATATCCATGTACATGGCAAATTGAAAATAGTCTTGCTTTCGGTAAGTTACTGTACACAGGCATCTTTAATTTTAATTTTCTTATTTTACTGACTGTGAAGTAGTTAGAAGTATTGTGTAATTATGTACCACTAATATATCTGACTGATAGGGTTTATTACCTAATTACGACTGAAGGTAAGATAACACACACAGTTGACTCTATTTGAAACTTTTTCACAAATCATATAAACACAAAATATTGATTACAGGTAGCAGATGTAGCACCTTGTTTTTTGTCCTAATTAAATTGTTTGCAATGTCATATCCTGCAAATTTCCTTGCATTTTGGGAGCTAAAATTAGCGATGCAATACCTTTTTGTAACAATAATCCTTGAACGTTGAACAGTGTTGTGAGAAATACAAAAGAGTATTGATGGAATTGGGATTTTAGTTAACATAACATGAGTAGAAACCTAATTAAAAGGTGTATGGAAAACAAGTCATTACTCTACAGTAGATTATGAGATTACATGTATGACTATCCATCGTAGCATTTCAATAATCATTCAAAGTTCTGTGAATGTTACCTAATTAAACGATTAATACCAATTTTGACTATCACCCCAAGTTGTATATGTTCAAACATGGCCTAGTGTGAACCAGTATCCATATTTTCCGTATCGTATTTCCAACTATTTATTAATTTGTGTTTATGTAATTATATCTTTGTATATGAACAGCAAACTTGAAATAGCTGTTTTTAAAGGTTTTAAGAGATCCTTTGTGACTATGAGACTATCGACAGTGGGTACATTAATAGCAAACCAGTAAAAGTAATGGAATTCCCATTTTAATCATAAACTTTCACTGGCCTCTATTGATAGATGAAGGGAAAGTTGACGTCAATATTTCCATGGTCGTGATAAATTGCTATGGAATCTCTTTATGGAGATGGCCTTACTTTGATCAGTTTTTATTTTCACTCATGAAATTTGAGTCACAAAGCTCTTTGCATTCTAATAAAATCACTGCTGTGGTTAATGAGACGTATTTAATGAAATTATTATTTTTGCCTTTTAACAATTTTTAGAATTCAATGTAGCATCTCGGATTTTATTTGGTATTTATACTTTTGTACAGCTCACTAAGTTATTGAAGTTTTGAAAAAAATGTTAAAAGACATTGAATCATTGGAATACATGGATAATGAATTGATGACGTGTTTATGCAAAATATAGTTTGTCAAATCTATCAATGAATATTTGTTTATGCAAAAGATAGTTTGCAAAATCTATCAATAACGTATTTATTAACATCAGTAGATAAAACATTGAGGGAGGTTTTATGCAAGAATAGATCTATGTTGGTATAAATTGATTAATGTAAAGTTTTTATTTTTATGAGACACATGTACTCCTTTTTGCTACTTCAGTCAATCTTCTATTATCTACATGTATGTAATTTAAGAAATACAAAGATTTTGACATGTTTGAGAGAAACAAGTTGAGTCTTGTTAACTATTCTATTGCAAATCAAGTAAAATAAAAGATTTATTGAATCTTTTTTTATCAGCCACGAACACAAGGGTACCAATTTAAATGTCAAAAGCTTTTCAAACATAATATGCACCCAAATTGATAGATTGACACCATTCAAGTTTCTATTCAAGGTCATTTACTAGGTAACTTGATTTCAGCAGACAGTAATAGGGGAGGCGTCGTTGATTATAAACATGTTTGTCAGTTTTCATACTAAACAGATGATGTCCTTTGGTGATGACTGAAGAACATACTTTTTAAGATTTGTTGTTGCAGGAATAACATGAGTTTGAAACACTGTTGATTTTAAGAATGCTTCAACACAGAAGAAGCAAATTGAATCCTAGAACAGTAATAAGCATGTTATAGCGCAATGAATTTAATTCATAACCAAAGACATTTCGTAATTTAGAAAAAAATCCAAAGAATCTGAAAATTACCCAAATGCAGGTTATGTCAATAAGATTGCTTTATTGACGTCATCTCAAGAGATGTCAATTCCTCTTTGATGAGAAGGTAATGCATCTTTTCAATAGATCCACAAATTAATTTGAAATTCCACCTGTCGACTTTGCTTTGTTTGATATGTTTTTTGGGGACAGAAATTATGTTTTAAGTTCTTGATAATCTAGGTCATTAAGGCAGCAATCTTTGAACCAATCTTGTAACCAATGGTGAGGAATCACATATTCAAAGCAAGTTAACAATCTTGGAATTTTAAGTTTATTTTACTTTTACTAAATCATACTGAACATGTATTATGACCACTACCATCAGAAAGAAAAAAATATTCGGTTTGTAACAATTAAAATTTAGTTTATAACATTAAAGGTAATTGGCATTAAGTTGATAATGATAATATGTTAAAGATTCATGTATCAAGCATATGGACTTTCATATTTTATTTCTTTGTTGTATACTGTCTGTACTGTCTGGCCGTCTGTTATCTTTGGAATAATGGAAACTGTTTGTTTAATTTAAAATTTCATTTTCATGCAGCTGAACAAAAGTCTCAACTGGGAAAGGAAAAATGCTATATCAAACAAGTTAATAACGGTGGGCAAGTTCTAAGCAATGTACGTTGTTAGCCGACATAAAGTTTTAAGATATGTAGATAGTGGACACCTAATCTAAAGACGTTTCAAAGACCAGACTAGATTTTTGCATAATGAAATTTGTAGAAGTGTGTGTGTGTGTAAGATTTGTTATTTGAATAGTCTCATTGTACTGCAATTATGAGTATAAAAGTTGTTTAAACTATATGAATAGATGTGTTGAATAATTCACGAGGTAAGTTCGTGTTATCAAACAGAATAAAAGTAAAACGAAATAGAATAATAAGCCTTATTTGACTGGTAATTGCTCATTTCAGCAAATATCAGGTTGGACATTCCCATATATAATAGATTTATCCATTTGGGTTTCAATTTCATGTTTAGTGGTACTATTTATTAAGTAGTAATTCGCATGTACATTCATATCTTGAACATCATTCAGACGATATTCAATAATACCTTAAGGACACAGACTACTGTGCAATGCACTCAGAGTCAAAGTTTGTCCTATTGGATGTTATTCGACATAACATCATGTTGTATGAGGAATTATATCCCGAAATGTTAAATGCCTCAGGATATTATAGTGGCTGTACTCTGTGACTTGTTTTGAGTACAGTTAATTGCAATGATGTGAAACTAGCCAAAAAAATAGCCTTTTTACTGTGCATGCATTTTATAAAAAGGTTTCAATCTTCATGTTTTTCAATCTAAATTTTGGAGAAGCGAGGATTTGAAATAATAGCTAGTATTAGCTACCTGCTTCCTATATATATATTTTCCAAATGAACCATAATAGAACCATATTATTCTTATAGAGACTTAACTTTTTACATTTAATATCAATCAATAGCGTTTATTCAATAGGTTGATCACTTATAATGATGACTTTGAATAATTTCTGCAGCTATGATTGCATTTAAATTCTGTGTTAAAAATATCTGTACTTATATTTGTATCATTATTTTGGTAACACGGTCATAAAATGACAAAAAATACAAATGAACGCCATCCACGTTACGTCCAAATGGGATAAGCATGTTTTGTATAATTCGTGCAGATGAAAATCTATATTGGCATAGAATTAATGAGATAACATACAACTTTACAAACTCATGGTACGATACATACACGTCTTCAAATTAATAACTGTTAGTGAATATCTCAAATATGCAAGTGCATTAAAACAACATAAAGGTTACTGAGTTGAATACGTTGTACAAATTATGCTACACATCAACAAGTTGACGTCTCATCATTGTGTGTCGTTAAGTAAACATTTAAAAAGGTTCAAGTCCATTCTTTTAACAACATTGAAAAAGGTTACTGAGTGGAGTATCTTTGACGTCAATACAATACAACCTGTCTGCTACAATGAAATGTTCGAGTTTTCTGCAACGTGATTAGTGTCACTTCCAATTCAATAAACCAGCTCCCATCAGACACAATGTGTAGGGCTGAAACCCTTGGAATATTCACTAGCAATATATAATTAGGTTAATACACAACATGAGAAACGACAAAAATACGTTGAACCCACTGTACTTGTAGTTTAGAAGCCTAGAGTGTATATTCGCATGTTCCCTTATATCACTCTGGTTCAAATGGAACATTAACGAGCTAATTATAATTATCAGGATAAGTTGCATTTTTAGGTTAACACACAACATGAGAAACGACAAAAATACGTTGCACCCACTGTACTTGTAGTTTAGAAGCCTAGAGTGTAAATTCGCATGTTCCCTCATATCAATTTGGTTCAAATGGAATATTAACGAGCTAATTATAATTATCAGGATAAGTTGCATTTTTTGTCTCAAAACCAACAACACTTAGACTAATGTGTAACTCACAGAATACTAGAGACCTTCATATGTGCATCGAGCACATCAGAAACAACACCGTACAGTATCCGAGGAGAGATGTCAGATTTGAAAAGTATTCGTCATACAAAGAAATAAAAAAAACACTCTCTCCACATACATTTCAGCTAAATGGTCTAAAGTATAAACATATTTCCAAAAAACTATATATACTCTGTTATCAAACGAAACTTGTCATCTATCAGAATTTATTTGTTTGCCAGACCACTGTTATGAATTATTGAATAATTCTCTGTTTCGACACGTACACGTTACATAACATCACATTATTAATGAGTTCTTTTAGACCTAATTGCTATGTATTGAATTTACTATGTTTGAACTAAAGATGTTGTCTGCACATTTACAGTTGGTTTATATTAAAGTTTTTACTTAGATCTTTGACTTTTGCTTGGCGTCATTAGCATAATTTGCTATTTGAGAAAATGTACCTCTTACGGAAGGGATTAATCTCTGATCTTATTTTGTACGACAAGAGTCCCTTAAATCAACATAAAGATACATAAAGAGAAACTGTTTGTAGTCAAATTCATTCTTTCTTCCTTAAAGAGACGCTGTGTAACCTTTTTTCGACTTATTTTTCATAAGATATTGGTCAAATAACTATATAACATAACTACTAGGCCAAAACAGCAACGATACATAGTTTCTCAATGAAATACAGCTACAAGTAAGTAAAAATTGCGTAACAAGGTGTCTGCTTGTCACCGTCCAGCGACAAACCAAAACGGGGCTGAGAGGCCACGGGAAGGGGGTACCGGATATGACGTTGCAGGGGCATCCGTTCGTCTGCTTATATGGAAAATGATATGCAAAATCCGTAATTCCGCGTTTTCCAAGCGATTAACAGTATGTCATAACATTGTGTTTCTGTCAACTGTCCTAGAATATCTCCTGATGAAGTTTCCGTAGACAAGTTTCCATCACATTGATCGTTCCTAGCCAAATTGACCCGTTTTGTTAGGTCAAAGAGAGCAATGTGACAACCTACATCGAACTCACGTGTTCCGATCACTGCACCGATTTCTAACTTCGAGCTCATTCGAGGGAATTCTTTCCCTTCTTACACGCCACGAGGCAGTCACGCTTCAGTGCATTTTATTCTGTTCGCCTAATTAAGCGGTGTATTTATAAAGTCGTAATTAAGCCGTAACTAGTCGACTTCAGAAATTTTAAGTTGAGTCAATGTCAAATGGCTATCCCTTTTTCACGAATCCCGATAGTAGTCATATAGCATTTCAGTCCATCTTTAAAGGGGCAGTAGCACCTTTTTAGGGGGAATATAAGGTGATGTCAGGAAAATGAGAATTAATGGTTCCAATTGAGAGACAATGTATTTGAACTAAATGGAGCAGTAATAATTCCAATATATAACGTTTAGTTTAGCCATGCGATTCTTTTTCTCACAAAAAATGAATTAAAGATGTTCACACAAAAATGGCCGCCAATGGATTTTATGTGAATCTTCATTCTTTGTCCTCTGAGAGTGGATGATTGGCTTGTGTAATGAGATTTTTGATACTGTCAAAATAATATATTTAGCATTCACTTACAATTATCAGTGAGAAATTCAAATTATAAAATTATCAAAAAACGTGCTACTGCCCCTTTAAGCGTTGGCATATGTGCATTTAAATGCTTTAGTGGTCATCGATCGATTGTTTGGCTTGGTTTCATTACATTGGCAGATTAAAGAACAAGGCTGCACAAACACGCTCTGTACTGCAGCAGCATTGATTTTAAATCAATTGTTTGAAACGCGTTACTTCCTCTATCGTTCTGTCATATCCCTATATCGTTGTCTGTTTGTAAAGAGCGTCACTCCCATAAACAAAAATATCTCTTTTATATATATAATCATTTAAAGCGCATCTAAATTTGCTTTGCCTTATGTGCACATTGAATATATCAATCACATTACATATTCATTTGATTGAAATATTTCACAGTTTTCTGACATTGACTTTGAAATAATAATATGAAAATTGACATAATCAGACACAAGGGGCAGAAGAACTTGTCGCTCTCCAGTTGCTTCATCATCCAACTGGCAGTCTGTTGTTTTCAACCTTTACGATATGCAATAAGTCCAATGCAATAAATGACCATTATGTAACAGGAAAATGCATATTCACTGTTTTAAATTATAAAATATTTATACAAATATAATGGCAATACATATGTAAAACCATCATGTAATATTCAAATACATTCCAGTACTCTTGATTGGTTACATCTTATTTGTGAGTTAAATAATGTATACATAGACTTTTCAAGCTGGAAAGACAGCGATACTCTACAAAATGGATACAGTACATTAATGAATCGACTTCTGGTTTTAGGCATTAGATTGACATCCTAAAGTAAGTACCAAAACAAGGACTACGATTTTACTAGACTTAAATTCATTTATTTTTGGCATCTAAAAGCTTAGAGTCCATTTATTACTACTTTAATCAAACATTCTCAGGGACAAAGAAAGTGTTTGATGAAATGCGAACGATCTGTTAATTTGGAATGTTTAACTTTTGGATGATTTGTGTTTTATGTTTGAGGTCAAGTAGTTCAAACACGTTACTTTCAATTTGTGCTAAATGAGGTGGAATGAATTCAATGTGTGTAATCCCAGTTGTTTCATGTCATTTCCCCTGCATATTATGTCATGTGTGTTATGTCATTATTTATTTTTACAAAAACCTGAAACGCCATGACAGCTTAATTAGAGACGCATATGATTTTGTTAGATCGTAATGAAATTAATGTTGAATTAATCCCCTGATTTTTTTTCAGATAATATTTCAAATTACATTTCGTTACTGTGTCAACATGAAATTCTTTTTTATATATGTAGGACTCAGATCTGTGGCCGGTTTTCCGAATCCATGGCGAGTGTCATTGTTAGATTGTTTTACTGACGTCATGTTAGGGATGACGTTATACTCGCTAACTGTTCGCGTCGACGCCAGTTCAAATCGCCGTTCATTGAGAAGGCAAGATATTTTCCAACAGTTGCTGAAACGATTCCAGCGGGCATTAAAGTCCGAGAAAGCATGATACCAGTTACAATATGTTACTTATTCCCGTCATACCGTAATATTTCCAAGCTTTTGATTTTATATAAGCTCTCTACTATCTAAACCTTTTAGATTTATATTGTGTGATTCCTTAGCCATTAGGGTTAGCGTTTGGGTAAGGGTAAGAGTTATTGTTATTTACTTTTGGATTTCCATCTGATGTCTTCGTTGGCCCTAGGCACTAGGGATAGAAATCATGTGTTAAATATTTCGTTGATTCATGATAAAGGATAAATCGTGAACGAGACTTTAAAATGTAATTAGAATAAAATTTGCAAACCTTATCACTCTCATTTTATTCAAAGGATGACAATATGAACGGGAATTCAAAGTGTAGATTGAATTACTTTTTTTACAGATTGAAGAGTTATAACACAGTTGATAAGTACGGCAATTATCCATGCATTTGAAAATCTGCTATGAATTTGGAAATCCGCTACGGATTTGAGGCCTGCCATGGATTCGAGTCTTACATATATATGTCTCAAAACCATGAAACCATACATTCACAATCATTTAAAGCTGAAAATATACTTCTACGATAAGACACTCCAAATCCCCATTTTAAATATTTATGCAATTGTGTGACTGTTACTCTTCCATTGGCAAAATTGTACTGCTTAAGGTATATTTTACTACAATCAAAAGGCCATCATGAAACGAAAAATGGTCAGCTTGATAAATTTGATGAAGCTTTTCCTGTATGTATTAAGAGTAGTAATATACCTTTTTTATTGTTTATAAGAACTGTTAAGATATAAGCTTAACCAAAGGGTAACATGCATTGTATATAAGTAATAGATGTAGAAGTATAGACTCTACATATCCTCTACACAGTAGAAATAACATTATTCTCGTTGACATTAACGTTGGCGTATTCCCAGGTGTTTTACTGCTACTTTTGTTAATTGTAATCTACATCCTAATCAATTCTTGATACACTCAACTCAACTAGGTCAGCCTTGTGTGGTATCTAACCCTCCTGGGTAAGCTATTTGTGTAAGTAAGGCAATGGAGGCAATTAAGTGGTACATTAGTTTCCTTTATAAGTAATTAAAGTAATAATCTAATAGTTACTCTTTATGCTCATTGGTGACCAGTAATTGAATATTCGTATACTGAAGTACTTTATAAATGAAGTATGTTATATATCTTAAAAACAGTGAATCGTCTAGTTTATGACATTTTGGAAAGGATACAGTTCCTATATCATTTTCTATCGGAAAATGTAGGATATTTTGTCCTTACAAACTTATCAATTTATATTTCAATATAAAACCAATCCATTTTTACCGACAAAGTATTGGGTAAAAACACCTGTTAATGGTTTTTAGCATATTAACATTTGCTTCTGGCTTGTTGGATATAAACTAATGTCCAAAAGAAACGATACCAAGTTTTCAACGTCCTCCGGAACAAAATTCTAGTACCTGACAGAGTCGAATTTAAGTGTGCCTAACAGGCATATGTCTTGTAAAGAACTATGCACATTTTAATTCTTCAGGAAAAGATACTTTTGATTTTGTGTCTCCTCAAACGCACATGGGGTGCATAAATCGAAATTTCAAGTTGTTTTATGCACAGAACTTTCGTCATTTCACTATAAAATTGATAAAGTATTGAATTTAGGTAAGAATACAATCTTGTTGATACAATGCAGTTTATTTGACATAAATTCGTTGACGCGTCACTGCCCTAGAACGTTTTAAAGCAAGCAAAAGTGTCCCATTTCTCTCTGCTATCTCGCCTAGTTAAGGAGATTCCGAGTCGATGTTTATTTTAAATGCGTGTTTCTCGCAAACATGAAAATATAATGTTTTGAAATTTTGCATAGAGGTGAGTTGACTACTGACCAAATGATAAAACTATGTTTTAGTCGTATCAATCTGCAGTCGGTAAAGTTATATTTGTATGGTAACGTTTCTTTTGGACACTAGTTTAGGTATTAATTCATTTCAGTTATGGATATCTCGCACTCGCTGCAATGGCTTACTTTAGTTACTTTATTATCATTTTTGTTTATGTGCTATAAATGACCATGTTTATATCTAACAGACTTAAACATGTTAGATAATTTCTCCAATATAATAGATAAAAACTTGTCATTGAAACTTGCAAATGCTGGATGAAGGGGGGAACTCAATTGTCAGTCTATTGTTAATTACTCTATGTGGAATTTAAAACTGTTAATAAGAATGGTACTTTTGTTTGAAAATATCAATCTGAGGCAACAGTTGAAACTGCTTGTTATACATCACTTTCCAAGCGTTTTAACAATAGTTTTTTCCTTTGATTAGGAATCAATAACAGTAGAGGACAGGATAATTCTCAAACACCGACATATCTACAAATTATGTACAATTATAATTACCCAAAGAGTCTGTATACAAATTATTAGCTTTAGATAACAGATAAATAAATGTGAAGCACACAATAACAAGAAGAATGCTCATATTCAATACCTTATAGCGACACACACATTTATATTACAAAAGGATAACTCAGATTGTTCAAATATTACCTGAAAGTATTACAGGAAAAGGTACCTGTCCAGTTATTAACGATCTATTTATGAAATAACTTTTAACTTCCTCATTTTAATAACCAAAAAACACCCTTATAAATTTGGTTTACATGTTTTTTTGTGATAAAGATGGAAAGCCAGGAATTGACACATTTTCACAGATAGACTCACACCTCAATATTTCTCTATTTTAGTACAATCCTTTACCTTCTTGAAATATGACCTAATCCTCGCAAAACTCGGATCGAAATTTCTGAAACTCCCTCCCACTATAACATTTCATCAGCTAAATTTTAAATTACCCGCCTTTGATCTAAGTAAACAATAGAAACTGAAAACCTCTCAACGATATATTATTTGCATAAAAATGACTCGAATATTGTCAAAATGCTCATGTTTTTAAAGCTTACCAAATGCTTTAATACTCTAAACTCATATTATCCTTTCACTATTGGTTGTACAGGTGGAATACGTTGAAACTATAGGTGCAAATTCCAACTTCCTGTACACTTTGATCTATTATACTTGAAGGCAGTGGATCCGAAGTTAGACATGTCACGTTGTCATCGTGTTCTTGTGTGGTTTAATCTATGTGTGTTTCTAGGTATTATGCTCTCAACGAAGACTTTGTTTGATCCGTTTCTGTGAATATTCAATACTAAGGAGGGAAATACAATCCTAAATATCACCAAAAAAAATCTTTTATTTGAGAATGAAATTCAATTTCGCAAAGTAGTCTTTTAAACACAGTTTGTTCACATACTATTCATTTTCCAAAATTAGCTTATTTCTTGGATATATTATTATCTTATAACCAGAGTCAGATATGGTCATTCAACCTTAAGATTAAGATGATATAATCACAAGAATACCATACTGCAATTATACGATATTTCAAAAGTTTTAACTAACGTAACCTGAATTCATTGATGGTTGAATTTGAAAACAAAGAAGAATGTTAGGTTTTATATTTTGATACTATTAATTTTCAATGCAATTAACATCGTGTCAACATCATGATAAATACAATGTTTTTCTCAAGATGAGAAATGAAATAATTTCCCTAAACAAGATCCCTTTAAAGTGATTTGAGTGAACATTGATCAGGTTATCGTTTAGAAATACATCACACTATCTTAGATAGACTGAGATATCAAGTACGAATCCCAGCTAATCCATCTCAGACATGTTGTTTCCCCGGGAGAATTCATGTAAAGCAATGCGTGAAACACCAAAGACAAGGCGCCACTCTTTATTTATTTGTGGTGAGAAAAAACTTGAGGATAATTACAGTCAAGTCGCTAGTAAATCCATCAATGTCTTCCACTTCAAACAGATAGAACCCCCACAACCCTGAAGATAAAGTATCTCTCTTTGAAAATGTTGTTTTAAAAAGTTGATGATTTCGATATTTGCTAATGATTAAGTCAAATATTCATGAAACGTATTCCAGATTTGTCGACGTAATTCAGTTTCGTGTACCACGAGTCGTTGACCTTTTATGGGCATATTTATTAACAGTTAAATACGAATTGATTTTAATTCCATTTGGCAGAATGCAATTATATTGTATTAACAGTATTGTTTTGGATATTAAAGAATGTGATTTTGTTTGTTGCTCTTACAAGATACATGTACATATCATTCCATTTACTTAAAGTCACTAGTATACAATACACATTCTAATTGAACATATGCAATGACATTGATTGTATCAAATATAAATAGAATACCATTGGAAATTAGCAAAGATGAAACGGACATGTAACACTATAAATGTATACAGCGACGAAAACAATCACTCAAACAATTTAGGCTAAGTGAGCATAAACGGTGGCCATGCTCTTGTTGCAAATGGTGTCAGTGTATTTGTAGGGGCCACTTTATTATCCATTGAACAAAGGTTTATACAGCGAAAACATACATTATTGCATCTTTTAACACAGTCATAAAAGAGACTATAGAGATTAGCTGCCATATAAACTTGATTAATTGTTGCTTTGAAGTCAGATGCTGTCTGAGCAGTAAAGATTTGTTACGAGATTGATTTACAAAACCACAGACTCAAAATGTTACTGGGAAGATGCAGATAAGCTCCCCTGTCATAGGTCTGGTCACGCGACTTCCGTGCAGAAGACTCTTTTTAAATGTATGCTCATCAATTGTTTGGCATTTATTTAAAATGTAAAAAGTTATCAAATTAAGCAAATTAGTGCTAACTTTGCAAAGTAGCCTTAATATCTTACTCTTTAAAATGGAAAATAGAAAACTTTATGTTCGATATCAACCCTTTTTCAACCTCCAAAAACCTGCACTAATGATTTGGTGGTCCAAGTATCTTCAAGGTATGTTTGGTAATAAGGATGATTTATTAGATAGACAAATTATGAAGAAATACGCCTATCTGCCTGTTCCATATTTCATATGGGCATACAACATATTGAAAATATAGCTTCTTTCCACAAAATTGATCAGTGCTAACTAATGACTGTGAAAAGGTGTCAATAGAATAGAAGTGCATTATGATGAAGTTGGCTATATCCGTTCTTATCAATACAAGAATAAATATGTCATTGAACGTCTCTTTTCAAACCTCTGCTGTCTAATATTCAACATTATCAACAAGTTGCCACCAACATCGATTGCATGCCACATAAGCGTGGTAAGTAATTAATAGAGTGAAGGAGTAGGTAACAGTTTCCGATCTTATTTATACCATGTAACTAAGAAGTTGTTGTAAGGTTGTGTCACCTCGTAACCTCTTTAAGAAACGGGAACGATGAGAGACTTTTAATGACCTAGGGCCCTCTGGTTCCAAGTGCATTATGAATAATTAAAGGAGGGTAATTTCACAAATGGTAAATTTGAGTAGAGGTATTCATGTCCACAAATGTAGCATAATATTTACATGAGATTGAAAGTTGTAATAATTGTCATTCGTAATGTTTACAATTTTAAGATATGGTTAACATCAGCGTCGTTCCATAACAGCAACTGTGAAACAAAGTGGTAAACTAACCATCAAAAGAGTCAGGAATTAAGCTTATTATTTGAACGATATATTTGAACAAGAATAAAAAATTACCTCATATTTGAGCATCTCAAAGCATACAAGCAAACTCATTTTTGTGCATGTTGAAAAAAAATATAGATAGTTATGATTTATGACTGTCCACTGTTGTTAACGTATTTGCTTATCTGTTAAATGCATATGACTATTCTTAGTGCCATTCTAAACACTTATCAATTTTTATATGATTTACAGAACATATATTTTGACTTTTTTGTGATCACTTGATTATTTACATAACACTTCTGTATAGATACATAATCAAACATAACGCTAAGTTCAGGCTACAAATTAGTTGAGGTTGTTTTCCACCACTTGACTTAAAGGGACAATAGCACGTTTTAGGGGGAATATAAGGTGATGTCTGGAAAATTAAAATTAATGGTTCCAATTGAAAGACGATGTATTTAAACTAAATGGAGCAGTAATAATTCAAATATATAACGTAAACTTTAGCCATGCGATTCCTTTTTCTTACACAAAATGAATTAAAGGTGTTCACACAAAATGCCCGCCAATGAATTTTATGTGAATGTTCATACTTTATCCTCTGAATTTTGATGATTGGTTTGTGAAATGAGATTTTTGACACTTACATTATTACATTAACTTACAATTATCAGTGAAGATTTTAAAAAACGTGCTTCTGCCCCTTTAATATCTTAGCATGGTGTGGTGGTGTGAGTGCTTCGGTAACCCTGATGGCTGATACTACTGGTAGAGTCATCCGAGCTGTACAGGTCAACGGGTATTAAGAACCCATTTGATCCCTTTCTCCCTGAGAAGATCTATCTACTCTCTTTTCGGTGAAACAATCGGTTTGATAACTGAGATATTGTTCAAAACAGGATAAACACAAATCACTCACTCACTATAATATCCATCGCAATATGATAGAGATTATTCATACTGACAGACTATTCACAATGACAAATCTAAGACATACCCAATATTAGATTATCTAGTCTGGCATTTGAAATTGATTCAAATAAGATATCCAAATCTACATACAACATCATTGTGTTGTGTATAATAAGCACATTGTCTGAAACATATTCACAATTTGGAAGGAATTTATGATTAAAAATCATGTGTTTTGTGTGAAACCTATAAAGAATCCCACTTATTAATAAGAATTGATTGGACCTTAAAGATATCTATTTGGAGGCAAGAACTCAGATGATATCTATAGGTAAAAAATATTCAGTTCAATTTGATTTATTCATTTTGTAGTGTATAATAACAAGTTTTTTTGTTTTTTTTTATTTGAAAATTAGATAAGCTTAACTGCCTTAATCAATGACGATCATTTCTACATTAAAGACCCTATTGAGATTTTACTTTACAAGTTTAACCCTTAACAAAGTAAAATGTCTCTTCAAATAACTTAGTAAAATATATAGACCATAAACTGCAGCGAGGACTCTGGTAAAGTTCTTTCACTGTAGTTATCAACATGTCAATGTCTCTTCTAATTCAGATGTTGTGTTGTGGCTTTGTGGTAAGTTTGGATCGTGATATAAATAATACGATCCTTATGAAGAATATAGACATTCAAGTTCATACACATTTGTCAGAATGTTTTATAACCTCGCTCTGTTCTGAAAATATTATTCAGGACATGTCGACAGAGCAGAGTGAGGGACGTTTCGTTTGATAACATTTTTATGACATAAATGGTTTGGTAATAAATGAAAGCAAAATTCATCATAATGTTAGTAAACAGGGCTGAGGTTAATATTATGATTATAATTAGCTGATTTATCATCATGTAGAGTCAAATCAATCTCTGACGTTACCATCGTGGATAGGACACTTTTATTTTGCTATACTTTATGTCATGTGACGTCAATCCCCTAACAATGTTATGAAATAAAAGTGTAATAACACTGTAGATTCATCAAACAGTGATATCTTCATTGGGAAGGAATAAATGTGTATAAACGAATTCCAAAGAGGCTATATCTATGATGTATAACTCAGATTGCAGCTCAGAATATATGTCTTTATGTTTGCCTATACATGGAGATAAAAGGGATGATACCTAATGAACTACATTTATATTTCACAAAATGACATCACAACCTTTTAAGGAACATTTTCTGTGTGTATGAATCTGTATAAAATAAAAAAAATAAAATTTAAGAAAATGTATGTAGAAAAAAGAATAAGAGAGAAATTCACTTAGCACCCATGTCGTTGTATCTCAAATATGTATTAAGGTATTCTCATGATTGTAAAAGCCTCAGTTATTCAAGGTTGGAGAATCATCAAACCTGCAGCACCAAGCCCTCAATACACTTATGGTACGTAACGACAAAATCATATATGATACATACTGCATACACTTTGAATGTATGTCTTTAAATTAATTAATTAATTCATTTTTTATTTTTTAAGGTCAACAAAAAGTTAATACTCAGACAAAATATTATTTTAGATTGACAAAGATGACACAGACACATAATAGAATGAGAATCTAAACTGAATGCTAAGTAAGCATAAAATGTGTTAAGTTTCTGGTTTCAAATGTCATAAATGTCAGTAAAGTGACAACCTAGTAACTTATTTACATTTGTTCATAAAATGAAAACACAGTTTAAGCAGATCATAAAAGACAGTATCGAGATTTGTGCCAAAAAAACTTGATTAATTGATCCATTGTTGCTTTGAAGTTAACTTGTATCTTGACAATTTAGTTGTTTTGATTGGTTACAAGATTGCAGGATTGATTACTAGAACACTCACATGTTACAGGGTAGTTGAGGAGTGTATGTCTGCAGTTATGAATTTCCCTTGCACTTACTGATCGAATTATCAAAAGAAATTGAAATGACTCAAATAGTACCTGGTGATTAAATATCTTGGAAAAGAATGAAAGCCTGTGATACACACATATATGATATAGACTGAAATGTTAAGATATCTAAATTAAACTTATTCAAATACATAATACTTATTCACATTATTGTGCATCATTCTGTGTATGGGGGGAAAGAAAATGTTCTTCGTGATGTCTTTTTTGCAGTGGTACAAAATAAAACTGACGTATTTTAAATATCCAAATCATTAAATTCCACACCTCAGTGGTAACTGAATAAGGTTTGGCCTCTGGCTGAAGTGACCATGGTTCAACATTTGGATACACAACTCATTAGTTTAATCTTTTAATATTTTTCCTTTACTTCTTTTCAAGTCAAGTTATTGTTATTGTAGTTGTTATAAACACTTTTACAAGACTTCATCTCTCATGCTTTACCTGTCCTAGTCCAAGGTAGACTACTCTACTTTTTAACATGCTTATGCATTTATCTCTAAGTATTTATGACATATGGGACTCAAATATGCAAAACCTTCATCATTATTTACGCTTCATACATTTCAAAAAGCATTTTTTTTGCAGTTCATATGAGTAGTGCATTTTTCATCTTTATCTCAATGACATTGTTCTCAATGAAATTAGCAGTTAAATACAGTTATAAGGTTTTTTAATATTTGAGTTTGGTTAGTAATTGTTTTTGTTATTGACTTTCACTGTCCTCTATTGCAAAGGTTTGATAGAATGATCATAATAGAGTGATAATAATAACTGATCTACCTATTTACCATTTTCACATACCAGAAACACATCAGCATGTCAAAATTGTTGATGGATAAGTATCATTCGATGTATGACTATCAAGCAGTATATATCATCATAAGATGCAGAACAAGCTATTGATATGTCAACAAGCATTGCTCAATCAAACATCTCTGGGTTAACATTGTTGTACAAAAGTTGTTAGCAAGTGTGTGACTATGTAGTAAGGTACTGTAAAATAGTACAAACGGTCATGACATATTCATGATATATGTTATCTAATCTGCTTTGGTACATAACAGAACATGTGAAGTCTGGTCTTCCAACCAAAATAACTATGGAACGTGATTAACACAATCTGGAGAAAAGCTTCTGTTGGAAGCTTTTAAGGATAGCATTCAAGTAGCAGACAAATGAATGTTAGAGTGGAAACATGTTGCATTTGTGCATAGATATTCCATAAACCAAACAAGTATTACATTATTTGTGGTTTGACTTATAAATGCCGTTGGATTTGATAATTACATGACAGCAGTTATCTATATCGATGTAAGATAGTTGTCTAGCATGTTTTATCTTTTAGATAAGACAAACATAAGTACAAAAACATTCTGTAGTTTACCAAGGCCTTTGAAGATGATGAGTTGATTAGAATGTTTCTTCCAAACGTGTCTTCTTTAATCAGGTTCAATTACTACAAAATATTCTGTGAAATAGCATTATAAGTGGCTTTGGAAAAAGAGTTAATTTATACTATTTTCTCAAATAGAATTGGCCTTTTTTAATACCATTCCTTTGTTTTCAATTACATTTGGCCTTTGTTAAAAAATTCCTTTGCACAACAACTTATTTGTACATTTGTAGTACAATTTTGACTTAACTTGTTCTCATTATGAATTGGTGTGTTATAACTACAAATGTGATCCACATGAATTTTAACTGCACAGATTTGTTATTCTCCTCTGAATCAGGTGATGGTTTAACCTTTGAAATCAGTAGACATAGACTTCAGTGTCCTTTTTTTTAACAAAGTTCTTTTGATGCTGATTTGAAGGATCTTGTCCAAAATATGGAATTTGAGTAAAGATACACATGTTCGTACATTCAAAATAAAACGTTTTCAGGAAATTGTATAGCTAAAATTGTATTTAAACACAACCTGTCACATTTTTTGGCATTATTTGAAATGCAATGTACAGACAGAGTTTTCAGTTGGAAATTACTTTAATCTACATGTATGATACAGTCAAATTGATATCAATCGTTGACATGACACACGTGCACATCAGAGCATGAGATAGACACACCCAAAATATATATTGTCCTAACTATTTCATATTAAATATCATCAGGTTGGGTTGTGTTACCATTATGATACTTTCGAACACCTGCTACTTCAAAACCCTGTTTTGAATGTCATCTATTCCCCATTAATGATATCAAGAATGTTTCATTGAAGTCACAACTATAAGACCCAGTCTATGTAATTCAAATATCAATCACTTACCAAAAAAATATTAAAGCAAGCAAATATCCATAGAGGAGACTTGAAATAGTTTCAGAAACTTTTTCAATATACTTTTTTGAGTTTCTTACTCAAATTAAGTTCCTGATGTGGACATTAATTGAAAATTTATCAACTTTAGACAAAGTTCATGATGTTTTTTCAAACATATTACTTTAACAAGTGTAAGGAAAGTGCATGTTTAAGAAGAGAACTACTTGTAGTTTCTGTTTGGTCAAAATTTATGTGATCATGTTTACTTACAAACCTGCAGGTTCGAAGCTTAAAAGGCCTTTAACCTTAAAATATTTCACTACTACACTAATTACTTTTACAACTTTAAACTTCGAATGTCAGTAATTTCATGTTTATTTAAAAAAAAAAATATTTCAACTATTTAAAAAGCTAAATGGCAAATGTTGAGACGTTCTTCAACATTTGGTTAACAATTTTAATATTATCTTTATTAATATTATCTTTACTTATGTTGTAAGAAAATGATATCTTAATAGATAAGATTTGGTAAAACAAAAACCATGAACTGTATGTTATGTTGACTTTAAACTACAAAGACTGTAAATATCAAACATTAAAGATCTCAAAATCATTATTCTAATGTGTAAAATATCTCTGTTCTCAGTAAGTGTTTATGATTCTAACAATCATAATGACTCACATATTGTAGACTACAAGAGTACACAGTACTTAAGACGAACGTTGAAACAATGAATAAATGTATTCAACTTCATCAATTCCTTACCTTTATCTATATTTGAGAGGAAATAATTCCTGTTAAATGATTCATTACACGAATGGAACCATGTGCCAATTTCAAATTTCTAACACTTGAGAATAAAAGTGCAATTATAGTGTCAGTGTCTCATAAAATGTCTATATATCTTAAATTAGCCTGGAAACATATATATTGAATAATTTGGTAAGCTGACATAATTACTTTCATCAAGAAATGCCATGTAATCTATAAAAATTTCTCGGTTGACATGTCTCTCAATAACAAAATACTATATTTCATTGCATTCACTGTAAAAGCCCGCGGAGTTCAGTGGCTCAAACTTAACTGACCCTAACTGAATAGACATAATCAATCACTAGTGAACAGCATCTGTTTTGTATGAAAACTGCCAAATACCTTTCTAATCAATAAACCTTGTGGTGCTATTCCCTCTGGGAATTGTTGATTGAAATCAAGTTCCCTAGCCAAAAGCTGGCGACAAAATTGGAAGGCCTTAACATGACACGGAAGGCAACAGGAGAGCATGCTTGGATGTAAAAGCTTTTGAAAATATACTCTGTAACCTCTTTTTCTTGTGAGTGAAAATGCTGAATCGTTTACTTTGTCAAGTTCGAATCAAATAGATCATCCACAAACAGAAATGTGACGTTTTTGAGAAAAACGGGTTGCTAAATAGATCTACGTAATTTTTTTATAAAAAATATATTTCATTGTATGTATGATATATACAGACAAAATATTATTATGGGCTATTTATTATTTTACGAAATTATTTGAGTAAAACTATTCATTTTAATTAAACTGTCATTTCTTTTTCGTAATGAACTGCTTTCTCTTTATATTCAGTATTCCTTTTATTAGATAAAAAAATGATTCGTTTTTATTTGAATATTTTCAAACTATCAAACATGAAACTACCTAATAGTCTTTTGTTATCAGATTAGATATTCCTACTTTTAGCTCATCTGGCCTGTAAAGCCTGATGGACCCATGTCATGGCGTGGTGTCCGGCGGCCGTCCATCCGTCCTTCGTAAAGTTTGTGGAGTGTCGACTTCTTCTCCGGAATCATACGGCCTAGAAAGCTGAAACTTTGTGTAGAGACTCCTAGACTAGTGAGGATTATAAATTGTAGCTTATTTGGCCCTGTTGCCTCTAATAAGGGCCACAGAGGCCACACCCTTAAAACCTATTTTCATCTTCTTCTCCAGAAGCATACGGCCTCGAAAGCTGAAACTTTGTGTACAGACTAGTGACGATAAATTATTGTTCACCTTTGGTCACCCTGTGGCCCCTACTAAGGGGGGAACAACACTGGCCAAACCCTGAAGCAAAATCAAATGTAAACCCTTTTTTATTTATTTTTATTCAACATTGCACTTACAATCAGTAGCCATCTTTTTCGCATTTGCTCTGACTACTGCTTGATCTTAGATATATGATAAATTATATATCAATAGCATAGAAATTCTTCTTTTTAAATGGTGTCAATTCTCTTTACATTTTGAGATGTTGACATTTTTTTACAATTAGGGTTAGATATCCATTTGAAGGTGAGATATAGATGTTTATCAATTTTTTTATTGCAAGAAATGTATTGATTATTTCTTACTAATCAGAAGACATGTTAACAGTGATGACCTCTGTTACAACATAAAATACTGTCATTTGTCGATGGATTTAAATCTCATACTTTAAATTCTGTTTTTTTTATGATCCACTGCAGTTTATTCATCCCTTGGGTGTCATTACAATCTGGCTGTGACATGATATATTAACGTAAACATTCAATGCTAGGACAGATTTATACGTGCATAACTACTATGCTCAAAGGAATCTATTTAGATGCATTGGAAACATAATGATGTGAACCAGAAATGATTAAATAGCGATCCTACAACCAGAGTCAGATATCATCATTCAGAGATACATAATATTGTTTTATCAAATTCTTTTCACACGCATTGCCAGTTGGTTGTCACAAGTTTTTCACTGCCAATATTTTGTCTGCTTGTCAGTTGAAACTTAAAAGAAACTCAGCTCATGATAGTTGACAGTATTAAATATAGTTATTGATATTGTATAGTTTATTTGCAGTTTATAAGGACTATAAAAATATATTTCCCCAGGAATAGAATATCAGGTATTATTATTGATAATAAGTAGGACAATGAAGTCCTCCCTTTACATGATGTTAAAGGTGACATCCAAGTTGACGTATGTCAAGATGCTTGAATGCAATTTTTTTTACTAATCGTCTGATAAATACTTCATACCTTAAGTGTGTATACAACTGGGACAGACTTGTGTGGTAACTCTCCTACTAATGGAGCTATTTGTGTGAATGTAATGTGATAAGCAGATGACATTAAATTCTCTATTTCATTCATATTTCAATCAGGTATATCTTGTTGATGTTATTATATTTCACACAATTAAATACCCCTCTGATTTGTTTTTATTGTAAATAGTAAAAATTATTTCCAACGACACTCCATATCCTATCAAGTTGCAGAGCCAACTGTTAATCACTGCATGGCATAATTATGAGCTATTGCCAAAAGGTACATAAATACCTGTTTTCAAACAATTTTGTTAATTCCATTAAGTACCAATTAAAGCTTCCTTTCAGCAACAATGTTATACGGGTCTACCAACCGAAACTTTCAAGGCTTAAGATTAGACGATGTAATCACAAGATAACCACACCAATATACGCAATATTCAAAGTTTCTACTAACTTAACCTTAACTCATTTATGGTTGAATTTGAAAACAAAGAAGCACGTTAGTTTTTATATTTTGATACTATTTATTTTCAATGCAATTAACATCGTGTCAAAATCATGATAAATACAATCTGTTTCTCAAGATAAG
This sequence comes from Steromphala cineraria, assembly GCA_916613615.1. NCBI lineage: Eukaryota > Metazoa > Mollusca > Gastropoda > Trochida > Trochidae > Steromphala > Steromphala cineraria. The sequence goes on from OU744720.1 coordinate 46,700,948, forward strand.
AAATGAAATAATTTCCCTAAACAAGATCCCTTTAAAGTGGTTTGAGTGAACATTGATCAGGTTATCGTTTAGAAATACATCACACTATCTTAGATAGACTGAGATATCAAGTACGAATCCTAGCTGATCCATCTCAGACATGTTGTTTCCCGGGTGAATTCATGTAAAGCAATGCGTGAAACACCAAAGACAAGGCGCCAGTCTTTATTTATTTGTGGTGAGAAAAAACTCGAGGATAATTACAGTCAAGTCGCTTGTAAATCCATCAATGTCTTCTACTTCAAACAGATAGAACCCCCCAACAAACCTGAAGATAAAGTATCTCTCTTTGAAAATGTTGTTTTAAAGAGGGAATGACTTCGATATTTCCTAATGGATAAGTAAAAAATCATGAAACTATACCAAAGTTGTGGACTTTACAACGAGTCGTTGACCTTTTATAGGCATATTTAATAACAGTTAAACCCGAATAGATTTCCAGTCCATTTGGCAGAATGCAATTTCATTGTACCAACAGTGTTGTTATGGATATTAAAGAATGTGATTTTGTATGTTGCTCTCACAAGATATCATTCCATTTACTTAAAGTCACTAGTATAAAATACACATGCTAATTAAACATATGCAATGACATTGATTGTATCAAATATAAATAGAATCCCCTAATAAAAAAAATCCTCAAAGTCACTTCTACAGCTTTGACACAGCTGGTTCACTGCATCTCCAAACTGCCTCCATATCATCTCTTGAGGAAACTTGGGCAAAATGTTACCATCTTCACTAGCGAAAGCATTTTGGTGAAGGTAAAAAAGCATCTGGGAGGATGCCATGAAAGGTTGGTCACAAGCTCTAGAGCAATAAAAAAGTTATGGCGAGGTTGTAACAGTTTCGGTAGCTATGTAACGATACTGTAATGGCTTGGCCACAAGTGGCCAAGGGATAATGAGGTAATCATGGATGGGGGTCCCATGACAGTGAAGAAGCTTTAGTAATAATCAAGTAAATTAAAAAAACAGGTATGGGTACTATTTGTAACCATGAGGACGTTACTGTCATACAAATAAATAATAATAATAATTTGAATTTGAAAATGATTTATGTTTTTCACCATTTTATCAAAGTGGATTAAATAACCAGGCATTGGAGCTTTTCAAAATCCTGAGGAAATTAGCAGTCATAATTTCAACAGTGGTTCGAAATAAAAGATAAAAAATTATGAATCTATTATTAGAATCGAATTAAAAATCATGTTCACAGGTTCCTTTGGTTTTCGCTCATTTCAATACACAGTTCAGTGTTCTTGAATCTGCTCGATAATTTATCTGTCTCTGTGTGGCTCTCCTTAGGACTGCTCAGAATGACTTCAGAGTGAATGACGGTAATGACGGATTTTTTGTTGATAGCTACATCATAATACTGAGGGTGTGTATGCATGTTCAATGTCACATTCTGTAACTCCTCAAATGCTCACTCTTTGCATATTTTTTTAGAAGCACCAGTGGTCCCACTTGCCAAGAGAAAGCGGGGTGAGTTATCCATCCAATCCAGTTGATATTGAATGAATCTTGCCACAATTTACAATTTAAAAATACTATCCCCCCCCCCCCCCCCCCCCATATTTTGTGATACAAGCATTTACATTGTTCAAAAGAAACATCCTATAGTTTCACATATATACATTCATACTTAATATGTACAAATTCAGAAGGTGGCAGAGTAGTAAATAAAATTGACCAATATTTAAAGAACATGTCTTCAGATTCTGTTGACAAACATAAATATCTTGACATCATAGTAACGTCTAGTTTTGGTATAAAACCATTCATGCTGCATCTATAAATATATTGTTTGACGAGTAAAATGATTGCATTTACACGATTATTGTTTTCCCCTTTCATTCCCAAAATGATTATTTTGTTTGTATTGTAAGCTTCAATTGTACCGAGTTCAACCATGATTTAAAAATACTAGTGTTACCTTATAATTGAATCAATTATAAATAGGACATGTGAACCTTGATACAGGACTGTCTCTAATAACAACACTGTATCCTTAATAATATATATCATTTGTAGAATTGCAAAAAAGTGGATTATGTTAATAGGTCCCCGTGTTGATGACAGTGCAACGTCCACACAGGCTGCAAAGAGTTCGAAGCAGAAGTCAGCAGGTATTTATATAAATATTTCAGTGTGGACATGATTTGAGATAATTAGGTATTATGTGCCCCACGAAACTTTTGACTCTTTCTGTAATTCCATGTTCCAAACCTTTTTTCTTTCATGGTATTTTTAGCGTATGGCATATTAGAGGTTTTTTTATTTTTTTTTTATTTATCAGGTTTCAATGGAAACTATTAGAACCTCAAACATGGATCATTTTCTAGCCCTTGTTCTCACAATCTTAGTGGAATAATTTTATGAGCTACAATATATGTCTCCTTCCTACTCAGGCAAAACAGGTGCTTCGATCTGATCCCAATTTTGATGAAAGAAATTCTCATTTCAGACCTGAAAGCAGCCAAGGCTGCCGAACAGACAAGTCGTTTGATGGCTGCAAACGAGGCTGCAAAGAAGTTTTTCCAGGTCAGACTCCCCGTGCCTGCTTCAGCCCAGGTCCCTGTGCCTGCTCCAGCCCAGGTCCCCGTTCCTGCTCCAGCCCAGGTCCCCGTTCCTGCTCCAGCCCAGGTCCCCATGCGTGTTCCAGCCCAGGTCCCCGTTCCTGCTCCAGCCCAGGTCCCCGTTCCTGCTCCAGCCCAGGTCCCCGTTCCTGCTCCAGCCCAGGTCCCCATGCGTGTTCCAGCCCAGGTCCCCGTTCCTGCTCCAGCCCAGGTCCCCGTTCCTGCTCCAGCCCAGGTCCCCGTTCCTGCTCCAGCCCAGGTCCCCATGCGTGTTCCAGCCCAGGTCCCCGTTCCTGCTCCAGCCCAGGTCCCCATGCGTGCTCCAGCCCAGGTCCCCGTGCGTGCTCCAGCCCAGTTCCCCGTGCGTGCTCCAGCCCAGTTCCCTGTGCGTGCTCCAGCCCAGTTCCCCGTGCGTGCTCCAGCCCAGGTCCCTGTGCCTGCTCCAGCCCAGGTCCCCGTTCCTGCTCCAGCCCAGGTCCCCGTGCCTGCTCCAGCCCAGGTCCCCGTTCCTGCTCAAGCCCAGGTCCCTGTGCCTGTTCCAGCCCAGGTCCCCGTGCCTGCTCCAGCCCAGGTCCCCGTTCCTGCTCCAGCCCAGGTCCCCGTGCCTGTTCCAGCCCAGGTCCCCGTGCCTGCTCCAGCCCAGGTCCCCGTTCCTGCTCCAGCCCAGGTCCCCATGCGTGTTCCAGCCCAGGTCCCCGTTCCTGCTCCAGCCCAGTTCCCCGTGCGTGCTCCAGCCCAGGTCCCCGTGCCTGTTCCAGCCCAGGTCCCCATGCGTGTTCCAGCCCAGGACCAGCCCAGGATTCCACCAGCCCAGGTCCCCGTGCCCTTTCCAGCCGAGTTCCCCGTGCCTTTTCCAGCCCAAATCCCCGTGCCTGTTCCAGCCCAGGTCCCCGTACCTGTTCCAGCCCAGGTCCACTTTGCGTGCCCCCTACCCTGCCCAGGTACCAGCCATCCTGACCCAGCCATCCCACACCCTGCCCCAGATCCCAGCCGACCTGTTTTACAGACCTCCAGAACTGTGGTGTGTGTGAACTGAAGGACAGACAGATTGACACTCTGCAGAGCGCAGTCAATCTGTGGAGGGAGAGTGCACTTCGGGCTCAAGAAGAAAAACCGCTTGTTGAAACAAGGTAACTTAATGCTAATACATGATCGCGTGTGCTTACAAGGATTAATTTGCTAAAGATAAATTAATGAACTGATGGTTCAATCTTTATTTTAAATATTTTATATTTGTGAATGTTAGGGCTCTGCAATATACCAATATATGGCAATCCAGATTGTGCAATACAACAATTGTAATATTATTATTTTTGTAATATTTTTGAACCAACCAATATTAAGCCAAATTAAATATTTTAGACAAAATTACATAATAGATATTTAATGTGCAAGGTGTGTTGGTATATGCAATCAGTATTTCACTTTCAAATGTTCAAAAGTATTTTTTAAAGATTATAATGCTTTTTATTTTATATGTAATCTTTCATCTGTATAAAAAGTGGATTATACTTGTTCTTTCAATATTCATTCTGTATATTGCAATATATTGCAATTTAAAATTTGGAGCAATACTCAGCCCTAATGAATTGTGAATTGTTGGTAATCAAAAATGTTTTCGTTTATTCCAGCTCCCACAACTCAGGAGAGCCACTACAAGCCCCTGCGAGGAGTACAAATACCCAAGTGCCACTATGTAAGTGCTCAAATGAACTTTTCTCAAATGTGCAATTTCAATACTTATAGATATTAATGTTTCCTTGACTTGGCATTATTACTGTTATCAAAGTTAACTATTCAAGTGTGCAAGAATGAAATAAACAATATTAATGGATTGTTGACATGTTGCCGAACAACTTCTGGATGCTTATTTATTTTTACTTATCTTTATAGATCATCCTGAATGCTAGTGACCGCATTCCACCTGGGTACCAGCTCCTCGCAGACAGAACCAGACTGGCTGTGCCCATCACATGGTTTGCCCATGTGATGGGAAAGATCCGCCTGACCAGCCCCAGCTTCAAGCTGAAGAAAATAATGGACGGTTTCTTCGGACCTCTTGATTTGGGCAACAGGACTGCTGCCCAATTCAAGGTGGAGAATGCTGCAATCCTGCAGCCGATTGAAGATACATTTTGGCTTTAATTGACACTTAATGTAGTTGTGGCTGTGGGTTTTTATCATGTAAGCTAAATCTTTCTTAATTTTCAATTTCTAACGATAGCTGGTAACTATAGCAGTCATCTATTTTGAAAAACACTTGCAATGCAAACTTAATAAACAAATTTTATGTTCACAGTATTTGCTGGTGATGTTTTGGGGATGGCTTCGGTCAACTTTTCTGACCAACTCTCCAAAAAGATCTGTAGCTTGAGGAAGGCCTTCAAAAACATCAATAAGCCTCCAGGGTTGTTTTTATTGTTATGACTAATAAATATTGGTTGCTGTCATCAAACGCGGCTCTACAGAGACCCTTGCTCAGCTCAACATGCATAGCTAAAATTGTTGCATTCAATAATTAGTTTCTCATTACTTTCAGTCGACCAGCCCTTCCATCCAGACAGCAGATTGACGGAACTCAGTTAGTCTTCACCATGCCAAGCTGCCCCTCTTTGCACTGCTGCCACCATCCTCACCACAGGCTGCAACCCATGGCACCACATGATACCTCACCATGTATTTTCTCCAAAACCTGCCACAGGCTGCAAAACACGGCACATCAGGATGACCCCCCCCCCCCCTACCTCGTCACGGGCTGCAACCCATGGCAGGACATGCTGCCTCCCATACCTCACCACAGGCTGCAACCAAAGGCACCACCCGAAGCACCACAGGCTGCCACCCACAGTACCAACAACAACCAGCCACGGCACCAACCTGCCCATGACACCAGGCTGCCTTCCAACAGCTCAAGAAGCTAACCCCATTACGCTGTCCCATGCGACACATTATGCTGCCACCAATGATGGCGCAAGCTTGTACGTTTTATTAAAACATTTAAATGATTGTGTGATATTTGTCATTTATTAAAGGTTTGCTTTTTAGGATAAATGCTGTTAATATTTTACGACTTAATTACACCTACAGGATGCATCCACTTCTTTGCCACAATCACTGGTGGCTGTAAACTTTTACGACTTAATTACCCTTACATGGTACATCCACTTCTTTGATCACTGGTGGCTGTAAACTTTTACGAGTTAATTACCCTTACATGGTACATCCACTTCTTTGCCACAATCACTGGTGGCTGTAAACTTTTACGAGTTAATTACCCTTACATGGTACATCCACTTCTTTGCCACAATCACTGGTGGCTGTAAACTTTTACGAGTTAATTACCCTTACATGGTACATCCACTTCTTTGCCACAATCACTGGTGGCTGTAAACATTTACGATTCATGGTGCATCCACTTCTTTGCCACAAAGTTACTCTTTGATGATTCATCTATCATTTTACGACTTAATCATCCCTGGTGAAGGTGATAATGTATCTGTGAATGCAGTTGTGACAATGGTAAAATTGTGCTTGCCACGAAACTGTGGATGCTCTTACACAAGAGAATTTTTTTACTAGGGGATACCAATGGAAATTAGCAAAGATGACACAGGCACATAAGGGTATAAATATATACAGCGACAAAAACAATCCTTCAAACAATTTATTCAAAGTGAGCATAAATATTGGCTAGGCTCTTGTTGCAAACGGTATCAGTGTATTTGCATGGGCCACTTAGTTATCCATTGAACAAAGGTTTATAAAGCAAAAACATACTCTATTGCAGCCTTAAACACAGTCATAAAAAAGATTATAGAGATTTAGCTGCCAAGTAAACTTGATTAATAGATGCTTTGAAGTCAGGTGCTGTCTGAGCAATTTGGCCGTTTTGATTTGTTACGAGATTGATTAACAGAAACACAGACTCAAAATGTTACTGGGAAAATAAGAATAATCTCCCTTGTCATAGGTCGGGTCATTTGACGACACTGTAGCAAACGACTTCCAAGTTATCGGTCGCAGCGCAGAAGACACTTTGATATGTCCAGTTATATTGCATGAATTTGATAGGAAAAGTTGAAAAAGTAAACAAATGAAACATCTTAGAGCTAACTATACAAAGTAGCCTTATTATCTTACTCTTTGAATGGCTTTTATGTAATTAATCATTGTATTTGTAATAAAAATATATATCACTTTCCTTTTTTTTAATTGCAGTTTTCATTTTTAGAAAATTTAACGTTTGTTATCAGCCCCTTTTTTCGACCCTTCAAAAACATGCATTAATGATTTTGCGATCCCAATATCTTCAAAGTATGTTAGTTAAGAATGATGATTTATCCGATAGACAGATGATGATGGTATTTCCTGTAGCGAGGGTTTTTTTTAAAAGTCCTCCACCGTAGTTATCAACATGTCCATGTCTCTCCTAATACTGAATGATATTGTGTCTGGTCTAGACATTGTGTAACTTCTTTTTGATGAAGCACGTACTTATGCTTTATAGCAAGTTTGGGACGTATTTATTCAATATTATCCGTCTAAAAATGTAGACAATATACGTTCATACATGTGTTAGCAATTTTTTTAAATCAGGATATGTTGACAGGATATTAAGAGTAAAGAAAACAACGATTAGTTTTTACATTTTATGGTACAATATTTATTGGTGTTTTACGAACGAAAGTGAAATTTATCACAATGTAAGTAAACAGGGCTTAGTTTAGTAATGTATTAATGACAATCTGATTTATCATAATAAAAACGCATATGTAAGATGTGAGAGTTGCAACTCAAAACCTATGTCAATGTTTTGAGTATTCATCAAAATGAAAGGGATGACACCTTATTCAAAACAAAAGTATCTGCCAACTGCTTAACAATAATATAACACACAATGACCTCACAATGTAAAGGAACATTCTGTGTGATGTTTGTGGTGTTTCATTTAAACACAAACATTCTGACCAAAGGGAAATATATAATGATGATGTACAGTAGAACTTGGATATAACGAACTCCAAGGGACCAAAGAATTTAGTTCGCTATATCAGGTGTTCGCTATACGCATGTAATTTTGATGATATTATAAAAGGAAGGGACTTGAAAATCTGTTCGCTATATCCGGTTGTTCGCTATATAAGTGTTCGCTATATCCGTGTTCTACAGTAGAAAAAGCAAAGTTTTTCACATGAAGTGTAACAGTATTATGCAAAAATCTAGTCTGCCATTGTTTTTATTCAAGTAAGATATCCAAATTTACATGAAACATTTTTGTGTACTAGCATAATACTTCTATATAATAAGCACTTTGTCTGGAACGTATTCACAATTTTTTGTTAAATCGAAAATCTTATCTTTAGAACATTTAACAAATTAATAGTGTGTTTTACTTGCTATTTCGACTAGATGAAACAAAGACATATAATGAATAATTTATGTTAGAAAATACTACATATTGATTCGGATATACTTTAGCCAGTATTCAAACGAATACTATTAATGTGCCAGTTTAGATGGTATAGATATGTTTAGATCACAACAAACACAGCGAAGAACATGTGTCCACTATATTTGTAATCACAAATTGTAATGTCATTTTGAAACATTGGTAAACATGCTTCGTGATATGATAAGTATTTCCTCTACATAAATGTATGTTTTAAAGGGGCAGTAGCACGTCTTTTGATAATTTTATATTTTAAATATTTCACTGATAGTTGTAAGGTAATGCTAAAAGTTTTATTTTGACAGTGTCCAAAATCTCATTACACAAGCCAGTCATCCATAGTCAGATGACAAAGTATGAAGATTCACATACATTCTATTGGCGGCCATTTTGTGTGAACACCTTTAATTCATTTTGTGTAAGAAAAAGGAATCGCATGGCTAAACTTAACGTTATATATTTGAATTATTACTGCTTCATTTATTTTAAATACATTGTCTTTCAATTGGAACCATTAATTTTCATTTTCCTGACATCACCTTATATTTCATCTTAAAACGTGCTACTGCCCCTTTAAAACAGAAATACTCTTAAACACCTGCTACTTTAAACCTGTAATGTGGATGCCATTCATTGCTCATAATTGATTTCAAGACTTTTCAATAATAACATGACTGTCGTTTGAACAATCGTGAAAAATCTTATAAAAAACCTAATGAAAGAAAGTAAACAGCGAGGAGATTGGGGACTTGAATTCTTACCGACACAAATGGTAATATCATTTGGAAACGTTTGGAAACTTTATATTTCGAACACTGTAGTTCTTCGCAATCTTTGTTTCTTGATCTGTGTATAACGCACATTTGACATTTCATACTTTTTATGTCAACAAAAAGATACAATTTAGAGATGTTCTTTGAAATTTGCAACGATGACACAGACACATAATGGAATGGGCGCACGGACAAACATTTAACTCATTGCTCAATGAGCATAAACTGTGCCAAGTTTCTGGTTTCAAATTTCATCAATGTAATTAAAATGACAACTTAGTAACCCATTTACATTTTGTTCATAAAACGAAAACATGGCAGATCATAATAGAGAGGATGGAGATTTGTGCAGGGAAAATGTAACTAATTGGTTCAAGGTTGCCTTGAAGCTAGCTGGTACCTTGACGATTTGGTTGTTTTAATTAGTTACAAGATTGCAAAATTGATTACTCGATCACAGACTCACATGTAACATACATGTAGTAGATGAAGAGTGTTTTTCTGCAGTTACGAATTTCCCTTGCACTTACTGTTCGAATTATCTATAGTAATATAACCTTATTGGATGGAATAAGATGAAGGTTCTAACTTACTCAAATAGTACTGGGTGATTAATTATCTTTGAAAAATATTAAAAACTTGTTCACGATGTTCTTCGCTTCCTTTCAAGCTAAGTTACTTGTTAAAAATTGTTATTGTAGTTTTTAAAAAACACTTTTACAAGACTTGCCTTACCTGTCCTAGTCCAAGGGAGACCACTCTACTTTCTAACATGCTTATTAGCTTATCTCTACTTACTCATGACATATGGGACTCAAATATGCACAATGCAATTTACCCGACCTTTGCCATTAATTAAGCTTCATTCATTTAGCAAAGCAGTTTCTGCAGTTGATATAATTGGTGCATTTTCTATCTTTATTTCATTGTCATTGTTGTGATGAAATAAGCATTTATAAGATTTTATAAAACTTGATGTATTTTGTTTTGTCAAGATTAAGGTTGACCCTTTCTCTCCTTAAAAAATATGTTTGTTATTAACTTTGTCTTAAATTGTGGAAGGTTTGATCGAATGATAACAACAAATGACCTACTTACATCCCTTTTTCAGACACCAGAAACACATCAGCATATCAAAATTGTTGATTGATAGGTATAACTAGATGAATAATTATCAGGCAGTATATATTCTTTTAAGATGTAGAACAAGCTATGGGTAAGTCAACAAGCTCCGCAAATATCTACATGTATGTGTAACAATGTTGTACAAAAGTTGTCAGCAACTGTGTGACTATGTGGTAAGCCTTTGTATATGAGTACAATGGATCGTGACATAATTCCCTATTGTGTCCCTACATTACGTTATCCAATCTGCTGTGATGCACAACAGAACATGTGATGTCTCCTCTCAGAACAAAAATAACTATGGAACGTGATTAACACAATCTGGAGAAAGGATTCTGTAAGAACGTTCTAGGATAGCATTCAAGTAGCAGACAGATGAATGTTAGAGTGGAAACAGGCTGCATTTATACATAGATAATCCATGAATAATATATTTTGATTGCAAAATGTTTGCTTTGACTTGTAGATGCAGTGTGATTTTATTTATATATGCTACCAGTCGTCATCTATATTGACATAAGATAGTTTTCTACCATATATTTTTCATTTAGATAAGGCAAATATAATTACAAAAGCAATTCATTCAGTTACAGAGGTCATTACACATGATGATATTAATTTTGATAGGAATGTTTCTTATCGAAATGACCTCGAAGATCAGCACCCATTACTATTAAACCTTCCTTTTGTTGTATACTACCTTGCACATGGCATTGAAAAGTGAGTTAATCTATGCAGAAATTTTTCATTAAAGCGTTTGGTTTTCTTTAAAACAAATACTTTTAATTTTCTTCAACTCGAACTACTTCTTGCTGTACAATTTTTGTATATTTGACTTCATCAATTTGTTGTTGCCATTATGAGTTGGTTTGTCAAAATTACAAATTTGATCCACATAAGACTTCACTGCATACATTTATATACTCTTCTGAATCACTTGACTTTATAACCTGTAGAATTTTGGAAGAAGTGATCCTTGAGACCTTGCGTTTCCTTCAAAGTTACTGTGATGCAGATTAGAAGGATTTTGTCCAAAACATAGAATTTGAGCAAAGAAAGTAAAATAAGACCTATTCAAGAAACTTGTAAACATTACCTTTAAATACAATCTGTAACGTGATTTATTTTTTAATTATTTTTAATTTATTATTTATTAATTGAAATATAGATTGAAAACATAAATGTATTTAATTCTTTATACATTTGTGAAACCAAGTTAACTTCATTGTCAAGTCATTGTTCTGTTGTTAACATGTTTCTGACAAACCGTTAGTGAAGTTACAAAGTTTAACAATTTCTTTCTATTTTCAGAAAATAAGACAAACTATATCAGGATGTTGCTACTTATTTGTCATACGATGGTAGTGTTTTATGTCTGCGACTATCAATGTTATTCTATTCTATTCTACTCTTGCCTTGTCATTCCTCAACCTTGTAATTGGCAAAATGTTTTTGATAACAAAGTTGTTTCGACCTTGACTATTCACGGATATTTACTAGATTTATTTTATTTATTGGAATAAACAGGATATAAAACTTTAATCAAATCATTTTTGTGAACAAATATTTGATTTTCAAAACATTTTATGTTTTGAAATATTTGGAAATTGTCATATATCTTTTTTTATTTTTTTATTTATTGTTTTATTATATGTCTTCTGGATCATATATTTTTGCGTAGTAATATATCATCTTAATTCAACATGAATTGTTATTAATCCATTGAACATAAGAATAAAATGAGAAGATCATACACTCAGGGGCAAAAGAAACGATACCATATAAAATACATGATAGGTCAAGCTACGAGTGATATTTACGGCTGAATCTGGGTTAATTTGTTTCTTCAAGAGCTAACTGAACTAAGTTTTTAATTTCAAAGCTATATCTGTTAACGCTTTTGAAATATTGTTGAAATACAGGCCTTTCAAAAAACGCCGTTTTAAAATCTCCTTAACTAGACGAGATAGGAATGAGAAAATGACCCTTTTTCTTGTTTTTAAACCAACATACAGGCAAAATGCGTGAAGAAATTAACTTCTACCCGGGTTTTTTATATTGATAACATCTTATATTTTTAAGATTTTTACATTTCATAATTTTTATATTCCAATTTAAAAGATTATGACCAGAAATAACATTTAAAAAGCTGTTTTCTGACCCCTCGTATATTTGAACAGTCACAGAGTTATAAATATCATACTTTGATGTTTGAAATTCTTAGTACTTCTTCACAACTAATTTGTCTATCACAAGGGTTCGTAGTCGCATTTCATTTACAACAGGATTTTGTTATGTACTCTTTTGGAAAGTTGGTATCGTTTCTTTTGCCCCTTAGTGTAATTGAATGGTGAGAAGCTAGGTTACATTGTCATAATGATGATTATTTAAAGGGAATACAGAAGAAGGACTCATAACTTACATGTACTTTTGAAGATTAGTGACACAACATTTTATTCTACTGCATATCAAACTGATAATGTTTGTTAAAGGACTTTAATATCTCAGCTAAAAAAAAAAAATTTGTTTTTTTTAATTCCAGCTAGTAGTGAACTTAAAGTTTTAACGTATCAATCACTTTTTCCATATAGTTATGTTTGCGAGATTCTTAGTCTACAAAACATACTATAGTAACTATGGTTCATTTCTATCGGCGTTTGAAATTAATATTGTCCATGTTCAGTGCATTACTCATCTTTTCAACATACCAATATTAAACGTGAAATGTAAATCATTTAGATCTAACTTGCCACTGAAACGACGGGAGAAAGTGGTCCAAAATGCTAAAAACAATTAAATCATCAGATTAACATTGTCAGCTAATATGTCGGTAATATCCCCGAAATGAAGTATTACATTACAAAAGACAATATTGTTGTGTTCTGTGATGGACCTTATAGTGATTACATGAACCTTTGATCAATTGATGTACATTCCTGGTTAACTTGATTCTATGAACCGCAAATATATATATATATTGAAAAGACTTCCTCAACAATCATGATATACTTGTCGCAGATTCAATTATATCTGATAATTCGAGAGGAACTTGTTTTAACAACATACCTTCTTTAAGAATGTGGCTTGAAAGAATATATTGAAACAGATGTTTAAATATCTTTACTGTGTAATGGAAATGGTTAATTATGCATGTTTTGTACATGTCTTACAAATACTCTCTACATCTTTCTCTGCAATTAGGGTTTCTTACTGTTGCTGGTCATGTAGTTTCTTTGTGATATCAACTATAGTTCAGTAAACAAATTGAGGACTAATAATTTAGTGTACAGGAAAAGAGTGGCCAAAATTCAGTATACAAATCATTTGAAATAACATCATATTCATTCTCAATTTGACCCAACTTATTCATATTGACAGACTATATCAACATTGACAAATCTAAAACACACCCTAAATCAGATTATGAAAATATCCAGTCTGGCATTTGAAATGTCTCAAGTTAAGGTATCCAAATCTATATGAATTATCATAATGTTCTACAAATTAAGTACTCTGTCCAGAACTTATTCACAATTTGTAAAATATATTTAGTATCCTCTTTTACTGTTGACTATTGTTCAATGGCCTAACTCGAATTAAAGCATAATCCCTTAGTCTGATATGTTAAGCCAGACTAAACTGGCATGATGCGTCAATGATTGAATATGTTTCTTTGAAAATGTCAACAGTCCGAGTGTTGTCCTTCTCTGTTTATTTCCTGTTGCGACATACAGACTCAGGTTATTTGATTGGGAGCCACATATTGACTGACCTATCAGTCTTGTATTGATGTAAGAAAATATACACAATCACCTTTAGATAAATTTCCCTTGTAGTTGTTATGCTAAGATTTCTTTACCAAAAACTCAGGGGAACATGATACACAGTTTGGCTTTTTTCGTCCTTATGATACCAAACCGGGAAGAATATTGTATTTTGACTTAAGCATTGACACAAATCAAATTCGTTTTTCGGAAAGTCCTTAAACTTTTTTTAATCCTGTTATGTTTTGCCAGTTCTTCAATACTTACCAACTGACTGCTTATCTGCAATATGATATCTACTAGTGAAATGCTAATATTATTTTTTGTATTCAAACATGGAGATGTATACATATGTTCATTTTGTCATAAAAATGCACATGTATCATGTAATCTGATTAGAAATAGAAACATAAAAAAGACTGACTGTTTATCAATTTACAGCAAAATGGGCATATTTATACAGGATCCGTATAACAAAAGAGTTATCATCCAATAAATTCTCAACAAGAATAATTGTAATCTCAATTGTGGAAAACTTAACCATGCTTTCTTTTATCATAACTATTTACACTACGTCAATGTATCAAAGGTGTCCACATTTATTAACCAACATACTTTCCAACACCTGCTATTTAAAAACCTTGTTTTGGATGCCATTCATTCCCCATCAATGATGTCAATAATGTTTTATTAGAGTCAAAAGTGGCAACCTATGTGATCAAGGCTATTTACTGTTCCTAATATCATCACTTGCAAAAACTTATCAAAGCAAGCAAATGTTCCTAGAGGGGACTTGAAATAGTTTCAGAACCTTCTTCATAAACTTATAACTTTGAGTTTTATTAATCAAACAGGGTTCGCATCTCTGGAGATAATGTGGAAATTTGTATACTTTATCAAAAGGTCAGAATATTGATAAGATATATAAATTTAAACATCTTTCTTTAGTACCAACTTAACAGCTGTAAGAGCACGGCATCTTTACGAAGAGATCTACATGTTTGATCAACGTATGTTAAGCATTACTTACATGTACCACAAATTGCATCTTCGAAGGTTAGTTATCTCATCTCACAAATATTTAAAAATACTAAAATATAATGAAGCTACTAAAAAGGATAAAAGTTTAAACATTCTTAACTTTTTTGTCCAACACTTTACATGTCTATATATGTTGAAAGGAAATGGTAAATAAATTAATAAAAGTTTCAGACAAAAAGGTACTTTTCATTGCGTGAACCTTAAACTAAAATATTTGCAACTTTCAAATACTAAAGGTCTCGAATTCAGTATTTCAGCTATCATCGAGAAATGTGGATTGTCTCATGTAATTATATTACACACTTTCCCAGTTGATTGACGTGTATTTACCGTTGAAGAACATCGAGTTCAGTGGCTCCAGCTGACCCTAACTGAATAGACATAATCAATCACCACTGAACAGCATCTGTTTTGTATGAAAACTGCCAAATACCTTTCTAATCAATAACCCTTGTGGTGCTTTCCCCTCTGGGGATTGTCCGTGCAAATCAAGTCTCCTTGCGATTGAAGTTGAAGGCAAGATTAGATGGCGTAGAGATGTCACTGTAAGGGACAGGATAACATGTATTGATGTAAACGCTTTTGAAAATATACTCTATAACCCCTATCTTGTGACCGAAAAGGTTCAGCCAGTTCCGTGGATCAATTCCTTTACAACAAGTTCAAATCAAATAGATCACCCACAAGCAGACATGTGAAGTTTTGAAAAAAGGGGGAAGTATTTCAGTTTTATACATAACTCTCCTGTTTTACAATGGTGTACCCCTGTTATTAGCCTGCATGTGTTAGGGGATCATGGGGTATGATAAAGTGAAAACATTACATTGTATGTACTTTATATACATATATGTGAAAGATAGCTAGAGAATTGTTTAGTTTTTAGTGTATCAACCAGGATACATAGGACACGTATTTAATGAACCTACCATTCTCTGTTTTATATATCATATATGTAATGTGCATGATAGAAATTTCATGATTGAATTAAAGATAAACAAAGAGTGATAAATTTAAAGTATAATGTTAAAGAACATAGTTCTAACGTAGCTTGAAACTTGAACTGCCTTTCAAATATCTTGGCCCAATACCATTTTATTTCCTGTTGTCATTTTGCATGATCTTGTCCTTTCTTATTGACAAACGAGTTTGTTATCCATACTAATTCTTTGCCTCTTCAGGGCCAACATTCTCTTATCTAATGCGATAACTTCATGTTGAATGTCAAATTGAAGAATAGAAAGGTCAGTGTCAAATACATTGAAGAAACTAAATGGTTTCTCATTAAATACTGTCTTCACAAAACGAGTTAATAATATTGTATAAACGATCGAAAGCGAGTTTGACAATTAATCAATCGTGGCTTTCTTGACAGCGGCTCGGCAGCCATTGTGATCGCACTGATTTGTTACGTCACAATAACACTCTACTGTGATGTCATACTTGAATTGTGGTATCCCAGTAGTATAAGATTGCCGTATATACATTACATTTTACATGGATGAGCAACAAAGCACTATATTTTCAGTAGAAGAAACTCTTATTCATTTCTTCGGATCAATGAATAACTAGGAGAATTTAGCATTACGGTAGTTGAAATATGATGTATGCTATCACATTGCTTTCAAAAGGTGTAACTAGTTTCCTGTGTTTTACTCTGGGTTTGAAACATTTACAATTGAATTAGATTTTGGGAAAAATGGGAACAAAAAACATGTGCCCCATGTTTTATATGATGCTTTTAATTCATGAGTTTCGGTTTATATGTTGTAACAAGGAATGTCTATCTTAAAAATTAAATCATTTCATGTGATTGTGCCCAAAGTACATCCATAAAACTATATGTATTAATACCATGTATGTGTTTGATATATTGAATAAACTTATCAAGTTGAGGTATTGCTTCTACTTGAATAACTCAATCCTAACCATTCCTTTTGTTTTGTGCATTCTTGCTAAACGTTCATAAAATTGATTTGTTTTGACTAAAATTCATATGTAAAGCAATCAAAATAATTTGTTGTTGATAAACATAAGAATAATATACCAGAAAACATTTGAAGGGAGACGCTAAACAATAATAGTACCGTAGCAGCTATATGCTATGCATTTAGTTATCTATAATTTTCGAAACACTTGAGCTCTTTTGCACTTCCGTTTCATGGACATTTCTAAGAATTAAATGAGCAAAACCAATATTCGTTTACCCTTTTTTTTGCAAACGAACCATTTGAATTAAATCAAATGAAAATAATTTTGTTGAAAAAGATTAAATGCTAAATAACAGGTTTAGGAACATTGCCCGCTCACCTCCGGTGCAAAAAGGTGGGAGGGTTTGACCAACCTGGCTCAGTCTGGGGAGCCATAATACATCATTTTTAAACAGGAACTGTGTTGTGTAAAAGATGTTTAGTGTCCATGAAATCAATATTCTCAACTGGTTTATCTATTATGTACTGTCTGAATGTTGGATCCAATCCAATCCATAGTTTGTCACGGTATGTACATGTGATCAACCTTTTTATGTAACATTTCCCCTTTTAAATTCGTTTCTGTGATTAATATTTCCTAATAGGTTCAAGTATTGTCACTATCTAATCACATATTGGAAGAACATTGACCTTATTCATATATAGATGTACTGAACTTAAAGCAAGACATTTGAAATTCATGCACGTTTAATAATAGATTTGACAGATTTTCAGCTTGACCACAATTGCATTCTAAATGTGATATCTCAAATGAAGTACATAAGCAAAAACAACAAGCAAAACCAATCTTTTTAAACAAATGCCTTGCTAAATATTACACATTATATCAACCATCGATCATTGCCAGCGTCTTTAACAAGCCACACTTTGTTGAAGTGAATACCTTCCACATAGAGTTCATATTATATAAGCCCACCATCTACCGCTGTGACAACATCGCCAACATACTTCATAAAACATTGTAAGTAGAATCTATATCTCATATTTTGTGTTGCAATGCCAAGAGATCAAATGCGAAATCTAATTTCGGTTATTTGCCCAACTCTATTGCCCCCTAGCGGCCACATCTCCAACACAAGTCAACTCTGTTCCGGAAGGATGTCATGTTCCGAACAAGCTTTTGTTGAACTTCTTTTTTTTTTTTTTTTTATTACAAAAAAGAGGATGTTACATACACATTCAAGTAGTTGGCACAGATCGATGTAACAAAACAAAAAAAGAAAAAGAGAAGGAGTAAGAATAGGAAAAGAAAGGATAGTGGTGCAATGTGAGAGGGTGTATAAAGATGGGTACTCAGTTTATTACGTTAAAATAGTCCGGACCATTTTCTTTGAAAGTCAGGGTCTTCATCCGAGAAAATATGTTTCTCCAAATGGTAATGGTATTTTATAAAAGCTATAAGCTGATTGACATTTAAGTCAGTAGAGCCAATTCGTGTTTTATTTATATATTTGTTTGTTTTTTTGTTGAACTTCTATTTGTTGAAACACGTACCAGAAGCTAGGGATTACTTGAGTACGTGCACAGCTCGATCCGACCTTTCAATCGAAATTTCAAGAGAAGCGTCGACAGGTTATCGCTCGTGATAGTTTGGATGTTCAAAGTTTGCTGATAACGTGTTTTTTTATGTTACAGAACAACCGCATGCACTGTAAACATTAAATAGCCATATATTTCGATTGCATAATTTTTGTTTTGATTTGTAAATGACGTTTGATTGTATTTAAATGTATTACCAGTCATCATCGTGATATTAGGCAAATATAAGAACAAAAGCAAATCATTCAGTTACAGAGGTCATTACACATGATGAGATTAATTTTGATGGGAATGTTTCTTAAAAATTCTTTTAATTTTCTTCAATGTGAAACTTCTTCTTGCTGTACAATTTTAATTTATTTGACTCTATGAACTTGTTATCATTATGAGTTTGTCAAAATTACAAATGTGATCCACATGAAAATTCACTGCATACATATAAAATCTCTTCTCAATCACTTGAGTTTATAACCTGTAGGATTTTGGAAGAAGTGATCCTTGAGACCTTGCGTTTCCATCAAGTTCCTCCTCCAAGTTATTGTGATGCAGATTAGAAAGATGTTGTCCAAAATATAGAATTTGAGCAAAGAGACACTTACAAAGACATTTAAAATAAGAGAACATTAAAGTTGTTGACATTAGTTTTAAATACAATCTGTAACATTATTTATTTTTAAATTATTTGAAATATTGATTGAAAACATAACTGTATTCATATTTGTATACATTTGTGAAACCAGGTTAACTTCAGTGTCAAGTCATTGTTCAGTTGTAAACATGTTTCTAACAAACCATTAGTGAAGTCGTAAAGTCTAATAGTTTGTTTCTATTTTAGGACAATAAGACAAACAATATCAGGATGTTGTTGCGTATTTGTCATCAGATGGTAGTGATTTATAGAGGTTATCATGCTCGTGTGTTTTAGGATCGTAAATATCCTGCATTAGGAATAAACATTGTATTTTGCGAGCCTTGGCGAGCTAAATACATAGTGTTTATTCCTAATGCAGGATATTTACGATCCCAAAACACACGAGCATGATAACTTCTTTATCATACAATGTCATTTTAAAATTAAATTCGAAAAAATGACTAATAATACTATTTTGATAGTTGAAATTGTTTTAAGATTCGCGCATTGATATATGCAAATGAATAGAGCAATGACTCTGACGGTGAATTGACAAAATTTAATTCCTCCTTACATATGCATTTTATTGCCGTTTGAGTAATTTTGTCACGACTCCAAAGTTTTGAAATTTTAAAAATCTATCAAATACGATGATTTTAAAATTAGACACATTTTAAATGGTCTTTTGCGGGATCGAACTGACGTTCTTTAATCCGACGTCATCGAGAGGATGAGTCAATCTCACCAAGGGGCAAGAGTTGCTTCCCTTCGCCTACGTGACAATGGCAGCTTGCGTTGAGACAGCGATTGAACCAACATTTGTGGCCGGAGAGCTAAACTAGATGATAGTCTGTGGATTTCCGAATCCAAACTAAACAATATTAAAGTAAAGAACACCGAAGATGGGTAAATGACGTGTTTGAACATGAGACTTGAACCTTCCTGTGAGTAAGATTGTTCGGTCGGTTTCATTCAAATCGTGATGACAGTGTTTTAGCACTGCTAAGTCATATACATATGGCTAAAGACCCATACAGTTTGTTGTTATATCTTAGATTAACGTTTATGCAATGTATCATTCATATTGTAATACCTCTCTCCGTTACTAGAGGCATTCAAAATGTTAACGCTTGTGACGTCATCGGAATTTTCGAAAGAAGTTCCGACCTTGACCTTTGAAATTTGCATCGGTATCCGTATATGACCCTTAGCCACGCCCAACGGATATCGAAAATATCCGTTGGCTTTATTATGCCGAGAACACTATCCATTGTATGATAAATATCTATATCTGTGACTATCAATGTTATTCTGTTCTATTCTACTCTTGCCTGGAAAAAAATACCATTCTTAAACCTTGTAACTGGCAAAATGTTATTAAAAAAATTGTTTCAACATAGCTTTTACCATGACTTTTTATTCACGGATGTTTACTAGATTTACTTCCTTGGTTTAACAAAATTACACCAACATGCCATAAACAGGGTTTAAAACTTTAATCAAATAATTTTTGTGAACGAATATTTGAGTTATTTCATATTTTGAAATATTTGGTAATTGTGATATATATATCTTTCTTGATCATATATGTTTCAGGATTATACTATTTGAAATCAACATTAATTTGTATAAATCCATTAAACATATGAGAACAGGGGAGGTAACCGACCAACGGAAGGAACAACTCATTGTTGAAAGCAAAGCAAACATTTTAATAACGTTTCGGGAGGCTTGCGCCCCCCTTCATCAGACTTCATCATTAGACAACATATTAGCCACAACTTAGTATACAGATCACTTGAAACTACACCAAGTGTTATAGCATTTTTCATTAAACGAAATCATAACTTTATCTCAAATGGCCAAATACGATAAATACATGTTTTCTATGAAAATTGAAGAACAGCATTTCATGTCCTCCGCAGGTAAATTCACACGTGATCAATATTAGTTATATAACCAATCAAAACAGTGTCAACTCGAACTGTTATTCTGAATTCTTTTGATAAGTTTCCAACATTGATTTTGCGGTGGTTATTGCGATATCAAACTTTCCTATTGTCTAAATATATAAATTTGAACTGATACCGTCGATACTTCTCTATCAATGACACTATTGACATATGTGACCCCGAACAACTCAAGGAGTGGCTCTTTAAGCAATACCTAACTATAACTCTCTAATTTCGATTTTTAAAAACGCCATTGAAATTGCAAAAGTGGTCTGACATGCAATTTCCCCCCAAAAGTTCTACCTTAAGTTGTTAAGTTGCATCGGGACTAGTAAGTCTAAAGTTGTAAGCCAGACTAAATTGGAATGTATCATTGGATGAGTATGTTTGTTTTATAATGCATGGATTTAACATTTTGATTGGTGTTTTAATTGTAATAATACAATTCTAATAAGCATTTTGTAAATTTTGTCTTTAACAGCGTAATAAGTTCGAAAATTCATTAAAAACTATATTGATTTTATTTTTTGATTTGTTTGCCATACTTCAACGATAACTGACGTTTTAGCAATTAACAGCAAACTATTTATTCTTCTGCAGGACCAGTATAACATAGAGAATTATTATTCATGTCTCTTGTCCGCTAAATTTTCATTGACATTAATAGTAATATCAAATGTAGTGAACATTACCATGTTTCCTTTTATCATAACTATTTTCACTACATCAATGTATCAAAGGTGTCCAAATTTATTAACCAAAATACTTTCCAACACCTGCTACTTAAAAACCTTGTTTTAGATCCCATTCATTCCCCATCAATGATGTCAATAATGTTTTATTGGAGTCAAAAGTGGCAACCTATGTGATCAAGGCTATTTACTGATCCTAATATCATCACTTGCAAAAACTTATCAAAGCAAGCAAATGTCCCTAGAGGGGACTTGAAATAGTTTCAGAACCTTCTTCAATAAACTTATAACTTTGAGTTTATTAATCAAAGAGAGTTCGCATCTCTGGAGATAATGTGGAAATTTGTATACTTTATCAAAAGGTCAGGAGTTTGATAAGATATAGAAATTTAAACATCTTTCTTTAGTACCAACTTAACAGCTGTAAGAGCACGGCATCGTTACGAAGAAATCTACATGTTTGATAAACGTATGTTAAGCATTACTTACATGAACTACAACTTACATCTTCGAAGGTTAGTTATCTCATGCAAAAATATTTTAAAATACTAAAATGAAGCTACTAAAAGGATAAAGGTTTAGACATTCCTAAACTTTTTTGTCCAACAGTTTATATATCAATATTTGTTGAAAGGAAATGGTAACTAAATTAATAAAAGTTCAGACAAAAAGGTACTTTTCATTGTGTGAACCTTAAACTAAAATAATTGACTATCAAATACTAAAGGTCTCGAATTCAGTATTTCAGCTATCATCGAGAAATGTGGATTGTCTCATGTAATTATATGACACACTTTCCCAGTTGATTGACTTGTATTTACTGTTGAAGTACATCGAGTTCAGTGGCTCCAACTGACCCTAACTGAATAGACATAATCAATCACCACTGAACAGCATCTGTTTTGTATGAAAACTGCCAAATACCTTTCTAATAAATAACCCTTATGGTGCTTTCCCCTCTGGGTATTGTCGGTGCAAATCAGGTTTCCTTGCGATTGAAGTTGGAGGCAAGATTAGATGGCGTAAACATGTCACTGTAAGGGACAGGATAACATGTAAGGATGTAAAATCTTTTGAAAATATACTCTGTAACCTCTATCTTGTGACCGAAAAGGTCCAGTTAGTTCCGTAGATCAATTCGTTTACAGCAAGTTCAAATCAAATAGATCACCCAAAAACACAGATGTGACGTTTTTAAGGAAATGGAAAATTTTACATATCTGTCAGTTTTTATACAAAACAAATACTGTTCTACAACGGTGTACACCGTTATTAGCCTTTGATTGTGTTAGGGGATCATGGGGTATGATAAAGTGAAAAACATTACATTATGTGTACGATATGAACAATTATGTATCAACCAGGTTACATAAGATACATCATTTATTGAACCAACAATTCTCTGTTGTATATATCAGGTATGTGATGTGCATGATAAAAATTATGTTTCTTTTAAAATTGTATTTAAGATAAACAAAGAGTGATAAATTTAAAGTATAATGTTAAAGAACATAGTTCAAACGTAGCTTGAAACTTAAACTGCCTTTCAAATATCTTGGCCCAATACAGTTTTATTTCCTGTTGTCAATTTGCATGATCTTGTCCATTTTTATTGACAAACGAGTTTGTTATCCATACTTATTCTTCGCCTCTTCAAGGCCAATATTCACTTATCCAATGCGATAAACTCATGTTTAATGCCAAATTGAAGAATATATAAGTCAGTGTCAACTACATTGAAGACACTAAACGATTTCTCATTAAATACTATCTTCACAAAACGAGTTAATAATATTGTATAAACGAGCGATAATATGTTGTTACAAGGAATGTTTATCTTCAAATTAATTCATTTCATGATCATTGTGGCCATAAGTTCATCCATAAAACTATATTATAATTATACCATGCATGTGTTTGATATATTGAATACATTTATAAAGTTAAGGTATTGATTCTACTTACATTTCTCAATATAACCATTTCCTATTTTAGTTCATAAAATCATTTTTACTAAAATTCTAATTTAAAACAACCAATTTTGTTGTTGATTAATAAATAACAATTATATACCAGAACACATGTGAAGAGAGACGCTGAACAATAAAAGTACCTTAGCAGCTATATGCTTTGCAATTAGCCACCTATAATTTCAGAAACACTTGAGCTCTTTTGCACTTCAGTTTCCCGGACATTTTTAAGAATTAAAAGAGCAGAACCGATATTCGTTAACCCTTTCTGTTGCAAATGAACCATTTAAACTAATCTAAATGAAAGTGAATTTTGTTGAAAAAGATTAAACGCTAAATAACAGGTTTAGGAACATTGTCCCCTCACCTCCGGTGCAAATAGGTGGGAGGGTTTGACCAAACTGGCTCAGTCTGGGGAGCCATGATACATCATTGTTAAACAGGAACTGTGTTGTGTAAAAGATGTTTAGTGTCCATGAAATCAATAATCTCAACTGGTTTATCTATTATGTACTGTCTGAATGTTGGATCCAATCCCGTCCATAGTTTATTACGGGATGTACATGTGATCAACCTTTTTATGTAACATTTCCCCATTTAAATTCTTTACTGTGATTAAGATTTCTTAATAGGTTCAAATAGTGTCACCATCTAATCACACATTGGAAGAAAGTTGACCTTGTATTGTATTTAACTTAAAGCAAACGTTTTGGAACTTATGCACATTTAATATTCGATTTGACAGATTTTCAGCTTGACCACAATTATATTCTAAATGTGATATCTTAAATGTACTATATAAACAAAAACAACAAGCAAAAGAACTCTTGTAAACAAAGCTTTGCTAAATTATACACAATCTAACAACCATCGATCATTGCCAGCGTCTTAACAAAGTACACTTTGTCGAAGTGAATACCTTCCACATAGAGATTTTATCCTATATAAGTCCACCATCTACCGCCGTGACAACATCGCCAACATACTTTATAAAACATTGTAAGTAGAATCCAGATCTAACATATTGTGTTGCAATGACTCTGCCAAGAGTTCAAATGCGAAATCTAATTTCGGTTATTTGCCCAACTCTATTGCCCCCTAGCGGCCACATCTCCAACACAAGTCAACTCTGTTCCGGAAGGATGTCATGTTCCAAACAAGCTTTTGTTGAACTTCTGTTTGTTGAAGCACGTACCAGAAGCTAGGGATTACTTGAGTACGTGCACAGTTCGATTGGACCTTTCAAACTGACTTCAAGAGAAACGTCGACAGGTTATCGCTTGTGATAGTTTGGATGAAGTTTGCTGATAACGTGTTTTTTTATGTTACAGAACAACCGCATACATTGTAAACATTAAATAGCCATATATTTCGATTGCATAATTTTTGTTTTGATTTGTAAATGCTGTTTGATTGAATTTAAATGTATTACCAATCATCATCTTTATTGACATTAGATAGTTTTCAACCATATATGTTTCTTTTAGATCAGGCAAATATAAGAACAAAAGCAATGTTTCTTATAAAAATGACCTCTACGATCAGCACTCATTAGTATAAAACCTTCTACATGTTGTATACAACCTTGCATATTGCATAAATTTTTCATTAATGCATTTGGTTTTTGTTAAAACAAATTCTTTAAATTTTCATGAACTTGAACTACTTCTTGCTGTATACTCTGTTGTATATTTGACTGCATCAATTTGTTGTTAACATTATGAGTTGGTTTGTCAAAATTACAAATGTGATCCACATAACATTTCACTGCATACATATTCTCTTCTGAATCACGTGATGTTTTAACCTGTTGAATCACTAGAATGTTTTGAAGAAGTTTATGACCTGTAGAATTTTGGAAGAAGTGATCCTTGCGTTTCCTTCAAAGTTAGTGTGATGCAGATAAGAAAGTTTTTGTCCAAAATATAGAATTTGAGTAAAGTGACACTTAAAAAGACATTTAAAATACGGCCTTTTCAAGACACTTTAAAGTTGTTTACATTACCTTTAATACAATTTTTTTTATGTTATTTGAAATATAGATTGAAAACATAAATGTTTTCACTTTTTATACATTTGTGAAACCAGGTTAACTTCAAGTCAAGTCATTGTTCAGTTGTAAATATGTTCCTGACAAACCATTCAGGGAGTTACAAAGTTTAACAATTTCTTTTTATTTTCAGAAAATAAGACAAACAATATCAGGATGTTGTTGCTTATTTGTCATACGATGGAAGTGATTTATATCTGTGACTATCAATGTTATTCTATTCTATTCTACTCTTGCTTGTCGGACTTTTAAGGAAAAAATACCATTCTTAAACCTTGTAACTGGAAATGGTTTCGACATAGGTTTTATCATGACTGTTTGTTCACTGATGTGTACTAGATTTACTTCCTTTGTTTAGCAAAATTGCATCAACCTGCAATAAAAAGGGTTTTTGTGAACGAATATTTGAGTCATAGCATTTCATATTTTGAAATATTTTGAAATTGTTATGTATCTTTCTTGATCATATATGTTCAAGAATATACTATTTTAAATCAACATTAATATGTATAAATCCATTAAACATATGAATACGTTGAGAAGATCATACTTTAGTGTTGCGAAGCTAGTTTACATTGTCATAGTGATGATTGATTGAAGGGAATACTTACAGAAGAAGGACTCATAACTGAAAGATTAGTGACACAACACTTTATTCTACTGCATATCAAACTGATAATGTTTATTGAAGGGGTTTAATATCTCAGCTAACATGAATAATGAATGCTTTTATAAGTAATTCCAGCTAGTAGTGAACTTAAAGTTTTAACGGGTCAAAAACTTTTTCCATGTGGTTATGTTTGCGAGTATTTGATAAATAGACTCTTATTCTACAAAATATATACTATAGCAACTTTGTTTCATTTCTATCTTCGTTATAGCATTATCCATGTTCAGTTCATTACTCAACTTATCAACATACCTATATGAAACGTGAGATATAAATCATTTAGATGTAAATTGCCATAGTGAACATAACCATGCTTCCTTTTATCATAACTATTTTCAGTACATCAATGTATCAAATTTATTAACCAAAATACTTTCCAACACCTGCCACTTAAAAACCTTGTTTTGGATGACATTCATTCCCCGTCAATGATGTCAATAATGTTTTATTAGAGTCAAAAGTGGCAACCTATGTCATCAAGGCTATTTAGTGATCCTTATATCATCACTTACAAAACCTTATCAAAGCAAGCAAATGTCCCTAGAGGGGACTTGAAATAATTTCAGAACCTTCTTCATAAACTTATAACTTTGAGTTTTATTAATCAAACAGGGTTCGCATCTCTGGAGATAATGTGGAGATTTATACACTTTATCAAAAAGGTAAGGATTTTGATAAGATATAGAAAATTAAACATCTTTCTTTAGTACCAACTTAACAGCTGTAAGATCACGGCATCTTTACGAAGAGATCTACATGTTTGATCAACGTATGCTAAGCATTACTTACATGTACTACAACTTACATCTTCGAAGGTTAGTTATCTCATGCAAAATATTTTAAAATACTAAAAGGGAGCTATTAAAAAAGGATAAAGGTTTAGACATTCCTAAACTTTTTTGTCCAACACTTTACATGTCGTTATATGTTGAAAGGAAATAGCAACTAAATTAATAAAAGTTTCAGACAAAAAGGTAATTTTCATTGTGTGAACTTTAACTAAAACAATACAACTTTCAACTACTAAAGGTCTCGAATTCAGTATTTCAGCTATCATCGAGAAATGTGGATTGTCTCATGTAATTATATGACACCCCAGTTGATTGACGTGTATTTACTGTTGAAGAACATCGAGTTCAGTGGCTCCAACTGACCCTAACTGAATAGACATAATCAATCACCAGTGAACAGCATCTGTTTTGTATGAAAACTGCCAAATACCTTTCTAATCAATAACCCTTATGGTGCTTTCCCCTCTGGGTATTGTCCGTGCAAATCAAGTCTCCTTGCGATTGAAGTTGGAGGCAAGATTAGATGGCGTAGAGATGTCACTGTAAGGGACAGGACAACATGTATGGATGTAAACGCTTTTGAAAATATACCTTTTAACCTCTATCTTGTGACCGAAAAGGTTCAGCCAGTTCCGTGGATCAATTCCTTTACAACAAGTTCAAATCAAATGGATCACCAACAAGCAGACATGTGAAGTTTTAAAAAAAAGAGGGAAGTAGTTCAGTTTTATACATAACATCTCCTGTTTTACAATGGTGTACCCCGTTATTAGCCTTTGCATGTGTTAGGGGATCATGGGGTATGATAAAGTGAAAACATTACATTGTATGTACTTTATGTGAAAGATAGCTAGAGAATTGTTTAGTTTTTAGTGTATCAACCAGGATACATAGGATATGTATTTAACGAACCTACCATTCTCTGTTTTATATATCATATATGTAATGTGCATGATATAAATTTCATGATTGAATTAAAGATAAACAAAGAGTGATAAATTTAAAGTATAATGTTAAAGAACATAGTTCTAACGTAGCTTGAAACTTGAACTGCCTTTCAAATATCTTGGCCCAATACCGTTTTATTTCCTGTTGTCAATTTGCATGATCTTGTCCTTTCTTATTGACAAACGAGTTTGTTATCCATACTTATTCTTTGCCTCTTCAGGGCCAATATTCTCTTATCTAATGCGATAAATTCATGTTGAATGTCAAATTGAAGAATAGATAAGTCAGTGTCAAATACATTGAAGAAACTAAACGGTTTCTCATTAAATACTGTCTTCACAAAACGAGTTAATAATATTGTATAAACGATCGAAAGCGAGTTTGACAATTAATCAATCATGGCTTTCATGACAGCGACTTGGCTGCCATTGTGATCGCACTGATTTGTTACATCACGATAACACTCTACTGTGACGTCATACTTGAATTGTGGTATCCCAGTAGTATAAGATTGCCGTATATACATTACATTTTACATGGATGAGCAACAAAGCACTATATTTTCAGTAGAAGAAACTCGAATTCATTTCTTCGGATCAATGAATAACTAGGACAATTTAGCATTACGGTAGTTGAAATATGATGTATTCTATCACATTGCTTTCAAAAGGTGTAACTAGTTTCCTGTGTTTTACTCTTGGTTTGAAACATATGCAATTGAATTAGATTTTGGGAAAAATGGGAACAAAAAACATGTGCCCCATGTTTTATATGATGCTTGTAATTCATGAGTTTCGGTTTATATGTTGTAACAAGGAATGTCTATCTTAAAAATTAAATCATTTCATGATAATTGTGCCCAAAGTACACCCATAAAACTGTAAATATTAATACCATGCATGTGTTTGATATATTGAATAAACTTATCAAGTTCAGGTATTGATTCTACTTAAATTTCTCAATATTATCCATTCCTATTTCAGTTCATAAAATCAATTTTTTTACTAAAATTCTAATTTAAATCAATCTTAACTTTGTTGTTGATTAATAAATAACAATTATATACCAGAAGACATTTGAACAATAAAGGTACCTTAGCAGCTATATGCTTTACCTATAATTTCTGAAACACTTTTGCACTTCCGTTTCACGGACATTTTTAAGAATTAAATGAGCAAAACCGATATTCGTTAACCCTTTTTTTTGCAAACGAACCATTTGAATTAAGAGGTTTAGGAATATTGCCCCCTCACCTCCGGTGCAAATAGGTAGGAGGGTTTGACCAAACTTGCTCAGTCTGGGGAGCCATATGCATGATACATCATTGTTAAACAGGAACTGTGTTGTGTAAAAGATGTTTATTGTCCATGAAATCAATAATATCAACTGGTTTATCTATTATGTACTGTCTGAATGTTGGATCCAATCCCTTCCATAGTTTATTTCGGGATGTACATGTGATCAACCTTTTTATGTAATATTTCCCCATTTAAATTCTTTACTGTGATTAATATTTCTTAATAGGTTCAAGCACTGTCACCATCTAATCACACATTGGAAGAAAGTTGACCTTATTCATATTTAGATGTATTTAACTTAAAACAATTGTTTGGAAACTTATGCACGTTTAATATTCGATTTGACAGATTTTCAGCTTGACCACAAATGTATTGTTTATGTGATATCTCAAATGAAGTACATAAGCAAAAACAACAAGCAAAACAATCTTTTTAAACAAATGCCTTGCTAAATATTACACATTATATTAACCATCGATCATTGCCAGCGTCTTTAACAAGGTACACTTTGTAGAAGAGAATACATTCCACATAGGTTCATCCTATATAAGTCCACCATCTACCGCCGTGACAACATCGCCAACATACTTCATAAAACATTGTAAGTAGAATCCAGATCTCATATATTGTGTTGCAATGACTCAAATGCGAAATCTAATTTCGGTTATTTGCCCAACTCTATTCCCCTCTAGCGGTCACATCTCCAACACAAGTCAACTCAGTTCCGGAAGGATGTCATGTTCCGAACAAGCTTTTGTTGAACTTCTATTTGTTGAAGCACGTACCAGACGCTAGGGATTACTTGAGTACGTGCACAGTTCGATTGGACCTTTTATACTGACTTCAAGAGAAGAGTCGACAGGTTATCGCTCGTGATAGTTTGGATGAAGTTTGTTCATAACCTGTTTTTTAATGTTACAGAACAACCACATGCATTGTAAACATTAAATAGCCACGAGAACGTGAGACGATTGGTAATGCTTACAAAATCATCAATATATTATTTTTCAAATATTGAGATATTAGAAAAATATTGAATAAAATGCTATTCTCGGAGAAAAAAACCCTTAAGAAAATAGCCACGAGAACGTGAGATGATTGGTAATGCTAAAATCATCAATATATTATTTTTCAAATATTGAGATGTTTGAAAAATATTGAATAAAATGGTACTGTCGGAGAAAAACCCTTTACACCATTATTTTATGATAGGGGAGAGCGGGGCACATTGGGACAGAATTTACTCTCTGCAACATATCTTCTATTCCAATTGAATCAAATAAACAATAAGAACATTTTCTGGTCAACAGCGTTATGATGAACATCTTACCAAAGTGAAAATATCACATACACAACAGCAACTGAGCTAAAGAGATTTAAAAAAATATATATTTGTGTCCCAATGTACCCACAGTTTGGGCACATTGGGACAGACTTTGGGGTGCATTGGGACGCAAACAACTTGAACACAAAATATTAATATATGATTCCATTTCTAATAGTATTAGTCCTTCCAACAACAACCTTGATAACATAAACAATGTTTGACAATTACTTCAAGTAAATTATTTGCAAAAAGATCTGTTTATAATTAAACAAATACAAATCTATTTTTAAGCTTATAACTCACATTAAATTCAGCATTTTTTGGCATAAACAATACATACAATTGTTCCAAAATATCTATGTATGTGGTAATTTGAAATTGACTTTAATATTGCCAATATTTTTTTAAAAGCACTTTTTTATAATGATGGGTTACAATGGGTTAATTATGACAAATGGTTAGATAAAAAAATATTCACTAAGATCATGTCACTCTCAATTGCTTCAAAGATTGAACTGTTCAAAACAATTTCTAGGTCATTAAACTTTAATTGTATAACAATGATATTATGATGATCAACTGGAATCACCTGTATGGGTTGGATTGTATGGATGTCCTATTATGCACACCAGGCAACATGTCCCAATGCACCCCAGTCAACATGTCCCAATGCACCAACACCTACCTTTGCAATGTTTTTGTGACCTCATGACATAACCATGTGACAAACTGCTTTACATGTATATCTTTTATCTGAGTACCAATAAATGATTATTCAATAAAGTATCACGCTTTTTGATGCAAGCTACATGTATATTACCAGGGATGTAGCCTTTAATGATCTGTAATGTTAAGAAAGATAGATTAAAGGATAACACACAATAACCCATTTAATGAAATGTGGATCCGTGTTTATTGTATTACTATGGGCTCGAGTGTCTTTGTTAGGAATTTAAGGCTTGGGACAGTTCCTTTTTGGGTACGCATTCATCCACAGCAACTATTACTGCAATGCTTTGCACTAGAGACAACTAAACTGAATCTATCCATAACAAAAAATCATTATTTATAGTTACTAATTTATTTCTATCTTTATGGTTTATGTAAGGTTTAACAAAATTGGAATTTGTGTGTATATTCAATATTAGACACAAATTTTACAATATTTTAAAATCTGTATCGAAAAACGTAATGGCTTTACAAGAAGTACTACGTGTTGACAAATAAATGTATGAACCAAAATCCTGCATATTTCCGACAACAGTATTACATCAATATTTAATTCTAAAAACACATTTGCGGAATCATACGTACATTCAAGTGCAACTTATTAAAGATCCAACAAGGCTTACGTTGTATTAAAATGTCTACAACCTTTACACATTTGTAAAACGACCTATACTTCCTTTGAAAAGTTATCCTCAAATTATATGATTTTACATTTTTAACATTTCTTGAACAAGACTCACTGTTACGTAACAAGACTTAGCTAATTAAGGTTGTGAGGTACAGGTCGAAATCGTAGTTGTCAGGAAAGTAATTTCCCCATTTACCGTCTTGCATGCATAGCTCTCGTTAAACGACATAAATTATTCACAGCGACATTTTCACAGGCAAAGAGAAAGTAATCAACTGTAAGTTTTAATACCGGACTCATTATATTGCCAGTACGAGACGCTGCTTTGCACTACACGATGATGAATATCTGAGCATTCCGCTGACGTCACATTGTCTTACTTCCGTCCCACGCTGATTACATAATTGGCCATATCTGTCTCTCAGTGAATTTTAAATAAGATGAGGTGGTGCATGGACGAGAAAATGTATTTCATTGATGGAAATCTATAACAGATTAATATTCTTCAATACACACGTTAATGATACTTTTTACTTTTCCAATGGGCTGATTTATACTTATTTGTGGACGAACTTCTAAGGACAAATTAGATATTCAAGAATGAATCTATGCTTTTAGTGAACATACCTATTATATTTCGTAAAACAAAATATAGATAAGGGATATTAAATATAGAAAATTATAGATGTAATGCACGTATGAATAGCCTGTTATTGTTTAAACTCTAAGCTAAAGGGGTAAGTAAATAAGGATATATGAAAGTTTAATAAGTGTAGCAAAGGATACTTAGACAAAATCATAAAGACGTTTCAATCGAATTTACTTATGCAATTGAACAAACCTTTTATAACCGTTAAAATCAATATATAACACACATGTCGCTTTCATTGATAAACAATATTTTCACATTCATTCCACACTGTAGGTGTATTGGAGACGAAGATCTAGCCTGTTTTTCTGATGATGGAAGGGACATAACTCTTACTTTTACACCAAAGCTTAAGACAGCACGGCTTAACTCCCTTCTGCGGTGTCATAGATTAACCATTGCAGAATAGAATCATTAAGCGAAAACTATTGTTGTTTACGGTGGGAAACGCAACCTTAAATATAGTCGCAAGCGACGACAAACGGATTCAGCGCTGTATGGTGTTAAATGTAATGCACAAAGGTAATGATTTCAGTCAAAAGCTTATGGGTTATAATCTTTTGTTGATGATTAACGCAATTTGCAAACAAACAGTTATCAAATGCATTTAAAACGCATGCAGGGTTGACAAAATTCAGAGGTCCGTAACTCAATGTAAATGTAGTAACTGAATTTATTGTTAATTTTTAAAAGATTTTGTATTCTTTTGGCTTTCTAATGATATACGGAACAATGATTTGTAGTCTATCACTGATGACTAACAACTTTTTTAACATACCTGTATCCTATGCATTCAAAACGAAAGCAGAATTGACAATATTCAAAGGGCTGTAACTCAATGTAAAACAAATATAGAAATTTTCTGTCAAATTTTTAAAAAATCTTTAGGCTTTTGGCTTCCATATGATGTATAGAACTAAGCGTTATCGTACGCCGTTGATTCGCTACGATATTTCAAACATACCCACCAAAACACCACATGTCCAAAATGCAAAGTTTGACCTCTGCTCCTGACCGGAAATGACTGTTCGCGAGCGATTTTATTCTTTTATCTTAAAGGGCTTGCCAATGTCTAACTCTCATGCAAAAATCATAAAATTCTATGGTCTGGGTTTTGAGTTATCTGCCCTTGAAGTTTGCGATTTTTACATTTTTGTCAACTTTGAAAAATCACAGCAAGAAAAGTATTGCAGTTAGAACTTTGTAGAAGTCAAATTCAGAACTACAATGCTTCAGCTACATTGAGTATAAATTTCAGCTCTCTAGTGCAAGTATCTTCAGAGAAGAAGATTTTCAAAGGTGGGTGGGGTCAGAAATGGTCGAAAATGCACTAAAAGCAAGATGGCGGCCAAACCACGTGACCTACGAATTTGCCATGATTTGTTTTTTTGCAGCATTTTTGATTGCGCATCTTTTAAAACAAAATTCAAGTCTCTAAGTTCATTTTGAAAAAAAAATCAATGTTAAATTTTCGATTTTGAAATCGAATTGCACCTTTAATGTACCGATCGATTTGGCCCAAAAGCTTATTGTCGCCATTCCACAACAAGGTCTACCAGCCTGTGAAATTTGGCTTTGATAGCATTAGCCGTTTGGGCTGAAAGTTGACCACAAAATTCGTGGAATAATAAAAAAAAAAAAATAAATATAGTCGCAAGCGACGACAAACGGATTCAGCGCTGTATGGTGTTAATGTAATGCACAAAGGTAATGATTTCAGTCAAAAGCTTATGGGTTATAATCTTTTGTTGATGATTAACGCAATTTGCAAACAAACAGTTATCAAATGCATTTAAAACGCATGCAGGGTTGACAATATTCAAAGGTCCGTAACTCAATGTAAATGTAGTAACTGAATTTATTGTTAATTTTTAAAAGATTTTGTATTCTTTTGGCTTTCTAATGATATATGGAACAATGATTTGTTGTCTATCACTGATGACTAACAACTTTTTTAACATACCTGTATCCTATGCATTCAAAACGAAAGCAGAATTGACAATATTCAAAGGGCTGTAACTCAATGTAAAACAAATATAGAAATTTTCTGTCAAATTTTTAAAAAAAATTTAGACTTATGGTTTTCATATGATGTATAGAACAAAGCGTTATCGTACGTCGTTGATTCGCTACGATATTTCAAACATACCCACCAAAACACCACATGTCCAAAATGCAAAGTTTGACCTCTGACCCTGACCGGAAATGACTGTTCGCGAGCGATTTTATTCTTTTATCTTAAGGATCTTGCCAATGTCTAACTCTCATGCAAAAATCATAAAATTCTATGGTCTGGGTTTTGAGTTATCTGCCCTTGAAGTTTGCGATTTTTAGATTTTGGTCAACTTTGAAAAATCACAGCAAAAAAAGTGTTGCAGTTAGGACTTTGTAGAAGTCAAATTCAGAACTACAATGCTTCAGCTACATTGAGTATAAATTTCAGCTCTCAAGTGCAAGTATCTTCAGAGCAGAAGATTTTCAAAGGTGGGTGGGGTCGGCAATGGTCGAAAATGCACTAAAAGCAAGATGGCGGCCAAACCACGTGACCTACGAATTTGCAATGATTTCGTTTTTTGCAGCATTTTTGATTGCGCATCTTTTAAAAAAAAATTCAAGTCTCTAAGTGCATTTTGAAAAAAAAATCAATGTTAAATTTTCGACTTTGGATTCGAACTTGACCTTTAATGTATGGACCGATTTGGCCCAAAAGCTTATTGTCGCCATTCCTCATCAAGGTCTACCAGCCTGTGAAATTTGGCTTTGATAGCATCAGCCGTTTGGGCTGAAAGTTGACCACAAAAATCGTGGAATAATAATAATAAAAAATATAGTCGCAAGCGACGACAAACGGATTCAGCGCTGTATGGTGTTAAATGTAATGCACAAAGGTAATGATTTCAGTCAAAAGCTTCTGGGTAATAGTCTTTTGTTGATGAGTAACGCATTTTGCAAACATACAGTTATCAAATGCATTTAAAACGCATGCAGGGTTGACAATATTCAAAGGTCCGTAACTCAGTGTAAATGTAGTAACTGAATTTATTGTTAATTTTTAAAAGATTTTGTATTCTTTTGGCTTTCTAATGATATATGGAACAATGATGTGTCGTCTATCACTGATGACTAACAACTTTTTTAACATACCTGTATCCTATTCAAAACGAAAGCAGAATTGACAATATTCAAAGGGCCGTAACTCAATGTAAAACAAATATAGAAATTTACTGTCAAATGTTTAAAAAGTCTATAGACTTTTGCTTTCATATGATGTATAGAACAAAGTGTTATCGTACGCCGTTGATTCGCTACGATATTTCAAACACACCCACCAAAACACCACATGTCGAAAATGCAAAGTTTGACCTCTGACCCTGACCGGAAATGACTGTTCGCGAGCGATTTTATTCTTTTATCTTAAAGACCTTGCCAATGTCTAACTCTCATGCAAAAATCATGAAATTCTATGGTCTGGTTTTTGAGTTATCTGCCCTTGAATTTTGAGATTTTTACATTTTGGTCAACTTTGAAAATTCACAGCAAGAAAAGTATTAACGTTAGGACTTTCTAAATTGCAAATTAAGAACTACAATGCTTCAGCTACATTGAGTGTAAATTCCAGCTCTCTGGTGCAAGTATCTTCAGAGGAGAAGATTGTCAAAGGTGGGTGGGGTCGGAAATTGCCGAAAATGCACTAAAAGCAAGATGGCGGCCAAACCACGTGACCTACGAATTTGCCATGATTTCGTTTTTTGCAGCATTTTTGATTGCGCATCTTCTAAAAAAAAATTCAAGCCTCTAAGTGCATTTTGAAAAAAAAATCAATGTTAAATTTTCGACTTTGGATTCGAACTGGACCTTTAATGGACGGGTCGATTTGGCCCAAAAGCTTATTGTCGCCTTTCCTCAACAGGATCTACCAGCCTGTGAAATTTGGCTTTGATAGCATCAGCCGTTTGGGCTAAAAGTTGACCACAAAATTCGTGGAATAATAATAATAAAAAAAAAAAAAATAAACACGCCAATAACAATAAGGATTCAGCCTTATGGCTGAATCCTTAAATATAGTCGCAAAGCGACGATTACAGGATTCAGCCAAATATATGAGTGCTTGAGGCCATTTGTAGCAACTTTGGCATGATTTATTTTTTAAGGGGGGGAAAAGCTGTTTTGAGGTCATTTTTTCCATACCTACCATTTCAAGTGCACATAACTCGAAAACTTGAATTGATATCTGCCTGAAATTCTCAGAGCTGACAGACAAGTAGTCAGACTGCAGGGATAAAGGGAGAGAAGGGGACAGAGGACAGAGGAAGAAGAAATATACTTGAAATTCCATTTTTTTTTTTTTTTTTTTTTTTTTTTTTTTATAAGTCCAGACTTCATTGGCCATTTGCGGTGTTGCCCTGCCCTTGGGAAGGATTTTTATCAAATAAAATCGAAAAAAGTGCTTTTTTTTCCAAGCCATTATTTCCGAGAAAAAAAAATTTGCGATTTTATTCTTTTATCTTAAAGACCTTGCCAATGTCTAACTCTCATGCAAAAATTATCAAATTCCCTGGCTAGGTTTTTGAGTTATCTGCCCTTGAATTTTGCGATTTTTAGATTTTGGTCAACTTTGAATGGTCACAGCAGAAAAAGTATTAACGTAAGGACTTTCTAGAAGTCAAATTAAGAACTGCAATGCTTCAGCTACATTGAGTATGAATTTCAGCTCTTTAGTGCAAGTGTCTTCAGAGAAGAAGATTGTCAAAGGCGGGTGGGGTCGGCAACGGTAAAAGCAAAATTTCCAAAATGCAAAGTTTGACCTCTGACCCTGACCGGAAATGACTGTTCGCGAGCGATTTTATTCTTTTATCTTAAAGGTCTTGCCAATGTCTAACTCTCATGCAAAAATCATAAAATTCTGTGGTCTGGTTTTTGAGTTATCTGCCCTTGAAGTTTGCGATTTTTAGATTTTGGTCAACTTTGAAAATTCACAGCAAAAAAAGTGTTGCAGTTAGGACTTTGTAGAAGTCAAATTCAGAACTACAATGCTTCAGCTACATTGAGTGTAAATTTCAGCTCTCTGGTGTAAGTATCTTCAGAGGAGAAGATTGTCAAAGGTAGGTGGGGTCGGAAATTGCCGAAAATGCACTAAAAGCAAGATGGCGGCCAAACCACGTGACCTACGAATTTGCCATGATTTCGTTTTTTGCAGCATTTTTGATTGCGCATCTTTTAAAAAAAATTTCAGGTCTCTAAGTGCATTTTGAAAAAAAAATCAATGTTAAATTTTCGATTTTGGAATCGAACTGGACCTTTAACGTATGGGCCGAATTGTCCCAAAAGCTTATTGTCGCCATTCCACAACAAGGTCTACCAGCCTGTGAAATTTGGCTTCGATAGCATCAGCCGTTTGGGCTGAAAGTTGTCCACAAAATTCGTGGAATAATAATAATAAAAAAAAAAAACACGCCAATAACAATAAGGATTCAGCTTGAAAAGCTGAATCCTTAAAAATAATAAACACGCCAATAACAATAAGGATTCAGCCTTATGGCTGAATCCTTAATAAACACGCCAATAACAATAAGGATTCAGCCTTATGGCTGAATCCTTAATTATGAAACCGAAACGGGTAAGTCAAACAGAGAACTGCAGAAGCATTGGTAGATTCATAAACACTACAGGTACCATGGTGGACCTAAAGTCAATATTTGTGGTTTTAAATGATGATACTGCTTCTTTCTAAATCCAAATATATAAAATGACGACGAGCGTTGACAATGTAAAGCTGATTAGAAAAACATTAAAGAGACAGTAGCACGTTCTTCTGGACATATACATGTATGACTGATCCAACGAAAATGAAAAAAAAAGTAGACAATCGTTTTTCATAAAATGTATAGTTCTAAAACGAGCGAGTGTGTTGGAGTTTAACGTGTTGTCGGCTATTTTTCAGCTATTTAACACGTGTCTCTGTTCTTTAAAGGGGCAGTAGAACGTTTTTTGATAATTTTATATTTCAAAATTTTGCAAGTTTATGCTGAATGTATTAATTTGATAGTGTCAAAAATCTCATTACACAAGCCAATCATCCACAGTCAGAGAACAAAGTATGAAGATTCGCATAAAATCAATTGGCGGCCATTTTGTGTGAACACCTTTAATTCATTTTGTGAAAGAAAAAGGAATTGCATGGTAAACTTTACTTTATATTTGAATTATTACTGCTTCATTTACATTGTAGTTTAAATACATTGTTTTTCAATGGGAACCATTAATTTTCATTTTCCTGACTTCACCTTATATTTCCCTTAAAAACCGGCGGCGCTACTATTGGCAGAAATTTGCACCACAAATCATTTGAAAACATTCACAATGGTTATTGTCACCTAGATTGATTCGACAAGTAACTAAGATTGCAGTTTATTGCATGCACGTTATCTATAATATGTGTATACAATGCATTCAGTTAAATGTATTTTCAAGTATTATAAGTAAAAAGTATAAGTAAAAATAATTGTAAATTGAAATACGCTCCTTCTTATTCTTCAGCTATAACTACATATAAATTTGCTCTCACATAATGTAAAGAGCATGACACTTCTAGCTATGTGTAACAACAAACATGGATACGAGAAACATATAACAATTCCCTTTTAGAAAGGATAATCATGAAGTCTTATATAACAGTAGAGGAAAGGACACATAAAACTGTTGTGCCACTTTTGTAAATAACTAAATGCCATTTCAAGGATATTTTGTGACCATTAACTAATCGGATAAGATAAAATAATTTCCGTCGTTGTCACCAAGTCGCATCTCTCCCCTTATTGCTTTGGGGTCCAGAGACCCCAAAGTTATGTAACATCTGATATTGAAAACTAATGGCAGAAGTTTCTCTC
The DNA here is from genome assembly GCA_916613615.1 of Steromphala cineraria. Taxonomy (NCBI): domain Eukaryota; kingdom Metazoa; phylum Mollusca; class Gastropoda; order Trochida; family Trochidae; genus Steromphala; species Steromphala cineraria. The sequence goes on from OU744720.1 coordinate 46,740,469, forward strand.
TATATTACTCTTGGAAACTTCAAAGAGAAGTTTCAGCCAATGATATTTGTTTTAAGCATATCCTGGTATTTCAACGACCAATGGACCGTGCTGTAGCAAATTTATACCCACGTGACCATGTGGGTAGTACGAAATAATTGGCAAGCTTTAATTTGGAAACTGATTATTATAATAATGCTATGATGTAAAATATATCGTGAATTTTCCAAAATATATAGATGAGCGTTTACACCATTAATAAATATCAATTTTGCATATGCATGTGAGCTGATTTGTAGTTATTCGGGCTATTTTTTGCATTCCACATTCGGAAACGACATTCCATTTTTGTATCAACTAGGAATTCGGTTCCTCCAATTCTTTTTACTAAAACGCGAGCGCTGAATGTCCCGCCTTGTCAATGACTGATCGTTCACTCAATGCATCGCACGTTTCACGAAAAAATTATACTGAACAGGCAATTTATGAATGATTTATTTACGATTTAATGTGTCTTTCGAAGAAAGTATTAATATAGAGCCTAAAGTATGATAAAATATTCTTTAATGTCATCCTATAATATAATGAAAATTATGAACGTGTAGCTGAGATCATTTCTAAATTTTTCAGCAACTTTCGGCTGTAATTCGATCAACACTCAATTAAGGAAAATTATTCTTGCAACATGTAATTAACCTGAAAGTCAATAGCACAACTATTTATCTTCTAGTTAATCGCTGGTTCTTGTATTAAACTCAAAACTAAATTTGAATAACCGTATTAATGTTTAAAAATGTATATCATAATTGAGATAGGAGACGTATCTATCATTGTTAAAATTTAAACGGAACGAACGAGTCGTTAACTATGTACATAACTATCAAAACAAAGAGCAAAGAACATGCGTCTCCGATTGGAACAATTTATTCAAGTAAAAGTCCCCGTCCCCGTCCTCCCCTAAATCTCCTGGTTCTATATAGTGATACATAAACGGGTGCACCAAAGCTTGCCTTTTTAAAGGCTTTTCTTGTTGGAGGCTATAGTCAAAACGCAGTTCCGCTATGCATCGTTAGGGTAAGGATAAATGACGTTATGGCCTTCCTTGAACAGCGCCTGCAAGGTTGAAGCGCACGTAAAATATTGAACATGTCCCCGTGAATGGCGATATCCGTTGCACAGATTCTACCCTGTGTAAAACCTATTCATTCGAGGACCGGGATTGCGGTTCGGTCACATGGTTTCATTTTCATCGTGAACCCCTAAACGTTTTTCTATCACTCATAGGTTGATCAATAATGTCTTGAATATTATCTTTGTTTGCTCATTTTTGCCGCTTGGATAATCTGCTGCATCCAATCAATATGCTGGAGAGCTCTTTCACCTTAAAGGGGCAGTAGCACGTTTTTAGGGGGAATATAAGGTAATGTCAGGAAAATGAAAATTAATGGTTCCAATTGAAAGACAATTTATTAAAACTAAATAAAGCAGTAATAATCCAAATATATAACGTAAAGTTTAGCCATGCGATTTGTTTTTCTAAAACAAAATGAATTAAAGGTATTCACACAAAATGGCCGCCAATGGATTTTATGTGTATCTTCATATTTTATTCCTCTGACTATGGATGATTGGCTTGTGTAGTGAGATTTTTGACACTCTCACAATAATACATTTAGCATGAACGTACAATTATCAGTGAAAAACATTAAAATATAATATTATCAAAAAACGTGCTGCTGCCCCTTGTTATTTTGATTGAAATTTTGTTACATGTAACTTTTCTTTTTTAAGGAATACACCATCAGAAATATTGCCGAGTTCAGTTTTGTCTGTTGTGTATCAGAGTATTAATTATTGATCAATGGCGGGTTTCAAACCGTTTTCATGACGTCTTCATATGTAATACAATTGTACATAAAAGACATTAAAGGGAACTCGTACACTCGAATTGAAATTAAATACGAAGAAAATAGATGTGCAAAACTTCCTTTTCTCTTACATTATTCTAAGATGCAGCGTTAAACTGCACATATCTGATATTTAAAGCTGATATAAAGTTTCTGTGGTTTGACATGTGCCACAATGTATTAAACTTCCAACTCTCTCTCTCCTCTTTCATGTTTATTTTTAACATCTTAACTCAATTTGCATTGATCTACTTGGCGTTGTATGTCAGGAGGCTTAGCATGATAACGTGACGAAAAATAGCTTAATCGTTCTTTCATCTAGTTTCAACAAATAGCACATCAAATACAACGCACGATTCAACCTTTGGATCACTTTAACTTTGAAATATTTTGTTTCAAAATTCACGATTTTTTACAAAAGCTAGAACAATGTCACCGTAATGTATCTTCAACCAAAGCATGTCGTCTTGAATATTGCTGTTTTACAGACATAATTGTGATCCGTGCTATATTTCTTGTCGGATCTTTGTAAAAGAAGATATTTAATGGAAGATTTTTTCTTTCAACATTTACCGGTTTCAAGGAAAATGACATGTACCGTTCACTCTTGTACAGATTTCCTACCCCACCTGGGTATAAATATCTGCCTTATCATTCATGTAGTCTTAAACTTGAAGACTGTATTTAATAAAATTTGACGATAACAAAACCTTGAAAAGTATAGATGTATAGTGAACTGCATTGAACTTTCCAAATTCAGAGGCTCCCTCCATTTTGATATTTAATAAAATAATCCTTTTTGAGAATGTTATGTTTAGATACTGAATATAAGTCTACATTTCCCGTTCATCAACACATTGTTCAATTGAATAATTGTTCATTTGCTATCATTTTCAGCGTTTCATTTTAAATAAAACTGTCATCGTTTAACCGCATAGTAAGCTCTGATGTATTCGTCATTGTAGTTCATGTCGTTCCAATAAAAACCCTCTACAGTGATTTATATGTGAATTAGTTTTATCTTTACAATGGGTAGATCCCAAAACTTGATCAAACCCGAACGGTAATAACTTCTACTAGGTCTGAGGGTTGATACATGCAAGAATCGGGACATTAGAGAGACTCTCTGATCGAGGATTGTAACATCGTTATATATGAAAAGCACTATCTGAAATAATACAACTTCTTGTACTTTTCGGGTCACGTGACTTGCGGTTTCAGAACCAATTCCAAGTCATGTCATAACAAGCAGCTAACCGACTCGCTTATCCTGCCTTGATAATAATATTATGTTCCTCATCACCATATCACTGTTGTCAAATCTTAACTATCACATATCGTATTAAAGAGACACAGAGTACATGTATGTTGATAGGATCACATATGTCAAATTTTGAAATCGATGTTATTACATCGGGAACCACTAACTGTTACTGAAAATAACAAGTTAAAGATCAATCAGTACATTAGAGCGAAAATACGGCCATTCAAAGTCGGGATTTTGATCGAAAACCGGACAATGTGGCACGAGTGGCGCGCGCAAATACGCCATACGTAATTTTGAAACCTTATCATAAGCTGACATGAAGATATATTCGATTCGATAGTGTTTATTAGGTATTGTAACTCACAGGTAGATTAATTGGATACATAATTTTGAATATAAAACGTATTTGAAATGTTTTCTTGATTTTTCCATAAAATCGAGCATTTTAGAGATATTATGCATAAATATATAAATAAAGTCCAGTGATGAGATATGAACTTCAATCAGCACATTAGATATCAAAACCAAATAAAATTTTAAGAAAGATACTCTGTGTCACTTTAAGTATGCCATCTTCTGACCTTGGTAAGACCATTTAGACATCTAGACGTAGATGAGGAGCACTGACTCGCTTATCCAGCCTTGGTGATTTGATATTCATCACCATATCACTGTTTTCAAATCTTAACTATCACATATCTTATTAAGTAAACAGGATGCCATCTTCTGACCTTGGTAAGACAATCTAGACATCTAGATGAAGAGCACAGACTCGCTTAGCTAAGTTCCAGTCAAACCCAATGGCACCAACGCAACCTCGAAATAGACACAAGGTCTACAGATACGTCTAAGCTGTTGATTCAAGCCTTTATGACGATGACAATTATGATGTGTCATTTCCCTCTCTTTACCTTGGGTTACAATATGTTGCTTAGGACTTCATTATCTTGGGAAGAAAACTATTCTTCGTGTCTTATTTTAGTAACAGATTTCAAGAGACAATAGTCCCAAGTAATAATGGTCCTTATTTGAACTATAGGAGGAATCTTAAGGTTAACGGCTCCGAGTTCCAATCAGAGAAACCCAAAGCTCATGCAAACATCTCATCAAACCGATTCAGTGATATAATCAGATCAGAGCTTGAGATTAGAAGGAACTGAAGACATGAAACATCAATAGTTGCCTCGAGGCTGTTTGTCTGGGAATGCCATTGATTAAAGCTTGGTGTATGGAAACTGGGGTCTTCAACGTATCATTAGGAGACAATGGACACTCCAAACAATTCATTTAGTTTAAATAATCTATTTATTTTCTTCTCTGATTACACGGAATTCATTGCCGAAATAAAATACTATACCTATCCTTTGTTCTGGTTTAAACATATTTATTTCCCAAAAAGAAGGAACCGGATTAGTAAACAAGTAAATGCTTATATCAATACCGCTCCTTTGTTCTTGTCTCAGTTTGATTTTATCATTCTCATACTTTTTCATTTGTTAATTCTGTATTTTATGTTCTGTTAAAGATTTTTGATTAATGCTTTTCCCATGATCTTTCCAAATTCTGCTACATATATATACATATACATGTATTTACATCATCAGAGCTCTTAAAATACACTCTGTACTATTGTAACTCAAGAATAATCCAACTTCCTGATCTTGACTTAAGCCTTCCTCAGATCTTCACAGGCGAGATCAAACTGCAACAGAATTTTGTGAGCAGTCACGAGGATCTGTTAATTCCACCTTTCATTAGGGAAAATCTGATGCCGAAATATAGTGCCACAAATAAAACCTAACATGTATAAGTTTGGTATTACAAAAGTTGTTGTGGTGAAAATAGGAATTAAAACTTGAGAAACAATCCTTGAATAAGTTGTTTTTTCTTTTGCGGATGTCGAGAAGCTTGTGCTGTAATATGGTTTTCAAACTGTAAAAAATGTAAATGGAAATTGGATATCAGTAGCCTCCTTTCACCGCACGAGTTTCCTGAAGGGAGGAAATATCCAAATGAAAACTGAATATCAAAGTCTAATTTATCAGCCTCAATGATTTGAGCTTAATTGAAGAATATTCTTATTCATTGATCACAATTAAGCAACTAAATTCGCACAAGTGCATTATTTGGATTAGCATAGATTGTGATCTGAATATATAATATAACTCAAAAAAATATTGATTATCATTGGAATTTAACAGGTTCTCTTACAAACAATAGACAATGCTTACAACATTAAGAAAAAATAAAACTACAGTAGAACACGGATATAGCGAACACGGATATAGCGAACACTCGGATATAGCAAACAAATTTTCAAGTCCCGTCCCTACATGTATATAATATCATTAAAACTATATGCGTATAGCGAACACCGGATATAGCGAACTAAATTCTTTGGTCCCTTGGAGTTCTACTGTAGCATCAACACTGAGCATTAATCTTGTAACAAGATAACAAACAACTCCTTAACTGACCTCAAGGGTATTGATTGAAAAGTGCCCTCTGTGCACATCTAATACACGATGAGTAAACGTTAGATAAGGACAAACCTTGATAAGCTTCTCTTCTCTGACAGTCTGAGCTCAAAGATCACGTTACCAATCATCATGTTGTTACTGTGATTCTGATTGAACAGTCAATCAGGACACCGGGTCAGCTCAACACGTAATAGGACATGTAACGATAAGACAGTTCCAGATCAGGATGTAAAACCCTATTCACTATTTACTCCTATATTATCATATCTACCAAACAGGACGATTCAAGTAATTTGTTATAGTTTTCATTAATATTTAAAGAAACAAAATGTGTAATTCTATGTTCAGTTTTAAAAAGTAGTTTTTTCACGGAGAAACTTTCACGGTTAAACAACATGATAATAGATACCCAGTTACAACTTTTAAGTACCTCTTGGTATTTGCCATTTCTGAAAGTGCTGTTTCCCCCATTTAAGATTAGAAATCACTTTGGCTCATGCAGCCTATTATACCAAGCTGTGAAATTTGTTGATAATTCATGTTTCATTACACTGTATACGTTATGATCCCATCAGTATGTACATGTAAGTCCGTGGAATATAGTCATCGCACTGGTCATTTGTCTATCTGGCCGTTTGTCCGTCCGTCGGTAATCATTTTGTTTCCGGAACTGAATTAAAAGAAATATTAGAAATAGGTCAATGAAACTTGGTATGTATATTAGTAAGCATAAATAGATGTGTCTTAAATATATAAAATGTTTTTCATTTTCACGATTTCCATAGAGACGTACATGTAACCTAGAATTCGGTTTCGGGAGCAGAACTCAAAAACTGTTAGATCATTTAAAGAAAATTCAAATGAAAATAAAAGAAGTATCAGTATGTTTATGACATGGTTTCTCTTTCCTCACAAGTGTGATGACATTCTGTTGCTAAAAGTTATTGTCTCTTCTTCTGGTATCTTATGAAATACTGAATTTTCAGATATAAAACCTAATTAATACTAACCTCGTTCATAATGTTTTGATAATCATGAACATCACTCCTTGGACAGAGAGTTAGGTTAACATCTTTCTTGTGATTTGCTTAGGAATATGAAAGTGCTACATTTAATTATAATCATTTTGCGCTGAGAAAGTCAAGTCTTATCATTTTGGTTTCATCACGCAAGTTCAGCCAATGTTATACCCATAATGCATGTTCATGTATTTTAAAACAGGAACAAATCTCAAAAGGTTACCTTCAATTGTTTTTGATTTGTAATATTGTATTATATTGTAATTTTACTAAGGGGCAATAAAGGTGTATAAATATAAATTCATTTGTGCATACAAAATTCAAAATGAAATTTATCGTATTCCCTAGCACATTTTGATGTGTGCCGAAATGCTTGGTATTAAATCTCTGTGGATAGACATCTGTCAAAATGAATTAACACCTCTTAAACGACAGCTCGTTTCTCTCTTTCATGTTTTTTTAACAACATAAAGAAATTTGCATTGATCCACTGGGTCTTTCATTTGAGAAGGCTTTGTTTGATTATTTGAGAAAAACTGTCATAGTCGTTCTTTTATCGCGTTTCCATCAAATGGCACATCCAATATCACGCACGGTTCACCCTAAATGTTTATTTTGAAGTATCGAGCTTGAAATATTCAAGACTGCGTGTCATTTTTGAACATTGGAAATTGATAAAATTGATGTCTTGCTACTGATAAAGATTACATATAACGTTTCTCTGCACATCCAATATAGGATAGGATTCATATGTTTTCATATCCGAAACATTTGGTAATCGATACCACAGGGTGGTACTTATGAAGATGTAAAATTAATATGTAACCAATTGATAGAAGAAGGCAATACAAGAATATTTTATTGAAACAATGGAATCTTTCTAGTATAGCTCTTTCTGAACAATACTGCAGTTTCATAGTTAAACAAAATGTAAGTTACGTGATGCAGTGTGATCAAACACAGTTTCATCATTTATTCAGTTGATTTATTATACTTTCTTATTCTTACATGTATTTGATCACATGAATAAAGTGACAACTCAATTTATTGAGATACTTGTACATACATCAAATTCATTTTGATTTAAAAATGCTAACATTGTGTCATCTTTTAGATTCAACATTCGTCAATAGGGCAACATTAATTAAGGTGTCTACTGATCTGCAGCACTTTGTTGAATAACCCTGATGACATTTTATTTATTGTTGAAAACCTGTTTGGCACAATCGGAAAGACACAGTGTCTCCAAAAACCTTATTCACTAGAAGACTAAAATTCGATTTCTTTCTTGATTGTATAGATATGATGCTTGCTTAATATAACATTCTACTTCTAAACATTGTAACATATGGTTACTTGAAGTGCTTATTCCAAATGTAACTGATTTATGAGTTGTCAATATACAAAAATAATAAGAACTGGATATTTCAGTATTTACCAAAGAAATATTTCACTTCATAAAAGGATAAAGACCTGTTATATATGATATATATGATACAATAATTTCAAAAATGAAAACTTATATCTAAAGATTCTAGAACTGAAAAACATTTTAATTCATACATGTACAGTCATGGCTTGAAAGATGTTAAACTTTTCAATATAAATATTTGACAACAGTCATATATAACAAGAGGGAATTGTTGAAAATGCATGTTTTTGACAATGATTTAAAAGTTTTTGTAAGGATGCTTCTGAAAGTGATGTATATTGGGAGTTTAGTGTAACAAAAATACTGGAATAAAAATGAATTTTAAATATTAAATTTGAAAAAAAACCTTCAGATAACTTAATTTAGATTGTTACAATAAATTAACCAAATGCTTCTCTCTGCTAAAAATTACATCAATGGACTATAAACCAAAACTTGGTAATTTTAAAAAACCAACAGAAAATTAAATATATTATCTTGAAAAACACATTGTCAAAAGAAACAATGAAATTAATTATTTTTAAAAACAGATGGAAATCACTTATCAAAGTATTCTAGGAATATTAAGTTGCTCGATATGAAGGTTATAGACAATCCTTATGTTTCATATAATTTCATCAGCAATATAATTACTCGATGCAACCATTGAACTTTCAACAATATCACACGACACTACAAGGCACATTTTCCTTCTCATTTCTACATAGATTTGATTGTCTTTTGCATTATACCTAACCTTAGTGTCAGTTTTTTCTTTTTTAAAGCCCATTACAGGCAAAGAGGGCGCATGGTATGTTAGTTGCATATAATAATATTGTTAAAACAGTGTTATACTATTTGTACAATTGTTAAATTGTCTGTTTGTTATGAGACTAGGAAGCCCTTTTTAGTTTCCACCTGTATTTATTTTTTTTGGGGGAGATATCAGTTTGTTATTCAAATATAATGCATTGCCTTTCTGTGCACTTTTATTTATTTTGTCTGAGGTAACACGTTTATTTCAACCTCAAATTGCGAATGTGTTTAAAGGAAGGCAAGCATTTTGTTGGGAAACGATTTAAATATAAATGATTCTTAGCTTCTACACGTTATCCCCTCCCTTTAAAAGTCAACCTTTGCAACTACAGTAAAGTTTTTCCAGAAGAACAAAATATATTGGATTAACTTATCAGGAGGGTGAGTACATAGCTATGTTAGACCTTTATAATCTAAAGTCGTCTCTGAGTTAAAAGGAACTGTCAGTATGATGAAGTGCCAAGTCATGAACAGGGAAATGATTTTGCATAACACCAGACGGTAACATGCAGTAGAAAAAATGAAAAGGCATAGACTACATGGAATCCATTTAGGAAAACACCACAAGGCAACCAACGTATCTAATACACTTGATTTAGTGCATCATAAGTCCATAACTAATTGGTTGGTTTTCTAAAGATATACTTTGAGACATTCTCTCCCCACAGAGGCAGATCAAAACAAGTTGATTTAGCCTCTGTTCTATTACGCCGACTTTGTGGGATAGAATGGGAGATGCCTGATTGGAGGCAATCAAAGTTAGTTGTGCAATCAGCGACGCCGTTCTAAATCATCGTTTTGGCTACTGAATCAAGACAAAAGCTTTGTGATATGAACCACCCTTTCCACGCTAGAAGCGTTGTCATTTGATAAAGAAATTAAAATGAATATTTTATTGTGATGCGGGTTTTTTTCCGCCAGGGGAAACTGCCGGAACCCACGGATTTCGGGGTAATAGAACAAAAGGCTAAATCAACATGACTTGATCTGCCTCTGTTGGGAGAGAATGACTTTGAGACTAACATCCTAAGATTGTTGAAAATATGTCTGTTCGTAGTAAATGATTGCAGACCTATAGATGTTTTAGACCTGCAGAGTTCTAAATATACTTGATAACTATCAAAATGTCCATTATCCGAGATAATTTATAACATTGTTTATCTAGATCAAAATCTAGATAATGTTTGCTGGATTTAGGTCATCTTCCCTTTCTCCTTACTTATATTCCTAAATATTATCAAATACTTTCTAAGTGAAAGAGACAGTTACTGTCTGACTGAACTGAAAAACGTTAGTGGAACAAATGATACATTTTATTAATATATCATGTCCAAAAAGCAACAATTAATTTTCTAAAGGTTAACATGTCGTTCCCGTCAATGTTATATAAATTCGATGATATATACCATTTTTATATCATGTCCAAAAGCATCAATTATTTTTCTAAAGGTTAACATGTTGTTCCCGTCAATGTTATATAAATTCGATGATAGAGTAGACATAGTAGACATTTATAACTTATGCCTAATCGTGTGTTTTGCAGAAAAACCTGTTCAAGTGTTTTTCAAAGGAAAGGCCCAGGGCTTATTTGTAAGGTGTATAAGAACATTAAACACCTAGCGACATAGGATTTCTATTCCTCAACATATCAAAAACTGATCAAATCGAACTCTCATATGCTGAGTCGGGCAAACAGTACATGTATCCAATCTTGGCACCTGAGGTTTGAAAATATGTTTCCAGACATAGATGATAAGAAGTAGCTATCGAACCAATCCTGTTATCGAACTTAATGGCACCAACGGAACCACCAATAGACACAATGTCTAAGGTTTAGTCTGAGATGTTGATTCAAGCATTTTTCATGTTGATGACAATTATCATTTTGCCTTATTCTTGGTTTACAGTAGTACCAGTCCGTTGCTCAGGACATCGGGAAGAACACATTAATTGGATCTTATTTTAGTAACAGATTTAATAAGAAAACCAATTGTCTGAATTGATAACGGTGAATTGTAGGGGTAAGATACGCCTCGGAGTAATCCCAAGGTCATGCAAGCATCTCATCAAACCGATTCATAGATATAATCAGATCAGGGCTTGAGATCATAAGGAACTATGGAGTCTTGAGACATCAACACTTGACTTGAGGCTATCTGTGTGAGGTCATATAACACTCTGATTAAAAGTGAAAAATGAACTTAACACTATGTGATACATATAATGATATTCATATAACGATATCATTTATATTATTGATAATTTACTTACATCGGTATTTATTTATCCAAATGTTCTTTTGATAAGATGAGATTTCAAACAGATTTAATGAATTATCACATATGCCTTATTAGGAAGGAAGAACTTTCAAAATGAAGATTAAATGAAAATGATTAATTTATCTTATTACGGAAATCAATTGAAAAGGGATAAACGATTTTAATTGGCCATGTAAAAAGATGTATTAAAACTCTGTAACTTCATGAAAATTTGCCGCGAAAAGAAAATACTCTTTCCAGCGCATTGGCAGATGCCGTTATTTAAATAACAAATTGATATATTTTAATAATTTCGAGATAACTGGTACAGAAACTCTGCTAAATGAATGTTGTACATATGATATAACATTTTCCATTACATATTGATGTGACAGCTCAATTGCATGATAAAGTTTGCATCCGATACAACGTTTTTCAATGTGTTTTACTTTCTTGTAAACTAATTATGTGATCAGTGAAACTTTTCAAAAACTGTTTTTAACCAGCTTAAAAATTACTATAGAAGAGATATCAAGGCGTTGTGATATAGAAAATGTAAGAAAGGATGGAATATTGAAAAATCATTCGCATCTCATATAGATAGAGTTAACATCTCTACTCATAAAGACGAGCAATGATCATATTCATCCTAACATTAAACCTAACTAAGTTAAAAAATATCTAACATTAATCGGCAACAATACAATATTCCCACCCATCACATTTCAAGATTCAGTTAATGAGGATGTGAATGATATGGTTGCCATAATGAATAACTACTTCTGCGATCAGGCATCTGTTAAAACTCCCGATAAAACTTTACCTTTACCGGATGTATGTTTTAAAACTGATAAGAGTCCATTTTCAATATCATTGACTGTCAATGAAGTTAAAGATATCCTACTCTCCCCCAAAGCCACTGGACATGATGGTATCGGTAATTGCTTACTAAAGCTTGGCGCTTCAGTAATGGCTCATCTGTTATCAAAACTCTTTAATTGTTTGTGATCAAAGTCAACTTTCCAAAATATTTGGAAAATAGCATCAGTAAATTCCAATTCATAAGAAAGGTAGTTTTAATGAACAATTATAGACCCGTTGCTCTGACAAGTTGTCTTGCAAAAGTCTTAAAAAAAGTGTGTTTTTAAATATGTAACTATTTCAGGGACAAACATTTACTGACGAACCATCAGTTTGGTTTTATCCCGGGAGATTCATCGAGATTCACCGTCTAATCAATTGACATATCTGTATAACTTCATAGCTAAAGAAGTCAATAAAGGTAAAGATAAAGGTAAAGACATACACTCTGCGACATTGTTTGTTAATCCTGTCAGGATCCTGTCATCGTGTTTAAACCTAACGTTGTTAGAACACTAGGTCAGTCCAACACTTAATTGGATAAAGAAAACAATTTGGACTAAGTTAATTGAAGCTAACTTATAAATTTGAAAAACTGAAAAAAGTTCATACCTACCTTTGTACCCCTTTTCTTGAAAGAATATTCTGTCAAACACAGGTGTTGATTCTAATATCATTTCTTGATTTGTTTAATAATCCTTTTATATTTTCTAAAATATTATACATTTCATAATGGAAACCATCTAGAAAATGATTCAAAAGGGACATCTTGTGTTCATTGCTTATATATACAAACAAACGGAAAAATGTTAAGCACCGCCACGATTGAGGAAAAGGCGATGTGGTTGTAGAAATAATCGTATGGTATGACAGAACCATAATTTAGCAGTTAAGGGGATATTTGCATTCATAATATTATTGTAGTTTTATGTCAAAAAACAAGTTACATTATTCTGAGAAAAAAAGTTGTTATTGGTAGTTGTGATGTGGGTAATTCAATTCTTTCGAACCCTTAGGTCAAACTTTAGTATCAAAATTTTAGTCAAAATTCACTATTTAGACCTTTAATAACCTTCAAAGTCGTAAAATCTCTAAAAAAAAAATTCAAGGAAAATGGTTTAATAACAACAGATGGTCAGTGCCAACCGTAATGACCCCTAGAAATCAATGAGAAGTCTTGGATTAACAGATTGAAGTCAAACGAATCCAAAGATTATTCCAAAATCGTATGTTTCCAGTCATTTCGTCAATAATTGACAATTACTGTTGAAAAAAGGATGCCATTTCAACGACCAGTTCCTTCCTTATTTTGTAAGATAAGAGATGATTTGATGGGTGAAAGTCAAGTTGGTAACACAAATGTTATTTTTTATGTCGGAAACCCAATGATTATTGCCTAGTTTTGGCACTACAGCCATACTTATTTTGGGTGAAATTTCAGTACCATTACAGATTCAATCTTAATTTTATAAAATGTCTGCATGGACGGTCTTCTTTGAAGAAATTATTACAAAATAAACATTTTCATGTTAGAGAGTCATACATTTATTCACGGTACCGTAACTTTGAATTTAGGGGGTGCTTAACTTTTTTCCGTATGTATATATTCTTTTTAAAAAGTTAATGTTTGCTACATTCTCTGTCAGAACGAAGTAACTCCTTATGCCTTGTGCATGCATATAATATGAATTCTAACTTTTTAGGAGTGTCTATCGTAAATTCTTAAATCATTGTTTAATGAAAACATTGTACAAATGCCATCACGGTGACGTTTCAATTAGATAATCCGTTGTCAAATGAAGTGTTCTTGGTAAGCTTTGTGTATAGTAAAATAATCTGTACCATAGTTAATGTGAATAAAAGAGAGTGAGAACTTGACAATCAATCGTTGGCAATGTTTTTAAAAAAACGAAACTTTTTAAAAGTATATAATGTTGATGAGATTTTATGCATTGTACAGGTATTCAAACTGGAAATGACGAAGAGAGATATAACTTTTATCGTTTAAGAGCATACCTCTCCCAAAGACAGAAAACATCCAAATGCAAACTTAGTATCAAATTACATCAAACAATCTAACACAAGTAACATTTCTTGAAAGTTACCATTTTCCTAGAGGTAAAATTCTCATCAACATATTCACAGTTTTCAACCTTTGGATAAAGATCGACTGAATTAAACATTAAACTCGATGTTCCCTTGCATTATATATTAAATACATGGAATGGTTTAAACAACAAAAAAGTTGCATCAACAGTGAGCAAAAATGATCAGTGATAATGTAACATGATAACAAAACCCTCGTTAAGACATCACAGCTGAAAGGTATTGATTGAAAAGTGCCTTCTCTACACATCCAATTCATGATAAATAAACGTTAAAATAGGGCCAACATTGATAGGCTTTCTGGTGTGACAATCTGAGGTCAAAGATCATGTTACCAATCATCATGTTGTTACTGTGAGTCTGATTGAACAGTCAATCAGGACACCGGGTCAGCTCAACACGTAATAGGACATGTACCAATAAGTCATTAGGAGATCAAAAAGTAAAACCCTATTAACTATTAACCCTATATTACCATTTTCCTTTTAACCAAGCAAAACGATTAATCAGTTATTTGTTGGTTCTTTTTGCATGTACATGTATCTGAAATGTGTAATTCTATGTTCAGTTTTAATAGTATTGTTCTTGCAGCGACAAATGGTTTAGGATTTGCCATTTCTAAAAAGCCTTTGTTTCCCAATTTAAGAATGAAGTTAAAATGTACATGTCTGATATCTATATATGATACATTTTCTTAACTTTCAATGTTATCCGTATAATGCATGTACATGTATTTTAATTTAATTCAGTTCCACTAAAATAGAAACTTATCCAAAGGTTTTCTTTGATTGTTTTTGATTTGTAATATTACAACTGTACTAGAGAGCAATATAAGTTTATGAATTGAAATTCATGTTTGCATAAAAAATTCAATATACCATTAATCTTATTCCCCAGCACAGCTTCTCCAGTGCATAAATGCTTGGTTTTAAATCTCTGTGGATAGATATTTGTCAAAATGTATTTTCACTTCTTAACTACAGCTCATTTCTCTCTTTCGTGTTTTTGTAACCACATCATTGATCCACTGGGTCTTTCATTTCAGAAGGCTTTGTTTGAAAACTACCATGGTCGTTTTTTATCATGTTTCCATCAAATGGCACATCAAATACGACGCACAGTTTACCATTTACCATTTACCAAATCACTCTAGTGTTTAAGTTTAAAGTATCGTTCTTGAAATATTCAAGATTGCGTTTCATCTTTGAACATTGGAATTTTACAAAATTGATTTTCTCTTCCAACTGATGAGGATAACATATAACGTTTCTCTGCACATCCAATATTGGATAGAATTGCTATGTTTACATTTGGTTATCGATACAGGGTGATAACTACATGTACCGTGAAGATGAAAAGTAATTCTGTAACACATTGAAAGATAAAGGCAATACAAAACTTTATGAATTCAAGCAATGGAATCTCAAAATGCAGGATGGATTTGTGAATTCATCACAACTTAGTCATATAAGTATTTTATTCACCCTCCAGATTTGCTGTTGAAGCCGTTTGAGTTGGCTAAACAATGTCTTTTCTCTTCCAACTGATAAGGATAACATAGAACGTTTCTCTGCACATCCAATATTGGATAGGATTGCTATGTTTACATTTGGTTATCGATACAGGGTGATACCTACCATGAAGATGAAAAGTTATTCTGTAACACATTGAAAGATAAAGGTAATACAAAACTTTATGAATTCAAGCAATGGAATCTCAAAATGCAGGATGGATTTGTGAATTCATCACAACTTAGTCATATAAGTATTTTATTCACCCTCCAGATTTGCTGTTGAAGCCGTTTGAGTTGGCTAAACAATGTCTCAAGATTAGTTTTCATATCGCCCAATTGCTAACAATTGTTTACAAATTTGCATATGAATTCTAAAAAAAACAAACAAATTAAAATTTAATAAGTTCGAGTTTACATCTTCAGTCGAAGTACGGGTGGTGAGTATGGTTTTGATATGTAGCCACCGGCTTACTATTAAAATGTAAAAACAAGTGTACATGTAATTCAATTAATTGCAAAATAAAATTAAAAGTTTAATTCTTTCAGACCTGAATCTTCTAAAAACTTCATCTTCTTAAATTTTGAAATTTGAAAGTGCAATTTGTTTTCAATCCAATAAAGTTACAAATCCGAAAGATTAATTGAAGAGAAAAGAAAACAAGCACTGTAGCATTAAGCTGAAATAAATAATTATGTATGGTAAACACAATTGTTTTTTGAAATTGAAAGTTACGTGAGGCTTTGCGATGAAACACAAGTTCAACAATTATTCAGTTGATTTATCGTACTTTCTTCTTCTTTCATATTTGATCACAATAATTAAGTAAAAAACTCTCTAATTTATTTAGATACTTGTACATACAAAAAATTCATTTTGATTTAAAAATGCTAACATTGTGTCCTTTTTTTAGATTCAACTTTCATCAACTACAATGTTGGTGTCTATTGATCTATCTTTTGCTCTAAAAACAAATATAAACCGAAGAAACTAAGCCCTGTGTTTCATATTATAATAATGCAACCATTAAACATTCTACAGTAGTCTTGGTATTAAAATCATAAGACACTGCAGGTCGTGTTTGTATTTTTTTGATAGATTTAATTGCTTTTTCATTATACATAAGCTTTGTTCCCGTTCTTTCGTTTTTAAATCCCGTTACATACAAAGAGGGCACAGCCTATATTTATTGGCATATAATAATATTGTTAAAACAGTATTATACTATTTGGATAATTGGCCCTTTTTAGTTTCCATCTGTTATTTCATCTTTTCGTGTAATTTAAGTTTCTTATTCAAATATATTGCATAGATTTTATGTGCATATTTTTCTTTTTATCTGATGTAATAAGTTGAATTCAACCTCAATTAGCGAATATGTTTAAAGCGAGGCAAGCATGTTTCGGAAAACGTTTCAAATATAAATAATTCTTAGCTTCTACACATCAAACTCCTCCCTATAACTTTTGGAACTACTCAAAAGTTTTTTCAGAAGATCAAAATATATTAGATCAAGTGATCAGGAGGGTGAGTACATAGTCATGTTAGACCTCTATAATTCTAAAGTCGTCTCTGAGTTAAAAGGAACTGTCAGTATGATTAAGTACCAAGTCGTGAACAGGGAAATGATTTTGCATAACACCAGACGGTACCATACAGTAGGGGAAAAACTGAAATGGAATGCATGTAGGATAACACCACAAGCCGTTAAGGCAACCAACGTATCCACAACACTTGTTTTAGTGCATCATATGTCATTAACCCATTGGTTAGTTCTCTAAAGACATACTTTGACACGAACATCCTAAGTTGGTGGTCAATGTCTTATTACAGAACGATAGATTTCATTTAAGACTAAGTAATTTTTAAGTATCCTTGATAATTATCGAAATGTACATTAGATAAGATTTTTCAATGCTGGATTAACGTCATATTTTCTAAACAAGTATAGCAGACCTATCCTCCTTACTAATATTCCTTAAGTGTTTGAAGGTAAATACTTTCTAAAAGAGACTTATATCAGGTGAATGAGAAACTTGACATTAAAATATTTACATGGTCTATCTGATTGAACGACAAGAACAATTAACTGGAAAACGTTATAGGGAAAATATGAAAGATACATGATCCATTTGATTAATTTTTCACCCAAACTTCCATGCAAAGTTCAATCCTTAGATGTCATGTTCTCCAGTTAATATATTACGTCCAAAGGCATTTACAAAAGTATTTATTATAATGTCTCGTCAATGTAATATAAATTTGATAATATATAGCCATTTCATTGTAGATAAGTTGAACTCTATTCTCAGCATATGTCGTTTTCTTTGCAGAATCTATGATTCAAATATTTTTCGATGGAAAGTCCCAGGGTTGCTTTGCGAGGAGTATAAGAACACTATTATTTCTTATTCATCAACGTGCATAATATCAAGTTCTGAACACATCGAACTCTCAAATGTTGGGTCTGGCATACATTTTTCAATCTTGTGACCTTAGTTTGGAAAATACATTTCCAGACATAGACCATGAGATGTGGCTGTCAAACCTATCCTGTAATCGAACTAAATGGCACCAACGGAACCACCTAATAGACACAAGGTCTGAGAGTGATTCTTAGATGTTGATTCAAGCATTTCTCATGTTTATGACAATTATGATTTGGCCTGCAAATTACTTTGGTTTACTGTTTGTTGCTCAGGGCATCAGGAAGACCACATAAATAAGATCTTTTTAGTAACAAATTTTAGTAACAAGTGTTGTATTAATAAGGCTAAGTATTTCAATTGTAGAAATAATGTAAGATTTACAGCTCTGAGTTTCAATCAGAGAAATCCGAGGTCATGCAGACATTTCATTAAACTGATTCGTAGATGTCATCAGATCAGGGCTTAAGATCAGAAGAAACGTGAGACATGAAACATCAATAGCTTCCTTGAGGCTGTCTGTCTTGGAATTCCATTAATTACAGCTCAATTTATTGGAACTTGGATCTTCAGCGTATCCTTAGAACAACATCGCACCAATAAATTTATTTAGTTTAAAGAATCTACTGATTCGCTTATATTGATAAATTAAATAACCGAATGGTTTCCTCTTATCTGATCAATCGTTTAACTGGGTATGTATATTAGCCCTTCCTTCTGTGTAAAATCTCTGTGTTAGGAATTTTCTCAAGGTTTTTTCCGTCCTGCTGAATCATCATATTTGAATCTGCCGAGCTCTTACAATATCTGATATCAATTGTGGTATGTATGTTGCGTTTGCAGTGCCGTATGCAGGTTATAACTCAAGAATGTACAATCTTATAACACAAATGATGATTTTTAATTTTAATGATTATTTTGTTATCCCATAAGCCTTATCCAGTTTAGAATGATAAACGAAAATGTATGTAAGACTTTTTATAATTGGACATACATACACATATCTATAGAACCATATCATTTACATTGTTAATAATTCATTTACTTGGAAATTAAATAACAATACAAATGTGTTTATAAAGAGAAGAGAAGATTTGAGAGAGGTTTAATGAACTGTTGTATATGCTATAATGTATAATTTGAAAGTGTTGACAAAGTGCAACCACTGTTTGTAACCAGTTTTGATTCATTGTTCTACAATTGTACTTTGCTAAAAACAGCAAATGTGTTTATTATAATCGGTTCAATAATCAATTGTATCCTGGTTCTATTGCTCAGGGAAACCAAAGGAAGCATATGACACACTAAGAACTAGAACTTTTGATTCTTAACTCAATTGTAATCAGATTTACAAAACTTATGTTGAGATACAATTATACATGAAAATGTAAGAAACCCGAGAGTAATAAAAAAAAACCTTTGAGGCAAGGTATCTTATAAGGATCGCATCTCTAAAGTTGTACTAGAGAATTGGATAGATAAGAAGATCCCAAAGACTAACTCGAAGACAGACTTGCTCATTCATATTTTCTGTGAAAGAGTTAAATGACAGATAAATGAAGTGTTCATGAAAAAGCTTCTGTATAGTAACGTAGTACAACATAGTTGTTGTGAACAAATAGCCAAACAGTCCATGGGGAAAATATCTCCAGAAGTATATATTCTTGATGAGCTTGGATGCATAATTGTGATATTCAAACTTTAAATGTTATAATGGAAATTACAAATTAATGGAAAAAAACCAGTAGACCTTTCAAAGGAAATAAATATATATATCAAGAAACTCCTCGTTTTTATTCATTAAAATCACAGAAACATACACACTGTTTTAAATAATTGGATAGCCAACAACTGAAGTTCTCATATAACTTTTATGATTAAGTAAACATTGGAATTTAACGAAAAGTATTAAATATATACAACGTTTTCAAAGCTCAAAGACTCAGCAATAACCATGTCACAAGATAGCAAAAAGTCTCTTAAGACATTTGAGCTGAAGGGTATTGATCTAAAATGCCATCTCTACACATCCAATACACGATAAGTAAACGTTGGAATAGGACGAACCTTGATAAGCTACTCTTCTCTGACAGTCTGAGATCAAAGATCACGTTACCAATCATCATGTTGTTACTGTGAGTCTGATTGAACTATCAATCAGGACATAGGGTCAGCTCAACACGTAACGATAAGACAGTAGGAGATCATTAGGCAACGTATGGCATGTTAGAAAAAAGTTATTATCAATGCCTTTGCTTTTCAACAAACTCGATGACAATTCATTAGGGTTTTTCACCGATGTGCCCAAAATTATTGTTTACATACTATTTTCGTTTTTGAATTAATATTGTTCAATGAAAATGAATGTTAAGGGAACCACACAACTTTTGACACACAACATTATTCCATACCTTTTACGTGCAAAGCTAACAAGTCAAACATTTAAAAACAATTTTACCTCTATCTGTTAATATTTTTAAGAAAAGGGCAAGATGGCTTTAAGAAGGCATTTGAAATAGAAAATACTTTTCTTTTATAATATTTTGTCGTTCTCTAAAAAGCTACATTTATGTAAGTGTCGAATTTTGTCTGACGAAAATAATCTATTGGATTCGATTGTCTGGAGGATGAGTACATAGTCATGTCGGACTTGAATAAATCTAAAGTCGTCCCTGAGTTAAAAGCAACTGTCACTTTGATTAAGTGAAAAGCAGTGAAAGGGAAAATGTTTTTGCTTTGATATAATACCAGGCGGTGACATTTCGTAGACAAAATTGAAAAGGCAGTGACTAACATGGAATTCTTGTTTGAAAACATAACCATCTGTATAGGGAATCACCATATCCAATATACGCATTATGTTTAACAATTTATTTGATCATCTGGGTGAAGGAACTACAACAGCTACGAATTTATCAATTTTCTAAAAATAACTTTCTACCCTAGACACTTAGTTTATGGGAAGATAAGGGGTATTTCACTTAAAATAAATTTCAAGATATTCTATATATATTTTATATAGATATTTTTTATATCTATAGCACGTGTCCCTTAGTGTTTATGTACGTAACACTTGAAGAGGATGCGGACTATCAAACGCAAAATAAAATCCTTCATCTTTATGAAATGACATTCTTTCAAAATGAGTCAAAGTTCCCAATTTTAGGAAATTATCACATTTTAACTTAAAACCTTCAATGAGTGTTCAACTATATTAATGTTTTAATAATAGGTTGATCACCTGAATACATAGCATAAATAGCATGTCAGGTTATCTTTTCTGTGATATAAACATTTAAAATATGAGTTGCAAACACAGCAGAAATGTTACGCGTCATAGTAAGGTGACATTAATATAATTTAATTGTTCAATGACGTAATAGCATGGAAACATCATAAAGACCCCTTGATGATCACAGAATACCATGAAAACGGTGCTACTCGTCAATTGAGTAGAGCAAAAATATAACTTGGTTACTATTAATAAAATGTCAAATGTCTTTGTTTTAATTGTTTCGATATGTTTAATTGTTACTTACGTACTGTTTCAAAAATATATTTGTGTTTCATTCATTGAATGTCAACTATATTCCTTCTGATTAAAGTTTCCGTAGGAAAGACCTCTTTCATTAAGAGTTTGAACCATAGGAAATACATTCTATTCTATCAATTTAAATGACGTGACAGTGTGAATGTAAATGCGTCGCTTTTATTCTATCTTCACCTCCGTATTTCCTTTCTTTAGAAGAATCCTGCTGTGAAATTGGAAAACAGCTTATAACTTTCTCAAGAAACTTCGCGTTGTGAATACCCAACAATTGACACATTCCAGCTGACCAATTAAAGGTTCAATCATCTGTTCTAAAGTAGACAGGTCTCCGATAGGTTATCAAAAATACAAATGCCTTTCTGTGTACATCTGAACAGTGTTTGACTAGTTTTCTTCTTCCAATTTGATTCATTACTAAAGTATATTTTCTTTTTTTGAACCCTTACAGAGATATAAGACAACTTTTCCTTATTTATATTGCACGGCAAAACATTTATCAAAATAGCTTATGAAAACGTTTGTGTTTAGAGAGAGAATGTGCCTCTATTATTAAAAATAGAGAGTTGAAAATAGTTATTTATTTTTTTAAATGTTTTTATTCCCAAGAAGACATATTACATGTACACATCATGTCATGGCTAAATAGAAAATCACACAACAAGAAATTCACAAGCATGAGACAATTTGCATGAAAGACAAAATGTATAGTGTTCAACTGTATGGCCCTGATTTCAGCAGACAAGGTTGTAAAGGATTGATTTTAGGAGATCAATCAAAATCACTATATAAAGCTATGATAATAGGGTGTGGAGGGATGACCAGAATGCAAAAAAATTGGTTTGTTCATTGTTTGAGTAAGCAATGTATCTACATGATTTGTAGTATCTTCTTATTTCATTTTAATCTGATATAAATTTGGCTTAATATCAATTCTGCTCACAGTGTAGATGGTTTTTAAAAAAAAAATAGTTTTAACAAGCAGCTGACATGGTCGAGCTATATCCCCCGCAAATTGTACAATATGTATAGGTTTTCCTTATCATATTGCTGATTAATTTTTGTCGCACAAAATAACAACAAATTTCCAGGATATGAAAGAAACTATTCTAATAAAAAAACTAAATCATACCAACTTTATGTTCACTGCATAATTCGACTTAACTGACAAAATTAAATCAAACGAATGAAATTATGTATTATGTATTTCGATCTCAAAGATCAACTTGATCATATTTAAACAAACATATTTTCAAAACTGTTCTTCATGACACACCAACATATGAGTTTGTATCTCCATAACAAATTTGATTAAAATGTCATGATTAGTTTAGTTGTGAGAAAGACAGGACTTGTAACAGATTTCCAACAGAGTCCTCATTTTTTGCCAAAATTTTATAAAAATAGTTTCAACATTGTTCTTCATGACACACCTTCAGATGATTATATATCTCCATATCAAATTTGGTCAATATGTGATGATAAGTTTAGAAGTTATGAGCCGGACAGGACTTGTAACAGTTTTCCAACAGAGTCCTCATTTTTTGCAAAAAAAGGCAAAATTTTATTAAAATATTTTCAAAATTGTTCTTCTTGACACACCTTTAGATGAGTATGTATCTTCATATCAATTTTTATCAATATGTGATGATTAGTTTAGAAGTTATGAGCCGGGCAGGACTTGTAACAGTTTTCCAACAGAGTCCTCATTTTTTGCCAAAATAGGCAAAATTTTATAAAAATATTTTCAAAATTGTTCTTCAATGACACACCTTTATATGATTATGTATCTTCATATCAAATTTGATCAATATGTGATGATTAGTTTAGAAGTTGTGAGCCGGACGGGACTTGTAACAGATTTCTTACAAAATTTACCACTTTTTCTCCAAAATCCTAATATTTTATGTAGATTTTCATAAAATTGTTTCTCATGACACATTATGACATGTTTCTTCATGTCCATGACGAATTTGAATTGAAATGGTTGATTAGTTAGAAAGTTATGAGCCGGACACAAAGTGTAACGGACGGACGGACGGACGGACGGTACCCATTTTAATACCCCCCGCAACTTCGTTGTTGCGGGGGATAAAAATAGTTATCGTTAATTAACATTAGACATCCCAATCCTGAACAATTAGTTTACAAAAAGGACACATGCACCAGCAGTTGAGGGTATACCAGGGTCATATCATATTTTATACTGAGGCCGTCCGACCTGATTAAATAACAGTTTAATCCAAAATAGCTGAACTATTAATGAAACAAAACGTTTGTCATTCTCTGTGAGAACTAGTAACACGCCTGCATCAACAAGGTTGATAAACATATATAAATCTCAATTCGATTTCCAATTTACAATGAAAGTTTTTCTGATATTTAACTTATAATAATAATGGCTCGTAACCTCTGCTGCATGAATTGTGTTTCATCAACGATAAAAGCATATTCTTGTATTTAACCCATTAGATACCAATTTGTTTTTTTAGTCAAAGCACTATTTTCCCTATGCATTTCACCCAAAACGAAGCAATTAGGAGTTAATTTGCAAACATTTTGTCTGAAAGTATGATTATTAGGAAGAAATATGACGATCCCATTATTGGGATCGTGGCATCGAGAGGGGAGGGGTTTTTGAAGCACTCGTAAAATATATATCAGCATCATCTTTCCATTACACCGTTTCAAGATGGCGAAATTTGTCCAGCTCCAGGCTGAACTAGCAACCCAAGGGTAAGTTTTTTCCATAATAAAAAGGAATTACAACGATAAAATTGTTGCTGTTGTTGAGATTTAAACTTTTTATCTTAATCTAAATTGAATTTTATGAAATAATAATAGAAATATTTTATGTCCGTTAACATTTATTGTTTGGAAAGGCATGCTTCTCAAATACCGCGGTGTTCAGCAGAAAGTTACCCATGAAGTTTCATGCAGCTTTAATTTACTTTATTTTCTTTTTCAGACTTACTCTTGTACCAGGATTTAAGCACATGTTGCTGCATCACGGGACATGCCGCCGGGATGTCTATAAGGCCATGTATGGTCAGTTGGTGGTGAGTAATTTTCTAACTTCTGTTATATTTTCATTAACAATTATATAAAAGTGCAGTGAGGTACGAGTGTCAGGTTAAATATGATTTTAATGAGATTGTAGAGACCCAGCGTATGGTTCTATTTGATTTGAATAAGAAATGCAGCACAGAACAAGTGTTTAGATTTATCCGAACAAAATGAGATTGATCTTACAAAAGACATTTTACATGTTATTATTATGTTTTGGCTTCAGTATGGATCAGGTCTAGTGAAGCCGGGCACCACCCTCATATACCCGGAGATTGTGAGAGAGGTGGTCCGGGAGACGTTTGGGGAGGGCGAGACTGGGGTCTATGACCACCAGTACAAGAACAAGCAAGATGTTAGTTGTGTCTCAAAACTTTAATTATCCAAAGTACAATGAAAAATCTTTCATACTAGTAAAAAAGCATTATTGATAATTATCAACTTTGTTTCATTCACAGGGCAGACAAGTGACTGTTAAGGAGATGGCAGAGGCCAAGTGGAGGTCTCCTCCAAAAACCTGTGCGCAGTGTCAGCCTACGCCTACGACACTGCCACGGCCTACGGCTAAAACAAGAAGATTCCAGCCATATTAAACATATCTGAACATTTGTAAATTCTTACTAAACTGAAATGCTTTTGCACACTAAACTGAAAAGAAATAAAGATATATATCTGCATATGCCATTGCATCCTTTATCTTGAAACAATGTAATTGTCATCCTGCTACATTAGCGTATATGTCTCCGCTAAAGCTACAACCTATCCCCTGATATCCTCCTATGGTCTTCTGTCGTATCGCTATATATAGCAAGCCAATCAAATGATGCCCTTTCAGCTATGGCGGCAAACTAGTTTCTTGGCTTCGTTCCGCGTGCTCACCTCGTGATTCAAATTAACCAATAGGTGTGCTATTTACTACATACATCTGATTCTCATCGCCGTCTCCCGCTAAACTCCAAATCGCGCGCTCTTAGATTTCTACGTGCGACATCACTAGACAACAGTGTATGGAGTTCGAAGTAGTTTGACTGAAAATAGACAGGCTATAAATAGCACTAAGCAACCACCAGCGATACGACAGAAGACCATAAGAGGATATCAGGGGATAGGTTGTAGCTTTAGCAGAGACATATATGCTGATGTAGCAGGATGTGTAATTGTATACCATATGTGCATATAAGTACATGCTCTTGTATGATCTCAGTTCAAAACATTAAAACAGAAACAAAACACAAGTCAGGATCTAGTGCATTACATCATGCAAGTAACTAGTTTCTGCTTTCTTCAACGAGTGTGAAAGTTGATGAAGCATCGGTCATGCACACCAACCTTGCACTTACTGCACTTGTGTTTGGTTTTCATACCACAAGCAGCACACTTCAGCTGAGTAGCGGACTTCTGGACGAGATGGTCCAGTCTGTCAAAGCGGATCTGGGGAAGGATTCTGTTGACCCTCGCAGACGGTTCTGGTGTTCGACCAAGAGAAAGTCGACGTGGACCTTGTGCCAATAGAGCTCTCCCAATGGTACGATGCATGCTGAGAAGATCATTACTCTTCGAACGTACGTTTTGTGTGAGTCGATGGAGATGCCATGCTTGATTTACACACATGTCAAGGCAATAGTTGAATATTGGCAACCACCACTTCTTGGAACGAATAGATGTGCGGTATTTTTCAACATTCTGATCTAGTCGATCTACTCCACCCATTGTTTTGTTGTAGTGCTTGATCAAGAAAGGCTGACGAATGTCGATTCTTTTAGCATCAGATCGAGACCATCTCTTGGCAGATTGCACAGGGTGGACCCCTGCTACATTGGAGATAACATTGACAACATTGTTGTCGTTCCAGCGCACTACAACAACTCCAGTTCCTATGTTCGTCCTGAAGTCAAAGGATCCTCTTGGTGCCTTCTTAACATCGTTTACAGGCTGTAGAGGGCAGTCTCCAATTCGGTTTGCACGAATGGTTCCTGTGCACGCGATGTTTAGCTCAGTTAACCTTTCAACAAGGTTGATAGATGAAAAAAGGTTGTCAAAGGTGAGATGGAAAGAGTCATCGCTTTCTGTCTGAAGCTCTGAAATTAGATCAAGAACAACGGATCCGCCCATCCCTACGCCTGGATACTGAACTTGACGACCCCTTGCACCTTGATATGGCTCAAACTGAAGACAGTATCCAAG
The DNA here is from genome assembly GCA_916613615.1 of Steromphala cineraria. Lineage (NCBI taxonomy): Eukaryota > Metazoa > Mollusca > Gastropoda > Trochida > Trochidae > Steromphala > Steromphala cineraria. Next base: position 46,767,307 of record OU744720.1, read on the forward strand.
TGGTGTTGCCAAAACCCACATTTTGTAACCAAACCTAATTGGCTTTCCCCGAATAAACTGCTTGCAGCTGTGTTTTTCAAAGTGCGGAACCATTGATTCATCAATGCTGAGGTCTTGACACTTCAGAAAGTTGAAATAGAGGAGAAAACGTTCATTGAGCATGTTGATCAATGGACGAACTTTTGATATTTTGTCGTCTGCATCCAGTTGAGTATTGTCACTTAGGTGAAGATACTTTGCTATGTCATTGAAACGGGTTCTTGTCATTGTACTGGCTATTGCTGTGTTGTGCACGTCATCATCCTGAGCCCAGTATAAATACCGTCTTGGAGCTGGACTGTATCCTGAAACAATAAGGATGCCCAAAAAAGCTCGCACTTCATCTTCACTTGTAGTGAACGAGTTTTTGCCTTTAGAACGAGCATAACGAATGGTGTAATCTGTGATCATTTGGATAACTTCGTCATCAAAGAAGAGTTGAAACAACTTGAATGGGTCATCGGGTAATCTTGAAATGTCTGTTGGTTTGGCAGTCCATTTAATTCACTGTCAGTGTCGTTTAGACAAATCTACCTTTTTCCACTTATTTGTAACTGTTTGGGGATTTTTAGTTTTGGAAGAAGAAGCCCCGGGATTAGACGATGTTCGTCGTTTCTTTGGCGGTGCAGGTGTTGCTGTTTGAGGAAGCTGCAACAGAAAACAACTGATGAATGCGAATCATCGTACACACAATTGTTGTAGACGAAGAATTTCGATTGAAATAGTAATGAAAACGATATCAAGGAAAACTTGTTATATACCGTTTCTTCAGAAGGAATGTCTTCTCCAACAGTTGATCTCAATCCTTGTCTCCGGACAGTAACAGTAGCACGTGCAGAGAGTTGATTTACATTCAGATTAGATGGCGTAGCATCATCACCGTTTTCATCGCCACTATCCTCATCTGTGAGCTCACTTACTGAAGGAGGTTCAATGTAAATTGTTGCTTCATCATAAGAAGTATCACCTTCAAGCACAGAGAGAACATCATGAACACTGAAAAGTCTGTAAAATAAAACAAAATGGAATAATGAAGAGGAAAAACATGAATTTTTCTCATTCCATAAACCCCTACCCTGTCGCTCCCACAATCCCATATTTGGGATCTAACTTCAGTGAATCATAGCACAAAAACAACTGACATTACAAACGAATGTACTCTCCATTTTAAAGTTCATACATCGGGTTACAACTTTGCTTCAAAACAGTTATTAGAAATATTGCTGTGTAATATGTCATCAACTTACCTTTTTGATATTGCCATTGTTTCCGTAAAAAACGTATGTACCGTCACACACGTGGACAGCAGAAAGATGATTAAAGGGAGGTCACTTCAATTAAAAGTTAAAAATATTGGAGTAGCCTCCCTTGGACTGTGAACACATTTGAAATTAGCATAAGAGCAATACTAATAGAACACGATGTACATCCTCTCTGATCCCATATTTGACAGGAAGTGTATAAGAAAGTGTATGTGATTGAGTAGACACATTCAACATAGTAATCGTTTTAAAACATTATCATGTGGCAAAGACACCCCTATTCCTTTCATCTCATGTATTGCATTCTCTATCAATAAATATCCCCTGCTTCCGTTTTGCTGTAGAATTATCTTACTGCACTTGGTAATATTTATCAAGAAGTTGGCTCCCCCCTCCTCAATTTTTATTATTTTGTATTATTGTACTCGTGCTGTTTACAGTATTATATATTCGTTCAAATTAACTAAACAATACAACATTTACTCCAACATGTGTTGTCTCGCGCCCAAAAATCTTGTTAAAAAGACATTCCATGATCGTCGTGACAATTGTCTTTGATAAGATGTAAAACCTGCTAATCAACTTACATATTCAGCTTCAAATTTGGTAAAGTATAACTATTTGTTTCATTGAAATCGAAAAACTGTTATAAACATAAACAGCTCTCACTCTTAACTCAAATTTGTCGTTGTGTCTACTTTAGGCAATTTCCCTAAAACACGTTTTTTTTTCAGAAGATGAAAATCGCACAAAAATTCAAAACGCTGAGGATAAACATGATTCAAATGTCAGTACTGCTTGATACAAGACACCACAAATAGGTTAGGCATATGTAACATTAAAAAGTCAGTGCCTCTTAAGATTTAGATGCTTACTTAAAAGCTTCCACAAGCATATTTTGCTAGGCTGTTTTTATCAGGAAGAATACAATATCTATGTCACGAACACAAAGAGGGAGGAATATCAAATTGTGTTTATCAGAGTTTGTCTATTATTGACCTTGGATGAATGTGTCGTATGTTATGTATCATCATAATTGGCGTTTGACATCTCTTATAAGTCAAATACCATGCCAGGAAAATCAGTGAGTGTTTCATTATGAAGAATGCAAAGCATCATTAAGTGGAAGCAGCAGGGATTATGTTTTCAAGAGATGAACTTTTAATCCATGTTGACACGGTATACAAAAGAGAATTAATCTAGCTTTTCAGTGTCGATGACCTTATTGGCTTTATAAGAGTAATCGACTTAGTTTAAAACTTGAAATCATGAATTGGCCCTGAATATTTATCTTAAATTCACAGCATGGACAACCGACAACTTAGACTTCCCTTCATCAACAGTGTTCCGAGTACTTTCAGATAACATCCGATCAGGGGAAGTCTTAAGCTCAAGAGGATATTACATGATTTTCTTTTTTTAAAAACTGTTTCAATTATTTTGGTTGACTAGATAACTTTCACTATTTCAGCATGCATGATTATGTAGAGACAGGAACAGAAGAAATATCTAGACATTTTTTACCAAGAACTTTAAATTTTTTGTCTTCTAGCTTCTTTAATTTCACGCTGAAAACAAGCTTTAATTGAAAGTATATAACTTAAAAAACTAAAGTTAGATCATGTAATAACCCTGCTATGTTTTTACATTGAATTTCAAACAGAAACTCTGCAATGATTTGCACTTGACATAACATGTTTTAAGAGAGCATAACTGTCCTCGTTTTGTAGTAGTGAAGAGACATTAGATTATATAAAATTGAGCCTTTATCTAACACCAGATCAAATAGTTAAGTAAGTAAGTTGGGGTTGAACCTGTTGTCAGCAGTATTTAGTTTCTTAATGTTTCTTAACGTGGTGTCAGAGTTGATGATATACCTCCAACTAACGGTATGAATATAAATATAACCTTCGTACACAAAAGACAAATGTTCAATTTCAATAACTTGCATATACATGTAAGAAAATAAGAAAACATATTTTTCAATAACTTGTAGAAGTAAAATGATTAGCACATGGAACCCAAAGGTTGCTTAGATATAACATGGCGTAAACCGTGTAGGTTTCGATGTAACACCTCTTGTTTTCTTGAAACAATATTGATATCGAGATGTACGCACACAGATGCGGGAATCACCTTCTATAAAACAAATTTCAAGCTAATAAATTTCAGATACAGAATGTACATTTCACTAAAACCATTACTCTGTATGTGTTTGAACAGATCGTAGCATTGCATCTGCTGAATACAGTGCATTGTCATGTAAGATTCTTAGTTTAAAATATTAGGTGTTTAATTCCAAAATTAAACCTGTGCAAAATCAAATTCCCTGTTTTAGTAATCTATTTCATCTTTTAACGTTATTTTACATGTTTACATTAAGCCCCTACTACACTCAGGGGCAAAAGAAACGATACCAACTTTTCAAAAGAGTACAAAACAAAATCCTGTTGTAAATGAAATGCGACTACGAGTCCTTGTGATAGGCACATCAGTTTTGAAGAAGTACTCACAATTTCAAACATCAACGTATAATACTTATAATTGCATTAGTGTTCAAATACACGAGGGGTCAAAAAACAGCTTTTTCGATGTTATTTTTGGTCATAATCTTAGGAATTGGAATAAAATAATTATGAAATTTACAAATCTATAAAATCTAAGATGTTATCAATATAAATAATCCTTGTAGAAGTTAATTTGTTCACGCATTTTGCCTGTATTTTTGTTTAAAAACAAGAAAAAGGGCCATTTTCACTATCCTACATGTATCTCGTCTAGATAAGGAGATTTTTTACAGCGTTTTTTGAAAGGCTTGTATTTCAAAAGCGTTAACAGATATAGCTCTGAAATTAAAAACTTAGTTCAGTTAGCTCTTGAATACATGAAATAACCCTGTTTCAGCCGTAGCTATCAATCGTAGATTAACCTATCATGCATTATATATGGTATCGTTTCTTTTGCCCCTGAGTGTAGGTATGTATTTCTTAATTTACATTATCCTTCATATACATTGCAACATGAATGTATATATCCCTAATATTTTTAAATATTTTTTTTTGTTGGAATGTTATTCTGTTCAGGATAAGATATTCAACAAAATGACCAATGAATAACGTGATAATACAGTCATTCTTAGTGTTCCTGAAGAAATACAAATGTGATTAGTTGCATGTTCAATTCAAATTTAAGCGTTAGTTCTCTTCTGTATTGCTTGATTTAAATTCGAGATTAATTACCAGTTGTAACCAAAGGAAGAACATGCATCATAAGCTACATGTATAAATGATTTGACCAAAACATGACAACTTATTATTTCTAAGAATAACTAAAATGTTAAAAGTCCAGGGGTATTGCACTGACATAAAATAAATTTGATACTCTTAAAAGATTCATTTAGGATAGTAAGAGAACTGAAACTTACTGCATACTGTACCATCAGAATGTCATATGCTATACTTCAAAATGAAGAAAGTAAGACTTTAAACTTGCACTATTAATATTATATTATTGTGAAAAATTGAGAAGTGATAGGAGATATGTATATTTTATGTCATAAAAACACTTGAAAGAACAGCGATCAATGGTATTGACCAGGAAATTAAACAAGTTTATTTAATCGTTAGTCTTTGCTTTTAGGAGTAGTGCGGAATTATAACAATCATAATCTACGTTTGCCTTGAAATACGTAATTAAGAGCACTAAATAAATTGTATGTACGTGGATTTGAAAAAACCCAACCTATTTTGGGCCTTAAAGGGGCAGTAGCACGTTTTAGGGGGAATATAAGGTGATGTCAGGAAAATGTAAATTAATGGTTCCATTTGAAAGACAATGTATTTAAACTAAACGGAACAGTAATAATTCACATTTATAACGTAAAGTTTAGCCATCGATTCCTTTTTCTTACACAAAATGAATTAAAGGTGTTCATAAAAAATGGCCGCCAATGAATTGTTTGTGAATCTACATACTTTGTCCTCTAACCATGGATGACTGGCTTGTGTAATGAGATTTTTGACATTGTCAAAATAATACATTTAACATTAACTTACAATTATCAGTGAACAATTTGAAATATAAAATTATCAAAAAACGTGCTACTGCCCCTTAAATATGATGTATTTGAATAGATAACATAACTAATACATGCATACATCAAAATAACAAATGTAAATGTCATAGAAAATATAATGATATGTCTCATGTAGTTAAAGTGTCAATATGATATTGTTATAAGCCCTCTATGTGTCATGGTGACCTAGACAGCTATGACACAATGATGCATTATGCAATCTTACACTTTAGATAACATGATTACAACTGAATATTGTTTACTGATGAGTGCGACTTATTCAATTTCTAACAAATGTCATGTGATGTAATGTAATTACAATAATCTAATAAAATGTTGACGGATTTTATAAAAGAAAATTGAAGAAAGTAAATAAGATCTAACAATATTTACCAATCTTTATTAGCACTAATGCCACTGGCAAAAAGGAAAATCAAGCCTTAATTATGTAGGCAAAATTAAAAATGACTGCAAACGGCAATAATGAAAATGCCTAGACAGTATGTTATTGCCTAAGCATTAATTCTATTTCCGAGTTATCACTATTGCCCCTAATATAGCCCTATCTACATGAGAATCGAAGAACCTGAAGCATCATTGTGGCATCTTAGTTAGACCCATTTTCTATTAGGAATCCTGTTAAGAAATGGTCATCGATAGCATTAGACTCCATGCCCTCAAAGTATCATTCCAGTGCTTGTGACGCAAATATTTAGAATCATTATCAAAACAACAATACGCTAGCAAATAACTTAGGGCCGTGTTACACTTAAGCGTATAGCAAGTGCGTTTGAGATGCGTATGGAATTTTTTTCATACGCAACCAGTACGCTCAAACATGTACCGTATTTTGCCTTACATGTTCCGTACATGGAGCGATTGATGTACGAACTTTGCGTTTTCTTTGCGTTAAGGATGCGTTTGAGTTGCATATGATTTGCGTATCCCCAATTTATTGTGGCACATCATTGCACATGCAGAGCGTATACATACCGTACTCTAGACGCTCATTACTTATGTCTACCGCATGTCTTGCGCAAACAAAGCGAGCATATTATGAGCCCGTTGCGTCTTCACATAAAGTTCCACCCTTTCAGTCTTTGTAGTACGTTTTCGTAGGTAATATATATACAAAGAGAGCTCGCGAAAACAATTTGCAAGACACTTATTAAAATAAAAGTGTACTGAATAAATTTAAGTTTACAGAATCCATTTCTCTAACACATGTGATTAAAGGAGTTATCACACTTAAATGTAGGTCCGCAATTTTCGCTTGATACTTGATCATTTCTGTACGAATACATTCCCCTTGGTTGAAGTATGAAACTTTCCGAAATATCAGAATATAAAACATTCTACTCCTAATTAAACTTTGGTTGATTCTTTTCTGTTACATGCACTCACGTTCAACTCAAAATATCATGCTATAATAATAACATTAGTTTCATCCTTTCGCATTTGGTCCGGACCTGCCTTTTTCAAGGATAACTTACATTTGTAAAACACTTTTGTCAAAATTTTCCGTTACCTGGACACTTGACCAGAAGATTTTCCTGGATAACTCCTAAACAATGGAATAGTGGTATATTTCATAGTCTGAAATCGCTTTACAACTGAGAAGTTTACAATGAAAACATTAAAAACAAATCTTTAGCTACTTTATGATTCTGTTTGCAGAGAAATGTAATGTTATTTATTGTTTAATTCATCTCTAATCATCTTTGATTTACTAGAATTAGTAGTAGAAATATTTCATTCATTTTGTTTCTATCCTCAAAGTTTGGATAATTTTGATAAATAATTGAATGGAATTCTTAAAAATTGGTTAATGAATTTTAATGTGTATTTGTTTGATAGTTTCGACTCTTAATTCTTTAAAACTATAGCATCATATGGTTATATGAAAGAAGGAAACACAATGAAAACTATCAAATAGTATAGGGAGGTGTTATGCTCACCAACCCTTTCGTCATTGTATATATATCAAATTCACAATGTACCCTATGTACGCTATTTGTACGCTTGTCATACGTTACTCATACGGAAAAACTGGAAAATGCATTTTCCATTGTTTATCAATCGGTTTGAGATCGTTCTTCATTCGTGATACATTTGCTTGAAGGTCGTTTTGTGTACGTCTTCTATGCGTTATCATTGCGTTCGTTCGGGACACCAACTCATACTCATCACGATTACCTAACGTACATGTACCGCCCTCGACCGATGTAAACTGATGCGTTGTGTGTTAACCATACGCAGCATAGTTTTGAGCATGTTCAAAACTATCAAGCGTATGAAAATGATCCGAGCGCCTGCCGACGTATAAGAAACGACCTCAACACAACCAAGATGCGTATGAGTCACGTGTCCTGCGCATGGGTGCGTATTGCTACATGTACGTATGAGAAAAATTGCCATACGCAACTCGTACACAGCGAGTATACGCTGAAGTGTGACAGGGGCTTTAGCCAAATATTTCTTATCTGAAAAATACACATTTTGAAACATATTTCCAGCTGACAATTTAGCTGTTGATTATATATAATTCATAAGGGAAAGTTAAACAGATATTCATACATGTATGTTCTTCGTAACTATTCATTCTTTTCATATTGCAATTATGAAATAGATAATCTTATGAAATCCTATTTCTATTTGGTTCTTTTTTGTACTTGTCCTGAATGCCAATAACGACATTTAGCAAGACGTCTTCAAGAGTCAAAGGAAGAAATATCTCAAGACCATGTTCCATGAATGATAAAACTTCACAAACAGGGTCCCAAGTACTGGTAAGAGAACATAAATGCATCTCCCAGGCTTAGATTAAATACAGTGTCTTGCCAATGACACTTATATGGAGTAGAGAAGTTTTTATTGAAATAACCATGCAGTAACACGATTTGATACTCTCTCAACAGGTGTACTTCTTAAAGGGGCAGTAGCACGTTATTTGATAATTTTATATTAAAAATTTTCACTGATCATTTACATTTGTAAGTTAATGCTAAATGTATTATTTTGAGTGTTTTTAGTGTCAAAAATCTCATTACACAAGCCAATCATCCATAGTCAGAGGACAAAGTATAACGATTTACATAAATCCCATTGTCGGCCATTTTATGTGAACACCTTTAATTCATTTTGTGTAAGAAAATGAAATCGCATGGCTAAACTTTACATTATGAATTTTAATTATTACTGCTCATTTTATTTTAATGACATTGTCTTTCAATTGGTACCATTTATTTTCTTGTTCCTGACATCACCTTATATTCCCCCTAAAAACGTGCTACTGTTCCTTTAACTCTGAAATGGTGTATTTTTTCTGTAAGTTGTGAAAATAAAAGCAGTGATTCATTAAAATCAAAGTATATACACTTTGACATAAAAAGAATATCATTCTATATGTCGGACATTACAAATGAATGTGTAATAGAATAGCTTGACAATATATGTTACAATATGATGGTCTCAGCCTGATATAGTCAGATGGTAAAGCATAAAATGCTCTATAAGATATGAGCTACTGCAAAACTCTTCAACGGCCAAACTGAAAACTTAGACCTTCTATCATTTAAGTAACAGGATATGCGAAAGTCAACAATCCCCATTATAAATCGTAATAAACATGTGAAGAGGTATACAAGGCAGGGGCTAAAATATCAGTTATATACTCTTCAGTGGGTTGCACTGGCTGACTTAAAACGTGGTTATTAAACCCATAACAGTCATCCTTTATGTCCTTGAAGGTCACTCAGGCCTATTTCTATCAACACAAGATAGCACCGTCTGTGTCTTTGTGTAACCTGACATTATGGGGATCATAAATATTCCAAAACCACAATACCTTACAGGGCATTAAATAAATCAAGATGAACTCGTGTCGCTATATAGACATGTTGACTAACATAGTAAGATTTATCTTCATAGCGCACTATCGTCATGAAAAGAGCTGCTTTCAGCAAATTATGATGTAAATCTGGCATCTGAGTTGGCTTTATATAACTTCAGTACAAATAGGCTACCTAATTTTTGTTTTGTTTTTGTTTTTGTTTTTTATTCCAGCAAGAGTATAGTACAGTTACATGAGCATGACAAAGTAAAAGTGGTTATTGCCACGACAGTCAGGTTATCAAAGGTTAAATGGCTCTGGTGTACATTAAGAAGGCACAGTAAATATACCTAGTTGCATTTAAAGGTATTTGAAAGTGGAGACCATTTATTTTCAAAGGCATTTAAACGTTGGTTTTTACATGCAATAAATTTTTCAATGGCATAGACTTGTTTGTAATTTTAATAGCTTTATCAAATGATAAGGCTTCACCTTTGAGGCTACTTAAGAAAATATACCTTTTGCTCAATAAAATAAGGTGATTTAGCAACTTATGTTACGCATTAAAGTCAAAGAGAATAGTATTTGTATCCAGAGAAAAGCCCCTTTTTGTATGGGCATTAATGAACAGATCCACTTTCAACCAGAAGTCTTTTACAAATTCACAATCTATAAAGACATGAAACAGGTTTTCTTTCTCAGAATTGCAAAAGGAACAAATATCATCATTAACAAGTTTCATGACTTTCAATTCTTTCTTGGTGTAAATAATACAATGCAGAAATTTAAATTGTATTCTAACAGTTTGACATCCCTAGTTGAGCTTCTGTACTGGACAAAAATATCTTTCCAGTTATAAGATGACATATCAGTCTTTTTAGCCCATTTTTCACAAATATTCGGATAGTAATGACATGTAATAAAGCGATCATAAAAGTATCTTGATCCCTTTTCTGACATAAGCAAGACTAAGACATTTTTATTGATAATCAAATTTGATTTAATAATACAAGTTTGCTGATTGATATATTTCTTCCATAAAGCTGGAATAGAACAAAGCAACCTGTTGTACTCAAGAAAAGTTCCTCGAATATCATATACCTTTTTTACTTCTTCAAAAGCCATTAACCCAGTAGAATTACAGATATCCTTGATACAGTTCAATCATATCTAACCTAAGTTACATGTAGTTAAAACCATACTTTGTCTTAAGTTTTGAAAATTACGTTTGGGTTCGGTTCTTAACTCAACACTTCATCCTGCCTTGATGGAGTTAGGATTGCGACCTTACAACCCGATTCTAAAACCGAATTTTATTACAAAGTCTTGCCAATGCCATCTTTATAGAACTTCTACTCGTTGAGTATCGTGTACATAGAATCTGGTAACTGGTAATCATTCCTTAACTCATATCCAGACAAGTAAATTCTCCATAGCTGGACCATTTCTGTGGAACAATTTGCCAGAAGACATCAGTGCGAGTCAAACACTCGATGTCTTCAAGTCAAAACTTAAGACTCGCTTGTTCTGTAATCACTACCAAAGAACATAACGTGCCGACTCATGGACCACGGCGGTTTTGAGCATTGAGACATTGAGAAGAGCGCTATATAAATGAATAACATTATTATTTATTATGAATTAGAATCAATGTTGCGATTTCTTAGCAGAATACAGAAGTATGTGTATGGTTAATATTATCATATTATGTAAACATAATTCGGACCAGTACATTTTGAGAGTACAATAATACTGTCTTGTTGATGCATGTATATTGTTGTTTAAAGACAAAATTGATGGCGGGAATGAGGATAAAATTCAGAAATTTGTTGCAAATTATGACGAAGGTTAATGCAGAGAGGTAAGATTTACTAGGTTTTATGATTTAAAGCATCTTGCAATATGACATCCTTTTAAAAACACTAGTGAATACTCAATAAAAATCATATGCAGAGAAGCACGTAGCAAAGTATTATTTTTAGCTCATCTGGCATGTAAGGCCCGATGGGCTTATGGCATGGTATAGTGTCCGGCGTCCGTCCGTCCGTCGGTCGGTCGGTCCGTCCATAAACTTTGTGGAAGTTCGATTTCTTCTTCAGAACCATAAGGCCTAGAAAGCTTAAACTTTGTGAACAGACTCGTTGACTAGTGAGGATTATAAATTGTATCTGTGGTGGCCTTGTGGCCCCTAATAAGGGCCACAGGCACGCCCTTAAAACCTACTTCTATCTTTTTCTCCAGAACCATAAGGCCTAGAAAACTGAAACGTTTTGTACAGACTAGTGAGGATTAATAATTGTAGATTGTGTGACCCTGTGGCTCCTACTAAGGGGGAACCACATTGGCCACAACCGGAAGCAACATCAAATGTTAAGCCTGATTAGCTACATAGCCAATGGCTCTATTTTTCTAGAACATGCTTCAAAATATTTTTCGAATTTATTAAAAAGTGAAACTGTCAAAACAATTAATTTCTAAAGTCATTATATCTGATGAAACATGTCGCGCAATTTCTTTTAAACCATTTAAAACGTTATTGTTTCGGAACCTTTTTTGCAGAAAACAAAACATTGGAGCTTCCAAATCGGTAGGTCAAGGCAGATATTAAAGTCCCTTTGACTGATGAGTTCTTTTTTAACCGATGTTTATATAATTAGCTGATAGATCAATTCTGCAGAAAAGGTAAAAACGCGTAAAGATGATTTTTATTCAAGCGTTAAATGTGTAGGTCTTTATTATAATCACTCTATTCATGCTTCCGTGTTGCTATAGGTAGCCTGTGAATGTTTTTTTCTATACTCAATATCAGTTTCACAACTGAGAGCTAATACAGTCATATTGTTGATATATCTGTATTTTGTAAATCTGTAGTTTCTTAACAACACATACAGCTGCGTACCTTCAGTTTGTTCACTTGCTTGTGTATCTTAGTGCAAATATATGGAAATTGGACGACAATAAAATAACTCCAGAAGCACCTACAAACGACAACCAATTATACATTAGTAAAATAATCGTTCCCAAACCATATGTCGGGATCGTCTTGTCACTGGTACTGAATTTAGATATTAGGCATGATTAAATAGACAGATGGGGTCATATTTATTAAATTCAAATTTTCTTAAATTTCGATTTAAATATTTCATTTAAATTTTGTAGGAATGAAATTAGTACAATTACATTGCATAAATGACTTAGGCCTAAAGCTATTGATCACTAATGAAGGATATTGAAGTGAAAAGTTACGGTTTTCGTTAAGGTATGACATACAAATATGTAAACGCAAACTGAATGTTAACTTAAGTACTCAATTTCAACAACATCCATTCCGTTTTCGCAATACTAGGATGCCTCAAAGACAATACAAATTACATGACAAAACGCAGGTAGGTAAACAAACTTAAGATGCGCAGCTGTATTTTTAAAAGTGTGTTATTTTCTTCAAACAGCTCAAGAAGTATCTTCAAGCTGGCTACCATCCGTTGGATCTAAATATTTATCTTCAATTCACATCATGAACGTTTCACCGATACCTGAATCCTGCAATTCCACCTCATCAACAGGGTTACAAGTTCTTTCAGATTGATATCGGACTGGAAGAAGTCTAAGTTTCAATAGAAATAATGCGTCTTGTTTTTTGTGAAAGCTTTTTTTAATCACTTTTCAGGAAAGTATCTCTTTTTTAATGTGCATGAATATGCATTAACAGGAACAGCAGTAAGAACACGACTTATTGTCGGATTTACAAGATTTTATTCCATTGATTTATTTTCTTCGGAACTTTTATTCATGGAGTACAGCTCCTGAATCTTTAATGAACAAAAACAATTTACGTTCGAACAGCTTAAGAGATACTCAGATTTCAGTAAACCAGATGTATTTTTACTGAATATAACATTTCCTTTTTTTCTGAAATGATGACGTGCAAAAGAAATTGTCAATATAAATGTAAACTATGTGTGTACAGACTTTTTTAAACAGTCCTAAACATTTAATTTGCAGCTGCAAACATTGAAAATTGTCAAAAGACTAAAATTAAAATATGATATTTATTAACGATCCATTAAAACATTTCTGCCATCAAATTTATAGTAAATATTTGGATTATCAATCTGACATACATGCCTGTGTATATTATCGTGTTTATTGATCAATTATGCTCAATTAGTGTGTTCAGACATGTCCAACAAATACAGTCCTCCGATTGTATATGTGTACACCATGACCAGATACGAAAATTGATATGATAATATTTATATAGAAACATGGCAAATAGAAACTGTGCATACTTACACAGTATGCTGTCAACACAGAAAATCGAACGCAGATAACAGTTCTCATATCATATTTCCAATAAATGCTGTACATTTCAAAGGTTCATTTCGTTCCATTGTTTATCATTAGTTAGTCGAATTCGTCTTGACTGGCGTCTTAAATAACTTATTTGCTATTATCAAGCCTAATGTCATATTATGTACATGTACTTATCAATGACTTACATTTATGATGAATAATAAGTTAAAAACTTTTGTTTTGACAAACAGGTAAGTCCACAAGTCAATGTTCCCGCCTCATGTTCACTAGAGAAGTTGTATTATTTTAGTAACACGTAAATGTACTTCATTTACAGATCGTTCTTAGACTGTACATATTGTATGTTATTGTATTTGTTATTTTTAGTACCTCATTACTCCTAATTAATTTGCTCACTTTATTTTTGTATATCATGTATATGTGTTTTTGTAAATGTAATGTTATATATGTACCATAATTGTTCTGAGACTCAAATGAATGTCTTGTCCCTATGCCTGTCTGTATGTGTTTAGAAGCTTAAAGGTTAAAAAATTATCTTTTAATGTATTTTCTAGTATTGTTCCCGCAAAGAGCAAAGGCGCCGCCCACCCTTTATTACGCAGTAAAGTATAGTTTTAGAGTGATGTCATGAAACAATAGCCAATGACGTCAATTACAATCGGCTATGACGTCACTAGCCATGCCTCTGATCGAGGATTTTCAATTCGCGGCCGAATGTGATTTATAAAATACGTTTATTTCGGAATAGAAATAGCTTAAACGAGTTTAAATCGACATACTAGAAAAGTAATAGAGTAGCCCTAACCTTCATGTGTTTTGCAATAAAGAATAGTTTTGCCCTAAACTATTATAACGTCAAAAAATTCGACCTTCGTTTTTGTACTCGGCCGCACAAGTGGACTTACAAACATGTCATTTATAAATGTGATGTCGTTTATGAAGTGTGCAGGCACTATTGGCCTATTTCTTATAACATCAGATAACACTGTCTGTACATTTGCGAAATCTGACATCACAAAGGTCATACATGAAGATAACAAGAACTTACAGGACATAAATTGAATGATAAGGCTATGGTGTCACTAATTTGACAGACTAAGCAGAATTCTTAATGTAGTTTGTTAGCTGGGTAAATATTTGGCAACGCTATTTAATGAAATGTACTTCTTTTAGAAAATTCTATATCATGTTATCAGTTACTTTTTAATTAACGTCACTACAAATATCCGAATATTCTTACCGATTTCAACTAGCTGATAGTATACAAAATGCTCTGTTTCAGATATGTCGATAAACACATTTATCAGAAGACATCGGAATAACTATGAATAACCTTTAAAGACATTTTTATGAAGTTAGTAGATACGTAAATACATATAATTGTTTTTATGTCTCCGAGGACGTATGAAAAGTACAGCAATAATTAAAAAGATAATTGACAAAACATGTTTAAAGGGTTCATCATATCAGTGGTCAATTCACAGTCTTAAACATTGTTTTTTTTTGCATAATGCAATTTTTAAGCCATTTTAGTGCGAAAATCTGAATTAATTTAAGTTTTCGCTGTAACGTAAAAAGATATCAAATTCTAAAGATTCGATCGATATTAATGTATATAAATATATGTCACGTCATGTAGATCTTGACGAAAGTTGAACTTACATGCAAATGATACAACAGTAAGGAATAGAAATGTCTTGCCGATCGATAGTCAGTAATTGATGTGACCAGACATGTCGTACAAATACAATTTTCAAAATCTGATGCATGCAAATATGTAGAACCAGAGAGAACACAAGTAAATACACAATGTTTAGACAGTCTGTTGCTTATATCAACACATGATATCGAACAGTCATCACAGTCAATAACATAAAGCAGTTTTAGAATGAACATTGATTAGGATGTAATAAGTTTATTAAAGAAAAGGAACGAATTTGGGAAAAGGAAACTGATTCTAATTTGATATTAAAGGTGCAGTAGCACGTTTTTTGTAAAATAAATTATTTTTTCGATTGTTCCTTAACTAATGATAGCTTATGCCATTCTATCTTTAGAGGGTCAAATATACTTTCGTTTACCCGATTTACCTTTGCCATGTAAGACAGTTCGAAGAATCAAGTGAATAGTATAGAATTTTAAAGAGCTTTTTAACATTTTGAGGAGAGGATATTGATAGCTGAAACAAACTTGTAACGTTGTTGTATATGATTCGTTTGGATTTAAAACATTTTTTTTAATTTGTTAACTTTTAACATTTTCGTTTCTTGAGATGGCATTTATTTATGTAATTTATGTCATCTACATATTGTATTAGGAAATAACTACCTACAAATAGATTGCTTTCAAGTGTAGAAAAAGACATATATCATATGGACAGGACAAGACATAAATAGGTTCCACAAACTTGAACAAAGATATATCATCTGTGATCCTAAAGATGTGGTACATGTATAAACCGCTAAAGCTACTCTCACTGTTCAAGTATTGATCACAGCTGTCTTAAGGCTATCAAAAACAACTCATGGCCTCCGGTGCCATATGTTTATTGCATGGTTTATAACATTCAAATAACTTTTGAGAACATAACATTTTATTTTTATCTATTTTACTAAAGGTTTCTAGAATGCCACGTTTATAAAACAATGCGAATATTACAGTCTATATTGTTTGTGACAATCAGAAATATGATTAAATATGATCAAAAACATCTCATCAGATTAAATAAGACTTCTTTGAACCTTCTGTTAATCTTCGGCAGAGTACCTTTCAACTATTTGAGAGCTTTAAAAGGTACAATTGAATTTACAGGGTTATTTTGTGTTATGTGAATTGTAAAAAATGAACACACATGTAATCTTTCAATGTTATAACTGACTATTAATCCTGTTGTTAACAATAACTAAACATGTACATGTAGTAACCATAATACACACAGACATATAATGAAAAAACAAAGACGTTGCCTTTAGACATAGCTTTCAACAACAAACGTATTTAACATTTCTCCAATCTTAAGTAAAAGCTTCCCTCTCTTGTCTTCTTTTAAGAAGGGAGATCCCTCTAAAACAACGTGACTTATTTTGAACCTTAACTTTGATGGATTGATATCGGAATTGTTTTCTATTCTTTCCCAAATTCTAAAAGGTTAAACCAATTTTGACTCTTTCTCTAGGCGAAAACGTCAGTCTGTCTGAAGGTAAATTTAATTAACTTCAAGATTTGCTTCCTGTGAGCGTATCAGTGTTCATTGGAATGCTTATAAGTAGAGACTTTTACGTTTTGTTTCTAATGCCAAAAGCAAAAAGACAAAGTCTTTTACTTAGGAAAATCTCAAAATTTGAACAAAAATACCAAACCGATATACAAAAGTTTAAAAAATTGTGATATCATATTTAAATATTTTAACAATTATTGCTTTATATATACTTTTAACAATGTAATTGCAGATCCATTTTCTAAGTGGAACCAAATAAGTCCACACTAATCAAGTGATTAATTCTTAATTAAATCGAACCCTCCTCCTCAAATTCAAAATTTACTTTGAAGTTACAATATAATTTTGCAAATGAATTAACACTATGGTCTATCACGTCTACCGTGACATATTTAATACCATTATTGGATTATATTTACATAATTCAATAATCGGAAATCAGACTCGTACCCTGACTGTCTGCAGATTCAAGGACAACACAAACATCAACAATTAGGCGCGCGGGAAAGTGGGCATAGCCTATTTCTGATACTAAATAATTGATAATGAAGTTATAAGGACATAATAAAATCTCACAGGATTGCAGACAAACAGTAAGACAAAATCTTCTGATGCAATTATCTGAAATAACCAGGCGTCTGAAATACCTAGAACGAGTTTCGTCAGTCTGATATTAAATGATTAGCGAAAATCTTATATCGACTGCAACTGTATTAGGGCATTTTATTATATAGTGGTTATCGGATTACACAAGCTAAAGGTCTTACAATCTACAATATAAGACTTTGGCTGTAATAATTTCCTTATAAAGAAAATAAGTTGATCGCAATCTATGTTGCCATTTTCAAATGAAATAATTTTGTTGTTTCAAAACTAATACTCTTAATAAGCTTACGTTCAACATTCTTAGAAAGTTCGTCTGGACTAAGAGGACAATATATTTGGGATCTTTCAAAAATTTCTAGGAAACCTTTGAATTCCACTCTATGAATTGCTACAGTTAAGTTATAATTTCTATAAAACCGATGAATATACAATGTTGCCTTTGAATTGCATTCTATGAATTGTTACAGTTAAGTTACATGGATCATTGAATGCTTGTTAAAAATGCAATTTGACAAACAGTCCTATACATAATTGATTATAACAAAGAAAAATCAATGTCTAAACCTTTTCTACGTTTAGAATGTCTGATTGTCAAAAAATGACTCAGCATCTTTGTAGAAGCTGGTTGTCACAGATACAATTCCATTTCAGACCGCAGTTTGATATGAGAAAGTAAGGTAATTATGTGACAAAAATTTTATGATATACAATGTATGACGTCCAGTCCGGTATGATTCTACATTTAATATCAGCTCATGAGCTTAAGCTCCTGGACCAATAGTCAGCATTTTAGCTGATAAAGTAATTGATATGAAGACACCCATACAATACTATCTACAAAAGTAAATAGTCGAAAGCCTTATTTGACATAAATGGAAGAAAGAATTTTCTAGGTATAGACTACATGTATCTTAAATTTAGAAAGACCCTCCCTTGTTAGCCTTTTTTGTGAACTTTCAACATAATGGATGACAAAAGAACCTAATATCTGTTTTCAGAACAGTAAAGGTCAGAACAATCTTATTGTTATTTTACCAGGATAGTTAGCTAGTGACATTAGAAATAATTTTATATTCCTTGTAACTTCAATATACGTTCACATAATGTAGATTTTTTTGCCGTATCATCACAATATCTTTTCAGAAAAACAGAGATCTCATGAAAAGTAAAATGAATAATTACAATCTAAAGTCATAGATTCAAAACTAACTATAACACGTTTGGTTACGAGAACTAAATCAATTTTCTTATGACAAATGATTCAAAGCACTGACACTAAGTTGCCTAAGTTTCAAAGAGGACTTTGGGAAAACTGGTTGAAAAATTAAACTCGGACTTTGAAGATGATACATTTGCAAGTTTGTACTATTTTAGAACACAATGGCAGCCTCCAATCAACATGGACATGTCTCCCTTCGTTCCAGCGACTAGTTAGATGACTTTTACATTGTCCAAAAGGAGATTACCTTACATTGTTAAAATCTACATTACAAATGTTTTTCTCGTAATACTCATTATATATCATTCCTACACCATCTAAACAATTTGTATCTTGTCAACTTCTTAAATTTCCTAAAAGTAACAATATTCAATCATTAGTTTCACAAAAGACGTCCATGCATGGTTACACTATCAACCTTAAGGAGAAAGGTCATATTTTCAATATTTGTTGAACTAAATGTCGTACACATATCATTACAGGAAACTAGCAATGAGCGATTATCAGAAAATGACATTTCGCATCAATGCAACTAAGAAAAGTATTCTACCACTTTGAATTATGTTTACTACTTCATATCATATCATTTACTTACTTTTGCATTCTTATAGAACATCATCATCGTATATTACAATTAGAATACATGAAGTCTACAAATAAATTTGTACTCTAAATTTGATTGGAGATACGGAACCTATGGTTCAAGTGTTTCTCGAACAGTAAAGGGCAGAGGTTAGATGGTTATTTGAAGCCGAACTGAGACAGTCGAGCGTTTGGAGACAAATTAAGAAGCATGACATTTTCCTGTTTCATTGATGAAAGGCGAGCTGGCATTTAACTGATGTCTGGAAAGGTTATTAAAAGGAAACAAATATTTATGGTTCAGTAATCTCTCTTTAGAAGTTGATGATATATATTCTGTAAGCCTTTTGTTAACTTATTAGGTAATTTTTTACAAAGATGATAAATAAATTTCCATACGATGTCATAATTAAATCAGTAATGTAAAGAGAGCTTTAGTACATCTTCCGGTATTAAAAAAAACATTACTAGTTTAAACGTTGCTGCTACCTGTAAGAAGATATTGCCTGAATGTTGATTTAGTGACGTTCTTTGAAAATGCTAGCTTAACCCGTAAAAAGTTACATAGTATTGTAAATACAATGGCTTTGGGTTGTATTTGTATTTGATAAACGCAATCGAACTGTAAACAGAGGATGCCGTTTTGATTAAAATTCAGAGCTTCTGTTGAATGCATTATGATATGACCAATAACAGAACCATCTCAAATTAATAATGACGAAGTAGGTCGACTGTCCTAACATTCTACTTTTGCAACACTAGAGGATCAAGCGCTCATATGGGCATTCAAAACATATTTGGTGTCCTTATCATTCCTATCGGGTTATTTTTGTGGAAACGAAATTCAAGAGCACTCAGCGAAATTGCTAATTTATAATAATGTAAAGCCTACTGTCACTAACATGTTTAAAAAAGGTGTAACATCATAAAATAATCATATACAAGTATAAAAAGGTCAGTTCTCTTGGATTATGTCTACATAAAAATACCCCGAGAGGGCATGCAGGCAAGTGAATAAATAATTACACTTTATCTAGATTTCTTTCGTTGCATCGTATTCAATAGGCTTAGGGTGAATAACAGGATTTATCTGGGTAGGTTATGAATGTTAATGGAAATAATGTCACGTTTTATAGTTATCTGACTTCAAGGGTAGTTAGAATGCATTCAGAGCAGATCACTCATAAGAAATAACGCCTATCAATTTGACGATCACTTCTCATTCTCTTTTCTTTTGTGTAACTGATATTTGTAATAACAGAACGAACTTACAAAATGTTGCTTATCGAGTATTTCATTTTGCGCTGTGGATGGTTCAAACTGCTGATCGTCGCTTTAGTGTTGTTGCAAGTCTTGCATATATGTTTACGTTTCTTGTTGAAAACTCAAATGTTTGTTTGTTAATGCTGGCATGATTTATCAATTATAAGTTCAATTGTACATACGATGTTACATGTTTACATACATGATATACATTGTATGATACAAACCGGAATAAATGTATTTTGTCTTAATCATCATGCCTTTTGGTACAACTATTTCTCTGATATTGGAAGTTATTTGTGACACAAAACAAATTTACTCCGGACAGCATCCTTGACTTATAAAGTGCTAAGTTACCCGTGCTCAGTTACCGTTTCAGGAAGTTCAGGAAATTTCCTCTACTAATTGAATCGCTTAGATACAATGTTGGTACAGTTTTGGACAAACATTAAGGTCTGCCTAAACCAAGACATAAGAAGTATAAGTATTAAAAACAAGTTTTCACTTATGCCCGCTTCTCAAAATGGTCAGATGCAGGTCAATATTCTCATATAACCACAATAACATAATTCATCTAATTCTTACTCTCAAAAGCTAAATGTGTAACAGTTACAAATTTCAACGTATCTTCATAGACAAAAAGTTATTTGAATAATCAATCTAAAACAATGCATCTTTAAGTTCTCGCTACATATAGAGAGACTATTACCAGAGGCAGTATATTATGAGGATGTTCAGTATCTGTTAAAATGTCTGGGGAGTCTCTCTACGACAATCATTGCTAGCTAAAAGTGATATGTGCACATGTGCTCATATTGAAAATATGTCACTACTTATTTTCCTTCCTATTCTGCTTGTTAAAATATGATTTCTGTCGTCAACTCTTTTCACTTGGAATTTGTCTGAAAAGGATGTCTTGTTTCAATATTGATGACTTTTAAGCAAATTGTTTGAAGAATACTCTGTTTCAGGTTAATTGATTTTATCTTAAATTACGGTCATAACGTCTAAATATTTAAAGGAATAGGCAAACAGTTAATCACAATCAGTTTGTTTGAACTTGTGTTCGTGTTTACACTGTGCATTTCGCTCGATCAGTCATTTGATTAGAACTCAAAGTTACACACTATGGATAATCAAGGAGCAAAGTTAGTTTGTTTGTGACAAACAACCTTTAAGCTCCAAGTGACGATGATTCCTTTGTTCTTTTGTCATGAATACAATTGTGGACTGGAGTGATTGAACGGGGTTGAAAACTAAGGGTATTTTTACATTCTTTGACATAACAGATTAAGAAATCTGATTTTTAAGTTGTGATTTATGTCGGAGAATAAACGAATTGAAAAATTGTTTTGAGGGGTAAGCAGTGTTAAAAAAAGGCAGCAGAAGTGAAAGTACAACATTCAACTACAAGTAATTAAATGAATGGATAATTATTGATTAAAATTTCATTTAACTGCACATGACATTTAGAGGTTTGTAAAAATAAAACAACATTGAATTTGAACTGCAAGGAACAGTTATATTTAAGAGAGACTGGAACCCGTAAGTTCAGAAATGGATTTGTTGCATTTCTCTATTATTCAGTCTTGTCTTGATGATTAATACTACACCATATGATTAGGATAATCTGATGCAATGATTATCAATATTTGAAAGAGACATTACATATTCTGTTTCCATCATGGAACAGCAGATAACACAGCCACTTAAAAATAAAAGATAAGACAATACAGCTAATTTTTATAACGTACGAATTATAAAACTTATTAAAAACTCAACAAATACACAACAAATTATTTCATAGTATCCAAACGTTTTGTATACTCCTAACGCCGTTGAATTGATTTATTTCTCAATGTGTTATACTTTTTTTACTGACACTATTTTGTCATCAATTTTCTTTTCAAAGCAATCAAATGTTGAGATCAAATGCCTGCTTTTAGGATTTAACGTTTTATTGAAAGTCTCACCAACATAGCAACTTAAAACTTATGTTAAAATGAAGTGAACCCTGAAGCTGTCGTTTGAAAGATAATTCGATAATTCGTATCCCATGACACAATGGTACAGATATATCAATTATTTTCAATTCTTACCTTTAAATAATATTATCTTCAAAGATGTTTGGTGTGCATGAAGCAAAAACTATAACAGTTTCTCTTCAAAGTGTCTCTTATTTCTCGATACATGTATATCTTGCGAAACATGTCAAATAATTCCTTTAAAACCATTTGTCATTCTAGAATTTTTTTTTTGTTCAAGTCATAAAAAGAAATTTAAAAGCAGAAAGAAGATTGTTTAAAAGTTTTTTAATGTACGTAAAAATGTGCTGGAATTAGAATTTTCACATTATTGCTTTAGAACTTGATTTAAAAAACAACAACATCGGAGCTTCCAAGTCGGAAGGGTTTTCTTTAAGTCATGGCTGATATTTAAGACCCTTTGATTGAATGGTTCTTTTTTTTAACCCATGTTTATAAACTTAGCTCATAGATTGGCCCAATTCTGTAGAAAAGGTAAAACCGCTTGAAGAAAGTTCATAATCTGCTTGTTTTTCTATTAAAGCTTTATATATGTAGGTCTTTTTTATAAACAATCTATTTACGCTTTCATGTTGCTATGGGTAGTCTGTGAAATGGTCTATTATTACTCAAAATCAGTTTTAAATGTTCATATAGGTAAAACAGTGAAATTAAATGGCTAACATTTCAATTTTTGGTGTCATTGTACATGTGCAATATCCATTTCTACTTCGTGGTTTTTGGTTCTGAATGTTATCATACTTCATTTGTTAACACGTGTAGTTGTTCAGAGACCGCCACTATGATTGATTCTTATTATCCCTTTTCACAATTGAGAGCTAGTACCTTCATATTGTTAATGTATCTGTATTTTGTAGGTCTGTATTTTTCAAAACAACACATTAAGTGTTTTTTTCCCATCAGTTGAATCTCAATATTTATCTTCAATTCACATCATGAACGTTTCACTGATACCTCTGTCCTGCAATTCCGCCTTATCAACAGGGTTCCAAGTTCTTTCAGATTGATATCCGATTTCAGGAAGTCTTAGTCTCAATGGAAATAAGCTTCTTGCATTTTTGTCAAAACATTTTCAATCCCTTTTAAGGAAAGTATTATTTTTTATGTGCATGAATTTTGCTATGGTGTGTACAGCCATGTACAACAAATACAATCCTCCAAACGAATATTTGTTTATGATTTCCTGATACTGAATAACTTATCGAAAAGGAAAACACCGAGTACACCTATTAAGTCTGCTGTCAACACATAAATGCAGACAGCAGTTCTCAAATAATATCTCCAAAAGACCCTGTACTATTCAAGCATTCATTTTCATTGGTTGTTCCTGAGATAATCACGAGTTTGTTGATTTTCGAATGATTACAATTCAAAATCTACAATATTTAACGATTGTTGATACTAGCTTTAAACATGTTACATATAAGAAAATCCAGATATGTTGACCGAAACAAGTCCAACCCTTGATAGTAAGGTTGTTGTTGGTATTGGTTTTGCAAACGTGGGGTAGTAGAGGCATATTTGTCAGATAATGAAACAAGAAGGCAAATTGGAAGATCATATTATGAATATGTTTCCCACTCGTCATGGCTTGTCTTTTATAACTGTCATATGCTGTATTCTTCTATGACAGAAAGTGATGAAGTGCAGTTAGTGAAATACGGTTGTTGTGACAAACATTTAAACCACTAGTCAATGTTCATGGCTCATGTTCACTAGAGTAGTTGTATTGTAGATATACCTAAATCTATTTTATTTACAGAACGTTCTTAGACTGTACATATTGGATGAGTATTTGTTATTTCATGTATCAGGTAACTCCTTATGGAGTAACTCAAGGTATCTGTGTTTGAATTTAATGAAATACCTTTACCATTTTTGAGGTAAGATTTATATGAAATACTTGTCTGTCTGTCTTTAGAAGCCAAAATACTACAAAATCATCAATTTATGATATATTGCACACCTTGACTTACATATACATACTGTTGTATATAAGTATGATGTCGTAATTTACATAGCTAAAACTTACATTGGGCTATTTCTAATAACATCGGATAACATTGTCTGTGCATTTGTGTAATCTGGCATCACGAAGGTCTTACCTTCCTGAAGATACCAATAACTTACAGGATATAAATTGAATAAAAACGGTATGTCGCTATTTTGACAGGCTGACCAGAATGCTTGAGAAAGTTTTAATATTGGTCGACACTAATCAAAGGTGCTGCTTTTAAAATATATAACATGTTATCAGTAACCTTTTCTGTTACGTCAGTACAAATATATGATTTCTCTTGACTCTTGGAAAATATGCATGTCACATTAATCATACAGACTCAGAAACAAACCTTTTTTGACTTTTTAATGTGAAATAATGTTAATGCATAGCTGTATCTTATATAACTATCCAATTTTAAAGATTCAAACTACATATGTTGTACATGTAACGTCAAGACCATGAGTAAATAATGAATTTTTTTTTAATTTGCATGTGAATAATATAATTGGATGAAAATAAAATGTCACAATGGCCACACAGATATCAACTTCAGACTCTGTGTCTCGTATGTGTATAGCTTTTTTTCAATTAAGGTTAGTGCATTATCTTATTTCATCAATTATACAGTTTTAATGCAAATGTTTATGAAGAAGGTTTTTAAATACATATTTCCAAAAGTTTGTCAGAGTTAAGTATGTGAGAAACAAAGGTTACAACACTACATGAGGTAACTATTCGTTATCTATTTATTAAAAATAACTTTAGTTAATGACGAGCCCCTAGTCATTTAATGATGAATATAAACATATGATGTAAAAATCTAATAACTGCATATCTTAGTGCTATCAGTTTAAAACTTTCTTTCAAAAAGGGTTGAATCAAACAAGCACAATACATTGGTTATAGAAGAAAGAAATATCAATGTTGTTTGCTGCCTCTAAGCTTAATCCTTAGGATACATTTAGTTTGTTAGAGGCAAACAACATCTCAACTTCAGACAAGATAATTTTTTTCTTCTCCCCAGTCATGTGATGCGATGAACTTAAAGTTGAGGGATATGACATTATACGACATTGAATTACAGTTGTAAAAGGTACTTTTTGCAGACATGACTCTTATTCCTTTAGTAAATGTTTCTGGAAGAGAAATGCGTTAGTGTTTTGTAATGTATGATAATTAATATATATGTTATTATTATATTTAATAAGTATAAAACGAAAAGTACTGTTATTCAAGCAGTAGTAGTAAAAGAGTGATTGCAAACAAATCATATTGGATATCAAGTTTTGACAGTCAATGATTTACATTTTTCTAAGGTTTTCTTTAAGGTTTTAAAAGTCTATTTAAATAGGAATGAATTGAAACACAATTGATTGAGCAAAATAGTCTATTTCAATATCTAATAAGATAGGTTAATATACTTCTTTCAAGTGTAGAATTTATATATAGATATAGATCAAACAGGCATGACAACTTATAATCATCTTCCACTTGTACAATCTATGATATCTGAGGCCACTTGTTTATTTACGACTTTGGTTTCCCTTAAAGTATAACATACAACGCTAAAACCCAGATGTAGTCCTCTTATCTTTGGTCATATAATTTCACTTTTATCAAAAACTGATGTCAAATCTGTATTGTGAAATAAGCTGTTTTATATGTTCATTGACTTCTGAAATGTTCATATGATGTTAGCTTCGAACAGGGTAAGTGAAATAATATCCCTGCACTACAAATGATAAACTGTTTCGTCGAACAATAGTCAGCACTAATTTGATGCAACCAGACATGTCTTACAAATACAATTTTCAAAATCTGATGCATGCAAATATGTAGACATAAAGAGAAAATATGCAAATACAAAATTTTTAAACAGTCTGCTGCTTATATCAACACACAATATCGAACAGTCATCATTGTCAATAACATAAACCATTTTTATCATGAACATGAAAGGATTTTATCATTCTTTATTAAAATAAAAACGAATTTAACCACATCGTAAATCTTTGTGAAAAATAAACTGATTCAGATTTTGATGTTAAAGGTGCATTTTTTAAATAAGAAAATATTTCTTCATTTGTTCCCCAATTAATGATAGTTTATAGTTTCTGTCTTCAGAGGGTCAAATATTCTTTATCAACCCTAAGTTAGCATTGTCCTTTATGACACTCCGAAGAATCAAGTGAAAAGTACTCTTTTTTGTGTTAACAGCTTTTTACCATTTGCAGAAAGGATTTTGATTAAGGTAGTATAAAACAATACATAAATAAGTTCCTCAAACTTGAGCAAAAACATATCATATGTGATCATCGATATATTTAATATATTGATGGTTCTTTAAGAAAGTTAAGTAGGGGTTTGAATAAACTTATAGTTAATGTTTTAAATATGTTTAAGACTACTGTTCAAGTAGTTGGTCACATCTGTCGATAGGGTTTTTAAAAAACTCACGGCCTTCGATCCAATATGTTTATGTCTATAATATTCAACTATCCATACCCTTGTATGGATTAAACTTTGTGATAATTAAAAAACTATTTATCGAAATGTTTCTAAAATGCCATTTTCATTAAGATATGCAAATATCATAGTCTTTATTGTTTGAGACAATCAGAACTATGTTTAAAAAACTTTAAAATACAAATTATCTCATCAGAATAGATAAGACTTATTTGAACCTTTTGTTAATGTCTGGTAGAACGCCTTCTTTTGACATTTCGATCTAGTGACGTTACATTTCAACTATTTGAGAGCTGTAAAGATTCCTACCAACAAAGAAAAAGATGTTCCTATTTGTATAATGTCAAATGACCATTGACAAATACAGGCGCCTAGGTTAAAATCAATCAAAGAAATCAAAATATAATGTCTTGAGTCTGCAAAACCAATCAGTCAATGCCTTCACAAACAAGAACACAGCAAACAAGCAGTGTCAATATCTATTTAGAAACTGTTTTCTAAGCAAACCTATTTGGGTTATGATGATTATTTGTTAAAATTATGAAGAGGTTGAATATAGAATGTCAATAAGTAATCACAACTCCTGCAGATTGACACGAAATCAAAGATTTGTTTTTGTTTTGTTTTTCGACTACTTTTTCAAGCAATCATGAATGTCATTGATCAAAGACGAAACAGCGGAGGAGAGTGTCAGGCAAACAGACACATACTTATTGTGTATATTATTTTTCATTTCATAACAACATTGTAAATTATTGTGTTATTTGACTGTATATCCTAGTATTAATACTGACAGACATCTAGTAACTATTACACACAGAGACATATGATGCAATAACATTGCCTTTAGACACTACTTTCAACAGGAAAATTATCAAAGATTTCTCCAAGCTTCATTCTTGTGACTTCTATGGAGAGATACCTGTGAAAAAACGTGGCTCGTTTTGAACTTTCACTTTGATGGATTAATATCGGAATTGTTTTCTATTTGTTTTCTAAATTCTAAAAGGTTACACCAATCTTGACTATTTCTCCAGGAAAAAACGTCAGCCTGTCTGAAGGTAAATTAAAATTTGTCAGTGTACATTGGCATTCTTATAAGTAGAAACTCGTACATTCTGTTACTATTGCTTTAAGCAAAAAAGATCTTACACAAATTTATGAAAAACAAAGTTTGGATTTTGGGATAGTCTAAAGAGTTGAAAAACAAAAAGTCTAAATTTTACAATCACATTACATTTTTCATAGGCACGTACCAAACCGATATAGTTTATTATATATACAAACCCTATATACTTTAACCTTCTATATATTTAAACGTTTCATTGCTGTTCCGTGTTTTGAGAGGACGCAGATAAGATCATACTAATCAAGTGTTTCTTTCATTGATTGCAAAATTTCCCCCGCTCAACATCAAAAATTGCTTTTGATGTTTCAATATTATTTGGCAAATGGATTGACACTATGGTCTGTCACGTCTCTCGTTACATATCATATATCATTATTTGATTACATTTACATAATTCAATAAACGGAAATCAGACTCGTACCTTGACTGTCTGCACTTTCAAGTACAACACAAACAATCAACAATTAGGCACGCAGGAACGTGGGTTTAACCTATTTCGGATACTCTAGTAATTAATAATTAAGTTTTGAGACGCTTTACCCTGAAAGTCTCACAGGATTACAGACAAGCAGAGAGACAAATCTTTGTAATACCCATTTCTGATTTGAAATATCCTAAATAACCAGGCATCTCACAACACAAACAAACTTCTTGAATCTGATATTGCATGATTAACAAAACGATATCTTGACTGTAACTGTTTAGGGACTTTTACTATATTTTAATTTTAGAATAACAAAAGCTAAAGATAACCAATGTCTTCAAATCCATAATTTAAGACTTTGGCTGTAGGCATTTCTTTAGAATGAAAACAAGATGATCGCAATCTATTTTGGCATCTTGGAAGGAAATAATTTTGTTGTTTCAAAACTGATATTCTTAATAAGCTTGCGTTCAACATTCTTAGAAAGTTTGTCTGGACTAAGAGGACAATATATTTGGGATCTTTCAAAACTTTCTATGAAACCGATGAATAAACAATGTTGCCTTGTAATTCCACTCTATGAATTGTTACAGTTAAGTAGCTTGATATATTAGGAATAACTTTTTTACATGATCTTCCAAAATGCTTGTTCAAAAATGCAACTTGACAAACACTCCTATACACAATTGATTATAACAAAGAAAAACAACTTCCAAACTCTTTCTAGGTTAAGAATGTATAATTTGTCAGAAAATGACTCAGTCTTCTTGTATAAGGTGGTTGTCACTGGAACATTTCCATTTCAGACCTCAGCTTGATAAAAGAAAGTGAGGTAATTTATATGACAGAAATTGTATTATATCCACTGTATGAATGTCCAATCCTGTATCTCGCCACAATCGATATCAACGCTCTTTGAACTGATAAAGGAAATGATATGAGGAAACACATACAATACTATCTACACAAGTAAATAGACTGGAAACCCTTAGTTCACATAATTGTAGGAAACAATTTTCTAGGTATAGACTATTTTTATAAACAGAAAACCCTTCCTCGTCAGTTGTTTTGTGAATTTTCAACATAATTGATTACAAAAGAACCTTCTATCCATTTTCCGAACTATAAAGGTCAGAACAATATTTTGTAATTTTAACATGATTGTTATCTATTATCTGACAATTAGAAATAATTTCATATTTCTCGTAACTGGAATATTTAATGCCTTATTATCATTATATTTTTATTTATTATATTTTTTTGCTATGTTTATTCATTTTTGGAAAGCAACAGTTGCACCTTTTTCTAAGAAAAACAGAAATCTCACAAAAAGGAAAAGTCGTAGATTATCAAAACTTACGTACCATGTTTGGTTACGACACCCAAATCCATTTCAAAATGATTCAAACCGCTCACACCAAGTTTCCTTAGTTTCATATATGACTACAGGAAAACTGGTTAAAAAATAATTGCTGACTTGTCAAGATGAGACATTTGCATACAATGCAAGACAAACCTTGATTAGTTTCTCTTTTCTGGCGGAGGAGTTCAAAGATCAGTTTGTACTTTGATCAACACTATTTTAGAACACAATGGCAGCCTCCCATCAACATGGACATGTCTCCCTTTGTTCCAACTACTAGTTAGTTGACCTTTTACATTGTGCAATGGAACAATTCTTATTTTGACGTTAGCTGAATAAATATGGCATCATCTTAATGCAAGTTGGTGAGTGAGCGAAAAGGGTTAATTATACTGTCATAATATGTCAGCTATTGCACAAATCGACAAGAGACTGAATTGAGAGACAGAGACAGGGACAGAGAGAGAGAGAGAGAGAGAGAGAGAGAGAGAGAGAGAGAGAGAGAGGGAGAGAGCGAGAGAGAGAGAGACAGAGAGACAGAGAGGGAGAGGGAGAGAAGGAGAGACAGAGAGAACAGGGAATTTTGAATCGTGTTTTGTCTTGGTTCTTAAAAAAGCATTTTTAGTCTTGACTCCAGTATAGTTGTTCACCTAAATTGGATGCATTGTAATGTTAAAGCTGTACAGAACAACTGTAGAAATCACCCAGTTGATTTAAGTTTGTCAACCTTCAACCTACTTTCAGTTTCAGTCATTTCAACTTAATCCAAAACCATAACCTTAATAAGCACAGTATTATTTCTTAGAATCTTGATTATCGATTTCACTATTAATGACATTTACATTTGCAATAACATGTTTTTCTTTATGTCCTCTGCAACGCTTTGCAGGAGATATAATGTTTGCGGCACCGTCCCATGTTCGGTGAATCCATAGGTTCAAAATACTTTTGTTTCAGGGCCATATCTAATAAATCAGAAGAAACCAAACGTGGAGGAGGTATTATTGGTAAGTTGATTTGATAGTTAAAATGAGATTATCATACACTTTTAACATCTACACTACAAATGTTTCCGTCGTAGTTATCATAATCTATAATTCCCACGCCATCTAGACAATTTAAATCTTGTAAAAAAAATTAATTTCCTAAAAGGTAATAATATTTATTCAATAGATTCACAAAAGACGTTCATGCATGGTTACACTATTAACCAGAAAAGGTCATATTTTCAATATTTGCTGAACTTAATTTAGTTGACATATCATTACAGGAAACTAGTAATGAGCGAATAATCAAGAAAAGATATTTCACATCAATGCAAGAGAAAAAAGTATTCTTCCACTTGTGGATAACATTTACTACTTCATATAATATTATTATTTAATTACTTTTGCATTCTAACAGAACAGTATCATCGTATATTACAATTAGAATACACAAACTCTTATTTAGAAAACGTTGTACTCTAAATTTGATTTGCAATACAGAACCTATGGGTTTAAAGGGGCAGTAGCACGTTTTTAGAGGGAATATGAGGTGATGTCAGGAAATCGATAATTAATGGTTTCATTTGAAAGACAATGCATTTAAACTAAATGGAGCAGTAATAATTCAAATATATAACGTAAAGTTTAGCAATGCCATTCCTTTTCTTACACAAAATGAATTAACTGTGTTCACCAAAAAATGGCCGCCAATGGATTTTATGTGAATCTTTATACTTTGTCCTCTGACTATGGATGATTGGTTTGTGTTATGAAATTTTGGCACTGTCACAATAATACATTTACCATTAACATACAATTATCAGTGACAATTTTAAAATATAAAATTATCAAAAAACGTGCTACTGCCCCTTTAAGTGTTTCTCGAACAGTAAATGGTAGAAGATGGTTATTTGAAGGCTAACTGAGACAGTCGAGCGTTCGGAGACAAATTAAGAAGCATGACATTTTTCTGTTTCATTGATGAAAGGCGAGCTGGCATTTAACTGATGTCTGGAAAGGTTGTTAAAAGGAAACAAATATTAATGGATCAGTAATATCTCTTTAGAAGTTCAAAATGTACATTTGTTCTGTGAGCCTCATGTAAACATATCAGGTAATTTGTTTTAGTTGTTACATTTTCCGGTATTTAAACAAAACATTATTAGTTTCAACTTTATTTTTGATTGATGGTCACGGAAATTGTTTTCTATTTGGTTTGCTAACTGTAAAGGTAAGAACGATATTCCCTGAATGTTGATTAAGTGACGTTCTTTAAAAATGCTAGCATAAAACCTATGCTGACACTGGTGTCTGAAAAAGTTAGGTAGTATAGTAAATTAAATATCTTTCAGGTGAATTTGCATACGAGATACGCAATCGAACTGTAAACATAGAATGCCGTTTTGATTAAAATACAGTGCCTCTTTAGAATGCATAACCAATAACAGAACCATTTTCAAATTAATTAGTAATGACAAAGTAAGTCAACTGTCTTATCATTTGATTTTTTCACTTTCCACTCAGAAGAGAAGGTTATATACTTAACGCATAGAGGATGAAGCGCTCATGTGGGGCATTCAAATTAAATTTGGAGGTTTTTTTTCTGGAAACGAAATTCAAGAGGACGCAAAGATGCACTTGTTTCTCAGTGAAATTATTTAATCTAAAATATTACTCTCACTAACATCTTTACAAAAAGTGTGAAATAATCATGAAATAATCATATATGAGAATAAAAAGGTGAGTATACGTACACGTGGATTGTGCCTCCATAAACATTAAAAGGGATACTTATGATATATGCGCTGCACGCAAGTGAAATTATTAATTACACTTTATTAAATTTCTTTCGTTTCATAGTATTCAAAATGTTAAGGGGGAATACCAGGATTTATGTAGATAGGTTATGATTGTTATTGAAATAAGGTCCTTGTTTATAATTACTTGACTTCAAAGGATAGAATGCATTCAGAGCATATAACTCCGAAGTAGTGATGCCCATCTATTTGACAATCACTTGTCATTCTCTTTTCTGATATATGTTATAACAGAACGAACTTGCATGATAGGCATCATAATGTCAGAGAATAACAAAATGGGCTTCTGGTTGTTAAACTGAAGAAAAGCAATGAATAAAATCGCATTTTAGGATTTACAGGTTAACAGATTATCCAGAGAGTAAATACCTTTTTCATTCAAATGTCCTTTTTAAAAACAATTTGATAAAATTATGAATTTAAAAAAAAAAGATCAACCCTTGCCTAAATAATCTGTATACATATGAACGTTGAAACTGATTTTCCGGGTCTTGTTCAAACTCAATTGTTTAATGCTAGCATGATTTATCGGTTATAAGTTCCATTGTACATACGATGTTACATGTTTACAAACATGATATACATTGTATTATGTTTGCTACACAACATAATTTAAAGATTTTGTCTTAATAATAAAGACGCATTTTGGTATAACTATTTCTCTGAGTTTGGAAGTTATTTGGAACACAAATCAGACTTATTGTGGAGTGCCTAGTTCGTTAACCCGTCGATTGTCGTTTCAAGTTCAGGAAATTTCCTCAACTGAATGAATCGCTTAGAAGGTCTGGGTACAGAATTACACAAATATTAAGGTTCCCCTAAACAAAGAAATTAGAAGTAGATGTATAACAAAAACTCACAGTTATGCCCGCTTCTCTAAATGGTCAGATGCCGATAAGGTCAAAAGTATCAAATAAAAGTAAAATAGTTTATCGAAGTCTTACTCTCAAAAGAAAAATGTATTACAGGGAAGTTTCAACGAAATCTGATTATCCTCATATAAATTGTTTAATTATCAACCTAAAACAATACAATTAGAAGTTCTCACTATATATAAGGAGACTGTTATCAAAGGAAGTGTGTTATAATATGAGATTGATCAGAATCCGTTATTTTAAATGGCTGAGAAGTGCTAAAAGTGGTATGTGCACATGTGCTCATATTGAAAATATGTCAGTACTTATTTTCCACCCAACTGCTTGATAAAGATATAATTTCTGTCGTCATCACTTTTTCCTTTGAATTTGTGTAGAAAAAGAATGTCTGTTTCAATATTGAGGACTTTTAATTAAACTGTTTGAAGAAAACTTTGCTTTAAATAAATTGATTTTCATTTGAATTAAAGTCATTACGTTTAAATATTATAAGAAATAGGCAAACGGTTAATCACAATCAGTTTGTTTGAACATTTGATTCTTTTTTACAATGTGAATTTCGCACGATCAGTCATTTGATTGGAACTCAAAGTCACACACTATGTATCATTAAAGAGCAAAGTTAGTTTGTACGTGGCAAACAACCTTTCAGCTCTAGTCAGTGACGATTCCTTTGTTCCTTTGACATTGATTCAGTTGGACACGAAAGATTGAAAGGGATTGAGACCTTAGGGTAATTTAATGAAACATCACATTAGTTGAAAAAAAACACATAAATGCAAGATATGTTTGTAAAAGTTGTGATTTACGTCAGAGAAGAAAAACATTGAAAAATTGATTTTAACAGTAAGCGATGTTAGAGATAAAGGGAGACGAAATGAAAGTATAAGATTCAACTACAATGGTAATAATTAAAATTCAATTTTCATTTAACTGCACATGAAAAGTAAAGATTTTTAAATTAAAAAACATTTAAAATGAGAAAAACACATATGTAAACTGAACTGCAGGGAACATTAATACATAATGAGACTGGACCCGATAGGGTCAGAAATTGATATATAGCAATTCCCTTTGTTAAATTTCGTCAAGGTGATTAATACTACATGATTTCATTGGGAAGATATATTGTTATGTCTGTCAACACTTGATATAGGTATCAGTTTTGCCAGAATTAAAAGACAATGTGTATCATGTTACCATTATCGAACAACAGATTACAAAACTTTAAAGTCGCTTAAAGATAGGTTTCTGCTAATTAGCATCACTTGTAATCTGATGTAATGACTACTAACACCTGAAAGAGATATCAGTTCTGGCAGAATTTAAAGACATGTTCTCATTATTGAATAACAGATCAGAGGACTATAAAACCACATAAGGATAGGCTTACGAAAATTTGCAATTATAGAAATTGTAAGAAACTCAACAAATACGCAACCAATTAAATCTAATACTAATGTACAAAGCCCTGTTATATCACAGCAAAGTTTTGCACACTAATTTGGCAAATAAATTAATTTATTTCTTCATCCTTTGCCATTCTCTCCCCACAGAGGCAGATCAAGTCATGTTTATTTAGCCTCTGCCACTCCGGGAGAGAATGCTTTTTTGCTATTGCTAAGTTCTTTTTTTCAATTTACTTTGCAAAGCAAGCAAATGTTTTGATCACGAACAAACAACGAAGACCTTCTTAAGATTTAACATTTTGTTTGAAAGTCTCAGCAACAGAGCAACCTCAAAGTTATGTTACAATTAAATAAATCCGCAAGCTTTTATTTGTAAGTAAATGTGAATCCCGTTGGGACACTGGTTACAGAAATATCAATGATTTTCTGTCCCTTCATCTTAATCTTTGTAGAGATCGTTGGTTTACATGAAGGACACATTATCTTGGTTTCTCTGACAGTTCAAAGTTTCTCTTTCGTCATGAACTAAATTGACTAAATTTAAGACTTAAGTTCAATATGTAACAAAGGAAATTGAAATCATTTTGTCCCTTGCTTACTTTTGAAAATGTATGGTATTATTTAACAAAGTCATAAGGTTATCGTAAGTGTTTACCGTAACATAAGTGCAATGTTATAGGATGGGGGTTACGGTCGATTTTAATAAAGATTGCTTTGTAAAGGGATACCTTTGCCTTCGAAACAAGATAATATTGTATGTGGCAACCAATTTGTATGTTTCCATCACTAATAAATACTTTGTTTCTTTTGTCTTATTTATTGTCAGTTGTTTAAAACGAGTGATTGCAAACATTTAAATGAAAAATGATTTAAAAAATACATTAACTTGGAATAAGAAATAATAAGGCATTGTTAACGTTCTGAACATAAACATGTTGTAAAATAAAATAAAAAATGTTAAAGAGTTACCGACGTAGAAGTATGTTATGTAAAGACAATTACGTATCTTTGAAAGCGAAAAAACCCACCAAACCTTCGGATTGTTTTATACTATACTAAACATTGATAAGATTTGACAATAAGACCTTGTATTTAGACTATGCAGATCTTTTTTCATGTTTGGTTAACATAACTTAGTTTTTTTCAAAATACCCTGGTTGTTTCAGTTCCTCAATTAAACAATATCATCAAGATAAAGCTTCTATCTGATTTAGGATCTGAGAGAATACTGCTTTTCCAAATTAAATTTTCATGCAGAAAGAGTGTACATGTATTTTCCTCTGCAGCAATGTCCATAGAAAGAATCCTAACATTAATTTACAAAATCTAGGTGTTTTCTTAGTAAGCTAGGAGACTCCGGCAGTATGTTCAAAGGAATATATATTTGATATATTTGTGGATATACTCGATAAGGTCAGTGTCGTTCTTCACAGTCAGAAATTGATATTCATTTTGACAGAACTTCAAATATCCACTATCGTCTCAATAACGTAGCCTACACGATTTAATCAGTACAGTAAACGTTGCTGCCATGACTGTTAACGGTATCAAGGTATCAATTGTTATAACAGTACTTTTGGGTCATTGTGGATCATGAAGATGTAACAGGACTTTAGTATCTGCACAGCACATCACTTATTTAAGATAACTAAAATATATCCGACCACTTGCATGGCAATGTTTCTTAAGTAAAATTCAGTAAAAGAGAACGTTTTCAATTCAGCCACATCAATCCATTTCCTTTCCTCCACACAAATGGCCGCCAGTTGTGTTTGCTTGTGTCTCGAAAATATCTTCTATAAGAATGAATTGTCAGCTTGAAAAGTGAAATATTTGACTCATGTGGTATGATTTAATAATTAATGTGGTATATGCATTTGGGGCAGGGAAATATATTTGCATAGCTTAATTTAAACATGGTAAGTTCGTTTTTTAACTGCATTCTATGTTATAAAAACATTGTGTTACAATAATACATTAAAATTTATATATCATCGATCAACAATAGCACTGTTCTTTCTTTATTTGCCTCTTAGAAAATAATGAGATCCCTCAGAAACACTGTTGCCCATTTTAAACTTTGATTGATTATTATTGGAAATGTGTTCTATTCCTTCCCAAATTATGAAAGGTTAAACCAATTTTGATTCTTTCTCCAGGCGAAAACGTCAGGTGAATTCAATTAACTTCATAACAAGTTTCCTGAGTTCTTGTCTGTCTTCAGTCTGAATGTTTTATAAGTTGACATTCTTACATTTTGCCAAATTGGGCTTGCAAATATGTTGATGTAGGCGTAAGTTTAGTTTTCCTTATATTCAAAATACTTGAACAAAAGTTTTTTTCCAAAGCCGTGTAATAAGATTTCATTTTGTCATGGACGTTAAATATACTTTCAAATTTTACTTTTGATACTGTTTATAAATGTCAAAGATTTTAGTGTATGTTGCCTATTATTGGAGTTAGGCCTTTAACCGTTTTAAATCATCTGCCACAATATATTCATTTCACTTCTTGTTTTCCAAGAATACATGAAAAATTATATGATAAATGTTTGCTTGATTACACAACCTTTCCTAGCAATTCCAATCTATGAATTTTGTCAAATACGTTGATCATTTAAGGTTATCGTTGATCATTTAAGGTTATCATTATCGAAGTACTGTGAAACAAACTTGGTTAAGTAATAGCTTGCACATGAGGGCCTCTTGTTTAACCATTTAAATAGTTAGTGAGATGGTCTAACTACAATGTACGTCGATGTACCTTTTAGTTGACACACAAGAAACCTACATCAAGACAAAGTTATCGTGGTATTTGTGTTAGGACGTAACCTTAAGGGAAGCACGTGCAGCTTCTCTCTATAAATGTGCATGTTGGCAAGGAAACTTGTACCACAAATAAATTTCAATATAACTTTAATCAATGTTAAATGTTTACCTTTGTGTGTCAAACGGTTCACAGTTTAACCTCTTTATGAATATTATCGAAGCTGCCACTGAAATGGTGTCATTTGAGGGCGGAATCTGGATATGATAGTCTTCAGTCCTGATTTGAACGTGATTTTTTTCACAGGCATCGTGTAGCCATTATTATTATAAAAGACGAATGGCTATGGCTATGATTCATTTAATCGGCGTATACGCCTGTCACGTGTCCGGCGTAATCCGGGCCTGCATTAAGCTGAAGTTGAATCAAGTCATCGGCCTATGCACAGGAAATCAATAGCATTAAGGAAGATTAACGATTAGAATATTAGAAGTTAACGTTGTCCGGCATTATACGCCGGGTTTTTCAAACCGACGTATTGTGCACACGCCTAATGCGCATAGGGGATACGAATAAAGAGTTTTGCACGTTCTGTCACTTCCTGCGCGGTACGCCTGATGGTACGCCGAGTAACCAATCAAGCAGAATTTCGACCTAGAAGAGTTAACTGAATGCATCTGAAGGGTACTGTTTGACGGAGTTGTACATGTGTTACTTCTTACTGACCTGAAAGGTTGCTTAATCTGTGGAACATCTAGTGGAAGTCTATTATTGAAATTGTTTGTATAATTATTTGTAAATATATGGATGTTGCATGGTCGACAAGTCAACTACCATCATCATGTATCAGCAGTACATGCCAGACTTCAATTTGAAATTAGAACCGTAGGTAACTGTATATGATATACTGTATATCACTCTGTGTCATGCCTCGTCCACAGTCCAACATCGAGCTAGCTAAGATCCTGGCGAAGATTAATGGCTCAAGCTGATAAAGGATGAGGATGAAAACACCGATACGATTCTTTTATTAAAAAATGACATTTAAAATCCTTGTTGGCATGACTAAAGTGTACAATTTTCTATTTTAAGACATTCTTATTGTCCAAAACAAAACTTGCCTCATTTGATTCTTTGGTAAACACATTTGATTACAAAGGAAATAAAGATCCCTTTCCGAACTCTAAAGGTCAGAACAATCTTTCATCTTTTTCAAAACCATGGGAGGATTAACTATGCAACACCAAAGCTTCTTTTTATCCCCCCGGCATATAATGCGGGGGATATATTCGTTGGCTCCTTTGTCCGTCCGTCCATCTGTCTGTGATCACATTGTTTCCGGAACAGAATTTGAAAACCGTTACAGCTAACTCAATGAAACTTGGTATGTTGACTCATTAGTATGCATCTAGTTGTGCCTTATGGGGTTTGTCAACTTTTTTGAATTTTTGTTTGTTGCGATTTCCATGGTTCCCAACGCAACTTAGAAATGTGTTTCCGGGCAGAACTCGAAAACACTTTGGCCTAGCTTAATGAAACTTGGGTGTGTTGACTAATCATCACATGTAGTTGTTTTCAATTTTCTGGAATGTATCATTTTTACAGTTTCCGTGGAAACACAATTTACAAATGCGTTTCCAGAGCAGAATTTGAAAACCATTATGGCTAATTCAATGAAACTGTTTACAAATGTGCCTTTTGGTGTTTCAAATTGCAGAGTGTTTAAACTTAATGACTTTCGTCATTCCAACACTACAATTAACTTCTAAACTGTGTCTCACCAAGGAAGGAACATGTTTTGATCAAACAGCATATTCAATGAAACAGGATAGTTGTTTTCCTCTCTCTTTAAGCGGCGTTAAACCCCATATCACATCACCTCAAATGCTTTTCTATCTTCCTTTACATGGTAAAATATTATTTGTTGTCAATAGGTATCACATTTAAAACATGTGATGTGGATTCATAAAGGTTCATTGCATTCTTCTTCCTAACTAACATCTTACCATATGAAGACCAAATCAGAAAATCATTATCAGAAATCAAAAACGTGCTTGATGTAAACGATGTAAACAATCACATACAGCTGTGAAGCATCGGGAAAAGATCAAAACCTTTTTTCAAATACATGAACATCGTTGTGACAACAATCCTATTCACCCTTAACGACTATAGTTTGAGATATGAATGAAGATCTGTTGGTCAGTACTAAGAGATAATATATGAAAACATTGCAACGGTAATTTTTTTGGATTGTTTTCTGTTCTCAAGCAGAGCAGTTCAAAGATTAGCTGTGTGCATTGATGAATACTCAAAATGTCACATATATTTCTTTGTTCTTGGGGCAATGCTTTGATGTCAATTGAAGACCTATTACATCTCCTAAATTTTAGTGGGTGAGTACGTGTAGGGCCCAAAGAAGGGACAATAGAAAACGCAGCACAAGGGATAGAAAGGTGGAAAGACGCTATCAAAGAAGACAAATTGAAGTGCCTTCACTAAGAGCGACAAATTGAACTTAAAAGTGATTATAGTTCAAGCACAGAACAACTGTAATTACTTCCTGTTTTTATTTACGTCTCTCAGTGGTTCTTGAAGGTCGTTGTACATCTTAATGACCTCCTGCTTCATAAGACAAAGGGGTCTAATGCAGCTTCTGATCAATATAATCGCCCTTTATGTCAACGACAGGATTGGAAATTTGTTGCATGTTAAAGGCAAACTTTGTCTCTTAGACATTAAGTAAATTTAAACAAACTTTGGTTTATGCTTTCTTTTTCTAATCAAAACATTCTAATATGCCTGGCGGTATATATTGGACAGGAACTTCTGGTTAAACAAATTATAATGAGTTATCCTCAGGCTTACCATTCTCTCCCCACACAGCAGATCGAGTGATGTTGATTGAACCTCCGTTCTAATTCGCCGAGTTTGAGGTTTAGAATGGGGGATGCCTGATTGGAGGCGATCTCAGTTAGTTGTGGAATCAGCGACGCTGTTCTAAAATCATCATTTTGGCATTTGCTTAAAAAATAATCAAATGGATTGTCGTGCAAATGTTTCGACCAGGGTGAAACTGGGGGAACCCACGGGTTTGGTCTTACTAGAAAAGAGGCTCAATCAACATGTCTCGATCTGCCTCTGTGGGAAGAGAATATAGGCTTAATAAACAAATGTTGACATGCCTTTATAATTACAGAATTCAGTAAGCATCTTGTTTCTTAAGAAGATTATATTCATGTGTTTCTCGAAGCCTTAAATATACTTAAGCTGGTTGTATTTTAACGCTGATAAGCAAATGACTGTTCGAAGGCAAACTACAATGTGATT
This sequence comes from Steromphala cineraria, assembly GCA_916613615.1. Classification (NCBI taxonomy): domain Eukaryota; kingdom Metazoa; phylum Mollusca; class Gastropoda; order Trochida; family Trochidae; genus Steromphala; species Steromphala cineraria. The sequence continues at coordinate 46,808,328 of OU744720.1, forward strand.
GTTGATTGGGGAGGTTACCAAAATGAAAAAGATTCTTATCATGCGCGACAAAGACGGCTTTCAAGCATATATTTAGGAACCGGAAGTTGTAAGATGGCCACACTTGATTTGCGTTCATGTCGACATGCCGAGGCTTATGTTTGGTAAATTTTCTCCAATTTGATGAATTTTGGCCCGATCCTTTCATGGATGGTCGCAACATATTGCTAAAAATACCACGAATACAATAAAAAAAATTATTAAAAAATTGCAGTCTGAACAGGGTCTTTAAGACTATCGTAATCACTTGTCCTTTGCAGAAAATATATAGATTCAGAAGGATAGCTTTGAACGGTCAACATTATGATTGAACACATTGAGTTTGTTTCATCTACATGTGTGAAAATCAAAACGTTTATCTTTCAGAACTTTTCTTTGACTATTGGTCAATGAAATTGTTTTCATTTTGAACTAAAAAGGTTAGAACGATGTTGTGTTTGAAGGAAGATTCGAGAGAAGTCCTTTGAAATGGATATATTGTGTTTAAAAGAAAGTGCCTCAAAATAAATTAACCGTATACGTAGTAAAACATCTCAAAGTTGAATTTCAAAAGCGAAATACAATCGAACTGTTAATATACAACGTGGCTTTCGTAGATACAGGGTTTCAAAAGAGTATTACATATATAACATAACATCAAAATCAATTTAATTCTATCTTAAATCAGTGGGTAATACACCCATAAAAGTTTATTCTACAGTGGAATGAATAAATATATTTAAGGTGATTTGGTGTTCAACGACGCTTTAAGAGATTTTCACGTGTATCATGGATGACGTTTTATTGCATATAGAAAGCTAGCAACACTGTTGTGGCCATGCATATCCTGATGTCTTCTGAGCCGTCCTTCTATTCAATATCCTGAAGCTCAATGATAATAATTGTGGAAACATTGCTCATCGTGAATAATATGTTGAAGAGAAAACAAAGACAAACGATTTACACAGTCTGATATAAAAATGACAGGTATATGACTGATATGACACTTAGTAACATAAATCATATAAAAATACTCAAATAAAATTACAATTTGAATACAATTTTGGGCATATAAGGATCTTTGTTGTACTTACGAACGAAATTTCAAGTTGCGACACCTCCTTTGCTGTCGTAATTTTTTACGTAACTTACGAACATTTTATGCTACAATTTTTTAGTGAAACGCAAACTAACAAAATCATAACGCTAAGATCGGTTTTACGAAATTCGTAAGGATTATCAAATCCTAATAAGGAATGAATTTAACCATATGCTATTTTTTTAGAAAATAACATCTATATATGTTAATGTTAAAGGGACAGTTGGTCGTTTCAATTCGTAACCTCAAAACCTTTATCATTGAAAACATATCAAAGAACATGTATCAGGCAAAAACTGTTGGCGATCATTAAAGCGGCAGTAGCACGTTTTTAGGTAAAATATAAGGTGATGTCAGGAAAATGAAAATTAATGGTTCCAATTGAAAAACAATGTATTTAAGCTAAATGGAGCAGTAATAATTCAATTATGTTATGTAAAGTATAGCCATGCGATTCCTTTTTCTTACACAAAATGAAATAAAAGTGTTCACACAAAATAGCTGCCAATTTTATGTAAATCTTCATACTTTGTCCACTGACTATGGATGATGGGCTTGTGTAATTAGATTTTTGACACTTTCAAAATAATACATAAAGCATTAACGTACAAATATCAGTGAAAAATGTAAAATATAAAATTATAAAAAACGTGCTACTGCCCCTTTAATATTTACTTCATTTTAATAATTCAAGGTGGGAAATTGATTCGGACAAACTAACTAAAATTGTAATGGTCTTTTGTATTTGCTATCTGCTTTCAATTGATAATATTTATTTTTGTATTAGTATGATGCAACTGTACCTTCATCTACAAAAAATAACCGTGCTTATTCTCTTTTTTTACTCTATGATTTAATTTCTTTTAAGATGTTTTTCTATTTAATATCAGAAAACTCATAAAGTGCAGGTATTATTCTTAGTAAGTATAGTATTCCGTGTAAGGCATTGAAAAGACAATACAGGATAAACATGTCATTTACGTCCAGAAAGGTATGTCATTTGTGGTCATCCATTCATTGGTTGTTGTATTAGCAAATGACAAAGACATTAGATAAGATATGAGAATGCGCTTAAATGTATTAACCAAGTTAAGGTATTGTTCACACTTGTTTTCATATTTCAATATATTCCTGGCCTTAGACACAAAAGTAAACATTAAGAAGATTTCAAAAGCAAATCGTTGGAAGTATTAAGACCTATTTAACTATTCAGTTTAGTGACTTTAGAAAAAATGTGTTCAAAATTTGATGGCTGAACAGAATCCTTACATAAATGCACAAAGATATCTCTATATAAATGAATATCATGTCAAATAACAATTGCTGAAAAACAGGCGTCGATGTTATAGTCAATCAAAGAAATCCAAATAGTATGTGTTGAGTCTGAGAAAACTAATCAATTAAGATCATCACGAACAAAGGAGAGAGCAAACACGGTGTGTCAATATGTACATCAAGACTGTTTGTCTAAGGGTACTGATGTGGCTTCTGATGAGTATTTGATAAGAACATGACTAGGTCGAACATAGAATGTCAATAATTAATCAAGGACCCTTGTAGATTAATAAAAGATCAAAATAAACCTTGTATGGGAGTGTTCCTTTCACCAATGTCATACAAGTCACGGTTTAAGCACATGTACTGTGGAGTAGCTTTTGTACACACTATTTATCACTTAAAAGTACGACCAAGAAATGTTATTTATATGAAATATATTACAAGTTTAAAAAATACTTATCATAAAAGTTATATGAAACATGAATAAAAGTAAAATTAATTAAATATATGACAGTCTGTGTATGAAATATAGAAATACATGTTAAAAAAGCATTTTAGATTTACCAACGTAACAACCTTAAAAAATGAAATAGCCCTTAAAGGGGCAGTAGCACGTTTTTAGGGGGAATATCAGTTGATGTCAGGAAATTTAAAATAAATTATTCCAATTGAAAGGTAAAGTTATCAAACTAAACGACGCAATAATATATCCAATATAAAGTGTAAAGTTAAACCATGCGATTCCTTTTTCTTATAAAAATGAATAAAAGGTGTTCACACAAAAATGGCGGCCAATGGACTTTATGTCAATCTTTATATTTCGTTCTCTGACTATGGATGATTGGTTTGTATTATGAGATTTTAGACGCTATTAAAGGGGCAGTAGCACGTTTTTTGACAATTTTAATTTTAAAATTTTGTGAGTTAAAGCTTGATGTAATTCTTTGAAAGTGTCAAAAATCTCATTACACAAACCAATCATCCATAAACAGAGTACAAATTATAAAGATTCACATAAAATCCATTTGCAGCCATTTTTGTGTGAACACCCTTAATTCATTTTGTGTAAGAAAATGAATCGCCTGGCTTAACTTTACATTACATATTTGATTTATTACTGCTTCATTTACTTTTAATACATTGTCTTTCAATTGGAATTTTCCTTACATCACCTTATATTCCCCCTAAAAACGTGCGACTGCCCCTTCAAAGTAATACATTTATCATTTACTTACAATTATCAGTGAACAATTTAAAATATATAATTCTCAAAAAACCTGCTACTGCCCCTTTAAGCTTAAAGTTGAAATAAATGTTGAACCCTGTTGGCACAATGGTCACGGAAATGTCAATAGCTTACAGTGTTTTTATCTTAATCACACTGTGTTAGAGATTATCGTTTGCACGAGTCAAACACTCTCTTGGTTTCTCTGAGTGTTCAAAGGTCTTTGTTCTTTTGTCATGAATTGATCAGTTTAGTAAAAGCAAGTAATTTTCGTAGCCTGAGGTTATTACACACGATGATAAGGAACTGGATAAAAATAAATTGTAATCATGTATATTTTCTCTTTTTAAATTTTATTTACTTAAAGAAAGTCTTCCGATATCCTTGAAATACTTAAATATTGTCTTAAGGTATCTGATAAATATTTTTGAAATTAATGCTTGTTGAAACAATGTCAATGTAATTTAATATAATATTATCTTCATCAACTTCATCTGCCTTACTTCAACATTAAGATTTAATTTCTGGGAAAAGACTTGACTTTTCCTGATATGAAGTACTACAAAGCTATCTAATAACTATTTAAATATGTAATGTGGCATTTTGTGAAATTATTCAACTGATGTGGCACAATGTTGTACAGCTGCGTACCATTAGTTTGTTCACTTGCTATTGTATCTTGTTGCAAATATCTTGTACCATGGTTTCGTACCCATTCTTAAACCATATTTTGGAATTCTCTGGTCACTGTTGCAGAATTTGAAGTTTGGCATTGTGTTCTTAACAGATGGTGTCATATGTTTGAAATTCCAATTTTCTTTGATTATATTCCATATACTGTAGCCTCTTTAAGGAAAACCTCAGTACAGTAACAGTGCATGGGAGCAAATATAAGTTTTCACTGATAGTTGTAAGTTAATGCTAAAGGTATAATTTTGACAGTGCCAAAAAATCTCATTACATAAACCAATCATCCATATCAGAGGACAAAGTATGAAGATTCACATAAAATCCATTGGCGGCCATTTTGTGTTAAAGATGCTGTATCATACTTGCAATATTTCAAAAAGTATTTTTAATGTATTCGTTGCATTTTTAGAAAAAATTAGCGACCAACCTATGGAAAATCGGACCAAAATTCATTAAATATGAGATAATTTACCAAAATTACGGAAATGGCAGCAACATAAAGGCGAATCAAGCGTGGCCATCTCACAACTTCCGGTTTCTAAATATACTCTTGAAAACCGTCTTTGTCGCGCACAATTAGATTTTCTTTTCTTTTTCTCCGAATAAAGTATTCGTTGCTGCCAAAGTTGATACCCATCGAACGCAAATACGCTAGTTGTGACACGGTGTAAATCCTACACACGTCACCGAAAGCGGGTTCGTTAAATGCTATGCGCTTTCTACAAGGGGTACTGTGCTTTGGGCGTCGAAATAAGTATGTTATTGTTGATTAAACAATCTAAATATGATATCAAGATTTCGACGAAAGATTTTTCTACAAAGTGATGTATTTCTTTTCTCAATAGCTAAATTTCAGCCTGAACTGCATGCAAGTATGAAACAGCATCTTTAACACCTTTAATTCATTTTGTGTAAGAAAAAGTTCGCATGGCTAAACTTTACATTATTTATTTGAATTATTACTGCTCCATTTAGTTTATATATATTGTCTTTCAATTGGAAGCATTAATTTTCATTTTCCTGACATCACCTTATATTCCCCCTAAAAACGTGCAACTGCCCCTTTCAGCCGTTCATAACTCGCAAAGGATTTCGTGGAGAGAAACAATATAGTTTTTCCGAAATTTTGATCACTTCAATGACCTCCCAAAATTGTTATGGTTTTCTGTAAGGTATAAAATACGAATATGTTAATGTAAGAAAATGCATCGACATTTCGATAATGTGAATCATTACCTGAGTAAGGTTTCTTAACCGACATATGAAGATTAAAAATATGAGGGAAATATAATTTGTAAGAAGATGTCTGTCTGTCTGTCTGTCTGTGATCACATTGTTTCCGGGGCAGAACTCGAAAACGGTGTGGACTAGCTTAACGAAATTTAATATGTTGACTGATAATCGTATGTAGTTGTGCCTTTTGGGATTTTCAACTTTCTGGATTTTTGCGGTTAACACGGAATTTGTTATTTTTCGTGTTTCCATTGAAACGCAAGGTAGAAATGCGTTTCTGAAGCAGAATTTGAAAACCATTAGGGCTAGTGCATTAAAACTGTTTACACTTGTGCCTTTTGGTGTTTTCAAATTGCCGGGGGACAATTACATTCTTTATTCCAACATTACTTTCTAAACTGTGTCTCACCAAGGAATGAAGCTGTTTTAATGAAACAACATATTTAACCAAACAAGATGGTTGGTTTGCTCTCTCTTCACATTAGCATGAGGAACTTGGTCCTATGATTTTTATTAAAAGTCAAACAAAGTTAGCAGCATATATGCATACACCATTATTTACACTATCAGTATATCAAATATATGCTAAAACTGATCATTCGATTTCAGTCTGGCCAGGGGGGTAAGCCATCTCTCCTGAAGGCTCTTGTTAAATTGGTTAAAATCTTTATTTTTTTTACTTGTTCTACCCCAAAACAAGCTTTTGTCACTAATCATCAATCAGCAACAACAGCACGCCTCTATATGTCCGGTTAGTAGTGAGATCCCTCAAAACTGCATGGCTCATTTTGAACTTCACTTTGATGGATTGATATTGGAACTGCTTTCTATTCGTTAAAAATTCTAAAAGCTTAAACCCATTTTGACTTTTTATCCAGGCAAAAACGTCAGCTTTTCTGAATTAACTTAGCAATGCACTTCCTGCGAGTTTGCCTGTGTTGAGTCCGAAAGTTGTATAAGGAACTATTACAATTTATTTTAGATACGTCAACAAGATTCAATTCGCAAATATCATTAGTTGTATAAGTTGTAATAAGTATACCATTGCCTGATCACACAACCTCGTTCGTTCGCAAAACAGTGAAAACTGTCAATATGAAGCGGCCCTAGAATCTCCGTTGTCTGGTATCACAACAGAATGTACCTGTTTCTTGCGAGTACATTAAAGACAGTGATGACTCCGACTTCACCTGAACCTGGCATTTGATTCTTGAACTCCCTGATAAACATTATTATGAGTAAGCAGACCAATAAGGCGAAATAAAGTCGTATAACTTAATGTTTTTTTCTGGCAAATAACATGTTTTTCATTTGCATTTATGTAAATTGAGAAATGAAATAGAAGATTTTGATACATACTGGTAAATCCACTGAGCATAAGACGGTACAGAAAACAATGGAGGTAATCTTTGTTGACCAAACAATGGAGCATGTGACTGGGTTTTACTATTGGTAAATGATCAAGATACATATGCTTATGCAGGATAATGTTCATATACAAGAAATCTCCGCAGAAGCTTTCATACAATTATATTGAGCTCATGCCATGTGACTTAAAGTAAACTTTTGTTACTAATAATGAAATGTCAAATTGTACTTTTAGAATACTTACTATTTGATTATTTTGCTCTTTAGTTTCAAATCATGTGCCATACTCACATACACTGTACTATTCACTTAACTTTGATGGATATTTGGACAGAATAATTATTTGCCAAGAATCATTGCGTGAAACGATGACCAGATGTTAACATATAACAACTCTCACATATTGAGATATTTAAACAAAACGCATCGCATATAAGCATCATTATCATAAGAATCTGCTTCTTCGGATCCAAATACTGTATGTACATGTATTTTCTCAGTTTTTGTGTAAGTACAACCATGTTTACTGAGAACAACTCTCGAAGATATAATTTAATTTGGAAAATGAATTGGCACCATTTCCTGTCACGTATCTTGTTACATATCTGAGACCAAAACCAGATTATATTTACATAATGCAATAAAGGGAAATCAGAATCGTACATTGACAGTTTATAGTTTGAAGTACAACACGAACATCAACAATAAGACACACAGCGTCCTGGTATAACCCAATTTTGAGATACTAAATGATAATGACGTTATGAGAACGCGACAGTTTCAAAGTCTTGCAGTATTGTGTGAAAGGCAGTCAGACAGAATTCACACTTTTATTTACAAAGCGCTAAAACACTTCAAAGAAACTTGAAATGTGCTTTTATGTTTTAAATGTAAAGTCTTAATTTTTTCCGATCTGGAAACATTAAAGATGACATGATACGACAATACTACCAATAATCAATATAATTAAATATATGTAATAATCAATAGAATTCAATATATGTTAGAAATATCAATAGGTCAGTCTGAAAAGATAAGAAAACATTGGAAAAGGACAAACCTTTATTAGTTTCTCGTCTAAAAGATCAAGAGTCAAGATCAATGAATTCTAAGATCAAAATTGTGCCTTGATCAACACTATTACAGACTATAAGAGAAGCCCATGCGTAAGAGGGCATTATTCCTTTGTTCAAGCGACAGATATGCTTACCTTTACATTGTGCAATGACCTGTTTCGATGTCGATTTGAGAAACATGGCAGCACTTGAATTTGATTTGGTGAGTGAGTAAAGAGGGCTCAGTGTGCTGACAGCGACTATTCAGAATCAGAAAAGACAGGAAATAAAATCACAACCGAAATCAGAACGATCAAGTATAAGCTTGATGACATATTGATGTCGTTTAAATCCAGACCATGTATGATCACAACCTTTTTTTTCAAAGTGTAAGTTTTTACTTAATTTTACTTACCCTCAGTTTATATACCTCATGCATATATCATATATCATCATATATCAATTCAATGCACTGCATTTATGAAAACGAAGCAAATGACTTCTCTAGGAAATGCCACATGCGAACGTTAAATGTATCACAACACATAGCGAAGTGAAGTAACTTACGGTTCATTTTCTCTAACCAATTATTGTTAGATACAGCAGCTTTGTAATTTTCGAAAATAAAATGAAATATTGGTTTTACTGTAAATTGAATGAAATTACAGTATTTCCAAATCGAACATAGGTACCTTGTTCATTAAATCCCCGTTATTCCCGCTACAGAACTAAATTATAAAAAGCTTCAAGACGACACATTTATTTAGTTGCCTTTATAGTGACTAAACTATGTAACTGTCAAGGCTTTGAAATCAAGTGGTCGTCTCAAAACCCTTAAATTCAACGGCTTCACAGTTGCATAATATTTAAGCAGACTATATTTAATTCAATATCTATCTATCATCATGAAAACTGAGAACTAGAACTAATCTGCTAAAGATAAACCTTTCCTGATTTATTTGTATATTTTTGAAATATCTTTCTCATATTCCTTTAAATGTCATGCAGCGTCTGATATTGATATGTTTAAGCTGTACAATTACGCATTTCAAGACGCACACATCACCTATGTGTTACATTGTTATACACATACATGTGTATATAGTATTTGATTCATGACGCAATAATGATCTTACAATGGATCACGAATTGAAACATATCAGGAAGCCTTTCAGTATAACTATTTCCTTGATTGATAAGATTTTTGCCGCTCCATCCAAACTGCAATGTTTCGGAACATTCAGACTAACACCATCCTAATCCTTGAATTGCCCGGTCCATTCAAAGCTATTAGCCAATAAAGTGCTTAGTCCCTTTACACTCAATCGATTACCGTTTCCAATCTAGAACGTTCATCACCTGTTTGAATTTCTAAGATTTAATCAAATGTCTGGATACAAGATTAGGCAAAAGTAAAGGTGTACTTAAACCAAGCAAATAGAAATAGATGTATAAACACCAACAAGAGCATGGGTGAGGACAGTTCACTCCAATACTAGCGACCATTTGTGTTGTATCTATCGACATCGACTGTCAAGTCTATCTGTTCTTTTGACCTCTTTCTCTGGAATCATATCGACACCTATGATGTTGCATTCTCTCCCGACAGAGGCCGATCAAGTCAAGAAATGTTGATTCAGCCTTTGTTCTATTACGCCGAAATCCCTGGGTTTCGGCAGTTTCCCCTGGCGGAAAAAAATTGCACCACAATCCATTTGAATTTCTTTATCAAATGACATCGCTTTACGCATGGAAAGATAGGTTCATATCACAATGCCTTTTCCATCATATAGTAGTAAAATGATGATTTAAGAACAGCGTCGCTGATTGCACAACTAACTTTGATTGCCTCCAATAAGACATATCCCATTCTATCCAACGAAGTCGGCGTAATATAACAGAGGCTGTATCAACATTTCATGTTTTGATCTGCCTCTGTGGCGAGAGAGTGATGATTTTGATGACCTTATCAAACCTGAACCACCTTGCATCATGTGCTTTTCGTTTTTGACTCGTGTACTGTTTCTGACATCAAAGGTCAACAGTTGTCACAGTTCGTTTTTGATATCAATATGTCAGTAAGATAGTGTGCATTCCTTTGTTAAATAGTTTAACCATGTACATATATACAATGGTATATGAAAGAAAATTTACAAATGTTCCACAAAAATTATTGGTAGGAGAATGCATTATAAAAGCTTGTTTTGTTAGTTCAACAGCGGAGACAGAATTCTTTGTTACTTTTCCTCTTTATCTGCCAAAATATAACCTCTCCTAACGCAAATATCTACATACTGATTGACCAACAATAGATAATTTCGAAAGATTTGATGTTAAATTAGAGCCTATTCAATATTTTTAAACGGTCTCGATTAGATCAAATCCATTGATTTTGATTATCAGTAATCATACTTAGACGTGTATGATTTACATAAACCTATTTGTTGCAACATAAAGGTCTTTCAATGTTATGATATTATAGCAGTTAATGGTACCATTTAACTGTGATTTCAATTAATATTAATCATTTGTGTAACGAGAATTATTTTCATTGATAACTGTCATTTACCCTTTGTATATCATTTACTAAAGAAGTTACACATTTGCAATGGTATCCATATCCTATCAAAAGTTCATCATGTTCTTCTAACTTTGGTACTTGTAAGGACATTCAATGTCACTCTCTATATTCGAAGATATGTATATACAACTTTTCAAAGCATCATATTGTATGATTAAGAGAATCAATAAAATAGAGAGTAGTGTCATTTTCTTTTAGTTCTTTTCCAATTCCGAAGCCAACAACTTTAAAACTATGATTTTAAAGGGGCAGTAGCACGTTTTAGAGGGAATATAAGGTGATGTCAGGAAAATGAAAATTAATGGTTTCAATGGAAAGACAATGTATTTAAACCAAATGGAGTACTAATAATCAAAATATGTAACGTAAAGTTTAGCCATGCGATTCCTTTTTCTTACACAAAATGAAATAATGGTGTTCACAAAAAATGGCCGCCAATGGATTTTATGTGAATTTTCATACTTTGTCTTCTGACTATGGACCATTGACTTGTGTAATGAGATTTTGACACTGTCAAAATAATACATTTAACATTAACTAACAATTATCAGCGAAAAATTTTAAATATAAAATTATCAAAAAACGTGCTACTGCCCCTTTAATAGTGTACCTTTTCTTGCTAGTCTTTCATTATTTGGATGTGTAAGATGTGTTATTTCTAAATTCATATGTGTTACATGTAATGCATGCACATGATTAGACAACTATATCTGTCTAACTGTCTGCAAGTTAAGTATTCCTCAAGACATCTCCAGAAGTCATTGGCAGTAAGTAACTGAACCTGACATTTAGTTCCTTTTTAACTTTCACTTTGATTGATAGGTAAGGAAATTATTCTCCATTTGTTTCTCGATCCGTAAAGGTCAGTTCAATTACTTACTATTTTAGAAGTTTGCAGAAGACAGAAGATTATTTGAAGGCTAATTAAAGTGGCGTCTCTGGAAAACGCAACCTTTGTTCTGTGTTCAGTTTCGAAGAATATCCTATAGGTTTGATGTATTCGTCAAATTCTGTAGATTGCAATATTGCAGAATCTATTACTACTTTTTGATTAAGACCAAAGATATTAAATATGGAACAATGACCTCTCAAAGGATTAACTGTAAAGTCTGTCCCCGTTTCTATTATTACAAACTTTGGCATATTACCAACATTAAACGTAAGAGAGATAGTGATTGAGTAAGAAGTAAAATGTAACGTACTTTCAACTGTACTTATGTCCATCAGAAACTTGACCCGAAAGTTTTGTTTAGCTTATCTGGCCTGAAAGGCCCGATGGGCTTATTGGATTGCATGGTGTCCGGCGTCCGTCCATCCGTGCGTAAACTTTCAGAATCAGAATCATGTTTATTTCAGTATTATAGGCTAAATGGCCCATGGTACAATTGTATGAGAAAATAAATACATTTGTCACATGACCAAACTTATACTAGGAAGATCTTAAGCTGAATATCTTACAATATTTGTTAATGGACATAAAATATTCATTACGAAGCAAAGAGTATCTATTACATATAAAGAAAACATGGTACTCATTTTCTACAGCATTATGGTCACAATGCAAACATAAAGAATCAATGTCAGACACATTAACATTCTTCTTACGTTGATGATTCACTCTAAAATCGTGAAGAGAAATGCGGAATTTACACATTGATCTGATCAGTTGTCTGTTATTAAGCTTATAAATGTATGATTCGTATCGAAATAAAATCTTTATACTGCCATTATGTTTTAAATATGATGAGGATTCTATATTTTGTTTCCAAGATTGCATATACATATCAATTAAACGTCTTTTAAATACAGATATGAACATACTGGCATCACCAACATCTTGCATTATCCATACATAACTAAAACCACTTGAAAACAACATTTCACGAACGTGAGAAACCAAATTTATTTACCATTCTCATCATGTAACTTAAGCATTTCATATAAATGTATTGGAACACGTGAAATGTCCATTCTGAGCATTCTTAACCAATATTTTAAAACCTTAATGCGTAAACTTTGTGCACATTCGACATCTTCTCCAGAAGCACAGGGCCCAGAAAGCTGAAACATTGTGTACACACTCCCATTCTCTCTCTACACAAGTCATGAAATGTTGATACAGCCTCTGTTTTAAGACGCCGACTTCGTTGGATAGAATGGGAGATGTCGTATTGGGAGGCAATCAGAGTTAGTTGTGCAATTAGAGAAGCTGTTCTAAACTCATAATTTTGGATACTAAATCATGGCAAAAGCATTTTGATATGAACAACCCTTTCCATGCGAGAAGCGCTGACATTTGATAAATAATTTCAAATAGATTGTGGTGCAATTTTTGTCCACCAGGGGAAACTGCCGGAACCCACTGATTTCGGCGTAATAGAACAGGCTATATCAACATTTCATGACTTGATCGGTATCTGTGGGGAGAGAATGACATACTCCTTGATTAGTGAGGAATATAATTTATAGCTTTGGTGACCCTGTGTCCCCTTATTAAGGGCTCTGTTTTGATCCTTTTTACTTAAATTTTGAATATTTCAAATCGATATCTTCTTAGTTCGCCAGTGCTCAAAGACCCGTTTCATGTAGTACAGAAACACATTTTATAAAATCATGGTTAAGGTCAAAGTTCTGATAAAATATATCATTTTCATGATGCACCAACCTCACGTGCAATTTCACGTGCAATTAAGGGCTCTCGTGCAAACCATTGTCATTGGAAAACCACAAGAAGAATGCAGAGACCTACTGCAGAACAACGCGAAGGGCCAAAGCCATAGTCAACAAGGGCTGCTCAACTACATGTACATCGGTAACAAACTTGATACATCGGTTCCAGTAGGCTGACCCAGATTGGGGAGGCCTTGCATCACAACCCCTCAGGAAGACCGGCACATATGGAGTTTGTACCTACGTAACGACTTCCTGGCGGCAACGTCAACGACAAGAACTGCATTTGGTCGCCTTCTCAGCCTACAGACAGTAGCCAGACGTCTCCGTTTTTACGTTATTAGGAATTATAGACCCTACAGAGGAAGTGTGCTGATGCAAAGACATCGGTAGGATAGACTACGTTTGACACTTGGCATATACGTGACTGACAAAGGGTTATCTTTTCCCTTATCTTTTAATGGTGCGAAGACCCGAATTTATCAATGAGAACGCTCTATAAACCGTTGATGCAATGTCCCATATTGCTAGAGTGGATCATGTATTTGAATAGGCACAATAAGAATGTATTTTTATGTAGTGTATATATAACAGTGTTGTCTCACTTCTAGAATTTTAAACTTCTTGAATACATCGTACATTCAAAGCCTTGAATTTCAAGTCCTGAATAGCTTCTTCCATTTTAAAGACATTTTGTATTAATGAGATCAGGTCCTTTACATCGTATCGATTACCGTTACCAATCTTGTACTTTCATCAACTGATTGAATCGCTCAGATTAAATGAAATGTCTCGAGAACTGAACTAGAGGACTGTGAAGCTGAACTTCACCAAACAAATACGGTGAGATGTATACCAATCAGCAATTAAACCTTGTACAAGTGTGATTAGACAGCTATTTGAAATCTACTCTGTATAATTATCTCAAGTTCTGTTGATGTCACCGTGTAAGTGAAAATGTATCTATCACATGATTTTCAGTCAAGAGTGTTAACAACAGAAAGTCAGCTCTGGAATAGTTGTAATAGAAATTTTTTTAACAATTAGAATGTAAACTATGTTTGAAGTTAATGTTCTAATGTTTGTAAGAAATACCTGCAATACTCAAATAATCGCGATTAAAAAATATCCATAACTGTTTGATCGTTGGATGGGATATCACAAAAGTGTTAACAACAGAATGTCAACTCTTGAATAGTTGTAATAGAAATTTTGTAAAACAGTTTTGAAGTTTTTGTAATTGAAGTATTCATAATGGCTGCAATACCAAAGTAATCGTGAAACCAAAAATTCATTATGTTTGATCGTTTGATAGAAAATCTCGATAGTTTGAAGGAAACTACAATTGTAGTTTTCACATATTATTAATGCTAACTTAAAACGAGCGATTGGCTTTTTGGAGACAATTTAAGGTAAAATACATTGAACTCTATTGAAGAGTGTTGACAACTAATACAAATGTTTTAGATAATTTGTTAGAAAACTTAACAGCCTGAAAATGTGTAAAAATATCTAAGTTTTGTGACAGAAAAATAGGCCAGACACTCATTGAGGTCTGATGCTGCTGTAAATTTACCGTTTTATTACACCCGGAGTCCAAGGAACAGCAGGATCATATCAACAGAGTTTGAGAGAAAAACAAAGGAATCCAATTTGACCGTGTGTAATGTAATATCGTCATCATAAATGTTTAACGTGTCCTTGGAGCACCCAATTTAATGCAAAGCGTTATCTAATTTGAAAAAAATAGATAGAACGGATTCGTTTCATGTGAGGATATGGGTTTAATTGATTGAAGTGTGAAAAAGAAAGATTTATATTGATTCCGATCTCTATCCATGCCTCACAAAGGGCCTATTGATTTGATTGTGACCATGAACTTTATGCACAAAATACATGTACATGTACATTTGATTTTGATTTTTTAAAACAGCCTTAAAATTGAGAGATATAATAATTTTATTAATTTTTTTTGTTAGAAACCCATGCGTCATTGACATGCATGTTGCTAGGATTATTTTATTATTATTTTTTTTTCTTAATATGTGCATTGCTGGGTCAAACTATAAGAGTATATTTATCATTATGTGCCATTTCATTTGTATGTATAAACAGCGCCAGGAAATATTAAAGACATTCGTACATATTTTTATCATTTTTGTCATTACCTCGACTTCACGAATGCCAATCCAGACATCTTCAGAGAAGGAAATCCTGTAAAGTAGACACTTTTCGTATTTGATGAAAGCTTTTAACACATTAAGAGCGTAAAACGGTTTGTTTTCATTGGTTAAGGTAGAGAAATAAAGCTCAAGAAAATTGTTTTCGATATTAATAGCCTTGAGATTTACTGTTTTCAATTGCAGTCTTAAAGTAGTTAGTGTGATTTCGATTTTACCTTGAATTTCCAAATTTTTCATACCATGAAAATCAGGGAAAGCGTGTTTTCCTTTGATGTATAACTTCATGTCTTTGTTCGCCAAATGAAATAAGTATTTAGTTATTTCTAAAATTAAATAAATTTAAAAAAAATCGTTACAACATATTAGCAACCTTTACCTGAACGTACACAAATGCTTAATTTTTTAAAATGTAAACTTCTTAAGTATTCTCTTCAATTGCATGAATGTAATCATGAAGGATCCAGACAAGACCAGAATTCAAAGTAAGTGAGTTTGAGAGATTTTCTTTCGAGATTGATGTACTGCACCAAATGGAAAGCAAATAAAGACGCAATTGCGCTCTTAATTCACAGTATGCACTTAAGTTTGACGTCATAAGAGTAATCTGTTAAGACACAATTGGCCTCGGGTAGCCGCCAGACTGTAAGGCCATGAGTTTATCCTATTGGTTAGTAATGCGAGATTCATTTATTTGTCTAGGTCAGATGAACTGGCCTGTGAACGTACAAACCAGTACAAATTATCCAGTTCTTCACCAGTTTCACATGTTTTCATGCGCACAAATAGATATTATTTTAGTGGCTGTTGAATATGGAAAATATTTCACTATCACTTTCAAAAACTTTGATAATATTGAATCTAAATGTGTCGAGTTTTGTGATCAATTCATTATATACAAAATAGAATAATTATGCCTTTGAAACTTCTATCAAACCGTGCCTGATGTTACTCGTACTGATACGTAGGTACAGTACTTTTGACTTGGTAATACTAGTTCCGTTTGCCCGCGTTTTCACTTCTGAATATGTTCCTAATGTTAAACAATAATTTGTGTACAGTTTATCGACAGAGTAATCCTAAACAAATACACTATATAAAGAATCTGAGAGGAATTATCCCTATTATGTACTTCTATTATAAGCCATATTTGCATTTATTCCCTGCATTTTACCACACTTTGCATAAACAAACGTGGTAGCCTTTTTTGGGAAATATTTATGAACACTATGGACTTAAACTTTAATTTAGTTTTGTATTCATAAATAATATTTTAGGGTCATCAGTAAAAGGTTAAGAAATATTAGTCCGTTTTGGTTGAGGAAACACTTTACTGTGAATGTCAATGGAGCTGATAAAGATACAGAGCCAAGATATCTGCCATGGTAGGAAGTGACAGTGACAGTGGCAACATGATAGTTTCTTTTAGAGCATCCTGTAACGTTTTACCGTGACATTGTCTTTTTACTTAACATGTATTCCTTTGTTTACAAGGATTGAATTAATAGCCACTCTCAACGTAGAAAAATTATTTATCGACAATAAAATGGTAATACATGAAAACATTTTAAAATAAACAATTTGTAGCTAATCAGTATTCAGACTTTGCACCTAATATTGCGTCTCCTCATCATCATAAGTATAAGAAAACGGACCCAGTCGGGTGTTTGACAATCCAATTAATACTTTCTTTATTTAACGCGTTAATAACTAAAGATAAATGTCAAATCATCCACAAATCAATAGATCATCTATAATAGTAATAAATTGATGGATGATTTGTATTGACTATATTGCTTGCCAAAATCAATCAATCTTATTTGCCTAAAGTGCCCTTAAGCTTAATTCCTGCCACTAGGCTAACTATGCTTCTATTTTGACGGTTCTACTAAAATTATGATGTAATAACTACACACTAGTGTGACGTCATATGTGAAGTAGTATTACAATACTTTTAAAACACTATTTATATATGACACTGTATTATTTCACATGGGTAAGATATAATCTTATTTTTGCCCTATTCATTATTATATGGTTTGTAAATAACATACAGAGCAGTCTTTCGATTTCTAGAATTCTACAATACATTGTGCATTCAAGGCTGTGAGTTTCAAAGACATTAGAGATTAACGAGATTAGGTCCTTTACATCGTATCGATTTTACTTTCATCAACTGATTGAATCGCTATGATTATATGAAATGTCTTGAGAACTGATCTAGACGACTCAACAAACTTCATCAAACAAAAACAGTGAGATGTAAATTGAGTGAAAAGACAATTATTCGAAAACTATTCAATACATGATGTTGATGACATCGTGTAAGTGAAAATATTTTAACATATGACTTTCAGTCAAGTGTGTTAACAGAAGTATGTTTGATCTTACATAGTTGTATTAAAACTTTTGAAAATTTACTCTGTATAATTATCTAGGGTTCTGTTGATATTAACATGTAAGTGGCAATATTTCTTACAAGGACAGTTGCATTAGAGCTTTTTTAACAATTAGAATGTAACATGTAAAATTGTAGTTATTGTCATGGGGATTGTAATACATGTAATAGTAAAAAAAACAAGTATCATTAAATTCTTGTTTGCATAATAGAAAACGAAACCTGAAGGAAACAACGATAATAATTGTTCATTTAATAAGTCTAATCCGACTTACAAGACTCCTTCTAACCTGGTTTGGCTTTAGATTTGATAATCTTTATGGTAATGCTAATTGTAACGTTTTTAAATACTGTTAACTACAGAGTTATTCTTATCTTAACTACAAAACACAGACTTTAATACATCAACCATAAACTAGAGATCTATTTTAATTGAGAAATAAATTTTGTAAATCTCTTTTTAATGGATATATACAAGCTGACTAAAATGATTTCTTAAAACAGAGTAGGGTAAATGTTCTGACTCGTCGCAGCCTGAAAATGTGTAATAACACAGTGACTGCAAGCATTATTGTAGTAGAATGCTCATAGCAGGTTCAACAATTCAGAGTGTGTTAATCTGTTAAAGATATTAAAGTCTTGTGAAAATAGTAGCATGAATTGTACAAAGGATATTAAACCTTAGGTCTGATAGTTCTATAAAGTTAATGATTTTAAATATCCCAAAATCAAGGTGCAACTGGATCACATTAACACAAATAAGAGACAAAACAAAGGAATGCAATTTAACCTTCGTGTCCATCATTTCATCTTCATTTTAAATATTTGATGAGTTCGTGAAGCATCCCGTTGCATGTCAATCATTATCTAATTTAAAGAAATAGATGGAACAGTTGCATTTGTTTTTTGTGAGGATCTTGGTTGATTGGATAGAAGTGTGAAAAGAAAAGATTTCTGTTGATTCGAATCTACACCCAAGCCTCACACAAAGACTATTGATTTGATTTTACCATGAACTTGATGCACCAAATAGACTTGATTTTGCCATTCGTTAACTGCATTGCTTTAAAGGGGCAGTAGCACGTTTTTAGGGGAAATATAAGGTGATGTCAGGAAAATGAAAATTAATGGTTCCAATTGAAAGACAATGCATTAAAACTGAATGGAACAGTCATAAATCAAATGTATAATGTAGCCATGCGATTCCTTTTTCCTACACAAAATGAATAAAAGGTGTTCACACAAAATGGCCGCCCATGGATTTTTAGGTAAAACTTCATACTTTGTCCTCTGACTATTGATAACTGGATTGCGTTATGAGATTTTTGACACTATCAAAATAATACACTTAGCATTAACGTACCATTATCAATGAAATTTTTTAAATATAAAACTATAAAAAAATGTGCTACTGCCCCTTTAACATTGAGAGATAAGATTATTCTCTATATGCAGGTGGTGAGAATTTATGAAGAAAGTATTATTATTTATTCTCATCTGTAGGTGAAATCATTCCCAGATTGTATATAACAGTACAATTATCTACATTTTCTGCCATTGCATTATCTTTTAGAAACAGCATCAGGAAATAATGAGCACATCGCACGCTATTTTTGTCTTTTCCTCCACTTCACAGACTACCAATCTTGTAAAATAAGACATTTTCGAAATTGATGAAAGCTTTTAAATTATTACGAATTTTAAACGGTTTGTTGTAGTTAAGCGAAGTAAACCTCACACAATTTCTTTCAACATGAATAATCATCAGAATACCGGTCTACAAGAAATTTGTGTGTCTTTGACTTTCCTAATTTTACTCTCTTGTACCCAGAGCAAGAGTGTATTCTTATAGCATGAGTATTCTAAAAATATGAATATGAGTAGTAATTTAGCGAGTTTGGGATGTTTTCTATCGAGAAAGCTATACTGGTAACTTCAAGTCACTACATAGATAGCACAGAAATGTGATGGCTCTCTAAAGCGATCAAGTTTTTTATAAAAAGTATGCACTTAAGGTTTGGTGATAAAGAGTTATATGTTAATTGGCCTCAGATTTCCACCAGACTATAAGGTCATGGGTTCGTCCAATTCCTCAGTAATTAGAGAATCATTTATTTGTCTTGGTTGAATACCGATGCAGGGAATAGGTCAGAAGAATGCTCCTATGAACGTACAAATCAGTGCAAATCCTAACAATTTGAGTTCACAATGTCGAGATCAACTATGCTTGTTAATAGATATTACATAACAAGTGAGTGTTGAAAATCGAAAATTTGAATTCATTATTTTAAAATATTTTGATAATTGAGTGAAACCGAGTTAATCAGTCATAACTTTGATAATATTTAGTGACTTGTGAGATCTACTACTGCATGTATGTTTGAAGATATTGTTGTTTAAATGAGCATACTATATAATCATTTCCGTTGCACTGTAACAAAGGTTTAAGAAATTGAAAAAAAACTTGAACAATTTAATTAATAAAGAAAAGCGTGTTTATATACGTTTTCACTTTAAGTAATAGTCGTACTATACCCATCGCTGTTAACACATCCGAATTACATACAATTTACTGACGATTCAATAAAGTACATCTTGTGTACACTTCAGTCGCGATATCCTATTTTTTTACACTTTGAACACGCAGAAAGTTGCTTTCTTATTCAGTATTCAGTGCAGTGTTGGCCAAATGTCACAGAGTGGGAATCAATACAATGAATCTGAACCTGAAAATGTATTCATGCCCAAGCTTTGTAAACATTCACATCTCCTCAAAGAGAGATCAGTGCTATCTCAGAGGTTTTAACTCAATTTTCCAATTCAGTGAAGTTGTCTTTTTGAGATAAGAGGATATAAATCAATAGTTACCAAGTCAAGATAAGGGACAAATAGTGTTTTCTGATTTCTTTGAAAATAAATTGAACATGATTCAAATCACAGGTATTTTGGAAAGTGATAAGCTATTCAAGAGTCGACTTATAATTCTTGAGTGATTTCCATTTGAATGGCATTATTGATAAAAATGCTATACATTTCAAATTTCGTAAATGTGGTTACACATCATTTACTTACTTTCAGGGCATAGTCTACTGCTTACACTTATATTCATGCAAAATATTGTTGTTGATATGAACATTTTCTATTCTTCTTTAAAGTTTAGCAATTTTGACTTATTATGAAATATCGATTAGGACAGAAAATATCACATTTTAAAAACGTAAATCATGTCACTCATAAACTTCTTGATGATTTTGTGTTTCTGAGGATTTTTGAGCAGCTGATTAATATTTCAACGTATCTGTAGAAATCATTAGTGTAATGACAACAGACATGTTTTCCTCATTCTTCTCAATATGTTTTTTTTTTAAATATATAAAACAAATTGCAGTCCGCATGCTAAATGTTTTTATTTGGAAATATATATGTTGATGTAAGTGTTCGTGCACGACTAACTTTGATTAAATTCAATTGCTGCTTCTCCCATTCTACCCCACAAACTCGGCGAATAAAAACAGAAGCTCGATTAACATCTTATGACTTATGACCATATCTGCGTCTGTGGAGGGGGGGGGGGGGGGGGGGATAAGGATAATGTTTTCGTTTTAGTTTGCATCTTAAATGTTTTATGTTAAATATAAAATTTAATGTTAATGTATGTGATTTTTAAGTTTTAACACATGGACGGACATGGTCAGAAAAACAAATAGTTTTCCTCTTATCGTACAAAATTATAGATAAAAAAGGTGCATAATTTATGTGTTTATCTATTAAACCAATGTTTTAATCTACATGTATACCATACCTCAATATAGATATGGATCACAACTATAATTGCTTTATTTTGTTTATTTCTAATGCTGATGATTGATGCTGCCCTTTTGATATGGACATTAAAACCAATTCCTAATGATTCCTCTCATCAAAAAGAGATCATGTGAGTCACTTGTCAGTTTGATATTTACCCAAACCTATAAACTGTGCATTTGTGTACCCAAGGTGTTCAGATTTAATGTCTTTTCTGCAAACACAGAAAGTCTAAAAGTTATATTTCTGATCTTGGTTCATGTCACGTTTCTGAACAACACATTGATTGCGTCGTGTGTACTGAATAGTGGTATTTCGTACTTCATATACACATAACACATGTAACAGATAATGATATAGACGAATATCTTACTCGTTGTTTCAGTATGTTTAAGAGATCAAAATACCTTCCTTTCAATTATAACTGAAGAATGATAATTCTACAAATTGTCTGTGGTCCCGGAAGAAATTAAAACCTAATAATCCGAAATTGAGAGGAAAAGTGTAACGTTTCAAGGGTTCAAAGAAAACGAGTAACAATATTTAAGATTTATATCATAAACTGATAACATTATTAAATATGATTAGCAGAAATGATAGAAACATCGTTCTGTGTGATCACCTTGAATTGAAATGTCAATGTGTATCAGCCGTGTTTGCTTAAAATGAATTATTCAAAACATGTAACATGAGCAAGAAATATCCTTAAACTACGACTGCTTAATCCTTTGCGATACTGATTTTATAGTTTGCTTCACATGAACTAAACAGTTTTTCCCTGTAAGTAGAAACCTGCCAAAAGCAATTGTGTTGTTGCAAATCGGTTATACAATTAAATATTGAGTTTGCTGCTGATTTCATTGCTTTGAAGTTGAAGTTTGCCAAATATTGAACATTTAGAATTTTATGAAGTATGAAGAGTTAACTGTGACATATCTAAGATCTATTTCAGACTTTAATGTTGTTCTGTTCTTACTTTAAGATATCAACATCCACACAAACTATTTTAGTCGACCAACAGAAGATTCGCAATTGTAAAAGCCAAATTATTGATCTTCTTGTCAATATAAATAATAAATTAAAAACATAAATCTAACTCATAGTAAACGAAGCTTGGTTTTATAATATCTAGTATAGCACTGAGGTACAGAGGCAAACTTTCTCATGCTTGAGATATTACTATACCATTATAAATTAAATCAAAACCAATGCGCATTGATTCAAATCTCCATCAAAAAGAGATCACGTCAGTTATGTGTCAGTTTAACATTTACACAAGTTGATAAATCGTTGATTCATTTAAAATTAAAGTTGTGTTTTGCTAAAGATAATCATATTTTTCCTGCAAACACAGTTTTTAGTTATCGCTTGGCCACAAGTTTAGATTGATTGAACCTGGTTCTTGAAGCAGTCCGAAAGCCTTTATGTAACTTAAAATGGCACTTTTATTAAAGAAGATGATACAGTTTAGGTATGTTAATCCCTATTCAAGGTATCAAATATTCTTAATGAATGAACTGTAGTTTTTAATTTGGGTTTCGTATTCGTTTCTCATACAATTGTGCTAACACGGATGTACATTTTGTGTTCGTGATATGCATGTTCAAACATAACAATTCTTGTTTTATTTCATAATTATATTTATCAATTCATCTTTATTCATATCTTTACTCTTCTTCCTTTTTTAACAGTTTCAACAAAGAGACATAACCCATTGAGATAATTTAGCATTTGAATAATGGTACAAAATGTATAGTCTTCAATAAAAGCATTTAAATGTTAAAAGCATTTTCGTTGGCTGATTTTTCTAGTTTATTTTGCAAAAGTCTTGTCGCAAGGTGAACATACTTGAATCAATAACATCAGTACAGAACTTGATGACAACAGCTACCTCTGTTTGGAGAAATGCAATTCTCGTCGTATTGATTTTCTCTCTACTTAAAGGGAAGTAGCACGTTTTATGAGGATGTCAGGAAAATAAAAATTAGTTGTTCCAAATATGACAATGTATTTAAACTAAAAGACACAGTACTAATTCAAATATCTAACGTAAAGTTTAGCCATGCAATTCTCCTTTCTTACACAAAATGAATTAAAGGTGTTCACACAAAATAGCCAACAATGGATTTATATGATGATTGGCTTGTGTAATGTGATTTTTGACACGGTCAAATGAATACATTAAGCATTAACTGACCTTTATCAGTGAAATATTTGAAATATTAAATTATCAAAAAACGTGCTACTGCCCCTTTAAAGGACGTGTTTAAAATCCGTTGTTACATTACAAAATCCCAAGAACACATGTTTCACGTGTACCAAAGAGTGGTATTATTACTTGTTACATACATTTAAGAGGCTTTAGGACGTTTTTGATCACCCCTCCCAAATATTTTAATTGATGGAAAATGAATTATCTTCAGAGGGTCAAACAGATCATTAATCGACCATAAAGATTGTAAAGAAAATGTAGGTGTGTATATATGTACATTCTATTTGTTTGTGGTAGGGAAATGTATGTGTGTACTGTAGCTTTATCTGATATGGTATGTTTATATGAGAACAGCTTACTTTGATTAAATATAAAAATCATGGTCGCGCAAACGGTTACCTTTATTTTCACTTTTCACTTTATTCTTCTATAAAAACGAGCTACTGTTCCTTCAAATTACCAGAAATTAATAATTTCTCGCTAACGTTCCATGTTTTGAGCTCAATAAGGTTGTAAATTCAGTTCATGAGTATTTTCATTAGAACCTTGCACGTTGATAACCCATATATGAATATTTCAAAACAGTGCCCCACTATGAGAAATTTATGTTACTCTGTTGTTTTGTACTTCAGTGTTCTGAATGTGATTTGAGGAGGCTTGTTCCCAAGTGTTTGATCTCTTAAATCAAGAGTTGAAACAATTTGCAACAGTCGACCAAGTATTGATTAAACTTGTCTCAAGAATGATCGATGGGAAATGCGATAGGAAATCAGTAAAGTGAAGGAGATACCAAATGGTTACTTCGCCCATATAGGAACCTTTCAATCACAACTGAAGTATGATAATTATTAAAAATGTCTGCAATTCTTCTGTCTTCCCGGGAGGAATTTATACCTTATAATTATGAATTATAAAGGCTAAGAAACTGAAGTTCTACTCGATTCAAGGTTAATATCGGTCACATCTGAGGCTAATGGTTGTCGGAATTCATTCAAGGAGATTTAAATTGCAAACGTTTACTAATTAGACATCATTGTAAGCGTAAGTGTCCTTTTACAGTTGACATTTACACTCAAGAACGAGTTGTCGTATTATTGTAGTTTATATCCATGTTTATAATGAAAATTACAATACAAAAATGTCCTCAAAACTATGTCCTATAGGTATTTTAAAATTGACATGTTTGCAGACAAGACACATTTTGCACATTAACAGCTTGCATGGTTGAACTGTGATGTAATGAGTTGACCAGATACAAAATAGCTTGGTAACATAGTTATTCCTTCTATCGAATTAGTATTGAGTTTCTATTTCAGTACAGAACAGACACTCTGTATTCAAGATCGGCCTAGGCCACATGTACATGCATGAAGTCGGCCAGATTTAACTTCAAAGGAGTCCTGATTGCAGATACTAAACAAGGTTTTAAGCATTTTCGAAATTCAATGCAATTAAGCAAAATGATGATAGAAGCATCAATTTGGATACTTAATGCTTGTCATTGTTCCTAATTTCATAATTAATATTTAAATGCTTTAAGAGTGATGTCATATCAAGATTCAGTTTCCCATCTCTCAATGTATTTGTCAATCTAACGATATCTAAATTAAATGAAAAATTGAAATTAAGTTAGTGATTTAGGTATAGTGATTCTACTTATTTTTATTTCATTAAAGCAGATGTCAGCACAGTTGACTGTTTCACTTTGAGTGCATGATCAATATCTGATGACAGTCAAACATGATTGATTTTAAATATATGCTACGCCACAACCTTATCTTCCTAAACGCCTAGAGAACTTAATGCAATTTCATTGATGTTGACTTTTTAAACTACATTTTCTACGTCAATAAGGAAGTGATGTTAGAGCGAAGACCAAATAAGAAATCCCATTTTGGATTCAAGATAAGGAAGTTAAATGTACCCTTTGTCATACTCAGGATCTTTAACTTCAAAACCAGATGTTGCAGATGTGTGATTGGTCTGTTTCTGTCTGCTTTCATACCTGATGAAGTATTTAAAAACAAATTTGCTGTTTCGAATGTGATGTAATTTCCACATGGTCATAAGGATCTGTCTATCAGTTTAAGGGACATGGAAAAACACATATGTTTCTTAGTGTAGAGGTTATACAGTTAAAATCAACAAAACCATATGTAAGGAAACAAAATAATTGTTACGGGTTAAGGATTATATTCAATTAGAGAGGTGAGTAAGTTATAAGATGACAACATTAATCATTTTCACAAACATGACATTTATTTCATGTCGGTATTTTCATAGTGCCTATGTTAATAAAGTGAGTAGAAGTGCAGCATTCACGAGTGACAGACATCTGGTAATACAATAATAGCCTATTGTTTGTGTTAAAAGAATGTTTTATTGAGAAAACAGATTATTAGATTTGCTTTGTCCTGAAGATGAACCGAAAGAAATATGTAGTCAAACATCATTCATATAAATTTAGAAGAATTATCATCTAGTAAGTCACTTAAACTGCTAAATGATAAAGGAGTATAACATGGATCAATTTGAGCGAATTCACAGAAGCATTAGATGAAACCAAATACCTTGAGAAGCAACTCTCAGATTGCTTGGACCTGCATGTGCCCTTGTTACGATGAGAACCAATTATTTTACAGATAAAAGTCAACATGGTTTTTATGCAGCACATTTATAACAAATCAACATTCTGGTTAAAATAAATATAACAAAACTTTCACGTTTATTTACACATATATCACAGCTTTAAATCATCTCACATAACACTCGTATTTTGATGTATAAGAAAGGACTTAAGATATTGAGTGGTGTAACAGTATAGATCGAGAGAGACCACAAGGACAGATTCATATAAAGTGCTAGATTTAGCTATTACGAAACACTGAACAACAGTAATCACGTGTATGCTAAAGTAGGAGCTAAGCAATATCCAAGTGCGTGTCCTTAAAATACAGTTTATCCGTCGCTTAATCTATCCTAGGTCCTTATGTTGATGGTATATATGTTCAGGCATAAATAGAAGTACTTACTTTCATTACTATTCCACACTTAAATGATACACTTGTCATTTATAGGATCGATTTATCCATTCTCATGACACAACTGTCGAGGGGTTATTGTATCAACACGAAAGCAGACAGTTGGAAACATTATCAACTTGATAATTATAATAATAATAATAATAATAATAGTCCATCTATATAGCGCATATATCCATGCACATTGCATGCTCAAAGCGCTGAGTGACATATTACCCCTAGGCAACGAGTACAGAACACTCCCTAAGGAGAATACAACCGGTCGCCTGTCAGGCGCTCGAGGTTCAAATCAGACTACCATCGTATCATACCAGATACCCAATTACTGCTGGGTGGACAGAGGCACGCTTCGAACTAAGTCACTTACCCAGGGTGACACCACAAGTTTCTCAACTCATGTCTCAGTGTGAAGGATTTTCATCTTATTAGTAACTTGAACTGCTAAATGATAAAGGAATATTACATGGAACACTATGATCGAATTCACAGAAGCTTAAAATGAAACCAATTGCCTTGGGAATAACTCTAAAATTTCTTGGACCTGCATGTGCCTTTGTTACGATAAGAACCAATTATTTAACAGATAAAAGTCAACAGTGTTTATCTGCAGCTATGTTAAAAACCATTAACTACAAATCATAATTCTTGTTGAAATAAATATCACAAAACTTTCACGTTTATTTACACATTCATCACAGCTTTGAGGAACTCACACATCACTCTTATTATGATGTATAAGATAGGGAATACTTATTAATTTCAGTTGTGTACTAGTATAGATCAAGAGAGACCACAAGGATAGATTTATGTAAAGTGCTAGATTAAGCTATTACGAAACACTGAAAAACAGTAATTACTTGTATGCTAAAGTAGGATCCAATCAATATCCAAGTATGTGTCCTTCAAATACAGTTGATCAATGATATAAAAAATATTAAGTTGATTTATCCGTCGCTTAATCTCTCAGGTAGGTCCTAATGTTCATAGTATGAATACTCAGGCATAAAATAAACTTACTTACTTTCATTACGATTCCACATGTACACTTAGATGTTACACTTGTCATTTAAAGGATCGATTTATCCATTCTCATGACAAAACTATCCTGGTGTAATTGTATCAACACGAAAGCAGACAGTTGGGAAACATTATCAAGTTGATAATTGAATTAGTGCTGAAAGCCTGTCTCAGGATGGATAAGATACTAATGTGTTTGAGGTTTAAAATAGTTCTAGAGAGAACACAGGGATATACGTATTTAAACTGCAAGCTTAACTCTTTTAAGCTTTAACAAAGCGTGATACAAGAAGGTGAAAAGGTAAATCAGTTTCCCAGCGTGTAGACTCAAAACAAGATTTGATCATCTCAGGAAAATTTTGTTAAAATCAATATGTTTAAAATCAATATTTCCACACATTGCCCTGGATTTTTGGGGACTTACATTTCTGTCAGTTAATTTGAATAATTTCAAAACATACATTTGAGAAGTTGATGGTTAAGCTAGGCTTCTTTATGTCAATGAAAATAGAACGTGTCGATGTAGATGCTAACCTGTTGACAGACTATACAAGGAAACATTCTATTCATTATAAACATTTAAGTTAACTTTCCACACAAAATTATTTTGTCATGTTTTTTTCATTTTTCGTAATAGCGTCTGTAACTATCATTGATTGTTCCACTGTAATAATGACAATGTATTCATTATTTTGCCAATGATTAAGTGCATGATGTTTTTTCTCTAAAGTGTATTATCGATCAGATTGAAATATGTATTTATATGAGCTACAGTTACTTCAGTTGGCTTTACATACATGCTTCAATGTCAGTAAGAGGCTCCAAGAATAACAGTTTTCATCTTACAATACACTATCGACTAATCAAACCTGTAGATCTCTTTCCTATGGACATTTAGAGGAATTTCAGGGAGAGTCATTGTAGTTTTTCTTTTGTAGTTCTTGTTATTATATCCTTTTTTTAATGTATTGTGTTCACTCTAAACAAATGCTCTAATGGAAACCTTTCAATACAGACGTTCAAAGGAATTATTTGTTTGTGTTTTTTTAATTTTTCCTCGCAATCATGCGTTCTCTAACTTCTTTAAGATGATAGGGTTAATTATGGTTCAAAGAATTCTCTTATCTGAACAAAAGAAGAGAATCAAATAGAAATATGAATAAAGTGTTGAAGATTCATTCAGTTAGGAATTTGTCAAACGAGGGTTGAAAAAGTTCAATCGAGTTCCCAATTTTAATCTAATCAAACTGTCCATCACATCAACACGTCAGGTTTGATTGGTTTCGAGACCAGATTAAAAACTATGTTTTTTTCCAATTTCATTCGACCTGTTCATCCTTAATGCATGCCTAAACTTGTGAGATTCGTATATGACTGCTATGGGAGAAGCAGTGCATTGCGGTAAAACCTGCGAACATCGACTGGAACTACCGAACTATGGGTGGTACTGCGTTGAAATTCCATGTAGCATTGCCCCGAAAACTTGGTGTAGAAGAGTCCTCTACTGTTGACAAAGTTACCGAGCCCCAGGCGGGATTCGATCGATCCCCAGATCCCCTGATTTGTTTGCTCCTATTTGGTTAAAGAAGTGTAGTAAACTAGTTATTGATTGACTGAGTTTGAACTAAATGTGTTGTCTGCAATATTTCGACTATTTCACACCTTGTCACTAAAACTGATCAATGATAGTCGTATAAGGAACACTATTTGAACCTCGTTAACACAGTTTGTCCTTTGATGGCTCTGACATACTTAATTGTTGATAACCAGTTCTTATTTCTTATTTATATCAGATGTATAAGTTTTGCTTTTTTTACAATTTCGTATCGGAATATGTTATTTGATTGTTTTGGAACAGGAATATTTCTTTCACAGAAGATATACTACACACCCTTTTTAAATGTAACATAATAAACATCATGTCAATGGAACTCCAACATTTCACAAAATAGTTCATTGTTGTATATATGTATTAATGATATCAAGTAATACTGGTTGAAGCACACACAATATGAAATGTTAAGTCTTATAAATTTGAGAGAATATTTTTGTCCAGTAAGTATTGTCCAACATGTCTAGACACAGACTTGTTCATGCATTAAAGTGGTTATATACTGAAGTATTTATCACCTGAATATGACACTGATTAAACCATCATTCTTCCAGCTGCATTACTTCAGGTGATCGCCACGCTTTAGAATCATATTGAACAATATATCTGATAATCATTTCGAAATATGATAGTTTTATGCCTTCTTTGTCTGATAGATTAGTGTTTATCTTCCATGTTATATTACCAAGTCAATGTTTGAAATTAACATACTTATAGACCTGGGTTTATTATCCTTGTTATAATATCTAGCATATTTTATGCCTTATTATCATTATGTTTTCTTTGGTATGTTTATTCATTTTTTTTAAAGCAACAGTTGCACCTTTTTCTAAGAAAAACAGAGATCTCACGAACAGGAAAAATGAACACTGACACCCAAATCCATTTCAAATGATTCAAACCGCTCACACCAAGATTGCATAGTTTCATATATGACTACGGGAAAACTGGTTGAAAAATCAATCTTTGACTTGTCAAGATGAGACATTTGCAAACACTGCAAGACGAACCTTGATTAGTTTCTCTTTTCTGGCGGAGGAGTTCAAAGATCAGTTTGTACTTTGATCAACACTTTTTGAGAACACAATGGCAGCCTCCCATCAACATGGACATGTCTCCCTTTGTTCCAACGACTAGTTAGTTGACCTTTACATTGTGCAATGGAAAAAATCTTCTTTTGGCGTTAACTGAATAAATATGTCATCATCTTAATGTAAGTGGGTGAGTGAGCGAAAAGGGTTAATTATACTGTCATAATATGTCAGTTATTGCACAAGTCGACAAGAGACTGAATTGATGTGAGAGACGGAGGCAGAGAGAGAGAACTAGAGAGAGAAACATAGACAGAGACAGAGAGAGAGATACAGAGAGAGTGACAGAGACAGAGAGACAGAGGGAGAGACAGAGATAGAGAGAACGATGAATTTTGAATCGTGTTTTGTCTTGGCTCTTACAAATGCATGTTTTGTCTTGACTCCAGTATACCGTGCCGTCATATGTTTCCGTGGTACTCATCATTCCGTGACATTTTCGTGTGACGTCATTTCTCTCGAGCCGCGAACCAAAAGGCGCCACCTACCGATTGTTTACGTTTAGCAGTCGGTCACCACGGCTCAGAGCAGAAAATGTTCCCAATTTCGTCAATATACGTAAGTTCAACCTTCTATTAATGAAAACTAATGTAATTTTCACTGTAGAACGTAATGCACTTTTTCCCGTAATCTAAATCAATGTTTTTCTCAAATTACAAACCATCAAAGTTTTCCAAACTTCGTTCGTCTGCTAGCTGACGTAAACAAAAAAAGTAATCACATGACGTAAGAGGGAAATTCCTGCTCGATTTTTAAAAGTATGGAATCCCAAAAGGGTCATCTCTTAAGTCGATTTTTAACTCTTACAGGATATTCCTGCTCGAAGAAAGAGGCAATATCGCCCTTACAGCCCTACACAGCTGAAGAATGCCTACATGGAAGTTGTAGAAAAGGGGTGTTCTGTTTATAAGTAGGGGGCGCAACCCGATTTTTTCTAAATGAAAAAAAATAATATTTTTTTGGTGTTCTGGTCTTATATATGTGTATCATAGACAGAATTAAAGTTATTTTGAAGACAAGTAAAGAAATAACGGAAATACAGGACTTTCTAAATGTGCCACGCCCACTCGATTTTGGGTCTTTTTGTAAAAAAGTTGGGCCACTCTAATAAAAACATCAATAATTGGTATATATTTTTTGGTGCATTTTTTATGTACAAAGTCGTTATTGACCTACACATTTAAACTGATTTAATCATTCTTAGGCATGTTTTTATGTTTTCAGGACTTCTCAAACACCTCTGGGGTCTATAGAAAACGACTGAAACAAACGATATTTTGTTTTATAAAAGGCTCACTTATTGTCACAAAACTTGAAACTGACCTTTAGATTGTTGCCCACACTAATCTGACATTACATTTACAGATTATATTCAGATAAAAGATTTTAAAATATTTTTTAAACGATACATTTTAATTGGTGAAAATATCAAAAATTACATTTTCTCACAAAATGAGCATAACAATAATTTCAAATTGTTTTCATGATCATATTTGATCGATAGCTCCAAAATATTTAAGTAATGTATGGATATATCATCTTTTTTCTGTATTCAAAAATTATTTAAAAAACCCTTCTCACTTCATGTTTAAAAATGTTCCAATGGTGTTAATTTTCGCAATATATATTACAGGTAATCGTCATAAAAATAATATCATGAAATCCAAAGAACAGAAAAAATTATTAGGGTATCACAGCAGTACCAACTAAATCTATCATAATTTATATAAATATTTATGGGAAAAAAACGATTACAATAACACTAAACAAATATTACAGGCAAAATGTCAAAATCATGTCAATGTCAAAACTTCAGTACAGTCGGTTATGTACGCTTGTCAAGTTCCAGTAAAATACATGCAACAGTATTTGAGTTCTGTTTCAGAGACAGTTCTGTCGCTGCAAACTACCAACACCTGAGTCTTCAACAGAATCTTCAACAAACAATTGTAACATCCATTTTTCAAGAACAATGACCAGAATGATTTCCATATATAAATCACAATTTTGATCAAATTACTAGCTTTAACATGAAATAAAAAACAGGGTCATAATTAAGTCTAAATTCATATAAAAACCTCCATGCATGTCCATACCAAAAAAAGGCAATATTCCAGCAATTCTTATCAACATTAAAATATAAATAATTGAGCCATCAATTCAGAAGGTAAATGAAAAGACTTGACACAATATGTTATTTCTCCACAAAGACTTTTGTTTCAGAAAAGCGACACACTTTCAGTGTTTAACATATTTCAATGAAAGGATCAAGATTGCAGTGAAAAGTTTCATCCAGGATTCACAGGATCTTATCTGGCAAAGAGCAGAGCTCTATACTGTATACATGAAGAAGGGTTTTCTTCAAAGATTTCATGTGTATTTTGAAAGAATTATCAGGAAAGGTTATTCTTCAAAGATTTCATGAGTATTTTGAAAGAATTATCAGAGAAATGTAACAATATTCAGGATGGCCATATATCGAAAAAATTATCTGAATAAACATGTACTTTTTAAAACAAAAACTAACAAGGAAGTATATTAACCTCTCAAATGTCTAAAGGTAATAAAATGATAAAGGACACAAAAAGGTCAATGAAGAACTATTAAATCGGAATTATATAAACTGCAATTTTTATGTTTATAATATATTATGAGTATGACTAGTTCAATTTCTGTAAAAAAAATTCACCTCTTGAATAAAAGACATTTTTAATAATTTAAATAAAATTTAAATTTAATTCAGAACATTAAGAAAGACAACTAAGTTATCATTCTGAGGGATTTTTTGGGGGATTTTAGATATCAATAAGGTTTTTGAAGTGAAACAATATTTTTTAACAGTTCGTTTATGTAATATACGTGTAGGACTCATATCTGTGGCGGGTCTCTAATCCATGGCGGATTTCCTAATCTATGGCGAGTTTGATTGTTTGATTGTTTATTGACGTCATGTTAAGTGACGTCATTGACGGATGACGTCATAATCGCTAACTGTTCGCGTCGCCAGACGAAACCGCTGCTTTTCATTGGGATGGCAAGATATTTTCCAACAGAGAGAAAAGAATTCAGCCGCTTTTCCCGTCCGAGATAGCATATAATACCAATTGCTCTATGTTACTCATTTCCGTCATACTGTCTATTTAAGCCTTGGAAAAATATCAGCTCTCCATTGTAGCCCTCGAATGCATTGCAACTGTCTTCTATAGTCATAAATTTGCTGAAACTATCTTCATTAGCTCTCTGATTCATACTAAATATCTACTTTAGCCCTTGGATTCATATTAAGGGATTTCTTAACGGTTAGGGTTAGGGTTAGCGTTATAGGTTCACTGTACAATAAGTTCGCGACTTTATCTCCAATATACGTTACAGACCCTTACACTAGACAAACTAACCCTAAAACATTGTCGATACGGATCCAAGGGTAAAAAAAGATAGTCAACGAATATCTAACTGCTAAAAAAGCCAGTCTAACGAGAATCCAAGGGCTAATTTCCTAAAGATTTTAATTTAGTGGCGAACATATTGTTGTCCCGATTGCATAACTTATTTACCAATTGCAGATTTTGGCCTAGAAAACAGTTAAGTACATGTAGGAAAACACATAAATTTAATATTGGTAACTCAATTCTAAAAATGTCTAATCACAGTCAATTCAAAATCCGCCACAGCTTTCCATGCATTTGAAAATCCGCCACGGATTTGAGGCCTGCCATGGATTTGAGTCCTACATACGTACTGTCAACATGTAAAGGCCTTAATTGGTAAATTTTTATTTTCAAAACAATAAAAAAGGAAATATTCAACACTGTTTGGTCTCCTAAAGTATTTTTCTTAAAAGATTTTAAAGAAATTGTCAAAATCATGAACCGTACAAGACAGAATCCGTCTTGTGACAATAAGGGGCAAGGGAGGTAACTCTAAATTTTTCATATTTATCTAACTTTTACGGTCTTTTTCAATACTTTGTCAATGTTTAAAAAATTGGGGAAAATGTGATTTAGGCTATAAAAAATATGAAGTTTGCGATTATTGCATAATATTATTGACTTGGGCACTGGAAAGAACTTTTTCAAAAATGCCAATTTTCAATCGCTTCGTTTTCCCGCTGAAAGTTGCTTCTATAAATATTTTATGTGAGAATCGTCATCAGCAATGTCTCTTGTCATTGACTGTGCAATTTTTTTTTCTAAAAACGTCACAAAAATAAGTGTAAAACGGCGTAACAGAGCACCGGTGTTAGTGACCCCAGTTCGTGTTCGTTTCTAAAATTAGCTACAGCAGCGCCCTCACTCGTGTGTCCCTATTATAAGGCAGCAAAGATGTATTCTATCCCTGAACAGACACTTAGAGACCGTACTAAGGGAATAACTTCACCTGAATGTTTGTCATCTGGCCCTGGTCCACTGCTCAGTCAGGAAGAAGAAGCTCCTCTTGTCAGTCACTTGAAACGCATGGCATCTGTTGGTAACGGTTATACAAGATCCCAGGTTATCTCCCTTGGAACAGAGTATGCCATAACTTTGAACAAGCGTACCAAACAAGACAGTTCGTTATCTCTGCAATGGTTCTATTCGTTTATGGGAAGATGGCCTGAACTGAAACTGAGACGTCCCCGGACTCTTACACAGCTACGTGCGACGGCAGAGGAGAGTGTAGAGAAGTATTTCTCCCAGCTGGGACAAGTACTTGACAAGTATCAGCTCTACTCAAGTCCTGAACATATCTACAACGTGGATGAGAAGGGGATTAATCTAACACACTCTTCTCCGCAAGTGGTTGGATCCTCAAGCGAAGTACCAATTGAGATTACTCCCGAAAAATCAGCCACAGTTACCATTTTGGCCAGAAGATACCCCCATTCTTCATTTTTCCAGGAGCTCGCATGCGTGACGACTTATTAGAAGGGGCTTCAGTTGGAACATCGGTTACCTTGAGCGAAAGTGGATGGTCCAATTCTGAGATTTTTCAACATTGGCTAACAGAACACTGCAAACGATACGCAAACGTCGGAGGTGAAAAAAAAATCTTCTGCTCTATGATGGACATAGGTCTCACATAACACCAACTCTGATCGACTTTGCCGTTTCAAGTGGGATAATCTTATTTGTTTTACTGCCACACACAAGTCATGTGCTCCAACCAATGGATGTCGGGTCATTCGCCCCATTCACGAAGATATTCAGCACAGAATGTAGGAAATGGCAACGATCCAATTCTGGGACAGTTAACCGATACAGCGTGTGTTCACTTGCATGTAAATCGTATGAACTGTCATTATCTTCCATGAACTTGCGGAGTTCTTTCAGGAAATGTTGGATATTTCCGTTTGACCCGACAGTTATTGATAGGTCCTTCTTGAAGCCATCAACGTTCTCTAAAGAACAGAATACAACGCAATCAGCAGAATCCGATGTTGCCGGTGCTAGCACAGATTTCTGTACCGACCATCTCCCAGTTGTGACCATCAAAAAAGCCAAGCCAAGACGTTCTATTCACAAGATTGTTGGAGGCCAAGCCATCACCGAGCCCATTATTGCAAGTCAAGTTGCAGAATACATCAGTTATTCAAAAAAGCCGACTTCAAAACACAAGGAGACTTCAATGGCCGGAAACACTCGTCAGAATAAAAAGAAGTCCATTGCCGGCAAAACGACACAGACATCTTCTCGTCAACTTCCTTCTTCTACATCTCTAAAACATCGCAAGCTTTCACCACAGACATCTGGACCATCAGGAGTGGATAAGCTTTTGATATCGGACAACAGCGATTCGGACATGAGTGCACGTGGTAGTGATACGGAAGATGACAAGTGTTGTGTTTGCAACAAGTTTCAGCCAGACGAATTGCGCCGCTCTCCCAATTTGAAGTTTGTAGAGTGGGGACAGTGCACGATCTATGACTGTGGTCACTGGGTACATCTCAAGTATTGTTGCACTGAAACAGTCCTGCGAGCTGACGATGAGTTTCACTGTCCATGCAGCCATCAGGAGGAATAATTTATCTCACGTTACATCATCAAAATATATTTCAAAATTACATCAATTTGGATTTCTTGTATGAAAAATACGTATTTTTATAACTGTTATTACGTTTTAAATGACTTAGAAAACTGTTCCAATGTGTTGGCTTATTTACAATGTTAATATATCGAACTTTTATCGTATTTTGGCCACCTGAAATCTTCAATAACAATTCGTGAGTGGAAATTGTGAAGTCGCGAGACTGTGACATGTGCTATGCTACCGTACTTTGTTATTGGGGGAATACCACGGAAACATATGACGTCACCTGGGAGTTTCCAATATGGCGCCCAGCCGTCTGCTCTCGATAACGACGAACAATTTGGGAGAAACAATGTTTTATTGACAGTAAATGCTAGTGAGGTAGGTGTTTTAGCAGTTTATAATGCATTTTTTGTTTGTCAGTACATACATTTACTTCAACAGCAGATGTTTGCTTAATACCACGGAAACATATGACACGATGGTAGTTGTTCACCTAAATTGGATGCATTGTAATGTTATAACTGTATAGAACAACTGTAGAAATACCCACTTGATTAAAGTTTGTCAATCTTCAACCTACTTTCAGTTTCAGTCATTTCAAGTTAATCCAAAACCATCACCTAAATAAGCACAGTATTATTTCTTAGAATCTTGACTATCGATTTTACTAGTAATGACATTTACATTTGCAATAAAACGTTTCTCATTATGTCCCCTGCAAAGCTTTGGCGGAGATATAATGTCTGCGGCACCGTCCCTCGTTCGGCGATTCCATTGGTCCAAAATAATTTTTTTTCAAGGCCATATCTAAAAAATCAGAGGAATCCAAACGTGGAGGAGGGATTATTGGTAAGTTGAGTTGATAGTTAAAAATACACTTTTAAAATCTACATTACAAATGTTTCTGTCGTAGTTATCATAATCTATCATTACCACATCATCAAGACAATGTAAATCTTGTAAAAAAAATTATTTCCTAAAAGTAATAATATTTATCAATAGATTCACAAAAGACGTCCATGCATGGTTACACTATTAACCTAAAGGAGAAAGATCATATTTTCAATATTTGCTGAACTTAATTTAGTACACATATCATTACAGAAAACTAATAATGAGCGATTAATCAAGAAAATATATCTCACATCAATGCAAGTAAAAAAAGTATTCTTCCACTTGTGAATTACATTTACTACTTCAAATCATCTTATTTACTTACTTTTGCATTCTTACAGAACATTATTATATTACAATTAGAATACAAAAACTCTTGTTTAGAAAACGTTGTACTCTAAAACTGATTTGCAATACGGAACTCGAACCTATGGGTTTAAGTGTTTCTCGAACAGTAAAGGGCAGAGGCTGAATGGTTATTTGAAGGCTAACTGAGCGTTCGGAGACAAATAAAGAAGCATGACATTTTTCTGTTTCATTGATGAAAGGCGAGCTGGCATTTAAGTGATGTCTGGAAAGGTTGTTAAAAGGAAACAAATATGTATGGTTCAGTCATCTCTCTTTAGAAGTTAAAAATATACATTTGTTCTGTAAGCCTCATGTAAACATATTAGGTAATTTGTTTTAGCAGTTACATTTTCCAGTATTTAAACAAAACATTATTAGTTTCAACTTTATTTTTGATTGATGGTCACGGATATTGTTTTCTATTTGTTTTGCTAACTGTAAAGGTTAGAACGAAATTCCCTGAATGTTGATTAAATCACGTTCTTTGAAAATGCTAGCATAACACCTATGCTGACACTGGTGTCTGCAAATGTCAGGAAGTATAATAAATTAAAAATCTTTCAGGTGAATTTGCATGTGAGAAACGCAATGGAACTGTAAACAGAGAATGCCGTTTTGATTAAAAGACAGAGCTTCTTTTGAACGCATTATGATATACCAATAACAGAACCATATTCAAATTAATTAGTAATGACAAAGAAAGTCAACTGTCTTATCTGACTTTCCACTCAGAAGAGAAGGTTAGATACTTAACGCATAGTGGATGAAGCGCTCATATGGGGCATTCAAAACAATTTTTTTCTGGAAACGAAATTCAAGAGGACGCAAAGATGCACTCGTTTCTCAGTGAAATTATTGAATCTAAAATATTACTCTCAATAACATGTTTACAAAAAGTGTGAAGTAATTATGAAACAATCATATATAAGAAAAATAGAACCATTGGCTCTGTAGAAAATAGGTTTTTGAGGTTTTGAGCCATGTGACCTCATTTTGGGTCATGGGGTAACCGAATTTACAATTTAGAATCTTCATAGGCCAAGTCTACACACAACTTTTCAGCTCTCTAAACCTTTTTGAACTGGAGAGGATGAAATTAGGTTTTTAAGGTTATGACCCCTGTGACCCTATTTGGGGTCATGCATTAGATCACAAAATGTATAATTCAGAATCCCCACTGGCCAAGGAGTCTACACACAACTTTCCAGCTCTCTAGACCTTTTGGAACTGGAGAGGAATAGATTTTTAGGATTTTGACCCCTGTGACCTCATTCGGGGACATGGGGTCACCAAACCTAAAACGTAGAATCCTCATTTGGCCAAATAGTGTACAGACAACTTTTCAGCTCTCTAGACCTTTTTGAACTGGAGAGAAATTAAAAATAGGTTCGAAAGGTTTTGACACCATTTGGGGTCATGGGGTCACAAAATCTATAATTTAGAACCCCCATAGGCTAAGGAGTCTCAACACAACGTTTCAGCTCTCTAGACCTTTTGGAACTGGAGAAGAAGATGAAAATAGGTTTTTAAGGGTTTGACCCCTGTGAACACATTTGGGGTCATGGGGTCACACAATTTACAATTTAGAATCCAAATTGGCTAAGGAGTCTACACACAACTTTTCAGCTCTCTAGACCTTTGGAACTGGAGGAGAAGATGAAAATAGGTTGGAAAGGTTTTGACCCCTGTGACCCTACAATTTAGAGTCCCCATTTGCCAAGGAGTCTGCACATCAAATTTCAGCTTGTTCTCATTGGTTCTTGAGAAAAAGTCGAAAATGTGAAAAGTTTACGGATGGACGGACGCCGGACGCCGGACGCCATGCCATGCCAAGCCATAAGCCCATCGGGTCTTTTAGACCTGATGAGCTAATAAAAGGTGAGTAGATTGTGTCACCATAAAAACAAAAGGGATACTTATGATATATGCGCTGTACCTTTTTTAAAAACCATTTTATACAATTATGAACATTTAAAAAAAAGAACAACCCTTGCCTAAACAATCTGTAAACATATGAACGTTGAAATTGATTTTTTTGGGTCTTGTTCAAAATCAATTGTTTTGTTTATTTAATGCTAGCATGATTTATCGGTAATAAATCCCATTGTACATACAATGTTACATGTTTACACAAAATATAGATTGTATTATATTTGCTACACAACAGAATTTAATGCATTTTGTCTTAATAAGCCTTAAAGAAGCCTTTTGGTATAACTATTTCTCTGATTTTGGAAGTGATTTGGAACACAAATCAGACTTATTGTGAGTGCCTAGTCGATTGCCGTTTCAAGTTCAGGAATTTTCCTCAACTGAATGAATCGCCTAGAAGGTCTGGGTACAGAATTTGACAAATATAAGGTTCCCCTAAACCAAGAAATTAGAAGTAGATGTATAAAAAAACCTCACAGTTATGCCCGCTTCTCTAAATGGTCAGATACAGATAAGGTGAAAATGATCAAATAACCACAATAACATAGTTTATCGAATTCTTACTCTCAAAAGAAAAATGTATTACAGGGAAGTTTCAACGAAATATGATTATCCGCATAGAAATGTTTTATCTTGAAACTATCAATAGAAAACAATGCAATTTGAAGTTCTCACTATATATAATAAAACTGTTATCAAAGGAAGTGTGTTATAATATGAGGATGATCAGAATCCGTTATTTTAAATGGCTGAGGAGTCGTTTTTACAACAATCATTGCTTGCTCAAAGTGATATGTGCACGTGTGCTCATATTGAAAATATGTCAGTACTTTTTTTCCACCTTCTTCTGCTTCTTCAAAGATATACTTTCTGTCGTCATCACTTTTTCCTTGGAATTTGTGTAGAAAAAGGATGTCTGTTTCAATATTGAGGACTTTTAATTAAATTATTTGAAGCATACTTTGCTTTAAATAAATTGATTTTCTTTTGAATAACAGTCATAACGTTTAAATATTATAAGAAATAGGCAAACGGTTTGTTTGAACTTTTTCTTCTTTTTTTTTCCTGTGCATTTCGCTCGATCAGTCATTTGATTAGACCTCAAAGTTATACACTATGTATAAATAAAGAGCACAGTTAGTTTGTACGTGGCAAACAACCTTTCAGCTCCAGTCAGTGACGATTCCTTTGTTCCTTTGTCATTGAATCAGTTGGACACGAAAGATTGAAAGGGATTGAGACCTTAGGGTAATTTGATGAAACATCACATTAGTTGAAAAAAACACATAAAGCAAGATATGTTTGTAAAAGTTGTGATTTACGTTAGAGAAGAAAAACATTGAAAAATTGATTTTAACAGTAAGCGATGTTAGAGATAAAGGGAGACGAAATGAAAGTATCAGATTCAACTACAATGGTAATAAGTAAATTTAATTTCCATTTAACTGCACATGAAATGTAAAGTTTTTTAAATTGAAAAACATTTCAAATGAGAAAAACACATATGTAAACTGAACTGCAGGGAACATTAATACATAATGAGACTGGATCCGATAAGGTCAGAAATGGATATATTGCAATTCCCTTTGTTCAATTTCGTCACGGTGATTAATACTAGATGATTTCACTAGGAAGATATGTTGTTATGTCTGTCAACACTTGATATAGGTATCAGTTTTGGCAGAATTTAAAGACAATGTGTATCATGTTACCATTATGGAACAACAGATTACAAAACTTTAAAGTCGCTTAAAGATAGGTTTCTGCTAATTAGCATCACTTGTAATCTGATGTAATAACTACTTACACCTGAAATATATATCAGTTCTGGCAGATTTTAAAGACATTGGTCATCATGTTCTCATTATTGAATAACAGATCAGAAGACTATAAAACCACTTAAAGACAGGCTTACGCCAATGTTTTGTTGATTAGATAAAAGAGTGTTTTTCCATATTTTGGGGATGTTCAATAATATCTTATTGTACTCAAGAATTGTTCCCTTGACACGATATAGGTTTTTAACTTCATTAAAAGTCAAAAATTCATTATTACCCCAAATATCTCTTACTGTGTGAATACCTCTGTTAAACCAACTCTCAATTAGAAAATTACTATGTCTTAGATGATGATTTAACCATAAAGGTTCAGCTAATATATCTTCTACCTGAGATGTGTCTATGTCATGATATTGTTTATAATATTTACCCCA
The DNA here is from genome assembly GCA_916613615.1 of Steromphala cineraria. Classification (NCBI taxonomy): domain Eukaryota; kingdom Metazoa; phylum Mollusca; class Gastropoda; order Trochida; family Trochidae; genus Steromphala; species Steromphala cineraria. The sequence continues at coordinate 46,850,295 of OU744720.1, forward strand.
GATTGCTAAATTTTCATTCCAAAATGGGTTATCAATAGATTTAGCCTATCTATGTGTGCCCCAAGAAGAAATATTTTAATAAATGGAAATGAGCTTGGATTGTGAGGTTTTTGTTTTTACATACCTTCTAAGGCAAGATAGTTTAAGTGCATTTATAAAGGAACTGACATCAATCATTCTTAATCCACCCTCTTCATATTTTCTACATATAGTTGTCCTTTTGATTTTATCCTTCTTGCCATCCCATATGAAGTTATACATAATTTTTTTCAATTGGTCAAGAATAAACATGCAATAAATAAACATCTTATCTATATCAGACGAATCTTAATTTTAACTTTTTTTTTGACATCATCTTTCGCTTAATGCATTGTATGTAATAACTTTTTATTCATAAAAATCATTTTGATGTGTTATCATCAAAAGTATTCATGTCACAAAATTTACTTCTGCAATGTCACACGGAAGATAGTTGTCCGGCATTTTTCAAACAGACGTATTGAGCACATGCCTAATGCACATAGGGGATACGAATAAAGTGTTTTGCACATCTGTCACTTCCTGCGCCGTACGCCTGATGGTACGCCGAGTTACCAATCAAGCAGAATTTCGATCCAGAAGTTTTAACAGAATGCATCGAAGGGTACTGTTTGAGTTGTACACGTGTTACTGCTTACCGACCTGAAAGGTTGCTTAATCTGTGGAACATCTAGTGGAAGTCTATTATTGAAATTGTTTGTATAATAATTTGTAAATATATGCATGTTGCATGGTCGACAAGTCAACTACCATCATCATGTATCAGCAGTACATGCCAGACTTCAATTTGAAATTAAAACCGTACGTAACTGTATATGATTAAACATTATGATATCAATCTCTATCATGTCTCGACCACAGTCCAACATGGAGCTAAGATCCTGGCGAAGATTGATGGCTCAAGCTGATAAAGGATGTGACATGAACACATCGATACGATTCTATTACCCAAAAAATGCCATTTAAAATCCTTGTTGGCATGATTAAAGTGTAAATGTTTCTATTATAAGACATTCTTATTGTCAAAAACAACCTTGCCTTATTTGATTCGTTGGTAAACATATTTGATTACAAAGGAAACAAGGATCCCTTTTCCGAACTCTAAAGGTCAGAACAATCTTTTCGTTTTCAAAACTATGAAAGGATTAACTAGTGACTTCCTCTTCATGCAACAGCAAAGTTCGTTTTGACTCATTATTGCATGTAGTTGTGCCTTTCGGGTTTTTTAAACTTTCGGGATTTTTTTTATTGTTGTGGTTTCCATGGAAACACTATTTAGAAATGCGTTTCTGGAGCAGAATTTGAAAACCATTAGGGCTAATTCAATGAAACTGTTTACAAATGTGCCTTTTGGTGTTTCAAATTGTGGATTCATGTGCCTTTTGGTGTTTCATGTGGATTCATAAAGGTTCACTGCATTCTTCTTGCTAACTAACATCTTACCATATGAAGACCAAATCAGAAACGCAATATCAAAATGGTTTTAGATCTCATGTCATCGGTAAACGTGATTTGATGTAAATGAAGTAAACAATCACATTTAGCTGTGACGCATCGAGAAAGGATTAAGACATTTTAACAAATACATGAATTCGTTAGGACGATAATCTATTCACCCGTAATTCAATATAGTTTGAGATATGGAAGAAAGATTGGTGGGTCAGTACTAAGAGAGATATGAAAACATTTCAACGGTAATATGTTTGATTATGTTCTGTTCACAAGCAGAGCAGTTCAAAGATAAGCTGTGTGAATTGATGAATACTAAAAATATCACACATATTTCTTTGTTCTTGCCGCAAATAAAAAGTTCACCTTTAAAAGCAAAGCAAAAAAAAACTATGCGTTGATGTCAATCGAAGACCTATGACATCTTCTAAATTTGAGTGGGTGAGTATATGTACGGCCCAAAGACGGGACAATAGAAAGCGCAGCACAGGGTATAGAAAGGTTGAAAGATGCTATCCAAGAAGACTTGAAGCGCCTTCACTAAGAGCAACAAATTGAACTTAAAAGTGATTATATAGTTCAAGCACAGAACAACTGTAATAACTTCCTGTTTTTAATGACGTCCCTCAATGGTTCTTGAAGGTCGTTGTACATCTTTATCTTCCCCTGCCCTAGAGACAAAGGGGTCTAATGCAGCTTCTGATCAATATAATCGCCCTTTATATCAACGACAGGATTGGAAATTTGTTGCATGTTAGAGGCAAACTTTGATATATCACATGTCTCTTAGACATTAAGTAAATCTAAACACACTTTGGTTTGTGCTTTTTTTTTGCCTGGTGGTAACATTTTGGACAGGAACTACTGGTTAAACAAATTATAATGAGTTATCTTCAGGCTTACCATTCTCTCCCCACAGAAGCAGATCGAGTGATGTTGATACAGCCTCCGTTCTAATTCGCCGAGTTTGTGGTATAGAATGGGGGATGCCTGATTGGAGGCAATCTCAGTTAGTTGTGCAATCAGCGACGCTGTTCTAAAATCATCATTTTGGCAATTGCTTAAAAAAGATCAAATGGATTGTTGTGAAATTTTTTCCGGCAGGGTGAAACTGCCGGAACCCACGGGTTTTGTCTAATTAGAAAAGAGGCTCAATCAACATGTCTTGATCTGCCTCTGTGGGGAGAGAATGTAGGCTTAATAAACAAATGTTGACATGCCTTTACAGAATTCAGTAGGCATCTTGTTTCTTGATTATATTCATGTGGTGCTCGAAGCCTTAAAGTAAACTTAAGCTGGTTGTATTATAACACAGATAAGCAAATGACTGTTTGAAGGCAAACTACAATGTAATTGTTGATTTTGGGAGGTTACCAATTTGAAAATGAATCTGTTGGTCCCCATTGCTATCCTTAGAGGTGAATGACACACTTGTCCTTAAAGTCCTATTGTCATACGTGCATGCGGTTTATGATTTATTTTAGCTATTGAGAAAAGAAATATATCACTCGGTAAAAAAATCGAATGTTTGATATCATATTAACATGCTTTACATGAAATACTTAATACACAAAAAAGTACAGTACCCTCTGCACATGTGCCATTGCTTGTAACGAACCCGCTTTTGGTGACATCATCATGATTTGTGTAGGTTTTACCCCTCGTTTTAGTTATCGCAATTACGTCTGATGGATATCAATTTCTCGGGCAACTTGTGTTTTATGCGGAGGAAAAGAAAAATATTCTTTTCATGCGCGACAAAGACGGTTTTCAAGCGTATATTTAGGAACCGGAAAGTGTGAGATGGCCACACTTGATTTGCGTTCATGTCGACATGCCGAGGCTAATGTTTTGATCAATTAGGTAAACTTTCTCCAATTTAATGAATTTTCGTCAGATCCATTCCTGGTTCGTTGCAACATATTTGATAAAAATACCACGAATACAATACAAATAATTAAACAAATATTGCAGTCTGAAAAGAGTCTTTAAGACTATCGTAATCACTAGCCCTTTGCAGAAAATATATAGATTCAGAGGGATGGCTTTGAAAGGTCAACATTACGATTGAACACATTGAGGTTGTTTTGTTTCATCTACATGTGTTGAAATCAAAACGTTAATCTTTCAGAACTTTTCTTTGACTATTGGTCAGTGAAATTGTTTTCATTTATTTTTAACTATAAAGGTTAGATCGTTGTTGTGTTTGAAGTATGATTCTAGAGAAGTTTAAAAAAGATATATTGTATATACATGTATCAAGATCATCTTGTGTTGTAAAGAAAGTGTTTTAACATAAATGAAGCATATAGTTAGTAAAACATCTCAAAGCTGAATTTCAAAAGCGTAGTACAATCGAACTGTTAACAGACAACGTGGCTTTCGTAATTACAGAGTTTCAAAGGAGTACACATATAACATAACATCAAAATCAATTTAAATCTATCGTAAATCAGTGGGTAAATCACCCATAAAAGTTTGTTCTACAGTGGAATGTATAAATATATGTTAGGTGATTTGGTGTTCAATGACGCTTTAAGAGATTTTCACTTGTATCATGGCTGAAGTTTTATTGCATTGAGAAAGCCCGCAACACTATTGTGGCCATGTATATCCTGATGTCTTCAGAGCTGTCCTTCTGTACAATATCCTGAAGCTCAATGATGTAATTGTGGACGCATTGCTCATCGTGAATAATATGTTGTAGAGAAATCAAGGACAAACTGTTTACACAGTCTGATGTATATATCAAATACCAAATATGCCAGTTTTATGACTGTTATGACACTAATCATAAATCATATACAAATACTTAAATAAAATTACAATTTGAATACAATTTTGGGCGTACAAGGATCTTTGTTGTACTTACGAACGAAATTTCAAGTTGCGACACCTCCTTTGCTGTCGTAATTTTTGACGTAACTTACGAACATTTTATGCTACGATTTTTTAGTGAAACGCAAACGAACAAAGTCATAACGCTGAGATCGGTTTTACGAAATTCGTAAGGATTATCAAATCCTAATAAGGAGGTATTTTAACCATATGCTATTCTTTTAGAAAATAACATCTTTATATGTTGATGTTAAAGGGACAGTTGATCGTTTCAATTCGTAACCTCAAAACCTTTATCATTGAAACATATCAAAGAACATGTATCAGGCAAACACTGTTGGCGACCATTAAAAGGGCAGTAGCACGTTTTGAGGGGGAATATAAGGTGATGTCAGGAAAATGAAAATCAATGGTTCCAATTGAAAAACAATGCATTTAAGCTAAATGGAGCAGTAATAATTCTCAAGGTACATTGCCTTCCAGAGACAGTGAAAATGACAGCCCCATTTTTTGTAAATTGAAGGATACTAATGATATTCAAACTTCCATGTTTTGCGTAAAACCAATTATGTATTTACTATTTCATGCAGGGAAAATACAAAAGACTGCCTTCCTTTCACTTCTACGTTCAAAAAGATAATCAAGGATGTATTTGCTGTGTGAACTGCTGTTGTGATTGATATCATACCAACACGAATTTAATAGCAAATGTATTTTATAGACTGGTTCACAATTCACTTTTAAGGGGCAGTAGCACGTTGTTAGGGGGAATATAAGGTGATATCAGGAAAATGAAAATGAAATGTTCCAATTGACAGAAAATGTATTTAAACTCAATGAAGCAGTAATAATTCAAATATATAATGTAAAGTTTAGCCATGCGATTCCTTTTTCTTACACAAAATGAATTAAAGGTGTTCACACAAAATGGCCGCCAATGGATTTTACGTGAATCTTCATCTTAATCTGTCCACTGACTATGGATGATTGGCTTGTGTTATGAGATTTTTGACACTTTCAAAATAATACATTAGGCATTAACGTACAATTATCAGTGAACATGTTAAAATATAAAATTATTAAAAAAACGTGCTCCTGCTCCTTTAATATTCACTTCATTTTAATAATTTATGGTGGGGAAATTGATTCAGGCAAGTCAACTAAAATTGTAGTGGTCTTTAGTATCTGCTATCTGTTTGTAATTGATAATATTTATTTTCTTTTTTGTATTTTACCTTCATCTACCAAAAATAACCGTGTTATTTCTTTTGTTTTACTCTATGATTTAATTTCTTTTGAGATGTTTTTCTATTTGATAGCAGAAGCCACATAAAGTGCAGATATAATTCTTAGTCTATTATTCCGTCTAAGGCATTGAACAGACAATACAGGATAAACATGTAATGTACGTCTTGAAAGATATGTCATTTGTGGTCATGCATTCATTGGTTGTTGTATTAGAAAATGACAAAATTAGACATGACATAAGATATGACAATGCGCTTAAATGTATTGACCAAGTTAAGGTATTGTTCACACCTGTTTTCATATCGCAATATATTCCTGGCCTTAGACACAAAAGTAAACATTTAGAAGATTTCAAAAGCAAATCGTTGGAAGTATTAAAACCTGTTTAACTATTCAATTAAGTTACTTTAGTGTGTTCAGAATTGATGGCTGAACAGAATCCTTACATAAATGCACAAGGATATCTCTGTATAAATTAATATCATGTCAAATACAAATTGTTGAAAAACAGGCGTCGAGGTTATAGTCAATCAAAGAAATCCAAATATTATGTGTTGAGTCTGAGAAAACTAATCAATTAAGATCATCACAAACAAAGAAGAGAGCAAACACGGTGTGTCAATATGTACATCAAGACTGTTTGTCTAAGGGTACTGATGTGGGTTCTGATGAGTATTTGATTAGAACATGACTAGGTCGAACATAGAATGTCAATAATTAATCAAGGACCCTTGTAGATTAACAAAAGATCAAAATAAACCTTGTATGTGAGTGTTCCTTTCGCCAATGTCATACAAGTCACGGTTTAAGTACTGTCGAGTAGCTTTTGAACAAAATATTTTTACACTTAATAGTACGACCAAGAAATAAGTTATTTATATGAAATATATTACAAGTTTTAAAAATACTTAAATATTTATATGAAACATGAATAAAAGTAAAATTAATTACATATATAACAGTCTGTGTATGAAATACAGAAATACATGTTAGATTTTAATGTTTGAATGTCTCACCAACATAACAACCTTAAAAAAAGAAATAACCCTAAAGCTTAAAAATAAAAGAAAACTTGAATCCCGTTGGCACAATGGTCCCTGAAATGTCAATAGATTACAGTGTCTTTATCTTAATCACACTGTGATAGAGACTGTCGTTTGCATGAAACAAACACTCTCTTGGTTTCCCTAAATGTTCAAAGGTCTTTGTTCTTTTGTCATAAACGTTATTGATTTAGTAAAAGCAAGTAATTTTCGTCGCTTGAGGCTATTACACACGATGATAAGGAATTGGATAAAAATTAATTTTAATCTTGTATATTTTCTTTTTTAAAATTTTAGTTACTTTAAAGAAATTCTTCCGATATCCTTGAAATACTTAAATATTATCTTAAGGTATCTGATAAATATTTTTGAAATTAATGCTTGTTGGATCAATGTGTCCATTTTAATATAATATTATCTTCATCAACTTCATCTGCCTTACTTCAACATTAAAATGTAATTTCTGGGAAAAGACTTGACTTTTTCTGATATCAAGTACTACAAAGCTATCTAATAACTATTTAAATATGTAATGTGGCATTTTGTGAAATTATTCAACTGATGTGGCACAATGTTGTACAGCTGCGTACCATTAGTTTGTTCACTTGCTATTGTATCTTGTTGCAAATATCTTGTACCATGGTTTCGTATCCATGCTTAAAGCATGTTTTGGAATCCTCTGGTCACTGTTGCAGAATTTGAAGTTTGGCATTGTGTTCTGACAGATCGTGTCATATGCTTGAAATTCCAATTTTCTTTGATTATAACATTCCATATAGCCTCTCTAAGGAAAACCTCAGTACAGTAACAGTGCACGGGAGCAAATATAAGTTAGGCCTTAAAGGGGCAGTAGCACGTTTTTAGAGGGAATATAAGTTGACGTTTGGAAAATAAAAATTAATGGCTCCAATTGTAAGACAATGCATTTAAACTAAATGCAGCTGTAATAATTTAAATATATAACGTAAAGTTTAGCCATGCGATTCCCTTTTCTTACACAAAATGAATAGGTGAATCTTCATTCTTTGTGCTCTGACTATGGATGATTGGTTTGTGTAATGAGATTTTTGATACTATGGAAATAATACATTTAGCATGATCGTACAATTATCAGTGAAAATTTTGAAATATAAAATTACCAAAAAACGTGCTACTGCCCCTATAGCACGTTTTTTTGATAATTTTATATTTAAAAATTTCACTGATAGTTGTAAGTTAATGCTGAAGGTATTATATTGACAGTGCCAAAAAAATTCATCCATACCAGAGGAATAAGTATGTAGATTCACATAAATTCCCATGGCGGCCATTTTGTGTTAACACCTTTAATTCATTTTGTGTAAGAAAAAGGAATCGCATGGCTAAACTTTACATTATATATTTGAATTATTACTGCTCCATTTAGTTTAAATATATTGTCTTTCAATTGGAACCATTAATTTTCATTTTCCTGATATCACCTTATTTTCGTGCAACTGCCCCTTTAAGCTGTTCATTACTCGCGAAGGATTTCGTGGAGAGAAACAATATAGTATTTCCGAAATTTTGATCACTTCAATGACCTGCCAAAATTGTTATGGTTTTCTGTAAGGTATAAAATACGAATATGTTAATGTAAGATAATGCATCGACAATTCGAAAATGTGAATCATTACCTGAGTAAGGTTTCTTAACCGACATACGAAGATTAAAAATATGAGGGAAATATAATTTGTAAGAAGATGTCTGTCTGTCTGTGATCACATTGTTTCCGGGGCAGATTACGAAAAAAAACTCGAAAACGGTTTGGACTAGCTTAACGAAACTTAATATGTTGACTGACTATCATATGTAGTTGTGCCTTTTGGGATTTCAACTTTCTGGAGTTTTTCATTTTTGCGGTTTCCATGGCAACGCAACTTAGAAATGTGTTTCCGGAGCAGAACTCGAAAACGGTTTGGAATAGCTTAACGAGATTGGGTATATTGACTAATCGTGACATGTAGTTGTGCCTTTCGGGTTGTTTAACTTTCTCGAATTTGTTATTTTTCGTGTTTCCATTGAAACGCAAGGTAGAAATGCGTTTCTGAAGCAGAATTTGAAAACCCTTAGGGCTAGTTCATTGAAACTGTTTACACATGTGCCTTTTGGTGTTGTCAAATTGCCGGGAGTCAAATTACATTCTTTATTCAAACATTACTTTCTAAACTGTGTCTCACCACGGAGTGAAGCTGTTTTAATGAAACAGCATATTTAACCAAACAGGATGGTTGTTGTGCTCTCTCTTCACATTAACATGAGGAACTTGGTCCTATTATTGTTATTAAAAGTCAAACAAAATTAGCTGCATATATGCATACAACATTATTCACACAATCAGTATATCAAATATATGCTAAAACTGATCATTCGATTTCAGTCTGGCCGGGGGATAAGCCATCTCTCCTGATTGCTCTTGTTAAATTGGTTGAAATCTGTATTTTGTTTACTTGTTCTTACCCCAAAACAAGCTATTGTCACTAATCATCAATCAGTAACAATAGCACGCCTCTATATGTCCGGTTAGTAGTGAGATCCCTCAGAAACTGCATGGCTCATTTTGAACTTCACTTTGATGGATTGATATTGGAACTGCTTTCTATTCGTTAAAAATCCTAAAAGCTTAAACCCATTTTGACTTTTTCTCCAGGCAAAAACGTCAGCTTTTCTGAATTAACTTAGCAATGCACTTCCTGAGAGTTTGCCTTTGTTGAGTCCGAAAGTTGTATAAGGAACTATTACAATTTGTTTTAGATACGTCAACAAGATTCAATTCGCAAATATCATAAGTTGTATAAGTTGTAATAAGTATACCATTGCCTGATCACACAACCTCGTTCGTTCGCAAAACAGTAGAAACTGTCAATATGAAGCGGCCCTAGAATCTCCGTTGTCTGGTATCACAACAGAATGTACCTGTTTCTTGCGAGTACATTAAAGACAGTGATGACTTCGACTTCACCTGAACCTGGCATTTGATTCTTGAACTCCCTGATAAACATTATTATGAGTAAGCAGACAAATAAGCCGAAATAAAGTCGTATAACTTGTTAATGTTTTTTCTCTGGCAATTAACATGTTTTTCAATAGCAGTTATGCAAATTGAGAAATAGCAAATAGAAGACATACTGATAAATCCACTGAGCATAAGACATAAGACGGTACAGCAAACAACGGAGCGTAATCTTTGTTGACCAAACAAAGGAGCATGTGACTGGCTTTAACTATTGGTAAATGATCAAGATACATATGTTTATGCAGGATAATGTTCATATACAAGAACTCTCCACAGAAGCTTTACAATTATATTAAGCTCGTGCCATGTGACTTAAAGTAAACTTTTGTAACTAATAATGAAATGTCAAATTGTATTTTTAGATTACTTACCATTTGATTATTTTGCTCTTTAGTTTCAAATCATGCGCCATACTCACATACAATTCACTTCACTTTGACGGATATTCATTCTCTCCCCACAGAGGCAACTCAGTCATACCCCAGTTAGCCTCTGTTCCATTACGCCAAAATCCTGGGGTTCCGGCAGAGCGCCCTAGCGGCAAAAACTTGAGATATCTGCCTTATTTGCAGCCAATGAAAACACCTTTTGGATGTCCAGGACTTCGGGAATACTCAACGGTCGCTCAGAGACTTTCAAAAGAATCATGCCTTTAGGTTTCTTTTTCATTAACAGTGTGAGTCTCAGAGAGGGAAACTATTTCAAAATCAGATATGGATAGGGTTTTTCATTAGAAACATATTGTTTTATAATTGTGTAAATTGTATTTCGTTTTATGATAAATTTTATTTTAATAATTCACCAAATAAAAACCAATGAGAAGGTGAAATGCGATTGTTTTGTAGAAGGAAGAGTTATCTCCCTTTGGTGCGGATCCACACGGGAATAGCCGAACTTTTGCGAATGACCACTTTTGAAACGGCGTCGCTGATTGCACAACTAACTTCGATTGCCTCCAATCAGATTTCTACCTTTCTATCCAGTATGTTAGCCGTAATAGAACAGAGGATAATTCAGGTATGACTGAGTTGCCTCTGTGGGGAGAGAATGACGGATATATGGACAGAATAATTATTTGCCAAGAATCATGGCGTCCAACGATGACCAGATGTTAACACATAACAACTCTCATATTGAGATATTTAAACAAAACGCATCGCATATAACCATCAATATCATAAGAATCTATTTCGTCGGATCAAAATACTGTATGTACATGTATTATCACAGTTTTCCTGTTAATACAACCATGTTTACTGAGAACAACTCTCGAAGATATAATTTCATTTGGAAAATGAATTGGCACCATTTCCTGTCACGTATCTTGTTACATATCTGAGACCAAAACTAGATTATATTTACATAATACAATAAAGGGAAATCAGAATCGTACATTGACAGTCTACAGTTTGAAGTATAACACGAACATCAACAATAAGACACACAGCGTCCTGGTATAACCCAATTTTGAGATACTACATGATAACGACGTTATGAGAACGCGACAGTTTCAAAGTCTTACAGTATTGAGAGAAAGGCAGTCACTCAGAATGCACACTTTTATTTACAAAGCGCCCCAACACTTCAAAGGAACTATGTTTTTAATGTAAAATTCGTATTTTTTTCCGATCTGGAAACATTTAAGATGACATGATACAATATATGTTAGAAATATCTATAGGTCAGTCCGAAAAGATAAGCAACATTGTAAAAGGACAAACCTTTATTAGTTTCTCATCTTAAAGATCAAGAGTCACGACCAATGAATTCACAGACCGACATTGTGCCTTGATCAATACTATTACAAGGGAAGCCAATGTGTGTTAAGGCATTATTCCTTTGTTCAAGTGACAAATATGTCCACTTGACAGTGTGCAATGGACAACCTTTACAGTGTGCAATGGACAAAAACTTGCTTATACACATATATGTGTATATGCTTTTTGATTCATGACGCAATAATTGATATTACAATGGATCATGTAATGAAACATATCAGGAAGCCTTTCAGTATAACTATTTCCTAGATTGATAAGAGTTTGCCGCTCCATCCAAACTATAATGTTTTGGAACATTCAGACTTACTACATCGTAATCCATAAATTGCCCGGTCCATTCAACGCTATTAGCCAATAAAGTGCTTAGTCCCTTTTAACTCAATCGTTTACCGTTTCCAATCTAGAACGTTCATCACCTGATTGAATTGCTAAGATTTAATCAAATTTCTGGATACAAGATTAGGCAAAAGTAAAGGTGTACTTAAACCAAGCAAATAGAAATAGATGTATAAACACCAACAAGAGTACGGGTGAGGACAGTTCACTCCAATACTAGTGACCGAAGGACATTCTCTCCCCACAGAGGCAGATAAAGTCAAGAAATGTTGATACAACCTCTGTTATATTACGCCGCGTTTGTGGAATAGAATGGGAGACGCCTGATTGGAGGCAATCAAAGTTAGTTGTGCGACGCTGTTCTTAAATCATCATTTTGGCAACTAAATGATGGAAATGGCATTTTGAAATGAACCACCCTTTCCATGCGAGAAGCGTTGTCATTTGCTTAAGAAATTCAAATGATTGTTGTGAAAATTGTGTCCCTTAGGGGAACCCAGAGATTTTGGCGTAATATAACAGTATCAACCTTTCATGACTTCATCTGCCTCTGTGGGGAGAGAAAGACCAAAGGGCTGTTTGTATTGTATCTATCGACATGGACCGTCCGTCTCTCTGTTCTTTTGACCTCTTTCTCTGGAACATACTATCGACACCGATGATGTGGATGACCATTTTAAACCTGAACCACCTGGCATCATGTGATTTTCGTTTTTGACTCCTGCACTGTTTCTGACATCAAAGGTCAACAGTTGTCACTATTCGTTTTGGATATCAATATGTCCGTTAGATACATGTAGTGTGTATTCCTTTGTTAAATAGTTTAACCATGTACATATATACACAAAGGTATATGAAAGACAATTTACAAAGGTTCCACAAAAGTTCTTGGTAAGAGAATGCATTATAATTACTTGTTTTGTGAAATGATTAAGAGTAGAGACCGGATTAGGCGAAGAGAGGCTGGTGATGCTACCTAAGAGGTAACTAGTTTCGTTCAGAGTGAACTCGTCAGACAAAGACAGCACGGTGAGTGGTGTGATATATATAGTGTACTCAAGTTCGGTGAAAATCGGCGAATTGGCGGTGATCACTCGGTGATGGCCGATGTGGCCGGTGTTGCCGGAGAGTACCACTAAAGCCCGTAGATCACTCGAGCTTAAATGGATTTTTGAGCTACACACGTTCCAACCGCAGGGACTCAATGACAAGATTATTGGTTGAAATATCCTCTTCTATTTCTCCTTTACTTGTTTTGTGAGTTCAACCACGGAAACGGAATTCTTAGTTACTTTTCTTTCGTATCTGCCAAAATATAAACTCTCCTAACGCAAATATTTATATACTGATTGACCAAAAATGGATAATTTCGAAAGATTTGATGTTAAATTAGAGCCTATTCAATATTTTTAAACGATCTCGATTAGATCAAATCTATTGATTTTTATTATCAGTAATCATTCAAAGACGTGTATGATTTACATAAACCTATTTGTTGCAACATATAGGTCTTTCAATGTTATATTATAGCAGTTAATGGTGCCATTTAACTGTGATTTCAATTAATATCAATCATTTGTGTAACGAGGATTATTCTCATTGATAACTGTCATTTACCCTTTGTATATCATTTACTTAAGTAATGACATATTTGCAATAGTATCCATATCCTATCAAAAGTTTATCATGTTCTTCTAACTTTGGTACTTGTAAGGAACTTCAATGTCACTCTCTTTATTCGAAGATATGTATATACAGCTTTTCAAAGCATCATATTGTATGAATAAGAGAATTAATAAAATAGATAGTAGTATCATTTCGTTTTAGTTCTTTTCCAATTCCGAAGCCAACAACTTGAAACATATGATAAATGTTAGACAAGGTCCTATGGTTTTAATAATGTACCTTTTCTTGTTAGTGTGTCATTATTTCGATGTGTAAGATGTGTTATTTCTAAACTCATATTTGTAATGCATGCACATGATTAGACAAATATATCTGTCTAACTGTCTCTAATTTAAGTATTCCTCAAGACATCTCCAGAAGTCATTGGCAGTAAGTAACTGAATCTGACATTTAGTTCCTTTTTAACTTTCACTTTGATTGATAGGTAAGGAAATTATTCTCCATTTGTTTCTCGATCCGTAAAGGTCAGTTCAATTACTTACTATTTTAGAAGTTTGCAGAAGACAGAAGATTATTTGAAGGCTAATTAAAGTGGCGTCTCTGGAAAACGCAACCTTTGTCTGTGTTCAGTTTCAGTTCAGTTTTGATGTATTCTTCTGATTCTGTAGATTGCAATATTGCAGAATGTTTTACTACTGTTTGATTTACTTCTTTGATTGGCATTCTAGAGGTTGGTGTGGTGATCAATAAGTAAGATTATTTCATGGATTATCAACTTCTTTATTCTTTGAAAGCGACGTTTCGACATAGATGTAGATCTATGTCGAAACGTCGCTTCCAAAGAATAAAGAAGTTGATTATCCAGAAAATAATCTTCCTTACTGTTTGATTTAGACCAAATATATTAAATATGGAACAATGTCCTCTCAAATGTTAACTGTGAAGTCTGTTCACGTTTATGTTATTACAGACCTCGTAAGAGAGATAGTGATTGAGTAAGAAGTAAAATTTAACGAACTTTCAACTGTACTTATGTCCATCAGAAACTTGACCCGAAAGTTGTTTTAACTTATCTGACCTGAAAAGCCCGATGGGCTTATTGGATTGCATGGTGTCCGGCGTCCGTCCATCCGTGCCTTAACTTTCAGAATCAGAATCATGTTTATTTCAGTATTATAGGCCACATGGCCCATGGTACAATTGTATGAGAAAATAAATACATTTGTCACATGACCAAACTAGGAAGATCTTAAGCTGAATATCTTAGAAAGATAAATATAAGTTATTCGAAGCATATTTACATCATGTGTGTTAAGTATTTGTTGCATTGTTAGCCTATTGTTAATGGACATAAAATATTCATTACGAAGCAAAGAGTATCTATTACATATAAAGAAAACATGGTACTCATTTTCTACAGCATTATGGTCACAATGGTCACAATGCAAACATAAAGAATCAATGTCAGACACATTAACATTCTTCTTACGTTGATGATTCACTCTAAAATCGTGAAGATAAATGCGGAATTTACAAATTGATCTGATCAGTTGTCTGTTATTAAGCTTATTAATGTATGATTCGCATTGAAATAAATTCTTTATACTGCAATAAAGTTTTAAATATGAGGATTCTATATTTTATTTCCAAGATTGCATATACATATCAATTAAACGTCTTTTAAATACAGATATGAACATACATGTACTGGCATCACCAACATCTTGCATTATCCATACATAACTAAAACCACTTGAAAACAACATTTCACGAACGTGAGAAACCAAATTTATTTACCATTCTCATCATGTAACTTAAGCATTTCAAATAAATGTATTGGATCACGTGAAATATCCATTCTGAGCATTCTTATCCAATATTTTAAAACTTTAATGCGTAAACTTTGTGCACATTCGACATCTTCTCCAGAAGCACAGGGCCCAGAAAGCTGAAACACACTCCCATTCTCTCTCTATACAAGTCATGAAATGTTGATACAGCCTCTGTTTTAAAACGCTGACTTCGTTGGATAGAATGGGAGATGTCGTATTGGAGGCAATCAAAGTTAGTTGTGCAATCAGCGTCGCTGTTATAACCTCATCATTTTGGATACTAAATCATGGCAAAAACATTGTGATATGAACAACCCTTTCCATGCGAGAAGCGTTGACATTTGATAAATAATTTCAAATAGATTGTGGTGCAATTTTTGTCCACCAGGGGAAACTGCCGGAACCCACGGATTTCGGCGTAATAGAACAGAGGCTGTATCAAAATTGTGTGACTTGATCGGTCTCTGTGGGGAGAGAATGACATACTCCTTGATTAGTGAGGAATATCATTTATAGCTTTGGTGACCCTTTGTCCCTTAATAATTGCTCTGTTTTGATCTTTTTTACTTAAATTTTGAATATTTCAAATCGATATCTTCATGTATTACAGAAACACATTTTATAAAATCATGGTTCAGGTCAAAGTTCTGATAAAATATATGATTTTCATATTGCACCAACCTCACGTGCAATTTTAGTTATAAAAGGCTTTCGTGCAAACCATTGTCATTGGAAAACCACAAGAAGAATGCTGAGACTTACTGCAGAAAAACGCGAAGGATCAAAGCCATAGTCAACAAGGGCTGCTCAACTACATCGGTTCCAGTAGGCTGACCCAGATTAGGGAGACCTTGCATCACAACCCCTCAGGAAGACCGGCACATATGGAGTTTACACCTACGTAACGACTTCCTGGCGGGAACGTCAACGACAAGAACTGCATTTGGTTACCTTCTCGACCTACAGACAGTAGCCAGACGTCTCCGTTTTTACGTTATTAGGAACTATAGACCCTACAGAGAAAGTGTGCTGATGCAAAGACATCGGTAGGATAGACTAAGTTTGACACTTGGCATATACATGACTGACAAAGGGTTATCTTTCACTTATCTTTTAATGGTGCGAAGACCCGAATTAATCAAAGAGAACGCTCTATAAACCGTTAATGCAATGTTCCATATTGCTAGAGTGGATCATTTATTCGAAGAGGAACAATAAGAATGTACTTTTATGTAGTGTATATATAACAGTGTTGTCTCACTTCTAGAATTTTAAACTTCTTGAATACATCGTACATTAAAAGCCTTGAATTTCAAGTCCTGAATAGCTTCTTCCATTAAAAGACATTTGGTATTAACGAGATTAGGTCCTTTACATGGTATCGATTACCGTTACCAATCTTGTACTTTCATCAACTGATTGAATCGCTCAGATTAAATTAAATGTCTCGAGAACTGAACTAGACGACTGTGAAGCTGAACTTCACTAAACAAATACTGTGAGATGTATACCAATCAGCAATAAAACCTTGTAAAAGTGTGATTAGACAGCTATTTGAAAGTTCTGTTGATGTCATCGTGTAAGTGAAAATATATCTAACACATGATTTTCAGTCAAGAGTGTTAACAACAGAAAATCAGTTCTTGAATAGTTGTAATATAAATTTTGTAACAATTAGAATGTGAACTATGTTTGAAGTTATTGTAAGAAATACCTGCAATACCCAAATAATTGCGATTAAAAAAATCCATAACTGTTTGATCGTGGGATGGGATATCACAAAAGTGATAACAATAGAATGACAGCTCTTGAATAGTTGTAATAGAAATTTTGTCAAACAGTTTTGAAGTTTTTGTAATGGAAGTATTCATAATGGCTGCAATACCAAAACCAAAAATTCATTATGTTTGATCGTTTGATAGAGTATCTCGATAGTTTGAAGGAAACTACAATTGTAGTTTTCACATATCATTAATGCTAGCTTAAAACGACGGATTGGCTTTTTGGAGACAATTTAAGGTAAACTACAGTGAACTCTATTGAAGAGTGTTGACAACTAAGTCTTTCTTAGTCTTGTCTTAGCCACACAACACAGAATGTATTACATTTACCATACAATCAAGATCTTTTTGAATTTCGAAAATAAAGATTCTGCTTAATTTTCTAAATCTCAAATTCAATTGAGTATATACAAATGTTTTAGATAATTTGTTAGAAAACTTAACCACTGGACTCATTACCTTATCGTGGTGTGGTGGTTTGTGTGCTTCGACGACCCCGAGAGCTATGCCAGCTGGAGCTTACATGCTCCTGGTAGGGTCACCCAAGCTGGACAGGTCGACTGGTAGAAGCCAGACCAATTTTGAGTCCTTCTAAAACCTGCTTTCTATCTCTTACTATGCCTTTCTTTCCGTCTTTCCCCTCATCCTTTCGATCCCTTTCTCCCTGATCTGTCTACTCTCTTTTGGATGGCAACATCCACGTGTTTAATAACTGAAATAGTGTTCAAAACACGTTAAACACCATCTCACTCACTCACTAACAGCCTGAAAATGTGTAAAAATATCTAAGTTTTGTGGCCAGACACATTCAATTGATTATATACAAATGTTTTAGATACTTTGTTAGAAAACTTAACAGCCTGAAAATGTGTAAAAATATATAAGTTTTGTGTCAGAAAAATAGGCCAGACACTAATTGAGGTCTGATGTTGCTGTAAATTTACCGTTTTATTACACCCGGAATCCAAGGAACAGCAGGATCATATCAACAGAGCTTGAGAGAAAAACAAAGATATCCGATTTGACTGTCATGTGTAATGTAATATTGTCTTCATAAATGTTAAACGTGTCCTTGGAGACCCAATTGAATGCCAAGCGTTATCTAATTTGGAAAAGAATATATAGAACGGATTCGTTTCTTGCGAGGATATGGGTGTAATTGATTGAAGTGTGAAAAAGAAAGATTTATATTGATTCCAATCTCTATCCATGCCTCACAAAGGGTTTATTGATTTGATTGTAACCATGAACTTTATGCACCAAATACATGTACATTTGATTTTGATTTTTTAAAACAGCCTTAAAATTGAGAGATATAATAATTTTATCTAATCTGTTAGAAACCCATGCGTCATTGACATGCATGTCGCTAGGATTTGGAAAGTATTATTTTTTCTTAATATGTGCATTGCTTTGTCAAACTATAAGAGTATATTTATCATTATGTGCCATTTCATTTTTATGTATAAACAGCGCCAGGAAATATTAAAGACATTCGCACATATTTTCATCATTTTCGTCACTACCTCGACTTCACGAATGCCAATCCAGACATCTTCAGAGAAGGAAATCCTGTAAAGTAGACACTTTTCGTATTTGCTGAAAGCTTTTAAAACATTAAGAACGTAAAACGCTTTGTTTCCATTGGTTAAGGAAGAGAAGTAAAGCTCAAGAAAATTGATTTAATATTAATAGCCTTGAGTTTTACTGTTTTCAATTGCAGTCTTAAAGGGGCAGTAGGACGTTTTTAGAGGGAATATAGGGTGATGTCAGGAAAATTAAAATTAATGGTTCCAATTGAAAGCTAATGTATTAAAACTAAATCGAGTAGAAATATGTCAAATAAATCATGTAAAGTTTAGCCATGCGATAGCTTTTTTTTACACAAAATGAATTAAAGGTGTTCACACAAAATGGCCGCCAATGGATTTTATGTTAATCTTCATACTTTGTCCTCTGACTATGGATGATTGGCTTGTCAAAATAATACCTTAGCATTACCTTACAATTATGAGTGAACAATATAAAATATAAAATTATCAAAAAACGTGCTACTGTTTCTTTAAAGTAATTCGTGTGATTTTGATTTTACCTTGAATTCCGAATTTTTTCATACCATGAAAAACAGGGAAAGCCTGTTTTTCTTTGATGTATAACTTCATGTCTTTGTTCGCCCAATGAAACAAGTATTTATTTATTTCTAAAATTTAATGATTTTAAAAAAAAATTCATTAAAACATATTAGCAACCATTACCTGAACATACAGGTGTACGGGATAGTTCAGTCGGCAAGAGCGCCGGTCTCAGGTTGCTGAGATCCAGGGTTTGAATCCCATCCAGGCCAAGGTGTTAAAACTTAGAGTTCACCTCTGTTAGAACTCTATATGTGTCACCCTGTAAATATTCATACAATAATACACAAATGCTTTTTTTAAAATATAAACTTCTTAAGTATTCTCTTCAATTGCATGAATGTAATCATGAAGAACCCAGACAAGACCAGAATTCATAGTAAGTGAGTTTGAGAGGTTTTCTTTCGAGAATGATGTACTGCACCAAATGGAAAGCAAATAAATACGCAATTGCGCTGTTAATTCACAGTATGCACTTAAGTTTGACGTCATAAGAGTAATCTGTTAAGACACAATTGGCCTCGGGTAGCCGCCAGACTGTAAGGCCATGAGTTCATCCTATTGGTTAGTAATGCGAGATTCATTTATTTGTCTAGGTCAGGTGAATTGGCCTGTGAACGTACAAACCAGTACAAATTATCCAGTTCATCATCAGTTTGACATGTTGATGTTAACTTTGCGAAAAATAGATTTTATGTAAGTGGCTGTTGAATATCGAAAATATTTCACTATCACTCCAAAAAAAATTGATAATGTTGAATCTAAATTTGTCGAGTTTTGTGATCAATTCATTATATACAAAATAGAATAATTATGCCTTTGAAACT
This sequence comes from Steromphala cineraria, assembly GCA_916613615.1. Classification (NCBI taxonomy): domain Eukaryota; kingdom Metazoa; phylum Mollusca; class Gastropoda; order Trochida; family Trochidae; genus Steromphala; species Steromphala cineraria. Next base: position 46,870,258 of record OU744720.1, read on the forward strand.
TCGATCAAACCGTGCCTGATGTTACATACTGGTACGTAGGTAAGTACTTTCGACTTGGTAATACTAGGTCCGTTTGCTCGCGTTTTCACTTCTTAATATAATCCTAATGTTAAACAATAATTTGTGTAGAGTTTATCGACAGAGTGATCCTAAACAAATACACTATATAAAGAATGTGAGAATAATTATCCCTATTATGTACTCCTATTATAAGCCATATTTGCATTTATTCCCTGCATTTTACCACACTTTCCATAAAAAAAAACGTGGTAGCCTTTTCTGGGAACACTATGGACTTAAACTTTTATTTAGTTTTGTATTTATGAATTATATGTTAAGGTTATTAGTAAAAGGTTAAGTAATAATAATCCGTTTTTGTTGTGGAAACTCTTTTCTGTTAATGTTGACGGAGCTGATAAAGATACAGATCCAAGATATCTGCCATGGAAGTGACGAAATCTGGTATCAAAAGATTCCATAATCATGTTTGGCAAATAAGGAAGTGTAAGAAAACCTATAGTGAACAGTGACAAAATAACAGTTTCTTTTAGAGCATCTTGTAATGATTGAACCGTGACCAAACAATTTCTTTAAACTACTCACTAATTCATTTGTTTACATCGGTTGAATTAATTGCCCCTAAGCTCTCCTCCCAGAAACAAAACTATTAGCGATAAAAAATGGTAATGTACGAAAACATTTTGTAGCTAATCAGTTTTCAGACTTTGCACCTTATATTGCGTCTCCTCATCATCAATAGTATAAGAGCAAAGTCGGGTGTTTGACAATCCATTTAATACTATCCTTATTTAACGAGTTAATGATTAAGGTAAATGTCAAATCATTTACAAATCATTAAATAATCTATAATAGTTATACATGGATGGATGAATTGTGTAGATTATATTGCTTGCCAAAATTAATCAATCTTATTTGCACCTAAAAATTCTGCCACTAGGCTAACTAGGCTTCTATTGTGACGGTTCTACTAACATTGTGATTTAATAACTACACACTAGTGTGACGTCATGTGTGAAGTAGTATTACAATAGTTTTAAAACACTTTTTATATATTACACTGTATTATCTTACATGGGTAAGATATAATCTTATTTTTACCCTTTTCATTATTATATGGTTTATAAATAACAGAGCAGTCTTCCGATTTCTAGAATTCTACAATACATTGTGCATTCAAGGCTGTGAGTTTCAAGTCATGAATACATCGTACATTCACAGCCTTGAATTTCAAACTCTGAATAGCTTCCTCTATTCAAAGACATTAGATATTAACGATATTTGGTCCTTTACATCGTATCGATTGTACTTTCATCAACTGATTGAATCGCTACGATTAAATTAAATATCTTGAGAACTGATCTAGACGACTCTACGAACTTCACCAAACAAATACAGTCAGATGTATACCAATCAGCAATGAAAACGCTATAAACAGAGTGGAAAGACAATTATTCGAAAACTATTCAATACATGATGGTGATGACATCGTGTAAGTGAAAATAGTTTAACATATGACTTTCAGTCAAGTGTGTTAACAGAAGAATGTTTGATCTTACAAAGTTGCATTGAAACTTTTGAAAATGTACTCTGTATAATTATCTAGGCTTCTGTTGATGTTAACATGAATGTGGAAATATATTAAACACGTCATTTTCAACCAAGGATAGTTGCATTAGAGCTTTTTTAAAAAATAGAATGTAAAATGTAAAATTGTAGTTATTGTCATGTAATACCTGTTATAGAAATAAAAGTTTCACCAAATGCTTGTTTGCATCATAGAATATAAACATAATCTAAAGGAAACTACGATTATTATTATGCATTGAATAAAATTTAATCCGACGTCCACAACGCCTTCTCACTTGGTTTGGCTTACGATTTGATGAGGTATTACCAATTGTAACTTCATCAAATATTGTTAACTACAGAGACATTCTTATCTTAGCTACAACATATAAATATATAAATAATATATAAGCTATAAATATGTAATGCCTTTACCATAACATAGAGATCTATTTGAATTGAGAAATAAATGTTCAGCTTCATTTTGTAAATCTCTTTTAAGTCGATTATATACAAGCTCACTCATATGATTTCTTAAAACAGAGTAGGGTAGATTTTCTAACTTATCACAGCCTCAAAATGTATAATAACACATTGACTGCAATCGCTATTGTAAAGGATGCTCATAGGTAGAAAAAAATCGAAGTGTGTTAATGTGTTAAAGGTTCAAAGGATATTAAACCTTAGGTCTGATTATTCTGTAAAGTTAATGATTTTATATATCCCAAACTCAAGTGCAACTGGATCACATTAACACAAATAAGAGACAAAACAAAGGAATGAAATTTAACCTTCGTGTCCATCATTACATCTTCATTATAAATGTTTGATGAGTTCGTGAAGCATCCCATTGCATGTCAATCATTATCTAATTTAAAGAAATAGATGGAACAGTTGCGTTTTTGTGAGGATCTGGGTTGATTGGATAGAAGTGTGAAAAGAAAAGATTTCTGTTGATTCGAATCTACACCTAAACCTCACACAAAGACTATTGATTTGATTTTGACCATGAACTTGATGCACCAAATAGACTTGATTTTGCCATTAGTTAACTGCATTGCCTTAAAGGGACAGTAGCACGTTTTTAGGGGAAATATAAGGTGTTGTCAGTAAAATGAAAATTAATGGTTCCAATTGAAAGACAATGCATTTAAACTGAATGGAACAGTCATAAATCAAATATATAATGTAAAGTTTAGCCATGCGACTCATTTGTATTACACAAATGAATTAAAGGTGTTCACAAAAAATGGCCGCCAATTGAGTTTATGTGAATCTTCATACTTTGTCCTCTGACTATGGATGATTGGCTTGTGTAATGAGATTGTTGACGCTGTTAATATAATACAATTAGCAATAACTAACAATTATCAGTGAAATATAAGAATATAAAATTATCAAAAACCGTGCTACTGCCCCTTTAAGATTAACAATCAGTATTTGTTTGATTGTTGCAAATGGTTTCTCTCTCTTGATTCACGAGATCAAACAATGAGGGAAGGTGTTCACACAAAATTGCCGCCCATGGATTTTAGGTGAAACTTCATACTTTGTCCTCTGACTATGGATAACTGGATTGTGTTATGAGATTTTTGACACTATCAAATAATACATTTAGCATTAACGTACAATTATCAGTGAAAAATTTAAAATATAAAACTATCAAAAAACATTGAGAGAAAATATAATTTTCTATATTGCATATTAGGACCCCATGCTTCATGATATGCAGGTGGTAAGAAATTTGTGAATAAAGTATTATTATTAATCCTCATCTGTAGGTAAAATCATTCCCAGATACTATGTCAGAGTACATTTATCTATAATTTCTGCCATTGCATTATCATTTAGAAACAGCATCAGGAAATAATGAGAACATCGCACAGGTTATAACTGTTATTTTTGTCACTACCTCGACTTCCAAAATACCAATCTTGTAAAATAAGACATTTTTCGAAATTGATAAAAGCTTTTGATGCTGTATCATACTTGCAATATTTTAAAAAGTGTTTTAAATGTATCCGTTGTAATTTTAGAAAAAATTAGCGACCAACCTAGGGGATATCGGACCAAAATTCATTAAATTTGAGATAATTTACCAAAATTACGGAAACGGCAGCCAACATAAAGACGAATCAAGTGTGGCCATATCACAACTTCCGGTCTCTAAATATACGCTTGAAAACCGTCTTTGTCGCGAACGACTAGATTTTCTTTTCGTTTTCTCCGAGTAAGGTATTCATTGCTGCCAAAGTTGATACCCATCGAACGCAAATACGCTAGTTGTGACACGGTGTAAATCCTACACGCGTAATGATTACGTCACTGAAAGCGGGTTCGTTAAATGCTATGCCCTTTCTACAAGGGGTACTGTGCTTTGGGCGTCCAAATAAGTATGTTATTGTTGATTAAACAATCTAAATATTATATCAAAATTTCGACGAAAGATCTTTCTACAAAGTGATGTATTTCTTTTCTCAATAGCTAAATTTCAGCCTGAACCGCATGCAAGTATGAAACAGCATCTTTAAACGGTTTGCTGTAGTTAAGCGAAGTAAACCAACATTTCTTTCAACATGAATAACCATCAGAATACCAGAAATTTGTGTGTCTTCGATTTGACTTTCCGAATTTTACTCTCTTGAACCCCGAGCAAGGGGGTATTCTTATAGCATGAATATTCAAAAATGAATATGAGTATTGGGATGTTTTCTTTCGAGAACGCTAACTGGTAATTTCAATTCACTACGTAGCACAGCAATTTGATGGCTCTCTAAAGTGATCAAGTTTTTTATTAACAGTATGCACTTAAGATTGATGATAAAAGAGTTATCTGTTAATTTGCCTCAGATTTCTACCAGACGATAAGGTCATGGGTTCGTCCAATTCCTTAGTAATGAGAGAATCATTTATTTGTCTAGGTTGAAAATTTATGAGGGGAATAGGTCAGAAGAATGGTCCTACGAACCTTCAAATCAGTGCAAAAATTTGAGTTCTAAATGTCGAGATCAACTATGCTTGTTAATATATATTACTTAACAAGTGAGTGTTGAATATCGAAAATTTCAATTCATTATTTTCAATTTTTTTGATAATTGAGTGAAAACGTGATAATCAGTCAAAACTTTGATAATATTTAGTGACTTTTGAGATTTACTAATGCATGAGATTGAAGATATTGTTGCTGAAATGGGCATAATATTTAATCGTTAACGTTGCACGGTTTAAGAAACGGTTAAAAAACGGTTTAACAAATTGAAAAAAAAACTTGAACAACTTAATAAATAAAGAAAAGCGTGTTCATTTTAATTAATAGTCATACTATACCCATCGCTGTTAACACATCCGAATTACATACAATTTCCTTACGATTTTATAAAGTACATGTTTTGGGATACCAATTCAGTCGCGATATCCTATTATTTTTTACCCTTTTTACACAAGTTTTGCTTTCTTATTCAGTATTCAGTACAGTGTTGGCAAAATGTCACAGAGTGGGAATCAATACAATGAATCTGAACCTGAAAATTGTATTCATGCCCAAGCTTTGTAAACATTCACATCTACTCAAAGAGAGATCAATGCTATCTCAGAGGTGTTAATTTGTTAACTCAATTTTCCAATTCAGTGAAAGTTGTCTTTTTGAGATAAGAGGATATAAATCAATAGTTAGCAAGTAAAGATAAGGAACAAATAGTGTTTTCTGACTTCGATGAAAAAAAATTGAACATGATTCAATCTAGGGTATGTTGGAAAGTGATAAGCTATTCAAGAGTCGACTTTACTTCTTCAGTGATTTCCATTTGAATGGCATTATTGATAAAAATGCAAGTACATGTCAAATTTCGTAACTGTGGTTACTCATCATTTACTTACTTTCTATTACTACTTTTCTATTTACTAGTTTTCATACTTACTGTATGTGCTTACAATTATTCATTTACAAAATATTGTTGTTGATGTGAACGTTTTGTATTCTTCTATCACGTTTAGCAATTTTGATGTAATGAAATATCGATAAGGACAGAAAATACCACAGTTTAATAACATAAATCATGTCAACTTTACTTCTTGATGATTTTGTGTTTCTGAGCATTTTTGAGCAGCTGATGAAATGTTTCAAACTTATTACTGTGCATCTGTGTAACAGATGAATTTGTGTTTTACCCAAGGTAATCAGATTTAACGTATATTCTGTAAACACAGGAAGTTTAAAAGTTATAATTCTGATCTCGGTTTATGTCACGTTTCGGAACAACACATTGATTGCGCCGTGTGCAGTGAATAGTGGTAATTCTTACTTACATATAAACCTAATACTCGAACATATATAATGATATAGAAAAATAACTCACTGAATTTACTCGTTGTTTCAGTATGTTTATAGGTTACCAATTATGTTCCTTAGTATATCAATCACGTTTGTATAACAATTTCTAAATGCAGTTATTTCAAAGGAAGTCACGTTAGGATAAATTAAAATTTTCAAAACTCATTTTTCATGAATTTGCTTGGAAAATACCTATTCTTAAATATAAATATCCGGATTCTTGTCATTGAAAATATTTCAACATTCAACTTGTTTTTCATCCAAGTTAATTCTGAAAGCTAAAGAGGAATTTTGTAAACTGAAAGAGATCTTAATTCCTTCCTTTCAATCACAGCTGTAGTATGATAAAATGTATGTGTTCCCGGAAGGAAATTTAAAACTTTATAATCCTGAATCACACCTAGACACGAGTTTAAAATCTACTGGCGTCAGCATGGCGAATAAACTGTATTCAAGGAATGCCTTTGAAAATGTGCATCTCCTGTCACAAAGTCCCGAGTTTACTGATACAAATTAAAATTAGTTATATTCAGTAAAGTGCAACGTTTCAAGGATAGAATTCAAAGACAACTGTAACTGTTTTTAAGATTTATATAATAAACTGATAACATCATTAAATATGATCCGAAGATAGGATAGACAAAAAATTCTATCTGTTTTTCTTGAATTGCCATGTTGATGTTATTAGTAGTTTTCCCCTTAATTTTATAATCCAAAACACGTAACATGAGCTTACCTGCCATATCTAAATGCGATGAGAAATATCTTTATGTATGCTCATAAAATTATCATTATGATTCTTTGTAGTACTGGTTTTATATTTTGCTTCATATGCACGTAGCAGTTTCTAAAAGTAAAATTCAGTCATAAGTAATTGTGTTGTTGTAAAAGGGTTTTAATATCATTTGGGTTTAGCCAGATATAACATAAGCAACATTGCTCTCCCAATGTTCAAACACTTGCTTCAAGAATATTCAGTTTCCTCCTGATTTCATTGCCTTTTTGAAAATAAGCATTAAATTTTAGTTTGAGAAATATTGAACATTGATACTTTGTATGGAGTATTAAGAGTTCACTGTTACATATCGTACATTGATTACAAATGAGACGTTATATCCATATAATTATTTGTGTCAATAATTTCACTTCAGACATAATTGTTGTTCGGTTTTAACTGTTAAGATATCCGAATAGACACACAATATTGTATTCGACCAACCGAAGAGTCAGCAATATCAAAGCCAAATTATTGATCTCCTTGTCAATATACATAATTTCATTAAAAACATAAATCTCACTCATAGTAAACGAAGCTTGGTTTTATATTATCTAGTATAGCACTGAGGTACAACGGCAAACTTTCTCATGCTTGAGATTTAACTTTCCGTTTTAAATTAAATCAAAACCAATTCACATTGATTCACCTCTTCATCAAAAAGAGATCATGTCAGTTATGTGTCAGTTTAACATTTACACAAGTTGATAAATCGTTGATTCATTTAAAATTATAGTTGTGTTTTGCTTAAGGTAATAATATTTTCCATGCAAACACAGTTTTGAGTTATCGCATGGCCACAAGCTTAGATTGATTGAACCTGGTTTCTTGAAGCAGTCCGAAAGCCTTTATGCAACTAAAATGGCACTTTTATTAAAGAAGATGATACAGTTGAGGTACATGTATGTTAATTCCTATTCAAGGTATCAAATATTCTCAATGAATGAACTGTAGTTTTTTAATTTGGGTTTCGTATTCGTTTCTCATACAAATGTGCTTACACGGATGTATATTTTGTGTTCCTGATATGCATGTTAAAATGTTACAATTCTTCTTTTATTTCATAAGTTTATTAATCAATTCATCTGTATTTACATCTTTACTCTTCCTTCTTTTTGATCAGTTTAAATAAAGAGACATACACTTGTAACTCATTGACATAATAATTATTTTGCATTTGAATCATGGTCAAGTCTTCAATAAAAACAAGCAGCATTTAAATAATCAAAGCATTTTCGTTGGCTGATATTTGGAGCCACAAGGTTGAACCTACCAGAAGCTTCCAAATCCACCGAACACATATTTCACGTGTGTAAACGAGTGGTGTCATTACTTGCTAATATGTTAAAGAGGCTTTAGAACGTTTTTGAAATTTTATTTATTAAAATGCCCCCCCCCCCCCCCCCCCAATCCAATTATTTAAATGAAACAGAACCTTGCACGTTGATAACCTATATATGAATATTTTAAAAAACAGTGCTCCACTATGATATATTTATGTTTTTCCATTATGTTTTACTACAGTGTTCAGAATGTGATATGAGGAGGCTTGTTCCCTCATTGTTTGATCTCTTAAATCAAGAGTTAAAACAATTTGCAACAATCGACCAATTATTGATTGTTAACGTTGTCTCAAGAATGATCGATGGGAAAAGCGATAGGAAATCAGTAAAGTGAAGGAGATACCAAATGGCTACTTCGCCAATATGATAACCTTTCAATCACAACTGAAGTATGATAATTATTAAAAATGTCTGCAATTCCTCTGTCTTCCCGGGAGGAATTTATACCTTATTATTATGAATAATAAAGGCTTACAAACGGAAGTTCTACTCGATTCAAGGTTAATGTCGGTCACATCTGAGGCTAATGGTTGCTGGAATTCATTCAAGGAGATTTTAATAATAAACGTTTACTAATTAGACATCATTGTAAGCGTAAGTGTCCTTTCACAGTTGACATCTACACTCAAGAACGAGTTGTATTATTATTGAAGTTTATATTCATGTTTATAATGAAAATTACAATACAAAAATGAAATGTACATAGCATTTGATAGTTATTTTGAGGAAAATCAAATAAATGGTTAATGTAAATATCAATTATTGTTAAATGTCTTAAAGGGGCAGTAGCAAGCTTTTAAGGGGGAATATAAGGTGATGTCAGGAAAATGAAAATACGTGGCTCCAATTGAAAGACAATTTTTTTAAACTAAATGAAGCAGTAATAAATCAAATATATAATTTAAGGTTCAGCCATGCGATTCCTTTTCTTACACAAAATAAATTAAAGGTGTTCACACAAAAATGGACGCCAATGGACTTTATGTGAATCTTTATTATTCGTTCTCCGACTATGGATAATTGGTTTGTGTTTAATGAGATGTTTGACATTAAGCATTAACGTACAATTATCAGTGAAAAATTGAAAATATAAACGTTTCAAAAAACGTGCTAGTGCCCCTTTGAACAAAAAGAAAAAATGTTATCTTATTCTCTTAGTGTCTCCAATCAGGAAAATGTTACAATACGGTCACATCAATTTCGGTCTATGTACCAGAATGCAATATCACTTAATGGTCATTGGGTCTCACTTTACGAGCTGACAGTTTTAAAAGTCTGCAGATAAAAGTTTCTTTCTTCAATAGTCTTGATGTCTAAAAGGTTTCCATTACATTTTAAATGACAAAATTACTCACTGACAAAATCCCCTCGTTTTAAGATATCCCACACGATTATCTCAAAAGGACATATAATATAATGCTACACGTATCGATTATCACAATAATGTCTGCAGAGTTTAACACTATGTTGAGATTCCATGACATCGATGAATTACTTTCTTTGGGGTGGAAATCGTTATACTTATGAAATAATCGAATATACATGATAATGATTTTTAATTATTGCTAAAAATTAACTGAATTGAGATATTTTTAATCGTAAGTTAAAATGTTGTTATCCAAACATCATGTTTCTCCATATAATATTTGTGATTCCGCAACAGAGATAACTAGAGTAATTTTACTTGCATCATGCCTTGATGGCACTCAAATCATTCGAGCTGAAGTCATAGTGTTGTGATATCTGACCTTGTGACATTTATCGGTCTTTAGAGAAATGAGTCTTCAGGCATTCATAACTTGTCTTGGTGGTTGCTTACTTGATTACCTTTTCATGAAATATCAAAGTTGTTATGTATAAAATTCCTGAACAACACGTTTCTTTTCTTCAATTCACTGTTATATTTTCTCTCATAACTACAAATTGTATAAACTGGGTTATCGTTGATAATTCCACTGTTTCAAAATAATTAAAATGTCAGATTTATTTTATTGATTGTCTGTTTGAGAAGCATTTTAGAAGCTGATTTGATGATATTATTTCATATTTGTCTCTCATAACTAAAAATGTTGTGAACTAGTCTATTGTCCATTCCTTAAATAAAATTTTATTCATATCTCAATGTCAAACCAGTCCATATTTTAAAAGAGGCATCATTTCACATGCTATAGCTTTGGTGAACGATTCTTTTATTTTCAGTTTTGCCATTAATATATGAATTTAATTTATTTCTTTATGTTTGTCAAATTTATTGAATTCAAATTTGTGTAGGTACAGAACATGTTACAGCATTATTGCTTTAAGTTAAAGATACGGTTTTGTCAGCAGAAGTGTAATGATATTTACAATGTTTTCTGGTAGTATTCTGAATTTGTTAATTGATTAAGATCACTTTAATATAGTTACAGAGTTCCACGGTCATAATATTTAGTCCAGCTGGTATATAGCAAACAAGAACAAAGTAATTGCATTGTTTTTAAAAAAAAAATTAAATCAGAAACGAAAAAAGTTCTAAACAGAAATTATTGACATCATTTACTTCTTATCTTAAATCTATTTTTATCATATAGATATTTTGAAATTGATATGTTTGCAGACAAGACACATTTTGCACATTAACAGCTTACATGGTAGAACTGTGATGTAATGAGTTGATCAGATACAAAATAGTTTGGTAACATTGTTTTCCCTTCTATCGAATTAGTATTGAGTTTCTATTTCAGTACAGAACAGACACTCAAGTATTCCAGATCGGCCTTGACCATATGTGCATGCATGAAGTCTGCCAGATTTAACTTCAAAAGAGTCCTGATTGCAGATACTAAACAAGGTTTTGAGCATTTTCGAAATGTAATGCAATTAATAAAATTGATGATAGAAGCACCCAATTTGCTACTTAATGCCTGTCATTTTTTCTTAATTTCACAATTAATATTCAAATGCTTTAAGAGTGATGTCTTATCAAGATTCAGTTTCCCATGTTCAATGTACTGGTCAATCTAAATGAAATTAATAAACTGAAAATAATTTTCAAAATAACGATTCTACTTATTCTTTATTTCATTAAAGCAGATGTCAGCACAGTTGACTGCTTCACTTACAGTACATAATCAATAACTAATATCTCATGACAGTCAAACACGATTGATTTTAAATATATTCTACACGACAATCTTATCTTCCTAAACGCCTTTCATTGATGTTGACTTCTTAAACTTCATTCCACGTCAATAAGGAAGTGATGTAAGAGCGAAGACCAAATAAGAAATCCTATTTTGGATTCAAGTTAAGGAAGTTAAATGTACCCTTTGTCATACTCAGGATCTTTAACTTCAAAACGTTGTTGCAGATATGTGATTGGTCTGTTTTTGTCTGCTTTCATACCTGATGAAGTATTTAAAAACAAGTTTGCTGTTTTGAATGTGATGTATCTTCCACATGGACACACGGATCTATCTATAAATTTAAGGGACATGGAAAAACACATATGTTTCTTAGTGTAGAAGTTATACAGTTAAACAGCTAAATCAACAAAACCATATGTAAGAAAATATCCATATTTAGAGGAATTTCAGGGAGAGTCATTATAGGTTTTCTTTTGTAGTTCTTGTTATTATATAATTTTTTTAATGTATTTTGTTCACTCTAAACAAATGCTCTAATGGAAACCTTTCAATACAGACATTCAAAGGAATTATTTGTTTGTGTTTTTTTAATTTTTCCTCGCAATCATTCGTTCTCTAACTTCTTTAAGATGATAGGGTTAATTATGGTTCAAAGAATTCTCTTATCTGAACAAAAGAAGAGAATCAAATAGAAATATGAATAAAGTGTGAAGATTCATTCAGTTAGGAATTTGTCAAACGTGGGTTGAAAAAGTTCAATCGAGTTCCAATTTTAATCTAATCAAACTGTCTATCAAATCAACACATGTCAGGTTTGATTGGTTTTCGAGACCAGATGAAAAACTATGTTTTTTCCAATTTCATTCGATCTGTTCATCCTTAATGCAATTCAAGTTGCATATCTAAACTTGTGAGATTCGTATATGACTGCTATGGGAGAAGGGAGGAAGCCCACAACACAGTGTGGCAGTGCATTGCGGTAAAACCTGCGAACATCGACTGGAACTACCGAACCATGGGTGGTACTGCGCTGAAATTCTATGTAGCATTGCACCCAAACCTAACTGGGTGTAGAACAGTCCTTTAGTGTTGACAAAGTTACCGAGCCCCAGGCGGGATTCGATCCCCACATCTCCTGATTTGTTTTGCTGCTATTTGGTAAAAGAAGTGTAGTAAACTAATTATTGAGTGATTGACTGAGTTTGAACTAAATGTGTTGTCTGCAATATTTCGACTATTTCACACCTTGTCATTTAAAACTGATCAATGATAGTCGTATAAGGAACATTATTTGAACCTCGTTAACACAGTTTGCGCTTTGATGGCTTTGACAGGCATTATTGTTGATAACCAGTTCTTATTTCTTATTTATATCAGATGTACAAGTTTTGCTTGTTTACAACTTTGTAACGGAATATGTTCTTTGATTGTTTTGGAAAAGGAATATTTCTTTCACAGAAGATAAACTACACACCTTTTTTAAAGTATCATAATAAACATAATTTCAATAGAACTCCAACATTTCACAAAATAGTTCATTGTTGTTTATATGTATTAAAGGGGCAGTAGCACGTTTTAAGGGGGAATATAAGGTGATGTCAGAAAAAAAAATATTAATGGTTTTAATTGAAAGACAATGTTTTTAAACTAAATGGAGCAGTAATAATTCAAATATAGAACGTAAAGTTTAGCCATGCGATTACTTTTTCTTCCTCAAAATGAATTAAAGGTGTTCACACAAAATGGCCACCAATGGATTTTATGTGAATCTCCATACTTTGTCCTCTGACTATGGGTGATTGGCTTGTGTAATGAGATTTTTAACACTGTCAAGATGATACATACATTTGTATAGCATTAACTTACAATTATCAGTGAAATTTTTAAAATATAAAATTATCAAAAAACGTGCTACTGCCCCTTTAATGAAATCAAGTTAAACTGGTTGAAGCACACACAATATGAAATTTTAAGTCTATAAATTTGAGAGAATATATTTGTCCAGCTACGTATTGACCAACATGTCTAGATACGGACTTGTTGATGCATTAAAGTGGTTATATACTGAATTATTACACGCCCGTGTAAGATACCGCAGTGTAATATTTATAAGGCAATATTAAACTAGTGTAATATCACAATGCAAGTATGACGTCACAGAAGTGAGCTGTTGTGACGTCACAATGTAAGCGTTTCGTCACAATGGTTGCCGAGTCGCGGAACTGTTAGTTTCAGCACATTTTCGACAAGTTTGCGTGATTTTTAGGGCAAGTAATAAACAGAATACTAAACTTCCTTCCATTTAATACCATTTTTATTAAACTCGTGAATGATTTGGTATCAACTCGCTTTCGCTCGTTTTATACAAAATCATTAACTCGTTTAATAAAAATAGTATTAAATGGAAGGTCGTTTAGTATCCTCTATGTATTTATCATATGAATATGACACTGATTAAACCATTATTGTTGGAAATGCATTACTTCAGGTGATCGCCACGCTTTAGAATCTTATTGAACAATATATTTGTTAATCATTTCGAAATATGATAGTTTTATGCCTTTTTTGTCTGATAGACTCGTGTTTATCTTCCATGTTGTATTACCTAGTCTACGTGTGAAATTAACATACTTATAGACACGGCTTTATTATCCTTGTTATAATATCTTGTCATACTGGTATTACTAAGATGCAAAATGTCTGTTACTTTCATAAGCATACACCTGCTGTTATAATAAAGCACATTAGAGGACATGGATCAGAAGATTTGAAAATTTAAAAATCTGAAATGTGCATTCATGACCTTGATTTTTAGATATCACAGAGAGAATGAATTTTGAAATCGTTACTTTAAAACAACTTATACATTGTAAATGCTTAGTGAGTTGATATATATGATTTGCATTTCATCATGTTTAAAGAGTAGTTGACAGCGGTGCAATCTTAAGCTAGATGTCACTTCACACCTGATTGGATTGTATCATTTTATTATTTGATTTAACGAGTCTAGTTAGGGAGATGATTAGAATTCTGGTGTTTCCTGATGTAAGTCAACATACAATGTATATATTAACTTTGTTGTAGTGGGCTACATATTTCATTCAAAACTCATATAATAATATAATAATGTGCATACTTATATTGCACCTTTTTCACGTCCTAAGACTTGCTCAAAGCGCTACATTATTACCCCGAAGGAGTGTACTTTCACAGATGCTACTAAGCGCTAATCACGACCACGTAAGGTCAGTACATCCAATTTTTCAGGTACCTGGGTGGACTGAGTGCAATGTGGATGAAGTGCCTTGCCCAGGGACACAACACAGGATGAGATCCAAGTCACAAATGTTTGGTGTCTCCACCGGGATTCGAACCCGGGTCTCTGGCGTGAGATGCCACCATGCTAACCACTACACCACTGTGCTCCAGTTTGATATCAAACATTAATATATATATATCGCTATGACCTATTGTACAAGCTCCAGATCATTGTACATTATATTCCTCCCATTGAAGCTTTTCCTTACAGTTTCTGCAAGGTTGATTATCATTATCTTTTTTTTTCAAGTACTCTTCGCTAAAAGAGAAAAAATAGTCATAATAACCAAACAAATCATAAACTAGTGAATTTCCATTTCTCATAGACTGGATTAATATAAAACAAGAGAGTCAGTATTTCATATTACTAAATACACTGCAATCGACAATAAAGATTTTTCGGTAACTTTCAATGTTTACATTCGCTGATTACTATTCTTTCTTTCCCCATTACATTCCTTTTTACTGATGGTTATAAAAAGTCATTTTAACATTGTATTTTAAATTGTCAACGGAAATTATGTTGTCAGGGTTTTTCTTTATGATTGGTGGTACATAATTGTACTCACCATGGAACAATCATTTGAGGAATTGTGTAGCTGACAAAAATGACAGGTATAACTTGACAGGTATAACCTATTACACTTAATTTGAAGTGAAAGGTTAAAGTTTCGACTTCTTACATTGTTAACCAATTAAACTTCGCAATCAATGCGACAAGACGTTAATCTAAATGTCCTAAGAGATTAATAATATTATGTTTCTGCAGGATATGCATTTGATTTAAAGCATAAACTTTAACTTTAAACGTTAGATTGAACTGTCCTGAACAAAATCATCTTTGCTAGAATGTGAAATTGTGAAATATCAAATAATCAATTTATTCAAGGTAGTCTTAGTGAAATTATATTTGTGCAAGACATCATTTTATTAATATGTATTCGAAAATTAACGAAGAAGCATTAATTCTACTAATTAAATATTTTGATAGTGTAAAAAAATTTCTCTGGAAAACATACTCAGTTTTAAGATTACACCAACAAAACCCAGAAAATACATGCGATACACCTACGTGCATCACAAATAAGTAATTTCAATTAAAAAATGTGTTATATGAGAAACAAGTTATGTATTATTAGATTTGGTCCCTGACGATAAGATGATATACATAAGCTATACGCAAAAGCATTTTCTCATGTGGTACAATCAGATTAATGAAGGAAAAGATATGTAAAAATGTAATTATTTCAAACATGTAAGCTGAAACCTGTTTTAGAAATATTTGTAATTATGGTTTGACTTAGTGCTAAAAGGAGAATATTAACTTTAAATGTTTCGATTTTGAAAACATGTGTCCTAAGATACACTTCCAATGAATGTAATAAGTTCTTACATATAAAAACATTATACAAGTTGTCAATGAGGTTTCATAAGCTATCGTTTGAGTGAATTGGAGTGAATTCAAAAAACTATAATCCTTACCTAGATGTGTTAGAAATCACACACTGTCTTAATGAGGCATACTCGACCATCTGATTATGGTTCTCAATCATAGAGAATTATCTCTTGATTCTTTCAGCGCCTCTGGATTACCACTTTAGCTATGATTGCAAGATTGTCACAACGGTGAAGGGCTTGATAACCCTATTAATTTTAACCTCCTCTAAAACTTTTATTGTTGATCACAACAAAAACAAATCACAAAACAAGATAATGTTGAATGATAGAATAAAATCGGTAACAAAGTATTTTTCTTTCTTCATTGCATGTAACCCTTGTCATCATAAAGATTAATATCTATGGTTGCTAACCTCTTAGTTTAGTAAACTGAAGTCTTGGTCTTTCGAAATATTTCAAATTTCAATGAAGTCGTGACTCTAAAATCATGCTAACCAATTTCAGTTTCATGTAAAGGACAATGTAACATACTAATCATCTGAAACGTTTCGTTTTCTGTACCTGTTCCTTAAATGGCATGAAGACATATTTCATTTAGCCAAATTGTAATAATCATCTCTCTGACGACTGTTTACTGTTAAATGCAATAAGAATGACATTTATTCAATATCAGATGCTTTGATTTAGTTGTGGTCGCCTCTACTGTTTATCATTTTTTAAATATCCTCTCATGATACAATATCGACATTTCGTCAAATTCCTTACACAGTATGACATTACAAATTTTCGGATCTATCTACATCTAAAATTGAATATGTCCAAGCCACTATGATAACCTGTCTAATCGATATTTAAAATACCACTATTTACGTTTTCTGGATATTATTTATATAATAATAACGTGCAAAGAAATATTCTATTCGATTCCATTATATCATTTTATAAACTTTAAGATAATCTAAATTATGTTATAGTTCATTTCAGTAGCAATAAATTCAGTAGCAATAAACATATTTTAGCTGTTTAAGCTCAACTACTTAGCCAGGAGACACCTGAACATCAAATTGTTTACTATTCTGTCTTTTCCCGACCTAATATAACCGTAGAAAAGGGTAGTAGGTCAGACGTATTACCCAATTAGCATGTCTGCGTGTCCATTAAATCATTGTTAGGGAGGATCTTTGTTATTTGATGTGACAGGCCTAAGTTAATAGTGTGCTATATTTATGTTCTCTCGGGTAAATGATGGACGTTGGTCCTGTTTATAATAGAATAATGAAGACATATATTTAAGTTTTACAGATTCATTGTCAGACTAAGCGTTTCCTCTTTTCTTGCAAAATCAACACCCCCTTTAGATTATATGCAAGACTTTCGTAATATATACTCATACCTCTAAATTTATAGTGTGTCTGAAAAGATCAACTTAATTTAATGACTATTCTTAGGACATTTTATTAATATCATGAAGTGGATAATGCTTATCTAGTGTTATTCATACAAAATAAAGACAAAGAGCTTAGGAATCCTATCAAAAGTGTATGTGAAATCATGATAGATAGTAAAATTTGGCTGTGACTATGTGGTTGTCCATGTCTTCCGGATAAAACACCTAATCTTAAGCGAAGTTTACTATTGCCTATATAAATGAAGAGAAATATTAGTGTGAACTTGCCCTTGAATTTTCTAACAAGGCCTAATGCATACTGAAAGGAGGTGAACTTGAGAGACTTTCTATTGAGAGTTTAATGAGAAGTTTGATAAGGAAAGGCTAAGGATGGACACATTTAATCTAACTCAGTCACGTGATATATTCCCAGCTGAATGGTCCTGTCACTCAATCGTGATGTTTCAATTTCAGTCAAAGATAAGAGAGGTATCCTCATGAGGTTATTTGTGATTGACAGGGTATTGCCTTGAACCTTCATGAATTATAAATAATGTATCATTTTATTAAATTATCATTATCAGGGCTTATAATTCATTTAATAAAAACAATGTCAACATGATTAGAATGACTAAATAGTTTCATGTCATGGACCATGTTGATGAAAGATTTGTCTGACATATATAATCTCTATTATCCTTATGTATTACGCACTGCTTTGAGGTAAATGTGTAATGATAATAAACCTATATCATGCCCCTGCCGTTCGAAAGGCTGATCGTGATAAAGTTTTTAGCCCTTTATGTTAAAGGTCATATTCTAATATAATACATTTGAAGATATTTTAATAATACATATGTGGGTGCTCTCTGATATATGATATATCAAAGGAGGTAACCCTTACAAAAATCACCTAAAAAGTACTAGCACAGATAGCATTTAATATCAACAAGTATCAATATCAATAATGTTTTTTTTAATAAACTAAAGTAATAATTTCTACCAACATTTTGTGAATAAAATTTGGGTTTCATGAACTTTTATGTAGGTATAAACATTTGATGTATACAAAATGTGACAGTATCAAATCAAGTGCAGCGAAAAGCGTATTAAATGCTGTCGTTCTTAACATTTACACCTTGTATTTAAGTAATTGTGTTGATTTCATTACATGCAGTACTGAACGAAATGATTGGCATGATCGAAAAATAAAAGGGTTGGACACGTTTGCAGGTAATAAAGTGAATGTCATGAGAACGAGAAACAATGTAACAAGTTGCAAGAGAAAACAAAATTAGCAAATCCAAAGGCAAGAATCAGATTTGGTTAAGACATGCGAATGCATTTTTTCTACTTCACATGGTTTAAAGGTGCACACATAAAAAAAAAACACAATTTTTAAAAAGCTATGTTTTTTGCTTGATGCTTGATTCTGAAGATTACATAAGATCGGTTTGAGATTTGAGAATGTGTAGAGACGAATATACAATTCCAATTTTAGCAGGCATTGATGAAAGAGCATTACGTTTCCTAGTGTCTTTGTCTTACGTCAAGCTCAAATTAATCGAAGTCATATGATTTGCAGATTGACTGATAACCTCAGGGCAATCAATGTTAAAAGCATTTTTCCCACGGTCTACTCAACTTCCTAATCAATTGAAAACATGTTCTAAATGCTAAAAATCGTTCATTAGTTACACATATCTTCTGTACACGTATGAGAAGTACCTCTCACTAAAGTCAACCTACAAGGGTTTCTTCTTGGAGAATCCTGGATCAGAAAAATCTACGGATCATTTTGGTGGTCAATGATACCCAATGGTCAACTTTTTTTCTCTCCTTTAACATTGTCACATGGAATATTTCCCTTTGTCTTCCTAACATTAAAAAGCAATATTGAGACTTGGCAATCTAAATAAATTTACATCAACAGATTTTGTATTTTGTCATACTGTTGATCTAAGATTGACCAGTGTGAGAGGTCGTCCCGGTGACCTTTCGTATGCAAATAAGGAATTCGCGATTTGATTGATTCAAATTCGACGTCACAGACAGTTCAAAGTCGCTATATCAAGGTGTGAACGGAAGAAATAAATGATGGCTTATGGCCTGTTCTCAAAAACAGTGTGCATTGTAAAAAATAATTTTTGCATTTGATACTGATAAGAAAAATATCAGTAGGTTGATTTTATTTTGGGTGTATGAAATATTTTTAGTTTTATGATTGACAAAAAAATCACTATTTTTAATTATTTGGATGGAAATGAAAGAAATTAGTACAAACGAGTTTGATAAAAAAAGAAGTTACCTCCCCTTGCATGAGGATTTTCGTAAATATTCGCATTTATCAAGCTCTAACTTTGTGATTATTATTCGCCACGTTAGTATCTGTGCGACGTGCAATCATCATTTCTCATTGACAACTAGCAAATACGCTAAATCATTTTAAAATGAAAAAATAGAATCTATTAATACATCCAAGCAATCAGATTATTCATAGAAATGGTCGCTCTGCTCCGCTCCGAATGACAAAGCCCCAAACATCATCCATTTCAAACGATGTGCTGCTGAGTTTTTTTAACTTCCAGCGAGCTAGGGCAACTTTTCTGATTGGCCGAGCGGCTGATTTCAGAGGTCAGCGGGATCTTAGATCAACAGTAGGACCAAATATAAAACCTGTTGAATTAAATTTATTTAGATTGTAGACTTGGAGTCCTATTATCTCATTTAAAGCAAAATTAGTTCCCAACTATGTAGTTTGGTAGGAAAAGGTAGTACATAAATCATATAATAACCTCCGTTATTTGCTGTTATTTGCTGATAGTCCTTCGCGCGCAGTTGCTGGGAAAATGCACATGCAAATTGATTTTTCATGACTGAGGAAGAGTTGCCATCTCTTTGTGGATTGTGGAGTAACCTATATCATGAGTCTTAATGTGTTCCCGTCCCACAGTCCTTTGTGCAACCCTGGAAATGCCGCGTCCCTCCTTATGTTTGATGTTGTTATGCCTTTAGGCTAATCATATGTTTCTTCATCAATCATGTTCTTTAATTTGTTTGAATGGCAGCATCTGTCTGTTAGATATACAAAGAACACCTACAAAAAGACTTATTCAGGTTTTAAACTCTGATTATTCATTTGTAATGTAGTTTCGCATGATAACCGAGATTGATGATTTATGCATCATACTGATAGATGTGACATAATTGTTAATTGATTACTCATTGTCACTAAACAAGTAATTGCTATCTGAAGGCTAGTCATAACGTTAGGTTCTTAAAGTCCTTCTTAGTTATCTGCATTATCAATGACTTCTATATTTATTGAAAAGGTCACTAAACTTGTTGCACTTCCAATGTTGAAAAGTATTAACAGTCATCTGTTTTCCCTGATTGTTTCATAATTCATACTTAAATATACCATGTAAATCTACTGAATTCGTCTTACCACCAAATGAAATATACTTGTGTTGATAAGTATGATTAATTAAAAAGTACATCTTATAATACGTTGGAATAATCATTCTTCATTTTAACAAATAACATCAACATATCACAGACAAAGGCCACTTCTTAACAAACTAACAAATAAGGATGAAATACATTTGTTTGACATTAAAGAGCCATTAAAACATTCTTGCAACGCAAACACAAACATCGTTTTCCCATTACATTAATCTATAGATAAGTTTCAAGTACTTTGTAATGTTTGTTGTTGCATCGCATCCAATCCCACTCTCATCGTCCGATTACTGTCTAATATTGCCATGCTATTAAATCTAAAATTATTGACACTCCATGTTAATGGTTTGTGAAAGATTTCAGAAACTGGCAATATGCAAAGTGACTTTCACAAAGCATTGCACATATTTTCTTTTATAAGTGTAACAAGGTAGAGCAAACGGTTGAGATTAATATAAGATATATAAATCATTAACATACCATTCACAACCAGTAATTTAGAATAGCATACAAAGTAAGTATATTTTCCTATTTGACGGAACACAGTCCTTCATATGTAAAAGTAAAATGATAAACTTAAAAAAAATGAAAACAACAATGTCAAGCATAAAGAAAATCGTTTCCTCTTTTGACATTTTGATTTTAAAATAAATGGCACACTTAGTACTTGGTACAGATAGTGTTTTTACTGTCAAACATCTTTCTATAAGAATAGTTTGAGTGAAAGAAAGAAAGATCTCTGTTCAATTATCGAAATGTCACCGACATTTGCCAATCTTTGTTAGATACAACTCACACAATCCTATGATTAAACGTAGATGACATCCGTCTGGATGTCTGCATGAAGGCGAAATTTTGTTAGAAGAAGCTTATAACCTGTCGTGTTGAGCAAAGATTTTATTTTGAGAAGGTTTTAGATTTCTACCATGGATTTTTCATTCGTGTGCACTTGTGTTGTCAATTTGATTTTTTGAATTATGAAAAATGTTTTGTTGAAACAATAATGTTACTTGTACAATTTTTAGTAAGTAATGGTAAAAGCTTTTCACTGTCAGACTATCAACATATATGGTTATCTAATTGACAGACTTATTGTGGATAGCACCCTTGACTTGTGAAGTGCTAAGTTCGTTTACCCGGAGTCGATTATCGTTTCATGTTTAGGTAATTTCCTAAACTGATTGATTCGCTTACATTGTCTCTGTACAGAATAAAACAAATATTAGGGTCCACCTAAAGCAAGAAATTAGAAGTAGATGTATAAAAAATATAACAGTTATGCCCGCTTCTCTAAATGGTCAAAATTATCAAATAACCACAATAAAATAGTTCATTGAATTCTTACTCTAAAAAGCAAAATGTATTACAGAGAAATTTCAGCGAAATCTGATTATCCTCATAGGCAGTTTTTTTAAAATTATTAATCTAAAACAATGCAATTTGAAGTTCTCACTATATATAAAGAGACTGTTATCAAAGGAAGTGTGTTATAATATGAGATTGATCAGAATCCGTTATTTTTCAATGCCTGAGAAGTCGTTTTTACGACAATCATTGCTTGCTAAAAGTGATATGTGCACATGTGCTCATATTGAAAATATGTCAGTACTTAATTTCCACCTTCTTCTGCTTCTTCAAATATATATTTTCTGTCGTCATCACTTTTTCCTTGGAATTTGTGTGGAAAAAAGGATGTCTGTTTCAATATTGAGGACTTTTAATTAAATTGTTTCAAGAATACTTTGCTTTAAATAAATTGATTTTCTTTTGAAATACGGTCATAACGTTAAAATATTATAAGAAATAGGCAAACGGTTAATCACAAATAGTTTGTTTGAACATTTTCTTCTTTTTTACACTGTGCATTTCGCTCGATCAGTCATTTGATTAGAACTCAAAGTTACACACTATGTATAATTAAAGAGCAAAGTTAGTTTGTACGTGGCAAACAACCTTTCAGCTCCCATCAGTGACGATTCCTTTGTTCCTTTGTCATGGATTCAGTTGTGGACACGAGAGATTGAAAGGGATTGAGACCTTAGGGTAATTTGATGAAACATCACATTAGTTGAAAAAAACACATAAAGCAAGATATGTTTGTAAAAGTTGTGATTTACATCAGAGAAGAAAAACATTGAAAATTTTATTTTAACAGTAAGCGATGTTAGAGATAAAGGGAGACGAAAGGAAAGTATAAGATTCAACTACAATGGTAATAATTAAATTCAATTTCCACTTAACTGCACATGAAATGTAAAGTTTTCTAAATTAAAAAACATTTAAAATGAGAAAAACACGTATGTATACTGAACTACAAGGAACATTTATACATATTGAGACTGGACCCGATAGGGTCAGAAATGGATATATAGCAATTCCCTTTGTTCAATTTCGTCACGGTGATTAATACTACATGATTTCATTAGGAAGATATGTTGTTATGTCTGTCAACACTTGATATAGGTATCAGTTTTGGCAGAATTTAGAGACAATGTGTATCATTATCGAACAACAGATTACAAAATGTTTAAAGCATCTTAAATATAGGTTTCTGCTAATTAGCATCACTTGTAATCTTTACACCTGAAAGAGATATCAGTTCTGGCAGAATTTAAAGACATTGGTTATCATGTTCTCATTATTGAATAACAGATCAGAAGACTATAAAACCACTTAAAGATAGGCTTACGCTAATTTGCAGTCATAGAAATTGTAAGAAACTCAACAAATACAAACTAATTAAATCTAGTACTAATGTACAAAGCCCTGTTATATCACAACAAAGTTTTGCACACTAATTTGGCCGATACATTAAT
Source organism: Steromphala cineraria (assembly GCA_916613615.1). Taxonomy (NCBI): domain Eukaryota; kingdom Metazoa; phylum Mollusca; class Gastropoda; order Trochida; family Trochidae; genus Steromphala; species Steromphala cineraria. The sequence goes on from OU744720.1 coordinate 46,893,799, forward strand.
TTATTTCTTCATCATGTTTGCCATTCTCTCCCAACAGAGGCAGATCAAGTCAAGTTGATTTAGCCTCTGTTCTATTACGCCGAAATCCGTGGGTTCCTGCAGTTTCCCCTGGCTGAAAAAAACCCGCATCACAATACATTTGAATTTATTTATCAAATGACAACTCTTCTCGCATGGAAAGGGTGGTTCATATCACATTGTTTTTGCCTTCATTCAGAAGCCAAAACGATGATTTAAGAACAGCGTCGCTGATTGCACAACTAATTGTGATTGCCTCCAATCAGGCATCTCCCATTCTATCCCACAAAGTCGGCGTACTATAACAGAGGCTAAATCAACACGACTTGATCTGCCTCTGTGAGAGAGAATGCTTTTTTGCTATAGCTAAGTTCTTTTTATCAATTTACTTTGATCACGAACAAACAATGAAGACCTTCTTAAGATTTAACATTTTGTTTGAAAATCTCAGCAACATAGCAACCTTAAAGATATGTTACAATTAAATAAATCCTCAAGCTTTTATTTGTAAGTAAATGTGAATCCCGTTGGGACAATGGTTACAGAAATATCAATGATTTTCTGTCCCTTCTTCTTAATCATATACTTTTGTAGAGATCGTTGGTTTACATGAAGGAGAGATTATCTTGGTTTCTCTGACAGTTCAAAGTTTCTCTTTCGTCATGAACTAAATTGTAATTTAACGTGTAATTTAAGACTTTAAGATATAACAAAGGAAATTGAAATTATTTTGTCCCTTGGTTACTTTTGAAAAAGTGTGGTATTATTTAACAAAGTCATAAGGTTATCGTGAGTGTTTACGGTAACCTAAGTGCAATGTTATAGAATGGGGGTTACCGTCGACTTTAATAAAGATTGCTTTGTAAAGGGATACCCTTTCCTTCGAAACAAGATAATATTGTACGTGGCAACCAATTTGTATGTTTCCATAACTTATAAATACTTTGTTTCTTTTGTCTTATTTATTGTCAGTTGTTTAAAACGAGTGACTGCAAACATTTAAATGAAAATTATTTTAAAAAATACATTAACTTGGAATAAGAAATAATAAGGACATTGTTATCGTTCTGATCGTTAACATATTGTTAAATAATGTTTTAAGGACAAGCAATGTTAAAGAGTTACCAAAATAGATGTACATGTATGTTATGTTTTGACAAATACCAAAACAAATAACAAAAAACTTCGGATTGTTTAATACTATACTACACAATGTTAAGATAAGACAATAACACCTTGTATTTAGACTATGCAGATCTTTTTTCATATTTCTATAACATAACTTAGATTTTTACAAATACCATGGTTGTTTCAGTTCCTCAATTAAACAATATCATCAATATAAAGTTTCTATCTTATTTAGGATCTTAGAAAATACCGCTTTTTCAAATTAAATTTTCAATCAGAAATAGTTTAAAAACATGTATTTTCCTCTGCAGCCGTGTCCATAGAAATAACCCTACCATTAATTTACCTAATCTAGGTGTTTTCTTAGTAAGCTAGGAGACTCCGGCAGTATGTTCAAAGGAATATATATTTAATTTATTTTTGGATATACTCGATAAGGTCAGTGTCGTTCTTCACAGTCAGAAATTGATATTCATTTTGACAGAACTTCAAATATCCACTATCGTCTCAATAACGTAGCCTACACGATTTAATCAGTACAATAAACGTTGCTGTCATGACTGTCAACGGTATCAGGGTATCAATTGTTATAACAGTACTTTTGGGTCAGTGTGGATCATGAAGATGTAACAGGACTTAATATCTACACAGCACAACACTTATTTAAGATAACTAAAATATACCCCACAAGTTGCATGACAATGTTTCTTAGACAAAGAATTCAGTTACAAAGAACGTAACATTTTCAATTCAGCCACATCAATCCATTTTCTTTCCTCCACACAAATGGCCGCCAGTGGTGTTTGCTTGAGTCTCGATAATGTCTTCTATGACAATGCATTGTCGGCTTGAGAAGTGAAATATTTGACTCATGTGGTATGAACAAATAATGAATATATATCATATAGTATAATTGAACATGGTCAGTTCGTTTTAAAACTCAATTTTATGTTCTTAAAACATTGTGTTACAATAATACATTAAAATTTACAAACCATCGATCAACAATAGCACGGGTCTTTCTATATTTGCCTGCTAGAAAATAATGAGATCCCTCAGAAACACCATTGCCTATTTTAAACTTTGAATGATTATTATTGGAAATGTGTTCTATTCCTTCCAAAATTATGAAAGGTTAAACCAATTTTGATTCTTTCTCCAGGCGGAAACGTCAGGTGAATTCAATTAACTTCATAATAAGCTTCCTGAGATCTTGTTTGTCTTCAGTCTGAATGCTTTATAAGTGGACACTCTTACATTTTGCCAAATTGGGCTTGAAAATATGTTGATGAAGGCGTAAGTTTAGTTTTACTTACATTCAAAATACTTGAACAAAACGTTTTTCCAAAGCTTTGTAATAAGATTACATTTTGTCATGGACGTTAAATACACTTTCAAATCTTACTGTTTATAAAATTTTAAGCTGTTAGTTTATGTTGCCTATTATTGGATAAGTTATGTCTTCTTATCGTTGAAAATCATCTGCCACTATCACAATATATTCATTTCACTACATGTTTTCAAAGAATACATGAAAAATATATAATAAATGTTTCTTTGATAACACAACCTTGCCTAGCAATTCCACTCTATGAATTGTGGCACACACGTTGACCATTTAAGGTTATTGTTGATCATTTAAGTTTATCATTATCGAAGTACTGTGAAGCAAACTTGGTAAAGTAATAGTTAGACCATGAGTGAGGGCCTCTTGTCGAATCATTAAATAGTTAGTGAGACAACGAGAGGGTAGCGTGAGTAGTCTTATCATTCAAACGACAACAAGGCCCGAATGGTCTTAACTACCTATATATACCTTATTGACACACAATAATTGTACATCAAACTAAACCTAAAGTTGTGGGGATATTTGTGTTAGGACGTAACCTTAAGGGACGCACGTGCAGCTTCACTCTAGAAATGTGCATGTGGGCAAGGAAGCTTGTTCCACAAATGACTTTCAATACAACTTTAATCAATGTTAAATGTTTTCCTTTGTGTATCAAACGGTCTTCAGTTAAACCTCTCTGTGAAATGGTGTCTTATGATGGCTGAATCTGGATGTGATAGTCTTCAGTCCTAATTTGAACAGGAACAGGAACAGAAGATTTAACAGAAAGCATCTGAAAGGTACCGTTTGACGGAGTTGTACATGTGTTACTGCTTACTGACCTGAAAGGTTGCCTAATCTGTGGAACGTCTAGTGGAAGACTGATTTTAAAAGTGTTTGTATAATTATTTGTAAATATAGCGATGTTGCATGTATCAGCAGTACATGTCAGACTTCAATTTGAAATTATATTCAGATGACACCCTGTATCTGTGCCTCGACCACAATCCAGCCTCAATCCATCCTCGTGCTAAGATCCTGGGCAAGATTAATTGCTCAAGCTGATAAAGGATGTGATATGAAACTGTCCATACAATTCTATTACTATACGAAAGCCACTTAAAATCCCTTGTTGAAGTGATTAAAGTGTACACTTTTCTATTCTAAGACATACTTATTGTCTGAAACAACCTTGCCCCATTTGATTCTTTGATGAACATAATTGATCACAAAGGAAACTAGGGTCCCTCTTTCGAACTGTAGAGGTCAGAACAATCTTCTGTCATTTTCATAACTATGGAAGGATTAACTAGTGACATCCTCTTCATGGAACACTAAAGTTTTTTTTGTAGAACCATTTACGTATATTCATTATCTTTTAGTAATTGAGTAATGACTTCTACCTACCTCATACAAGCGAAGCATTAAACATCAACTAACCTCGATCTTACCACTTCTCGATTTTCGTTCAAAGATTTTTCAAAAACAATAAAGCTGGACCTAATTTTTGTTAATTTGTCCAATAAACAACTTTTATTAGCCTTTCATTTAGACAGCGTAATTATCGGCTGTGAACAACCCACCTTGGTTAGGAGCCATAAAACTCGAGCGGGTGTGACGCCATAAGCAGATTATACAGAGTAACGCATCATTATTTCAACTGAAATACCGCCTAAATAATTGTTTAATTACCATTGATGTTGATATCTTTTTACACCAAATGCTTAGTAGTGTTACGTCGTCAAATCATTTATCTAACTGAGTGGAAAACATTTCCTGCAAATCGTTAATTATTAGGGTTTTTGTTCTGTGTTATTGTTACGATAGATGTATAGATAACGAGACTGGTTCTGTTTTTGACGTCACCAAATGGGGGCGTGACCAGTCATGCATTCACTTGTTTGTCGTCAGATAGGTCTAAGCGGCCCATCAAAAGTGGCTTTCAAAAACGGCTTTCATTACCAACTAAATCTATTTGAGTAGCGACCTTTAACGCACTATACAATATTGTAATCAGACTTTCTATATTCCAAAGAAAATAGTGAAATATGTTTGTGGTTATGTGAACTTTAAGTGTAAACAATGGGCATCACTTTCATAAACATGTGATGTGGATTCATAAAGGTTCATTGCATTCTTGTTGCTAACTTACATCTTACCATATGAAGACCAATTATAAAATAGGAAGTTCTCATGTCATCGGTAAACGTGCTTTGGTGTAATCACATTCAGCTGGGAAGCATCGAGAAAAGATCAAACCCTTTTTAAAAATACATGAAAATCGTTGAGACAATCCTATTCACCCATAATCAATATAGTTTGAGATATGGAAAAAAAGATCGGTGGGTCAGTATTAAGAGAGTTAAGAAAACATTGCAACGGTAATATTTTTGATTATTTTCTGTTCTCAAGCAGAGCAGTTCAAAGATTAGCAGTGTGCGTTGATGAACACTCAAAATGTCACATATATTTCTTTGCTTTTGCGGCAAATGAATAGTTCACCTTTAAAAGCACAGTAAAAAAAGCTATGCTGGGATGTTAATTTAGACCTATGACATCTCCTAAATTTGAGTGGGTGAGTACATGTAGGGCCCAAAGAAGGGACAATAGAAAACGCAGAACAAGGGATAGAAAGGTTGAAAGACGCTATCAAAGAAGACTTGAAGCGCCTTCACTAAGAGCGACAAATTGAACTTAAAAGTGACTATTGTTCAAGCACAGAACAACTGTAATAACTTCCTGTTTTTAATGACGTCCCTCAAAGGTTCTTGAAGGTCGTTGTACATCTTAATCTTCCCCTTGAGACAAAGGGGTCTAATGCAGCTTCTGATCAATATTATCGCCCTTTATGTCAACGACAGGATTGGAAATTTGTTGCATGTTAAAGGCAAACTTTGATATATCACATGTCTCTTAGACATTAAGTAAATTTAAACAAACTTTGGTTTGTGCTTTCTTTTGCCTGGCGGCATATATTGGACAGGAACTACTGGTTAAACAAATGATGATGAGTTATCCTCAGGCTTACCATTCTTTTCCCTCAGAAGCAGATCGAGTGATGTTGATACAGCCTCCGTTCTAATTCGCCGAGTTTGTGGTTTAGAATGGGGGATGCCTGATTGGAGGCAATCTCAGTTAGTTGTGCAATCAGCGACGCTGTTCTAAAATCATCATTTTGGCATTTGCATAAAACAAATCAAATGGATTGTTGTGCAATTTTTTCCGCCAGGTTGAAACCGCCGGAACCCACGGGTTTGGTCTAATTAGAAAAGAGGCTCAATCAACATGTCTTGATCTGCCTCTGTGGGGAGAGAATGTAGGCTTAATAAACAAATGTTGACATGCCTTTACAGAATTCAGTAAGCATCTTGTTTCTTAAGAAAATTATATTCATATGTGGCTCGAAGCATTAAAGTAAAATCAAAGCTGGTTGTATTTTAACGCAGCTAAGTAAATGACTGTTCGAAGGCAAACTACAATGTAATTTTTGATTGGGGAGGTAACAAATTTGAAAAAGAATTTTTTGGTTCCCATTGCTATCCTTAGAGGTGTATGACACACTTGTCCTAAAAGCCCCATTGTCATACTTGCATGCGGCTCGTGATTAAATTTAGCTATTGAGAAAAGAAATACATCACTCTGTAAAAATCAAAGGATGATATCATACATGTAATTACATGTTTTAATCAACAATGAAATACTTAATACACTAAAAAGTACAGTACCCCCTGCAAATGTGTTTAACAAACCCGCGTTCTGTGTGTGTAGCTTTTACCCCGCCTCTTAAGTACCGCACTTGCGTCCGATGGGTATCAATTTCTGCGGCAACTAGTGCCTGATTTGGAAGAACAGAAAAGAAAATCTTGTCGTACGCGACAAAGACGGCTTTTAAGCGTATATTTAGGAACCGGAAATTGTGAGATGACCACACTTGATTCGCCTTCATGTCGACATGCCGAGGCTAACGTTTCGGTCAATTCGGTAAACTTTCTCCTATTTGATGAATTTTGAGCCGATCCGTCATGGTTGGTCGCAGCATATTGCTAATAATACCACAAATACAATACAAATAATTTAAAAAATATTGCAGTCTGAACAAGGTCTTTAAGACTATCGTAATCACTAGCCCTTTGCAGAAAATATATAGATTCAGAGGGATGGCTTTGAAAGGTCAACATTATGATTGAACACATTGAGGTTGTTTTGTTTCATCTACATGTGTTGAAATCAAAACGTTTATCTTTCAGAACTTTTATTTGACTATTGGTCAATGAAATTGTTTTCATTTTGAACTATAAAGGTTAGAACGATGTTGTGTTTGAAGGACGATTCAAAAGAAGTCCTTTGAAATGGATATATTGTGTTTAAAAGAAAGTGCCTCAAAATAAATGAACCGTATGGTAGTAAAACATCTCAAAGTTGAATTTCAAAAGCGAAATACAATCGAACTGTTTATAGACAACGTGGCTTTCGTAAATACAGGGTTTCAAAAGAGTATTACATATAAAACATAATATCAAAATCAATTTTAATCTATCTTAAATCAGTGGGTAATACACTCATAAAAGTTTAGTTTACAGTGGAATGTATAAATATATGTTAGGTGATTTGGTGTTCAACGACGCTTTAAGAGATTTTCACGTGTATCATGGCTGAAGTTTTATTGCATTGAGAAAGCCCGCAACACTATTGTGGCCATGCATATCCTGATGTCTTCAGAGCCGTCCTTCTGTACAATATCCTGAAGCTCAATGATGTAATTGTGGATACATTGCTCATCGTGAATAATATGTTGAAGAGAAAACAAAGACAAACCCTTTACACAGTCTGATGTATATATCAAATACAAAATATGACAGTTATGTGACACTGAATAACGAAAATAAATTTAAAATACTCAAATAAAATTATAATTTGAATACAATTTTGGACATGAAACTGTCATCTATGACAAATTATCAAATCCTAATACGGAATGAATTTAACCATATGCTATTCTTTTAGAACATAACTTCTATTTATGTTTATGTTAAAGGAACAGTTGATCGTTTCTTTCTTAAAATATAAAATTAACTAACCTAACTTAACTAAACTTGTTGTGGTCTTTAGTATCTGCTATCTGTCTTCAATTGGTAATATTTATTTTTGTATCTGTATGATACCTTCATCTACCCACAAAAAGGCGTGCTAATTCTCATTTTTTACTCTATGATTTAATTTATTTTGAGATGTCGTTTTGTTTTATATCAGAAAACTCATAAAGTGCCGGTATAATTCTTAGTAAGTATAGTATTCCGTCTAATGCATTAAAAAGAAAAGACAATACAGGATAAATATGTAATTTACATCTAGAAAGATATGTCATTTGTGGTCATCTATTCATTGGTTGTTGTATTAGAAAATGACAAAATAAGACATGATATAAGATATTACAATGCGCTTAAATGTATTAACCAAGTTAAGGTACAGTTTGGTCACACTTGTTTTCATATTGCAATATATTCCTGTCCTTAGACACAAGAGTAAACATTTAGAAGATTTCAAAAGCAAATCGTCGGAAGTATTAAGATCTGTTTAACTATTCAAGTTAGTGACTTAAGAACAAATGTGTTCAAAGTTGATGGCTGAACAGAATCCATTACATAAATGCACAAAGATATCTCTATATAAATTAATATCACGTCAAATACCAATTGCTGAAAAACAGGCGTCGAGGTTATAGTCAATCAAAGAAATCAAAATATTATGTGTTGAGTCTGAGAAAACTAATCAATTAAGATCATCACAAACAAAGACGAGAGCAAACACGGTGTGTCAATATGTACATCAAGACTGTTTGTCTAAGGGTACTGATGTGGGTTCTGATGAGTAATTGATAAGAACATGACTAGGTCGAACATAGAATGTCAATAATTAATCAAGGACCCTTGTAGATTAATTAAAGATCAAAATAAACCTTGTATGTGAGTGTTCCTTTCACCAATGTCATACAAGTCACGGTTTAAGTACTGTCCTGTAGCTTTTGTACAAAATATTTATCACTTAAAAGTACGACCAAGAAATAAGTTATTTATATGAAATATATTACAAGTTTTAAAAATACTTAAAAATTTATATGAAACATGAATAAAAGTAAAATTAATTACATATATAACAGTCTGTGTATGAAATACAGAAATACATGTTAGATTTTAATGTTTGAATGTCTCACCAACATAACAACCTTAAAAAAAGAAATAACCCTAAAGCTTAAAAATAAAAGAAAACTTGAATCCCGTTGGCACAATGGTCCCTGAAATGGCAATAGATTACAGTGTCTTTATCTTAATCACACTTTGTTAGAGACTGTCGTTTGCATGAAACAAACACTCTCTTGGTTTCCCTAAATGTTCAAAGGTCTTTGTTCTTTTGTAAAAACATTATTGATTAGTTTAGTAAAAGCAAGTAGTTTTCGTAGCTTGAGGCTATTACCCACAATGATAAGGAATTGGATAAAAATAAATTTTAATCTTGTATATTTTCTCTTTTTAAATTTTATTTACTTAAAGAAAGTATTCCGATATCCTTGAAATACTTAAATATTGTCTTAAGGTATCTGATAAATATTTTTGAAATTAATGCTTGTTGAAACAATGTCAATGTAATTTAATATAATATTATCTTCATCAACTTCATCTGCCTTACTTCAACATTAAGATTTAATTTCTGGGAAAAGACTTGACTTTTCCTGATATGAAGTACTACAAAGCTATCTAATAACTATTTAAATATGTAATGTGGCATTTTGTGAAATTATTCAACTGATGTGGCACAATGTTGTACAGCTTAGTTTGTTCACTTGCTATTGTATCTTATTGCAAATATCTTGTACCATGGTTTCGTACCCATTCTTAAACCATATTTTTGAATTCTCTGGTCACTGTTGCAGAATTTGAAGTTTGGCATTGTGTTCTTAACAGATGGTGTCATATGTTTGAAATTCCAATTTTCTTTGATTATATTCCATATACTGTAGCCTCTTTAAGGAAAACCTCAGTACAGTAACAGTGCATGGGAGCAAATATAAGTTTTCACTGATAGTTGTAAGTTAATGCTAAAGGTATAATTTTGACAGTGCCAAAAAATCTCATTACATAAACCAATCATCCATATCAGAGGACAAAGTATGAAGATTCACATAAAATCCATTGGCGGCCATTTTGTGTTAAAGATGCTGTATCATACTTGCAATATTTCAAAAAGTATTTTTAATGTATTCGTTGCATTTTTAGAAAAAATTAGCGACCAACCTATGGAAAATCGGACCAAAATTCATTAAATATGAGATAATTTACCAAAATTACGGAAATGGCAGCAACATAAAGGCGAATCAAGCGTGGCCATCTCACAACTTCCGGTTTCTAAATATACTCTTGAAAACCGTCTTTGTCGCGCACAATTAGATTTTCTTTTCTTTTTCTCCGAATAAAGTATTCGTTGCTGCCAAAGTTGATACCCATCGAACGCAAATACGCTAGTTGTGACACGGTGTAAATCCTACACACGTCACCGAAAGCGGGTTCGTTAAATGCTATGCGCTTTCTACAAGGGGTACTGTGCTTTGGGCGTCGAAATAAGTATGTTATTGTTGATTAAACAATCTAAATATGATATCAAGATTTCGACGAAAGATTTTTCTACAAAGTGATGTATTTCTTTTCTCAATAGCTAAATTTCAGCCTGAACTGCATGCAAGTATGAAACAGCATCTTTAACACCTTTAATTCATTTTGTGTAAGAAAAAGTTCGCATGGCTAAACTTTACATTATTTATTTGAATTATTACTGCTCCATTTAGTTTATATATATTGTCTTTCAATTGGAAGCATTAATTTTCATTTTCCTGACATCACCTTATATTCCCCCTAAAAACGTGCAACTGCCCCTTTCAGCCGTTCATAACTCGCAAAGGATTTCGTGGAGAGAAACAATATAGTTTTTCCGAAATTTTGATCACTTCAATGACCTCCCAAAATTGTTATGGTTTTCTGTAAGGTATAAAATACGAATATGTTAATGTAAGAAAATGCATCGACATTTCGATAATGTGAATCATTACCTGAGTAAGGTTTCTTAACCGACATATGAAGATTAAAAATATGAGGGAAATATAATATGTAAGAAGATGTCTGTCTGTCTGTCTGTCTGTGATCACATTGTTTCGGGGCAGAACTCGAAAACGGTGTGGACTAGCTTAACGAAATTTAATATGTTGACTGATAATCGTATGTAGTTGTGCCTTTTGGGATTTTCAACTTTCTGGATTTTTGCGGTTAACACGGAATTTGTTATTTTTCGTGTTTCCATTGAAACGCAAGGTAGAAATGCGTTTCTGAAGCAGAATTTGAAAACCATTAGGGCTAGTGCATTAAAACTGTTTACACTTGTGCCTTTTGGTGTTTTCAAATTGCCGGGGGACAATTACATTCTTTATTCCAACATTACTTTCTAAACTGTGTCTCACCAAGGAATGAAGCTGTTTTAATGAAACAACATATTTAACCAAACAAGATGGTTGTTTTGCTCTCTCTTCACATTAGCATGAGGAACTTGGTCCTATGATTTTTATTAAAAGTCAAACAAAATTAGCAGCATATATGCATACACCATTATTTACACAATCAGTATATCAAATATATGCTAAAACTGATCATTCGATTTCAGTCTGGCCAGGGGGGTAAGCCATCTCTCCTGAAGGCTCTTGTTAAATTGGTTAAAATCTTTATTTTTTTTACTTGTTCTACCCCAAAACAAGCTTTTGTCACTAATCATCAATCAGCAACAACAGCACGCCTCTATATGTCCGGTTAGTAGTGAGATCCCTCAAAACTGCATGGCTCATTTTGAACTTCACTTTGATGGATTGATATTGGAACTGCTTTCTATTCGTTAAAAATTCTAAAAGCTTAAACCCATTTTGACTTTTTATCCAGGCAAAAACGTCAGCTTTTCTGAATTAACTTAGCAATGCACTTCCTGCGAGTTTGCCTGTGTTGAGTCCGAAAGTTGTATAAGGAACTATTACAATTTATTTTAGATACGTCAACAAGATTCAATTCGCAAATATCATAAGTTGTATAAGTTGTAATGAGTATACCATTGCCTGATCACACAACCTCGTTCGTTCGCAAAACAGTGAAAACTTGTCAATATGAAGCGGCCCTAGAATCTCCGTTGTCTGGTATCACAACAGAATGTACCTGTTTCTTGCGAGTACATTAAAGACAGTGATGACTCCGACTTCACCTGAACCTGGCATTTGATTCTTGAACTCCCTGATAAACATTATTATGAGTAAGCAGACCAATAAGGCGAAATAAAGTCGTATAACTTTATGTTTTTTTCTGGCAAATAACATGTTTTTCATTTGCAGTTATGTAAATTGAGAAATGAAATAGAAGATTTTGATACATACTGGTAAATCCACTGAGCATAAGACGGTACAGAAAACAATGGAGGTAATCTTTGTTGACCAAACAATGGAGCATGTGACTGGGTTTTACTATTGGTAAATGATCAAGATACATATGCTTATGCAGGATAATGTTCATATACAAGAAATCTCCGCAGAAGCTTTCATACAATTATATTGAGCTCATGCCATGTGACTTAAAGTAAACTTTTGTTACTAATAATGAAATGTCAAATTGTACTTTTAGAATACTTACTATTTGATTGTTTTGCTCTTTAGTTTCAAATCATGTGCCATACTCACATACACTGTACTATTCACTTAACTTTGATGGATATTTGGACAGAATAATTATTTGCCAAGAATCATTGCGTGAAACGATGACCAGATGTTAACATATAACAACTCTCACATATTGAGATATTTAAACAAAACGCATCGCATATAACCATCATTATCATAAGAATCTGCTTCTTCGGATCCAAATACTGTATGTACATGTATTTTCTCAGTTTTTGTGTAAGTACAACCATGTTTACTGAGAACAACTCTCGAAGATATAAATTAATTTGGAAAATGAATTGGCACCATTTCCTGTCACGTATCTTGTTACATATCTGAGACCAAAACCAGATTATATTTACATAATGCAATAAAGGGAAATCAGAATCGTACATTGACAGTTTATAGTTTGACGTACAACACGAACATCAACAATAAGACACACAGCGTCCTGGTATAACCCAATTTTGAGATACTAAATGATAATGACGTTATGAGAACGCGACAGTTTCAAAGTCTTGCAGTATTGAGTGAAAGGCAGTCAGACAGAATTCACACTTTTATTTACAAAGCGCTAAAACACTTCAAAGAAACTTGAAATGTGCTTTTATGTTTTAAATGTAAAGTCTTAATTTTTTCCGATCTGGAAACATTAAAGATGACATGATACGACAATACTACCAATAATCAATATAATTAAATATATGTAATAATCAATAGAATTCAATATATGTTAGAAATATCAATAGGTCAGTCTGAAAAGATAAGAAAACATTGGAAAAGGACAAACCTTTATTAGTTTCTCGTCTAAAAGATCAAGAGTCAAGATCAATGAATTTTAAGATCAAAATTGTGCCTTGATCAACACTATTACAGACTATAAGAGAAGCCCATGCGTAAGAGGGCATTATTCCTTTGTTCAAGCGACAGATATGCTTACCTTTACATTGTGCAATGACCTGTTTCGATGTCGATTGGAGAAACATGGCAGCACTTGAATTTGATTTGGTGAGTGAGTAAAGAGGGCTCAGTGTGCTGACAGCGACTATTCAGAATCAGAAAAGACAGGAAATAAAATCACAACCGAAATCAGAACGATCAAGTATAAGCTTGATGACATATTGATGTCGTTTAAATCCAGACCATGTATGATCACAACCTTTTTTTTCAAAGTGTAAGTTTTTACTTAATTTTACTTACCCTCAGTTTATATACCTCATGCATATATCATATATCATCATATATCAATTCAATGCACTGCATTTATGAAAACGAAGCAAATGACTTCTCTAGGAAATGCCACATGCGAACGTTAAATGTATCACAACACATAGCGAAGTGAAGTAACTTACGGTTCATTTTCTCTAACCAATTATTGTTAGATACAGCAGCTTTGTAATTTTCGAAAATAAAATGAAATATTGGTTTTACTGTAAATTGAATGAAATTACAGTATTTCCAAATCGAACATAGGTACCTTGTTCATTAAATCCCCGTTATTCCCGCTACAGAACTAAATTATAAAAAGCTTCAAGACGACACATTTATTTAGTTGCCTTTATAGTGACTAAACTATGTAACTCTCAAGGCTTTGAAATCAAGTGGTCGTCTCAAAACCCTTAAATTCAACGGCTTCACAGTTGCATAATATTTAAGCAGACTATATTTAATTCAATATCTATCTATCATCATGAAAACTGAGAACTAGAACTGGTCTGCTAAAGATAAACCTTTCCTGATTTATTTGTATATTTTTGAAATATCTTTCTCATATTCCTTTAAATGTCATGCAGCGTCTGATATTGATATGTTTAAGCTGTACAATTACGCATTTCAAGACGCACACATCACCTATGTGTTACATTGTTATACACATACATGTGTATATAGTATTTGATTCATGACGCAATAATGATCTTACAATGGATCACGAATTGAAACATATCAGGAAGCCTTTCAGTATAACTATTTCCTTGATTGATAAGATTTTTGCCGCTCCATCCAAACTGCAATGTTTTGGAACATTCAGACTAACTCCATCCTAATCCTTGAATTGCCCGGTCCATTCAAAGCTATTAGCCAATAAAGTGCATAGTACCTTTACACTCAATCGATTACCGTTTCCAATCTAGAACGTTCATCACTTGTTTGAATTTCTAAGATTTAATCAAATGTCTGGATACAAGATTAGGCAAAAGTAAAGGTGGACTTAAACCAAGCAAATAGAAATAGATGTATAAACACCAACAAGAGCATGGGTGAGGACAGTTCACTCCAATACTAGCGACCAAAGGACTGTTTGTGTTGTATCTATCGACATCGACTGTCAAGTCTATCTGTTCTTTTGACCTCTTTCTCTGGAATCATATCGACACCTATGATGTTGCATTCTCTCCCGACAGAGGCCGATCAAGTCAAGAAATGTTGATTCAGCCTCTGTTCTATTACGCCGAAATCCCTGGGTTTCGGCAGTTTCCCCTGGCGGAAAAAAATTGCACCACAATCCATTTGAATTTCTTTATCAAATGACATCGCTTTACGCATGGAAAGATAGGTTCATATCACAATGCCTTTTCCATCATTTAGTAGTAAAATGATGATTTAAGAACAGCGTCGCTGATTGCACAACTAACTTTGATTGCCACCAATAAGATATCTCCCATTCTATCCAACGAAGTCGGCGTAATATAACAGAGGCTGTATCAACATTTCATGTTTTGATCTGCCTCTGTGGCGAGAGAATGATGATTTTGATGACCTTATCAAACCTGAACCACCTTGCATCATGTGCTTTTCGTTTTTGACTCGTACATCAAAGGTCAACAGTTGTCACAGTTCGTTTTTGATATCAATATATCAGTAAGATAGTGTGCATTCCTTTGTTAAATAGTTTAACCATGTACATATATACAATGGTATATGAAAGAAAATTTACAAATGTTCCACAAAAATAATTGGTAGGAGAATGCATTATAAAAGCTTGTTTTGTTAGTTCAACAGCGGAAACAGAATTCTTTGTTACTTTTCCTCTTTATCTGCCAAAATATAACCTCTCCTAACGCAAATATCTACATACTGATTGACCAACAATAGATAATTTCGAAAGATTTGATGTTAAATTAGAGCCTATTCAATATTTTTAAACGGTCTCAATTAGATCAAATCCATTGATTTTGATTATCAGTAATCATACTAAGACGTGTATGATTTACATAAACCTATTTGTTGCAACATAAATGTCTTTCAATGTTATGATATTATAGCAGTTAATGGTACCATTTAACTGTGATTTCAATTAATATTAATCATTTGTGTAACGAGAATTATTATCATTGATAACTGTCATTTACCCTTTGTATATCATTTACTAAAGTAATTACACATTTGCAATGGTATCCATATCCTATCAAAAGTTCATCATGTTCTTCTTACTTTGGTACTTGTAAGGACATTCAATGTCACTCTCTATATTCGAAGATATGTATATACAACTTTTCAAAGCATCATATTGTATGATTAAGAGAATCAATAAAATAGAGAGTAGTGTCATTTCCTTTTAGTTCTTTTCCAATTCCGAAGCCAACAACTTTAAAACTATGATTTTAAAGGGGCAGTAGCACGTTTTAGAGGGAATATAAGGTGATGTCAGGAAAATGAAAATTAATGGTTTCAATGGAAAGACAATGTATTTAAACCAAATGGAGTACTAATAATCCAAATATGTAACGTAAAGTTTAGCCATGCGATTCCTTTTTCTTACACAAAATGAGATAATGGTGTTCACAAAAAATGGCCGCCAATGGATTTTATGTGAATTTTCATACTTTGTCTTCTGACTATGGACCATTGACTTGTGTAATGAGATTTTGACACTGTCAAATTAATACATTTAACATTAACTAACAATTATCAGCGAAAAATTTTAAATATAAAATTATCAAAAAACGTGCTACTGCCCCTTTAATAGTGTACCTTTTCTTGCTAGTCTTTCATTATTTCGATGTGTAAGATGTGTTATTTCTAAACTAATATGTGTTATTTGCAATGCATGCACATGATTAGACAAATATATCTAACTGTCTACAATTTAAATATTCCTCAAGACATCTCCAGAAGTCATTGGCAGTAAGTAACTGAACCTGACATTTAGTTCGTTTTTAACTTTCACTTTGATTGATAGGTAAGGAAATTATTCTCCATTTGTTTCTCGATCCGTAAAGGTCAGTTCAATTACTTACTATTTTAGAAGTTTGCAGAAACGCAACCTTTGTCTGTGTTCAGTTTCAGTTCAATTGTGATGTATTCGTCTGAATCTGTAGATTGCAATATTGCAGAATGTATTACTACTGTTTGATTTACTTCTTTGATTGGTATTCTAGAGGTTGGTGTGATGATCAATAAGTAATATTATTTTATGGATTATGAACTTCTTTATTCTTTGAAAGCGACTTTTGGACATAGATCTATGTCGAACCGTCGCTTCCAAAGAATAAAGAAGTTGATCATCCATAACATAATCTTCCTAAATGTATGATTTAGACCAAAGATATTAAATATGGAACATTGTCCTCTCAAATGTTTAACTATGAAGTCTTTCCCCGTTTATATTATTACAAACCTTGGCATACGATTAACATCAAACGTAAGAGAGATACATGTATTGATTGAGTAAGAAGTAAAATTTAACGTACTTCAGCTGTACTAATGTCCATAAAAAACTTGACCCGGAAGTATTTTATAATCTGCCCTGAAAGGCCCGATGGGCTTATTGGATTGCATGGTGTCCGGCGTCCGTCCATTCGTGCATAAACTTTCAGAATCAGAATCATGTTTATTTCAGTATTATAGGCCACATGGCCAATGGTACAAATGTATGAGAAAATAAATACATTTGTCACATGACCAAACTTATACTAGGAAGATTTTAAGCTGAATATCTTAGAAAGATAAATATAAGTTATTCGAAGCATATGTACATCATGTGTGTTAAGTATTTGTTGCATTGTTAGCCTAGCTTTACAATATTTGTTAATGGACATAAAATATTCATTACGAAGCAAAGAGTATCTATTACATATAAAGAAAACATGGTACTCATTTTCTACAGCATTATGATCACTATGCAAACATAAAGAATCAATGTCAGACACATTAACATTCTTCTTACGTTGATGATTCACTCTAAAATCGTGAAGAGAAATGCGGAATGTACACATTGAGTTGATCAGTTGTCTGTTATTAAGCTTATTAATGTATGATTCGCATCGAAATTAATTCTTTATACTGCAATAATGTTTTAAATATGATGAGGATTCTATATCTTGTTTCCAATATTGCATATACATATCAATTAAACGTATTTTAAATACAGATATGAACATACTGGCATCACCAACATCTTGCATTATCCACACATAACTAAAACCACTTGAAAACAACATTTTACGAACATGAGAAACCAAATTTATTTTACCATTTACATTTACCATTCTGAGCATTCTTATCCAATATTTTAAAACTTTAATGCGTAAACTTTGTGCACATTCGACATCTTCTCCAGAAGCACAGGGCCCAGAAAACTGAAACATTGTGTACACACTCCCATTCTCTCTCTACACAAGTCATGACATGTTGATACAACCTCTGTTTTAAAACGCCGACTTCGTTGGATAGAATGGGAAATGTCGTATTGGAGGCAATCAGAGTT
Source organism: Steromphala cineraria (assembly GCA_916613615.1). Lineage (NCBI taxonomy): Eukaryota > Metazoa > Mollusca > Gastropoda > Trochida > Trochidae > Steromphala > Steromphala cineraria. The sequence continues at coordinate 46,911,715 of OU744720.1, forward strand.
AGTTGTGCAATTAGAGAAGCTGTTCTAAACTCATCATTTTGGATTCTACATAATGGCAAAGCCGACTTCGTTGGATAGAATAGGAAATGTCGTATTGGAGGCAATCAGAGTTAGTTGTGCAATTAGAGAAGCTGTTCTAAACTTATCATTTTGGATACTACATAATGGCAAAAGCATTGTGATATGAACAACCCTTTCCATGCGAGAAGCTTTGACATTTGATACAAAATTTCATAGATTGTGGTGCAATTTTTGTTCACCAGGGGAAACTGCCGGAACCCAAGGATTTCCGCGTAATAGAACAGGCTGTATCAACATTTCATGACTTGATCGGTCTCTGTGGGGAGAAAATGACATACTCCTTGATAAGTGAGGAATATAATTTATAGCTTTGGTGACCCTGTTTTGGCTCTGTTTTGATCTTTTGTACTTAAATTTTGAATATTTCAAATCGATATCTTCTTAGTTCGCCAGTGCTCAAAGACCAGTGTCATGTATTACAGAAACACATTTTATAAAATCCTGGTTCAGGTCAAAGTTATGATAAAATATATGATTTTCATTTTGCACCAACCTCATGTGCAATTTTAGTTATCAAAGGCTCTCGTGCAAACCATTGTCATTGGAAAACCACAAGACGAATGCAGATACTTACTGTAGAACAACGCGAAGGGCCAAAGCCATAGACAACAAGGGCTTCTACATCAACTACATCGGTAACAAACTTGATACATCGGTTCCAGTAGGCTCACCCAGATTAGGGAGACCTTGCATCACAACCCCTCAGGAAGACCGGCACATATGGAGTTTGCACCTACGTAACGACTTCCTGGCGGCAACGTCAACGACAAGAACTGCATTTGGTCGCCTTCTCAGCCTACAGACAGTAGCCAGATGTCTCCGTTTTTACGTTATAAGGAATTATAGACCCTACAGAGGAAGCGTGCTGATGCAAAGACATCGGTAGGATAGACTACGTTTGACACTTTGCATATACGTGACTGACAAAGGGTTATCTTTTCCCTTATCTTTTAATGGTGCGAAGACCTGAATTTATCAAAGAGAACGCTCTATAAACCGTTAATGCAATGTCCCATATTGCTAGAGTGGATCATTTATTCGAATAGACACAATACGAATGTAAATGTACTTTTATATAGTGTATATATAACAGTGTTGTCTCACTTCTAGAATTAAAAACTTCTTGAATACATCGTACATTCAAAGCCGTGAATTTCAAGTACTGAATAGCTTCTTCCATTAAAAGACATTTGGTATTAATGTGATCAGGTCCTTTACATCGTATCGATTACCGTTACCAATCTTGTACTTTCATCAACTGATTGAATCGCTCAGATTGAATGAAATGTCTCGAGAACTGAACTAGACGACTGTGAAGCTGAACTTCACCAAACAAATACTGTGAGATGTATACCAATCAGCAATAAAACCTTGTAAAAGTGTGATTAGACAGCTATTTGAAATCTACTCTGTATAATAATCTAAAGTTCTGTTGATGTCATCGTGTAAGTAAAAATATATCTAACACATGATTTTCAGTCAAGAGTGTTAACAACAGATTGTCAGCTCTTGAATAGTTGTAATAGAAATTTTGTAACAATATGAATCTAAACTATGTTTGAAGTTATTGTATGAAATACCTGCAATACCCAAATAATCGCGATTAAAAAAATCCATAACTGTTTTATCTTGGGATGGGATATCACAAAAGTGTTAACAACAGAATATCAGCTCTTGAATAGTTGTAATAGAAATCTTTTAAAACAGTTTTGAAGTTATTGTAATGGAAGTATTCATAATGGCTGCAATACCAAAGTAATCGCGAAACCAAAAAATCATCATGTTTGATCGTTTGATAGAATATCTCGATAGTTTGAAGGAAACTACAATTGTAGTTTTCACATATTATTAATGCTAGCTTAAAACGACAGATTGGCTTTTTGGAGACATTGTGAGGTAAACTACAGTGAACTCTATTGAAGAGTGTTGACAACTAAGTCTTTCTTAGTCTTGTCTTAGCCACACAACACAGAATGTATTACATTTACCATACAATCAAGATCTATTTGAATTTCGAAAATAAAGATTCTGCTTAATTTTCTAAATCTTAAATTCAATTGATTATGTACAAATGTTTTAGATAATTTGTTAGAAAACTTAACAGCCTGAAAATGTGTACAAATATCTAAGTTTTGTGTCAGAAAAATAGGCCAGACACTAATTGAGGTCTGTTGTTGCTGTAAATTTACCATTTTATCACACCCGGAATCCAAGGAACAGCAGGATCATATCAACAGAGTTTGAGAGAAAAACAAAGGAATAAATTGACTGTTGTGTGTAATGTAATATCGTCATCATAAATGTTTAACGTGTCCTTGGAGCACCCAATTGAATGCCAAGCGTTACCTAATTTGAAAAAATAGATAGAACGGATTTGTTTCTTGTGAGGATATGGGTTTAATTGATTAAAGTGTGAAAAAAAAAGATTTATACTGATTCCAATCTCTATCCATGCCTCACAAAGGGACTATTGATTTGATTGTGACCATGAACTTTATGCACCAAATACATGTACATGTACATTTGATTTTGATTTTGTAAACAGCCTTAAAATTGAGAGATATAATAATTTTATCAAAACTTTTTTTTAGAAACCCATGCGTCATTGACATGCATGTTGCTAGGATTTGTAAAGTATTATTTGTTCTTAATATGTGCATTGCTGGGTCAAACTATAAGAGTATATTTATATGTGCCATTTCATTTTTATGTATAAACAGCGCCAGGAAATATTAAAGACATTCGCACATATTTTCATCATTTTCGTCATAACCTCGACTTCACGAGTACCAATCCAGACATCTTCAGAGAAGGAAATCCTGTAAAGTAGACACTTTTCGTATTTGATGAAAGCTTTTAAAACATTAAGAACGTAAAACGGTTTATTTTCATTGGTTAAGGAGGAGAGATAAAGCTCAATAATTTTTTTTTCAATATTAATAGCCTTGAGATTTACTGTTTTCAATTGCAGTCTTAAAGTAATTTGTGTGATTTCGATTTTCACTTGAATTCCAAAAATTTTCATACCATGAAAATCAGGGAAAGCGTGTTTGCCTTTGATGTATATCTTCATGTCTATGTTCGCCCAATGAAATAAGTATTTATTTATTTCTAAAATTAAAGGATTTTTTTTTAAAATTCATTAAAACATATTAGCATCCTTTACCTGAACGTACACACATGCTTTTTTATTTAAATGTAAACTTCTTAAGTATTCTCTTCAACTGCATGAATGTAATCATGAAGGATCCAGACAAGACCAGAATTCATAGTAAGTGAGTTTGAGAGGTTTTCTTTCGAGAATGATGTACTGCACCAAATGGAAAGCAAATAAAGACGCAATTGCGCTGTTAATTCACAGTATGCACTTAAGTTTGACGTCATAAGAGTAATCTGTTAAGACACAATTGGCCTCGGGTAGCCGCAAGACGGTAAGGCCATGAGTTCATCCTATTGGTTAGTAATGCGAGATTCATTTATTTGTCTAGGTCAGATGAATTGGTCTGTGAAGGTACAAACCAGTACAAATTATCCAGTTCATCATCAGTTTCACGCGAAAAAATAGATATTATTTTAGTGGCTCTTTCACTATCACTTTCAAAACTTTGATAATATTGAATCTAAATGTGTCGAGTTTTGTGATCAATTCATTATATACAAAATAGAATAATTATGACTTTGAAACTTCGATCAAACCGTGCCTGATGTTACTCGTACTGATACGTAGGTAAAGTACTTTTGACTTGGTAATACTAGTTTTATACTACTATTCATTTGTTTACATCGGTTAAATTAATTGCCCCAAAGCTCTCCTCCTAGAAAAAAAACTATTAGCGATAAAAAATGGTAATGTACGAAAACATTTTGTAGCTAATCAGTTTTCAGACTTTGCACCTTATATTGCCTCTCCTCCTCATCAATAGTACAAGAGCAAAGTCGGGTGTTTGACAATCCATTTAATACTATCCTTATTTAACGAGTTAATTATTTAGATAAATGTCAAATCATTCACAAATCAATAAATAATATATAATAGTAATAAATGGATGGATGAATTGTGTAGATTATATTGCTTGCCAAAATTAATCAATCTTATTAGCACATAAAAATCCCTGCCACTAGGCTAACTAGGTTTCTATTGTTACGGTTCTACTAACATTGTGATGTAATAACTACACACTAGTGTGACGTCATGTGTGAAGTAGTATTACAATAGTTTTAAAACACTTTTTATATATTACACTGTATTATCTTACAAGGGTAAGATATAATCTTATTTTTGCCCTATTCATTATTATATGGTTTATAAATAACAGAACAGTCTTCCGATTTCTAGAATTCTATAATACATTGTGCATTCAAGGCTGTGAGTTTCAAGTCCTGAATAACTTCCTCCATTCAAAGACATTAGATAATAACAAGATTAGGTCCTTTATATCGTATCGATTTTACTTTCATCAACTGATTGAATCACTACGATTAAATAAAATGTCTTGAGAACTGATTTAGACGACTCTACGAACTGCACCAAACAGTGAGATGTATACCAATCAGCAATGAAAACGCTGTAAACAGAGTGAAAAGACAATTATTCGAAAACTATTCAATACCTATGATGTTGATGACATCGTGTAAGTGAAAATATTTTAACATATGACTTTTAGTCAAGTGTGTTAACAGCAGAATGTTTGATCTTATATAGTTGCATTAAAACTTTTGAAAATGTACTCTCTATAATTATCTAGGGTTCTGTTGATGTTAACAAGTAAGTGGAAATATTTCTAACATGTCATTTTCATCCAAGGACATTTGCATTAGAACTTTTTACAATTAAAATGTAAACTTGTAGTTATTGTCATGGGGATTTGTAATACCTGTTATAGAAAAAAATCATCAAATGCTTGTTTGCATCATAGAAACAAATCTGAAGGAAACTACGATTATATACACTATATGGTAATACTAATTGTAACGTTATGTAATATTGTTAACTACAGAGTTATTCTTATCTTAACCATAAACCATATCATTTAACATAAACTAGAAAATTAGAGACTATTTGAATTGAGAAATGAATTGAAAAATAACTTTTGTAAATCTCTTTTAAATAGATTATATACAAGCTGACTCAAATGACTTCTTAACAGAGTAGGGTAAATTTTCTGACTTATCACAGCCTGAAAATGTGTAATAACACAGTGACTGCAAGCATTATTGTAGTAGAATGCTCATAGCAAGTTAAACAATTCAGAGTGTGTTAATCTGTTGAAGATCTTGTGAAGATAGTAGCGTGAATTGTACAAAGGATATTTAACCTTAGGTCTGATTGTTTAGTAAAGTTGATGTTTTTAAATATCATAAACTCAAGGTGGAACTGGATCACATTAACACAAATAAGAGACAAAACAAAGGAATGCAATTAACCTTCGTGTCCATCATTGCATCTTCATTATAAATCTTTGATGAGTTCGTGAAACATCTCATTGCATGTCAATCATTATCTAATTTAAAGAAATAGATGGAACACTTGCGTTTTTTGCGAGGATCTGGGTTGATTGGATAGAAGTGTGAAAAGAAAAGATTTCTGTTGATTCGAATCTACATCTCAACCTCACACAAAGACTATTGATTTGATTTTGACCATGAACTTGATGCACCAAATAGACTTGATTTTGCCATTATTTAACTGCATTGCCTTAACATTGAGAGATAAGATTATTCTCTATATTGCATGTTAGGACCCCATGCTTTATGATATGCAAGAGGTGAGAATTTATGAATAAAGTATTATTATTCAACCTCGTCTCTAGGTAAAATCATTCCCAGATTTTATTATAAGAGTACACTTATCTACATGTTCTGCCATTGCATTATTATTTAGAAACAGCATCAGGAAATAATGAGGACATCATTGTTATTGTGTCACTAACTCGACTTCACAGAATACCAATCTTGTAAATTAAGACATTTTTCGAAATTGATGAAAGCTTCTAAAGGGGCAGTAGCACGTTTTTGGATAATTTTATATTTTAAATTTTTCACTGATAATTGAACGTTACTGCTAAATGTATTATTTTGATAGCGTCAAAAATCTCATTACACAAACCAATTATCCATAGTCGGAGGACAAAGTATGAAAATTCATCTTAAATCCATGGGCGGCCATTTTGTGTGAACACCTTTAATTCATTTTGTGTAAGTAAAAGGAATCGCATGACTAAACTTTACATGATATATTTGAATTATTACTGCTCCATTTAATTTAAAGGCATTGTCTTTCAATTGGAACACTTAATTTTCATTTTCCTGACATCACCTTATATTCTACCTAAAAACGTGCTACTGCCCCTTTAAATTATTACAAATGTTAAAGGGTTTGTTATAGTTAAGCGAAATAAACCTCACAACATTTCTTTCAACATGAATAACCATCAGAATACCAGAAATTTGAGTGTCTTCGATTTGACTTTCCGAATTTTACTCTCTTGTACCCAGAGCAAGAGTGTATTCTTATAGAATGAATATTCACAAATGAATATGAGTATTAATTAAGCGAGTTTGTGATGTTTTCTTTCGAGAACGCTATACTGGTAAATTCAATTCACTACATACATGTAGATAGGACAGAAATTTGATGGCTCTCTAAAGCGATCAAGTTTTTTTTATTAACAGTATGCACTTAAGTTTGATGATAAAAGAGTTATCTGTTAATTGGCCTCAGATTTCCACCAGACTATAAGGTCATGGGTTCCTCCAATTCCTTAGTAATGAGAGAATCATTTATTTGTCTAGCTTGAATACTTATGCGGGGAATAGGTCAGAAGAATGCTCATATGAACGTACAAATCAGTGCAACAATTTGAGTTCCAAATGTCAACTATGCTTGTTAATAGATATTACATAACAAGTGAGTGTTGAATATAAACAAATTTAAATTCATTATTTTCCAATGTTTAGATATACGGGTGAAAGCGAGTTAATCAGTAAAAACTTTGACAATATTTAGTGAGTTTTGAGATCAACTATTGCATGTGATTGAAGATACTGTTGCTTAAATGAGCATACTATTTAATCGTTAATTTTGCACTGTAAAAACGGTTTAAAAAAAAGAAAAGCGTGTTTATGTGTGTTTTCACTTTAATTAATATTCGTACTATACACATACACATCCCAATTACATACAATTTACTTACGTTTTTATAACGTACCTGTTTTGAGACAATTCAGTAGCGATATCCTATTATTTTTTACACTTTTTACACTCAGTTTTGCTTTCTTATTCAGTATTCAGTACAGTGTTGGCCAAATGTCACAGATTGGGAATCAATACATGAATCTGAACCTGAAAATGTATTCATGCCCAAGCTTTGTAAACATTCACATCTCCTCAAAGAGAGATCAATGCTATCTCAGAGGTGTTACCTTGTTAACTCAATTTTCCAATTCAGTGAAAGTTGTCTTTTTGAGATAAGAGGATATAAATCAATAGTTAGCAAGTCAAGAAAAGGGACAAATAGTGCTTTCTGACTTCCTTGAAAATAAATTGAACATGATTCAAAATGTCGGGTATTTTGGAAAGTCAAAAGCTATTCAAAAGTCGACTTAAACTTCCTGTGTGATTTCCATTTGAATGGCATTATTGATAGTACATGTCAAATTTCGTAAATGCAGTTACACATCATTTACTTACTTTCAGGGCATGGTCTACTCAATGTGCTTACAATTATTCAGTAACAAAATATTGTTGTTGATATGAACATTTTTTATTCTTCTTTCAAGTTTAGCAATTTTGATGTAATGAAATATCGATAAGGACAAAATTACCACATTTTAAAAACGTAAACCATGTCACTCATAATTCTTGATGAGTTTGTGTTTCTGAGTATTTTTGAGCAGCTGATGAAATAATAAGTGTAATGACATAAGATATGTTTTCCTCATTCTTCTCAAATAGTTTTTATCAATATCTATTTTTGGGGGGGAAATATAATTATAATGGTTTTTTTTAGTCCACGTGATAAATATTTTTATGTGGAAATATGAATGTTGATATATGTGCTCGTGCACAACTAACTTTGATTGAATTCAATTTCAGAATCTCCCATTCTACCCCACAAACTCGTCGAATAAGAACAGAAGCTCGATCACCATCTTATGATTTATGACCATATCTGCGTCTGTAGGGAGCAAAGTTGAGGAGGGTGGGGGGAATAAGGATAATGTTTTCGATTTAGTTTGCATGATAAATGTTTTATGTAAAATATAAATGTTAAAGGGAGTCTGCAACCCGATTTTTTAACTTCCAGTGTTTTATTAGCAGGGGCCCGAAGAGTTGTAAATGCTGGGTAGGGATGAAATTGTTTGGTTACTAACCCCTTACAGCTGACAACCAGTACCAAGTTTGTGTCAAGTGACTCCCCTTACCTGTCTGGACACTATCATTACTGATGGTGAATTGAGGTTTCACAAGCTAGGTTGTTGATTCCCTTTAATGTCAGTTTTTTTTAGTTTTAACACATAACCACCATATTATTAGTATGAATCAGGTTAAGTGCAATATTGAGAGTGATGGGCCTTTTTTTAAAGATGTGTTTGCTGAAAACTACTACTATATAATGAATGGTAGCTTTTGTATTTTCAGGTCGAATTAAATTTCAACAACATGAAAGTGTTTGGGATAAATCACGAAATAAGGTCACCAGTTAAAGGAATCTGAAAAATGAATGTTGACACTTGTACCAAATTAAATCTAGCGTGCCAAGTCAAATAACATATAACACTCTTTGATTAAACATGCAGCCTTGGTAATAAGTAATAGGTCTGACCTAGTGCCCATTGTTGGTCTTTTGACAAGAAATATACATGCAGCAAGAGAATATGATAATAGCTATCACAAATATAATCTCCCTAATGAATTACATAAATCCGTCACTGAATTAATATGATTAAATACATTCCTTCAGGCACAAGATCTGCCTATAAGCAAATGCTTAATCTGGATATATCTCTTATATTTGCCTAGAATTGAAACATCACTATTGAGTGACAAGGTCGTTCAGCTGGAAATGTATCACGTGACTAAGGTGGACAATACATGTATGTGATATCCTACGGCTTTCCTAATAAAACATCTCAATAAACTGGCAATCACAAGTCTCTCAAGATCCCTTCCTTTCAGTGGACAATTTTACTTTGACACATTTTTCAGCATTCTTAAGTACGAATACTGGGAAACTAACATTCTCTTACCATATAGGCTGATCAAGTCAGCAAATGCGTATTCCCCTGCAAAAAAATGGCACCACAAACCATTTGAAAAATATCAACAAATGAAAACACCTCTTGCGTGGAAAAATTGCTTGTTGTCACCGACGCGTTTGGTATGATTAAGTCGCTAAAACGTTCACATTTGAACAAGTCTTTGATAGTACAACTTAATTTGACAAAATTGACATGAATTGATCTAACTCTGTAGAGAGAGAATGAGAGTCACACTAATATTGGAACTTTATCAACTGAATTATGTCATATTTCATACGGGGCAAATAGCCATACTTTGACAGATAATGTAAATTTTGCACACTATTACCTTTGGTTTGCCAAATCAATTTTCGCAGATCCCTCCTAACAATGATTTTATCTACATACATGTAGATAACATGCTAATGGGGCTATGCGTCTGACCGAGTAACCTTTTCTTTGACAATATTAAGACTAAGAAGATGTATACAGAATCAAGTAATCTAATCATGTCCAGTTGCTATGAAAATCAATTTCTGGAAATGTTCACTAAAACTGGTTAATTGCAATATAAAGTAAATTGTGAACAAGTATATAAAATACATTTGCTATAGAATGTGTGTTGGTATAATATAAATCACAAGAGCAGTTCACACAACAAATACATCCTTGATTATCTTTTTGAAGTGAAAGAAAGGCAGTCTTTATGTTTTCCCTGCATGAAATAGTAAATACAAGAATTTTTTTACGCAAGACATGGAAATTTGAATATCATCAGTATCCTTCAATTTATTAAAAATGAGGCTGTCATTTTCACTGTCTCTGGAACGCAATGTCATTTTGGAAGAGATATTCATTCTTATGACGGAAATCTTGTACCTGATTAATATTGAGTTTGCTTAAAAACCTTAGATTCCCAAACCACATACCGCTTTTGCAATGATTTGGACAGGTATACATTTTCATAAGATGTTGAAATCGTAAACGGACATGGTCAGAAAAACAATAATTTTCCTCTTATCGTACAAAATTATAGATAAAAAAGGTACATAATGTGTTTATCTATTAAACCAATGTTTTAATCTACATGTATACCGTACCTCAATATAAATATGGATCACAAATATAATTTATCTATTTTGTTTATTTATTTATTTTATTATTTGTTTATGCTGATGATTGATGCTGCCCTTTTGATAAGGACTTTAAAACCAATTCCTAATGATTCCTCTCATCATCAAAAAGAGAAAATGTGAGTCATTTGTCAGTTTGATATTTACACAAACCTATAAACTGTGCATTTGTGTAACCCATGAATTTGTGTTTTACCCAAGGTAATCAGATTTAATGTCTTTTCTGTAAACACAGGAAGTTTAAAAGTTACAATTCTCATCTCGGTTCATGTCACTTTTCTGAACAACACATTGATTGCTTCGTGTGCAGTGAATAGTGGTATTTCGTACTTCATATAAACATCGCACATGTAACAGATAATGATATAGAAGAATATCTTACTTAACTTACTGAAACTACTCGAGATCAAAATACCTTCCTTTCAATCATAACTAAAGAATGATAATTCCACAAAATGTCTGTGGTCCCCGGAAGTAATTAAAACCTAATAATCCGGAAAAACACCAATAATACACTCTATAAGTAGAATCCTGTCAAAAGTAATTTTGTTGTTTCAAAACGGTTGTACTATTAAATATTCAGTTTGCTACTGATTTCATTGCTTTGAAATTGAAGTTTGCCAAATATTGAACATTCAGAATTTGTATGAAGTATGAAGAGTTAACTGTGACATATCTAACATTGATAAAAAATGAGACGTTATATCCATACTATTATTTTCGTCCACAATTTCATTTCAGACTTTAATGTTGTTCGTTTCTAACTTTAAGATATCAAAATCCACACCAACTATTTTAGTCGACCAACAGAAGAGTCAAAGCTAAATTATTGATCTTCTTGTCAATATAAGTAATAAATTAGAAACATAAATCTCACTCATAGTTAACGAAGCTTGGTGATATATATATTCTGCCTAGTATAACACTGAGGTACAGAGGCAAACTTTCTCATGCTTGAGATGTAATTACTTTCCCGTTTTAAATTAAATCAAAACCAACTCACATCGATTCACCTCTTCATCAAAAAGAGATCATGTCAGTTAAGTGTCAGTTTAATATTTACACAAGGTGATAAAACATTGATTCCATTTAAAGTTGAATTTGTGTATTTCCCAAGATAATCATATTTTTCTTGCAAACACAGTTTTGAGTTATCGCATGGCCACAAGCTTAGATTGATTGAATCTGGTTTCTTGAAGCAGTTAGAAAGCCCTTATGTAACTAAAAATGGCACTGTTTTTAAAGAAGATGATAAAGTTGATGTATGTTAATTCCTATTCAAGGTATCAAATATTCTTAATGAATGAACTGTAGTTTTTAATCTGGGTTTCGTATTCGTTTCTCATAAAATTGTGCTTACACGGGTGTACATTTTATCTTCGTGATATGCTTGTTCAAATATAACAATTCTTGTTTTATTTCATAATTATATTAATCAATTCATCTTTATCTTTACTCTTCTTCCTTTTTGATCAGTTTCAACAAAGAGACATACATGTAACCCATTGACATAATTTGGCATTTGAATAATGGTACAAAATGTATAGTCTTCGATACAAGCATTTAAATGTTAAAAGCAGTTCGTTGGCTGATTTTTCTAGTTAGTTTATTTTGCAAAAGTCTTGTCGCAAGGTGAACCTACTGGAAGTTTATAACATCAGTACAAAACTACAGCTACCTCTGTTTGGTGAAATGCAATTCTCGTGGTTTTGATTTTCTCTCTATTTAAAGGGGCAGTAGCACGTTTTTATGGGGAAAATAAGGTGATGTCAGGAAAATGAAAATTGAAAGACAATGTATTTAAACTTAATGACGCAGTACTAATTCAAATATCTAACGTAAAGTTTAGCCATGCGATTCTCTTTCTTACACAAAATAAATTGAAGGTGTTGACACAAAATGGCCGTCGATGGCCCTCCATACTTTGTCCGTTGACAATGGATGATTGGCTTGTGTAATGGGATTTTTGACACGGTCAAAATAATACATTTAGCATTAACTGACATTTATTAGTGAACTATTTGAAATATTAAATTATCAGAAAACGTGCTACTGCCCCTTTAAAGGACGTTTAAAATCCGTTGTTACATTACAAAATCCACAGAACACATGTCTCAGGTGTGCCAAAGAGTGGTATTATTACTTGCTAAATACATTTAAGAGGCTTTAGGACGTTTTTGAAGTGTCATTTATAGAAACGTTCACCCCTCCCAAATACTCTGATTGATGAAAAAGGAATTATTTTCAGAGGACAAACAGCTCATTAATCGACCATAAAGATTCTGAAGAAAATGTAGGTGTGTATATGTGTACACTCTATTTGTTTGTGTTTGGGAAATGCATGTACGTAGCTTTACCTAATATGGTATGTTTAAATGAGAACAGTTAACTTTGACATAATATAAAAATCATTGTCGCGCAAAAGGTTACCTTTATTTTCGCTTTTGTGAGATCACTTTATTTCTCTACAAAAACACGAAACTGTTCCTTAAAAAAATAATTTCTCAATGACGTTCCGTTTTTGGAAATCTAAAAGGTTGTAAATTCAGTTGGTATTTTCATTAGAACCATGCACGTTGATAGCCCATATATGATTATTTTTAAAACAGTGCCCCGCTTTGAGATATTTATGTATATATTTTTTTACTACAGTGTTCTAAATGTGATCTGAGGAGGCTTGTTCCCTCATTGTTTGATCTCTTAAATCAAGAGTTGAAACAATTTGCAACAGTCGACCAATTATTGATTGTTAAACTTGTCTCAAGAATGATTGATAGGAAATGCGATAGGATATCAGTAAAGTGAAGGAGATACCAAATGGCTACTTCGCCCAAATGATAACCTTTCAATCACAACTGAAGTATGATAATTATCAAAAATGTCTGCAATTCCTCTGTGTTCCCGGGAGGAATTTATACCTTATAATTATGAATAATAAAAGCTAACAACTTGAAGTTCTACTCGATTCAAGGTTAATATCGGCCACATCTGAGGTTAATGGTTGTCGGAATTCATTCAAGGAGATTCAAATAGCAAACGTTTACTAATTAGACATCATTGTAAGCGTAAGTGTCCTTTCACAGTTGACATTTACACTCAAGAACGAGTTGTCGTATTATTGTAGTTTATATTCATGTTTATAATGAAAATTACAATACAAAAATGAAATGGTCACAGCATTTGATGGTTATCATGATTTTGAGGAAAATCAATTAAATGGTTAATGTAAATATCAATTATTGTTAAATGTCTTAAAGGGGCAGTAGCACGTTTTTAGGGGGGATATAAGGTGATGTCAGGAAAATGAAAATACATGGCTCCAATTGAAAGACAATGTATTAAAACTAATCGTTTATAAATGAAGCAGCAATAAATCAAATATATAATTTAAGGTTAAGCAATGCGATTCATTTTCTTACACAAAATGAATTAAAGATGTTCACACAAAAATGCCCGCTAATGAACTGTATGTGAATCTTTATTATTTGTTCTCCGACTATGGATGATTGGTTTGTGTTTAATGAGATGTTTGACATATAGCATTAACGTACAATTATCAGTGAAAAATTGAAAATATTAAAAGTTTCCAAAAACGTGCTAGTGCCCCTTTAAACAAAAAGTGAAAACTGCAATCTAATTCTCCTAGTGCCCGTTTTCCCCTCGTTTTAAGATATCCAACACGATTATCTCAAAAGCACATATCGTATGATGCTACATGTATTGATAATCACAATAATGTGCTTATTACAGTATAGAATTGTAGTGTTTAATTCCATGACATCGATGAATATTTTTCTTTGGGATGGAAATCTTTATGTTAAATAGAGAATAAACTGTTCACTTATAAAATGATTGAATATACATGATAACGATTGTTAATCATTGTCATAAATGAAACGTGCTAGTGCCCCTTTAAACAAAAAGTAAAAAATGCAATCTTCTTCTCTTAGTGTCTCTAATCAGGAAAAGGTTACACTACGTTCACATCAATTTTGGACAAGGTACCAGAATGCAGTATAACTTAATGGTTATTGGGTCTCGCTTAAAAAGCTGACAGTTATAAAATGCCTGCAGATAAAATTACTTTTAGAATGTGAAAATTTCTTTCGTCAATATTCTTAATGTCTAAAATGTTTCCATTACATTTTAAATGACATTTCATAAATTTTTACCACGTTATTTTGCACTCTGATCTTAAAGTACATTGAATTATTTTGATTGGGTTTGTCTGCGTTTCTTTTGCAATTTGAATTATCATATACCAATTTATGCTTGAACTTACATTTTTAAATGATATATAATGTGACTCTGAATCACAGTATATTAACTATCGAAAAAGCAAACAATAAAGATGCCACATTTGCAATAAAATAACCTTTATTTAAAATCATTTCTCTCTTATTCTTTGTTTTAGACGGTTAGTTTGTTTAACTGGATGCCTCAAGTAACACTGTTCATACATGTCGATAAAATCCGAAGTAGAACCCCTTTTTTCTTTTGAAAATGAAAATTTGAAGATATTGCAAATTTTTAAACAAGGTAATAATTAATAATATCAGATCCTATGGAACAACCTGGTATAAAGTTATGCCAATATTAATGGTGTTAATCATCTCTACTTGTAACCCTCTTTGTTCCCCTTTTTTCATTAAACTGAGACCAGATTATTCATCACTGATAATTATATTCGATTTTAAAATAAAAGAGGTTGCCTAACCTATATCCAAGGGTTTATATGATCAACAAAAAAACATTCAAGCAGTAAGTATTTCACAATTTTTATCAAAGGTTAAATTTGTTGTTTGTTGATAAATGTTGGCATCTTTCGTTGTTTAGCCTATGACCCTTGTGACAGACCACAACACAAAGTAACATATCTATACAATTGAAACGGAATTTTAGTAGAAGAATTGAAAAACAGTTTCGAGTAAAAGATTTATGTATTATGAAGATACGCAATTTCAACTCTGAAGTATCATGTATTGCTCAAATAACGTTCAGCGTTTTCCCCTTGTTTTAAGATATCCAACACGATTATCTCAAAAGCACATATCGTATGATGCTACATATATAGATAATCAAAATAATGTGCTTATTGCAGTATAGAATTGTCTGCAGAGTTTAACACTATCTTGAGATTCCATGACATCGATGAATTATTTTCCTCGGGATGGAAATATCGAGAATAAACTGTTGACTTATGAAATGATTGAATATACATGATAATGATTGTTAATTATTGTTATAAATGAACTGAATACAGATATTTTTCATCTTAAGATTAAATGTTGCTATCCAAACATCACGTTTCTTCATATAATATCTGTTATTCCGCAACAGAGATAAGAAGAGTGGTAATTTTTACTTGCATCATGCTTTAATGTCACTAAAATCATTCGAGCTGATGTCATAGTGTTGTGATATCCGACCTTTTGACATTTATCTCTCTTAAGAGAAATGAGTCTTCAGGCATTCATAACCTGTCGTGGCGGTTGCTTACTTGAGTACCTTTTCATCAAATAACAACGTTGTTATGTATACAATTTCTGAACAGCACGTTTCATGTCTTCAATTCATTGTTATATTTTTCTCTCATAATTACAAATGGTGTGAACTGGGTTATAGTTGATAATTCCACTGTTTCAAAATAATTCAAATGTAAGATTTATTTTATTGTTTGTCTGCGAAGCATTTTAGAAGCTGGTTTGGTGATATTATTTCATATTTGTTTCTCATAACTAATAATGTCATGGTCTATTGTCAATTCCATAAATAAAATGTTATTCCTATTTCAGTGTCAAACCAGTCTATATTTTAAAAGAGGTATTATTTCACATGCTATAGCTTTAATTGACGATTCTGTTATTTTCAGTTTTGCCATTAATGTATGCATTGAATTTTTCGTTATGTTTGTCAAATTTTTGAAATCAAATTTGTGTAGGCACATAACATAGGCACAGAACATGTTCCTGCATTATTGCTTCAAATTTTAAGATACATTTTTGTCAGCAGAAGTGTATAGATATTTACTGTTTTTACTGAATTTATTAGGTGATAAAGATCACCTAAATATAGTTACAGAGTTGGTCATAATATTTAGTCCACCTGGTATATAGCAAACATGAACAAATTAATTGAATTGGTTTTTAAAAAAGATTTAAATCAGAAATAAAAAATTATATACAGAAATTATTGACGTCGTTTACTGCCTATATTAAATCTAGATGCTTTTGTATCATATTCACTATACCCTCTAGATATTTTGAACTTGATATGTTTGCAGACAAGACACATTTTGCGCATTAACAGCTGACATGGTAGAACTGTGAAGTAATGAGTTGATCAGATACAAAATAGTTTGGTAACATTGTTATCCCTTCTATCGAATTAGTATTGAGTTTCTATTTCAGTGCAAAACAGACACTAGAAGTATTCCAGATCGGCCTTGGACACATGTACATACATGAAGTCCGCCAGATTAAACTTCAAAAGATTCCTGATTGTAGATACTAAACAAGGTTTGAAGCATTTTCGAAATTAAATGCAATTAATAAACTTAATGATAGAAGCACCCAATTTGCTACTTAATGCCTGTCATTTTTTTCTTAATTTCATAATTAATATTCAAATGCCTTTAGAGTGATGTCTTATCAAGATTCAGTTTCCCATTTTCAATGTACTGGTCAATTTAACGATATCTACATGAAATGAAAAAAATTTAAATAATTTTCAAAATAGCGGTCTACTTTTTGTATGTTATTAAAGCAGATGTCAGCACAATTGACTGCTTCACTTAGAGAGGATAATCAATAACTAATATCTGATAACAGTCGAACATGATTGATCTTAAATATATGCTACGCCACAATCTTATCTTCCTAAACCCCTAGAGACCTTAATGCAATTTCATTGATGTTGACTTCTTAAACTTCATTTTCTACGTCAATAAGGAAGTGATGTTAGAGCGAAGACCAAATAAGAAATCCCATTTTGGATTCACTTTAAGGACGTTAAATGTACCCTTTGTCATACTCAGAATCCTTAACTTTAAAACGTTGTTGCAGATATGTGATTGGTCTGTTTTTGTCTGCGTTCATACCTGATTCATAAAAACAAATGTGCTCTTTTGAATGTGATGTTTCTTCCACATGGACATAATGATCTATCTATCAATTTAAGGGGCATGGAAACATATGTAACTTTCTTAGTGTAGAGGTTATACAGTTAAACAGGTAAATAAACAAAACCATATGTAAGGAAACGAAGGAATTGTTACGAGTTAAGGCTTCATATTCCATTAGAGAGGTGAGTAAGTTATAAGATGACAACATTAATCATTTTCACATACGTGACATTTATTTCATGTCGGTATTTTCATAGTGCCAATGTTAATAAAGTGAGTAAAAGTGCAGCATTCACGAGTGGCAGACATCCGGTAATACAATACTAGCCTATTGTTTGTTTGTTTAAAAGAATGCTTTATGGAGATAACACATTTGTACAGTTGCTTCGTTCTGATGATGGATCAAAAGAAACATGTAGTCAAACATTATTCATATAGAAGGATTTTCATTTTGTTAGTAACTTGAACTGATAAATGATAAAGGAATATAGCATGGATCACTTTGAGCGAATTCACAGAAGCCTAAAATGAAACCAAATACATTGAGAAGTAACTCTCAGATTGCTTGGACCTGCATGTGCCCTTGTTACGATGAGAACCAATTATGTAAAGAATAGACTCCGAAAACTCGTCATTAGTTGTGCACGAGGTTTAGTCTGAGGGCGTTAGCCCGAAGACTAAACCTCGTGCACAACTAATGACGAGTTTGAAGAGTCTATTCTACTTAAACCTAAATTCGAAACCGGTTTGAGTCAACGCACAACTTGCACGTGAACCTCGCAACACACGTCCCTGTTTACTATTGACGAGTTTTTACCTAATGACGACTTATAAAAAGCAATCACGTGAGCATAATGTCATTTCAACAGCTACGCTCAATGAACAACACCGTGACTGAAAATGCCCCCAAAGAAAAATCATGTTATGCGATAAATGTGACATTTGTAAGTTGATGTTGGTTTATTTTACTAATGTTATTTTGTTGTTTTACTACTATTCACTACTAACAGAATCTATTAAATAGAAGACTCTATATGCTTTTCTATAAAGTAGACGTGCAATTGACAATTTTCTTATTTTAAAAGAACAAATATGTCTTTTACTAAAGCTGTTCACCACTTAAATAGGAATTGTAAGTCATACATTAAATCGTTACGAAAGATAATCATGGATATAGAAAAAATGATTTTTTGTGTGCATTTTTATGTTATTCAACGAATAAGTTTAACGGCTACATGTGTTGAAATAACAAATTTTGTTCACAAAAAGGCCTAATGATGCATAACATATATAAAGATTATCCACAAAATAGCATATTTGCCACACATTTAGAGACATGATTTAGTCCATGTCAATGCAACCAATCAAAGCAATATGCACGGGATGCACGTGCGTTGCCACAGAAACTGAAATTGACATAAAATTCAACAAGCGAACTCGTCAGAAACAGCATTTTGTAACAGGAACTAAATTTATGGACTGAATAACAAACGTTATTGTTAAAAATCATTGTATGTTTTAATGTCACCAGATATAACTATTAGGGAACAGATAATAAATAAATTGTGTTCAGTTTGCATGACAGTATTGATATTAACAGCTAATTAACATTATATCTAAAATTATTACAAGGTGTCATAAATTAAGGGCGATTTACTCTCCTGTCAATCTTTCAAAAACACCTTACTGAACAAAATGACTATTTAGCATTAAAATTTCAACTCTGTACCATGTTAAGAATATGTATGTTAATGTATTTCATCATGTTTTTTAGACTTAATTCCCTTTTTGTATTTCTATGCTATTCACTCCGTAAACCGGAAGGTTGTCGGGGAAAAGGACCCGAAGAAAGATTTGAGAGGCAGTGTTGAGCGATTGAAATACTCAATATAGTATATTTTATGTGAATTATTGAGGTTTCTGAGGTGTTTTCCCTTTTTAAGACTTTTGTGATTTTATTGCTCTTATGCTTAATACTTAACAAGTTTCATTTTAAAAGCTATAAAACTCTTTATGAAACAGCCCTATTTCATCACTTGAGAACAATCTAAGTTGTTTCAACATAAGTAAGAATTACATTTTCAATCAAGTAATAAATAAACGCCAAATATCATTTCATTTCTATTTCCGTGAGTTAAAATTAAAAATATAGCCGATGTAAGACAATCTGTATAACTTAACTATTTGTATGTATCAAAACGCTTTTATCATTTTATTTGAGGTTGCCCATAATAATATTATGTGCGCTAAATCAAAAGTTTTCTGTCCATCATTGCTTCATTTATACCCGTGTTACTAGTCTAAGAATACACCGATGACTATGGTTCAATTCTGATATAAAAAAATTTGAAACGGAAACATTTTACTTAAAATTTAACAGAAAATCTGCTATTGGAAAACCCATGATATTGAAACAGAAATCTTCATTTTACTTTCCTCTGAAAACACGTTCTCCCCAAGGGTGTACCTATTCAACTGCAGGCAACTCGTGGCACGTGCAGCACGTATTTCAGTTGAGGTGTAATCTGCACGTGCAACTCAAGGTGCGCCTGGTTCTGACGGTTGTTAGGTAATTGACTATTGACGAGTAACAACCAAATATTGACGTTTTATTATAGATATTGACGATTTTTTCTTGGATATTGACGAGTTTCTATAGTCCTACATACTACTTTTGACGACTAATTTAGGTTTAATTAAGAGATAAAAGTCAACATGGTTTATATGCAGCAACAAATCAACATTATTGTTCAAATAAATATAACAAAACTTTCACGTTTATTTACACATACATCACAGTTTTAAATCAACTCACATTACACTCGTATTACGATGTATAAGAAAAGACTTAAGATATTGAGTGGTGTAACAGTATAGATCGAGAGAGACCACAAGGATAGATTCATATAAAGTGTTAGTGAGTGAGTGAGTGAGTTATTGTTTAGCGCTGCTTGGGAAGTATTGCAGCCATTAGCGGCAAGAAAGTTAATGAAATTGCCTAAATTTGAAAATGATTGCAAAAGCAGATAATGAAACAGCATGAAGGCTGTAAATCATCAGCATCATATCACAAAGTTGTTAAAAGCTGATACATAATTTAGAAGGTTATAACTTATCAACAAGCTCGATTTCCTTAAGAAACTCTAAAATACGGTGTTTCGGTGTTAACCGAAGTGTTAATAAAGTTGTGAAATGGAAATATTAGGGTAAAATGTTTTCCTGATTTGGGCTGTGTCCCAACACTCCATATAAAGTGTTAGATGAAGCTTTACGCAAACACTGAAAAACAGTAATCCCTTGTATGATAAGGTAGGATCCAATCCATATCCAAGTGCTTGTCTTTCAAACACAATGAATATAATAATTTTGGAATTGGTTTATCCGTCGCTTTATCTCACGTAGGTCCTAATGTTCATGGTATACGTATATGTTCAGGCATAAAATAAACTTACTTTCTTTCATTACTATTCTACACTTAGATGTTACACTTGTCATTTATAGGACCGATTTATCCATTCTCATGACAAAACTGTCCTGGTGTAATTGTATCAACACGAAAGCAGACAGTTGGGAAACATTATCAACTTGATAATTGAATTAGTACTGGGTTCCTGTCTCAGGATGGATTAGATACTCATGTGGTTGAGGTTTAAAATAGTACTAGAGAGTACACAGGGATAGAGGTATTTAAACTGCAAACTTAACTCTTAAAAGCTTCAACAAATAGTGATACGAGAAGGTTAACAAATGCAAACCAGTTTCCCAAGCATGCAGACTCTAAACAAGATTTGATCATCTCAGGAAATCTTTTTAAAATTCAATATGATTTAAATCTATATTTCTACACATTGCTCGGGATTTTTGTGGTCTTACATTTTTGTCTGATAATTTGAAAAAAAAAAACAACATACATTTAAGAAGTTGATGGTTAAGCTAGGCTTCTTTATGTCAATGAAAATAGAACGTGTCCATGTAGATGCTAACCTGTTGACAGACTATACAAGGAAACATTCTATTCATTATACAAATTTAGTTGACTTTCCACACAAATTGATTTTGTCATGTTTTTTTCATTTTTCGTAATAGCGTCTGTAATCTATCATTGATTGTTATAATGACAATATATTCATTATTTTGTCAATGATTAGGTGCATGATGTTGGTTATTTCTCTAGAGTACAAAACTTAGAAGTGTATTATCGATCAGATGGAAATAGGTATTTATATGAGCTATAGTTACTTCGGTTGGCTTTATATATATGCTTCAATGTCAATAAGAGGCTCCAAAAATAAAAGTTTTCACCTTACAATACGCTATAAACGAATGAAACCTGTAGATCTCTTTCCTATGAACATTTAGCGGAAATTACGGGGGGGATTCATTGTAGTTTTTCTTTTGTAATTATTGTTATTATATCTTTTTTTAAATATATTATGTTCACTCTAAACATATAAATGCTCTAATGGAAACCTTTCAATACAGACATTCAAAGGAATTATTTGTTTGTGTTTTTTATTTTGCCTCGCTATCATTCGTTCTCTAACATCTTAAAGATGATCTGGTTAATTATGGTTTAAAGAACAGCAATAGAAGAAAGTCAAATAAAAAATATGAATAAAGTGTTAAGATTCATTCAGTTGGGAATTTGTCAAACGAGGGTCAAAAAGTTCAATCGAGTTCCCAATTTTAATCTAATTAAACTAGCATCAAATCAACACATGTCAGGTTTGATTGATTTTCGAGACAAGATGAAAAAGTCTGTATTTTCCAATTTCATTCGACCTGTTAATCCTTAATGCAATTAAGCTGCATGTCTAAACTTGTGAGATTCGTATATGACTGCTATGGGAGAAGGGAGAAAGCCCGCAACACAGTGTGGCAGTGCATTGCGGTAAAACCTGCGAACATCGACTGGAACTATCGAACCATGGCATTGCACCCAAACCTAACTGGGTGTAGAACAGTCCTCTACTGTTGACAAAGTTACCGGGCCCAAGGGGGGATTTGATCCCCAGATCTCCTGATTTGTTGTCTGCTATTTGGTAAAAGAAGAGTGGTAAACTAATTATTGAGTGAATGACTGAGTTTTAACTTAAGGTGTTATCTGCAATATTTCGGCTATTTCACACCTTGTCATTGAAAACTGTAGACTGATTAATGATAGTCGTACATGTACAAGGAACATTATTTGAACCTCGTTAACACAGTTTGCCCTTTGCCCAGTTCATATTTCTTATTTATATCAGATGTATAAGTTTTGCATTTTCACAACTTCGTAACGGAATATGTTCTTTGATTGTTTTGGAAAAGGAATATTTCTTTCACAAAAGATATACTACACAGCCTTTTTAAATGTATCATAATAAACATCATGTCAATAGAAGTCCACTATTTAAAAAAATAGTTCATTGTTGTATATATGTATTAATGATATCAAGTAATACTGGTTGAAGCACACATAATATGAAATTTTAAGTCTTATAAATTTGAGAGAATATATTTGTCCAGTTACGTATTGTCCAACATGTCTAGATACAGACTTGTTGATGCATTAAAGTGGTTATATACTGAAGTATTTATCACCTGAATATGACACTGATTAAACCATTATTGTTCAAGCTGCATTACTTCAGGTGATCGCCACGCATAAGAATGATATTGAACAATATATCTGATAATCATTTCGAAATATGATAGTTTTATGCCTTCTTTGTCTGATAGACTCGTGTTTATCTTCATTGTTATATTACCTAGTCTACCTGTGAAATTAACATACTTATAGACGGGGCTTTATTATCCTTGTTATAATATCTAGTCTAGGTGTGAAATTGCCATACTGTTATTACTAAGATGCAAAATGTCTGTTACTTTCTTAAGCATACACCTGCTGTTAAAATATAGCACTGGTCGAAACACATTAGAGGACATGGATCAGAAGATTTTAAAATTTAAAAATCTGAAATGTGCATTCATGACCTTGATTCTTTTAGATATCACATAGAGAATGAAATCTGAAAACAACTTACAAATGCTTATTGAGTTGATATATACATGTATGATTTGAATTTCATCATGTTTAAAGAGTAGTTGACAGCGGTGCAATCTTTAGTTAGATGTCTCTTCACACCTGACTGGATTGTATCATTTTATTATTTGATTTAACGAGTCTACTTAGGGAGATGATTATGACTCTGGTGTTTACTGATGTAAGTCAACATACAATGTATATATTACGTTTGTTCTACTGGGCTACATATTTCACTCCAAACTCTTATCTTCGTAAAACAAATTCCTGCTATTTGAAAACTAACCATTAATAAATATTTATCTCTATGACCTATTGTACAAGCTCAAAATCATGGTACATTATATTCCCTCCATTGAAGCTTTTCCTTACAAGTTCTGCAAGATTGATTATCGTTATCTTTTTTTTTCATGTACTCTTCGCTTATAGAGAAAAATAGTCATAAAAACCAAAAACAATTTAAAAACTGGATTAATATAAAACAAGAGAGTCAATTTTTCATATTTTTCACTGCAACCAACAATAAATTAGTTTGAAGTGAAGGGTTGAAGTTTCGACTTCTTACATTGTTAACTTGATTAAACTTCGCAATCAATGCGACAAGATGTTAATCTAAATGTCCTAAGAGCCTAATATGTTTCTGCAGGATATGCATTTGATTTAAAGCATGAACTTTAACTTTAAACTTTAGATTGAACTGGCATGAACGATTTCATCTTTCCTGGAATGTGAAATTGCAAAATATCAAATAATCAATGTATTCAAGGTAGTCTCAGTGAAATTCTATTTGTGCAAGACATCATTTTATTGATAATGTATTTGAAAATTAACGAAGATGCATTGATTCTACTAATTAAATATTTTGATTTTGTACAAAAATGTCTTGAACGAATGCTCAGTTGTAAGACTACACCAACAACACCCAGAATATACATCCGATACACCTACGTGCATCACAAATAAGTAATTTCAATGTTCAAAAATGTGTTATATGAGAAACAAGTAATGTATTATTAGATTTGGTCACTGACTATGAGATGATATACATAAGCTATACGCAAAAGTATTATCTCAGGTGGTACAGTCAGATTAATGAAGGAAAAGATATGTAAAAAGCTTATATAAAATTATTTAAAACATGTAAGCTAAAACCTGTTTTAGAGAATATTTGTGATTATGGTTTGACGTAGTGCAAAAAAGGAGAATATTTACTGTAAATGTTTTGATTTTGAAAACATCTGTACTCTTCATTTGAATATTAAAAGTGTCTGCTCTAAAAACAATGACATGAAGACCGAATTGAAAGCGTTTACCTTTACTATTGATTACCAATTATTATTTAACTGACAAAAGAAAAGAAATTTGTTACAACTCGATGAAAATAGAAGTTTAATGTCTGGATACTTTAAGAGACACTTCAAACCAATGTCACGTCAAATCAATGTCATGATTGATACCACTTGATCATGATACTAAAAGATCCACTTCCAACGAATGTAATAAGTGACTAGGTATAAAACAAAAAAATATACAAGTTGTCAAGGAGGTTTCATCTGATAACGTTTGAGTGAATTCAAACAACTATAACCCTCACCTAGATGTGTTAGAAATCACATCTTGTCTTAATGAGGAATACTCGACCATCTGATTGTGGCTCTCAATTATAGAGAATTATCTCTTGATTCTTTCAGTCACTCTGGATTACCACTTCAGCTGTGATTGCAAGATGGTCACAACGGTCAGGATGGTCGTGATAACCTTATTAATTTAAACTCCCCCTCGAAACTCTTATTGCTGATTGAAAAACAAATAACGAAACAAGATGATGTTAAATGGTCTTGGTCTTTCGAAATATTTCAAATTTCAAAGTCAAGTCGTGACTCTAAAAAATCATGCGAACCAATTTCAGCTTCATGTAAAGGGTAATGTAACATACTAATGATCTGAAACGTTTCTTAAATGGCATGAAGACATGTATCATTAAGCCGAATTGTAATAATCATCCCTCTGGCGACTGTTTACTGTTAAATGCAATAAGAATGAAATGTATTCAACATAAGATTCTTTGATATAGTTATGGCCGCCTCTACTGTTTATCCTTTCTTAAAGATCCTCTCAAAATACAATATCGACATTATTAGTTTTCGGATCTATCTACTTGTATATTGCTTGGAAATTATTAAAAGTATATGTATGTACATGAATCTAATTAAAAGAAATAAAGACCTTAAAACATTCTGTCTACTTTTTGTATAAAACAGTGAAATTTGCCAGTTAAATGAGAGTTTCAAAGGTATAATATGTCCAAGCCACTATGATGACCTATCTAATCATTTTAAAAATTCCAATTTTTTACGTTTTCTGGATTTTATTTACATCTATAATAACGTGCAAAGAAATATTCATTCGATTCCATTATATCATTTTGTAAACTTTAAGATAATCTAAATTATGTTATAGTTTATTTCAGTAGCAATAAACATATTTTAGCTGTTTAAGCTCAATACTTAGCCAGGAGACACCTGAAATTGTCTACTATTCTGTCTTTTCCCGACCTAATATAATCGTAGAAAAGGGTACTAGGTCAGACGTATTACCCAATTAGCATGTCTGTGTGTCCATTAAATCATTGTTAGGGAGGGTCTGTGTTATTTGATGTGACAAGCCGAAGTTAATAGTGTGCTATATTTACATTCTCTCGGGTAAATGATGGACGTTGGTCCTGTTTGTAATACGATAATGATGACATATATTTAAGTTTTACAGATTCATTGTCAGACTAAGCGTTTCCTCTTTTCTTGCAAATCATCACCTCCTTTAGATTATTTGTAAGATTTTCGAGGAATTATACTCATACTTCTAATTTTAAAGTGCATCTGAAAAGATCAACTTCATTTAATGACTATTCTTAGGAAATTTTATTAATATCATGAAGTGATTAATGCTTATCTAGTTTTATTCGTATAAAGAGGGAGACAAAGAGCATAGGAATCCTATCAAAAATGTATGTAAAATCATGATAGATAAGGTCAATTCTAGTAAATTTGGCTGTGACTAATGTGGTTTTTCAAGTCTTTCGGATACAACATCTAATCTTAAGCGAAGTTTATTATTGCCTATATAAATGAAGAGAAATATAAGTGTGAACCTGCTTACCTAGTTTGATTCGTTCAAAGAGTAGAGAGAAATCATAGGGGTCCAATGAAAATTGAATGTAAAATCATGATAGATATGGTCAATTCTATTAAAACTTGCTTTGACAAATGTGGTTGTCCAAGTCTGTTGAACATATTTGGTGAAAGATATGCCAACACCTAATCTTAAGCAAAGGTTACTATTTGACATAAATGAAGAGAAATGTTAGCCTGAACTTGCCCTTGTTCTAACAAGGCCTAATGCATACTGAAAGGAGGTGATCTTGAGAGACATTCTATTGAGAGTTTAATGAGAAGTTTGATAAGGAAGGGCTAAGGATGGACACATCTAATCTAACCCAGTCACGTGATACATTCCCAGCTGAATGGTCTTGTCACTCAATCGTGATGTTTCAATTTCAGTCAAAGAAAAGAGAGGTATCCTCATGAGGTTATTTGTGATTGACAGGGTATTGTCTTGAACCTTCATGAATTATAAATAATGTATCATCAATTATCAATTATCATTATTTAATATACTCTCCTCGATAGTTAACAATATGCCCGATTATCCTAATCTGTCTAATTCCGACAACCTTCACACAGAGTAAAGATGGAGTTATCGCCGCTCTAACCTGTACCGAATACTCGCCACCAGGTGGCCAACCCTACGTCATCATTGCTTTTCTGTCGGCCATCAAGTACACTTGTGTTTTTGGTGGCTCTGAATTTCGATTTCAATAAACCTTTTTTACTTACGGTATTCCTGCTTTCACTTGCGATTTCGTGTCGTTGCGAGACCTAGCTAATTCTGTCGAGGCAGTTAGCGTCTCTCTTCGACGGTAACTTGGGATTGTTTTGACTGCAGTTGCCTCTGTCAACTGTTGTCTATTTCAGCCGTCCCGAGCCGCACGTGCTTTTCGTGCCGGGTCGCTCAGGCTTGTGAGCTCTGCTGGCCTTTCGGTAGACCTCCCGTCCTCCGCCTGGCCGTTAGCGCTTGCCCTGGACAGCGCCTGCCTACTGTTGCGTCAGGCGCCCTACCGCCTCTCGCTAGCGCTTCGCTTTAGCAGGCGGCCCGTTGGAAGCGCCTGTCGTTGGACAGCGCCTGGTGCTAGGCGCACTCCGCCTCACGCAAGCGGCGTGCCTTGGAAGCGCCTGGTGCTTGGACAGCGCCTGTCGCCTGTCGCCTGCCGCCTGCCGCGTTAGGCGCTCTACCCCCTCTCGATAGCGCCTGTCGCCGGTCGCGTCAGGCGCCCTACCGCCTCACGCTAGCAGCGTATCATTGGAAGCGCCTGGTGCTTGGACAGCGCCTGTCGCCTGCCGTCTACACCCCCGTCTTTACTCACGCTCTCTCGGCGTGGTGATACGGGGATGTCGGATCCTTACTCAGGATTCTGTGGTGGGTGTGGATCCAGGAAGTCGGCGCGCTTCGATCCACACTCGCTCTGTCGCCTGTGCCGCAATTTGTGCGCCGAGTCGGACAGGTGCAGAGAGTGTGAACACCTCTCGTCCACGGAACACCGTGATTACCGCGCGGCGGTAAAAAAATCTGAGACACAGCACAAGTTGAGGGTCGCCAGGCGCCCTTCCTCGTCCTCTTCCGCTACCGCCGCCGCGGGCGCCGCCGATGACGCCTCCCAGGGCTCCGACCTGGTCATCTCGGAGGATGTGACCGAGTTTGATTTCTCGGATACAGGCGGGAGGTCCGACAGGGATTTATCCTCGGACAGACACGCTGGCGGTTCCCCTCCCACGAGCGGGGTGGACCGATCCCCCCTAAAAGAAAAGAGAGGTATCCTCATGAGGTTATTTGTGATTGACAGGGTATTGTCTTGAACCTTCATGAATTATAAATAATGTATCATCAATTATCAATTATCATTATTTAATATACTCTCCTCGATAGTTAACAATATGCCCGATTATCCTAATCTGTCTAATTCCGACAACCTTCACACAGAGTAAAGATGGAGTTATCGTCGCTCTAACCTGTACCGAATACTGGCCACCAGGTGGCCAACCCTACGTCATCATTGCTTTTCTGTCGGCCATCAAGTACACTTGTGTTTTTGGTGGCTCTGAATTTCGATTTCAATAAACCTTTTTTACTTACGGTATTCCTGCTTTCACTTGCGATTTCGTGTCGTTGCGAGACCTAGCTAATTCTGTCGAGGCAGTTAGCGTCTCTCTTCGTCGGTAACTTGGGATTGTTTTGACTGCAGTTGCCTCTGTCAACTGTTGGACAGCGCCTGGTGCTAGGCGCACTCCGCCTCACGCAAGCGGCGTCCCTTGGAAGCGCCTGGTGCTTGGACAGCGCCTGTCGCCTGTCGCCTGCCGCCTGCCGCGTTAGGCGCTCTACCCCCTCTCGCTAGCGCCTGTCGCCGGTCGCGTCAGGCGCCCTACCGCCTCACGCTAGCAGCGTATCATTGGAAGCGCCTGGTGCTTGGACAGCGCCTGTCGCCTGCCGTCTACACCCCCGTCTTTACTCACGCTCTCTCGGCGTGGTGATACGGGGATGTCGGATCCTTACTCAGGATTCTGTGGTGGGTGTGGATCCAGGAAGTCGGCGCGCTTCGATCCACACTCGCTCTGTCGCCTGTGCCGCAATTTGTGCGCCGAGTCGGACAGGTGCAGAGAGTGTGAACACCTCTCGTCCACGGAACACACGTGATTACCGCGCGGCGGTAAAAAAATCTGAGACACAGCACAAGTTGAGGGTTGCCAGGCGGCCTTCCTCGTCCTCTTCCGCTACCGCCGCCGCGGGCGCCGCCGATGACGCCTCCCAGGGCTCAGACCTGGTCATCTCGGAGGATGTGACCGAGTTTGATTTCTCGGATACAGGCGGGAGGTCCGACAGGGATTTATCCTCGGACAGACACGCTGGCGGTTCCCCTCCCACGAGCGGGGTGGACCGATCCCCTGGCAGGAGGTCCTCTCCTGACACCGCTTCCTCAGCGGACCCTCGGCGGGCCGCCAGGAAGAAGGAGAAAAGGAAGCACAAGAAGAAGAAGAGGTCGAGGACCGCCTCTCCCCCTCCTTTTGACCAGAAGAAGCTGACAGACGACATCATGTCCTCAGTGAAGGATCTGGTCTCTTCTATGTTCAACACTAGAGAGCGAGCTCAGGCCAGGGTCGAGGAGGAGGATGCATTTCCTCCGACCTCCCCTGAGGCGCCATCCACTCCTAAGAGGAGGCGAGTGGTGGTGATTTCCCCAGCCGCCACCCCCTCGGACCACGAGACTCCTCCTGCTAGTGACCGAGAGGGGGCGCGCCCTCCTCCTCCTCCAAGACTGGAGGCGTGTCCTTTCAGGGAAGGGGTCGGCAGGACAGAAGTCGCGGCTTCAGTGCCGGCCCCTCTCCAAAGCGCACTCCCAAGAAGGGAATCCAACGTGGTAAGGGTCGCGCCTACGGGGGTCCCCCCAACAGGCAATGACTGGACACCTCCGGACCTTCCACTGCAGGCGGTCCCGACCCTGGACGGTCCAGTGGGAGGCCGTCTCTCACACTACGCTCCCAACTGGAGACAGTTGGATCTCGATCCTTACGTTTGCAAGATCTTGGAGCGGGGCTTCCGTATTCCCGTCTTACGCCGCCCCACGCTGACCTGTTCTCCTACAGAGCGGCCGCTGGATCCAGATCGGCTCGCGCTGACCTTGGAACAGGTGGAGACTCTAATCTCCAAACGGGCGGTGGAGGAAATCCCGCTCCAAGACCTTTCTCAAGGCTACTACTCTCCGGTGTTCGTCGGACCGAAGCGAGAGCCGGGAAAATGGCAGCTGATCCACGACATGAAGGAATTCAACCTCTCCTTCCTAGATCCGCCGCCATATTTTCGACTCTTGACAGTGCCGTCAGTGATGCGATTACTGGAGCCCTTGGACTCGATGATATCCCTCGACCTGCAGGACGCGTACCTGCACATTCCCATCTATCACGGGGATTGCAGGTACCTACGTTTCGTCCTAGCGGGTCGCCACTTTCAGTGGAACGTCCTTCCGTTCGGGATCTCGTCGGCTCCGTGGCTGTTCACTCGAGTGACCCAACCCATCGTCCAATACCTCCACACAGTGGACGTTCAATTCGCAATGTATTTGGACGACGGGTTTGGTCACAACAGATCCCTGTCTGTTCTGGAGGCTCAACGGGACTTTGTGATAGCGTTGTTCAGGCGGCTGGGGTGGCTGGTCAATCTGGGGAAGTCAGACCTGCAGCCCTCGACGTCCTTGGTGTTCCTGGGCGCCCGCCTGGACACCGCTATCTACAAGGCCTTTGTGACTACGGAACGGATGGAACGTTACCGAGATCTCCTGGAGTTAGCACTTCGGGGGCCTCTGTCTCTACGCCAGTGGCAAAGGCTGCTAGGGTTCCTGAGCGCGACTCAACACTTCACCCGAAGGGGAAGGTTACAACTCAGGCCC
Source organism: Steromphala cineraria (assembly GCA_916613615.1). Taxonomy (NCBI): domain Eukaryota; kingdom Metazoa; phylum Mollusca; class Gastropoda; order Trochida; family Trochidae; genus Steromphala; species Steromphala cineraria. The sequence goes on from OU744720.1 coordinate 46,942,869, forward strand.
CTACAGATCTTTGTAAACGTACATGTCCGGGAGAAGGCGTGTCGTCACGTCTTCTCCATTCCTTTGGAACTCAAACCGCACCTCTCCTGGTGGCAGCAGGAGTCCAACGTGTTGGTGGGGGTTCCTCTCAGGGAACCGCCAGCAACACGTCACCTATTCGTGGACGCCTCCACCCAAGGTTGGGGGGCTCATCTCGATGCGGAGCAAACAGCGGGGGTGTGGTCGTCAGCCCAAGTGAGACGCCACATCAACGTACTGGAACTGGACGCCATTCGATTGGCAATCGACCATTGGTCAGGTCAGCTGCGGGGGCAGGTCCTGTGTTTTCACACGGACAGCTCAGCGGCGGCCTGGGCCATCAACAAACAGGGGTCGACCAAAGCAGACTCTCTCCTGCAGCTGGTGATGGTGCTGTTTCGCCTAGTGGACAGTCTCGAACTCTCTCTCCGTGCGGTGCACATCCCGGGAGCCAAGAACGTCCTCGCGGACGCCTTGTCTCGCCCGGACAAACCTCCATCCACGGAGTGGATGTTGCACCCGATAGTGTTCGAGAGTCTATGTCTGAGGTTCGGCAAGCCTCACATAGACCTCTTCGCGACTCGGCTCAACCACCAGCTGCCGACGTACGTGTCTCCTGTACCGGACCCGTCCGCGTGGGCTCTCGATGCGCTCGCGTTAGAATGGGAGGGGATGGTCGCTTACGCCTATCCCCCTCCCGCCATCCTGAGCCTCGTGGTGGCGAAGATACAGGAGACGCGGGTGCTCCAGCTACTTCTGATAGCGCCGCTGTGGCCAGCCAGGGCCTGGTACGTTCCCCTCCGGAGGGCGTGCCTCCTAGACCCGGTCCCCCTTCCTCTAAGGTGGGACCTTCTGACGAGCAGACCGAGCGGGCGGGTTCACGAGAATCCCCAGGCTCTACAGCTTCACGCTTGGTTTGTCTTCAAAGGGGTCTGACAGAGGCAGGGTTCTCCAAATCCGTTGCCGAGGCGGTGGCGACCTCCCAAAGGCCGTCGACTAGGAATCTCTACGACGCTCAGTGGGGGGCCTTCGCGACCTTCTGTAACAAGGAGGGGTACGATATCCAGGCAATAACGGTCCCTCAGGTTGCTGAGTACCTGGTTTACCTGCGAGAGACGAGGAATCTCAAAGCCTCGTCCATCAACACCAACCTGGCGGCGATTATGTCCGTTCTCCGGAAGCGGGACCCCCAGGTGGACATCTCGGTCCTTAAGGACCTCGTCAAGACCTACCGGAACGTGGATGGGCGGAAGAAACTCAGGCCCCCAGAGTGGGACTTGGCGGTGGTCCTCAACCACCTCAAGTCGGACCTATATGAACCGTTGACGGAGACGACCGTCCTCCGCCTCACCATCAAAACGGCCTTTTTGGTCGCCATGGGGTCCGCAGCCAGGATTTCAGAGCTTCACGCTCTCCAAGCGGACCTCCTGCGTTTTGAGGTGGGGGACGGGGGTTCGGCCACTCTGGGGCTAGCGCCGGAGTTTGTGTGTAAGAACCAGGCCGCCGACGAAAGGGGTAGAACATTTTCCCTACCGTCCATTTCCGGGAACATAGATCCGACGGACGAGGAGAACCGCCTCCTCTGTCCAGTCCGAGCACTTCGGATCTATACCGAGAGGACCCGGACGCTGCGTCAGGGGAGGAGGAGACTCTTCATCCCTCATTCCCAGACCAGCGTCCGGGAGTTAGACAAGAGACAACTAAGCGTCTACCTCCGTTCTGCGGTGCTAGACGCGTACAAAGCAGCGGATCTAGATCCTCCAGCGAGAGCCAATCCGCACAAGATAAGGGCCATCTCAGCGACGATGGCCCTCCATAACAACTTAGCGGTGGCGGACATCATGGCTGGCTGTTTCTGGAAGTCAGGCCTGGTGTTCGCCAACCACTACCTTCGGGACATATCCAACGAGGACTTGGAGGGAATCAACCGGCTGGGGGCGCAGGTGTACGCCCAACAGCGAGTTCATTCGGGCCCTCATCGCAGGGGTCTCCCTCCTTCTCATTAATGTTTCTCCCTTAATAAACCCGAGGTTGATTCTAGTTGTGTGTCTGTTGTCTTTTATATTAGTTGGCGACTTCGGTTGCGGGCCCCCTCGCATGGCGAGGTTGGGCCAGGGCTACTCCGATTGACAAGTGGCCCCCCTTGGGGGGGTCTCTCTAGTTCGTCCTTGGGTCACCAACTCTCTTTCTGTAAAGATAGAGCTTTATCGCCTTAGCCTCTCGCACCCACCTCCGGCAGTGGGATTCGGGCATATTGTTAACTATCGAGGAGAGTATATTAAATAATAGTATGTTTTTGTTTAAACATCATTATTTATACTCACCGTCGATAGTTAACAATCGTTAGCTCCCACCCGGCCTCCCCTCTGTACGATCGGCGTTTTCTCTGACCGTCAGAAGAAGCAATGATGACGTAGGGTTGGCCACCTGGTGGCGAGTATTCGGTACAGGTTAGAGCGGCGATAACTCCATCTTTACTCTGTGTGAAGGTTGTCGGAATTAGACAGATTAGGATAATCGGGCATATTGTTAACTATCGACGGTGAGTATAAATAATGATGTTTAAACAAAAACATACTATTATCAGATCTTATGATTGATTTAATTTATTTTATAAAAACAATGTCAACATGATTAGAATGACTAAATGGTTCCAAGTCATGGGCCATGTTGATGAAAACTTTGTCTGACACGATATATATTCTCTATTATCCTTATGTATTACGCACTGCTTTGAGGTAAATGCGTAATTATAATAAACCTAAATCATGCCCCTAATCCCGTTCGAAAGGCTGATCGTGATTAAGGTTTTTAGCCCTTTATGTTAAAGGTCATATTCTAATATAATACATTTGAAGATATTTTAATAATACATATTTGGGTGCTCTCTGATATATGATATATCAAAGGAGGTAACCCTTACATAAATCACTTAAAAAGTATAAGCACAGAGTGCATTTAATATCAACATGTATCAATATCAATAATGTTTTTTTTCAATAAACTATAGTAATAATTTCTACCAACATTTTGTCAATAAAATTTGGGTTTCATGAACTTTTATGTAGGTATAAACATGTGATGTATATAAAAAATGTGACAGTATCAAATCAAGTGCAGCGAAGAGCGTAAAAAATGTTGTCGTTCGTAACAATTACACCTTGCATTTAAGTAATTGTGTTGATTTCATTACATGCAGTAATGAACGAAATGATTGACATGATCGAAATTAGCAAATCTAAAGGCAAGTATCACATTTGGTTAAGATACGCGAATCCATTTTTTCTACTTCAAATGAATTAAGGTGTGCACACACAAATTTTTTTTTAAAAAAGCAATTGTATTTGCTTGAAACTTGATCCTGAAAATAACATAAAATCGGTTTGAGATTTGAGAATGTGTAGGGTCGAATATAAAATTTTATCAGGCATTGATGGAAGAGCATTATGTTTCCTAGTGTCTTTGTCTTATATAGTTTACGACGTCAAGCTCAAATCGAAGTCATATAATTTGCAAATTGACTGATAACCTTAGGGCAATCAATGTTAAAAACATTTTCCCACGGTCTACTCAACTTCCCAATCAATTGAAAACATATTCTTAATGCTTAAAATCTTTCATTAGTTACACATATCTTCTGTACACGTATGAGAAATGCCTCTCACTAAAGTCAACCTACAAGGGTTTCTTCTTGGAGAATCCAGGATCTGAAAAATCTACGGATCATTTTGGTGGTCAATGATACCCAATGGTAAATTTTTTTCTCTCCTTTAACATTGTCACATGGAATATTTACCTTTGTCTTCCTAACATTAAAAAGCAATATTTAGACTTGCAGTCCTATTATCTCATTTAAAACAATATGAGTTCCCAACTATGTAGTTCGGTAGGATAAAATAGTACATATGTCATATCAAAATCTCCGTTATTTGCTGACAGTTCTTCGCGCCAGTTGCTGGGACAATGCACGTGCAAACTAATTTTGCAAGGCTGAAGCAGAATCGACATCTCTTTGTGGTTCCTGGAGTAACCTATAACAGGATTCGAAATGTGTTTGCGTCCCACAGTCCTCTGTGCAACCCTGGAAATGCCGCGTCCCTCCTTATGTTTAGTGATAAACAGATGTTGAAATGCCTTTAGGCTAATCATATCTTTCTTCATCAATCATGTTCTTTCATTTGTTTGAATGGCAGCAACTGTATGTTAGATATACAAAGAACGCCTACAAAAAGACTTATGCACGTCTTAAACTCTGATTATTCATTTTTAATGTAGTTTCGCATGATAACCGAGATTGATGATTTATGCATCATACTGATAGATGTGACATAATTGTTAATTGTTTACTCATTGTCACTAAACAAGTAATTGTTATCTGAAGGCTAGTCATAACGTTAGGTTCTTAAAGTCCTTAGTTTTCTGCATTATCAATGAATTCTATATTTATTGAAAAGGTCACTAAACTTGTTGCACATCCAACGTTGAAAAGTTCTGACAGTCATCTGTTTTCCATGATTGTTTCATTAATACTTAAATTTACCATGTAAATCTACTGAATTCGTCTTACCAATAAATGACATATATTTGTGTTCAAGGTATGATTAAACAAGTTCATCTTATAATACTTTGGAATAATCATTATTCATTTTAACAAATGGTGCGGACATCAACATATCCCGGACATAGTCCACTTCTTAACAAACTATCAAATAGGCATGAATGACATTTTCTTGACATTAAAGAGCCATTAAAACATCCTTGCAGCGCAAACACGAAAATCGTTTTTCCATTTCGTTAATCTATAGATAAGTTGCAAGTACCTTGTAATGTTTGTTGTTTCATTGCATCCAATTCCACTCTCATCATCTGATTACTGTCTGGAATTGCCTTGGTATTAAATCTAAAATTATTGACACTCCATAAACTGGCAATATGCAGAGTGACTTTCACAAAGCATTGCATATAATGTTTCTTTTATGAGTGTAAAAAGTAGAGCAAACGGTTGAGATTGATATAAGATATATAAATCATTAACATACAATTCACAACAAGTAATATAGTATAGCATACAAAGTAAATATATTTTCCTATTTGACACTTTGACGGAACACTGCCCACATACGTAAAAGTAAAATGATAAACTTAAAATAAATGTGAAAAGAACGTTGTCAAGCAAAGGAAAATCGTTTCTTCTTTTGACATTTTGATTTAAAAATAAATGACACACTTGGTACAGATAGCGTTTTTACTGTCAAACATCTATCTATAAGAATATTATGAGTGACAGAAAGAAAAATCTCTGTTCAATTATCGAAATGTCAACGACATTTGCCAATCTTTGTTAGATACAAATCGCACACTCCTATGCTTAAACGTACATGTAGGTGACATCCGTCTGAATGTCTGCAAGAAGGCGGAATTTTGTTAGAAGAAGCTTATAACCTGTCGTATTGAGCAAAGATTTGATTTTGAGAAGGTTTTAGATTTATACCATGCATTATTCATTCGTGTGCACTTGTGTTGTCAATATTGTAATATAAGAAATGTTTTGTTGAAACAATAATGTTTCCAATTAAAATTTACTTAATGGTAAAGCTTTTCACTGTCAGACTATCAACATATAGGGTTATCTAATTGATAAACGACAGAAAGTGAAAATTTTAATTTGACTATGCGGATTTACATTGTCCCTCTGTTTTATGACATAATCGGTGAACCTTGAGCAATGGGATTTGGATGTCTGATCTTATGGCATTTATCTGTCTAGATGAACTTTCAGGCGTTAATCATTCGCACTGGCAGGTTTCATCTTGATCACTGTGATATTTAATACCAATGTCAGGTGAAGAAAATTAATGTTCATCGTGTTAAGGCTAGATATGAGTATAAGTCTTGACATCATTTTCATTGTTTGGAGATATATTGATGATATTAAATGTGGTTTGGTTGCAAACATGGATTGATTTTTTAATTTTCAACTGATAATTGTATGTTAATGCTAATGTATCACTTTCATAGTATCAAAAATCTCATTACACAAGCCAATCATCCATAACAAATGATGAACATTCACATTGAGTCGATTGGCGACCATTTTGTGTGAACAGCTTAATTCATTTTGTGTAAGAAAAAGAATCACATGGCTGAACTTCATATTATATATTTGGTTTATTACAACTTCATAAAATCTAAATAAATTGTCTTTCAATCTTATAATCATCTTATAATCGTAAAGAAAATCTAAAAACCCTTAAAACGTGCTGGTGCCCTTTTAAAGATGACAAACTTTGAAATGATATAACCTTGATCGGAAGTAATTCCTCCAGGATTGTTTGTTTGGGAGATCGCCTAAAGCAGCAGTAGTCTGATTATTACGATAAAATCCAAAATCATCTAGCAGTCACGAAGACATGATGACGCTGGTTATCTTCATCCTGAATCATTACAAAATCTAGAAAAACTCAAAACCAAACAACATTTTTAAAAATTTCGTCATTCGTATTGGATTCTTTAATCGCAAAGTTTAAAAAAAATTTCAAAATTCATACTCCTTTATCAAGTATTAAGTATAGTACCATCTTAATGTAAGAATCCGTTTTCCGTTATGCGCTTCAATAAAGATTATGAAGCGTGGCTTAGGTTTGTGTAATACAGGTAACTTAGGTGTATTTTAAACATGACTGCCATAATCTGGTTTAAAGGGGGTCTCCTAATTTTTAACTTCCAGTGTTTTATTAGCGAGGCCCCGAGAGGGTCGGAGAGGGCCTCGTTAATAAAACACTGGAATTTAAAAATGTGAAGTTGGAGACCCCCTTTAATAACTAAAATGAAAGAAAATAGAAATTGTTAACCAGATCAAGAACTTTAAGTTTAAAATGTTGTTTATCACGACGAGGTTGTTATACTGAAATTCACTTCAAGGTAAGGTTATAAATACTTTCCTAACTTTGGTTAATGTCCATCGGCTGTTTAGTTAAATACTTTCTGCATACCCTCAAAGTTCTTTCCGTCATGGTAATGTCAAGACCTTTTTGATTGAAAATGCACTGATAATAAATCCTTACATGATTGTTGAATAAACTTTACCTGTCCTTTGTTCTGTATAAACGTGTAACAACAACTGCAAACAATAGAGGATCTGGAATGTTAAAGACCAACTTAATATGCAATATGTATTAGCAATCGTAAAATATTTCTAGATGATAAAGGGTAAACGAAAAAGATACCACAATTTGAAATGAGGTAACTTCATCTCATATAATTTCTGCAGAATTATATGTTTTGGAAATTCCAACAGTATTCCGGTAATATCAATTTCAATCGACAGTCTATCATCTTGCAGTAGTAAGAATTTGATGGTTTTGGCCATGTTAACTCAGAATTAATGTATTTCACAAAACTTTATTAAAAATCAATATCCATTGTCTTTCTCTCATTAATAAGCATAGTATTTGCTTAATCTCTCTTTGATTCTTGTTATTATGAAGGCGTTGAAATAAAGGGTTCGTCTCAAAACTTTACTCATAGTCAAGTTTGGTTATTAAAAAGATATCTAAAGGCACATCTTGATAAACCTGAAGAGTTTCTCAACTAGGATAGCTTGTTGTTTTATAGCATATAGTCTTTTCTGTGAATCCCCAAAGGCAATATTCACAGAATCGTTAACTAAAATCAATTTCATTTTGAAATAACTCTGATTAAAGTGACCAAAAAGTGACCTCATTTCAAGTGAGAAACACTTCATCACAATGGTTAAGAGATGAATAAAGTAGATATTCAATATGGAAAAAACAATATATTATGGTTTTAAAAGTTGTGCTGTGGTCTTCCTTAATTTCGTCTTACATGGCCGGGTGGGTGAGGCCAAGAAAAGGTGATTTATTTCATTTGATAACCTTTACCCACACTCTTGGGCATGTACAATGTACCACTTCAATATTGCAAAGATATGTACACCGTCATGTGCAAAGAAAATAATGACTTTAAATTGTATTGGTTTTTAACCTATTAAACTCTCTTGAACTTGAACTGGAACATAACTGACCTAGGACAAACTTCTTTTCTGAGGTTTTAAGTTTCAGTGATTTCATCAGACAATTGACGTAATTGATAATTTATTGGATTATAGACAAACAGTTTATCAGTTACTGATTATGTACTGTAGACGAACAAAGAATACATCAGCTTTTACAAGTGAAAATACATCAGAACCTGTTATAAACATAAAGCGTATGATACTTCAATTGTTGATTACTGTACATTTCTATTTTCTTGAAAACGTCAGACTGTGTGATGTTCACTCAACTAAGAACCTCAATAAACAGACTACAACACTAAAACGTGATAACTTAATTTGCGCTACAATCTCCAGGTAATGATAACATGCTGTCCTTTGGGTCCTGTTACATCTGTGAGATAATGAAGTTACGGTTCAAAGATTTCTCATATCTTGTCTGAAAAAGGAGGCCACATGACGAATCATGATTCGAGTGCCAAAATGCAATCAAGCGGGAATCTATTAACTGACGCTTAAACGAGAACCAGTACAAATTATTATCAAATTAGGATTCTGTTTTAATAACCGAAAGTAAATGAATCTTAAACACGTTTCCATTTCAGTACTGATACATGCAGGACGTTTGTAATTGAATTTTCAAGTGTGATTTCTATGATGCAAGAAGTGGCTCAATGTATTAACAATCTCGTTTATTTTGTTCGTCAGTATATTTTGTGACAGGTGTGGGTGGGGGTGGCGTGATGAACTGAGGACGTAAATTGGCCGTAATTGTCTTGAATCGCCCTTTCCCTAAGAATGAGACACAGTATTTGTGCCATTCGTTATATCAAATAGGAAATGACAGTGTGAGCATTGAGTTTTAACAAATTCATGTATATTGACGTTTTAAAAATGAATTGACGATGGTTTGCATTGAATCGACATTAACTACATTATTGGTGAGAGTATTTGCTGCAGACAAGCCAAATTGATAAAAAGAGTAGTACAACAAAATGATATTCTGTCTTTAACAAAAACTCAAGTTACCCTTTTCCACAAGGGTTTCAAATAAATAATCAGGAAATTACTGGTTTTCTGAAAGTCTGAAACCTTTATCTAGTCAAGTTTATTCATGGTACACAAAAAAACATATATTTTGTCTTCACAGAAAACTTAACAATAACCAAATAGGCAATACATTGTATGACGTTGGTGCAGACTTGAAATTCTGGAAATGAAAACACTGATATGCATGTATTAATGTTACTTAGCGTTCACCTGACTAAGAATAATATATTATTTAAGAAAGATAGCTACAATTCCTCCCTTTGACAATACATGATTTAAACATATTTTATTCATGAAAGAAAAACAGTACATTCATGAAAGGATTAGCCAACAAGCTCCGAGGAGCTTATTTTAAGGCTACTCCTTTATACATATTACAGTAGCGTATTAATAAATACAGATGGTAACATATTCATGTACGAGTCCAGTTTCTTAGTGGTAATGCATATATATTAATTCGTTTGTTTGCAGTCACTATCTAGATTTATGAAAGGTCAAATCGGTCAGATTTCATTATGTAAAAGTGGATAGGTTGCAGTAATGTTTGTACATCATTGCTTGTAAGCGATGAACATCCCCGTAATACCGTGTTGATAGTAATCCCCTTTGAGTAAAAATATAAGTGTTGCCTTAGTTTCGTGTATTTATTGCATGTGAAGAAATAGTGTAAAGGATTTTCTATTGGGTGACCACATAAACACGATGGACTATCAATGATATGTCTGTTAAATAGGTCTGCATTTAGATCACTACAACAGATTCGTAGGCGAGAATGGACAATCTGACATTTTCGTGATCCATAGTTAAGATCAAAGAATATTGTCCTAATTTCATCCGCGGCTAACATCTTTTTGAATTCGGATAAAGTATCAATGTGTTGAATTTCAGGACTAAGTGCATTCCATAATTTTATTGTATCGGGTAGGAACGATCTGGCATATGTAGCTCTTCTGCATTTAATTGGTCGCACATTTGAGTTTTCTCCGAGGTTGTAGTTATTAATATTTGGTGCAGTGGGTATCAGGTTACAAAGATACTGAGGCGCGAGATTATTCTTCAGTTTAAATAAGGTTGTCAGTTTGGAAACATATCTACGTTCCGCCAATGATTTTTGTTTGGTTTGTTCATATAACATTCTATGATTTGTTCCGCGAGCTGCGCAACATATCGACCTCAACATAACAAAATAAGAAGTAAAGGGTCAAACCTATTTTCAGACCCCGTCTCTATGCATCGAAAACATTTGCGTTCAAATTACTGAGCAGAAATTTGTTCAGTTTATGAAAACTACAAACACTATGTACGAAACATTTTCAATATTAAGGGTCACACTGTTTGCTTGCCACAGGCAATATGGATGAACCCTTATGAGGTGAATATGTCTTTTAACTTGCTATATGCATTTACAATGAACAATTGGAGCCCACAATGTACTATCATGATGATACTGCATTCAATTGAAACGCCTCATAATTAGACCAAAGCAAAACTATCTTGAGAGAGGATGAAATCTTTGGGTAGCTTCAGGGTGGTGAAACTGTGGTTCTGTATTGAGTAACCCTGGAGCCACACAATGATTCTTCTATAAAAATGTCAAACATAGGTTTGATCCTTAACTTCTTTTGACAAGTATATACAAGCGGAATATCAGTAATATATTTTTCTAAGAAATCTGCTTTGTATCAATTAGAATATTTACTCTCCACAGTGCGTAAAATCATATTCTTTTTAATTTAATGAATCAATTTTTTCATGCTTTCTATATTTATGTTGGGAATATTTATGATATTCTTTTAAATGCATAGATAACATAGTTTCAAACAGAAAAGTAGCATCCTTGTCTCCCTCAATTAATAACCAAGTGTGATGGTCAATATATTGAATATGAAGGTTCATTGCCTGAACTGTCATTTGGAAGACAGTAATTACATATTGGGACCTACTAACATGTACATAAGACAAATGTCGGTCTCGATGTATGTAACAATGCCACATATAAAGCAATGGAACTAAGGACTGTCTGTTCCAATTTGTCCCGTGGTTACTAACATGTTTCATGTGTGTGGAGATTGTCATATATGATTATGTTCAACGTCATTTGTCATCACAAAAATATTATTTTAGAGACGTATATTTGCTGCATTTGTTGCCTCAAATGACATCACTCGAAACTGACAGTGAGCACAAGCACTTGAGGCATTGGTATTGCTCATATACTATATATAACAAGGCTTTCCAACCTGCATTTTGATCCCCGAATAAACATATTTACAAGGTATTCTTTTGGTGACATCGGTTACATACATTGTATCGTCTGTAACATGTTCCTCCCAAATGCCTTATCTTACATTTGACATCAATCTTACACATATGTCACCCTCATAATTAGAGCTAGTTAGCGCTTAATTGTATCAGGGGAATCTTACGGCGTCATCACAAGATGGATGTGCCCATGTATAGAGTCAAGAGGTCGCGATCTCCTGTCTCATTGGTCACCATTTGTTTGTTTGGGCTTTTGGACCAATGAGAGAGGTGTGTTTTAAGGATGGTAGCATTAACCTTTTGAAAGCCTGAAAAAAGTATTTAAGTTACATATCAGTTATGAATTATTATAAATGCATCCGATTGTAATGATCAGTGTTCACAAACAATACAGGATTCAAACTTTTGACTTTATCCAAAAGCATTATAGCTTTTATGTTTTTGTCCCTTGTCTTTACACGATGGACAGATAATTCTATGTGCAAGACCTTGATATTTCATTTCGCATGGATCAAGATGGAACCTGCCTGGACGAATTATTAACGCCTGTAAGATTTCTTCACTAGACAGAGAAATGTCTTCTAACAAAACATACACACAACGCTTGTTAAAGTTCAGGTTAATAGTCTCAAGTCTAAAGTTTGTAATTTGATTTTACATAAACATTTTTCATTTAATGTTTGTGATCAAATTGGATATGTGAGGTGAGTGAGATAAAAATAAATTGAGGAACGAATATGGTGATGAGACTTCACTGACATTTGAATGAAGACCCGAATGAACATGCAATAGTTGAGTGACAAGATCCATTCAGTCAGAAAAAAAACACATTTGATTGTACTTTTACTGAATTCATTCAAATTCACATTCAAAGATCCAATAAAATTGTCAGATTCCATCATGTCAAATTGATAAACATCCTACAAAAACACACAACGCTGGTTTAAGATCAGTTTAATAGTCTCAAGTCTAAAGTTTGTAATTTGATGTTTAACGTTATTTGTTGCTTTTTAGTTTAGTTGATATGATAATTGACACACAATCGATCCCTCAGGAAATATAGAAATATCAGATATAGAAGAAAGAAGGAAATCAAAGATATTATCTGATATTACAAGGTTGAAATGACAAGCATCATAGTAGTATTGCCAGTTTTAGGTATCGAAAAGTCGTGCATTGTTTTTTATTGGGTCTTTTTTTAGAAAGTTCTATGCGCTCTAATTTAGGATATATCTAGGATAGCTTAAATGATGAAGGACATAATGGAATTCGTAACAGCAAAACAGGATTTTGTAGTTGACATGTGTGTTCATCATATCAATAGATATGTTTAACCTTATGTCAAGAGCTATTCAATATTGCTTCAACGCAGAGGAGTTAGAAGCTTATTAAGTAAAGTTGTCATTTTCCAATTCTCTAGTGACAGTGGTATGGAATGGAACAAAACTGTCTAGCGCGCCGAGGCCCTTATGAAAGTTCCATCAATATCAATAATTGTAAAGCACATTTCGAAGTCGTAATAGAAATAGAATAGAATTGAATAAAAGTTCCTATAAACTTGTTGAAGATAACATGACAATCTACAGTTAATGTAACCATCCCTGACTGATATTAATAACATTCCTCATTGTTGTCTATATAATATTTATACTTACGGTATCATTTGCTTTAGCAAAGTCGCCGAGTAGGATAGTCGAATGTTACGAATAGTCGCTATCTGTGAGCTCTTGCACAATTGCAAACAAAGCTATTAGTTTTGAAAGAAATTGATAATTTTGCGTTACCCATTGAGAAATTTAGAAAAGAGTATTTATGAAAGTTACTAAAGTTTCTATTATTTCACAACACCAATGACTTAACAAGTGTCCGGTTTACCAACTGCGCATGTTTCTTTATTTCCCGGTTCTAGCTTTTATAATTCTTTGACGATATCAAATGATGAGGTAAAATATGATTGATTTAACAATTAAACATTCTAATTAAATGGGTAAAATAGTGTTGTTTTTGAGTCTTGATGAAACGTATTTGTTTGTAAATGGCCATTTGCTCTGTTTTAATTGTTTGTTGAGAACGATACTTTTTAGCAGATGTACACAGTTCGAACAAGGGTGCTCACTCGAATGATAGTAACTCCACTGTATTAGTTGCGAAATATGTTCTTTAAGGGTACCTGTACTGAAATTAACAAGAACATATGAAATCACTTGTGAATGTAATCTAAAACATAGAACCATACTCTGACTAAAAAGTCATGGAATTAAAGAATTATTATCTTCATATTTCAAAAATAACAAATTGGTTTATTAGAAGCCCCATCTAAAGACGCTATCAGTATTTGCTATGTTTGAGCGACCCATCTCAATATCGGAGTGAAACGAGTATTATTGAGGCTAGGTTTATTTCGACTTCTGAATGAATTATTCCTTGTTTTACGGTTAGAATATGATTCTATTTCCAAAATAGATTTTTTTCTAGGTTTATAGTTTCACCGTTTCAATGACAAGGTGTTCCTCGGTTCACTGAACAATAACGTGATACATATATGTATTTCCAGGATGGACCAAAAAGCATCACAAACAATATCTACTGCACAAAATTAAAAATAATATTAATTCAACAGTAATTTTAGTAACGTAAGTGTTTATTTCATATTGGATGTATGAGTTTAAAAAGTGGTAGAATATAAGCAAACGGGAAAGAAGTCCTTGATTGTGTAAAAATGGAAGTGCACATATACATTAATAATGCATGGTATTAAACTGACAACCATCAATAATCAAATATTTGCTCGAACTATCAGCTTAATATACTCTGTGCTTCACCATCTGACAGACACTCAGACGAGTATTATGACGTTTATTCATATAATCAGATATTGTGTGACATGTTTATAGAACACAGATCTACAATGGTCCTTGACACTTCAGTTAATGACATGAAATCTATCTTTCGCTCAAAATATCCTGTATAGATAGACTGTTGACATTAACATACAATCTTCTGTATGTATGTAATCTCTTAAAGCAACATGTCAAAACAGGAGTATACTCTATTACGTTTGACATTATCCATGATACCTCATTACTATTCAAATTCTTACCCTCACTTTAAATATTTATAGCGAATAATGATTTGGGTTCTTTAGAGCTAAGTCCGTAGTTTGAAATTTTCTCTTTGATTTAAAGTTGTTTAACCATAGTGCATTGCATGCTCACATATACTTATTGGCTGTAGCAAAGTTGGGAAGTTATATATGAAACTTAATATCCCGAAATTGTCGCTTTTCACATTATTATGTATTATACGATGAGCGCTGTTAACATAACCTTTTCTGCTTGTTCACCAATCCAACCATGAATAAAATATATTTAAATCAATGTCCATTACAAAGCCACGTTGTTTTTGTTTCGGACATGCTAGCTCGATTAGGCATGATAGCTAGATAATAATAGTGATGACGATTTTCCCCATCTAATGCCAAATTTACATAATATACTGCCATAATATGCTATAATAATACATCCTCGATGTAAAGATGCTGCTAAAGCTCACATCTCGTGTCTTATGTATATTTCTCTACATTTATGCGGTTACCACGTAGTTTGTATGGGAGGTTATATCTATTTGAAACATTGTGAAATACATGTCGTTCTACAATACACGGTGATTTCTGACCCAACAGTCTTGTTTAAGGATTTGAAGTATTGCGATTTGAAAAAAGTAACATTTGCACTTGAAGTATCGCCCCTAAGAAATGTACCACACATTGGGGAATTTGAAAGATAATAAGTAATTGAACAAACAATTATTTCGTTCTGGGGTAGATTATAAAGTAGATATTTGGATGTACATGTATTAGATTCAAGAATATTATTTCAACATCAAACCATTAAACGCCATTTAAATACTAAAATAAAACTGAACAGAATTTGTACTGTGAATGACATTGGCGATGCATTCCATAATTCATTGCGTTCTCATTTTTAAAATGCCCGAGTCAAATATTTTCACTTCCAAATACATTTCTGCCCTTACAAACATGTATATCATGATCAGATCTTACTAACAGGGTATCTTTCACAGGCAAAATAAAACATTTCTACTAATGTGTTCCAAAATTCAAGGTTCGCGATATAGAGACGAAATTCTCTTCTTTACAGAAATATATTCAAAATTACTTTAACACAGTTATCCATTGTTCCTGCAACGTTTGAACATATCGAAAAACTGAGGAATTCTGTGACATGCTTCGCTGATCACGAGTATCTGCTTAAATGGTGGTAATTCGTATTATGTTTGCATTGTAATATAAGCTTGAACTGATTCCCTTCCTTAGCCAAAGTGTTCCCAAATGTATAACTTAGTTGCTAAATCATTACTGGTTTTATGTTTGCAGTTAAGATTAATTCTTTACTAAAATTTGTAAAGGGCGGATAAAAAATTTCGTATTAATGGTGAGCTCCAACAGCGAACATTACAACTTTTGAAAAACTCTGGTTACAAAAAAGTGTACACAGGAAAATTATCTTATTGATTGGATTGAGAAGTTAAACGAATATTAACAACTAAGAGGAACATACGACTCTCAAAATTTACTTTATTTGGAACACAGCTCTAACAATGGTTGTGATGCTAGTCGATTCTTTCATAAATTTTAGTGATAGAACAGGATTGACATTTTGACATACTTAACAGCGTTTTGTTCATTGAAATATAAAAAAGTCGGCTGCATTCTATGAGCATACAAAGTAACTATCCCACAACTAGATTACATCGGTACACAAGTGCAGTGTTGCGTCGCCAAGATTTAGCTAGTTGGAACACGTGTCTGTTAATATAACAAAGACCAGCGGAACTATCATGTGAATGAGTACATGTGAAAAGTGAAGAATAAGATGTATTTGTGGCACTATATTTCGGCATCAGATTTTCTCTAATGAAAGGTGGAATTAACAACTACTCATGACTGCTCACAAAGTTCTGTTGCAGTTTGATCTCGCCTGTGAAGATCTTAAGAAGGCTTAAGTCAAGATCAGGAAGTGGGTTTATTCTTGAGTTACAATAGTTCAGAGTGTATTTTAAGAGCTCTGATGATGTAAATACATGTATATGTATTATATGTAGCAGAATTTGGGAAGATCATGAGAAAAGCATTTATCAAAAATCTTAAACAGAAAATAAAAGACTGAAATGTTTATATCCGTATTTTAAATACCTACATTTATTATATTTTACTGTATATATTGTCTCTCATAAATCGCTGAGCGATTGGATGTATTTTACATGTGAGACGCAAATAAAAATTCTCTCTCGATCTCCGTTAATTTGCAGAAAAAAATAACTTGCTAAAAAGTGGATCAACATTCTATATTGAATATCAAAAGTATTTCAAAATTGTTGTAAGGCATTAAATCTAACTTTTGTCTTTCATTTTAAATAGATCTTGTTCGGACACCAGTCCCAGTGCGGCTTATGAAGCGATCATTTGGTCATGGCTGCATCTCACCCGCGGCGTCCCGACTTCTTCGACGTGGCGACGACATCTGGTTCCTAGAAGACAATTCAACACGCAATGGAACAGTGCAGATGAACGACCAGTTCAAGTGTTGTGTGTTGACTACAGAGGGAAACCTGGTGCTATACGAGCATCTCCAGAAGCAGGTATACTTCAATCCAAATGTAACTATTGTGCGCGGACTCAACTAAACGTTATAGTATGATGACCATATTCATTCATTCATTGAATGAATATGGTCAAAGGACAGCTTCATCCTGCAGCTGTGCGGAGCTTCAGCGACGAGGACACCAGTGCCAACCCCGACTGGGCCTTATCTAGAACATGCGAAGACAGTGGGGCAGACGACACGAGCGTCTCGCGAAAGCGAAAAAGGCAGAACACAAAGGTAAGTATGTCACATTACACATTACTATCATTAATATCATAATGAATATAATTAAATGAAGCATATTCATCTTCAGTGAAAGTAATTCCGAGTCATTTAATTTTCCTTTCAATTGCAAGCAGTGTTTGAAATAAGCGTAGGCCCGTAGGCCCGTAGGCCCGACACCGACAGTTATTCATAAGGGCCCACACTTTTCAATATCTGCAGGTCCTTACAGGCTCACAGTTTTTTTTATATATGATACTGTTCCTTTCTAACAATACTTGCTGTAAGACATTTTCCCCTGCCAAACCCTCATAACTATCACTCTAAACTGATAACAGTGTTGTGTATTTATAACATACTGACACCAAGAATATCATTATTTCAGAATAAGACAAATCAGTACTGATAATGAATGCCGACAGTTTCGGAGTTGGGCCCACAGTTTTTCCTATCTGCGGATCCTTATTGACAAGCAGGTTTTGGATGCTTATTTCAACCACTGATTGCAAGTGGTCGTAATTAAGATTGGGAAATAGGGTCTTGATAAATATATAGTTAGTGTTTTTCAGACTACTTCGACTCCGATTACAAGCAAGAAGGAGACTCCAAAAAGAGGGGTGAGCATATTATTTAAAGCTACATAAATTAAACAAATTTATTTCTAGTGAGATGTTTATTTTTTTGATATTATGACACGATAATTAATTTATCGATAAATGAAACATAAGTAACCAAAATCTTCATAGCTCAGAAAAGATTGATTTTTATCTGACTGATTGTTGATACCAAATGGATTAAGCTGTAATTTGTGTATCATATTCTCCAGATAACCATCTTAGGTTATGGACACCCTGCTCCCGTAGAAATATCACCGTCAGGCCCTCCTCACCACTATCATCTGATCCACCATCCGTCTCTAGAACGCCAGAAGCTCTCCTTGCGACTGTACCTGCTGTCCCAAGTCAGAAGGAGGATTTGGCGCTCCTTCGTCGTGACGTCGATTCGCTCAAGGAGAACCAGCAGAAGATCCTGAAAAATCAAGAAACCATCCTGCGTCTTCAGTCATTGATGACTAAGAACACCACAACGCAAACTATCAACACATGCAAGACCAAGGAGAGCAGCTCTTTTACTGACCCCCGTGTCTGGGATTTGCGTCCCTGTGATATGCCTTACACATTCACGGATGAAGCTGTGAGGAGGAGTCTGAGTCAGCCGTCTACAGACCCCCAATTGTACAGGCAAAAGACGCCTGTGGGGGAAACAGATTCGCTGGCGAAGGAACTCGTGTGTCGTTTATTTACCCTGGGCGACCTGTTTGGTCGAGCCATGCACGGCAGGACAAGAGGGAAAAGTGGCTCAAGGAAGCCAATGAAGAAAGACATTGTGTCTAAAATCTTATCAACATGCTTTCAAGCATTCCCAACGCACGGCCAGCATCTCGAGGTAACAACAGCGTGCGTTAACACGATAGACACTTACAACCGTTACCTGTGGAACAAAAGACTATCCAAAGTTAACTTCCCAGCTCTGCCCCAGAAGTATATGTACTTGTAATTTAATGTTAGTGTGACCTCAATCTTGACAATATCTATTGTCCATCAACACATTTTGGAATCATCATATTAGGTATGTTAACTATGTTCAAACCAGTGAAACATTACTTTATCAACACGTGTAGAAACTTAGGAGTTGTATTGTTAAATTACAATCTATTCTCTAATACAAACGTTCATATCATTCATGAACCTTTTACCGTGATGCTTTGTTTGTACACCGCCTTATTAATCAATAGTTTGTGTGACTTTTTTGTACTCACTAGATACATGAATTATGCACATGTTAGGGACTCACAATGTTCATTGGTTGCGGTTTTGAAAGACGATTAGTCAATGGGAAATTTTCACGTTTGTAATGATAATAAAAACAACTGTGAAACATTCCTGAACACATTCAAACACAGGAATGTTGCTGATCTATAAATGAGATCCAAGTATCGAGGCAACCATGTGGATCAAGACATAACACATGTACAGTGATGTATTTGACAGTCTACCTGAATGTTTGCATGCGGTTTGAAAGTTTTAAATACACGCTACTGTATATTTGAGTAAGGCAGATTTCTGTAATAAATCGTACATAACCTCTGATTAAAAAATGATAAACAACATTTGCACTGTTTCGTTCTTTGTCTAGTAGAATGTATATCATCGTCAGTGTGAAAATGTACAAATGACCACCAAACTTGACTACCAAAAAGAACTACACTATAAACTTTATATATTACACATAAAGGACATGTATGTACGTATTTTTTTAGCGTGATTTTCGCAAAACTTGGTACTTTCTTTATTGGATAACTGTATATCATTAAATATAATTACGCTTTTTGATTGTTTCAATCCTGTTATATTAAATGTTTGATATCCGATCAGATATATATTTCACACCACATTTCTGAACCAAAACATAATCCTAGATAGTATCGAGCAAACCTGAAATATGACAAACTTTGAAATAAGATAACCTTGATCAGAAGTAATTCCTCCAGAATTGTTTGCTTGGGTGATCACCTTAAACAGTAGTCTGATTATATCAATAAAATCCAAAATAGACAGGCTATCATCTAGCAGTCACGAAGACATGATTACGTTAGTCATGTTCATGCCGAACCACTAGAAACAAATAACATTATTATTTTTTCAAGTTTTTGGTGATGACATTCATTCTCCTTATCTACTAGCATTAACTTACATTAAGAAATCGTTTCCGTTGCGCTTAAATGCAGATCTGAAGTGAGTTGGGGTTTAACATGTTGTCAGCATATTTTCCAGCTATTCAACACGTGGATGTTGCCATCGGAAAGAGAATAGGCAGATCAGGGGAAAGACTGAAAGAAAGACACAGCGAGAGACAGAAAGCAGGTTATAGAAGAAGTCACATTCAGCTTGCATAGCTCTCGGGGTCTCCGAAGCACACAAACCACCACACCACGTTAAGGTAATGAGTCTATTGGATGAATGCAGATTTGGAAAGGTGAATTAAGTTTTGTTTAGCTCATCTGGCCTGTAAGGCCTGATGGGCTTATGGCATGGCATGGCATGGTGTCCGGCGTCCGTCCGTCCATCCGTGAGTGAGTGAGTGAGGTGGTGTTTAACGTGTTTTGAACAATACGTAAACTTTGTGGAAATTCGATTTCTTCTCCAGAACCATAAGGCCTAGTAAGGTGAAACTTTGTGTACAGACTCCTTGGCTAGTGAAGATTATAAATTGTAGCTTTGGTGGCCCTGTGACCCCTAATAAGGGCCACATATGCCACGCCCTTAAAAACCTATTTTTATCTTCTTCTCCAGAACCAAAGCTGAAACTTTGTGTACGGAATCCTAAGCTAGTGTGGATTATAAATTGTAGCTTTGGGCGCCCTGTGACCCCTAATAAGGGCCACATATGCCACGCCCTAAAACCCTATTTTCATCTTCTTCTCCAGAACCAGAATCTGCATGTATGATGTTATTCTGAAACTCACTAAAAAGACATGATATAGATAATGAGGATATAGATATGTAGGAATATTTTTTAAACTATAGATTTTGATTATTTTAACGACCTTGTTTATAAATATACTTCGGCTGTTGAGTTAAGGTACTTTCTGCTTACCTTCGACGCCATTTCCGGCATGAAATGAATATATCTTTAGATTGTATAGGTTCGGAAATCAAAGCTTACATTGAGTTTGCATATACTTACCTGAACCCTGTGTATGTACAGGCTACAATGAATGTAAGCAATTAAGGATCTGAAATGTTACAGATGTATTCGAGATACAGTATGTGTTACCAAACATTGTTATT
Source organism: Steromphala cineraria (assembly GCA_916613615.1). Classification (NCBI taxonomy): domain Eukaryota; kingdom Metazoa; phylum Mollusca; class Gastropoda; order Trochida; family Trochidae; genus Steromphala; species Steromphala cineraria. The sequence continues at coordinate 46,963,952 of OU744720.1, forward strand.
TAATTACCTTGCAGGAAAAGCATATATTTCGCATTTCAAGTTTTTTGTTGTTGATAAAAACTGAATGGAACATACAAAGCGGCAGCCCCAAACGATTATGATACACAAATATTGGTGGCGGATAAAAACGTCATTATAAAGACAATCCTTACCTAATTGGATGGTTTTATCAACAATTTCGTATCACTGTCACAAGCAATCTAGCTGGAACGAGTTTCATCAACATGCCTGAATGACCAACCGGAAGTCATCAATATAGACTTTTCCATATAAAACGAAAACGCTCTTACAAAACGACACAGTACAGACACGAAGTCGGTGCGTCAGAGGCCGAGACGGGTGGCTTTGGGATTTGATAAAGATACGGGTCTGATTCAACCCAACATCTCAGAGTGGCCAAATAGAAAGAAAGACGGTAGTGTGCGCTACCCAGGAAAGGCTGGTTGACCCAACCGGCATAGCTCTCGGGGTCGCCGAAGCACACAAACCACCACACCACGATAATGTAACGAGTCCAGTGGCGGTATCATTTTGTGACCGCAGTCTTTAAGTTATTGATTTCAGGTGGGATAAAAAGACTAACCAGTAGAAACAGAAGTTGAGAAAATATCCTGTATTGGAGTGAGTGAGTTGGGGTTAACGTGTTGACAGCAATATTTCAGCGTTTTAACCCGTGGATGTTGCAATCCGGAAGAGTAGACAGACCCGAGAGAGAAAAAAACATGAGGGAACTGACGAAAGAAAGGGCATAAGAGAGCAGGTTTTGGTCTGCCTTTTAGCAGTTTACCTGTCCTGTTACTTGGGTGACACTACCAGGAGCATGTTAGCTGCAGCTGGAGTTCTCAGGGTCACCGAAGCACACAAACCACCACAGCGGAAAGGTAATGCTTTAAGTCGTGGTTGTGTAGTGACAGTCGGTATGAAGTTGCAGTCGGTATGAAGTTGATCTATGACAGGAACAACTCGCAAAACGAACAATACACGCAAATCGTCATATATCCTTCGCACGTCTAATAGGGTTACAGTGTATTTGTATTTTTAGCTCATCTGGCCTGTATGGCCCGATGGCTTATGGTGTCCGGCGTCCGTCCGTCCGTAAACTTTGTGGAATTTCGACTTCTTCTCCAGAACCATAAGGCCTAGAAAGCTGAAACTTTTAGTACAGACTTCTTGACTAGTGATGATAATTAATTGAAACTAATAAGGGGGAACCGCATTGGCCACATCTCAAAGGAAAATCAAATGTAAAGCCTGATGAGCTACATAGCCAAAGGCTCTATTTATTTATCCAATTTTGTCGTGTTTTTATTATGTCCTGCCTGAAGTCGGAACAAAGCGTGTTCAACCTGCACGTGCAAAACGTGTAACACGCTCTTGCACGGAGAAATTTGACAAGAACAGTCAACAGTCGTATGACTTAAAAAGACTTAAACTGACTATTCTTCGCCGGTTCGATTGAGCTTTTCATTTTAACGGTACACTTTTTGGCCAAGTAAAATAGATAATGAAATACAATCTTACTATTTTAAGATTTCTTGTAAGACGCATGTTGTGTACATCATGAACTACCCTCTTGGTGTTATAATAAAGCCATCTGATATTTTGTTTCTTATCATCCTCAAGGTGAAATATCACCTTTAAATACATCTATTCTAAGGTCGGAAGGTCGACGGATAAGAAGCCAGACTAAATATGAGTCGTTCTAATATCGACTTCCTCACTCCCAACTATATATTTTCCCTCATCTGCTCCATCCCTCTTTTGGATGCCACAAGGAAATTCGCGTCGACCAACCCTTCACGAACTTCCATTTATACAAATGGAATTTTAGCTTCGGTTGTCACGTGACATCGGAAATCGAGCATTTCCGTAGTTTCATGCGCAATCCATGCTGAAATGACATGACACCCTGCCATGACCAATCGAGTGAAAAATCGTTTACCCTATAGAATGTATATTTTGAAGGAAAATCCTCTAACCTCAGAATCGGATCAAGTCACGAAATCTTGATCAATCCCCTGTTTCAATTCACCAATTTGTGGTAAAAAATTGGGGATGTCTGTATGCAATCAAAGTTAGTTTATCAATTATCGACACTGTCCTAAAATCATCATTTTTGCTACTGAATCATTGCCAAGGCATTGTGACATGAACCTCCTTCCAATGCGTTATTTAACTAAACAAATTCAAATGATTTGTGGGGCGATGTTTTTCGGGAAACTGAGGCTCGGTCAACATTTTATGACTATATGCCTCTGTTGGGAGAGAAGGCGTATATAGTGGAGCTATATCTTAAACACATGTGTATGGATTCACCTTTCTTATCATTTTAATCTTTTTCGAGGACTAAACTGGTGTTGAAGATAACGTTTTATTTTGCAGATTTATTTATCAGACCTAAAGTGACACGGGTGTTCAAGGATAAGAAGGAATCCGTATTAATCAAAATATTAGATAAACCAACATGATTGTTGCATGTTAATGACAAATTAAAAAAGATACAATCTAGTTTTCTAGTTGTCATTTACAGAACAAATTGATTTATAAAGATGAAACAAATTGCTCTTCATGTGCAATTGATCCCAGTGATGTTGATCAGCTATAAACTGAAAGAGAACGTTTTATGAAGACATTACTCATTAATACTTTCTTTAAAGTTCATCTCTTTTCCATCACTTAACTCAATACCTTATCGTGGTGTGGAGGTTTTAGTGTTTCGGTGACCGTGAGATCTATGCCAGTTGGAGCTTAGATGCTCCTACATGCTGACCAGACCAAATTTTATTTTTGACACTCAATGACAAGACCTCACTGAGGCTCGAAATTTCTATTTTATGCTTTGACGGAATTTAGATGTTTTATTTATTTGAAATGATTGTCGAAAAGTTGGCTTTAGAACAGGGGCCTCATGTTCCTTTGCCAAAACTAGACATTTAAGGGCATATTGTGATACGAAACTGGTTAAAACTTAATGCATTAACCATTTTAAGAAAGTATCAAATGTCAGATGAACAATTAGCCAATGATTTGTATATAATTATACTCTGTAATCAGAGTAAAAAGAGTAAAGTAGTTTGCACATTCTTTGTGTTATGGATTAAAAAGGAGCATACAAACTATTTCCAGAGTTTTGTTTTTTACCTATATATATATATATATATTCACTGTCGATATTTTAAATTCCCTTATGAAAACATCATTTAACCATATGTCAGGACAATTAATCTAATTTCGAAGTTGAGTAAAGACCTTTATTTTATTACTAGATTATAAATGTCATGTTATATGATTGACTATGTCCTACACACGAATGTCCAGGTGTAATTGGAAGCAGACAGTAGGGATACATTTTCAACTTGGAAATTGAATTAGTACCTAATTCCTGTGCCAGGATGAAGAACTACTCAAGTGGTTGAGGTTTAAAATAGACTGCGGGGGACCAAAGAGACAGATGCATGTTTACTGCTAGACTTAAAACTTCATGTCAAAAGAAACGACCAGTGTACCCATAAATAGACACAACTCAAGATCGTGCAGATTCATAGCAAAATTTAATAAACTGTTTAACTCCAAAACCAAACATTCAGTTCTTTTTCTAATCCATATGTATCACAGTCTAATATCCCTTATTGCTTGGTGCACCAAAGGGCACCAAGCATTATAATTTGATTTTTCTAAAACTTTTCTGAATTCTCTCTATATTACTCTTGATATTTTCAAAGGGAAGCCGCGCCAATCACATGTGCTGTATCCAAATCAAAAGACCAATGAACAGAGCTGTAGCAAAAAATGCATTACGTCACAATGTGGGTAATACAAAATATTTGGCACATTAAACTGTGGAATATGATTTCGCTTTAAATGTTATATTAAAAGAGAAACAATGTTTTCTATTAAAGATGCTGATAAATGTTAACAGACTCAATCAAAAACATCTTCATTTGAAGAAGAGTCTGCATTTGTTCCAGATAAAGCATTAATTATTTCGCACTCAATAATCGCAGAATCCACTTTTTTATAACCCACGCGATTTAATTTCACGTTGGGCTCGGCTGGCGAATTAAAAGTAATGTTTGTGTTAGTACGATGGTGACATCGAAATAAGACTTATGTTTACTAATAGGCAGATCACTTACGACGACGTGACAAGTCATACTTAACGATGTCACTAAATGTTTACGTTGAAAACAAGTATTTATTATCTGAGTACTGAAATTGACTCATGCTATATTTAGAATATGACCTACATCGCTGGTTACAAACGTAAGCTCAGCGGACCTGGGTTGAAATCCCGTCAGATCATCGGAAAGTATTTTCTTTATTATCTGTTATACTACTGTTAATAATTAACCAGCATGACAAGGAGATATCGTTTTGGCAGTACGTTTTTCACAATTTCCTGTCATTGTCAACGCTACATGGCAACACAGTGCTTTTACTTCAAGTTACTACATCACAATGCCACAACATCATAAACATAGTGACCTCACTATGCAATGACATCAATGTCTTGAAAATCTAGTGTTGTGTTCAGAGATTTACATTTTTTCTCTGAGATGTCAAAAAGAATGAATTTGGATGATAAATAGGTTGTCACCCTCGTGTATTTTGATATGAAATATACCAACAATGTTGATGAATGTAAAAAAATTTCATAACTTTCAACAATTCGTGTTGATAGAAATGAATTTTGTGAAGTTAACTTGGAGTAATACTTGTGTTAATATTAGTGCTGTTATCCAGTGTTGTATATTTCACTTATCCCCCGAATTGTTCGACAAATCACAATCTCCTTCATCTGCCTATGTGGCACCAATCATGCCCTTTTAAAGGCTTTTCTTGTGTTTACACCATCCTATCTATAAAAGCCTTAAAAGGGGCAGTAGGATGTTTATGAAAATAATCTCCCCACAATCCATTTGAATTTCTTTTCCCAATGAAAACGCTTCTCGCATGAAAAGGGTTGTTCATATCACAATACCTTTGCCTTTGATTTAATAGCTAAAATAATGGTTTTAGAACAGCGTCGCTGATTGCACAATTAACTTTGATTGCCTCCAATTAGGCATCTCCTATTCTATCCCACAATGTCGGCATAGTAGAACAGAGGCTGTATCAACATTTCATGACTTGTTCTGCCTTTGTGGAGAGAAAATGGGAATTGCATGGCTGAACTTTACATCAGATATTTGATTTATTACGGCTTCATTTGGAACCGTATTTGATTTTCCTGACATCACCTCTTATACCCCTTAAAACGTGCCACTTCCCCTTTAAGAACGGACAAGTCCCAAATTGTGAAATAGGTCGCCAGACAGAAACCCTGGTCCGCGACGACTCTGATTGGTCGAATTTAAAACATGTTTCAAACCATGTTTATTTCATCAATTAACTTGCTTAAAGGGAAAGAATTTCAAAGTCTGCTTCGTCACGTCTAGGACTTCAGATATTGACAGATGATGTTATCCATGTGTTCATGATGAATAGATGTATGATCGACGTTTGGCAAAATTAATTGCGTGTGAATACGAGAATCTTTATTCGATAGTAAGAAAGCTTATTGCTTGGTGCCCCAAAGGACACCAAGTATTATGATTTGATTCTCCTAAAACTTTTCTGAATTCTCTCTATATTACTCTTGATATTTTCAAAGGGAAGCCGTGCCAATGACGTGTTGTATCCAAATCAAAAGACCAATGAACAGAGCTGTAGCAAAAAATGCATTACGTCACCATGTGGGTAATACAACATATTTGGCACATTTAACTGTGGAATATGATTTCGCTTTAAATGTCATGTTAAAAGAGAAACAATATTTTCTATTAACCCTTACGATGCGGCTATATATTTTTGCTCTACAAGCCCACGTGGCGGAATTGTTTTGTCCGGTGCCAGCCACCGTTATATCCTGATTAACCGCTTCTTTATTTTTGTGCGCGGATATACATATGATACATGGAAATAAAGACAATTCTCTCTTCTATACGATGATGTAAAAATTATAAAATTATCTCTAATGGTTCGTGAGATATAAATGCCGCAAGGTGGGTACCCTCAATCGTTTTTGAGAAAAGGTTTGATATTTTATATCCGGGAGCAGCCAAGACTGCTTGCAGTCAATATATAGCCTTATCCTGAAAGTTACGGATTTCGCCAAGAGGGCTTACGTGCCATTTTATATTTGGCCCGTAAATATCACGCGCCCCGCATCGTAAGGGTTAAAGACGCTGATAAATGTTAACAGACTCAATCAAAAACATCTTCATTTGATGAAGAGTCTGCATATGTTCCAGATAAGAGCATTATTTCGCATTCAATAATCGCAGAATCCACTTTTTTATAACCCACGCGATTTAATTTCACGCTGGGCTCGCCTGGCGATTTAAAAGTAGTGTTTGTGTAAGAACGATGGTGATATCGAAAAAAGACTTATGTTTACTAATAGGTAGATCACTTACGACCACGTGACAAGTCATACTTAACGATGTCACTAAATGTTTTCGTTGAAAACATGTATTTATTATTAGAGCTATTGAAATTGACTCGTTCTATATTTAGAATATGACCTACATCGCTGGTTCCATACGGTTACTATAAGGCCGCGGCTTAGCTCATCGGAACTGGGTTGAAATCCCGTTAGATCATCGGAAAGTATTTTGTTTATTATCTGTAATACTACTGTTAAAAATTAACCAGCATGACATGAGATATGGTTTTGGCAGTACGTTTTGCACAATTTCCTGTCATTGTCAACGCTACATGTCAACCCATGCAGTGCTTTTACTTCAAGTAACAACATCACAATGCCATAACATCATAAACTGTCACTGTCACATCACTGTCTTGAAAATCTAGTGTTGTTGTGTTCAGTGATTTACATGTTTTCTCTGAGATCTCAAAAAGAGTGAATTTGAATGATAAATAGAATATCACCCTCGTGTGTTTTGATTTGAAATATACCAACAATCGTTGATGAATGTAAAAAATATTCATAACTTTCAGCAATTCGTGTTGATAGAAATTAATTTTGTGAAATTAACTTTGAGTAATGCTCGTGTTAATATTACTGCTGTTATCCAGTGTTGTATATATCATCACCCAAATTGTTCGACAAATCACAATCTCCTTCATCTGCCTATGTGGCACCAAGCATGCCTTTTAAAGGCTTTTCGTGTTTGATGTTATGATCAGCAGATAACATTATATTTAAATTTTAGAAAAAGTCCAAAAATTGAGCGAGGACGCGAATTTGGTAAAACTAAACAAAATGGCAGTCGTACATTATCCTACTGTATAGGGGGACTGGTATTGCTTTATACATACTGGTTATTGGGCTTTTACGTTTTTCCAACTCTTGATTCATTACATTATTATCTACGGTAACAATTCTATCAGAGTCGTTCAGCTCAGAAAATTACTTGTCTAGATCTCTGAAAGGCGTTTTATCACGTTTCGAGTTTACTTATGGTGGCCCGTGTTATTATTTCTTTTGTCATTTGGTACTGTAAGTAAACCTACTGCAGTTGATATCTCCGAAAATACATTTCGTTTTAAGACGACGACGACAAACCATTCTCCATTCATATGAAAATATTGTAACTATTCAGTTAATACAATATTTTGATGATAATTTGAACAAAAGGTTTATATTTATAAGACTTGTCATCATTTCATACTTGACCTGCCTATGTTGGGGGAGAATGGTCTAAAAGTTGAATGGCAATACTTAAAGGCAGTTTGATTAATGGAAATATGTCATCAATTAATATTAAATAATTATAAGTGACTTGCCATGTTTTTCTTGATCGAGATAACGAAAAAAAAAAAAAAAGCTTTTCAACTTCGAAGGCAATACAGAAGGTTCAAGCTATGAAAGCCGAACCGAAATTAATGCAACCAATAATATCAGTCCATGTTTGCAACAAATAAAGAATATAATATGTTTGCAATCGATTCAAATCATATCAAAACTAATTCACATTTCAATCCTCAACATGATGAACAGAGAATGTCCTATCACTGGACTTAGGTATTTAACATCGTCGTAATCAACCTGCCTGAACCTGCAGTGCAACCTGCCTGAACGAATTATTAACGCAGGACAGATCACCTTCTCTACAGAGAGACATATCAATAGATCAGACATTCAAATCCTGTTGCTCAATGTCCGCCGAAAATTACCTTAATAATGAGGTACAGTGTAAACTTACATAGACAAATCAACATTAATATATTTTCATTTTCTGGCGTTTATCAAAATACTTTTTCTGAAAAATGAAGATTTTGCAGCTCCTTGGAAAGACCATTTCTTACTTTCAAGAACTTATACTCGGGAATTAACATTTGAACATGTATTGCTGGGGTTCATAAATAACTCTTGCGAAAACATCCTTCACTATAAAAATATGAAACAATCATCAATCAAAGCTTTAATTTGCCAGATATTCACCATCATCACATAAACAAGAAAATACCCTAAAGAAGTCGGGTGAATCAATAATATTCCAGGCATATCGTTTGTTTTAACGTACATATGGCTGAACTACATCACAACGTTACAACTGTACGATTATTAGTTTAATTTCATAATGTATAAGGTGGTATAAATACGTATATCGACATCGTTGATATTTTGCTCTTTTATTGATTATGTTCTTCCTTTTTTCAAAACGATGACATGACACCAAGAACTTGATGATGCTGACAGTCTGGTGTTTTTTCATAGTAATGGTGCATATGTCTAGTTTTTACGTTAGTGTTTCCCCTGTCGTTAGAGAAGCCTTGTGATCAGTTTTCATTAAGTGCTCTGAGGGAGTTACAGAGAGTACCAAAGTGGCTAACATCATTCATCATTTCTCTCTCAAATCGCCAGTTTTAAGCCTTTATGTGTTCTGTACATTTTCAAGGAGAGGTGTGATCTAGTTGACATTCCGTCGTGTGATGAATCACGTTTGACTTACCTTTCTATCACCTTAGTATGATATAAAAATTAAAAAGGAGAAAACATATTTGTAAAGGGTCAATTAAGAGGGACACTGGAACACATCCATTAAAGGGGTTCAAGCAATGAAAAATAAATACACTATCATAAAAGTTAACAATTACATGTACTACCAAGACGGAAAATTAACAAGGAAATTATTCAATACTCACATCAAACAACATAATGAAAATAAATATTTAGTTGACATTCCTTATGACTTGGAAGAGTATTACATACAGTTAACTGTTATCCAAAGATCTTCATAATTGTCATTAACTCTTCTATAGTTTCACCATTTCGATCTCGTAAAGTGTTGCTCAATAAGACACACGCGTTAATGAAAACATGTAAATTTCTATTGAATAACCAAAGCTTATTTAATGTATCATAATGAAAACATTTCTTGCTTGCACTTTAATGACATGCCATAAACGAAACCACAAATCAACATTTTACAAATGATTCCGGCATCACTCTAACTTTTGCATTTAAACTGGATGTGAAACTGGGGTTTAAAGCAAATTGGGGTAAAGACCTCTGTGATAGAAACGGAGAAAGGTTGAGTGACAAGATCCACGAACTGATACGTTATATAGTTTAAGATCGCATTTTATCGTTTCACATTGTTTTTTCCATTCACGGTGTAATACAACCGTCAATCAAAATCAAAACAATCAATGTGAATTGATCTTTTGCCATCTATTACACATAATGCAGGTTTGAATTTCTATGCCTTCATATTCCGATTTGTAACTTGTGTATATTTAATGTCATATTTCAATAAGAAAATAATTTAAATAATCATCTATGCGGATAATCAGAAAGTATGGAGATATAGGATTTATTACGTAAGTATATCTGTATTATTATAGTTCAAAAACACAACTGAATTATTAATGAGAAATTTTATTGTATTTATAATATATCAAGATCTGAGATTTCTGGTTGTTTGAACTAAAGACAGTGACCATTTATAGATATGGTCTGGAATTACAATCATTACATTACAAAAAAAACGTCGCAAAAGATAATAATATTTTATTCGAAAGTTTCATAAACTATGAATTTGGTCTTAATTTGGGGCTTTTAATTCAATGTTATTCAACATGTCTAATCTTCATAAAATATGCTATAATATATCAGTTAATATATTTATTGTATTCCTAATTATCTTTGACTACAAAGTCTTTATATACAAATACCAAGGGAATACAGTGATCAGTGTGCATTTATGTTTTAGAAATATTGAAATTGTGCAATTTGTTAAATGTATAGGTTCTATCACACCCTAAAAAACATTGTCAAATAAGGTGGAAATTTTCATTAACATCAATTTGTTGTATATAGGAAGGTACATGTATATGATAAAATTTATATTTAACTTTATTTTCTCCTCAACATTGCGTTCAATATATAAATCGATGTTAAACCTAATGTCAAGGACTATCGCTTGAAACACAGAGGATTTAGCAGCAGACATAACAACATTCCCCTATTCTGCTTAAGTGAAGCTGTCACTTTTATGGTCTAAGAACGGTATGAAATGGAAGCAAACTGTCGAGTGCTCTGGATCATTGGTGTAGTGCTATCAATAATTATAATTGTTTAGAACATTTCGCAGTGTCTTAGAACATTTCGCAGTGTCGTAGACGTTAACAGAAAAGGCTGTATACTGTAGCTTGTGTAAAATTATTTGGAGAATTCATGACAAACTACAGTTTCAATCAAATGCCATGAATGGTCCCTATTTGTGAGTTAATATTGTGTGAAATTAAGTGTTTTCAGAAAGAAATAATTATCAATTCGTTGAGGGCCACCAAAAAGAATGACTGACAGTACTTTGTAAATCGTAAAACAACAAGTCATAAAGCGACCAGTAAATTTCCAACTTTTTGTTAAACGCTATAATATGACCTCAACAGAACAGGTGGGCCAAATTTATATCAAGATAAAAGAAATTAAAAAACAGTTGTTGTTTATAGTTGTTTATTCACTTGAGATTTTCTCACAAAGAGTGCCGTGGTTCGAATCCCGCCAGGGGCTCGGCAACTTTGTCTGCAGTAGAGAACTGCTCTGTACGCAGTCAGGTTTGTAGTAGTACCACCCATGGTTGCTAGTTCCAGCCGATGCTGGCAGGTTTCACCGCAATACATAGTCACATGTTGCTGGCTTTCTCTCTGTAATAATACTAGCAGCCGCGATATAAGTGAAATAAACTTGAAAGCGGCGTTAAACCCAACATCATTTCAACTCATATCATCGCACAGACATAGTACATAGTATTTGTATTTACAAGAGAATATCGATAAACATGTTAATGTCATCCTCGATAGTACAAAATTCATAGGTGACTCAGATATACATTTGTTGTTATTAAAGATTCATATAAAAAAAAACCAAAAAATCATAAAAATCATAAAGAACAACATTTCTCATATTTCTGAAAAATACAAATTGGTAAAATGTTGTCAAAACGTACAAGCAATTTATCGGATTATCTTATTTCATTTGTGTTTCAATATCCCCTTCATACAGACATTCAGATGGATGTCATCTACGTTTAATAATAGGATGGTGTGACTTGTATATAACAAAGTTTGACAAATGCCCATGACAGTTCGATAATTGAACAGAGATCTTTTTTCTGTCGCTCACAATATTCTTAAAGATAGATGTTTGACAGTGTAAACGATATCTGTACAAAGTGGGCCATTTATTTTTAAATCAACATGTCAAAACAGGAAGCTATTTTCTTTCGATTGATATGTTATCTTTCAAATTTTTTTTTAGTTTATCATTCCGTCAAATAGGAGTGTATTCATACTGTATATATGCTTTAGTATATTACTAGTTGTGACTGATATGTGTAAAGGCTTTTATGTTTATGATCTATATATATCTATATATCAACCTCAATCATTAAATCTACGTTCTTACAGTCATAATGTGTAATATATGTACTGCTTTCGAAAGTGACTTTGTAAATTGTCAGATAAAGAAATCGTTCACAACCCATCAATTGGAGTGTCACTTATCCTCGATTTGTAAACAAGGCAATAAAGGACACTAAGCAAGTAATGAGAGTGGAATTGGTGGCGATAAAACAAACATTACATGGTACCTGGAAATTTATCTATAGATTATCTAAATGGAAAGACTATCATCGTGTTTACGTTACAAGTGTGTTTTAATGGCTCTCAGATACCAAGAAAATGTCATTGATTCTTATTTGATAGTGTGATAAGAAGGGGATTAAGTCCGTGAAATGTTTTCTGCACTATTAGCTAAATTGGTAATGATTATTCCTTATTTGTCAGATGTATTTTTCTTAATTGCATTCATCAACACCAATATATGCCATTTAGTGGTGAGACAAATGCATAAGATATACCAGTATTTTTAGTGTTAATTATGAAACAATCAAAGAAAACCGATAACTGCTGTCAGTAGTTTTCAACGTAAGGTGTGCAACATTGTCTCTTGATAATTATAGTGACATTTTCAATTAATGTAGAATTAATTGATAATGCAGAGAGCTAAGAACGACTTAAAGTATACAACTTTATGACTAACCTTCAAATGGCTATTACTTCTGCTAGTGACATTGAGTAACCAATTAACAATTATGCCACAACAGTATGATAAATAAACCATAAATCATGAGAAACTACATTAAAGATGCATACCTTAGAGATTAAAAAGTATGTTTTCATTGTAAATCTAGCAGACATTTGCTGCCACCCAAACAAATACATGTCCAAGAACATGATTAATGAAGAAACATATGATTAGTCAAAGGGCATTCTCAAATGGATTTATCACTATATATACTACAAGAAAAGTTTAGACTAAGTGAAAAGTGTAATGTCCTATTTTATATCTCGTATACCTAAGTACTATTGACTCTATACTTCTTGTCTCGGAATAAACGCCGTAACAATTATTTAAAGAAAGCTTTAGAAATAAGTTGAGGTTTGAGAAAGCATAAATCAATTTACCATCTCCACCAATACTACAATTTCATAGCATCATTTGATGGTGAGTCTAAACTATTGTCGCGTATAAGTATATAAGAAGGAACGTACATGTATTACTTGCCTGCTTGTGGGAAGGACTGTGGCACTATGGGACGGAAACAAATTAGGAATCATGGTTTATGTAACCACACGATCCACAAAGAAATGGCAGATGCTTCAGCAACTGTTAAACTGACAATCATAGACGTGAATTAACTCTTTAGGGAAATAATTCTTAACGCGCGCGAAGGACTGTCAAGAACGACATTTTTAACGTGAATGAGGTATGCGATATTTTGAATTATTGTCATTGGAAATATAAAATCATTATTTCCATGATCGGGTTCAGTTTTACATATTTAATAGCCTTTATTAGAATTTTGTGAACGTCACTGGAGGTAAAGGAAATGCAAGTACACAAATAACGATAACGTACATGTAATGGATTTTAGGTTCATGTTTAGTAAGGCACGTTTTAGAGGGTGGTTTACTGAGAGAAAATAAGGTACTTTGTCGTTGATCAAAAACTCCGATTGTGGTGTCAGAATATTGTCGAATGTTTTTCCTACCAAACTACAATGTTGGAAACCCATTTATGAAATGCTATATTAGGAATGCAAATCTAAATATTGCTGTTAAATATGAGGAAGAAAAAGGAAAGCTTTCGTGTTACAATGTTTAAGGAAAGCAAAACATTTACCATTTTGGATCATTGACCATATCAAGATGGTATCAAGATCTGTAGATTTCTCTGATCCTGGATTCTCCAAGAAGAAACGCTCGAAGTTTGACTTGAGTAACAGGCTTTTCTCATTCTTGTACAGTTAGATATGCGTATCTAATGAAAGCGTTTTTAAGCATTTAGAATATGTTTTTATTTAATAAGGATGTTGAATAGACCGTGGGAAAATTGCTTTTAACATTGATAGCCCTAAGGTGGTTATAAGTCAATCCGCAAATTATACACTTCGATTTGAGCTTTACGTTCAAAACTTTGTCAGACAATCTACACTAGTAAATATAATGTTCATCTACGAATGCCTGCTAAAAGTGTATATTCGACCCGACAAATTCTAAAATCTCAAACCCATCTTATGTAGTCGTCGATGAAATTATCAAATATCAAGCAAATACTTTTTGTGTGAACGTCTCATATGAAGTAGAACAATGGATTCCTGTATCTTAACAAAATATGATACTTGCCTTTATATTTTGTCTTGAAACTTGTTACATTGATTTTCATTCCCATGACATCCACTTAATTGCCTGTGTCCACTCCTATTTTTCAATCAGTCCGATTTTAAATATCACACTTTAATCAGAGAAATGAAAACAGAATCAATGAATGTAAAATTAACTGCATGTACTGAACCAATCCAAATATTGGTGATCCATTTGACATCGGACAAGTGATTTCTGTTTTATTAAATTCTGTGCTAAAATACGGGAATTGCTTATACCTCCGAAAAACGCAAAGTATTGATAATGTTCCCCAAAACCTCTTGCTAATTGGTTCCTACAATTTTTTTCATTTCAAAATTTAGGCAATTGCATTAACTTTCTTGCCGCTAATTGTTGTAATACTGCACAATCGGCGCAAAATAGTAACTCACTCACTCACTATTTTAGTCACATTCTTAACTTTGCTAACACGGACACGCCAGCGATCATAGCGATTTGAATAAATCTAAAGCATTTGACTTCATGTCTATAGGATATCCATTGCACAATGAATACAAAATGTGGTGGTAGCCTGCATTTCGGGAATAAGAGGCAGAAATCTTGATATACACAAACTTTTTCCTTATCATCTATGAAATATAGAACTTTGTTTGTCACAGACATAAGTCTGGTATGTTAAATAACAAGTTAACAGTTAATGCAGTCTTGTAATTGAAAGGCATGTATATTATACCTGATTAAAATGTTTAAATGCAAGAATGTTGTAGTTAAACAGACATTGACCATGTCCATGCCCATTGAGGAAAATACAAAATCATATACAAAAACAGTTTTTAAGATTGATGGCTTTTAAAACTTTATCGTCTCTTTGAAGGATATTTTTGTTATTTTCTGAAGTGTATGCTCATTTTTTTTCAATTCAGCTTAAGTTGTCTTTTAAGTTAAGAGTTAGTAAAAAGCAATTGTAAAAGTTATTTATAATGGAACTTTGTTTTGGAAATTAAAGACAGATTTTTTGCATTTGAAAACTTGTTAAATTTAGTCACATGTTCCCCTTATTAACGCGTGGCAATAGAAAAGTATATATCCATGTAAAACTGATCTTTTTCAATGCGTTTTAACAAAATCAAGATATGTGTTGCATTCTTTAAACAGATTTTTATATATGTTATTGTAAGAAGTTTTCATGATATAGCAAACTTGTATTAACTTATATTACTGTGGTTTTTATTCCTTAGTGTTCGACAAAAATCTTCTACACAAATTTGACCCTTTGTATTATTAGTAAACAATAAATATGTCAGCAACGAATCCATAAGGCAATGTATTTCAACCCGGAAAAAATAGCTCACCATTTGAACGACTCATAAGAATGATTGATTTTAAAAGATGTTGATAAGGGACCTTGATATATACTGCCTGCCAAGCCAATAACATACAATTTCTAATTGACTAGATAGAGACGCAGAATATCATCGGAGATGTCTGAACGGTTGCCCATTAGCAGTTATCATTAAAAAAGATCATTCAAGATTATAATTATGAGTATTTTGTTTTAAGAACCCATTATTAAAATTAAATGAATGATGTTGTTCTGCCATGACCCTTGTATCATTTCAACCTTGTTGAAATTGTTTGTATGAAATGATTGAAATTAATCTTAACCCCTGTTAATGAGGTTTAGAATTAATTATAATCTATGAAATTATTTCAAGGTAAATTGATAATTGAGGATACATTTAATTTATGAAGTTTCACGGCAAAACCCTGTCCATAAGAAATAACCTCTTGAGGATACCTCTCTTATCTTTGACTGAAATTGAAACATCACGATTGAGTGACAAGACCATTCAGCTGGGAATATATCACGTGACTTGGTTAGATTAAATGTGTCCATCCTTAGCCTTTCCTTATCAAACTTCTCATTAAACTCTCAATAGAAAGTCTCTCAAGATCGCCTCCTTTCAGTATGCATTAAGTCTTGTTAGAAAATTCAAGGGCAAGTTCACGCTAACATTTCTCTTCATCTATATGTCCAATAGTAACCTTTGCTTAAGATTAGCTGATGGCATAACTTTCACCAAATATGTTCAACAGACTTGGACAACCACATTTATCACAGCCAACTGTAAAAAAATTAACCTTATCTATCATGATTTTACATACACTGTTCATAAGATCCCTATGCTTTCAATTTCCTTTTTGTACAAATCAAACTAGGTAAGCATGATCAACTTCATGCTATCTGGAAACAATATTCATTTATTGAAGTTGATCTTTTATATGCAATATGAATTGAAAGGTTTATGTCCATTTCTAGAAAGTCTTACAATAGATCTAAAGGAGGTGTTGATTTTGCAAGAAAAAAGAAAACGCTTATTATGACAGTGAGTCTGTAAAACTAAAATATATGTCACCATTATTGTATTACGGACAGGACAAACTTCCATCATTTACCCGAGAGAACATAAATATAGCACACTATTAACTTCAGCTTGTCACATCAAATAACACAGACCCTCCCTAACAATGATTTAATGGACACACAGACATGCTAATTGGGTAATACGTCTGACCTAGTACCCTTTTCTACAGTTATATTAGTTCCAGAAAAGACAGATTAGTAGATTCGATGTTCAGGTGTCTACTGGCTAAGTAGTTGAGCTTAAACAGCTGAAATATATTTTTTGCTTCGGAAATGTAGTATAACATAACTTAAAGTATCTTAAAGTGCTGAATTCCAAGTTATTCAGGATTTTCACATAAATAAAACAACCATAAAAATAGGTAATAATGTTGTCAAAATGGATATTATAGAAAGGAATAGAATATTGCAATTTGCCGAATTTTATTCTTCTAACGCATCGAAATATCCTTTGCCTTGCACCCATTGTGTTTCTTGTTGATTTTTCAATCAAAAATGAGAGTTTCGAGGGAATCATTAAAATGAATGAAATTATCAAGCCCATCTTATCCGTTGTGACCATCCTGCAATCACAGCTGAAGTGGTAATCCAGAGTGACTGAAAGAATCAAGAGATAACTCACTATAATTGAGAACCACAATCAGATGCCTCATTAAGACAAGATGTGATTGCTGATACATGTAGGTAAGAATGATAGTTCATTCCAATTCACACAAACGATAGTGTAGGAAACTTATTTTTTATGTTTGATGTGTCTCTAATATAATCCAGGCAGGGTGGCATCAACCATGATATCAAAGTCGTTAAATTTTCATTGAGTTGTAACTCATCACAAATTTCTTTCCCAGAACAACAGAGTTAAATTATGATTGAAAATTAATCTGGTTTCCCTCGCACGTACTTACTGTCACACCTTAGAAAACATTATTTCAACAATTTCAACAATTTCGGCCCCATCGTCCGTCACAAATCTACGAATGCATAAACTCTTCTCATATTAAACATTTTTGAACATACAATTGAAAGTACATGTTTGTGGTTAATCCCATGTTTTTTTGTTATCTTGTGTAATCTTACAACTGAGCGTTCGTAACATTCGTTTTACATTATCACAATATTTAAAAAGTGGGAAATTGAAACAATGAAACAATGAATCAGGTACGTCTTCGTTGATTTTCGTGTGAACATTTTATTTATGAAATCATGTCTTACCTTCACAAAGGCAATTTCACTAGGCCTCCCTTAATAAGAATGAATATTTGATTTTCCATAATTTCACACTCTAGCAATGATGATACTTTATGCGTCCATAACTTATTCAGGCATGTTCAATCTTCTCCATTTTTAGGCTTTCAAATCGTATCCATATCGTGCAGAAACTTAATAATCTCTAAGGACATTAAGATTAACGTCTTTTCCAATGGTCGGGAGGTGTAATCAAATTAACAATTTAAGAAGTCGGCACTTCGAATTGAGTGCAATAGATTATGTATGTTTTTCCAAAAGTTATACATGTCATTTTTGTCAGCTACATAATTACTCGAAATGATTGCGCCATGATGATTATAATTATTGCATCTCCAATTATAGAGCAAATCATTGACAACAGGATTTCCGTTGACATTAAAATCAAATTACACTTTAAAACGGATTTTTATTATCATTAGTTTAATGGAATGTCAACGTAGTTTAAGTGGTGAAAGTAAGAATAGTTATCAGCGATTGTCATCATTGAAGGTAACATAAAATTCCTTACTGTCTGTTGCATAAAGTGGTATATTTTAGTAATATGAAATATTGACTTTGTGTAATGAAAATTAATTAAAACAATGAAACAATGAATCAGGTACATCTTCGTTGATTTTCATTAACACTTTATTTATCGAATTATGTCTTACCTTCACAAAAGGCAACTTCACTTAGATTCCCTTAATAAGAATGAATATATGATTTTCCATAATTTCACACTCTAGCAATAATGATCCTTTATGAGTCCATAACTTGTTCAGGCATGTTCAATCTTGTCCATTTTTAGGCTTTCAAATCGTAGCCATATCCTGCAGAGACTAAATAATCTCTAAGGACATTTAGATTAACGTCTTTTCGCAATGGTCGGGAGGTGTAATCAAATTAACAATTTAAAGAGTCGTCACTTCGGAGAAAATGACAGAATAAGTAAAATTATCTACTGAGCAGAATTAGCTTAATTGTTTATACAAAACACAATTCAGAAAAGACTCCATCCGTTAACATGTGGTAAAAATGGAACAAGATCAAACCCGACAATGTCAAAAAACAAATTCCCACGAATAAATAATCCATGGTATGAAACTAATCATTTTCATAATCAAATCCTTGCTCGGAACGACAGATGATAAGCCTTTGTTCACTAAATTTTCATTAAACAGACATCCAGATGGATGTCATCTATGTAAAATCACAGTATTGTGTGACTTGTATATAACAAAGATTGACTAATGTCTATGACAGTTCGATAATTGAACAGAGATCTTTTTTCTTTCAATCACACTATTCTTAAAGATAGATGTTTGACAGTGAAAACGCTATCTGTACCAAGTGTGCCATTTATTTTTGAAACAACATGTCAAAACAGGAAGCTATTTTCTTTCGATTGATATGTTATCTTTCAAATTTTTTTTTAGTTTATCATTCCGTCAAATAGGAGTGTATTCATACTGTATATATGCTTTAGTATATTACTAGTTGTGACTGATATGTGTAAAGGCTTTTATGTTTATGATCTATATATATCTATATATCAACCTCAATCATTAAATCTACGTTCTTACAGTCATAATGTGTAATATATGTACTGCTTTCGAAAGTGACTTTGTAAATTGTCAGATAAAGAAATCGTTCACAACCCATCAATTGGAGTGTCACTTATCCTCGATTTGTAAACAAGGCAATAAAGGACACTAAGCAAGTAATGAGAGTGGAATTGGTGGCGATAAAACAAACATTACATGGTACCTGGAAATTTATCTATAATCGTTTACGTTACAAGTGTGTTTTAATGGCTCTCAGATACCAAGAAAATGTCATTGATTCTTATTTGATAGTGTGATAAGAAGGGGATTAAGTCTGTGATGGGGATGTTGTCTGCACTATTTGCTAAATTGGTGATTATTATTCCATGATTTAGTCAGATGTTTTTTTTATTAATTACATTCATCAACATCAATATATGCCATTTAGTGGTGAGACAAATTCATTAGATATACCAGTATTTTTAATGTTAATTGTGAAACAATCAATGAAAACAGATAACAGCTGTCAGTAGTTTTCAAGGTTATGTGTGCAACATTGTCTCTTGATAAGTATAATGACATTTTCAATTAAAGTAGAATTAATTGATAATGCAGAGAGCTAAGAACGACTTAAAGTATCTAACTTTATGACTAGCCTTCAAATGGCTATTACTTTTGTTAGAGACATTGAGTAACCAATTAACAATTATGCCACAACAGTATGATAAATAAACCATAAATCATGAGAAACTACATTAAAGATGCATACCTTAGAGATTAAAAAGTATGTTTTCATTGTAAATCTAGCAGACATTTGCTGCCACCCAAACAAATACATGTCCAAGAACATGATTAATGAAGAAACATATGATTAGTCAAAGGGCATTCTCAAATTGATTTATCACTATATATACTACAAGAAAAGTTTAGACTAAGTGAAAAGTGTAATGTCCTATTTTATATCTCATATACCTAAGTACTATTGACTCTATACTTCTTGTCTCGGAATAAACGCCGTAACAATTATTTAAAGAAAGCTTTAGAAATAAGTTGAGGTTTGAGAAAGCATAAATCAATTTACCATCTCCACCAATACTACAATTTCATAGCATCATTTGATGGTGAGTCTAAACTATTGTCGCGTATAAGTATATAAGAAGGAACGTACATGTATTACTTGCCTGCTTGTGGGAAGGACTGTGGCACTATGGGACGGAAACAAATTAGGAATCATGGTTTATGTAACCACACGATCCACAAAGAAATGGCAGATGCTTCAGCAACTGTTAAACTGACAATCATAGACGTGAATTAACTCTTTAGGGAAATAATTCTTAACGCGCGCGAAGGACTGTCAAGAACGACATTTTTAACGTGAATGAGGTATGCGATATTTTGAATTATTGTCATTGGAAATATAAAATCATTATTTCCATGATCGGGTTCAGTTTTACATATTTAATAGCCTTTATTAGAATTTTGTGAACGTCACTGGAGGTAAAGGAAATGCAAGTACACAAATAACGATAACGTACATGTAATGGATTTTAGGTTCATGTTAAGTAAGGCACGTTTTAGAGGGTGGTTTACTGAGAGAAAATAAGGTACTTTGTCGTTGATCAAAAACTCCGATTGTGGTGTCAGAATATTGTTGAATGTTTTTCCTACCAAACTACAATGTTGGAAACCCATTTATGAAATGCTATATTAGGAATGCAAATCTAAATATTGCTGTTAAATATGAGGAAGAAAAAGGAAAGCTTTCATGTTACAATGTTTAAGGAAAGCAAAACATTTACCATTTTGGATCATTGACCATATCAAGATGGTATCAAGATCTGTAGATTTCTCTGATCCTGGATTCTCCAAGAAGAAACGCTCGAAGGTTGACTTGAGTAACAGGCTTTTCTCATTCTTGTACAGTTAGATATGCGTATCTAATGAAAGCGTTTTTAAGCATTTAGAATATGTTTTTATTTAATAAGGATGTTGAATAGACCGTGGGAAAATTGCTTTTAACATTGATAGCCCTAAGGTGGTTATAAGTCAATCCGCAAATTATACACTTCGATTTGAGCTTTACGTTCAAAACTTTGTCAGACAATCTACACTAGTAAATATAATGTTCATCTACGAATGCCTGCTAAAAGTGTATATTCGACCCGACAAATTCTAAAATCTCAAACCCATCTTATGTAGTCGTCGATGAAATTATCAAATATCAAGCAAATACTTTTTGTGTGAACGTCTCATATGAAGTAGAACAATGGATTCCTGTATCTTAACAAAATATGATACTTGCCTTTATATTTTGTCTTGAAACTTGTTACATTGATTTTCATTCCCATGACATCCACTTAATTGCCTGTGTCTTCTCCTATTTTTCAATCAGTCCGATTTTAAATATCACACTTTAATCAGAGAAATGAAAACAGAATCAATGAATGTAAAATTAACTGCATGTACTGAAACCAATCCAAATATTGGTGATCCATTTGACATCGGACAAGTGATTTCTGTTTTATTAAATTCTGTGCTTAAATACGGGAATTGCTTATACCTCCGAAAAACGCAAAGTATTGATAATGTTCCCCAAAACCTCTTGCTAATTGGTTCCTACAATTTTTTTCATTTCAAAATTTAGGCAATTGCATTAACTTTCTTGCCGCTAATTGTTGTAATACTGCACAATCGGCGCAAAATAGTAACTCACTCACTCACTATTTTAGTCACATTCTTAACTTTGATAACACGGACACGCCAGCGATCATAGCGATTTGAATAAATCTAAAGCATTTGACTTCATGTCTATAGGATATCCATTGCACAATGAATACAAAATGTGGTGGTAGCCTGCATTTCGGGAATAAGAGGCAGAGATCTTGATATACACAAACTTTTTCCTTATCATCTATGAAATATAGAACTTTGTTTGTCACAGACATAAGTCTGGTATGTTAAATAACAAGTAAACAGTTAACGCAGTCTTGTAATTGAAAGGCATGTATATTATACCTGATTAAAATGTTTAAATGCAAGAATGTTGTAGTTAAACAGACATTGACCATGTCCATGCCCATTGAGGAAAATACAAAATCATATACAAAAACAGTTTTTAAGATTGATGGCTTTTAAAACGTTATCGTCTCTTTGAAGGATATTTTTGTTATTTTCTGAAGTGTATACTCATTTTTTTTCAATTCAGCTTAAGTTGTCTTTTAAGTTAAGAGGTAGTAAAAAGCAATTGTAAAAGTTATTTATAATGGAACTTTGTTTTGGAAATTAAAGACAGATTTTTTGCATTTGAAAACTTGTTAAATTTAGTCACATGTTCCCCTTATTAACGCGTGGCAATAGAAAAGTATATGACCATGTAAAACTGATCTTTTTCAATGCGTTTTAACAAAATCAAGATATGTGTTGCATTCTTTAAACAGATTTTTATATATGTTATTGTAAGAAGTTTTCATGATATAGCAAACTTGTATTAACTTATATTACTGTGGTTTTTATTCCTTAGTGTTCGACAAAAATCTTCTACACAAATTTGACCCTTTGTATTATTAGTAAACAATAAATATGTCAGCAACGAATCCATAAGGCAATGTATTTCAACCCGGAAAAAATAGCTCACCATTTGAACGACTCATAAGAATGATTGATTTTAAAAGATGTTGATAAGGGACCTTGATATATACTGCCTGCCAAGCCAATAACATACAATTTCTAATTGACTAGATAGAGACGCAGAATATCATCGGAGATGTCTGAACGGTTGCCCATTAGCAGTTATCATTAAAAAAGATCATTCAAGATTATAATTATGAGTATTTTGTTTTAAGAACCCATTATTAAAATTAAATGAATGATGTTGTTCTGCCATGACCCTTGTATCATTTCAACCTTGTTGAAATTGTTTGTATGAAATGATTTAAATAAATCTTAATCCCTGGTAATGAGGTTTAGAATTAATTATAATTTATGAAGTTATTTCAAGGTAAATTGATAATTCAGGATACATTATTAATAATTTATGAAGTTTTAAGGCAAAACCCTGTCAATAAGAAATAACCTCTTGCGGATACCTCTCATTTTGACTGAAATTGAAACACCACGATTGAGGGACAAGACCATTCAGCAGGGAATGTATCACGTGACTAGGTTAGATTAAATGTGTCCATCCTTAGCCTTTCCTTATCAAACTTCTCATTAAATTCTCAATGGAATGTCTCTCAAGATCACCTCCTTTCAGTATGCATTAGGTCGTGTTAGAAAATTCAAGGGCAAGTTCACGCCAACATTTCTCTTCATCTATATGTCCAATAGTAACCTTTGCTTAAGATAAGGTGATGGCATTAATTTCCCCAAATATGTTCAACAGACTTGGACAACCACATTTATCACCGCAAACTGTAAAAAAATTAACCTTATCTATCATGATTTTACATACACTGTTCATAAGATCCCTATGCTTTCTCTTTCCTTTTTGTACAAATCAAACTAGGTAAGCATGATCAACTTCATGCTATCTGTAAAATAATATTGATTTATTGAAGTTGATCTTTTATATGCAATATGAATTGAAAGGTATGTGTAGATTTCTAAAAAGTCTTACAATAGATCTAAAGGAGGTGTTGATTTTGCAAGAAAAAAGAAAACGCTTATTATGACAGTGAGTCTGTAAAACTAAATATATGTCACCATTATTGTATTACGAACAGGACCAACTTCCATCATTTACCCGAGAGAACATAAATATAGCACACTATTAACTTCAGCTTGTCACATCAAATAACACAGACCCTCCCTAACAATGATTTAATGGACACACAGACATGCTAATTGGGTAATACGTCTGACCTAGTACCCTTTTCTACGGTTATATTAGGTCGAGAAAAGACAGAATAGTAGACAATTCGATGTTCAGGTGCCTCCTGGCTAAGTAGTTGAGCTTTTAAACAGCTGAAATATATGTTTTGCTTCGGAAATGAAGTATAATATAATTTAGATTATCTTTAAGGGCTGATTTCCAAGTTATTCAGGATTTTCACAGAATTAAAACAACCATAAAAATAGGTAATAATGTTTTCAAAATGGATATTATAGAAAGGAATAGAATATTTCAATTTGTCGAATTTTATTCTTCTAACGCATCGAAATATCAATTGTCTTTCACCCATCGTGTTTCTTGATTGGTTTTTTCAATCAACAATAAGGGTTTCGAGGGAATCAGTAAAATGAATGAAATTATCAAGCCCCATCTTGACCAGTGTGACCAGCTTGCAATCACAGTAGAAGCGGTAATCCAGAGTGATAAAGAGATAATGCTCTATAATTGAGAGCCACAATCAGATGGTCGAGTATGCCTCATTAAGGCAAGATGTGATTTCTAGTACATCTAAATGAGAATTATAGTTCACTCCAATTCACACAAACGATAGTGTACGAAACCTCCTTGGCAACTTGGTTATAGTATTTTAAATTGACTTTTATACCTAGGAACTAGGTTTTTTTTATATGTCTCTAATATATATTTCAGACAGGGTGGCATCAACCGTGATATCAAAGTCATTAAATTTTCAATGAGTTTTTAACCTCATAAACCTGCTTTCTCTCGCAGGTACTGACTGTCACACCTTACAAAATATTATTTCAACAATTTAAACAAGCTTATGCATATCGCCCCCATCGTCTGTGACAAATTTACGAATGCATAAATTCTTCTCATATTAAACATTTTTGAACATACAATTGAAAGTACATGTTTGTGGTTAATCCCATGGTTTTTTTTGTTTTCTTGTGTAATCTTACAACTAATCATTTGTAACATTCGTTTTACATTATCACAATATTTAAAAAGAGGAAAATTGAAACAATGCAACAATGAATCAGGTACGTCTTCGTTAAATTTCGTGTGAACACTTTATTTATGAAATCATGTTTTACCTTCACAAAGAAAATTTCACTAGGCCTCCCTTAATAAAAATGAATATTTGATTTTCCATAGTTAACACTCTAGCAATGATGATTCTTTATGCGTCCATAACTTGTTCAGGCGTGTTCAATCTTCTCCATTTTTAGTCTTTCAAATCGTATCCATATCCTGCAGAAACTTAATAATCTCTAAGGAAATCAAATCAAATTAACAATTTAAGAAGTCGTCACTTCGAATTGAGTGCAATAGATTATTGATGTTTTTCCAAAAGTTATACATGTCATTTTTGTCAGCACCATAATTACTCAAAATGATTACGCCATGGTGTTTAAAATTATTGCATATCCAATTATAGAGCAAATCCTTGACAACATAATTTCCGTTCACATTAAAACCAAATTACACTTTTAAAAGGAATTCATTATCATTAGTTTAAAGGAATGTCAACATAGTTTCTGTGATGAAAGTAAGAATATAATCAGCGAATGTCATCATTGGAGGTAACATAAAAATCCTTACTGTTTATTGCATATAGTGGTATATTTTAGTAATATAAAATATTGACTATGTGTAATGAAAATTATGTTTCACCCGTTAAACCATATGGTTTATTTGGTTATTTTGGCAAGTTTTCTCAATGCGCGAAGAATATTAGAAAAAATTACAAAAATTGTAAGGAAGCAAAAGCTTCAATGGAAGGAATATAATATACCTTGATTGGGAGATTGTACAATAAATCATAGCCATTAAGATTTTAATGGGTATTTTTTCAAACAGCGGGACTTTGAAGCGAAGATATATAGCATACTAAAGCATGTATGAAGATACATCTAGTGTAAGATTGTACCGTTTTAACTATTCTATGAACATGATGAAAATCAAATCAGATATATCAAATCACTATGTATTTATAAGTTACTTAACGATTTTAGAATGAATTCTCTCTGTGATGTCAAAAAAAATCAAGGCCATGTTTGCACATTTCAAATTTCAAATCTTCTCAAACTGATGAGACGATAATCAAAGTGAACACTGCTGTAAGTTTTGTATCTGAGTTATAAAAGTATAGTGATTTCACACATGTAGACAGGATATGATAACAAGGATAATAAACCCAAGTTTATAAGTATGTTGATTTCACACCTAGACTAGGTAATATAACAAATAGGATAAACACTAGTCTATCAGACAAAGAAGGCAAAAAACTATCATATTTCAAAATGACTATCAGAGATATTGTTCAAAACCATACTTATGTGTGGCGATCACCGGAAGTAATGATACTGGAACAAGTCAGTGTCATATTCAGGTGATAAAATTTCAGTATACAACCTCTTGAGAACATAAAAAAAATGTGTCTAGACATGTTGGTCAATACATAAGTGGACAAGTACATTTTCTGAGATATCTCAGATTTCAACCAATATTACTTATTATATTAATACATATATACAATAATGAACTATTTTGTAAAAAATCTAGAGATAATTATGAGTTTAGACTTCTAGTTGTCCCTGCGACGTAATTCTTTTTCAATAATTTTTGGTTTGAATACTTGCTTTAACATGGAGTAATCCACACAGTGTAATTCTATTGAAATGATTTTTATCGTGATACCTTTTTAAAATATTTAGTAGTATATCTTTCTTTACGTACTATTCCTTTTCCGAAGCATGAATAGAGCATATTCAGTTATGAAGTTGTAAAAACAAATATAATCTATTCATCGGATTTCTAAATCAACTAAGAATTGGTTATCAACAGTAAAGCCTGTCAGAGCCATAAAAGGGCAAAAGGAGTTAAAGAGGTTAAAAAATGTTCCTTAAGTGTAAGAATTAAGTTACTGGAATTGATGAAGTCATAAGCCATACATATTTCACTCAGATCATATAAGCAGTTTTGAAGATACTGCCATCTGTAATTTGGTCCAATCACATGCTTAAAGAAATGATCATCAATTTTGCTCGACGACACAACTAAAATCATGATAATATCAACAAAATTTAAAGGCAATTGAATTTAAATCAAATTCCGCTCGGGTTAAAAGGTGTAAGAATTTGATTGACAGTATAATTAGATGACTGATTGAGAATTCGTGCAAATATAATCTCAAACTCTCAAACTAGTTATTGCCAGCTGGATGAATGTTGACACTCAAATTTGCAATCTAGATTCCATTTCCAGTCAAACTTAATTGAAGCTTTGAACCAATTTTACTTCCACTTGAATTGGATAGAATTGTTATCTAACTGGATACGATATTGCTCATCATATTAATTAGTTTCGAGGTAGTTCTATTGAAACAATCGCATGGGTAATGAATCCATACTTCAGGCATCTTTAATCCTTAGTCTACATTTTGCGAATATCCAACAGAGAGAACAACAAGATTAATTGTTACAATACATAAATGCCACAACAAAACGTTCACAACATGCAAAGAAAAAACACAATATCGATAGTTGAATAACGTCAACAATTTGTACATTTAAGGATGATGCTGAATAAACCCCATAACAATTGATTGAAATATATGGTTAGTTTATGTTTGTGTGCAATCTGTTTCTGAAACTTGATTTTGTATAAAGAGAATTTGGCCAGTGCATTGCATATAGAGTCTACTTAACTAGACTAAGGTAGTGGCGATATTGTGATAATGATGCATGTATTTTTTTCGAGATATTTATGTTGAGGTTCTGATGATATGAGGATATGATATCATCATCGTGGAAGAACGCATTTAAGCTCGATCATAAAGATTTGTTTTTTTTTAAATCAAATATCGTCACCCCCAAGGAGATGCAATGTTCCAAAACATTTATAATTGAAATAGACATGGATAACGTTCGTGTCAGAGTGCCGATTTACATCACTCATGTTTTTGAACATATTCAATGAATCTATTGTAATGAGACTTTGGCGTTTGATCTTTTCACATTTAAAAAAAAAGAAAATCTTCCAAAAATTGATAATTCATCCAGGTTCTATATTGATTTATGCCATGATAAAAATAAAAGTCCAGCTCAGCTCTCTGACAACGTGTAAACCACTAACATTATCTAACATCAATGTAACATTACATTAAGTATGACATGCCTTAAAGGGGCAGTAGCACGTTTTTAGGGGGTATATAGGGTGATGTAAGGAAAATGAAAATTAATGATTTCAATTGAAAGACAATGTATTTAAACTAAATGGAGCAGTAATAATTCCAATATATAACGTTAAGTTTAACCATGCGATTCATTTTCTTACAAAAAATGAATTAAAGGTGTTCACACAAAAATGGCCGCCAATGGATTGTATGTGAATCTTCATTCTTTGTCCTCTGACTATGGATGATTGACTTGTGTAATGAGATTTTTGACACTGTCAAAATAATACATTTAGCATTCACTTACAATTATCAGTGAGAAATTCAAATTATAAAATCATCAAAAAACGTGCTACTGCCCCTTTTAACAATTTGTGCAATCAGCGACGCTGTTATAAAATCATCATTTTGGCTAGGGAATCATAGCACAGGCGAGAAGCGTTGTCATTTGCTACAGAAAAAATCAAATGGATTTTTTCCGTTAGGGGAAGCTATCAGAAGCCACGGATTTGGTCTAATAAGAACAGAGACTCGGTCAACATTTCATGACTTGATCTGCCTCTGTCGGGAGAGAATGCACGGTAGTTTCCCTCTCACAAATACGAAGGTTTTCTATTCTGTGATAAAGTAATCATCGATCTCTTCTGCGATTAATTTTGAAAAATCATTCCATGCCTTGTCATTGCCTTGAACTTAAAGGAGCAGTAGCACGTTTTTAGGGGGAACATAAGGTGATGTCAGGAAATGAAAATAAATGGTTACAATTGAAAGACAATGTATTTAAACCTATTTGAGCAGTAATAATTCAAATATATTACGTACAGTTTAGCCATGCGATTCCTTTTTCTTACACAAAATGAATTAAAGGTGTTCACACAAAATGGCCGCCAATGGATTTTATGTGAATCTTAACTCTTTGTCCTCTGACTATCAATGGTCGGCTTGTGTAATGAGATTTTTGACACTGTCAAAATAATACATTTCGCATTAACTTACAATTATCAGTGAAGACTTTAAAATATAAAATTATCAAAAAACGTGCTACTGCCCCTTTAAAGGCATTAGTAACATCATTTGATATCTTTGTCATCACAATGTATGAAACTTTAGGATTAACAGGTCAAATGAAATGGGAATAGACAGACTTTTTAATCTGGTCTCGAAAACCAATCAACCTGACATGTGTTGATTTGATGGACAGTTTAATTAGATTATAATTGACAACTCGATTGAACTTCTCGAACCCTCGTTTGGCAAATTCCCGACTGAATGAATCTTCAAACTTAAATCATAATTTTTCATTTGAATTCCTTCTTTTGTAAAGATCAGAGAATTCTTTGAACCATTACTAGCTCGCTAATCTTAACGATGTTAGAGAAAGAATGGTAGTGATGAAAAATTAAAAACACAAAGAGTTCCTTTGAAAGGGTTCAATTTGAGGATTGATTTGTTCACATACATTAAAAAAGGATATGAAAGCAAGAATGACAGAATAAAAAACAAATGAATCACACAAGTACATGTATATTTATATACTTATTGTAAGGCAAACAAAAGACCATGTTTTAAATCCATGTTCTTGTGAAAATTTGCTACAGACTGCTAGGGTCATTTACATCTTTACATCAAAGTTATCGTTAGCCTTCCTACAATGATCCTCCTATACATTCTGCTAAATGCATATAGGACATAGATCTTCAGGTTTTATTAGATGATGAGCTATTTTAAAGCGTTTTTCTTATTCTGCAAGCCTGACACTGACACAGCTCTGTCAAGGTAGATCACAAAAAGACATATTTCAATATGATCGACTATACACTTCAGGTTTTTTTCCTTGATAGACATGTATTCAACCACATCATGAATTTTATAAAAGACAGAACAAAGAATATATTGTCGTTATCAAAGCAGATTAGTTGCGACAAAATCAATGATAGCTTATGGACGATGTTGCGAAAAATCTTATACTCAATTTGTGTGGATAGTCAATTAATTTCTTATAATGAATACAATACTTCCGTGTATATTCTACTGATAGTTAAGCATCTACACCGACATTCTCATTTCATTGACAACAAGAAGCCAAGCTTTACCATCAACTTATGAAATGTATTTTTTTAAATTATTTAAGTAAAATAAAAGAATAAGACAAAATGAGTCAGAGGAATGTGAGGAATTATTATTTTAATAATATTTGATTTGAAATATGTTTTCATGGTGATAATAGAATCTTGTTTTTAATCATGAAACTGGTTGGCTTTTATTTGCACCTTCTTTATTAAAGCCTTAAAAGTTAAAGTGTTGCAGTTTAAATGAATCCCTGTGGTCTCTCTAGATCTATTTTAACACCTCATCCACATAAGTATCTTATCCATCCTGAGACAGGAACCCAGTACTAATTCAATTATCAAGTTGATAATGTTTCCCAACTGTCTGCTTTGGTGTTGATACAATTACACCAGGACAGTTTTGTCATGTGAATAGATAAATCGATCCTTTAACATGACAAGGATATCATCTATGTGTGGAATTGTAATGAAAGTAAGTAATTTCTATCAACCTTACCTTATTACATGTATCTTTATAAGGTTAACTGTTCTCCTTGTAATGACAATTCCGTTTTGTATGGATAAAAGTTTTCATAGGGTTACGTTTAGTGTTTTTATTACCTACCCCTTAAGACCTTTCGGAACCCCCTAGAAATCCTTTTAAGAATATTTTTTTATGGTTTTATAATTGTGTCTGTTAACAGAGAAGTTCGCAAAGGCACCAATACATCATTACACAACAAAATTAAACCAAACGAATTTGTGAACATACAATTACACAAATGATATCAACTAAGTTTTACCATGAATATTCTTATGTGTTCATGTGTTTTTACGATTAACGTCGGTATTTAGATGTCAATTTATATTACGGAATTTTTCAGTTAACAATAAAGTCTTTCTTCATATACATATTGCCTTAGAATAATCATGATTCAAATAAGTTTGGCAATGCAGTTTTAAAATGCTATGATCGGACTAAAAGTAAGTTCACAGTCCCACATTTTCCGTAACAGTACGGTCCTTTCATCACAGGTAAGACAAAGTATTTCTGTCTATACAACTTTTATCTGACCAAAACAGATTATCACTTGGAAATAAAGGAAAAAACGCAACACAAACCGCATAATGCATTTAGGTCCGAACTTAAATGCCATGAAGATAAGCATCTATCTATTATGGAAGACCATGCCCCACACAGTCAGGGGAGCAGGTTAGCGCAGTGGTTACCGCGTATGGATCAGAAAGTCCGTGGTTCGAATTCAGCCAGGGATTCGGCAACTTTGTTTGCAGTAGAGAACTGTTATACACATAGTCAATGCTACACTGAATTTCAACGCATTATCATCCATTGTTCGCTAGTTCCAGCCGATGCGCGCAGGTTATACTGCAATGCGAAACCACTTTACTGTTGCGGGCTTCTACCCTGAAATAATGCTAGCAGCCGTGATATAATTAAAATGCTCTTGAAAGCGGCCATATATACCAAATCACCAAACGGTCAAAAATTAAGCGACTAAAAATTCATTTTCCAAATTATTACATTCACTGATCAACTGTATATATTTATGTACACGCTTTAGATATTGATTGGCTTCCATCTTAACATACAAGAGATAACTGTTTTGCTGTTTATGTTTAAGAGCTTAATCTAGCACTTAAACGAACCAGTTCTGTGGTTTCTCTCGATCTATACTAAATCTAACCACTTAGTATCTTAAGTACCCCCATTTTATACATCGTAATACGATTGTTATAAGCTGTGAGGTATGTGTAAATAACAGTGAAAAGTTTGTGATATTGAATTGAACCATAATGATGATTTGCAGTTTATTTAGTTGTTTTTACCATAGCTGCATATAAACCATCTTGACTTATATCTGTTTAATAATTCCTATCCCTCTCTTTCTAAGGGCACATGCAGGGGAAAGCAGTAACTTCTCACAGCAATGATTTCATTTATTTTTAAAGAGAATTTGCTCAAAGTGATCCATGTGATATTTGTTTATGGTTTCAAGACAAGTTACTGGCAAAATTAAAATCAACCTAAATAAACAACCGTACGATTGACTACATTTTCCTTATGGTTCATCTTCAGAAAAAAGGAACTTTACTTTAGAACTCAAATAATGTGCTATAGTATTATATGATTCATGTTACTCCTGGGTGCTGCAAGTTAATTGACTTAAATAACATTGACATATTTACTATGAAGATATTGACATGTCACGTTTGTGAAAATGATTAAAAATGTCGTCTTATAACCTATAACCTTTATCTTAAAATACGGCCTTGACGTGTACCAATCCCATTCTAAGATGTTTCCTTACAGATGATTTAGATGATTTATGTTTTTACTGTATAACCTCTTTACAAAGAAGCATACAATGCTGTTGTATATCCATTAGAGTAATACATGAATCCATATGTCAATATGGATATATCTTACATCAAAACAGCAAGAAGTGAAAGCAGACCGTGAAAAGTGAAAACCGATCAATCTAGTAACTGCGAGCACTTAGGATTTGAAGTTAAAAGTCTGACTATGACATTTTCCCTAACTTGAATCCAATATTTCTTGTCTTGTCTAAAACATCACTTCTCTATTGACGTGGGAAATTAAGTTTAAGAAGTCAACATCAATGGAAATTGGTTTAAGGCCTGTTAAGGAAGATAAAATTGTGACATAGCATTTATTCAAAATCAATCATGTTTGACTGTCATCAGATATGAGTTATTGATTAGGCACTTTAATGAAGCGGTCAACTGTGCTGACATCTGCTTTAATGAAATAGAAATAACTACATTGACATTTTGAAAATTATATTAAAGTTATATCAAAAGGTAAGCATGATTGTAAGTGGCATTCGGGGAAAAAATCAATGTAGTTTTTTTTTTGGAATTTCTTAAGTGATTTCAGGGTTTTAAATCGGATTCACGTCAGGCTATTTGATGAAAGCTCACTAAGTATAGATTACAGTTTATTTAGAAAGACATCGTTTGGTTGACAAATACCTTGTCATTCGAATCAATGTGTAGTTTTAAAATAAATTTCCAGTTTGATTTCAGGATTTTAAATAAAATAAATTTCCAAACTGATTTCAGGATTTTAAATAGGATCTCCCCATGCTACAAATATTGAACATGGTAAATTTAACCTTGTTAAAACGTCTCTCATAAAGCATTTGAAAAAAATACGAAATTTAGATAAGCATTAAGTAGCGCATTGGGTGCTTTTAATATCAATTTTATGAATTGCACTAAATTTCAAACATGCTTACATCCCTGTCTACTATTTGCAATCAGGACTCTTGTGAAGTTAAATCTGACAGACTTCATGGATGTGCATGTGGTCTTGGCTGATCTGGACTTTGTTTGCTCTGTACTGAAATAGAAACTCAATACTAATTCGATAGAAGGTATAACATTGTAACCAAACGAGCTGTTCAGAATATGTTTGCTTAACAACATAATTATCTGTTACACTTTAAATAATGGGCCAAAACTATAGAAATGAAAGAATGCAAGGGCAGACATAAAAATAACAGAATCAATCTACAAAACTGAACATTGGAAATATTACCTGTTTTATAGTACAGACTGGTTTACATTGAGATATATATCTGCCAGAAATTGAAAAGTTTTCAAAAATCAACATTCAAGATATGCACTTTTAACATTGGTAACAGTTGTAATATGTATGCACTGTAATAACATCATCTGGTTTCATTTAAATCTTGTCTTGTCTTCAGGTATGATAATAGAAGTAAAAAGAACAAATTAACAAGATTCACTTGATTGAAAAGGGTGTTAAAATCTACACAAAACCTCGTATTTAGTGCAAAACAATTATTATCCATTTGATCTTGTTCTCCTTCAACCATCTTCTAAAATGCTTCTCAAAAGAAACAAAGAATAAATCTGACATTTAGATTGTTTTAAAACATTGGATTCATTAACTATATCCCGGTTAATGACATTTGTAGTCATGAGAGAATATCATAACAATGAAAAGACATGAAAAGAGCTTTACAGAATTTGTATACAAATCAACTTTGGTATTTGATGAAAAGGTAATCAAATAAGAAACCGCAAAGACAAGTTATGAGTGCCTGAGGACTCATTTCTCTTAAAGGGGCAGTAGCACGTTTTACATGTATATTGAATAAAAGGAGAAACATTCATCCTGTATATTCAATCATTTCATAAATTATCAAAAGTGTTTTCTGAATACAACATAAAGGAAAAAAGAAAAATAGTTCATCGATGTCATGTCTCTCAAGATAGTGTTAAACTCAATACTATATTGCAATAAGCACATTATTGTTATTGTCTATACATGCAGCATTATATTATAGGTGCTTTTGAGATCATCGTTTTAAATATCTTGTGTATTGTATTAAACCTATGGGAAACAATGAACGTTTAATTTAGAGAAACATGATACTCCAGAGTTGAAACTGCGTATCTTCGTAATACTTTATTTCACTAGAAACTGTTTTTCAATTCTTCAACTTATATGATATTTCCTTTCAAGTTAAAAAATATGATACCTTTCGTTGCATTTTGTCCCATGGATCAAAGACTGAACATCGTAAAGATGCCAACATTAATCAATGAACAATATAATTTGACCTTTGGATAAAATTGTGAAATACTGACTGCTTGATTGTTATTTTTTGATCATATGAACCCTTGGATATAAGTTCTATAACCTCTATTATTTTAAAATCGAATATATCATTGATGAATAATCATTTTTAATGAATAAACGGGAACAAAGAGAGTTACAAGTATTCATGATTAACCATTGATATTTTTTTTTGACTTGGTAAGAATTTATGAAAGATACTTTTGTCATTTAAAATCAGTGTAATGAAAACCTTTTAGATATTAAGGATATTGAAGAAATAAACTTTCACATTCTAAAGGCAGCTTTATCTGCTGGCATTATATACTTGTCAGCTCCTAAAGTGAGACTCAATGACCATTAAGTTATATTGCATTCGGGAACATAGACCGAAATTGATGTGACCGAAATGTAACCTTTTCCTGATTAGAGACACTTTATCGGCTGATTGTTATTCTAAATCATAGGGTATGGTATTCTAGGTAAAGGAAAGGTCGTTCGAAATTGGGGTATTCTTCAGTTCTGATTGAAGCGTAATCATATACTTGAAGAAGAATTTAAGATTGTTATTCACTTTATCGATTACATCGCTTTCATTCTATTGAGCAGTATATAGTGAGATGGCTAAAAGTAGTGCCCACTTTGAAAATTAGATTAAAAGAAACAAAACACACTTCAGTCAGGTCGTTAAACATACATGAACTCATCGACAAAAGAAAGTTAGAAGTTTGCTGATGAGTTTACATTTGCAATAAGGTTTTCAGAACAAAACTTGTTGATAAAGATGAACAAATGAACAAATATTTGAAAATATACTGCATTTTCCCTTTATGAATATTTCTTTAAGAGAGTTTATTTTTAATATCTTCAAAACATTACAATAACCTGTTCAGCTTATCAAACTCTTATTCACAATTTACTAAATCTCTTCATGATATTAACAATTAAGGCTCTAGATAAGTGCTGTCCAGTAAGATTGATAAAACAATTTTTTTTAAATACCTATTGGTTTGACATCGAGAAATCGGCCAAAAATTAAAACATTTCAACCAAAATTCATATTCAAGAAATCTACATATAACAATAATGAAAATACAGTGTTAAAATGTATACACTATAATAACAATGTTTATTGCAACTCTATGCTAGATTTCAAGTTAAGTACATGAATATCATCAATACCTCTTCTATCCTATCAAAATGGACTCCTGACTATGCAAAATGGAACAGATAATTTCAATTTAAAATAAGTATATGACACATAATATTCAAACGTTTCATAAACAAGATAAAAAAAATTTTCATGAATATATGATTTTGTGCTGAACAGTCTTTAGACATGGACTTGATTCGCTTATCCTGTCAATGGTATAAGAATAAAATGGAAGAGGAAACATTGAATAAATTGATGATAGAAGAAGTATAGTCTACTATGCCTACCTTGTAAAATTGGCATGGAAAAACAAATCTCTACAACGATCATTGTATTGGAAAAGAGTGATAATTTATTGAGTAAACCAAAACATTTCATCTGATTCAATAAAATTGGATGTACTGTATATCTAAAAAGCCATAAATGTAAAATAAATAGGAGGTACTTGACACAATGTTAGTTCGCTGCTTTTAGTATGTCGTAAATCTTTAATAGTTATGTGTATTAAATCATATTTGTCATTTAAGATTTTTCCTTTTGAGAACACAATGCCAACAAGAGTCAAATTATGACAATAAATCTTCCACCCTTGAACACTATTGAAATCACAAAGGTTTTGATTTAAACCAAAAGAATTTTTAATATCAAAATAGGATATACATGTACAGTCGATAAAAAACTGCCTAACAGTAAAGAATGAAAGCAAAAATATGACAGTTTTGATATCTTGTAAATGTCATCAACGAATGCACAGGAAACATAAGATGATGCAATTTCAATGCTCAGTGAAACTAAAATTATGAATTCTATATTTGAACAACAAAACTGAAAAAAAAAACGTTATCAATTCTTCTCTGAAGATTTGTTTAGCTGTCATTCCAAGCATATGATCATGATTATTATTGTATTAACAATAAGTATTTTAGCTCTATTTGGTAGTGTAAATGTAGATTCATGCCCAGAGATTAAGAATGCATGTTTCACATTTTGGTTAAATATAGATAAAAGACACTTTAAAATAAACAATAAGATTATGATTACATTCAATTGTTATACACATTTATTTTTGTTTTGTTATTTTCATAAAACTTGGATATAGATTGCAATCGTCGATAATAAGTTC
This sequence comes from Steromphala cineraria, assembly GCA_916613615.1. Lineage (NCBI taxonomy): Eukaryota > Metazoa > Mollusca > Gastropoda > Trochida > Trochidae > Steromphala > Steromphala cineraria. Next base: position 47,001,312 of record OU744720.1, read on the forward strand.
TAAAATATTAACGTCAATTGTGAAAGGACACTTACCCTTTACAATGACATCTAATTAGTAAACGTTTACTATTTTAATCTCCTCGAATGAGTTTCAACAACCATAAGCCTCAAATATGACTGATATTAACATTGTATCGAGCGTCAGTTTGCCAGCCTTTATTATTCCTAATTATAAGTTGTAAATTCCTTCCGGAAAGACAGATTAATTGCAGACATTTTTGATAGTTATCATACTTCAGATGTGATTGAAAGGTTATCATTTGACCAAGAAGAACTTGAGAATCTCCTTCAGTTTTCAGATTCCCTATCAAAGTTTCCATTGTCAAATCTGAGACTACCCTTAAGGTTAACAATCAAACACTATTGTGTCTCCGAATTACGGTAAAACCTGAAAGCACCGAGTGGATCTAGCTTTGCGTTGGTACTGCGTTAAAAATGAGTTTCGCATTGCACCAAAACCTAACTGCATTTAGAACAGGTCTCTACTGCAGACAAAGTCGCCGAGCCCCTGGCGGGATTCTAACCACAGACCTCCTGATCCGAAGCCAGATGTGCTTACCACTAACTTACTACCCTCCCCCACCCCCAAACCCAGGCAAATCAATTTCCTTACGACAAAAGGACAGAGGTATCCACAATACAAAAACCAGTTTCTTGGAGAAATCTATCTAAAATGACACCGGATAATCTGTTTGACCCTCTGAAGATAATTCATTTGTAATCAGCTGATATATATTGGGAGGGAACATAAAATTTTAAAAAAGAGACATTATAAAACTCTTATAACCTATTCAGGAAGTAAGGAATACGACAGTGGCATATTAAACAAGTGTTTGTCACTGAGGTGACATAATCCCCCGCCGCAAATTATCAATCAATTATTGGCTGTGACCTCTTATTTGTTGTCAGAGGGTCACGAAATCCTGTAACCTTGAAAATAATTTGAAGGTCACCAAAATCAACTGGGTCCGACGCCTTCCCAATAAGATGCTTTGTGTAAATTATGAAGACATTCCAGTTAATGGTTCTTGATATATCCTGCTGACAAGCCTTAAATGCAGGTTTCAATGCTGAAATTGTCAAAGTCTCGCTGTGACCTTAAAAATAATGTGAAGGTCACCAAAATCGACTGGACCCGGCGCCTTCCCAATAAGATGCATTGTGTAAGCTATGAAGAGAATCCAGTGAATGGTTCTTGAGATATCCCGCTGACAAGGGTAAAATGTCAAAGTCTCGTAATGACCTTGAAATGAAGGTCAAGGTCTTCCCCAGGGGAAGCTATATGTAAGATATGAAGAGAATCAGGTCAACAGTTCTTGAGATATCGCGCTAACAAGGGTAAACATGCAAGTTCACATGTCCAAAAATTCAAAGTTTCGCTGTGACTTTGAGAATAATGTCAAGGTCACCAAAATCTAATCAGCCCAAGGTCTTCCCCAGGGGAAGCTATATTTAAGATATGAAGAGAATCCAGTAAACAGTTCTTGAGATATCGCGCCAACAAGGGTAAACATGCAAGTTCACATGTCCAAAAATTCAAAGTTTCGCTGTGACTTTGAGAATAATGTCAAGGTCACCAAAATCTAATCAGCCCAAGGTCTTCATCAGGAGAAGCTATATGTAAGATATGAAGTGAATCCAGTAAACAGTTCTTGAGATATCGCGCCAACAAGGGTAAAATGACAAAGTGTCCTTGTGACCTTGAAATGAAGGTCAAGGTCACGAAACCCATTTGGACAATTACTCTCACTGAGGTGAACCTATATGCAAAATATGAGAAGGATGTAGAGAATAGTACTTATGTTATTCCATTTCGTACGGACGTACGGACGGACGCTGCCGAATACCATATCCCCCGCTTCGCGCTAATCGCGCGGCGGGGGATAATAAAACAACAGATTTTAAGCAACCATTTAAAGGGGCAGTAGCACGTTTTTAGAGGGAATATAGGGTGATGTAAGGCAAATGAAAATTAATGGTTTCAATTGAAAGACAATGTATTTAAACTAAATGGAGCAGTAATAATTCCAATATATAATCTTAAGTTTAGCCATGCGATTCACTTTTCTTACAAAAAATGAGTTAAAGGTGTTCACACAAAAATGGCCGCCATTGGATTTTATGTGAATCCTCATTCTTTGTCCTCTGACAATGGATAATTGGCTTGTGTAATGAGATTTTTGACACTGTCAAAATAATACATTTAGCATTCACTTGCAATTATCAGTGAGAAATTCAAATTATAAAATTATCAAAAAACATGCTACTGCCCCTTTAAAGGAGCAGTAGCACGTTTTCTGATTAATTTATATTCTAAATATTTCACTGATAATTGTAACCTCATCTCAATCTCATTACACAAGCCAATCTTCCATAGTGAGAGGACAAAGTCTGAAGATTCAAAAAAAATCCATTGGCGTGTGAACACCTTTAATTCATTTTATGTAAGAAAAATGAATCGCATGGCTAAACTTTACGTTATATATTTGGATTATTACTGCTTCATTTAGTTTAGATACATTGTCTTTCAATTGGAACCATTAATTTTTCATTTTCTTGACATCACCTTATATTCCCCCTAAAAACGTGCTACTGCCCCTTTATATTCCCATATCTTGCATGAAATAAATTCTTGTATTTTGTAATTAACGAAGTATTTAGTTTGTGGACTGTGGTTGTGATTAATATTATTCATTGCAAATATCAAATATTCAGGTTAAACTACAGAATCATTGAACTCTGTACTAGTATTTGATTTCCAATTTCATGTCTGTACTAGTATTTGTTTATGTAATAACAAATAACTATATCAACCCTATGAGGACTAAAAGAAACAGCTGATTGTATGTATCCTTATGTATGTGTTATTGGGTAATAAAAACATATAAAACAAATTTTAAAAACATGTATTTGCAGATGGGTTTTATATATTTGTTGATAATTCACTGTGAATTATAATTAAACCTTAAGAGCTTTATCAAAAATGTCCGTAAAGGTAATAACACTTTAACTTTATAGACACACGAACAGATCAATTGATTCTTCCTACATTTTTAGATTTAATATTGCCAAAGAAAAAGTTACAAGGTTAGATACATAACCCAAAACATGTATGTACATTAAATGATGGTTTTTGGAATCTGCATAAATTGATGTGACCATAGTTTGCTTAATTTACAATATATCTCGTAACTTATCGATGTTTGCCTCATTAGAAATATGACATAACTATAAATGTTCAGTTTATAAGGTTCCAATATTTGTTCGACTCTCATTCTCTCTCTACAGAGTTAGAAGTAAAATAAAATGTTGATCCTACCTCTGTTCGATTAGGATGAGTTTAGAAGGTTAGAAAGGGGAAAGCCTTTTTTGATGTGATCGGAGTAAGTTTTACTATCAAAAACGCTGTTCCAAAGTGATCGTTTTGTCAACTGAATCATGTCAAAGGTATCGGTGACAACAACCCACTTTTCCATGGGAGAGGCGTTTCCATTTGCTGTCATGTTTCAAATGGTTTGTGGTTCAAATTTTTGGAGAGTAGTGAATCAGCAGGAAACGAGTGAACTCATCTCGTTCATACTGACGTTTGTAAAAGCATTTGCTGACTTGATCAACCACTATTTAGAGAGAATGTTAGTTTCCAGTTTCCATATCTCAGAATGCTACGATAGCGTCAAAGTACATTTGCACTTTAGCAGTGTATAATATATAGCCCGTCCGCCAGTCCAACTGGCTACTTTTTGCCAGGACTTGTAACTTTCTGCTCCTAACTGGTAACTTCTGCTCCGGAATGATAACTTTAAAACAAAAATTCTTTACTTTCACTGACCAACTAATTTTCAGTACAGGCTAGGTTTTATAATCTATTTTATGCACTGGCTTTAGTTTTTCTTTCTTTAGAACAATTGCTCACTAAAAGGAGGTATCATGCATAGGACACTTGTGATAGCGAGTTGGATGAGATGTTTGATTAGGAAAGCCAAAGGATGGACAAGTGTAATTCAACTTAGTCACGTGATACATTCCCAGCTGACTGACCCTGTCACTCAATCGTGATATTTCAATTTCAATCAAAGATATATCAACTAGAAGCATTTCCTGATTGCCAGATCTTGTGCCGGAATGAATGTATTTAATCATAAACTATTCAGTGACAGATTTATGTTTCGGAGATAATAATTGAGAAGGCTTTTATTATTTTCTCTTGATATGTGTATTTCTCTTGACAACATTGAGCACTGGGGCAAACCTATTACTAATTACCACGGATGCGTGTTTTATTAAAGAATCTTATATAATATTTGCTTGGCAGGCTAGATGTAACAAGATTCAACTATCAACATCCTGATCATAACTGATTGACATGTTCATTGAATAATCATATTAATTCAGTAAAGGTTTTTATATAATTCCAAGGGAATTCTCTTGCTGCTTCTTGTCAAAGACTGAGATCGTGCCAACCATTGCCGCTGGGTCACTAATTACCAAGGCTGCATGTTCAATTAATAATTGTTTTATGTTTTATGATTTGACAGGAAAGATATAAAGAGGTATTAATATTAGTTCTTCATATTCGTTTAATTGCAGGCCGGATTTCGTGATTTATAATAAACACTTCTTAGTTCATGTTGTTGAATTTTAATTTGACTTGAATATACAAAAGCTACCATTTATGATATAGTTTTCTTCAAACAAATATCAATACAAAGGCAGCCTTTAAGTCTCATTACCAAACTCAAATCTTACCCCAACTGTGTTGGTTATATGTTATAACTTCAAACGTACTGATGTCAACATTTATATTTCCACATTAAAACATTAATCATGTGAACTAAAAAAGAAAACAAGAGCCCGATCCCCCCCCTAAATGTTTGGTTATTTCTACCAAGCATTTACATTCATGTTTTTTTTTCTCCCCAGTTTATTTTACTGGTACCAACTCAGGATGTTAAACCTTTGACAGGCTTACAATTATTCTAACACAATAAGATAATGCTTAACTATTTGTTCTACTTTTGAGATGATCGGCCTATTGAAATAGATACTTTGAAACATTTCATCAGCTTCTCAATTATGTTAAGAATCAGAAATATTTTAGGAGCTTAAGTTTATGATTGAATGAATGATGAGGAAATGTGGTATTTGCTCTCATTTTTTCATAATAAAATCGAAATTCAGAATGTCAGCCCTTGTTTTTATCAATGAATGAACATTGCGAAAGATGAAAGTGAGAATCACAATTGTTCATATTAACAACAATGGTTTGTTTAAAAGGGTAAGCACATGCAATATACCATGACCTGACAGTTAATGATTTGTTACCACGATTCAACATGGTTTTTGTCAATCATGCCCATAACAGGTAATTGAATCAAAAAGTATCTGTTGACTTTAAATAACTTTTGATTTTCCAAATGTTTCATCTAAAGACAGTCGGAAAACATTATTTGACATGGTAACTATTGATTTATATCTTTATTTCTCAAAAAGACAACTTTCACAGAATTGGAAAGTTGAGTTTACAGATTAACACCTCTGAGATGCCATTGAACTCTTTTTGATATTTTTTCTCAAATTCCTTTTTTCTGCTATTTATACTATATGAATACACTCTTGCTCTGGGTACATGGGAAGGGAAGCTAAGGAATTCAAGGTTAAATCGAAGACACTCAAATTGTTGGTAGATTTTATTCTGATGACTATTCATGTTAAAGTCAATTCAGTGAGGTTCACGTAACTTCCCTTACCATTAATAACAAATAACGATTCAAATGCTTTTATCAATTTCGAAAAAGTCTTATTTTACAAAATTTCCATTTGCGAAATCGAGGTATTGACATGTACGAATGTCCTCATTATGTTGTGGCGCTGTTTCTACAAGCAAGAAACTGTAGCTAATGCATATGAATGTATTCTTATATTTAGTCCGGTCCGGATTCGATAGCTGAATGTCATGTTGAGATAATGTTAGACAGTTGGGGTATTACCGAATTTTGTGCATCAAAAACAGACCAAACTCATATCTGAAACATATTACGAAGTTAAAGATTTTGAGTATGACAAAGAATACATTTAACTTCCTTAACTTGAATCCAAAATGGGATTTCTTATTAGTTCCTCGCTAAAACATCACAAATGAAGTTTAAGATCAACATCAATGAACACATCTAGCCGTTTCGGAAGATAAAATGCGGAAGATAAAATTGTGGCGTAGCATTTATCTTAAAGGATCAGTAGCACGTTTTTGAGGGAAATATAAGGTGATGTCATGAAAATGAAAATTAATGGTTCCAATTAAAGGACAATCTATTTAAACTAAATGAAGCAATAATAATAAAAATATATAACGTGAAGTTAAGCAATGCTTTTTCTTTTTCTTACACACAATGAATTAAAGGTGTTCACACACAGTGGCCGCCAATTGATTTTATGTGAATCTTCATACTTTGTCCTTTGGTTATAGATGATTGGCTTGTGTAACGAGATATTTTACACTGTCAAAATATATTACATTTAGCATTAACTGACAATTATCAGTGAACTATTCAAAATATGATATTATCAAAAACGTACTTATGCCCCTTCAAATCAATCATGTTTGACTGTCATCAGTTATCAGTTATTGATTATGCACTCTAAATGAAGCAGTTAACTTTGCTGACATTTGCTTTGATGAGTTAAACATAAGTACATCGCTATTTTGAAAATTATATTGTCAAAGGATAAGCAGATTTAAAGTGTCATTCAAATCAATGTGATTTTATGTTTTTTTATGTTTTAAGTAATTTCAGGATTTTTAATATGATCTCCCCTATACTATTTTGTAGTTAGATTGACAATTAATATCAAACATCGGAAACGTCATTCTCTCCCCACAGAGGCAGATCAAGTCATGTTGATTTAGCCCCTGTTATATTACGCAAAGTTTGTGGGAAAGAATGGGAGATGCCTGATTGGATGCAATCAAAGTTAGTTGTGCAATCAGCGACGCTGTTCCTAAATCATCAGTTTGGCTACTTAATCAAGGCAAAGGCATTGCGATATGAATCATCCTTTCCATGCGAGCAGCCTTGTCATTTGATAAAGAAATTCAAATGTATTGTGATAAAAAAAAAATTTCGCTAGGGGAAACTGCTTGAAACCAGTGATTCCAGCGTAATATAACAGAGGCTAAATCAACATGACTTGATCTGCCTCTGTGGGGAGAGAATGGGGAAACGTAACCTCATAAAGCGTTTGAATTAATAAAAAAGTGGTAGGTATAAAGTAGCGAATTCGGTGCTTCTAATATTGATTTTATGAATTGCACTTAATTTCAAACACGTTTACATTCCTGTCTAGTTTCTGAAATCAGGGATCTTTTGAAGTTAAACCCTTGCAGACTTCATGCATCTACATGTGGTCTAGGCCGATCTGAACTACTCGAGTGTCTGTTCTTTACTGAAATAGAAAATCATTACTAATTCAATAGAAGGGGTAATAATTTTACCATACTATTTTGTATCTATTAGACGCTTATCTCTTACATCACATTTCTACCATTTAAGCTGTTAATGTGCAAATTGAGTGTGTTCTGTGCAAATACGTCCTAGAATTCTAAATAAAGTTCAATTTCAAATTATTTATAGGACAAAGAATCAGAGAAAATAATGTAATGATTTGGAGTTGAATTCTATATGTGCTGAATGGCCTTCAGGTTGGCCTTTGCTTCAGCACTAAATGATATGAATAAATGTTGTATTTAACTTACATCGTATTTTTTTAAATGAAATTTGTATCGTTTCTCATTTGACTTTTTATTTAACAAAAAATTCAATATCTTTGTACATGTTTGTTACATATGAGTACCATGAGTGTATTATTTCAGATGAGTAAATATCACCACTGTGCAACTTTGTTAACTTTACTAATTCTACACGAAAGCGAACCTTATTACTGAATAAATTTAGAAAACTTTTATGCTTGAAACAATTATGCAGTAACAAATTCTCTACGTACACAGATGTGAATTCAATAAATTTGCTTAACATAAAGAAATAATGGAATGCATACATAAATGACAAAATTCACTATAAAAGAATCTTTCATAAAAAACTGTAACATGTGAAATAATATCATGTTTATTGTACAGACTGGTTTGAGATTGAGATATGAATATGTATGAATGAAAACATTTCGACCAAGAATTTATTTAAGGAATTGACTATAGACCAGTTCCTGACATTTTAGTTATGAGAGATAAATATGAAACTATATAAGAACAGCTATTAAAATGTCTCTCAAACAAACAAACAATAAACTAAATCTAGCATTTGAATTATTTCAAAACAGTGCAATTATCAACTATAACCCAGTTCATACCATTTGTAGAGAAAAATATAACAATGAATTGAAGACATGAAACGTGTATACAAAACAACTTTGATATTTGATGAAAAGGTAATCAAGTAAGCAACCGCCAAGACAAGTTATGAATGCCTGAAGACTCATTTCTCTAAAGACGGATAAATGTCAAAAGGTCAGATATCACAACACTATGACTTCAGCTCGAATGATTTTAGTGACATCAAGGCATGATGCAAGTAAGGATTACTCTACTCATCTTTGTTGCGGAATCACATATATTATATGGAGAAACGTGATGTTTGGATAACAACATTTTATCTTAAAATTAGACATGGTTGAATTCAGTTCAACACAATCATTACCTGTGGAAGGAAGGAAAATATTAACCCTTAATATTCAATCATTTCAGGAGTTAAGAGTGTATCAATAGATAGAACGTTGTGAATTTCAGTCAAAATAAAGATAATTTACGAAAGAAATTGATTTATGTCGTGGAATCTCAATCTCAATACATTTTAAACTTAACATTTGTTACTTTGAAAGACGACATACCATAACATTGTATTTTGCAATAAGCACAATATTGTTTTAGTCTGTAGCAATATTTGATCTGTGCTTTTGATATATTTCAACTTGTGTGCTTAAAGGGGCAGTAGCACGTTTTTTGATAATTTTATATTTCAAATATTTCACTTAAATTTGTAAGTTAATGCTAAATGTATTATATTGACAGTGTCAACAATCTCATTACACTAGCCAATCATCCATAGTCAGAGGACAAAGTATGTGGATTCCTATCAAATCCACTGGCGGTCATTTTTTGTGAACACCTTTAATTCATTTTGTGTGAGAAAAAGGAATCGCATGGCTAAACTTTACGTTATATATTTGAATTATTACTTCTTCATTTAGTTTAAATACATTATATTTCAATTGGAACCGTTTATTTTCATTTTCCTGACATCACCTTATATTCCCTCCAAAACGTGCTACTGCCCCTTTAAAATATGGTAAAAACTAAAAGGGAAAAACTTGATGCTTCATATTTGAAATTGTGTATCTTCATAATACATGACGTTTTCACAAGAAAAAGTTTTTTTATATTAATTTATTGCAACATTTCCTTCAAATATACCAAAGTATTGTTAAAATCTTCAAATCTCTGTGAAAGATAACAAGGGTTTTGTTTTGGATTTAATCGATATATTAGAACAATGTTACTTGAGGCATCAAGTTAAGCAATCTAACCCCTGAGAAATTGTCTAAAACAAATCATTATGAGGAAATGATCTCAGCTTATTTTATTTCCCATGTGGCATCTTTATGGTGTGCTCCTTCGATGGTAGAAATACTTTGTTTCAGAGTCATTAAACATATTGAGAATATCGTATATGAAATAAAACATTATACATATATATCATTGAAAATTAAAAGTTAAATCAACTAAAGTAGCTTTTGACTGGTGTATTGTATTCAGATGGCATCAGAAACGCACTAAAACCAAATCAAACCTCTATAATGCAGTCTTAGATGAGAATATAAGTGACATGGTAAACATTTATAAAATATACTTTTGTCATTTAAAATCAGCATAATGGAAACCTTTTACATATGAAGAGTATTGAAGAAAGATTCTTTCACCTTCTAAAAGCAATTTTATCTGCAGGCATTTTATAACTGTCAGCTCCTAAAGTGAGACCCAATGACCATTAAGTTATATTGCATTGGGAACATATACCGTAATTGATGTGACCGAAATGTAACCTTTTCCTGATAAGAGACACTTTATTGGCTGATTGTTATTCTCAATCATAGGGTATTCTAGTCTTCTAGGCAACGGGAAGGTCGTTTGAATTGGAGTATTCTTCAGTTCTGATTGAAGTGTCATCATATATCTGAAAAAAAATTCAAGATTGTCATTCACTTTAGTAATTGCATCTCTTTCATTCTATTTAGCAGTATATAATGAGATGGCTGAAAGTAGTGCCCAAAATTGGATTAGAAAATTAATACACACTTTAGCCAGGTCTTCAAGCTCAACAGCAAGAGAAAGTTATCACTTGTAAACTGAAATCATTAAAATCCTTTTGTATAAATATATACGGTAAACATCGCATTTAATGCACAATATTAGTGTATTTTGACTTGTAAATAACAAATATTGACACCTTATGGGAAAAGATGCAAACATGTGAAAATCACATGACTTTGCCATTGGTGCAAGATCAAGTGACACAAGAGTCAAACAAATGCGATCATTACCACTGTATATAAAACACTTGACTGAGATTATTCATCCTTCTAGTATTTTTCATTATTTTAGGAGAGTCTTTTGTTGATGAGTTTATATTTGCAATAAGGTATTCAGAACAATATACAGATATTCACAAATGAACAAATATTTGAAAATATACTTCATTTATGCCTCTATAACAAATTAGGACATTTCATGGTTAAACAATGTTTTATTGCACATCTATTCTAGGTTTAATATTGAGTGAATTAATATCAATCTATAATAGTTATGTGTTTTAATTCTATATTTGTTAATTATTTCTTCATTTCCACTGAGAAGTGATAATAGCAGCAGATGGATAATAGCACAATATTGATGTATATTAGGGTCAAATCGCGACACCAAATCGACTCCTTTTGAACATAATTAAGTTTTTCTTAAAATCAAAAGAGACTTTAATATGAAATAGGATTAATAGTTACGAAAATATTCCCTAACATTAAAGAATGAAAGGAAATATGTGACAGCTTTTTAAAATGTTAAAACTATCAACACAAACACTGGGAAATATGATTTGATGCAATTCTATTACTCGGTAAAGACTTCTTTTATTGAACAACGAAACTGAAATATATATTTTAAATTTTCTGAACATTAACTTTAGCTGTCATTGCAAGCATATGATCCTGATTATCATTAATTCATTTTTAAGTGTAAACATATAATAAGGGGAAGGGGTACGTGTTTAGGGGAAATATAAGGTGATATCAGGAAAATGAAATAAATGGTTCCAATTAGACGACAATGTATTCAAACTAAATGAAGCAGTAAGAAATCAAATATAAAGTAAAGTTCAACCATGTGATAACTTTTTCCTACACCAAACGAATTAAAGGTGTTCACATAAATATGGCAGCCAATGGACTTTATGTGAAGCCTCATAATTTTGTCCTTTGTGACTTTGGATGATTGGCTTGGTCAATGAGAATTTTGACACTATCAACATAATACATTAAGAATTAACGTACGAATATCCATGAAAATGAAAACATACAACTAAAAAAGGTGCTACTGACAGAGTTACGCCCATAGAATTAGAATGCAGATTTTACTTTTTGTTTATAATGAAATTGACATTTAACAATAAGTCAAATTTTCATCAATAGTTCATTGATGAAATGATAAGCATTTTTCTTCAAGTTTATATATAATTTCAAAAGTGTTATTGTTTTTTGTAATTTTGATAAACTTTGATATATACTGCAATCATAGTTAATACGTTATTAAGTAAAATGTCAATTGTGAAAGTATACATAAGCTTTATAATGACGTCTACTTAGTAAGCGTATGGTATTTTAATCTACTTTGATGAATTCCAACAACCATATGTCTCAGCTGTGACCGATATTAACCTTGTAATGAGTGGAACTTCAGTTTGTCAGCCTTTATTATTCATAATTATAATTCCTTATATTATATTATTCCTTTTGGAAGACAGGGAAATTGCAGACATTTTTGATAATTATCATACTTTGAAAGGTTATCATATGGGCCAAGAAGGAATTGGGAATTCCTTCACTTCAGCAAATTGTTATCTAATTTTCCATTGTCAATTCTGAGACAACTCTTTAAGATAAACAATCAATTTTCGTTGATTGTGAAAATAGTTTCAATAAATTAATATAAGAGATCAAGATAGGGGATCAAGCACAAAATTAGAACGTTGTAATAAAAGTCACAACAAAACGGAATAACACAAACAAACGAACTGAATTTGCAACCTATCACAAGCAACGTGTGTGAGAAACCTTTTTCTGGTTAGTTTAAGGGGCAGCAGCCCGTTTGTATGGAGAAAAAAGTGATCTCACGAAAGTGACATAAATTTTGCCATTTGCAGGACAATGTTTGGTGAACGTACCATTTCAGTTTAATCTATGCAAATTCATTTCCCTATCGTAAACGAATCGAGATGTACAGTTTCTTGATAATCTTGTTCAAGACAACAGATAATCCGGTTGAGTTTGAAGTTGAAGATAATTCATATGTAATGAACTAATATATATTGGGGATTAAATCTGAATCTAAAAGTAAACAAGGTGCCTAATCCCCTTTTAATGTTTGCTAGTAAGGAAAATCACTCTTCAGCTCACATGAAACATTTATTGAGAGGCATGTGGAATAAAGAACAGATTTCAAACAACCAAATTGAGTTTCTCCCAACAGAGGGTACTCAGATAATACAATTCTGACCTATACTATGTTGTTAAAAGACTCCTATCGGCCATGATTCAATTGCCAAATCATACCAATGAGTTATGTCTTCCTGTCTAAATTTCGATGAAATATCAAAGCAAAAAATGTTGAAAATATTTTTAAAAAACTTATGAGTAAATGATTTTCTCACAGAACAATAACATTTTAATTATCTTTCAAAATGTTATCAATGATACCACACTATTACACTGTTAAACAAAAAAAAGAGGAGCAGAGATCACTTGATAAATGAAATTTTCAAACAAAAACAAGAATTGTTTACATTTGAATATGCATATCACGAACACAAAATGCACATTCGTTTTTTACGAAACACTCACATGTAAAAACAGTTCATTCTTTACGAATATTTGATACTTTGAATGGGAATTAACATAATTCCACTGTATTATCGTTTTTTTAAAAGTGTCATTTTAGTTACATAAACGTTATCGGACTGCTTTAAGACCAAGGTTCAATCAATTGTATCTTGTGGCAATGCGATAACTCAAAACTGTGTTTGCAGAAAAAATATGATTAATTTAGGCAAAACACACATTAAAATTTAAATGAAATCAACGTTTTATCAGTTTGTGTAAATATTAAACTGACACATAACTGACATGATCTCTTTTTGATGAAGAGTTGAATCACTAAGGATTGGATTCAATTTAATTTAAAACGGGAGACTTAAATCACAAGCATGAGAAAGTTTTCCTCTGTACCTCAGTGATATACTAGATAGAATGCATATAAAACCAAGTTTCATTTTCTATGAGTCCGATTTATGTTTTCGATGAAATTATGTCCATTGACAAGAAGATCAATAAGTTGGCTTTGACATTTGTGACTCTTGGTCAACTAAAATAGTTTTGTGGATTTTGATACGCTATATTAGAACCACACAACATTTAGCTCTGAAATGAAATTATGGAAAAAACTAATTATATGGAGTATATATATGACATCACATTTGTGATCAATGTTAGATATGTCACAGTTAACTCTTCATACTTCATACAAAGTCTGAAAGTTCACTATTTGGCAAACTTAAACTATAATGCTTATTTATAAAAAAGCAATGGAATCTTGAGAAGACTGAGTATTTTTGGAACTTGTTTTTTAACAGTGGGAGAGAATGTTTATATCAGGCTAAACCCAAAATAATATTAAAACCCTTTTGCAACAACAAAATTACGTTTGGCAGGATTTCACTTTTGGAGACAATTGTTTAGTCCATGTGAAGCAAACAATAAACTCGGTATCAAAGAATTAAGCAGTCATAGTTTTGTTTGTATTTAAAGATATCTCTCATCACATTTAGAAACGCCATATAAGTTCATGTTACATGTTTTGGATGATAAATTTTAAGCAAATAATACAGATACGTGTACTAATTATTTCAGTTCATCTGGCCTGTAAGTCCATCCGTCCATCATTCCATCCTTCCATGCATCAACTTTGTGAGGATTACAACCTAAAGCTTTGGTTGCCCTGTGGTTCTTAATAAGGGACATACGGGCCACCTTAAAACGTATTTGCATCTTCTTTTCCATAACCAAAATCCTAGAAAGCTGAAAAGTTGTGTACAGACTCATTGACTAGTGAGGATTATAATTTAAAACTTTGGTGGCCCTGTGACCCTTAATAAGTGCCACAGGAGCCACATCCTCCAATCCTATTTTAATCTTATTCTCCGCAAGCACAAGGCCTAGAATACTGAAACTTTGTGTTCTAGTGAGGATTAAATTGTTATAGCTTTGGTAGCCCTGATGGCTCTTAAAATCCATTCATGTCTTCTCCAGATGCATAAGGCCGTGAAAGCTGAAACATTTTTGTAATCAGGATTCTAAATTTTACATTTGGTGCCCCTATAGACCCCTACCATAATTTCAACACTTTAGAGCAAAATTGATACGTAGCCTGATGAGCTACAGAGCCAATGGCTCTATTTTATTCAATTCTTTTCTATGTATGTGACCATTTCAAAATGTGCTTGACAATTGATATTTATAGCCCTGTCATAAAGGCGTCAGGGCACCGGACAGTTTTGTTCCCTTTCATACCACTGTCACTAGAGAATTGGAAAATGACAACTTCGCTTTATAGGCTTCTAACTCCTCTGGGTGCAGCAACATTAAATAGCCCTTGACATAAGGTTAAAATATCTAATGATACGGTGAACGCAAATGTAAAATCGCGTATTGCTGTTTATTGTGTTATCCATGATGTCTTGCCCATTCTAACAATTGGGAATTGTTCCTAAATAAGTTTAGAGCGCATACAAATTTCTAAAAGAAAGACCGAATGAATAACAATTCACAACTGTCCAATCCCCCAAACTGAAAAAAACTCTCTCCTGTCGTTTATAAATTGTCATATATAAGTTGATAATATCTAAGATTACCACCTTTATTTTCTATTTGTTCATGAGACAAGAAATTAATGTTCACTGGGGATCAATTGTATGTCGATTATGATTTCAACTCAACTGAAAACAACAAATAACATTAAACATCAAGTTACAAACTTTAAACTCGAGGCTATCATATTGAACTTAAACCAGCGTTGTGGGTATGATTGGTAGAATGTGACAGTTTTATTAGATCTTTGAATGTGAATACGAATGGAATAGCGTGAATATGCAATCAGATGAATTATTTCTAACTGAATGAATCTTGTCACTCAAATAGTTAATCTTTATTCGGGTCTTTATTCAAATGTCAGTGAAGTTTTATAAACATTTTCGTTTCTCAATTTATTTCAAATCTCACTCACACATCCAATTTAACCTCTAACATTAGATACAAAAGGTTCAAACATTAAAAGTGATTGTCTTTTTAATTTGTAGTTACTTGTGATGTCATAATAATGTGTGTAAAAAAATGTCATTACAATATTTAGATCATAACTCATTCAAAAACGACAACTAAGGTCTGTTGAAGTCTGGAAAGTAAAATATAAGTATACATGTATGTAAGTGGTTTCCTCGGAAATCACAGGATCATCTATGACATCTTAAGGCAGTTGCATAGTAATTAATCAGTTATTAATTTGATAAGCTGAAACAAATTGAACTCATATACATTAACATTTCCTTTCTAATCTTTTTTTTAAAAAATTCACATTTTACAAGAAGACATGCGTTGACATGTAGAAATGGTTGAGTTCATTATGATGAACCCTTGATATCAGTATAGTAATCCATAATTGCTTTTCGATTTAAGTATTTGCAATACTAAGGTTGATTGGCTTAAAAGAACGATAACATTACCGATTATTATCTTTCCTTTTGCAATAAATTCAAGTTTCACTGAATTACAGACTTTTTGTTTCCTTGTCATTGTAGTAACATGTAAAGTTAAATATGTCTATTAAAGCGTTACGTTTAGCAAGAACAACGAAAAGATAACGACACTTAAAAACATTCCACATTGACACTTGGACACATATGCCCCCTTCCTCGGGGCTCAGTCTCGCTCTGAATCGGTCATAGGAACTAAAGGAAACTATGATTTATCAGAGTCTACTATAGCGTCTCTCTCCTGAGGAATATATATATACCTAAGAAAGTAGAAGATGCCGATGAAATGTTCTTTGATAAATCATGTTGGCCAACCTTGCACTCTTTATACCTCCCCTAGAGCACCAATGAGAAATAGATTACCTGGATTGCTTCTGTCATGACTATGAAATACATAAATGCGAATACTACTTATCAGTACCGGAACTGTAAACCGAGGCTACAAATCAATCGATTCAAAAGCAGAAGATAACTTATAAAAACATCAAACTAAATTTGATAAAAGAAGATAAAAACCTGTTATCTTCAAGCGTTCGTTGTAACGTTTTCAATTTGCAATAAAAAACATAGTTCTTAATTTCATCGTACCGATTGACATGTCTATGATACCGACATGCTGCTTTGTTTGTTGTTTGTTTGACACAAACTTTAATGACTGACCTTGACTTTTATATTCCCGAGAACCGATTTAGTTGGATAAAACTATGAAATCCTTCATTATATAAGATTTTTGATGATCAGATGATTTGGTATGACACTAGATTTGTATTGAATCACACTCCTGCTTGTAAAGTGTGTTAGAAGTCGATTTCATTAATTGTATTTTGTATTTTTTATAATAGAAGTGTTTTATGTACATGGGTGTGGAAGGGGCATGTAGATAATTCAAAGTATTTTGAATTATTATTGCAGCAAGGTCTAAACTTGTGTATTGTCCGGTACAAACTTGGAAGAGATAGCGCAGTAGTTAGCGTTTCAGCTTCGAATCAAAAGGTCCTCTGTCCGAATCCCGCCAGCGTCTCTGCAACTTTGTCCCAAGAAGAGAATTGTCAGGTTTGGGTGCAATTCTACATTGTATTTCAGCGCAGTACCACTCATGGTTCGCGAGGTAAAGTCGATGCTTGCGGGTTTCATCGCAATACGTTGCCACAATAGTTTTGTGGGCTTTCTCCCTGAAATGATACTAGCAGCCCTGATATGTAACATACACTTTAAAGCGTCAACAAACCCCAAATCAGCTTACCTCATCGCTACAAACTGAACAAGAACAAAAGTCACTAATATCAAATCTCCAACCAACCATCATTCAATGAATGTTGAAACATTTTGTTATTTCAATTTCATTGTTTTGGATGAAGGTTGATGTTCTCCCACAACGGTCACTCGTGTCAAATCTCCAACCAAACTGTCAGACAATGAATGTTCGATTTCATTGTGTTGGATATAGGTTCAGAAAGAAACTTTTTACACCATGAGAGATGTTACCTTAGTTCAGCATCTTATTCACGTGACAGGTACATGAAATTACCATTGGCCTTTGATGAATTGTCGTTAGGATATGTCCTCCTTAATGTAATTGTAGGGAGTCTCTGCCAACATGGGACTATTAATATTCTTGTTTTCAAAATTGATTAATAGAATTCACATTTATAAGATAAAGTGCAATATATTCAACCGTCTATCTAATAGTATAGTAAGTGTATAGTATTTTACGAAATATGACAAATTACCGTGCATAAGAAGATGATTTTTTAAGATATCAATCTCTGAAATATTCCGGGTTTTTTTCATGAAAATATTTGATTATTGACAGAAAGTGAAAATGCTGATTCTCTTATGTAGATTAACATTGTCTGATCATTTTTGTCATATTCACCGGACCTTAAGCAAAGGGATTTGGATGTCTGATCCTCTGACATTTCTCTGTCTAGTGAAGAAATCTTCCAGGCGTTGATAATTCGTTCTGGCAGGTTCCATCTTGATTACTGCGAAGTTAAATATCGAAGTCTTGCACATAGAATTAAAATGCTGAAAAGCTATAATGTTGCGACATACATTGTAATCAAATGTAGTTCTGCATCGATCATTACAATCGGATGCATTAATTCTTCTTCATATATGAATATCTGAATAAAATATTTGTTCGACCCTCTGTAGGGTTTGGAAAGGGTAATCCTTCTCTTTTGTAATTGTACTTTTCTGTTTATGTTGGTGATTTCTATCAAAAAGTCATTTTTGAAAAGAATTCTGAACATTTTTTAGAGTTTATCAATATTGACACTTTTACTTTATGTATATTTCAATATCAGTGCCCCACCTGCATGGGAATTATAATTGATACTTTAATGAAGTGGTATGTTATACAGAATTCACAGTATTACTTACGTTAAGCGGTGTTGACATTTTAACATAGATAGTTCATTCAAATATCGAAATTAGAAATTGATAAGAGAACATATGCAATACAACCCCTGCATGTGAAGTACCTCAAACTGAGTTGATATTGCATTTCAACTAGTAGTTATTCATGCTGCATCAAAACATTGAATGGAAAGAAAGCAGAGAAAATCCCCAGTACATTTCAACCCAAATTCTTTACATCTCTCAGGTTAATCACTGCCACCACCGTTTAACATAACATCCTTTATTTACAAACTTATACATAAACAACATCACTGCATTGGGTTATCTGTCAATGTAATATGCAAAACACGCTAAAGTGGTCATTATGTTATTGAAGAAAATCTAGGTTATTTGGCTTACAGAACGATAGCAGCTAGTTATCTTTTCATGTTGAGCACACTGACTGCGTTGTTAGCGTGCTGACCTCTCACGCCACAAGGCCCGGATTCGCATTCCGGTGTACACAACCAAAATCAGTGACCTAGGTCTCAAGATGTGCTGTGTCTCTGGACAAGGCACTTCAACCACATTGCACTCAGTCCACCCTGATTTATAAATTTGTTCTTAAAGTAAAAGGTGCTGCTGAGAAGATGGTTTTATGTGCATTACAAGAGGACTATTATCAGTATTATTACATGAAACTAATTAATATAGCATCACAATTTTCTTGGCAATATCACAGTGATACAATTTGTTTATGTAATGAAGTTTTCATGCAGAAAAGACTATACTTCAGATGTAATATCCCTGGACATCAACAATATCTCGCAATGCTGCTTTATCTTCGAACGTGGTGAACGTTATATTTCTGTATAAGGTTACAAACTCAGTGTCAGTATCTACTGATTTAAGTTGAGTCAACATGGAAGTGATACTTTTATAAGATTATGAAGTGAAGCTACAAGCAGTATACATCTCTGGAATAACCTCCTTGTGATAACAAAATAACCTTTTAGTATAATCAAAGATGACAATCTTCACACACATGAAATATGTTGGTAACTAAGGGACAAATTGGAACAGACTGGCATAAGGTCCATTGCTACATATGTGTTATTGTAACATAAATTGAGGGAGACAGGCTTTGTAGTAATGCAACATTTGTCTTAAATGTACATGCTTGTCGGTTCGAATATGCAAGAATGACAATTCAGGCCATAAACCTTCATATTCAATATATTACCAATCACACTTGGACATTAACTGAGAGCGACATGGATGCTACTTTTTTCATTTGAAACTATTATTTATACACTTTAAGGAATATCATAAATATTCCCAACAGAAATATAGTTACAATGAAATCTTTCATGACTATATATAGTGAAATAGCATATGATTTTACGCACTGTTTTTAATTGATACAAATCGGAATTTGTATCAATATAATTATATTGCTAATATTGCACTTAACGTGAAATGTATACTTGTCAAAAGAGGTTTAAGGTCCAACCTATATTGACATTTTCATTGAAGAAGAATCATTGCGTGGTTCCAGGGTTACTCAATACAAAACCACAGTTGGGCTAATGGCATGGCATGGTGTCCGGTGTCCGTCAGTCCGTTTGTAAAAATATTGCAATTTCGAGTTCTTCTCCAGAACCAAAAGTTGTAGAAAGCTGAATTCTTGTGAACAGACTCCTTGACTAGTGGGGATTATAAACTGTAACTTCGGTGACCCTGTGACCCTTAATAAGGGCTACAGGGGCCACACCCTAAAAACATATTTTCGTCTACTTCTCCAGAACCAAACGGCTTAGAATTTGAACTTTTGTGTACATACTCCTTGACTCGTGAATATAAAGACGAATAGATAGTTATCTTGGCAACCCAGTGGCCCCTTCTAAAACCATTTTTCATCTTTTTCTCAAAATGCCCAAGGCATGTGATGATGAATTGTTGGATAGATAATCCTTAGGCAATGGTTACATTTGGTGACCTTAAAGAAAACTTAAATATGAAGCCTGATGAGCTACAGAGCCAATGGCTCTGGTTTTTGTTTAGAGACATAATAAGTTGCTTGCAGTTTGCAGTTTGGTTGCAGTTTTGGGTTTCCCTATTCGTAAATACAGACAGTGATGATTGTTACTATTCTTTGCAAGGAGATTGAAAATAGAATGCAAGCATTATGCTTATTTTGTGAACTTGAATGTGTACAATTATACAACATTTATGATAGAAGGGTTGTTTAGAGAATGTGTTTATTTTCTTGGTAATGAAGTTGTAGTCTTTGAACATTTCCTTGGGGAGTGTTTTGTAAATGTTTATTATTGAATATGAAGTTTGACAATTATGTGCTTTTTCATAAAGTTTCAGGTGCATAATTGCTTATCAGCATCTTTACACTTTAGCGCTGCAAGAAGTCAATGATTGTCAACATAATAGAATCATACGAGATGGTTTATTATTTCAAGGGAAAACTATAATGTTCACATACTAAGTTTCGCTATGCTCTTGTGTGAGACACAATAATTGAATCCTACTTAACCGAAAAACATAAGTATATAATGCAAGGAAAAGTTTCTGGTCTTTACAAATAGTAAAAAGTGATGTGATGCAAAGATCGTTTTGCAGCAATCGTTTTATAAATGAAAAATACAAATGATAGAAAAAGTCCAACGTTATATCACTTTAACCCTGGGAAAGAGTATTTTTTAAGACCGACATGCATGTCCATGTTTCAATGACTCTTAACGGCTGGAAAAAAAGTGTTTTTTCAATGTTTTCCCTTGTCAACATCTGGAAAAAGGTTTGATGTGTAATGTAGAAACTGACACAGGGTTACACTAGAAACAAATCACCTTTTCTTTGCCTCACTCTCTCGGCCATGTCAAACAAAATTGGGGAAGACCACAGCACAACATAAACCATACTATGTTGCTTTATCCATTTAACATCTATAGTATATACTTTAAATAAAGTTTCCTGTTTTTGGCACTTCTAATTTGTAGATACATATTCTTCCTATAGATGATCACGTAAAAGGACCTTCAGACTTTACTCTTGTGATAAAGTGTTTCTCATTTGAATGAGGTCACGTTTTGGTCACATTAATCTAATTAGAGTTATTTCTCAATGAAATTGATTTCAGTTAACGATTCCGTGAATATTGCCTTTAGGGATCCACAAAAAAAGAATAGACGCTATAAAACAACAAGCTATCCTAAAAGTTGAGAAACTCTTTACGTTGAGAAACTTTTCATGTTGAGAAACTTTTTACGTTAATTAAGATGTGCCTTTAGATATATTCTTATCGTTTTAATAACAAAACTTGATTATGAATAAAACGTTGACATTGCATTTTGTTTCACCAATGTCTTATGAAATATTATTTACATGTAACATAAACAGTTGAAAAGTAAGCCATATTAAAATAATCAAGCGTGTCGGAATATGTTAGCACAGGCCCCTGGGGTCATAAAAAGACACCAAATCAAAAAATAAAATAATAAAAAAAAGAGACGAACCCTTTATTTCAATGCGATCATAATAACAAGATTCAAAGATTGATAAAGCAAATACTATGCTAAGTAATGAAAGAGAAAGGATATGGATTTTTATTAGATATTCGTGAATTATTCATTTATTCTGCCAATTCGTATACCATTCTACTGCAAGATGATAGAAAAATCGCTTTCACCCTAAAAATGTTTGGATCTCCAAAACAAGTAATCCTGCAGAAATTATACCGGATAAAGGTTACCTCATTTAAAAAAGTGGCCTCTTTTTCTATTACCCCGTATCATGTCAATATAGTTAATTGAACATGGAAACATTTATATATCTTATCCTATATCAAACATTAACTATGATAGAAATCTAACTATGGCAAAAGTTGGACATGAAACGGTTTAAGTTGAATCAGATAACAAAAGAAAATTAAAATGATTAGATTTTCAAACGTATAATCTCTCAATGTTACCACCAGTCTTCAGTTTTGACTTTAGTAAGACAAAGTATACCAGCAATGTGTTTATGAAATAAAGTGACATGTTTAACCTAAAATTGTGAAATGTTCATTATATGTAGTCTTAAGTTTAGATATCAGTAAGACACATTTAAGTAAGTCCACATTTTTATTGTCCAATTAGAATAAGGAACAAAAGATTTGTTCTGAAATAGATATTTGCTCTCTTTATGTCTTATTTCATTTTCATTTCTTTTAGATATGTTTAATACTACACTGATAACATGCCATTTGATAAGAAGGAAAACAAGTTTCTTGCCTCTTCCTAAATTAAATTGATCGATATGTTTATTTCAGATATATTCTTTTCAGGACGTTTCAGCAAAATGTGAACAAAATTGATATCACAAGTAACTTAATATATTCGAAAAAAAAAGCATTTTCATTTTAACAAGATACATTGATCCTAATATTTCAAAATTCAGAAATCTTTCAATCAAAAACATTGATTCAATATAAAATAACTTACTTTTTCTGACCTATAGACTGGTTAATGATGTTCGTGGTTAAGACACCTAGCGTCAGATTTTCAAAACAGACATTTGCTCAAAGCTTACACATTAAGACATTTTGCCTTCAAGTGCATAAGGTTTGGTTAGGAATTTACTTTATCACTACTTGTCATCCTTTAAGCTATATCAATTTTATTATTATAATAGAACGTACGAAAGTGCTATTTATATTTGTGATATATAAACAGAGATGAGTGCTGATGTTTGTGAAAGAAACAAATCATTGTTACAGTTTTGATCACAATGATGTTACATTTAATCACAATGAGGTATCATGGATAATGTCAAACGCAAGGGAGTATATTCCTGTTTTGACATTATGATGCTTTAAGAGTCGATATACTTGCAGGAGACTGTTTTGTTAATGTCAATAGCCTATCTCTTAAGGGTATTTTGAGTGAAAGATTGATTTCATGTCAATTACCGAAGTGTCAAGGACAATTGTAGATCTGTGTTGTATAAACATGTCACTCAATATCTTATCATATGATATAACATCATTATATCCGTCTGAGTGTCTGTCAGATGGTGAAATGTAGTGAAGAACAGAGGATAACAACCTACCGTTCAGGCAAATTATGATTTTGAAAGGTTTTTAGTCTAATAACGTGCGTAATTTATTCATGCGCACTTACTTTTTACATTAACAAGGAATTCTGTCCTGTTGATACATGTATATATTTGAGCACTTTTTTAACTCATCCAATATAAATGAACTAAATAGTTTAATTACTAAAATCAGTTTTGAATTAATATTTTATTTTATTTTGTAGATATTAATTGTTTGTCATGTTGTCCATGCGATGATTAATATATTAAAATGAATCACATCATGTGACATCTTGTCACTGGAACGGTAGAACCCCAAGCAAAACTAGGTAAAAGTTGTCTGACAAGACAAAGTTGCAGAAAGATTTATATTTAAACATATACTTATTAGCTATGTTTTCATATGTTCTTGTTAACTGTTACTACAAGTACCTTGTAAAGAACATCAAATGCAGTGGAATTATCGTTATTCGAGTGAGCACCCGTGTTCAACTGTGCACCTCTGCTAGAAGATCCCTTCTCAACAAACTATCAAAATGTGCTTAAGGCTATTTACAAACAAATAAGTGTCATCAACACAAAAACCTTGATCCCAATTAAATAGAATTCCTATTTACTGTAATTGTTATATCAATCATACTTTACCTCATCATTTGATTAATTACATTATCTAAAAAGAATTATAAAGCTAGAACCGGGAAATAAAATATCATATGTACAGTAGTTGGTAAACCGGACACAAGTCATTGTTTGATGGGAAATCATAGAAACGTTGGTAAATTACATTAATAGGTTTTTTCTTAATCTCTCGAGGGGTCACACAAAATTAATGAATTTCCTCCAAAAACTTATACTTGTGTTGTATTCGATTGTGTAATAGGTTACAGATAGGGATTATTCATGACATTCGATTATCTTGCTCAACCGCTTTGCTAAACAAATGATAAAGTAAGTATATATACAACATGTACATATATATAACAGACAACAGCGACATTCTTTAATACACAGTCAGGGTTGGTTATATCAACTGTAGATTGTCATGTCATCTTAAATAACTATTCTCTAACTTTTATTCTATTCTTTTCTATTTCTATGACCATTTCGAAATGTGCTTGACAATCATCGATATTGATAGCCCTGTCAAAAAGGCCTCAGAGCATTAGACAGTTTTGTTCCATTTCATACCACTGTCACTTCGCTTAATAGGCTGCTATCTCCCTCAGGTTCCAAGCAATATTGAATAGCCCTTGACATGAGGTTAACACATCTATTTAAACGGTGACTCACAAATGTCAACTACAAAATCAGGTTTTGCTTTTTTTCATGAATTCCGTTATGTCTGAATAATTCTAGTTATATCATAAAGTAATCCTAAATAAGTTAAGAGCGTATAAGATTTTTCAATGAAAATACCAAATAAATAACAATTCACAATTTTTTCAACAAAACACATTTAACAAATGTTAACCTTGAAGCTATTAAACTGAACTTAAACCAGCGTTGTGTGTATGTTTTGGTAGAGGATTAATCAATTCATCAATTTGACATGATGGGATTTGACAGTTATATTGAATCTATGAATGTGATTTCGAATGGAATAGGGTAAAAATGCAATCCTAAGAGTTATTTCAGTTATTTGGATCTTGTCACTCAACTATTGAATCTTCATTTCGGGTCGTCATTCAAATGTCAGTGAAGTTTCATGACCATTTTCGTTCCTCAATTTGTTTTAAATCTCTCTCACCTCACACATCCAATTTGACCACAAACTAAATAAATGAAAAATGTTTATGTAATGGAAGTAGTTTGGCTAATTTGTTGATTTGCAGTTACTTACAATGCGGTATCAAGGTGTGAAGCAATGCATAGTTTCAGCACTATATGAGTTTGACCTTCTTTCTGTCAATTTACTGTAATTTGTTGATGACAATTTTTCTTTTGAATGAGGAAAGGCGCATGTAGATAATTCAAAGTATGTTGAATTATTATTACAGCAAACCCTATACTAGTGTTAGTGTTGAGTACAAACTGGGGCGGGATAGCGCAGTGGTTAGCACGTTCTGCTTTAAATCTGTGGTTCGAATCCGGCAAGGGCCTCGGCAACTTTGTCTGCAGTAGAGAACTGTTCTACACACAGTCAGGTTTGTCGAGCAATGCTACACTGTATTTCAGCGTAGTACCACCCATGGTTTGCTAGTTTCACCCGATACTCGCAGGTTTAACTGCAATACATAGCTACAATAATGTTGTGTTTTTTCCCACTGTAATAATACTAGTGCCTTGATATAAGTGAAATACACCTGAAGGTGTAGATAAACCCCAAATAAGATCAGCTCATACAAACTGAACAAGAAAAATGTATTTGATCACATTTGTTCTATGATCATATTGTTGTCATTATCTCCTCAAAAGGTCACTAATATCAAATCTCCATCCAAACCATCATTAAATGAATGTTGAAACATTTTGTTTTTTCAATTTCATTGTTTTGGATGAAGGTCGAGAAATAAAATATTTACATCATGACATATGTTACCTCAGCATAATACTCACAAGAAATAGAGGATACTAAACGACCTTCCATTTAATACTATTTTTATTAAATGAGTTAATGATTTTGTATAAAACGAGCGAAAGCGAGTTTGATACCAAATCATTCACGAGTTTAATAAAAATAGTATTAAATGGAAGGAAGTTTAGTATTCTGTTTATTACTTGCCCTAAAAATCACGCAAACTTGCCGAAAATGTGCTGAAACTAACAGTCCCGCGACTCGGCACCCATTGTGACGAAGCGCTTACATTGTAACGTCACAACAATTCAATTCAATTCTTTATTCAGTATTAAGGCCATAGGCCCAAGTACAAAACTGAGCAAAATTTGATATGACAAAATGGTTTCATACATCCTTTAAATACATCTTAACCTAAGAGCTTCTTTTACAAACTTTGCTAAGTTGATAAGAATATCTATCTTATGACAACTTAATAATGAATTTAATTTATGGAGAGAAGGGCGCTTCCAAAAATATTCAGGAATATATTTGACTCTTAAAATGGAATAAACTTTACAGTTTAACACAAAATGGAATTCATCTTCAATATGACCATCCATACAAAAATTACAAAATCTTTCATTCCGAACAATGCCACAACGTCTTCCAACATTTATCATTAAAGGTAATTCCCCAGATCTTAATAGATATAAAAGCCTTCTATATTCTCGATTCTTGAAGTGGGTGATATATGATTCAACTGTAAGTAAAGATTTATATTCTTGATAGTGACATAACTCACAGACTTTAGAAAACCAATCTTGCTGATGACAATCTTTGACCCTTTGAACAAACTGATTAATGAATAAAGAACTATTACCTACTTCTTGTGAAATCCAAACAAATCCGAAACCATATTGAAAAAGAAGTGTCCTAACTTTTGAAGCCCACGTTACACGATTACAATCGTCTAATGACTTACAAAGGAGGTAGCCTTGCTTCGGATATCTATGATCAGGCATTGTAAGCAACTTCAACCAATACCGAATACACCTTTTATAACAATCAATATATAAACCATATCTACCACATTCACCTAGTGCAGTTGCATTAGAAACGTAATTACCGACACCAATAACATATTTACAAAACCTAGTGTGAAAACGCTCGATACATTCAAATTTTGAGTGACCCCACACTTCACAAGAATATAATAAAATTGGCTTTATCTGCGCATCAAATATCTTGAACAAAACTAAAGGAGAAATATTCTGAAACTTATATTGTAACCTCTTTACTGCAACTAAAGCTTTGGATGCTTTGTGAACAAGAATTTCTACACCCTTTGACCAACATAACCTGTTTGAAAACGTTAAACCAAGATAACTGTAATAGGTTGATGTTCGAATACTTTTATTGCGAAACATCCATTTTTCGGAAAACCTTAATTTGCCACCATTTCTAAAAACTAAAATTTCAGTCTTATCTAAATTAACCTCTAGTCCCCATTTGATACTAAACTCTTCCAATATAGCTATCTTCCTCTTTAAACCAATTACAGTATCATCAAACAAACACAAATCATCAGCATAAAACAAAGACAAAATATCAAGAAATTCTTGACCAACGAAGATACCTCGAACGTTCGATTCCTGCAACATAGTTTCCAACTCAACGACAAAGAGAGAGAAAAGCAAAGGACTTAATGTACACCCCTGTTTAACGGCTCACTTTGTGACGTCATACTTGCATTGTGATATTACACTAGTTTAATATTGCCGTATAAATATTACACTGCGGTATCTTACACGGGCGTGTAATAACATATATTTACCATTGGTCTAGGAGTACTTGAAAAAATATCGTTATGATATGTCCTCCGTAATTGTAGGAAGCCTCTGGCAACTTTAAACTATCATTATTCTTGTTTACATAATTGTATGATAAGAGATCATTGCAAAATTCACATTAATGAAATATAATTGAATATAAGGACTGTCTATTTTAAGTATATGGTCTTTTTGGGAAAATAACATTTCAAAGGCAGATTGATATCCATCATTGGAATATTCGTTTTCATGAAAATGTTAAGATAAATGACAGAAAGTAAAGATGTCGATTCTCTTATGTAGATTAACATTGTCCTGATCATTGTTGTCATATTTATCGGACCTTGAGCAAAGGGATTTGGATGTCTGATCCTCTGACATTTCTCTGTCTAGCGAAGAAATTTTCCAGGCGTTAATAATTCGTCCAGGCAGGTTCCATATTGATCACTGTGAAGTTAAATATGAAAATCTTGTCCACCATATATGGACCAGGGACAAAACCTTAAACGCTATAATGATTTGGGATATAGTCAAAAGTTTGAATCCTGTATTGTTTGCAAATATTGATCATTACAATCGGCTGCACTAATAATAATTCGTAACTGATATCTAAATAAATTATTTTTTCAAAACTCTGCAGGCTTTCAGAAGGTTAATGCTACCATTATAAAAACATACCTCTCGTGTTGGTCCAAAAGCCCTAACAAACAAATGGTGACCAATGAGACATGAGGTCGCAACCTCTTTACTCTATATATGGGCAGTGCCGTCTTGTGATGACGTCGTAAGATTCTCCTGACACAATTAAGTGCTAATTAGCTCTAATTATGAGGCTGACATGTTTAGAGTCGTTGTCGAATGAAATATGAGGCATATGGGAACACGTTAGCGGTGATATGTAGCCGATTTCAACAAAGGAATACCTTGTTGATGTGTTTATTTCAGGAATCAAAATGCTGGTTGGAAAGCCTAGTTATATATAGCATTTGAGCAATACCCATGCCTCAAGTGCTTGTGTTCAGTGTAAGTATCTAGTGATTTCAGTTGAGGCTACAGGGAAGTGATCGTTTATAAGATTACAAAGTGAAGCTAAAAGTGAATATAAGTCTCTAAAATAATCTCTTCGTGGTGACAAATAATGTTTAACATAACAATCGCAACAGACATGAAATATGTTAGTAACCAAGGAATAAATTGGAACAGACAAGCATAAGGTCCGTTGCTTCTTATGTGTCACTGTTACATACAATGAGGCAGACGGCCTTTGTAAGTGGGCAACATTTGTCTTAAATGTAAATGATAGTAGATCCCAATATGTTATTACTCTCTTTTAAATGACAATTTAGGCCATAAACCTTCATATTCAATTTATTGACAATCACACTTTGACATTAATTGAGAGCGACAAGGATGCTACTTTTCTGTTTGAAGCTATGTTATTTATACATGAAAAGGAATATCATAAATATTCCCGACAGAAATATAGATACCATGAACAAATGAATTCATATAGTGAAATAGAATATTATTTCAACCACTGTGGGGAGAAAATATACTAAATGATACAAATTGGGATTTGTTGAAGTACATATTACTTTAATTACATACTTGTCAAAAGAAGTTAAGGGTACAATCTATATTTGAGGAAAAATCATTGCGTGGCTCCAGGGTTGCTCAATACAGAAAATTTTTGGACAGAAACCATGCTGTAGTCACAAAATGATTTCATCCTCTTTCAAGATCATTGTCCTTACGTCTGACAATGACACATTTCTATTAAAAACATGTTCATGGTAGTGAGTTGTGTGCTTAATGTGTTCATGGAAAACACATTTGGTACCTTAAAGACATAACCACATTATAAAAGGTCCTTCTATATTGCCTCTAGGCGATGCAAACACTGTTGTTGACTCTTGATTTTAGAAAACAATTTATGATCTCTCAGAAGACTGTCGTACCTGTTATTGTATATGGCATTTGTTTCGTCCGTCGTCTGGATAAACTGAAATTATTTAACAGATTTCAGCTCAGAAATTAGAACTCAAATGTGTTCTTTATATAGAAACGTGTATAAAAGAGGTTTTACCCTTAATTTCATTTGTAGTACATCATCTTGTCATGTTTTTACATTCAGTTAAGAATAACACTTTAAGTATACAGTTTAACACCTTACATGTATATTAAACATAATTCAAATAAATAGCATGCAAATTTAAGTAATTCAAAATGAGCATGTATATTGTTAGTTGCATTAATGTTTTGCTAACAAACAAGTGCATTTTATATATTTACGTGATACTGCTCATATTTCTGTTGATATGACAATGTGTATATACATGTATTGTCAAAGGGTAGACTTGTAATTCTCTTTCATAATTCATACAATAATCTTAGTCAGGTAAACGTTTAGTTTCATAAATATCAGATTTTCATTGACAGAATAAAGAGTCTTCACCATCGTCCCACAATGCATTTTCTGGGCTATGGTTAAGAGTTCAAAATATATATTCTTTAATGCAAACCATGAGTAAACATGTGATCAAGCTTTCAGACTTTCAGAGAACCAGACACGAGCTGAAAGATACTGATAGATTAATCAAAAAAGGCAAACAGATATATGCCGTTCATTTATTTGAAACTCTTTTGAGAAAAGGGCACCTAGAGTATTTTTTAAGACAGAATATCATCGTTGTTGTACTCCTCTCAGTGACGGTAATTTTTTTAAAATTTGGCTTGGTCTGCAATAATTAATTTGACCAATATTGTAGTTACTGTCGGTTCAATGCAAACCTTCATCTATTCATTTTAGCCTTCAATATACATGTACTTGTCGAAACACTATGCTCACATAGTCGCTTCCTATCGCATATTTGATGTTTTGAAGGGCACAAATGCGGTTTCTTATTCGTAAGGGAGATTTAAGACAGTTATGACAAGTCCATTCCAACCAATCCCTGTCTCAGAATAAACAGATGAACAAAATATTGTTGACAAATTTACCACTTCTTGCATCAGAAATCAAACTTGAAGATTCAAATACAAACGACATACATGTATCAGTCACTGAAAGAAAAACATGTCATTGTTTATTAAGACATAATCCCAATTGATTGATAAAGATTTGATTGACATTTAACCCTTAAAATTATATTATTAACATATTAACAGCTAACTCAAATGAAATATTTGTGCCTGTACTTTTTCAAGTGTCAGTTGATAGACATCCGCTTGATTGCATCTTGGCACTCAAATCATGTCTTAAACTGGCCGCCTTTTTCAGATAGGATCAGACAAATATTCAAACCATAATAACCTCATTATCTTACAGATCTTACAGGACATAAGGGACAAATGTTTCATCTTTACTTGGACATTTGTAGTCCTTTCAACTTAGGTTATCACAACTCAGTGTTACAGTCTGTTTATTTAGATCTTAGTTTTTATACGTTTAATGGAAATGTACATTAATCAACAATCAATTATTATCAGTTTTGAAGGGGCAGTAACACGTTTTTAGGGGGAATATAAGGTGATGTCAGGAAAATCAAAAGAAATTGTTCCAATTGAAAGACAATGTATTTAAGCTAAATGGAGCAGTAATAATTCAAATATTTAATATAAAGTTTAGCCATGCGATTCCCTTTTCTTACACACAATGAATTAAAGGTGTTCAAACAAAATGACCGCCAGTGGATTATATGTGAATCTTCATACATTGTCCCCTGACTATGGATTATTGGCTTGTGTAATGAGATTGTTGACACTTATCTAAAAACGTGCTACTGTCCCTTTAAGTTCATAAGTGTTTCTGATTTGTTTTTGCTGTAAGAGCTGTTTCTATTCACGTCTTCATATCAGTATCTGATAAACCAAATCTAGATTGCATGATTGTAATGAAAGTTTAGATGATCTTATGAGGATATGTTCCTGTTCTTGACAAATATGTTTATCCTATCGAGGAAGACAGAAAGTTTATATCTTCACGGTAATATAAAACTGTTCTGCCTGACGAGAAACACATATTTACTGTAGATTGCTAGCAGACCAGCAAAACGCCATCATCACTATCGTATCGTCTAGGTAGAGAGAGTTCAACCCCAAAAAGGGTCAAAAGCGGGATTTTGAAAAACGTGAATAGATATATAGAATGTATATTGTAATCCCCTAATTAACTTTTATTTATATTTAGTTATCAAAAATTTTGGTATAAACTTTCAATAAATGTGGTTTATATAATTTCTTATGACTGTGAGTGTATATATGAAAAAGGAGTTTCCAGCTTAAGTGTAATACTCAATTTTAACATGGGTCTGCACGGTCTTGAGATCGGTTTGCTCTATTCTGGGCTTATAAGTCACCTCTTGTGCACGAACTCGTAATGTTAAAGGATCTTTTGAACTAGTTTAAACCTAAGCTACGCAGCAGGAATTCAATACTGATTCAATTATCAAGTTTACAATGTTTCCCCTACTGGATTGAAGTTTAGCGTCTTCTTCCGCCATTTGGTACTGTCATCGACGTCCTACTGTCTGCTTCAGTATGAAGCCAATTGCGCCAATGCATTCTTGTCATGGATGTAGAGAATAAATCATAAAACATATTTGATATATAATCAGGATAAACAAAATGCTTAACTTAATCAATTATATTTTTTGTTAAGAGTTGCTTGATATATAAGGGTTTCTCTTTCCTCAAGTATAATACAAATACTAGGAAATACGGTACGTTTATTTATTTCTCTCGTTATTCATGTTGCAGTCCTTGAAATTTAGAAGTTTTATGTATATGTTAAAATAGGAATATTAAGTTTGACAAATGTGTACTTTATCATAAAATGAATCGTTTAACAGCATGTTTCCGCTACAAGGAAGTCAATCATTGTCAAAAAATTCAATCATATAAGATGGCTCATTATTCTGCTACATATTTTTAAGTATGCGACAGAATCATATAATCCTAGCTGTCCGAAAAACATAAATGGAAAGGCAAAAACATTAGACAGCAAAACGTGATGCGCTGATTTTTTAAATTGCAGCAGAGGTTTTATACATGTATATGAATATTACATTATATAAAATAAAACAATTAATATCTCTTATCTTTGCGAAAGATGATCGTTCAAGCCATGTTGCATTTCAAAATTCCCTGACTTAAATGACAGGAGAAAGTTCCATTCCTTTTACAATGACAACATTCATGCGTAGGTTAGAAACTGACACAGGAGGAAACCAGAAATGAATATTTTTCTCTAGGCCTTACCTTCTTGGCCTTATGAGACAAACATGCGTAAAGAAACACAACAAAACATAAAAACAAAACATATTGCTTTATCCATTTGTCAAGTGAGTGAGTTGGCGTTTAACGTGTTTTGAACAATATTTCAGTTATTAAACACGTCCATTTGTCAAAATCGAATATCTACTTTATTTACCTATCTAACAAAGAGGCTCCCGATTTTGATACTTAAATTTGTATAAACAAATTATTCCTATAGATGCAAACTTGTTGACTTTAATCTGATGACAATGTGTTTCCCATTAGAATGAGGTCACATATGCATTTTGGTCACTGCAATCTGAGAGTTATTTCTCAATGAAATTGATTTCAGTAAACGATTCCGTGAATATTGCCTTAAGCTATCAACAAAATCGAAAAAATGCTGTAAAAATAAAACGAGATCATAAAATTTGAAAAACTCTTCAAGTTTATCAAGATGTGCTTTCAGATATATTGTTATAATTTGAATAACCAAACGTTTTCACAATGATGATGGATAAGATATCTCGGTCTCAGCAAAAAGTTGAAATTTCTTTCTGCTTCATCATTGTCTTGTCAACTATTATTTACATTTAAATCTTCATTACATATATAGAGATTATTACCCGAGGAAATGTATCATATGACTTTTTCGAAACGAGTGTGAATTTGTGTAATACCCGAGCGATAGCGAAGGTTATACACAAATTTTCACGAGTTTCGTAAAAGTCATATGACACACTTCCGAGGGTAATACTTTCTTTATTACCCTTTTATATTCAATTTTATCATCTTAGAAATATCCAAGAAACGGGCCGCTTCCCTTGCGACGGCCGGCTAAAGTGACGTCACAAACAATGACGTTATGACGTCACAGGCGAAAAAATACGGGAACTCGCGCTACAACAATTGTTGCTAGGCAAAAGTGATATGTGCACTAGTGCTCATTTTGAAAATATGTCACCACTTATTTTCAACCGTATGGGTAATAAGTGCAACTAATCAAGCATGTCGGAATATGCGAACACTAGCCAAATCAATCCCACTGCGAAAAAAAAAGAAAACAGGCATTAAGACGACCCTTGATTTCAATGCCTTCATAATTACATAGAATATGAAGGTTTAAGAAATACTCTGCTAATTGATGTAAGAGAATGAATATTGAATTTGAATAAATCTTTGCGGTATATTTTGCGTCTGTCTACATATGACCATTACCATCAAATCCTTTCTTCTTCAATATGAAAGAGTGTCTATTTTTGATTCAAATCGATATTATCAGAATCCCGCAGAAATAATATCAGATGGAGGTTATCTCATTTCGAAGTGTGGCATCTTTATTGTTTACTCGATACCATCTAAGAATAGTTCTATAACGTGGTATGAAAATTAATATGTCTGATCGGATGTCAAAGGTTTAATCTAATAGGAACTAAGTCAGATCTTATACTGAAGTACAGAAAGTTGTTTTACAGTTAAATCATATTACAAAACAAAATCAAATTATCAGTCTTTTTCAAACGTATAATTTCTAGATGTCATATTAAGTTCACCAGTGATGTGTAAATGAAATAAAGTGTCATGTTTGACATAAAACTGTGATATGTTCGTCATATATAATCTTCAGTTTTGAGATTAGTAAGACAAACTACACATTTTATGGGACAATTTCCATATCAATTAGATATTTATGACAGCTGCAACGATAACATGCTATAAAACATTTCAACAATTTTCTTGCTTCTCATTAAATGAAATTTATATGTCTGTGTTTCTTTTAAATTTATATAATTTTTAATGACTTTTTGGGCAAATTCAAACAAAATTGATATCACCATTGACTTTATGTGGTCGGAAACAAATTGTTGCTTTGTAATTTTATGTAACCACTACTTGTCATCTTATTTGTATGAGCGTAAAATATTATTTTGATACTGGAAAGATAGACCTTCCTTTCACAATGTAAATGTGTATTTACATAAACTGAGATGAGTGCTGTGAAATAAAACGAATTATTATTCTTTTTTTGACACTTTGATTTAATACAGAACAGAGTTGACAGCAAATGTTAATAATTAGATTATTATTTCTGACAATAAGGCTAAGAAAATATGTTTTTTTGACACGAGAAATAATTATAATGATTAAGATGTTTTAACCTAGCCTTTTTACCTCTTAGCTATTAAAAGAATGTCCTTTTTCAATTATTTCAAACCATTATTGACAGACCTGACCCGAAGTCAAAATTGAAAATGTTCCTACACCAGTTTGATGCAAAAATACTAACTTGACGACCAATCTTGTTCTGAAACATTTCTCATCAGAACAAGGTCAAATTAATGTCACAGCAATCTGTTCTTACAACACAATGACATCAAATACCTTGATGTCTGAGGTTGACCTCCCAAAGGAATAGATTGGTCAATAGGCTTACTTTGTTCTCGACTTGTTCTCAAGATCCTGTCAAAACAGATTAAGTTCCTCCTTCATTGCAAACGTATCACAGCCAGACAAAAGAAAGTACGTATCACAGTCATTTAAAATTTACTATATATTTAAAAGACATGTGATGTATTAAATTATTGCACGTTAACAATAACACGTAATTGCAGAAGTTTGAATACAATAATTGGTGTTTGTTAATGTTTTGTTAAAATAATATTTGTTTAAATCAGCAAGGGTTAGAAAGTTACATTCATAACCCCTACTGTGTTTAAAATATTATTAATTTGAAACAATAAGCACGTTTATTGATTAAAGAATATATCTTCTTTGTTTATGAACATCTGTGTTTTATAAAAAATATATTTTTTAGACAATAATTAACAAACAAAAATATAAATATTTAAGAAACGCATAAAAGTAGTCTTTGTAAGCTGACTTAACTTTAACTGATTTAAGCTCGAAATATTTGTAATTGAAAGTCATATGATGAATTCACCTAAAGTGAGCACTTCCTGTTGCCTGACAGTGTATTTGCTAAAACGTCAAAGGGGGGTCTACCTACAAATGTAACAAAGATGTGTAAAACCAATTTAAAGAATAGTTAAATGAATTCATTGGATACTCGTTTGCACATGTTTGTTTTGTTTCGCAATGGAATTGGAAAACTAAATAGACGTTTAAGCATATGCATGATCTTGTGACATTTAATTTTTTTTTTGCTTTTGGTGTTTGCAACTGAATTGTTTCTAGTGGATGTAGCCATTGAATGTGAATTTGTCAGAAAAAAATACTTTAATTACCTTATAATTGAATAGGTTAAGTGTCTCCATTTTGAAACACAGGAACAGACAGCAAACTTGATAAACAAATATTGTTAGTATTCAGTTCTTTAATGTACACTGACAACATTTTATAATACGAATTTGCTGATACCTCATGGTGAACACTAACAGAATTAGGCAGTCGGTTAGAGGAATAAAGACTTAAACGTTTAAACTGAAACCAAAAAGTGAATGTCGCCTTTACTTTGTTTCCTGATTGCGTATTATCGCTAGGATTATTGTCAATGTATCAGCTACATTCTTAGTGTCAGAGATGTTTGTCAATCTAAGGGAATATTATTTTTGAGAATTTTAATTCAACCCTCAAAAATGCTGTAGGTTGAATATCTGACTGTGCCATTGTTTTGATGTACGATGTATTTATGTCTTATTTTTATTGCATTTATATATACTTTATATATCAAAATATTAATTACTTAGATCATTTACTACTTAATGTTGAATTTGATAAACTATATGAAGTAATTGTGTTGAATTGAAGGAAATAAAATGACTTTAAAGTGTCGCCTTACATGTACTTCTGGCAATGCTTTGACACCATTAGCAAGACGTCAATAGATCATAATTTCAGCCCAATGATATCGATTTGTTGATGTCACATCTTAGACATGTGTTTAAAAGTCATGTTTAAAAACGTACATATTTATTAACAAGCAGACAAATATCATGGTGAGAACATATTGTCATGAACTAAAGATGAGATACAGCTTTACGTTTTTATACATAACCAAGGGAAGATGATTATCAGTTAAGTTATAGCTCAAAGCTAAGGTACATACACATTCCTTTAAACGTCATGTTTGAAAACGTACATATTTATTAACAAGAAGACAAATATCATGGTTTAGAACATATTGTCATGAACTAAAGATGAGATACAGCTTTACGTTTTTATACATAACCAAGGGAAGATGAGTATCAGTTAAGTTATAGCTTAAAGGTACATGCAAATTCCCACGTAATGATTTTTTAACTTCCACAAGAGCATGACACACCCAAATCAAGATTATAATTTTAAAGGGCACCGTTTAATAACATTATTCCATGGGGTCATCAATAAAACCATTCACAATCACGATGATATATAATTAATTTGCATCAACATTACATGTATGTTGTCAGCGGTTTTCCTATCTAAGATTAAAAGTAATGTTAGTTGTAGTTGTTAGCATATCGGCATTGACTTTTAAGAAATAAAGCTTAGTTCTCCATATAATTTTTGGAGCTATTTGGCATTTACTGCCTGTCTCGGTAACAATTGAGTATTGTCGATTTTAAAAGTATACATGGTAAAATGTTTCTCCCCTGATTTCGGACAAATGAGATTGTACTCTCATGATATAACATAAATGGGTATTTCACAGCACATAAACATTATCTTTGAAATTTAATGATACAAATGAACATGTTTAAAACACTAAATATTGATATTTTGAAGAGTTATAAAATCAATTTGTGACAACTTTAGGTTTGACTGCGCTAGCGTTTACAAATCCGATCCTTATGATATTAAAGAAAATGTCTGCGTATTTGTACTCAATGCGTTTAAAGTAATTTGGTTTTTGAGGATTTTGTTGCGTAAAATACGCAGATACGCTGCTTATCTGGAGCATTGCATAAACATTCAAATGAATTTTCTTTACCACATTTTCACCTAACAAGCTGCTTGAAGTCCTTGCGTTTTCAAACAAAGCAAGTTAAAGAAAGCTCCTATCATTGTGATATTGTATAAATTGAAGTTTACAATTTATGCAACAAAATGCTATTTAAGAAATAAAGTTTGCTCTACCGCAATGTGGTTTGTAATAAAGTATAGTTTTTCCCTGAACTCTTATAGTTAAAGCACGAGGACGGAAACCACATTTGCCACATTCTACTGCATAATTGAATATGAAGCTTGATGAGCTACAGAGCAAATAGCTCTATTTTTATATCTTAACCTAGTCGCTTACATTTTAAGTAATAACAAAAGTAACTATCAACGAAATTATGGTATGAAAAGAAGACATGAAAAGGATAACTAACAAATGTCTCACAAGCTTGATATTTGATGTAAATGTAATCAGAAATCAGCCGTCAAGACAAGTTATGAACGCCTGAACAGTATTTTCCTTCAAGACAGAGCAGGGTCAATAGGTCAGACATCACAAGATCAGATTATTACTTCAGGTCAACTGAGTGTGTCATCCAGGTATAACTTATTGAGCATTGGCGGAGACGCGAGTTACAATTGATGACTATTTTAATTGTGTTGGTCGCCAAAGTGAAGATATTTGAAGGGAAAATTTCCTAATGACTTCTTTATTTTGACAATATTTAGCATTTCGCAACTAAAGTCATGTCTTTTCATCAAAGAAGAGTTTGGAGTAATAAATCATATATGAATGTGCTTTGAAGTATTGGACGTCCGTATAAAAGCAATTTTACCACCTTTTGGAATTATGCAGATATATGAACAGATAACAATAGAACTTTGAAAAAAAGACATGAGACATGAATAATGAATGTGGGATCACGAGCTTTAAATATAATCGATAAGTAAAATTGTTGTCTTAACAATAGACGATTTTCCATTTTTAAAATCAGTATTATATTCGTATTAACAAAGTTGAAATCTAAAATGTTTAGCAATTTTATTTTATTTGTTTTGGTGAAATTGAACAGTAAAACTCACGTGACATTCCTGCTGGTGCTAGGTCACGTGACATTAAAGTTTAACTGTCCATATGAACTCTTGATACCCCCCGAGTCCCCTCTGAAAAATAACATAGCTAAACAACAACTACCCTTGTAACAAGTAAATCCACTATATGTACCCTCAAGCTGCACTCGAGAAGGTTGTGAGTATATTTGACAACCCATGCAAGAAAGAAAATGTAAAAGTGTTTCTATACTGCATGAAGGGTGATTATCTGTTACGCAAGATCTTGAACCAAAAAACATTTTTACATGAAGATTAGTGTTTCATTTACAGTCATATTATCTGCCCTTTCTTCTCAAATAACGTCTTAATTCACAACCAAGAGTAGGTGGCATAGCCATCTTTTCATTTGAATGTTTGTACAAAAAAGACTTATTTGACTTTCGATGCTGGTATTGATAAACACATGTTTTGGTAATAAGAAATTATTCAACGAAGAGTTGGCAGGTATTTAACTTATGAATACATCTGCCTTAAGATATAATAACTGTTATTATTACTTAGAATATTAACTCTGAAACTTTGAAATGAAACAGAACACATGTGACTGGTAGTTAATCAATTTCAACTTGAATAATTACATTTGATGATACTGATAATGATAACACATGACACATGAAATTGGTTTCGAATTGAAGCAATCACTCATTTTTATTTTGCTTTCTTAAATTAGATAAAAAAACTTGCAAACGCATTTATGTACTAAAGTGAAAAATATAATTTACGTAATTATGACATCTGTATATTATCACCAACATGAGGAAATCAACGTATGTTGACGTTCTGAAAGGAACTTGTGTTTGATACCAAATTAAGTTGATTATCTATATTGAGTCATTACAAAACCAAAGTCAAAGGCTTTATTTCAGTTAACAGGACTCGATATCCAGAATAAAGGGTTGAACAGAAAGTTTGTTGTGCGGAGTTACATGTATAAGTATATTAGTCAAATTATTTTATGAAGGATACCAAGGTTGCTAAATGACCGCTTCCATAACACCCAAAATAGACACAATGGTTAATTAACTTTATGTTAAGATTTCTGTTCAATATCATCCCAGTTCTGTCAATGCAATTACGCCTATTGATGACATAAGTTGTTGCATTGTTTTGTGAGTAGTAATCCGGTAAATTGTTTTGGTATAAATCTATTTATAATGTTAGTATAGTATTGGCAGTTCAATATAAAGTGAACATTTATTACACACCAAAGCTGTTATATCATTGGTTTCTGAATTTTATTATATATTTAATTTCGAATTTAAACATTTTGAGAAGGTAAACACATCTTTGTGAGAATCACTTATATTTTGTCTATAGAAATTGAAAACAAATTAAATTCTTGAGTTAATAGTAATAGTGACAAGGAAATGTTGAGATCGTGATGTGTTGGAACCTTTTAACTTTTCATCTCACAAGTTTGAGGTACTCATTTCTGCACAGCATCTACGACTAAGGACACCGATATTGAAATTTTTTCGAACTTCAATGTTTTTTTTACTTTGATTTCTGGGAAAGAATTATTCAAAGGGTTATCTTGTCCCCCGAAGACTTGAAGGGTTTGTCCAATTAAGATTTGCCAAGATATCACGCCCTTGATCTGATCATGCCTGGCCGTGGATAAAATCGCCTGTTTACTGGAACAAGAAATTTGCTATAAAATCAAGCGGGCATTTCTTTTTTTTAAAACTATTATTTGTTACGTTCTTATCTTATATTGGATAAAGAAAGTGCATATGAAATACAATTATGTGAATTAAAGATACTATGATAAACTAATAAGTACGATGTTGACAATTGATGCTGACGATTTCGTTATTGCTTTCTTATAAAGAAAGCATAATACGATAGAAATCAAGCAGGACGAAACAATGCATCTCTACGCCACGGTTTCTATCAACAATGAAAAGCAGAAATGTGAAACAACCCCTTGATATTTTCAACTGATCATATTGTACTTAACATGTTGTCGGTAGGTTATATCAACATTTAAATAAATATATAATAATAACACTTTATTGTCCTCAGTACATGTACATTTGAAATTTGATTTCTGCCCATGGCACCCGGCAGCCACGGTGCAGCGCCAATAAAATCGTTGTTCTGCCTTTACAATGCTGAGTGTCAAGCAAGGCAGCAACATCTCCCACCTTTCAACGTCTTTTGGTATGACGCGATCGGGAATCGAACCTTGATCTTCCGGATGACGAGCGGACAATCTACCACTGAGCTACGCCCCTGGTTATATGCTGAAAGGGTATCCTTATAAATGCGAATTGATTGATTGATTGGGCACTATCAAAATGATTTAAAAAACTTAAGCAATGGTCGCATTTGTTTTGGTTTAACCAGGGTGAATGCTTAAAACATGATTATTTGATCCAATTTATCATATGACGGCTCTATTTTCCACGTCAAAACGACAGGAAATATAGTAATTTACTTGAAATCCTTGCACTGCCGTGTCCGTATGTATGAGGTCCATAGTATGAGGTACACATGTCGGATAAAATGAGTTTGACAGACATGTTGGTGTTTTTGTCTTGTAAGAGAAATGATTTAACTTCAAAGTTGACATCGCAAAAGAAAACGTGTTTTTTAACATTTTATTTCTTTGAAAATTCACTGATAAATATAAATAAAATAAATACAAATCTCATCAGGGTCAAACTTCTAAAAGCCTGTTACTCTTTGACGTATTATCAAGCGAGAACTGCTTGCGGCCTTTTAAGGGTGAATACCTTTACATCGCTTCCTTCAACAAGAGAAAGGACGTCTTTTACACACCAAAAAATTGTATAAATATATATCAGTTTATGTCCCTTTAGAGGGTCAAACATCTCAAACCTGTATTCTTAAGCCAAACTGCTGAAGGTCATTTGGCGATACAAATCTTTTAATAATTTTGAGGGTAACACATGAATATATTTGAACTAAATTTTCTTGCAATGCGTAACATTGGTTTCTCCATGAACTATTTTAAAGATTTTAAGTCACTAAAAGTTTGGAGCTCTTTTAACCAAAATAACCGTTTTGTCCATGTTTTTTTTAAAGGACAAATTCAATGCACCTATTTTCGTTTGATTAACTACGATTATTATTATGAATAATCTAGTCCATTGTTATGTACATTTCTTAATCAACTGACAATGAATATGAGAATGATTTGTCTTATCAAGATTTGAACTACTTACGGACAGCTGTTAAATTTCTCTGACCCAAATTATGTTTATCTAGAAATAACACAAGACAAAATCTTATGC
This sequence comes from Steromphala cineraria, assembly GCA_916613615.1. Taxonomy (NCBI): domain Eukaryota; kingdom Metazoa; phylum Mollusca; class Gastropoda; order Trochida; family Trochidae; genus Steromphala; species Steromphala cineraria. Next base: position 47,043,717 of record OU744720.1, read on the forward strand.
TTGGCAATATGAAGCATCAAGCACTGCTCATTTCTGTATTGATATTGATTATACAAAATTCAGCCAGTACTGATGATCAGACACCTGATGCTAGCCTCAAAGAACATGTGAAGAAAATAGACGAACTGTTAGCTGAAATGCAGTCTCACTCTAAAGCTCAAGAACAGAGGAATAGGGCAGTTTTGTCAAGCATACTTTCTCAGCTCACTAAAACTACGGATGAACTCAGAGATTTGAGAACGAGCCATAATGCAACGATCTCATTGTTGGAGTTAAAAATGGAAGAAAAAGATGCAGAGTTATCCGATCTGAGGGCAAGTCATAATGCAACGATAGCGTTGTTGGAGTCAACTAAGATGGAAGAACAAGATGCAGAAATAATGAAAAGTCAAAATGCTACGATTGTAATGCTGGAAGAAGAACACACAAAGTTATCTAAACTATGGACAATTCACAACGTAACCGTTTCGGAATGAAATGAGCTTCGGGAAGGACACAACAATGTCGTGGTGGATTTGGGAGTAGCGGAGTCCAAGTTTGAATACCAAAACCAACGTCTTAGCCATAATGGTAAGCATTAAAGGGACAGTAGCACGTTTTTAGGGGGAATATAAGTTGTTGTCTGGAAAATGATATCAATGGTTCCAATTGAAAGACAATGTATTTAAACTGAATGAGGCAGTAATAATTCAAAAAAATAACGAGAAGTTTAGCCATGTGATTCCTTTTTCTTCCACAACATTAATTAAAGGTGTTCACATAAAATGGTCGCCAATGGATTTTATGTGAATCTTCATACTTTGTCCTCTGACCATGGCTGATTTGCTTGTGTAATGGGATGTTTGACACTGTCAACATAATATATTTAGCATTTACTTTCAATTATCAGTGAAATATTTGAAAGATAAATGTATCAAAAAACGTGCTACTGCCCCTTTTATACCAAACGAAGTCAAGGCCATTTTCTAGAAATTATGGTTAGTTAGGAATGAAAATACCTCAATAAACAATTTATCTGTATGACATTAGTTACTTATATTGAATAAAGTATCATAAACTTTTCATGTGTACAATGTACTCAAACCAATGAGTAAAGCAATGTATTAAGTTCTTGAAAAGAATATATATTTAACAAAAGCTCCTACATGTATAAGGAAACAAGATGTTACAATAAAGACAAGACGAAACATTAAAAGCAGGAAAAGTTGTTTTCAATTAAAGAGTTGTGTAAGGGTAAATGATCTCCAAAGACAGCTTTAACGAACAACAACCTCTGAGGAAAATACTTTTTCATTGATGCAAATACTTTTGTTAAATATAAATTTCATTTGAATTATTTATCTATTTCAGGGAAAATTGGATTTCACAGTAGAATGTCAAAGGGTAGGAACTTCACTGCCAATATACCAATAATCTTTGACAAAATTTGGTATCACAGTGCAACAGTCTACAATGAACTTACTGGAAAAGTTATTGTCCCAATGAATGGTACCTATCAGATTTGGATTGATCTTAAATATCGACGATCTGGAGGTGCTGTTGTATTTAACATACAAAGAGACAATCACATTATTGACAGGGCCTACGGGAGCGCCTCCGACACAACTACTTCCACTGTCACTATAACTATCTACTAAAAGGGCAGTCCATTTGGATCTCACCAAGCAAATTTGTTTACCTTGACTATTCCTTTGGCATTGTGCTATTAAACGCTCATTAAAGTTATTTTCTTTTATTAGTTATTTAACCTGATTTTATATATCTCACATCAAAAAAGCGTTTTGAAAAGCCGTATGAAAAAAATGGATTTTCAGCATACCATCGGATTGATTGCGTTTAACCATTGTCTCTTGAACTGTGCTTATACTTCTCAAAGTTATTTTTAGACCAGTATAGATTATCCTTAGATAAATTTCTAAACTTGCAATTTCACAATGGATAGAACATTGCCCGTTGGCATCATAATGTCCCCGGCAAAGCTTTGCGAGATACATAATTTTTTTGGTTCCGACCGTAGTGCCGTTATTCCGTGGTTCTGTGATTCCGTGATTTCGTGATGCTGCTTTTCCGTTATTCCATGGTTCCATAATGCTTTCGTTTCAGAGCCACATCTCAGAAACGTTGAATATTTGTTTTACTAAACTTTGTGTTTGGTTTTATCTAGCGATGGAATGGTGCCTTTTGTTATTTTGGTTGATCAAAAATTGTATTTTTCTTTGATTTCCAGTTTTAACTGAGAGCATGTGAGGAGTTGGGTCGGTTTTCGGGCCATCTATCAAAAGCCTTTCAATATTGTTTAAGGAAACTTTGTATGTGCTTAAACCTAATGGTGGAGTGACAAGAAATTCATTCCTATTTTGTATGCTAAGATTACGCTTAATATATAATATCGGAGTAGATTTTTATAATCATGTCACTAGTTGAATCACGTATGCATCGTAATGATATAAAATATGTTCAGTTACGCTTCAGTGAATATGAGTGGTCATTTTATGACAATCCGGTACGACCTTTTATGATCAAACAAATTTCCTTTGAGATGTTCATTACAAAGTGATTGAATTTGTTAACAGATCCTCATTATAGGCAGCTGATAAAGAAGCAAAAACCATTTCTTAGACTCCCCCATCCCATCAAGGCAAGAACCTTCAAACAAATAACATTTTCAAAAATGATGAAACTGTGTTTCGGTGACATTTAGTACTCCTGGTTTGAAATATCTCATCTCTTGTATGTTCAGGTACTCAGTTTACTTTGAGGAGGTAAACTTAGCATTTTCTTACATCATACAATGAGCAAATGAGGCAATATCTTGCGACATGAAATGTAGATGAGATTGTCATGTCTTTTTGTTTACTTCATGCCGATTTACCTAGGCACTATAACAAGAATACAAATATGCTTACCCTTTCCGTCCAATGATGTGTTTACAACTACAATAACAATGAGTTTGTGATATTCTGCTGACAATTAAATGTCGTTTACCAGCTTAACGCAGGTTATAGGGTCAAAACAATGCAAAACTTTAGAGCATAACAGACTGTTAAAGATCATAACATAACGTGGTAGAGCTTGGTAGAGCGTAAATGTTATTTCTTAGCCAAGGCTGTAGTCAAGCTTGTTTCGAACTCTTTATCCGAAGCCGAACGCGCTGACCATTGTGGTATTACGCCCAGTACCACATCGAAAACGATAACTAAAATTGGGATTAATGTATTCAAAAACTTTAATTGAAAATATTGGAAATGTTTAATAAATAAAGATAAAAGACAAAATGTTTACTGAAATGCAGCCTCATTTTCAAGAACATAGCATCAGAGCAGTTCTATCTGGCGTTCTTTCTTAGCTACCTCACTCTACAGATGAACTTTGAGATATGAGAAAACATAAACAAAAATCGAATGGAAGGATACAATATCACAACTATGGAAAAGTCACAATGCAGCAATGTTGAAGCAAGAAAAAGAAACAGAGTCATCAGCACTATAGGCAAGTCACAAAACAACTATTTTTAAGCTGGGCGAAAGGTGTAGAGTTATTATAATAGTGACAAATCCCACAACATCGATATAAAATGTGGAAGACAAAAAATGCAGGGTTATCTAAAAAAGTGACAAGTCACAATGCAAGTGTTTGATAGTTGAATGAACATGCAAAGAAACTAGATGAAGTGTTAGGTGAAATCTTGTCCCACTTTTGAGCTCAATCAAAACAAGCAGACAAAGTCGGCTATATCCCCCGCCAAAGGGAAAGGGTAGTGAGTTGTGCTCCGGAAACGGAATTCTATGTTACGTTTCCATGGAAACTGGTAAAGATAAAAATGCAAAGAAGTTGAAAACCCCAAAAGGCACATCTCCACATGATGTCCGTTTCACATACCATGTTACGTCGAGCTAGGTCTCACCGTTTGAGTTTTCCCGACGTTTCCATGAAAACTGGTAAAAATTAAAATGCAAAGAAGTTGAAAACCCCAAAAGGCACATCTCCACATGATGCCCGTTGCACATACCAAGTTTCGTCGAGGTAGGTCTCACCGTTTTGAAATTGTGCTCCAGAAACAAAATCCTATGTTACGTTTCCATGGAAACGGGTAAAAATAAAAATGCAAAGAAATTAAAAAACCCAAAAGGCACATCTCCACATGATACCTGTTGCACATACCAACTTTCGTCAAGCTAGGTCTCACCGTTTTGGAGTTGTGCTCCGGAAACATTATCGGGACGGACGAACGAAGGGACGGACGGACGGACTCAGCAGTTATATCTAGACTGCTTCCTTAGCTAACTCAAACTTCCGATGCACTGAGAGATCTGAAGACAGTTGATAAGGAAACTATTCTAAAGCTGGAATCAACTAGTCTGGAACTGAAAATGAGCTATCCAAACTATGTGCAAGTCATAATGCTACTGTCTTAAAACTGGAAAAGGAGGATAAATAGTTGTGCCAACTATGCTAGAAAAAGACTGGTACAGTTCACGAATTACATGATATTTGTGCAAAATACAACAGTGTAAAGTTGGATTTGTTTGTAACTGCGTCAAACCTTGAAGACATAATGAGACGTCCTAGTCCCAATTTTAAGTATGATACTACATATAAAATGGTGACTTTAAAGTTAGTTAACTAGCAAACTTATCCCTATAGCTAACGACTTTAAAAAGGCACATGTTCATCAATGCCAATGGATTCCATATCAGCAGTATGCACATGGTCATCAATTATTGTCCAATGCATGACACTTAGTTTTCTAGGTATCAAGATACAATTTTACACTATTCGACAATGTTTCAATTTTATAGTCTCGTTTGTAAGTGATTGTCGAGTGGTATATATTGTATATGCATAGGCTCTGTCCGTGCATCCGTGCGTCCGTCCAAGTTCAAGGAGGCAACCTTTCCCAAATTAACTAAGATAAGATAATGAAATGTGTGTCTTCGAGTATCAATAACACCTTGATCGATTTCGAAAATAAGAAGAATGACATTATTTTTACAGAGGTTTTGGGAGTTTGTTCGAGGGTATCTTGAAACATCAATGGGGTGCTTAACCTCTTGGCAGTGTATATCAGCAACCAATTGATATTGATGTTAGAATTATACCTTATTCCCATCTACATTATGGTATTCCCTAAATGTTTTCCTACTAGGATCCAAGTTTGATAGGATGAAAAGGCCTGACAACATTTGTTAACTTGAAATGACATTTACATGAAATTTTATCACGTTGTTAATTGAATGTTTATGTCTGTGTTAAACCACAGCTAGACAGTAGATTTGATAAACAAATCCATCCAGTGTTCACGTTCTATGAAATGTAATGTGACAACAGGCAACTAGACATTCAAATTAAAGCATTCAGTGATACTAATTAAGATATAACTTATTTAACCTCGAGGCCCATCTTTAGTGGGAAGTTTAATTGTCGACTTATAGTCGCCGTTACTCTATTGTGTTCTTACAGCGTGCAGCTTGTGTTCTTACATCTGTTGGGAACATGATGAGGAACAGACAATTTTGTTACTAAAACAAGTTTAATCAAAATCGGTTACATTAAAGTGATATTGATTGTATTCAACTTCCTTTATGTTCTACATATCGCATAAGGTACATGTACATGTATTCCTTTATTTTATCAATTACATTTATTTCAAAAGATTTTAAGTTTATCATTTACCAAACATGAAGGGGGTATTGATATTCTACATAAGGTACACAATATTCCTTTATTTCTTTACTTATTGTTTATATAGGTTTTCATACCAATTGTTGATACGTGGTTTATTGTTTTTTGGCAAATACAATGCAGTACATATCATCTCATTTATTTGTCTCCTGACAGTAATTTTGTGTTAAGAAAACAGAATATCAGGATGCAAAATTTGATTAAATACCTGGCTTATGAAAGATCTGATTTGTTTTTACTCCAAAACGTTTGATGAGATCGGAAAACCTTTGATGTTTGACACAAACTGGTATATGAAAGATGTATTCTATCTTTGATGTAGGATATCAATGAAGAGACGCATTGGACATGTAAGAGAACAAAGATCATTCACAATAAGAGCAAGACGAAGAACTGTCCAGACCATGATCTCTAACTTGTGATCTTTGACTTCATTTCAACTGGCTTATCAATTTCTTATACTGGAAATATTGGTCACGGAAAATAGTCCTTTTGTCAAATGAAAGATATGATGTTTTCAACATTGACTAATGAAGTTAAGTTATGATAAAGGGACTGGTTAGCTTGAAAGGGTTATTTTCATGGGGATATTTACATCGACTCGTCTTTTATGAGATGCAAGAGACGATATAGTCTTTAGATTGTTCAAGACATTTTCACTAGTTTGATTTAAGATGTATTCAATTTCAATTGAATTTGTAATCAACAATATACCTTGGAAACAAAAATACATATTACCATGCAATATTCACAATTAATATGAAATTTTTGATAAAAGCACGTTAACTGAACTTAATATTCAGCAAAAAGATAATTTACAGTGTAATCATAAACAACATACATTGTACGTTTAAGGCAGTATTAAATTTTGCGGTTTTAATGGAAACATGAATCGTAAAGTGACTCTCAGAGAAATCTCTGATGTTAATAAATCCTAGTCATTGTATTTTCATGACACTTGATCCACTTATCTACTATGATCTTTAGATGTGCCTTTTAAGAGACAGATTTTTTAAAATGAACTAAAATAAAATGTATTTCTTTAGGCTTCAAAGGAAACGTGACAGTGACAGGAACAGTGCCTCTATTACAAAGCAAGTTGTTTGTAACATTTCTCCTAGACTAGAAATGCTTGCTGTCCTGACTTAGATTACTTCAGCAATAACTCTTAGATATGTGTTTAAAGCTGTTCAATATTGAATCATTCTTCTGGAACATAAATCCCAAAGCTAAAAATGCTTGCGTCACAAAATATATGTTCATAACGGTTTCCTATTGACAGAAGACAAAACATAACTTTGTGATAGAGCATATCATTCAATTATTCAATTTTTGCAATTGAATAGACAATTTGAAAAGCTCATAACACCGACCGACCACTGAAAGTATTCGCCATTGTCAACTAATTTCACAGATGTAATCAGATCAAATTAATGGACCGGGGATATGTGAGCCCTGCTCGCTTCTTTTTTTTCTTGTACAGTGAACTTTAGTCTCCACTTACGTTTCTCTTACCATTTTAAGTGCAAATAATCAATACATTTAAGTTGAGTTTAAAATATTTTTAACGTTACCCTCATCACTTGGTGGTTTTTTTTTCAAGTAAATATAGACAATAAAGAAGAAGATTCATTTGGCTTAAACACTTACCTTTGTGAATAATTCGACTTTGGAACTTAGTAAAACAAATCTTTTGTGATGCACATAGGGGAGAGAGAAAATATTAAACTTTACACAGATCAGGCAAGACTCTAATTACACAGTGCTTTTTGACCGTAAAATTAACTGTTTCCTTCAATGCTTACAGGGAGATAACTAGCTTATATCTATGCATGTTAGCTCTGTGCCCCTTGCCTTTGACAGCATTTTGAAACCTTGCACTCAGGTTGTTGCTCTCGATTCAGCTTTAGGTTAAAATCATTCTCTCATTTTCAAATGAATTTCAACTATATGTAATTTTTCAATGAGTCACATCTTGCATTCATACAAAATAGTTTGTTTTATTATCTATGCTACAAAACTATTACTGTCCTTGATAACGTTTGCTACTTTTTACATTTAAGTCGAGATTTCATGCAACTTATGTCATTAGAGTTGAGCCTTTGCCAGCTATTTTTTTTTCTCCGTAATGACACAAAATTAGTTTTGATGATATCAGTACAAACGTACATTATCATTTGATGTACAGGACATATTGAGATCCTAGAGAATATCTTTTACTCTGATCTTTTTGGTGAAACGAACCAAAGATTTGAATGTAGCAGAATCATCAAATGATACAACATGTAAATAACCAAATGTTCATTGAATCTTTGACGTAACAGTATTTTGTGTTTGTCTTTGACCCAGATCTAGAAACGTTTTGAAAAAAAAGAAATTAAAATTCAATGTTCCAAGAAATACTGATAAAATTTTGAATACATGAATGTTTAATGAGAAAAATCCTACAGAAAATCGTGACATATGAGTATCATTTCATTTTGTTTGACTGTGTTTTGCACGTGATATACAGCTGCGTATCTTAAGTTTATTCACTTACCTTCGTTTTCTAGTGCAAATATCACGTAAATTGTAACGTCTTTGAGACATCATATCAATGTGAAAACGAAACCGATAATGATGAAACTTCACTGCATAATTAAGATTCAGTTTTCGTTGACATATTCGTATGTCATACCTACATGTAGCAGATAGCTGTAACAAATTTGACAGGTTATGGAAGTGACCAGGTCGAAATTTCGAAAACACTGATTTCTATTTTGCTCTACAAAATCCTTCATAAGTGATCAACAGCTTTAGATCTTATTCTTATGTGTTCCTTTGCGCTAAGGCAGCGTAACTGTGCTGATTTTTTCCCCTACAAAGTTTATATGGATGATATTGATCGAAATTTAAGAAAATCTGAATTTCACAAATACGACCCCATCTGACTATTAACAATGGCCAATATCGACATTCAGCACCAGTGACAAGACGATCCCGAAATATGGTTTGGGAATGGTTTTTTTACAGATGGACAATCGATGATCTTCCGTAAGTGGTCATGGAGTTATTTTATGAATGTCAAAACGAAACCAAAATTACATGATATTTGGACTAAGATCACAAACAGGTGAACAAAATTTTGGTATGCAGCTGTATGTATGTTATGTGCTAGATTGGGGATCGAAATATTAAAGAACCAACTGAAAATAATATTTTGATAATCTAGTGTACAATTTGTTTTATTTATTATTATGTACATTTCATACCAACTGACAATGAATATGAGAATGATTTGGCTAATCAAGATTTGAACTACTTACGGACAGCTGTTAAATTTCTCTGACCCAAATTATGTTTATTTAGAAATAACACAAGACAAAATCTTATGCTTGGCAATATGAAGCATCAAGTACTGCTAATTTCTGTATTGATATTGATTATACAAAATTCAGCCAGTACTGATGATCAGACACCTGATGCTAGCCTCAAAGAACATGTGAAGAAAATAGACGAACTGTTAGCTGAAATGCAGTCTCACTCTAAAGCTCAAGAACAGAGGAATAGGGCAGTTTTGTCAAGCATACTTTCTCAGCTCACTAAAACTACGGATGAACTCAGAGATTTGACAACGAGCCATAATGCAACGATCTCATTGTTGGAGTTAAAAATGGAAGAAAAAGATGCAGAGTTATCCGAACTAAGGGCAAGTCATAATGCAACGATAGCGTTGTTGGAGTCAACTAATTTAAAGATGGAAGGAAAAGATGCAGAAATAATGAAAGGTCAAAATGCTACGATTGTAATGCTGGAAGAAGAACACACAAAAGTTATCTAAACTATGGACAATTCACAACCTAACTGTTTCGGAATTAAATGAGCTTCGGGAAGGACACAACAATGTCGTGGTGGATTTGGGAGTAGCGGAGTCCAAGTTTGAATACCAAAACCAACGTCTTAGCCATAATGGTAAGCATTAAAGGGACAGTAGCACGTTTTTAGGGGGAATATAAGTTGTTGTCAGGAAAATGATATCAATGGTTCCAATTGAAAGACAATGTATTTAAACTAAATGAGGCAGTAATAATTAATAAAAATAACGAGAAGTTTAGCCATTTGATTCCTTTTTCTTCCACAACATTAATTAAATGTGTTCACATAAAATGGCCGCCAATGGATTTTATGTGAATCTTCATACTTTGTCCTCTGATCATGGCTGATTTGCTTGTGTAATGGGATGTTTGACACTGTCAACATAATACATTTAGCATTAACTTACAATTATCAGTGAAATATTTGAAAGATAAAAATATAAAAAAACGTGCTACTGCCCCTTTAATACCAAACGAAGTCAAGGCCATGTTTCAAACGGATGACTTTAATATAGACCAAAAATGTGATTATATATTCTCAAGTGAGGCTAATTTTTAAATATAGCAACTGCAATGATTTAGAAATATTTTTCTTTCTCTTTTGTAATGATGATTTAGATATAATGCAAATAACTTTAGACAATTCATTGTTTATATGTAAGCGTTTAGATTTTTAGATGGAAAAGAAAAAGCGCATGGGCTAGTATTGTATTTGTATTTACTTCTGTATTTGTTACATTAAGGCTGATGCCACACATCAATTTATGTTTCATGTCTTCATGGTTTGTCTTGGTGTCAATGCCTCAGCGAAGTTTGACATAAGTTTCATATCATTTTTGACGTTTTTTCGCTTCTGTTACAAACCCTCAATCTAAAATTGAAAATAATTATTTTCTATAATTTATGATTAGTGGGGAATGAAAATACCTCAATAAACAATTTATCTGCATGACATTAGTTACTTACATTGAATAAAGTATCAAACCAATATATAAAGAAATGTATTACGTTCTTAAAAAGAAAATATATTTTGAAAAAGCTGCTATTAAGAAACAAGATGTTAAAATAAAGACAATAATAAAATTTAAAAGCAGGAAAAGTTGTTTTTCACTCAAAGAGTTGAGTGTTTAATGAAGAACAACCTCTGAGAAAAAGACTTTTCAATTGTTGCAAATACTTTTGTTAAATACAAATTTCATTTGAATTATTTATTTATTTCAGGGAAAATTGGGTTTCAAAGTACAATGTCAAAGGGTAGGAATTTCACTGCCAATATACCAATAATCTTTGATCAAATTTGGTATCAAAGTGAAACAGTCTACAATGAACGTACTGGAAAAGTTATTGTCCCAATGAATGGTACCTATCAGATTTGGATTGATCTTAAATATCGACGATCTGGAGGTGCTGTTGTATTTAACATACAAAGAGACAATCGCACCATTGGCCGTGCCTACGGAAGCGCCTCCGACACAACTACTTCCACTGTCACTATATCTTATCTACTAAAAGGGCAATCCATTTGGATCTCACCAAGCAAATGTGTTTACCTTGACTATTCCTTTTGTAACTTTGGCATTGTGCTATTAAACGCTCATTAAAATTATTTTCTTTTATTTGTTAGTTATTCAACCTGATTTTATATATCTCATATCAAATGGATATGAAATGGATGTTCAGCATACCGTCGGATTGATTGCGTTTAACCATTGTCTCTTGAACTGTGCTTATACTTCTCAAAGTTTTTTTAAAACCAGAACATTGCCCGTTGGCATCATTATGTCCCCGGCAAAGCTTTGCGAGATACATAATGTTTTTGGTTCCGTCCGTAGTGCCGTGATTCCGTGATCCCGTGATTCCGTGATTTCGTGATGCTGTTTTTCCGTTATTCCATGGTTCCGAAATGCTTTTGTTTCAGAGCCACATCTCAGAAACGTTGAATATTTGTTTTACTAAACTTTGTGTTTGATTTCATCTAGCGGTGGAATGGTGCCTTTTGTTATTTTGGTTGATCAAGAATTGTGTTTTTCTTTGGTTTCCAGTTTTAACCAGAGCATGTGAGGGGTTGGGTCGGTTTTGTGGCCATCTATCAAAAGCCTTTCAATATTGTTTAAGGAAACTTTGTATGTGCTTAAACCTTATGGTGGAGTGACAACAAATTCATTTATATTTTTTCATGCTAAGATTACGTTTAATATATAGCATTGAAGTAGATCTTTATTATCACGGTACTAGTATAATCACGTATGCATTGTAATGATGAAACATATCTTCAGTTACGCTTCAGTGCATATCAGTTGCCAATATTTGACAATCTGTTGCGACCTTGTATGATCAAGCAAATGTCAATTTATGATATTTTGCAAATTACTCATCCTTTGAGATATTCATTACAAAGTGATTGAATAATTTGTTACCACATCCTCATTATAGACAGCTAATAAAGAAGCAAAAACCTTTGCTTAGACTCCCCCATCCCGTCAAGACAAGAACTTTCAAGAAGGATTTGTTCAAAGACAAAATTTCAGAAAAATGAACATAAGATAAGATAAGATAAATCTTTATTGCCCTTGGAAGGGAATTTGGATTGTCATGAATTGAGCACAGTAGTAATTAGAATTATAAATAGTTGTATTTTATGTTATAAAAAACAAGATAGCATCTTTAGACAATGTGGAACTGTGTTCAGTGACATTTAGTACTCGTTGTTTGAAGTATCACAATTCTTGTATGTTCAGGTACTCAGTTTACTTTGAGGATGTAAACTTAGCATTTTCTTACATCATACAATGAGCAAAAGAGGCAATATCGCGACATGAAATGTAGACGAGATTGTCATGTCTGTTTGTTTACTTCTGCCGATTTACCTAGGCACTATAACAAGAATACAAAAATTAATATGCTTACCCTTTCCGTCAAATGATGTGTCTACAACTACAATAACAATGAGTTTGTGATATTCTGCTGACAATTAAATGTCGTTTTGCAGCTTAACGCAGTTTATAGGGTCAAAACAACGCAAAAGTTTAGAGCATAAAAGACTGATAAAGATCATAACATAACGTGGTAGAGGTAAATGTTATTTCTTAGTGAAGGCTGTAGTCAAGCTTGTTTCAAACTCTTTTTCCGAAGCCGAAAACGCTGACCACTGTGCTATGACGCCCCGAACCAAATATACCATGACAACTAAAATTGGGATGATTAATATATTCAAAAATTTAATTGAAAATATTGGAAATGTTTAATAAATAAAGATAAAAAACAAAATGTTTACTGAAATGCAGCCTCATTTTCAAGAACATAGCATCAGAGCAGTTCTATCTGGCGTTCTTTCTTAGCTACCTCACTCTACAGATGAACTTTGAGATATGAGAAAACAATCGACTTGAAGGATACAATATCACAACTATGGAAAATTCACAATGCAGCAATGTTGAAGCAAAAAAAAGAAACAGAGTTATAAGCACTATAGGTAAGTCACAAAACAACTATTTGTAAGCTGAGAGAAAAATGCAGAGTTATTAGAATAGTGCCAAATCCCACAACATCGATATAAAATGTGGAAGACAAAAAATGCAGGGTTATCTAAAATAGTGACAAGTCACAATGCAACTGTTTCAGAGTTGAATGAACATGCCAGGAAACTAGACGAAGTGTTAGGTGAAATATTGTCCCACTCTTGAGCTCAGTCAAAATTACTTATCAGTTATATCTAGACTGCTTCCTTAGCTAACGCAAACTCCCGATGAACTGAGAGATCTGAAGACAAGTGATAAGGAAACTATTCTAAAGCTGGAATCAACTAGTCTGAAACTGAAAATGAGCTATCCAAACTATGTGCAAGTCATAATGCTCCATATCAGCACTATGCACCCGGTCATCATATTTTTGCCAATGCACGTCACTTGGGTATTTAGGTATTAAGATACAATTTTACACTATTCAACAATGTTTCAATTTTATAGTCCCGTCTGTAAGTGATTGTCGAGTGGTATATCTTGTAACACCCACCACGAAGTGGAAAGGGAGTATAGGAATAGGCTCTGTCCGTGCATCCGTGCATCCGTGCATCCGGACATCCGTGCATCCAAACATCCATGCATCCGGACATCCGTCACTGCGTCCGTCCAAGTTAAAGGAGGCAACCTTTCCAAGAAACTAGATAAGATAAGGTAATGAAATGTGTGTCTTCGAGAATCAATAATACCTTGATGGAGTTCGAAAATAAGAAGCATGAAATTATTTTTACAGAGGTTTTGGGAGTTTGTTTGAGGGTATCTTGAAACATCAATGGGGTGCTTAACCTCTTGGCAGTGTATGGCAGCAACCAATATATATTGTTGTTTGAATTATACCTTATTCCCATCTACATTATGGTATTCCCTAAATATTTCCATACTAGGGTCCAATTTTGATAAGACGAAAGGGCCTGACAACATTTGTTTACTTGAAATGACATTGACATGAAATTTTTATCACATTGTTAATTGAATGTTTATGTCTGCGTTAAACCACAGCTAGACAGTAGATTTGATAAACAAATCCATCCAGTGTTCACATTCTATGTAATGTGACAACAGGCAGCTAGACAAAATTTTCTTCGCGTTAAAGCATTCAGTGACACTAATGAAGATATAACTTATTTAACCTTGAGACCCATCTTTAGAGGGAAGTTTAATAGGCGACTTTTAGTCGCCTTTACTCTATTGTGTTCTTACAGTGTGTAGATTGTGTTCTTATATCTGTGGGAAACATGATGAGGAACAGACAATTTTGTTCTTTAAAGAGTTAATCAAAATAAAACTCAGTTTATCAGTTACCAAACATTAACGTAATGTTGATTGTATTTAACTTCGTTTATATTCTATATATCTCATAAGGTACATGTATTCTTTTTTTTTATCAATTACATTTATTCCAAAAAAATTCAGTTTATCATGAAGGGGATACTGATGTTCTATAAGAGGTACAAATATTCCTTGTATTTCTTTCATTTATTGTGGTTTCCGTACCAATGTTTTATAGGTAGTTCATTGTTATTGGAAAATTCTGTGCAGTACTTATTATCTCGTTTATGTGTCAGCAGTGTTTGTTTTAAAAGGTTTTTTTGAGTTGATTTAAAAACTGGCTGAAATTAGATCGGATTTGTTCGCATCTACAACGTTTGATTGGATCACAAGAGCTTTGATGCAAGAGACAATTCGAAATATGAAAGATGTATTCTATCTTTGATGTTGGATATCAATAAAGAGACGATTAGGACATGTAAGAGAACAAAGATCATTCACAATAAGAGCAAGAGGAAGAACTGTCCAGACCATGATCTCCAACTTGTGATCTTTGACTTTCAACTGGCTTATCAATTTCTTATACTGGACAACTGGTCACGTAAAATAGTCCTTTTGTCAAATTAAAGATGTGGTGTTTTCAACGTTGACTAATGAAGTTAAGTTATGATAAAGGGACTGGTTAGCTTGAAAGGGTTATTTTCATGGGGATATTTACATCAACTCGTATATAATAATAATAATAATAATGGGCATTTATAAAGCGCTATATCCATACACAAGGTGCATGCTCAAAGATGAGATGCAAGAGACGATATAATATAATATAATATAAATATCGACAGTAAACATCACATTAAAAGGACAATATTCCTAAATTTTGGTATTTTGACTTGTAAATAACAAACATTGACACATTATGGGAAAAGATGCAAAAATTGTTAAATCATGTGACTTTGCCATTGGTGCAAGATCAAGTGACACAAGAGTCAAACAAATGCGATCATTACCGCTGTAGATAAAAACACTTGACTGAGATTATTTCATCCTTCTAGTGCTTTTCATTATTTTAGGAGAGTCTTTTGCTGGTGAGTTTATATTTGCAATAACCTATTCAGAACAACATTTGCTGATACAGATATTCACATATGGGCAAATATTTGAAAATATACTGCATTTCTGCCTTTATCAATATTTCTTTAAGAGAAGGCTTTAAGAAATATATATATTATACTATTACTGATTCACCTAGTTTAAATACATTGTCTTTCACTTGGAACAATTTTTTTTGTCATTTTCCTGACATTACCTTATATTATCCCTTAAAACGTGCTACTGCCCCTTTAAGTTATGATTTAGGGACTTGTAAGCATAAAAGGGTTATTTTCATGGGGGTATTTACATAGACTCGTCATTTATGAGATGCAAGATACGTTATAGTCTTTAGAGTGTTCAAGACATTTTCACTAGTTTGATTTAAGAATTGAATTTGTAATCAATAATATACCTTGAAACCAAAAATACATATTACCATGCAATATTCACAATTAATATGAAATTATTGATAAAAGCACGTTAACTGAACTTAATATTCAGCATAAAAACAATTTACTGTGTAATCATAACAACATACATTGTACGTTTAAGGCAGTATTACATTTTGCGGTTTTAATGGAAACATGACTCGCAAAGTGACTCTCAGAGAAATCTCTGATGTTAATAAATCCTAGTCATTGTATTTTCATGACACTTGATCCACTTATCTACTATGATCTTTAGATGTGCCTTTTAAGAGATAGCTTTTTAAAATGAACTAAAATTAAATGTATTTCTTGAGGCTTCAAAGGAAACGTGACAGTGACAGGAACAGTGTCTCTATTACAAAGCAAGTTGTTTGTAACATTTCTCCTAGACTAGAAATGCTTGCTGTCCTGACTTAGATTACTTCAGCAATAACTCTTAGATATGTGTTTAAAGCTGTTCAATATTGAATCATTCTTCTGGAACATAAATCCGGATGCTAAAAATGCTTGTGTCACAAAATATATGTTCGTAAGGGTTTCCTATTGACAGAAGACAAAACTTAACTTTGTGATAGAGCATATCATTCAATTATTAAATTTCTGCAATTGAAGTTACAATTTGAAAAGCTCATAACACCGACCGACCACTGAAAGTATTCGCCATTATCAACTAATTTCACAGATGTAATCAAATCAAATTAATGGACCTTTTGCTATTTTCAAATTCTTTGAGCTAAATAGGAAACGGGGATATGTGAGCCCTGCTTGCTTCTTTTTTTTTCTTGTACAGTGAACTTTCTCCACTTACGTTTCTCTTACCATTTTATGTGCAAATAATCAATACATTTAAGTTGAGTTTAAAATATTTTTAACGTTCCCCTTATCACTTGGTGGTCTTATAAAGTAAATATAGACAATAAAGAAGAAGATTCATATGGCTTAAACACTTACCTTTGTGAATAATTCGACTTTGGAACTTAGTAAAAAAATCGTTTGTGATGAACATAGGGGAGTGAAAAAATATTTCATTCCGGCTGTTGCATATTTCACCACGTTCACTGTTGGCCCAGACAGGTTTTCAGTCTGTTGTAAACCAATGAACTATATATTCTTACAATGCTCCATATGTTACAAAGACTGTCGCCGTCATGTTCTAATTGAATTAGGGAATCCACATGATTAAACTTTACATAGATCAGGCAAGACTCTAATTACACAGTGCTTTCTTCACCGTAAAATTAACTGTTTCCTTCAATGCTAAAAGGGAGATAACTAGCTTATATCTATGCATGTTAGCTCTGTGTCTCTTGCATTTGACAGCATTTTGAAACCTTGCACTCGGGCTGTTGCTCTCGACTCAGCTTTAGATTAAAAACCATACTGTCATTTTCAAATGAATTTCAACTATCATAAAAATCACTGTAATTTGTCAATGATTCACATCTTGCATTCATACAAAATAGTTTGTTTTATTATCTATGCTACAAAACTATTACTGTCCTTGATTACGTTTGCTACTTTATACATTTAAGTCGAGATTTCATGCAACCTGTATGTCATTAGAGTTGAGCCTTTGGAAGCTATGTTTTTTCATCTCGGTAATGACTCAAAATTAGTTCTGATGATATCAGTACAAAAGAAAAGTATCATTTGATGTACGAGACATATTGAGATATTAGAGAGAATCTCTTACTCTGATCTTTTTCTGTCAATCGAACCAAAGATGAAATATGTCACAGAATTACCAAGAGCAATTTTTTGTAGCATTTTGTCTGTTTCCAAGATATTGAGTATGGCAGTCTCATCGCTTACACTGCTTTGTATTGTGAAGAAGATTCTCTTATATGAAAGTAAAAGCTGTATTAAGTCAGGTAAGTTGCAAGTCCATGGCAACAATATGGCGCATCCTTATAGTTTTGTCCATTTACAATGATATGATTCATTTAATGAAAAATAATGGAAATTGTTAAATTCCACATGTATTTACCTGGAAATAATCATTTCGGGATAAAACAATTATGTTCTCTTTCATTTCAAAATTAACATTTAACATAAAATAATGTTTCATCATACATCACGGTTGGTTACTGTAACGACATGGTTGATAGTCTAAGAACATAAAGCGCCAAATGACCTCAGACGTTTTTCATAGCAACTTTGTACATGAAAGTGATTCCTTCATATTGAATATCGTAAAACTTTCAAAATCCAGTACATCAAATGCCCCTTTTTACATCAATGACACAGAACAAATTCTATTATTACATCTCCAATAAGATCCGCATCAACTAAGCAGCATACTGCAAGAAACAAACAAAATATATTCAACAACGCAAATTCCTCATGTTTTTGTGTTTCTCACACTATGACAAATTTCTTACTTATATACTAGTCTTTTTTATTTTCTTATAAACATCAAATTAAAATATATGTTACGTGGTAAGTGTTTAGCTACTTTTAGCGTCACTAGAACCTTAATTTTACTATGGTATCGACATGATTTTAGTTTTATGGGAATGACATATCACACATTAATGCTTTTCAGGAAAGTCTCTAGAGATTCTAATCTTGATCATTTGTGTCAGCTCTTCAAATTGAGCTACGTGCTAGGAGAGATCGCATATCAGTAGTTCTCTTTGCTGTGTATTTGTATCTTTGATTGATTTTAATCAAACTTTCAAATGCCTCACATAAGATACATTATTTCTGGTACACTATGAACATGCAATCACTGATGAATCTCAAAACCCGTGTTGGATCACATAACATTCATGAACACCATTCGTTCAAAGTGAACATATGATAATTGCAAAGCATTCATTGATTCGGTGGTCATGTTTAATTTCACATCATGTCAATGACTTCTATATAGATTTATGTTGCACATAATGTCCTAGCCAACAAAATGCAGCATCTGAACATCTATAAAGCAAACAATGCTAAACAAGTCGTCCTCTCACCAAAGACTGCTAATATTTTGACCATGGGTAAGTTATTTGGCTTGTTATATATAGATTGATTATGAGACTTTGGCTTTGATATATATGTATAAATCGATTGT
This sequence comes from Steromphala cineraria, assembly GCA_916613615.1. NCBI lineage: Eukaryota > Metazoa > Mollusca > Gastropoda > Trochida > Trochidae > Steromphala > Steromphala cineraria. Next base: position 47,062,624 of record OU744720.1, read on the forward strand.
AGGAACTCATCAGGTTTAGATATGCTGGTTTAGCATGATGGTATTTGTTTGCTCTATAGCACAAAATAAAACGAGTTGAAATACCATTAAGATATTTACAAGTGTACAATGCTTAGACTTTCCCTTAAAATGTCTTGTTACCATATCCACTTCTATCAACATTATTCCAGTACAATGGTTTATATTTGAAATGAATGGTTGTTTTCTTTTGATACCAAGGTCAAATGACAATTATTGTAACATGGTAGAATGGTAGTGTTTGTGATGCTTATATAATGGTGTCAGTTGTGATGCTGTGATAAAAATCTGAAAGTAAAACGCTCCTAACATTCTCCTCTGGATTTGAGTTAGTCCAGAAATACCAATTGGCGAAACATTGTAGTGATAGCCGTCTGGGAAGTTGAGATGTTTTGAAAATGTCAATCCTTCCTCCTTCCTGGAGTTGTTGATTGTTATGAATTTGAGTATAAACGGATGTTTTCTAGCATAAAGATGGTGATTATACAAGGCTGTGCCATGCTGTATGTGATGTCAGGCCTTAGATTTCTTAAGTACTCTGGATGCTTCTAATATCCAAATAAAGGTTTCAGAGAAATTAGACCATAAATTTCTGTTTTTCAGTTGGATTTATATTGTTTCAGTTTTGTAGATCGTCATCTAAACCTATAGTCAGTTATTCCTAATCCTATCAAGTTAAATACTTCAATCAAAGAATATGAAATTAACAAAATAATGTCCCCCATATATTAATGTTTCACTTTGTCTTAAGTAAAAGATAATTACAACAAGTCTACAAGGAACGTGTCCATAATAGCTCAAGTTGTTCAGAGTTATGAGGTTTGGTCAAAATGGAGATACCAGAATATGAATATAAAGTTGACATTGTCACGTGGACGAGCACCAGTCAATATATAACTTTCTTGAGTCAATCTTTATGTGAGAGTTTTTTTAAAAGACTTTTAATGGTACATACTCCCTTTTGTAGAATTATTTGGATCTGGAAGTAACTTTGTGTTTCTTTTGGATAATAAATGAAAGATTTCTAGAACATTGAGAACAAAGATTCATCATTATAAAAAAACTGGTAGACAAATTAGGGAATATGTATTTATCATTGGTATACATAGAAATCAAATAAAAAAGGAAATGATAAACCAATGGAACTAAGCCCCGTCGTTTCTGTACTGTCTGACTTTGGATGTTGCATTCATCCTGGTAACAATTTAAGAATGTAATATTATGTTAGTTATTTTTACGCAGCTTTCTCGTCATACTTCTTGTGGGATCTTAAATAAATAACCTTATCATACAATGGATAGTGTTCTCGGCATAATAAAGCCAACGAATATTTTCGATATCCGTTTGGCGTGGCTAAGGGTCATATACGGATACCGATGCAAATTTCAAAGGTCAAGGTCGGAACTTCTTTAAAAAATTCCGATGACGTCACAAGCGTTAACATTTTGAACGCCTTTAGTAACAGAGAGAGGCATTATAATATGAATGATACATTGCATAAACATAACTCTAAAAAATATCAACAAAACTGTATGGGTCTTTAGCCATATGTATGACTTAGCAGTGCTAAAACACTGCCTTCACGATTTGAATGAAACCGACCGAACACTTTTACTCACAGGTACTAAAGGCAGTTCAAGTCTCATGATCAAACACGTCATTCCCCCTCTTCGGTGTTCTTTACTTTATTGTTGTTTAGTTGGGATTCGGAAATCCACATACTATCATCTAGTTTAGCTCTCCGGCCATCAATGTCCGTTCAATCGCTGTCTCAAGGCAAGCTGCCATTGTCACGTAGGCGAAGGGAAGCAACTCTTACCCCTTATTGAGATTGACTCGTCCTCTCGATGACGTCGGATTAAAGAACGTAAGTTCGATCCCGCCGAAGACCATTTAAAATTTGTTTATTTTTAAAATCATCGTATTTTATAGATTTTTAAAATTTCAAAACTTTGGAGTCGTGACAAAATAACTCAAACGGCAATAAAAGGCATATATAAAGAGGAATTATATTTTATCAATTTACCGTCAGAGTCATTGCTCTATTCATTTGCATATATCAATGCGCGAATCTTAAAACAATTTCAACTATTAAAATAGTATTATCGGGCATTTTTTTCGAATTAAATTTTAAAATGACATTGTATGATAAAGAAGTTATCATGCTCGTGTGTTTTGGGATCGTAAATATCCTGCATTAGGAATAAACACTATGTATTTAGCTCGCCAAGGCTCGCAAAATACAATGTTTATTCCTAATGCAGGATATTTACGATCCCAAAACACACTCGCATGATAACCTCTATCTTTCATTTGCATGTTCCAATAAAAGTCATCATTCCATCTAAAAATTTAAGAACGATCCTTATTTCCGCTGCTTTTTACAAAGAAAGCTATGGTCACGCATTCAATGCGATCTCTTTTAAACATTTCAAATATAAACGTGAATGTCAGACAACTTTTTGACAATTTTCAATTTCAAGTCACGACAACCCTTAAACACATCAAACATCATAATTGTCAGATCCAAACGAAAACTCTCATGTGATTCTACATAGGAACATCAATAGATCTTGCGACTAAATAATCACTGGCTTTAACCTTTTTATAAGGTTTAAAGAACTGTAACATGCTCATTGTATATGAGCTGTTATCAATGTTTTTTGTCTGAGTGAGCGTTGTTCTTTTTTAATTAAACTTTTTATATAGAAACATGATAATGATTTGATGAAACTCTGTGCTTTGCTTCGTTTTTACTTTATTTCTTAAATGATTTGATTTCTACATCATATACATAAATAATTTCAAATCATTTATTTGAATTCTTTATAAGAATTCATTGTATCATTGATCACCAATTTGAAACAACATCAATAAATATTCATAGTTTCAAACAGGTATCTTAAAGCAATTAAGGAAAATGTTTTCCGTTACGTTAGTTCTCATGACGTTATCCTTGTGAGGATATAAATTAATTTTTAATGAAGGGTTAGTATGTATTGACCATTCATATCGTACTACTAAAGTAACCCACATTGCTGTTTATATCAATCTAACAAATTTAGAAATTGTACTGTGTACCTGTACATCCGTATTGAATTTAGCAACTTCTGAACTGATGCATGATAAACGAAATAACGTTGACCAAACGTTATTTTATGATTTGTATAAATTTGTTAAACAGACTAGAGTTTGAAAGGTCTTTTTGAGCCAGGTAAATAAATCACTAACCTGTACTGAAATTGCAATATTCATGAACATAAGAACACTTCCGAATGTTAATTCCTATTGAAACATTTAATCGTCAAATGTATGTATGGCATTGAAATTTATTTCAATTGATAATGTTTAACATGAAAAGTGATGGTTTTTTTGTAATTTAATAATTCATGAAAGACAACACTAAAAATTTGTTTTGATTGAATTAACCTACTGCATATTTCATATGCATGATTAATGCATACAATATCTAGATTTTTATTGTAACCCTCGATTGAGCAAAAATCTTTAACTCTTCTTAGATTCCGTTTCGATTTACAGACGTGTACAATATTATTTATAGCGAAATAAAAGGAGATGGCTTGTTTTTTTCTTAAATATCAAATGCATCATGAAGTTTATTGTACTGAACATTCGACATGATTTACGTTTTAGTGGTATCACAAATTACACTTTACTGCTTCTCTGGGGATCTTTATCTTATATATTGTAATATAACTTATTCTTTGGGTTTGATATTGACATTGATCATCATTTGCTTTGCAAATACAATTAAGGATGACACCAAATTGCTCAAAACATTTAATGAATAATAACGAATTTTAATATACACTATATGCGTTAAAATAAACACTTTACAAAAGTTACTTTCCTTATGAATTCGCTCACGATATCAACTTTAAAACTCAATCAAAATCAAGCAATTAAACACACATCAGCATGTAAAGTAAAAAGTTATGACAAGTTATGATACATATGTCTGTGAGTATATTTATAAAACTTTGAAAAGTTATATTACACATACAGCTCCTAGATATACAACTATAGATACATCACGGACACATATACACTGATAAAACAAAATAAGTATAACGGCAGAAGCAATGGACGCTTTGCAAATATCACATGTTCACTCGTGAACAATGGTGTTCATGTGTATAGTGTGACAGCAATTGTGTCTCTTAAATGAAGTATGAAGAATGATAAATTAAGATGCAAAATACAAAGAGAACAGTCCATATGCGATCTCAACTAGCACATAACCCAATTTGAAGAGCTGAAACAAATGATCAAGTTTCAAATCTCCAGAGACTTTCCTAGGAAGCAGTAAAGTGTGAAATGTGATTCACATAAAACTAAAATCTTGTCGACACTAATTTACAAGTAAGCTTCTATTGAGACTAATAGAAGCTCAAACTTTTAACATGAATTTCATTTTGATGTTTATTTTAGAAAATATATTTGGGTAATCAATTTGTCATAATGTTAGAAATACAAAACTAGAGATTTTTCCTCACAGAAGAATCTATGAAATCCATTTGGTTGTTTTGCAGTTTGTTGTTTAGATACTGTAAATCATATTGATAAGGTAATACTAGTATTGTATTCATTGAAAGTGATATAAAAGGGGCATTTCATGTAGATGAATTTAATTTTGAAAATTTTAGAATATTCAATATACTTCATTGAATCTTTTACAAAGGTCGCTATGAAAATCGTCCAAAGTCATTTGGCTTTTGTAATGTTCTTGGACTATTAATCATGTTGTTACAGTAACCAACTGTGATGTAGTATGAAACATTCCTTTATGTTATTGTATACATCAATGTCTTCACATAAGTTATGCTATTCGTAAGCTTTATTTGTAATGAAATAAGTTATATATGTATCTACGTTTGTAATGTTTCTCATGAAGCAGTATGCATTTACATATGAATATTGTTTTTAACTCGCGATCAATATTTCCTAGTAAAAAGAACTCAACAGTTTTCATTATTTTTCATTAAATGAAAAAACATTGCCAATGGACAATGGATACGTATCGCAAAATAGTTGCCTCAAACTTTTATTCAACCTTTGCTAACTTCCTTTATACATCTTTTCCCTTCATTTAATTGAAACTTTCCTCTGAAATGTCTTATGATCGTCTTCACAATTCCAAGTAGAGTACGCAATGAGACTAGGGATCTCAATATCTTAGTATTAGACAAAATGCTACTTACGACTGCCTTTGGTAATTCTGTGACATGTTTCATCTTTGATTCGTTTCAGAAATAAAGATCAGAGTAAGAAATTATCTCTAAGATACCATTCATCAAATGATAAATGTCTTTATACTGATATTATCAGAACTAATTTTGAGTTATTATGCAGATGAAAACAAGGATTTTGTCAGAAAACATCCCCTTATAACGGTTACACATATCGATATTGTCCAAAATAGTCTAGTCCTTAGTACTAGTTATAATAATTGAAAAGAACCCAAACTCCAACTGGTCTTAAAGGGACAGTAGCACGTTTTTATGAACATTTTATATTTTCACTGATAATTGTACGTTTATGCTAAATTAATTATATTTATAGTGTCAAACTTGTGTGTGTGTGTTTGAACACCTTTAATTCATTTTGTGTAAGAAAAAGGAATCGTATGGCTGAACTTTACATTATGTATTTGATTAATCACTATGTTATGATGTTTATCATTGTGTTTTAATACATTGTCTTTCAGTTAGAACCATTTATTTCCATTTTCATTTTCCCCCTTAAACGTTCTACTGCCCCTTTAAAGCCAGATTTTCAGGATCAACTTCCTACTACACAACTGACATGAAATACAAAATCATTGCATGCATTTGAATTACTCTTCTCACAAAATAACCCTAAAGTTAAATTGTATTTTTATTGGAAAATTTTTGACAAACGTTTCAGGGATCTTATCCTAGAATGATACACAGACGTTTACAAGTGTTCAAAGGTATAGTCTAGTCTTCTTATCTGTTCATGTGTAACATGTATGATAATCATGTTTTAACATTTTTATTTGAAATATACGCCTGACTCTTATGTGAAATGAGTTGGATGAAATTTCTATTTAAGAGAGGAACAGACATTACCTCTTTAATACTTTTGTAGTATAAATAATAACACAGACTATTTGGGTGAATGAAAGATGCGAATCATTCAAATATGATATTAGGATCTATCTTGTGTGGTACGTTGAATTTCAATTGGAATGACACTTATTGTTTTTTTTTACAAAGTTTAAAGCAACACTACTGTTTCAAGATGCCAGCCAAGGAAGGATTGCAAGGGACACATGGCTGATATACAACTGGTAGACCCGTTAAAGCATTGAAGAAACAGTTAATGTTAGGGTAAAGAAAGCATAATTAGAGTCTTGCCAAATCTGTGTAAAGTTTAATCATGTGGATTCCTTAATCAAGTGCACAGTGTAAATTTACGAATTTGATTAGAAGACGACACCAATCGTCTGTGAAACACATAGAGCATTGTAAGGATTTTTAATTGAATTTTGGACACAAAGGGGCTTATTGATTACATCAGAATGTGGTTAAATATGTAAAACTTGAATTAAACGTTTTTTGTCTTTCCCTTATGTGAATGATATATATTTTACTGAATTCAAAATCTAGTCAACCTTGTTTACAGTCATTCTGACTCTTTTAAACTTTTACACTTCAAACATATATCTAATACAAGAGTCTATGTATATATCACTATTACATTAAAGCTTTAAAGCTTACCCTTTCCTATATCATAACTCAATTTCATTGCTCAAGTATTAAACACCATATCTTTCATTTGAATAAAGTCTTATTTTATGTGACCAATATTTTCAGGATATGGAATTGATCAGTCGCTTCAAATGAGGTCAAAGATTAGAGATCATGGTCTTGACATTTCTTCCTCTTATTGCTGATGATCTTTGTTCTTTTACATGTCCTATACATGTACGTGTGTTCGTTGACATCTTACATCAAACATAGAACACATCTTTTATATTTCATATTGTCTCTCACATAAAAACTATTCTGACCTCATGAAACGTCGAGTCAAAACAAATCAGATCTTTCATTAGCCAGTTTTTAAATCAACTCCTTTTATCTTGATGTACTGTTATCTTAACAAAACATTACTGGAGACAAATAAAAGAGAGACTATCAACTGCATTGTATTTGCCAAAAACAATAAACCACATATCAACAATTGGTTTGCAAACCTAGATAAACAATAAGTGAAGTAATAAAGGAATTTTGTGTAACTTATAAGAAAACATCAATACCCAATTCATGTTTGGTAAGTGATAAACTGAAAATCTTTTGAAATAGAAATACAATTATGTACCTAATGAGATATGTAGAACATAAACGAAGTTAAACAAATCAACATCACTTAAATGTTTGGAAATTAATTAACTTAGTTAATTTGATTAATTTAATTAACAACAAAGTTGTCTGTTCCTTATCATGTTTCCGACAGAAATAACAAGACAAGCTGCATGCTGTAAGAAAATAATAAAGTAAAGTATACTCTCAGACTTTTAGTCGCCTATTTAACTCCCCTCTAAGGAAGGGCTTTCAGGCTAATCAAGTTTTATCTTTATTAGTGTCACCGATTGCTTTAAATCTTATCTAGCTGCCTGTTGTCACATTACATTTCATAGAATATGAATACTCGATGGATTTGTTAATCAAATCTACTGTCTCGCTGTGGTTAAACACAGACATAAACATTCAATTAACAACTTGATAAACATTTATTTAAAAGCCATTTCAAGTGAACAAATGATGTCTGGCGTCTTTTTACTTCCTAAGATTAAACTGAGTTGAGAGATTTAGGTGACATATTTTTGCAGATTTAGATCAGGAATAATTTCCAAAAACATAATATATTAGCCGCTAACAAACACAGCCAAAAATATCACCAAATAGATTCTTGTCATGGTATTGATTTCAAAAGCACATACATGCAATGCATACTTAGAGACCAGATGTCTAAAGAAAAATGTGGTAAAGAAAGAGAGTGACAAATTGCTTAGTTTACGTGATTTTATAACAAATAGTAACTAAGATCTGCCGTGTTATTGTGTCTGATATGGCCATATGGTTCAGCTACTCTTAGCCTTAACACACTCTTTAGGAAAGTCGTTATGCTGCCATTTTTCAACTGCCGACTACAAAAGTATTTTTCTAACAAGACTCATTCAACTTAATTGTATTGTATGCATACATGCATGTAATCATACCTGTTTGTTTTTATTTAGTTCGTAACAGAGTAAAATCTACTTACCCAATTGTATGTATACACACAGCTGAAAGTTTGTTTAACTATTTTTGAAAGTAGCATGTTACATGGTGTCCCCTTTGAGTTAAACATTTTTGCCTTTCATTGAATACAATGAAAGGCAAAAATGTGAACAAACCTGTCAATCTTATCAACTGAACGTATTTTACTGAAGATGTTGTCGAGGGGTTGAAGCTAACAACTTTATGCTTAAAGTTTTTACTTGGAAATGGAACTACATTGATTGATTGGATACTTTTAAATATTTTTATTTCTGTTTTCATTATGGCAAATGTCAGAAACGTGAATTTGTGTTAAAATTTATCAGATTACAGCCCTATTTTCCACGTCAAAACGACATGTTAAAAATTGTTATATACTTGAGATTATGGTACTGGCTAGTCCATATACCATATAATGACGTTCATCTTTCAGGTGAAATGACAGTTTGACAGACAAGTGGGTGTTTTGTCTTGCTAGAGAAAAGTTGACATCGCTGTTTCTTTAAGCAAACATTTTTAAGGGGAATGTTTGTAAAACAATTATTTCTATAAATATCACAAATAAATGTCACTTTTTTTCCTCATTAAATTACTTCTTTGATTTATGGGTGTCCTTGCAAATTCGTAACATTATCACCTATGTGAACCATTCTAAAAATGGAAAGATCAGAAAAGATTTTAATTCATTACTTCAGAGTTATTTTGACAAAAACTTCTAAATAAAATATGATATGTTGAGAAGAGATACATGTATGTGGCATGCCTGATACAAATCTGTTATTCTCCAAGTTGGTTTGTTGGGTCAAAATTATGAAATACTGATTTTCTTCTTTCTGCAATCGGATTTGCAATTACAAATATTTTTAGCAGACATTTGTTCAACAAAGTCAATAATGTTCAACATTATGAAAAACCAGACGTTTGTAAGAACTAATTGGAAATGATAATTTTACAAAATAATCAATAACTGTGTATTTTTGCCTTTCTTACCCAGTGTTGTACATGTGTCATATCCTTTTCAAATATGTTCCTCTTATAATGTTAGTATCATCTGTCAGTATGTGATGAGAATATGATTTTTTTTCATCTGATCTTAACATTATATCTTTATGGTGCAATACTGCTTGAGTTGGTTTAACTCAAAGGGGACATCATGTAACATGTTACTTTAAAAAATAATTAAACAAACTTTCAGCTGTGTGTATGCATATAATTGGGTTAGTATATTTAACTCTGATATGAACTTTATAACAACAAACAACATGTATGATTATGTACCTGTATGCATACAATTTAGTAAGTTGAATGAGTCTTGTGAGAAAAGTACTTTTGTAGTCCGCAGTCGAAAAATGGCAGCATATCGCCTTTCCTACAAGGGGATGTGTAAAGGCTAAGAGTAGCTGAAAAACTAAGACACAATAACACGGCAGATCTTAGTTACTATTTGGTGTAAAATCACCTAAATTAAGCAATTTGTCAACTCTCTTTCTTTACAACATCTTTCTATAGACATCTGGTCTCTAAGTATGCATTGCATGTATGTGCTTTTGAAATACAGTAGCATGACAAGAATCCATTTGGTGATATATTTGGCTGTGTTTGTTAGCGGCTAATATATTATGTTTTTGGAAATCATCCCTGATCTAAATCTGCAAAAAGATGTCACCTAAATCTCTCAACTCAGATCATGCTGAGGAAGGAAAATAGACCAGACATCATTTGTTCACTTGAGATGGCTTTTAAATAAATGTTTATTAAGGTTGTAACATGAATGTTTATATCTGATTATAGCCACAGCTAGACAGTAGATTTGTTAAACAAATCCATCGAGCATTCCCGTTCTATGAAATGTAATGTGACAGCAGGCAGTCAGACCTAATTTTCTTTCAGTTAAAGCATTCAGTGTCACTTATCATGATTAAACATGTTTAGCCTTAAGGCCCTTCTTAAGAGGAAGTTTGTGCGAATTTCAGTCGCATTTACTTAGTTATTTGCCTGTGTAGCTAGTATATTTATTTGTGTTCGGGCTATGAAGGGGATGAGACACTAGTCGGTGTTTTTTTCATTTAAATAATTTCAAAAGATAAGAACTTATTGTGTACTAAACATGTTGGTGATTTTGATTGTATTAAACTATGTTCGACATGTCTAATAAGGTAGAAATACTCCTGTATCCTCCACTCACTGTTTACCTTAGATTTCATAAAATTGTTTAATAACTTGTGCATTGTAATGATCTTTTACTGGCAAATGTTACTTTTTTCAATAAGATTAATTTCAAAAGATTACCAATTTATCGTTTACCAAACACAAAAGAGTGATGATTGTATTTGTCTTCCTGTGTTTTTTCTATCCATTTCATAATTCACATACAATTATTGTAATTTTTGCACTTACTGTCTCTTTATTTGTTCTTGCAAATGTGTGATAAATGGGGCATTGCAATGAACTAATATTGGCAAATATAATGTAGAACCTATCCTCACATTTATTTGTTCTGTGACAGGGACGTTTTATACCAAATAAAATGTACAAAAATATCAATTGTGCAAGTTACAAACTGGCTGATGAAAGATCTGACAACGTTTCATGAGATCAGAATAGTTTTGATGTGAGAGACAATATAAAATATGAAAGATGTATTCTATGTTTGATGTAACATATCAACGAACACAAACATAGGACACGTCAAGGAACAAAGATCTTCCGCAATATGAGCACGAGGAAGAAATGTCAAGATCATGGTCTCTAATCTTTGACTTCATTTGATCAATGACTAATCCATTTCATATCCTGGAAATATTGGTCACATAAAAAAATCCTTTTGTCAAATGAAAGATATGATGTTTCAAACGTTTACTAATGAACTTACGTCAGGACGTCGGAAAGCGTAATCTTTAAAAGTTTATTCGCTTTGTGATATTTACATAGACTCGTCTTTTATGAGATGGTTCAAGAAATTTCACTAGGTTGATTTCAGGTGCATAGAATTTCAATTGAATTTGTAATCAACAGCAGAAATACATATCCCCATGCTAAACTAACAACTAAAAGAACAATTTTGTTGATATCATGTAGACTCATACTGAACGAGATGTCCAGCATCAATACAATTTTATCCTAACATTAAGGGATTAAACCGATATTTGAATTTGAGTTTGTGCGGTATCCATGGAAACAATGACTTTTATGGAATATCTCGGAGCATATCTCCTAACCTGGACCTGAAACTTGATACAATAATTATCAACTACAATTTATATCATTATAATGCAGAGTGGTGTATGGATATTCCTCTGCTTGAGAACGATACAAGAATCGCTGTTGAAACGTCACATTCAATGGACAAAGAAGTTGTCATCCAATTGTTCCTCTGCATTACTGCCATTCCCTTTTTAAAAAAAGCCTCTCAAAGAATTGATCTTTAGATTAAGTGAGGCAGAATATTTTAATCAAATGAATTTAAAGTTATGATTTCCCCCTTTATCAAATTTTGACTATAACAGTGACTATATAACAAAGTAATTTGTTTGCTACATTCTCCTAAACTATGCACACTAGCTTCGCCAAACGTATCATAAATATCAGCCATAACTCCTTGATTTGCGTTTAAAGAGTAAAACCCTACATGGCACCATGGAAATATTTTTTATATTTGGGATCATTTTTGGAACATATATCCAGAAACTAAAAATGCTTGCTTCATTTATATAATGCTTGCATGACTTTCGGACAGAGAATATCGTGCAATTTATTAAAAAAATAAATTTGAATGACCAAATCTTCTTTCACATATATTTTTGTCAATTACTAATTATTTTTAATATTTTTATTATTTATATATAGTCTATTTTTTGCCAACAACATTTATATCAATTATGAGAATGCGACTGTTTCTAAAGAATTCATCATATTTAAGATACAAAAGATTCTTGAGAGGCATTTGGTAATAAGTAGTAAACGTAGTGTAAACCATATTGTACATTAACATATCTTAATTAATGCTTGCGTATGTCTCTGCCCTTAACCAGGCTTATTTACAACACAATGAACAAGGAACTTATCTTTGAACTGTACATCTGAGAATAACAGATTATGAATCAAATATATATGATTATTGAGAGGCATTAAGGAATTGTCGTGATACAGTATATTGTGTTAGGGTGTTGTCATGTTGAGCTAACGTTTCTTTTTCTACAACAGAATTATTTACCATATAACATAAAATGATTTTGTCCTTTCAGTGTAAAGTGTCATTTTTGGTGGACTAAATTTCGAATTCAGTAAAATATATCTTAAGTGATTGACAAAAGGAAGAGAGAAAAAATATTGTATTTTAAGCTATTGCATTTTAACCACATTCAATGTGTTGTTGGTCCAACAGGTTTTCAATCTGATGTAAACAATGAACCCCATTGTGTCCAAAATTCAATTCACTATCTTGACAATGCTCCATGTGTTACACAGACAATTGGCGTCCTGTTCTAATTGAATTCTTAACTTGAAACTGTGCACTTGATTAAGTATTCCACATGATTAAACTTTTCACAGATTATAGGCAAGACTCTAATTACGCAGTGCTTTGTTTACCGTAAAATTAACTGTTTCCTTCAATGCCAAAACAGGGATAACTAGCCGTGTCAATGCATATTAGCCCTTCGCCCCTTGCAGTCATTCTTGGCATGCATTTTACAATTTTACTATTGGACTTTTGCTTTAAAATGTGCTCTAGTTAAAAAATAAGTGTCATTTTCAATTGAATATCAACGATTCATCAAAATATCCCAATATCATAATTACATCTTTCATTCACATTATTACAATATTAATATGTGTAACTGTTACAATGGATATGTTCTGATGTTATCTGTTTTTATCTGGTGACAATAATTAGTTCTGATAATATCAGTACAAAAGAAAAATATCATTTGATGATCGGAACAAATTGAGATCTTATAGAGACTCTCTTATTATGATCTTTCTTTGGGAATCGAATCAAAGATGAGACATGTCCCAAAACAAAGGCAGTCGTCCTTAACATTTGGTCTAATACCAAGATATTAAGATCCTCAGTGTCATCGCTTACCCTTCTTGGTATTGTGAAGAAGATATATAAAATTATTTCAGTACACAATTTCTATTATATAAAGGAAAGAATATTTAATGAAATCGGTAAAGGTTGTTAGAGCAAGTCTATGGCAACAATAAGCGCATCCGTATCTGATTGTCCATTGGCAATGATGTGTATGAAATATAAACGTTAAGTTCTTTTTATCAGGAACTATTTTTTTCAGGATAAAACTAATATTTGTATGTAAATGCATACTTCTTCATAAGGAAATTTACAAACGTATTTTCATTATTACCTGATAAAGAAAACATATCAAAAACAAAGATTTTGTGAAGGCATTGATGTAATTAACATCAATGAATGTTTCATTATACATTACATTGTGTTGCTCTAACAACATGTTTAATTGTCTAAGAGCTTAAAAGAAATAAAAATACTTTGGACGATTTTATAGCAACCTTTGCAAATGATTCAATCAAGTTAATTCAATATTTTAAAACCTTTAGAATTTCAAATTCAATATTTATGGTCCAAAAAAATTTTTTCTTTCAAATATGATTCAAATTATTTTAACAACAAACCACAAGAAACAAACAAACGTACAAATAGTTTTACAAAGCAAATTCCTCTGAGTAGAAACTTTTCTAGTTTTGGTGTGTCTAACATAATGACAAGTTGATTATATTATATTTTCGTATATTTAGTTTTTTTAACTACATGTATTATTGAATAAACATGTTAAGTACATGTATATATGTTCCATGTTAATTAAATACATCTGATACTTTTTAAATTCTTTAAAATATACTGATTTTTGTTTAATGTAGTTACCTAGAAAAACTGAGAATCTTATACTCTGATCGTCAGGTGAGAAAAGAATTTAAAAAATGATGATGATATAAGGCTGAACCTTTCTGTATGTGATGTCAGGCCTTAGCATTCTTAAAGGAAAGTGTTTCACTTGCATATAAGCTCACAATGTTCAGGGTCATGGTCAAATTAGAGATGCCAGAACATAAATCTGAAATTGAGATGCTCTTAACACTGCCATGCGGACGAGGACAAGTGGAGAAAAGACTCTTAATGGCACCCCAATCCCTTCTGTAGAACTAGTTTGATCTGAGAGTAACTAAATCAAAGGTTTCTAGAATATTGAGAAGACAGAGATTTATCACATTGATAAAACTGGTGGTCGACTAAAGGAATATGCATCTAACATTAGTATACATAGATATCAAATCAAAATAATAAATGATTAAGCCCCTTTGTTCCACTCTTTATGCTAAGCATCCTTCAACAATTTAATATTTTGATTTTTTTATCTATTAATAAAAATACTTTTTTCTGAGATCTTGAATATCTAACACTTTGAATTGCATGCTCATATCATAGTCTTTATCCTATTCAAAAAATAAAGATCGACTCATATTTCTGTTGTTATTTACAAAAAGAAAGCTTTAGGCAGGCATACAAACGCCATCACTTTTTGATATTCCCAAAATAAACTTGAAAGGCTGCCCATTCTTTTGACAATTTTTAATTTCATGTCACGACAACATTAAAACACATCAAACATCGCAAACGTCAGATTCAAATTAGAACTATCATGCAATTGCATACAGAAATATCACGAGATCTCCCAACTAAATTTTTACTCCTTGAAACCTGTAAAGAAACCTTAAAGATGATTATTTTACAAAAGCTGTTCTTGTAAATCAATAATCTTAACAAAAGGACAAAGGTTATTCATGCATTAGTGGGCATCTTCTTTAACCGTGACTTTGGTTTTATAAAGTAAAATAATAACAATTTGATTTAATTTTATGCTTTGCGTCGTTTTTACTTCATCTGCTGAAATGATATGATTTTAACAAATCATTTAAAGGGATTGTTTATTAACATTTAATTGATTAATTTATCATTGGTCAACAATTTGAAGCATCATCAGGAAATATTCACGGTAAAAGAAAATTAAATTTCCAACAGGTACATGTATACAGGTACATGTATCTTAAAGCAATTCAGGAAGATTATTTTCATCTATTTAGTGGTCATTAGATTATTCTAGTGAAGACTTAAGATCATTCAAATGACGTTGAAAGGATTTGTTGACCATTCATATCAGACTTCTAAATTAACTTACATTGTTGATATCAATTAACAAATTCATAAATTGCACAATGTACATCTGTTTTAAATTCAGCAACATCATAATAAACCAAATTATTTTGACCAAAACTCCTTATCTCAAATTGTAAAAAGTTGTCATGTCCTTCATAAATCCATGTTTTCACTATAATAGTACAAAAAGAAAACTTGGCTTATGGATGTTCCGACTCTCTGATAGCTCGGGATAACTTGGACTCTAATCAAATGGGTAAAAGCATCGAGATGGAACAAACATCTGGGGCAATCTATTGTACCACGTTATCAGAATATTACTTCTTTCATACATCAATTTTGTTATTACTTTTTGTGAAATGTTTTTCACAATGGTATAATTTCCTTGGAGATATTTGAATTACAGATGTAATTTTAGATGTGATCTGATTGTTTTGAGTTCTCCTTTGATTTGAAAGGTAATTTTGAGCCAGGTTTCTAAATCAGTAACCTGTACTGAAATTGCGATATTCAGGAACATGAAAACATTTTCTGATAATTCCTAATGAGACATTTATTCGTTTACTTTATGTATGGCATTGGAATCTATTTCAATTGATATTATTTAATATGGAAAGAGAGGTATAATTTCGTATCTTTTAAAATCATGGAAGACTACTTCTAAAAATCGTTTTATTAAATCAACGTACTACATATTTCATATCCATGATCAATGCATACAACTTCTAGATTTCTATTGTAACCCTCGATTGAGCAATAATCTTAAACCCTGTTGTTTAGATTCAGGTCATATTTACAGACATGTACAATATTATATATAACAAAATTAAAGGAGATAGCTTGTTTCTTTCTTATTTTTTTTTCAAATTTATCTAACTGTGTCATGAAGTTTACTGTACTGTGCACTCGACATGCTTTTCGTTTTAGTGTTATCAAAAATTACACTTTACTGCTTCCCTGGGGATCTTAATCAGATGTGTTGTTTAACTTATTCTGTGGGTTTGATATTGACATTGATCATCATTTGATGCGCACATACAAATAAGGATGACACCAAATTGGTCAAAAAAGTCCATGAAATATTAAGTGTTATAATGTACTCTATATGCATTAAAAATAAAGGTTTACAGAAGTTTTCAAACTCAATCAAAGTCAATCAACATGTAACATAGAAAGTTTTTAAGTTATTATACACATGTCTGTGAGTATAATGATAAAACTTTGAAAAGTTCTGTAACACATGGCTATATTTACACATATTGCTCCTAGATATACAACTATAGTTAGCTATTGGCAGCTTCTAATGAACTTGCTCGAGGTGGTTGTAAATGTCCAGAATGACATGTTGTTTTCAATATTATCTTTAGCAGTATGACAGCTTGAAAGCTTGAGTTTGTGTATATATTTGGAGGAATACATATTTTAATCTACAAAAGCATTGTTGTTTGAGTGGCAATCTTAAATTTGATGTTAGGAGGAAGACAAGAGTATTTCTATGGATGAACAACTGTCTTATTTAACAGAAGCAATGTTTCAGATAGATCCTTATACCGTTTTCAAACATATAGACATACATTGTAACTATATAAGGATCAATACTGAAACTTTGCTACTGGCAAATAAAGAAGTTGTGAATCGATAGAAACACATTATGGAAACGTTATCGTTTTCTTCATTTAACTTGATTATATTCAGGGTATCACAAATATTACTTGCATCTGTATCTTATGATTTACAGGAAATAAGTAACTGTGTCTTTTTGGAAAATAGGAAATAAACACCTTTATTTAGCTGTAAAATTTCCATATACATTGTTAGTAATGCTTCCGATTTAGACCACTAAGTCGTTTCAATGAACAGCTTTATGGATATTTTTAAAATTATAAAACTAATAAACCTTTACATTTCTTTTTTAGAAGAGAGAGAACAAACCATGTGTACTTGCAATATTTTTTATTTTTTTTATAGTTATATCTTACTTTAGCAAATTGGAAATATTTGATGCTATATTCATAAATTGTTACATGTATTTTAAAATCCTCTGAATTATAGTAATTCGTCTCTATTTTGCATTCATTTGAATTCTGGCATGTCCAAATGTAAGACAAATATTATCAGTAGATGACATTTCATTGGTCGTCGATAAAACAGAAATTCAAAAAACATCACCAACACCTAAAATAGGAAGTTGAGAACTGAAAAAGACATCTACTCATGTCGATTAATCCATAGACATAAGTTTTACTGAGTTATATCTTAATTATTATTATGAATGAATGAATAATCTTATCATACAAGATATCAACGTATGTGATATGATTTTATGAGTACATGCTTTAGATGGATAGGCTTCCTTTTGAGCATTTGACAAATCATCCTTAAAATACGACATAGACAACCATTCTGTGTTAACTGTGTTTCAAACTTTTGCTAATAAAATATGTTTTGTTTGTTAATTGCCCCTTCACATGTAAAGGTCACACCCTTCTGCCGCACCCACATTGTGTTTCAATATATTTCCTGTTATTTATTCATATAGCTTTTCAATTTCTGTAGGCACATGTATTGATATGTACTTTGTGGCCTTCAATAAAGGATATATTGAATATAAGTGTGCAACAATACTTAGTATCAAAAAGGTTGATGAACTAGCACAAGAGAAAGATAGATGGTTGTCAAACGGTAAGACATCATGCAATTTCTCTTTCTGTTTCAATTAAATACTGAACTCCTAACTAGTTGTACTTAAAGAATGGTGGTACATTGAAGGTCATAATCTCTAGCCAACACTGACAATTCGCTTTGATTTAAATGTTTATGTAAAATAGACTTATATAACTTTTGATGTTGTCATACAAAGTAAAATTATTCAACATGGAGATGTATGGTATACAAGTGGTAATTTCATTTTTCAATTGTACTTGCCAAAAACAATTCTGACACTTTGAAATTGAACAGATCAGGTTTGACTAGCAGTTGACTTTAAACTTGAATAATTGTATTTGATTTTGATATAGTTAACAAGTGACACATGCATTTAGTTATATTTCGAAAATAATAGGTACTTTGTGTTTTCGCTTTATCTAATGATAGTAGGGTAGTGAATTTCAAACTTCGATTGAACATTAACATGGAAAGAAATACATAACAAATCTCAATTTTGTATCAAGACACAAATCTCAAGCTTCTAGTGTAAAAACAAATTAATCCGCAGCACAGGTTCCTGCATTGTAAATAAATTACTGCAATCAAAGACTTTTCTTCAAAAACTGTTCTACGACTAAAGAAACCACTATTGACAATTCGGTGAACTTCAATCCTTTTTCAGACTTTGATTTCTGTGAAAGATAAGATGAAAGGGGAAACTTGTCAACCAAAAACTTGAACTGTCTGTCCAATTAAGCTTTACTAAAATATCAAGCAACCAATCAGGTCTTCCCATAGATTAAATCGTTTCTTAGAAATGTGCTGTCAAAAGAAGAATGCATTTTTTATCTAAAATTTGTTATGTGCATATTTTATCTTTGACCAATTATGTGCATATATGCATTATGCCTTTTTAAGAAGAATTATTAAAGTGTGAGATATACAGTTAAGAAAGACGTTGACAATTAATGCAATATATGGATTTCGTTATGTTAAACAGACATGACTCAAATGAAATCAGGCTGGACATAATCGTTTCATTGATCAGCATTGTTTATTATCAACAATGAAAAGCAGAAATGTGAACAAACCTGTCAAAATTATGAACTGAACGTATTTTACTGAAGATGTTGTCGAGAGGTTAAAGTTATGCTAAAAGGTTATGTTTTTTTATTTGGAAGTGAAACCACATTGATTGATTGGATACTTTTAAAGATTCTGATTTTATATTTTCATAATAGCAAATGTTAAAAACGTAAATTTTTGTTCAAATATAACAGATTACAGCCATATTTTCCACGTCAAAATGACATGTAAAAATCGTTCTATACTTGAGATTCTGGTACTGCCTAGTCCATACCTGTTAGGTAAAATGACAGTTTGACAGACAAGTGGGTGTTTTGTCTTGTTAGAAAATTGATTTGAAATTCAAAGTTGACATCGCTGTTTCTTTAAGCAAACCTTTCATAAAGGACGGTTTTTAACAAATGTATTTCTATAAATATTCGGCAAAAACATCACTTTATGCCTTTATTAAATGACTTATTTTATTATTTTAAATATATTTCCTTGCAAATTTGTAACATTTGATTCTCTATGAACCATTCTATAGATGTACAGATTTTGAGTATTTAGTTATTTTGACAGATGTTAATAAAAATATTAATATAAATTTTATACAGACTAAATAGGTTTTTTTTATTTTAGCGAGAGACCTCTCACGAGTACATGAAAGTTCCTGCATTATCTGTTTTAAATCTGGCTTCGCATCAAAATTACTCGTAGATAAACTAGATTAGAAATATAGCCCTTTGTTGAACTATGAAAGATTGCATATGTGGTACATGTATAATCATTTTTTGGAAATTTTAAATTGGTCAGCATTTCTAACCATATTATCCCACTGCAAACACTTCTCAATCAATAGTATGTTGATGATATCTACACTAGATATAACAAGAACAGATTTGAGGCATTCCTGATACAAATCTGTCATTATCGAAGTTGTTTGTGAGATCAAAATTTGAAAATGCTGATTTTCTTTTTTCTGCAGTGGGATTTTCAAACATAAATATTTTCAGCAAACTTTCGCTCCATAAAGTCAATATTGTTTAACAATGTCATTATCCTTACATTTGTAAGAAATATTTCGATATGATAATTTTGACAAGATAATCATGAAGGATTGCTTACCAAGTGTTTTAATTACCCACATTTATATATCCTTGTCAAAAATGTTCTTCTTTTAATATTAGTATCATCGATCAGTATCTGATGGGAAAATAATTTGTCTACTCTGATCATAAAAAACATTTGTTGCAATACTGCTTGAGTTGGTTTAACTCATGGGACACCATATAACATGTTATTTGCATTCAAGTTTAACAAACTTTTGGTAAGCAGTTGTGTGAATGCATACATTTGAGTAAGTACATTAATTGAACTAAATCAAAATATAGAACATGGATGCAATCAATTGAGTAAGTTGAATGGTTCTTGTGAGAAAAGTACGTTTGTTGTCGGCAGTTGAAAAACGGCAGCATATCACCTATGCTACAGGGGATGTGTAAAGCTGAACCGAATCAGACACAATAAGACAACATATCTTAATTCCTATTTTGTGTAAAATCACGTAAACTTAGCAATCTGTCACTCTCTTTCTTTACCACTTTCTTCTGTAGACGCCTGGTCTCTTAGTTTGCATATAGTACCATGACAACAATCAATTTGGTGATTTTTTTGGCTGTGTATGTCAGCAGCTAATTATAGTGTTGTTTGAAATTATCCCTAATCGAAATCTGCACAAGGATTTCAGCTAAAGGTTCCCCTACTTCGTTCAGAATGAGGGGAAAAGGCCGAACATCATTTGGTCACTTGATATGGCTTTCAAAGTACAGTACCATGACACATATAACGTTTTTGCACTGTGTATGTCAGCATATTGTTTGAAATTATCCATGAGCTTCATCCGACAAAGATTTCACCTACAGGTCACCACCACCCCCCCCCCCCCCCCCCCCCCCTTAGTTCATGATAAGGAAAGAAAAAAAGGACATCATCTGTTAATTTGAAATGTACTAAAGACCATTGGTGCCACATTTGAAATTTGTTTTTTGTCTTTTAAAACTCGTTATTACGAGAAAAATCTCGTAATTAAGAGAAATTAACTCGTAATTAAGAGATTATAGGACCATATCTGTAATTTGTATATTGTATTTAAAAACTTGTAATTACGAGAAAAATACTCGTTATTACGAGAATATTCTCGTAATTACGAGAAAAACTCGTAATTACGAGAATATTCTCGTAATTACGAGTTTTGTAAGACTACATTTGTAACTTGTATTCTATCTTATATAAACTCGTAATTACGAGATTATTTGGCATCATTTGAAACTTGTATTTTGTCTTTTAAAACTCGTAATTACGAGTTTATATAAGATAGAATACAAGTTACAAATGTAGTCTTTCAAAACTCGTAATTACGAGTTTATTCTCGTAATTACGAGTATTTTTCTCGTAATTACGAGTTTTTAAATACAATATACAAATTACAGATATGGTCTTTTAATCTCGTAATAACGAGTTTATTTCTCGTAATTACGAGATTTTTCTCGTAATAACAAGTTTTTAAAGATAAAAAACAAATTTCAAATGTGGTACCAATGGTCTTTCGTAGAAATGGCATTTAAATAATTAAAATAATGTTTACCAAGTTGTTTATTGAATGTTTATGTCTGTGTTTAACCACAAATCCATCGAGTACCATGACAACAATCAATTTGGTGATATTTTTGGCTGTGTATGTCAGCTGCTATTGTATTATGTTTTTGGAAACAATCCCTGATCTAAATCTGCAAAACGATGTCACCTAAATCTCTCAACTCAGTTCATGCTGGGGAAGAAAAAAAGACCAGGCATCATCTGTTCACTTGAAATAGCTTTTGAATAAATGTTTATCAAGTTGTTGATTGAATGTTTATGTCTGTGATTAACCACAGCGAGACAACTGTAGATTTGATTAACAAATCCATCGAGTATTCATATTCTATGAAATGTAATGTGACAACAGGCAGCTAGAGAAGATTTAAAGCAATCGGTGACACTAATAAAGATAAAACTTGATTAGCCTGAAAGCCATTCCTTAGAGAGGAGTTTAATAGGCGACTAAAAGTCTGAGAGTATACTTTAATTTATTATTTTCTTACAGCATACATCTTGGGATGTTATTTCTGTCGGAAACATGATAAGGAACAGACAACTTTGTTGTAAATTTTATAAATCAAATTAACTAAGTCAATTGATTTCCAAACATTTAAGTGATGTTAAGTATTTAACTTAGTTTATGTTTCTACATATCTCATTAGGTACATAATATTATTTCTATTTCAAAGGATTTTCAGTTTATCATTTACCAAACGGGGGTATTGATGTTCTACATAAGTTACACAATATTCCTTTATTACTTCACTTATTGTTTATCTAGGTTTTCATACCAATTTTTTTCAGATGGTTTAATTTTATTTGCAAATACAATGCAATACATGTTCTCTTGTTTATTTGTCTCCAGACAGTAATTTTTTGTTAAGATAACAGTATATCAGGATAAAAGAAGTTGATTTAAAAACTGGCTGATAAAAGATCCGATTTGTTTTGAATCCACGTTTCATGAGGTCAGCATAGTTTTGATGTGAGAGACAATATGAAATTTGAAAGATGTGTTCTATGTTTGATGTTAGATGTCAAAGAATAAAGATAATCTGCAATAAGACAAGAGGAAGAAATGTCAAGACCTTGATCTTTAATCTTTGACGTCATTTGAACTGACTGATCAATTCCATATCCTGAAAATATTGGTCACATAAAATAATCCTTTAATCAAAATGAAAGATATGGTGTTTAATACTTGACCAAGGAAGTTGAGTTATAATATAGGAAAGGGTAAGCTTTAAAGCTTTAATGTAATAGTGATATTTATATAGACGCTTGTATTAGATGCAAGAGAAGAAAAGTTTTTAGACTGTTCGAGAAATTTTCACTAGATTGATATCAGGTGCATATACAGTTCAAAGGGAAATATGGCTTTATCAAAACTGTAAAAGAGTCAGAATGACTGTAAACATGGTTGATTAGATTTCGAATTAAGTAAAATATATATGTTTCACATTTAATCCAAGTTTTACATTTTACATTAACCACATTCGAGATTATGTTGGCCAAAATAGTTTTTCAGTCTGATGTAATCAATGAGTCCCTTTGTGTCCAAAATTCAATTCAAAATACTTACAATGCTCTATGTGTTTCACAGACTATTGGCGTCGTCTTCTAATCAAATTCTTAAATTGACACTGTGCACTTGATTAAGGAATCCACATGATTAAACTTTACTTAGAACAGGCAAGACTCTTAATATGCTTTCTTTACCGTAACATTAACTGTTTCTTCAATGCTTTAACGGGTCTACCAGTTGTATATCAGCCATGTGTCCCGTGCAATCCTTCCTTGGCTAGCATCTTGAAACCGTTAGTACTTTATACTGTGCTTTAGTTTAGAAAACAATAAGTGTCATTTTCAATTGAAATTCAACGTACCAATAAAAAAGATCCCAATTTCATATTTGAATGATTCGCATCTTTCATTCAAACGAATAGTTTGTGTTATTATTCATACTACAAAAGTATTTAAGAGGTTATGTTTGTTCCTCTCTTAAATAGACATTTCATCCAACTCATTTCACATAAGAGTCAGGCTTATATTTCAAATAAAAATGTTTATTTGGATATAACATTTGCAATTATTATACCATTTAAGAAAAATCATTATTATCCATGTTACGCATGAACAGATAAGGAGACTAGACTATAACTTTAAACACTTGAAACTATCTGTGTATCATTCTAGAATAAGATCCCTGAAACTTTTGTCAACCATTTTTCCAATGAAAATACAATTTAACTTTTAGGGTTACGTTGTGAGAAGAGTAATTCAAATGCATGCAATGCTTTTGTATTTCATGTCAGCAAAGCTGTTCAGTAGGAAAGTTGAGTCTGAAAATCTGGCTTTACAGAACAGTTGGAAGTTGGGTTCTTTTCAATTGTTATAACTAATACTAAGGACTAGACTATTTTTGACAATATCGATATGTGTAACCGTTATAAGGGAATGTTTCTGACAAAATCCCTTTTTTCATCTGCATAATAACTCAAAATTAGTTCTGATAATATCAGTATAAAGAAATTTATTATTTGATGTATGGGATCTTAGAGATAATTTCGTACTCTGATCTTTAATTCTGAAACGAATCAAAGATACAACATGTCACAGAATTACCAAAGGCAGTCGTAAGTAGCACTTTGTCTAATTCTAAGATATTTACATCCGCAGTCTCAGTGTGAACTCTACTTGGAATTGTGGAGACGATCATAAGATATTTCGGAACAAAGTTTCAATTATATGAAAGGAAAAGATGTATAAAGGAAGAAAGCAAAGGTTAAAAGCAAGTCTATGACAACAATTTTGCGATACATATCCATTGTCCATTGGCATTGTTTTTTCATTTAATGAAAAATAATGGAAACTGATAAAATAAAAACACTATTCATATGTAAATGCATACTCCTACATGAGAAAATCACCAACGTAGATACATATATATTTTATATATATTTTTAACAAAGAAAACTTAGTAAAAAGCATACATTTTGTGAAGGCATTGATGTTTACAATAACATAAATGAATGTTTCATAACACATCGCAATTGGTTACTGTAACAACACGATTAATAGTCCAAGAACATTACAAAATCCAATTGACTTTGAACAAATTGTATAGCAACCTTTGTAAACGATTCAATGATGTATATATGCATATTCTGAAACTTTCAAAATTCAATTCATCTACATGTAATGCCCCCTTTATATCACATTCAATAAAGAAAATACTATTATTACCTTATCAATATGGTCCACATTATCTAAACAACAAACTGCAACACACAAATGGATTTCATAGACTCTTCTGTGAGGAAAATTATCTAGTTTTGTGTTTCTAACATTACAACAAATTGATTACCCAAATATATTTTCTAAACTAAACATCAAATTGAAATTCATGTTAAAAGTTTGAGCTTCTATTAGTCTCAATAAAAGCTTGCTTGTAGTTTAGTGTCGACATGATTTTAGTTTTATGTGAATCACATTTCACACTTTACTGCTTCCTAGGAAAGTCTCTGGAGATTTGAAACTTGATCATTAATGTCAGCTCTTTAAATTGGGTTATGTGCTAGTCGAGATCGCATATCGACTGTTCTCTTTGTAGTTTGCATCTTTATTGATCATTCAAATGCTTCATTTAAGCGACATAATTCTTTTCACACTATACACGTGCACTAATAAATTTCCAAACTCAAGTTGAGCACATGACTTACAAACTTACAAAAGCATCCATTGATTCTGCCATAATACTTTATTTCACATTCCGCTTATGTGTCCGTGATGCTGATTCACATTCTGATACCTGTCATTCCAAATCATCCTTTCACAGAAATCTATATAGCCAATGACATACCAACATTTCTGATGCAAAATATACTAAATAACTTGTTCTCACATCAAGGACTGTTTATAGTGTGACCAGGGGTAAAGTAATTGTCTCTTTAATACACTGGTATGGTAATAATAGACTGGTATTAATTGTCTTTGCAGTACCAATGAAATATTTCTTTAAGATATTTACAAAAGTATAATGCTTGGAATTCCTCTTACAATCTTTTGTTAACAATATTCACATTCATCAACATTATTTCCATTCAGTGTATTTTATTTTATCTGTCATTGTGTCTTTATGATACTCAGTTCCAATGACAATTGTTACCAGGTTGAATGGAAGTGTTTATGATGTTTGAAGCTCAGTTCTTATCGGAGATGATGATCTCAGTTGAGATCCTGAGATAACAATCTGAAATTCTAACGCTCTACTAACATTCCCCTTAGGATGCACAGAAATAGCAATCGAAGAAATCTTTCACTGATAGACGTCTGGGAAAATAGGTATTTTTAAAACATCAACTACACTTCACTACTGGAAATGTTGAATGTTTTGAATTTGAAATTAATTGAGGGTTTCCAGTACATCAAACTATCTGTGAAGATCGTGTAGAAATTCTTCTGACAAGGACCACCCAACAACCCCTTTATATTGTATAGCTAGTGACTGTCGTTATGATGTGTATCGGTTTGACATTTATAAAAGGTGATTTTTAACTAACATGCATTTTACATGAAATGATAAAGAATTACAAAGCAAACACATCGATTGATGAGAAGAAATACCTGTGGTCTTATTGGGAATCTTTTACTATGATCGTCAGATGAGAAAAAAATCAAAGGATGTACCATGATGTATGTGATGTCAGGCCTTAGTTTCCTTACTTTCTCTTGATTCGTAATTCCAAATAAAGAATTAAAGGGGCAGAAGCATGTTTTTAGGGAGAAGATAAGGTGATGTCAGGAAAATGAAAATTAATGGTTCCAATTGAAAGACAATGCATTTAAACTGTATGGAGCAGTAATAATTCAAATATATAACGTGATGTTTAGCCATGCGATTCCTTTTTCTTACACAAAATGAATTAAAGGTGTTCACAAAAATGGCCGCCAATGGATTTTATGTGAATCATCATACTTTGTCCATTGACCATGGATGATTGACTTGTGTAATGAGATTTTTGACACTGTCAAAATAATATTTTTAACATTAACTTACAATTATCAGTGAAAATTGTATAAATATAAAATTATAAAAACGTGCTACTGCCCCTTTAAGAAATAATGGACCACAAAGGTTCTTGTTTTTTTTCAAAAATGAGTCAGATGAGTAATATTTTTACAAAGCAAAATATTTAGTTCGGGTCACATTGTATCAGTTTTGTAAATCTTCGTCCAAACCTTTTCCATGAAACTCAATTAATCCTTTTTCAATCAAGTTAGATATTTCAATTAAAGATATGGAATTAAAACAATTTTAATTATGATTTTCATGTTAAACAATATGTTAAGTAAAATACCATTTCCACAAGCCTTCGAGGAAAGGCTGGTAAAAGCTCAAATTCAGGGTTATGGTCAAAATGGAGATGCAAGAACATAAATCTGAAATTAAGCTGCTCTTAACACTGCCATGTGGACCAGGGCAAGAAAATAAATACCTTCATTTGAAGCAACCTTTTTGTGACAGTCTCCTGGGGAAAAGACTCTTAATAGTACCGCACTCTCTTTTGTAGAACTATTTTATATGAGAGTAACTTTGTGTTTATAGGCCATAAATCAAAGGTTTCTAGAATATTGAGAAGACAGAGGTTTATCATAATGGTAAATAGGGGGTCATATAACGGAATATGCATATAAAATGAATATACAAGCAATCAAATGAAAATAAGAAATAAATAACCAACGGAATTTAGTCCCTTCGTTTCTGTGCTTTTTATGCATGTTGTTTCATTCATCATGTTAACAATACTATAAGAATTCAATATTATTATATATATCTATCTAAACGATATTCTCATAATACTTCTTCTGAGATCTGTAATATATAACACTTGGAATTGCATTTTCATATAATAGTCATCATCCTATTCAGAAATTGAAGATCGACCCATACTCCGTTGCTATTGACAAAAAGAAAGCATTGGTCACGCATACAAATGCTATCACTTTTTAATATTCCTAAAATAAACTTGAATGGAAGCCAACTTTTTTGACAATTTTCAATTCCATGTCACGACAACCCTTTAACACGTCAAACATCCTAAGTGTCAAATTCAAATTAGAACACTCGTGGGATTCCATACAAAATATAAGGAGATCCCTCAACTAAATTTCACTCCTTGAAACCTTAAAAGAAAACTGTAAATTGATTATTTTTTAAACCTGTTCTTGTAAAAGATCACACTTAACAAAAAGCAAGATTATTCATGTCCGAGGGGGCATCGTTCGTTTGAAATATAAACCATACTTTGTTTTCATATAGAAAAATAATAAAAATTGATATGATTTTCATATGATAGACATCATTCAATACAATATCATTAATAGGGATTGTTTATTAGAATTTCATTGATTAATGTATCATTGATCCACAATTTGAAGCATCATCACATCATCACACTATTCACAGTAAAATAATGTTAAATTTCCTACAAGTATCTTAAAGCAATTAAGGAAGAAGCTTTTTATTTAATTTGTGGTCATTATAACATATTCTTGTGAAGATTTACGATCACTTTAATGACAAGGACAGGATTTGTTGACCATCCATGAAAGATATTTTACTGTAATCTTCATTGATGTTGATATCAAAATAACAAAATCATAAATAGTACATTAGAACTGATGCATCATAAACCAAATAATTTTTAACAAAAGTTATTTCCTTATTTTTAACACAAAAAGTACCCATGTCCTTCATTAATCCAAGTTAATACTATAATATTACCAAAGGAAACATGGTCTATTGATGTTCAGACTCTCTGATAGCTCGGGATAACTTGGACTCTGATCTAATGTGTAAAGGCATCATGATGGCTTATGTGTTTGAAACTAACATTATCTATGGCAACCTTTTGTACCAAGTTATCAGAATATTGCTTCTTTCGGTCATCCATTTTGTTATTAACTTTGTAGTAAAATTTCCTTGCAGAAATTAGAAAAACAAATGTCAGTGAAGAGCCAAAAAATAATGATCTTTTTGAAGTAACATTCCTCATTTCATGCCACAATAAAAGCAACTTTCTTAAGCTAAGATTTGTTACGAGATTCTTACTAAATACTATTCAAGGATTATTTCATTATTTATTTTATATATTTTTATCAATAATCCTAGTGTTTAGAGTTCTCCTTTGCATTTGCATTGTGTGTCAAAATACAATGAAAGATTCTTTACAAGCCAGATAACCTGTACTGAAAATGCGGATATTCATGCAAATACGTAAACTTCTGAATGTTAATTCCTAATGAAACATTAATTCGTTAACCTCATTCATGACGTTGAAATCTTTCGGGATATTGTGTAATATGGAAGGTAATTGTGATGGGTTTTTTATGTTTTACATTCCTTTGAAGACAATAACTGAAAATATTGCATGAAATTACTATATTTGCTATATATAAATAAATTATGGATACAACTTCTAGATTTTTATTGTAAACCTCGATGCAGTAATATATCACATTTTGGTTCAGATTCATGTCAGATTTACAGCCGTGCAAAAATATTAATTATCAAAACAAAATTAGATCAAAGGAGACAGATTGTTTTGATCATGATGATGCTTTACTTGAATAAGATTTAACCACTTTCCTTATTAACTGACAGTTTGAGGATATAAGTATCACAATTCATATTTATATTGTACCATTGTACCATCTTGCGGTTCGGGCAACATTTCTACAAAGATGGTACATTAAACCGTATTACCCTCGTGAGAAATATACAACTTACAGTGTGTATCCTCAAGAATTTGCTCAAGAACATCAACTTTCGAACTCATTCAAAGTCAATTTATGAAACACACATCTGCACATAAAGTAAAAAGTTTTGACACGTTATGATACACATGTCTGTGATTATAATGATAAAACTTTGAAAAGTTCAAGTACACGTGGCTACAGCTATTGCCAGTAGATATAAATGTAACCAGCTTCTAATGGAGTTGCTCGAGGTGATTGTGCATGTCAAAGGATATGTTGTTTTCAGTATCACCTTCAGCGCTGTGATGTCATAAAAGCTTTAACCTTAGGGAATATTCAAAGGTAGAAAGTTGCATTATGGCTAATCGTATATGCATAGAATGCATTGTAATCCACAAAGAATTCTCTCCTTCTACAAAGGTTTAAATTAAATACTTAATTATATATTAACATATATATTAACATTTTTATGAAAACGTAAAATATGCAATAACCGTTTTGTTAATATGTACTTCTTCTATTTCATGTTAAGCTGTCTATTCTCGTTTCATGCAATGATAAAGGATAACATGACAGGAACGTTTTAAGGTCTCCGGTATAAGCTTATATAATTCTTTGATTGAGAAGTTATGTCTCATCAACTTGAAAGCTCAATATACATTATTCTGTTATAAACGTAAACATAAGTGTCTCATTAAAAGCTTATGTATGCTTAAAATCCATGAATATCAAAGCCTTAATACTTCATACATTCAAAAACTTTTCTTTGCACAGACCAGTTGACTCTCTATGAAAGAAATAAAAGAAACAATTTGCGGTCAAATTAAATATACCCATTTAACATATAAATATGAATATGAAAGCAAAACTTTAATACTTTAAAAAGAATTTTTCATGCTGATCTTTTAGTTTTTGTTATTAATTAATGTACAAACAAGACTAATTGACAGAGTATGTTCACAATTAAGTACAGCAACGTATATTTGAATCAAACTGATAAAAGCAGAGCACGGTTGGTGTGAATTTAGTAAACTCGCCTGCAACGCCAAAGACCCGGATTTGAATCAAGGTGGAAACGCAAAAAGTAACCTGGGTTTTACATAGAGATTTTTATCCGAGGCAGTGTGTCATATGACTTTTACGAAACGAGTGTGAATTTTTGCATTACCCAAGCGAGAGCAAGGGTTATACACAAATTTGCACGAGTTTCGTAAACGTCATATGACACACGAACAATGGTGTTATGACGTCACAGGCGAATAAAACGGGTCGCGCTACAACAATCGTTGCAGGGCAAAAGTGAAATGTGCACTAGTGCTCACATTGAAAATATGTCACTACTTATTTTCAACCATATGGGTAATAAACTGTGTTATGTCCTTCATCCACATTGCACTCAACCCACCTAGCTGTACAATTGAGTTCTTGAATAAAAGAAGTAAGGACCTATTTAGTTGTACATAGCACTTACTAGCTGCTTTGAAAGTAAAATACCTTAAGGATGACAAAGTAGAACACATGAGCAATCCTTGCGCTTGATTTAAGGCTTCAAACATGACATAATGATTAGTTAGAAGGTGGTTTAAATCTGACATATGGCTAATACACCATCAATTAAACCTTTTACTCTTACAATCGTATTTTAACTTTTATCTTAATATTTTACCTTTAAAACTGCCATATATAAAAAATGAATATTCAATCTTACAATGCTTTATATAAAACGAAATCAGAAGCACTATGTTATTAGCATATTTTTGCAAAAATGATGACTAATATAGACATACATGTATGTTTGTCTTGGTTATTATTTAAAAAAGGTGCAAAACTCTCCAGTGTACATACATGTACATGCAGTGCAGAGAAATGATATCAAATTTGAAGAGAAGTTGAAACTCAGATGACAAATCATGCAAGAAAACGAAAAGCATTTCAAGTAAATTTTGTCTATGCAAACACCAGCAATAGCATTGGTTCGATGGTATTGATTCTCGAGATGATCTATCCATGTCATGACATCCATCCAGGAAAATGATCTCTTGCAGCAAGAAACTGAACAACTCCTTGATTGACTCCTCATTTTTTATTCGATGATACAATGATTGATGCAAAAATAAATCATTTGTTAAAATTTATCGAATTGATGGTCAAATTTATCTATCGAATTGGCAGGCAAAGCTTGTTACATACTCTTGACAAGAGTAAATAATGCCAAGAATTGAAAGTTTCACAGACAAGTGAACGGTTTGGTCTTGTTAGGGAAATGATGTAAAATTTAAGTTGACATCGTTCAATCCAAAAACAGATCTTTTAACGTGAGTAAGTAAGTAAGTAAACATGTTATTTTGATTTCATATGTTGAATCATCTCCACTGAAAACTTTTTGTTGATAAAAGAAGAAAAGTTCACAATTCACTGGGCATAATATATCATTCATAAATAATTCTGATATCATAAGTTTTCATTATTCTCTAACTCAACAAAACCGTAATATGTGAATTATGGTGAAGTACTGGGTGGAATATATCCTAATCAACAAAACCATATATAATGGTAGGCGTGTGAGGGGTATATTGAGTGGCTGAAGTCAATTCCCGTTGTTGTTCCTGGGACACTATTTAAATTCAATAGTTTTTCTCGAGATTTCGGTTTCAAAAAAAGAAATCGCCAATGATTCACATCAGGGTCACATATATTGAGAATTGATACAGTTCTTGCAAATGTAACGACATTCAAGGTTGTTTGCTCAAATAAATGTTCGGGATGATAAAAAACAATGGACCCCATTGTGTGCAGATTTCGATTTCATGTCTTGGCAATGCTCTATGTGTTTCACAGACAAGTGGCGTCGTGTTCTAATCAAATTCATTACTTGACACTGTGAACTTGATTGAGGAATCCACATGATTAAACTTTTACACAAATCAGTCACGACTTGAATTGTACAATGCTTTCTTTACAGTAAAATTATCTGTTTGCCTTAATGCTTTCCAAAAAAACGACTTATATCTTCAAAAGTAAGCTCTGCGCCACATGTAGTATCATAACCTTGGTTGGCAATATATATCTGCATAACTTGCAAATAGCACTGCAATTAGCGCTTTTTCTTTGAATTGTTCGTTCGATTTATAAATTGATATGTTGTATAATGAGTTAAAAATGTTAAAACAAAATTTCAAGACAGAAGTCCTGTCAGATCTGTAAGATTATTTGTTTGCATAAAAATAACAACGATATCCGGGAGTCAATGGTTGGTGGCTTTGAAACAATTAAGACATAAACATATGTCACATTTGTAAAAGAGGTTACATTGAAAACAAATGTAAGTGTAAAACACTTAAAAAAAACCAATATAAGAATAACCAATGTGAGGAGAAACATGATACAAGATATATATGCTTTATTCTAAATTATGTTACTTATTACATGTTCTTATATAATGTAGCATTCTACCCACTGATATCACTGTATTATCACATACGATGAAGAAAATAATTAAGTTAACTGTAGATTATATCTCACTTGAAAGTGTTTTATTAATACTTTTCAGATATTGAGTAACATGTTATATTCTGGATCTCACTATGTGCTGCTCTCCAAACTCATTTCCGTTTTTAGAAGAGGCGATTTGGGTTTGCAACCTTCCTTGATCTCAATTGGACACCATAAAAGTGGATACTTTCTTACAAAATCTATTTTCCGTCCTCATAATAACTCAAAATTAGTTCTGATAATATCATCACAAAGGATAAATCTTTTTGATGTACTGGACAAACTGAGATCTTAGAAAAAATATTTGACTCTGGTCTTTAGATGTGAAAGGAATCCAAGTTTCGATCACCCGAAGAAGTCGACTGTAGCATTTTGTTTGAAATCAGGATATTGAGATATTCATTATTGTTGCTTACACTGCTTTGTACGTTTACGAAGACAAACGGATATGAGAAAACAGTTTCTATTCTATCAAGGCAAGACTAAACTTGCGTAAATAATAAAGTAAGAAAAGGTTGTTAAAGCAAGTATTTTTGGATTATCAACCAAACTTTGCTTACTGCTTAATCCATCATAAAAATGACAAAAAAACTGACAAAAATGCACCAAAATCCATTTGAATTTTGTTACCAATTGACATTGCTTCTCGCACTGCCATTGGTATGATTCAGTAGCCAAACTGAAGTTTTAGAACAGCGTCGCTGATTGCACAACGAACTGTGATTGCCTCCAGTTAGGCATCTCCCATTCAACCCCATAAACTCGGCTAATACGAACAGAGGCGCCTCAAGATTTAATAACCTGATCTGCCTCTTTGGGAGATAATGACCATTGTCATGTTACCTTAAAAGGCATTGATGTTAATAACATGCATATGTACATGACATATAAACGACAAAGTAGATAATGGGTGTCATTAGACATATGAAAAACGTCACAGATCGTTTGTTTTTAAGTACCTTTTTATCATATTCATTTTTTTTTTCAAATTCATTTCATGTTTCACTTATTTTTAAAACGGTTAACTACCTTTCAACTTTGGTCTTATTTGAAAACTATACTGCAAGACACCATCAGAATCGATGTTTGAAGCAAACTTCTGTGTGTAGTCAAAATAAATCTAAATTTTGGTGTGTCTTATAAAAAGACAAAATGCTTATAAACGTTGATTTTGAAACTGCTTTTTATATTCTTGAACAAACATTTAATTGAAATATATTTGTGAAGTGTTTGAGCTTCTATTAGTGTCACTCAAACCTTTCTTGTAGTTTGGTGTCGACATGATTTTAGTTTTATGTGAATCACATATCACACTTTACTGCTTCTCAGGAAAGTCTCTGGAGATTTGAAACTTGATCATTTGTGTCAGCTCTTCAAATAGAGCTACGTACTGGAAGAGGTCGCCTATTGACTTAGCTTTTCGTATTTTGGTGTTTTTGATTAATCCTTTAATGCACTTAGTGCTTGACATGACAAACAGGATTCTTATAACTCTATGCCTATGAAATCTCCCTTAATTTTTTAAACATGCACGATCAGAAATCACATGTTCATCTTAGTTAACAAGCGAAACGTATATATTGATCCCGGGATTATAAATATCAAATTATGATTAATTAGTGTATATGTATCCGCTCTCATAACACCCTGGTATCTTTCAAATCAACGCCCCATTTTGCCATCAGCTATTCTTTCATACAGAAGTGACTTAGCAGATGCAGATATGCTAATTGAATGGGATACATGGTATTTTATTACTTGTGGGAAACCAAGTAAAACAATGTGATTGACAAGTGTGGTACCTTCAAAGATGTAATGCTTGAAATACCTATTAGAAGTGTTTAAACCACATTCACTTTATTAAATTATTTGTCAAAATATTCCCACTTCAATTTGATTATATTGAACAATTTGTTTTGCATTTGTCAGGTCACAAGGAGAAAAGGAAAGGTGATGTTCAAGAGCTCAGTTCTATTCAGTATTCGTAGCACTGGTCTCAGTGGAGTTGCTGGAAGAATATGAATCTGAAAATGAAACTCACCTCACTTTGCCCTCAGAACCAGGGTCAGACCAGAAATAACTTTAGTTGATGCAATCTTTTGGTGATACTCTTATTGTAAAAGAATGTGTTTCAGACAATACCTTTTGGTCATTATATTATAGGTTCGGTCCTGCACTACCATGCAGGATACAGTAATGTGATATTCAGGAGACAGTTATATATTGCCACAAAGAGGTTTTTGTTGAAATAAAAAGAATTAAGATTTGCTAAGTGTCATGCGGGTAAAATCTAATGAATATTTATTCATATTACCTAAAGACAGAGTAAGCATAATGGCAGGTAATATTCAGATAAAAAACTTGATAACTAGGAAATATTTCTTCTAGATTAAAAGGCTCGGTCAAGAATACATGATAAAATACATTCGAAAAATGGTTTTACAGCCGTAATCAAATTATTGGATAGGACCACAACTTACTGTGAGACGAGGTATTAAGGTTCACCTATTTCAAATATGCTCCAAATTAGGATATTTCCATGAAGTTGTCACTGGTGATTAATTAACATTCCATATATTTAATAGATGGTTTAATGAATGGTTCACACCAAGTTAATGGCTACATTAGTTGTCTTTTACTGAAAGTAAGCAAATCATTTCAATAAATGAACATTCATTTTATTTTCTGTAAAAACTCCGACACTGATAAAAGAGACAAAAATAAAAAAAATGGAGATTATGATAGGCAGTCTTCTGTAGAACGCCTATATACATGATGCTTACGTTTCCATGTTATGTTGGTTCATGGGAATATATACATAAAGATGGAAAGATGATATTTCATAGTTATAATTACAATAGTGTCAAACGAATCTTAACATTTATCTAAAATCTTTATAAAGGAAAGGGTTTAGTTTATTTTTGAAACCTGTGAATTGAATGTGCCTGAAGTCCTCATCCCATCAATACTAATTGATGATCGATGGTTATTTCCGTTCCTTAGTGCAAATCAAAACAACCAGGATTCCACGGATTTTCTGAAGGATAAAATAATAACTCACTCACTCACTCACTGATTTAAGTCAAATATGGGATATACTTGAATAGTACCAATAACAGTCTATTTTCCGTTTTGGTAAACTTCGACAGAAAGCCTAACATAACCCTAACCCTATCCAATAACGATATGAAAATGGTGTTTTTAAAAACATCAAGGTATTTTTAAAACATAGTTTTAGAAGGTCTTCTGATGTCAATCTTAAATGGAAAATTCTTTTGTTAAACCACTATAACCCTCATTTTAACCTAAACCTATCCACAAATTAGACGAAAATGGTGTTTTTTAAATTTTAAGATAATTTTTAGAACAAAGGCTCGAAGGTTTTTCAGATGTTAATCTTCTGGAGAAAGTACGTATGTAGTTCCGAAAACAACATATTATCCGTTTTGTTAAACTTCCACTATAACCCTTACTTTACCCTAAACCTACCAATGGTGTTCTTACAAAATTAAGATGTCGTTAAAAACATAGTTTCAGAATGTTTTCTGATGTCAATCTTGAGTAGTTCTGTAAACAACATAATTTCCGTTTTGGTAAACCTCCATCGTAGCCTTCACTTTACCCTTACCCTATCCACTATAAAGACGAACAAATGTTATTGTTTTCAAAAATCAAGAAAATTTTTAAAATGAAGGTTTAGAAGGCTTATGTCAATCGTGTATGGGAAATAGTAAAAGTATTCCTATATATGCATCCACGAACATCAACTTTTAAAATCATAAGCTTAGTTCGTTTAGAAAAATTATAATAAAAACGTGTGTGTCTACACATCGATCTTGATCATAATTTTGCAGTCTGATATATTTGACATACATGTATTATGATACACGAACCAAAGGAAAGTGTTTTAGCATTTATGTTATACAACCCTTTGCTAAGAAGACAATTTAGTCAATCTTTGATATAAACGTTTACATCCAAAAGGAGAAAAATTGATAAATTATGCCCAATATCTCTGCATGTTATACCGTCTAGGTCTTAAATATGATTTATCGCAGTAGAGTAATTCGATGATCTTGATAATATTGAGATTATTCGTTCTAAATATCTCAATTACCAGAGTCGAAGTTTCGAAATAACTGGAGCCAAAGATGGACTGCATTATATAAAATGTACAAAATTGCTTGTTAAACCTTGCCTTCCCAAATTTCTTGATGAACATTGTACAAGTTTAAATTGAAATATATCAAACTTAAATTTAAAGTTGCAAATATCATATCTGTTTGCATGTCTTGTCTTGTCTTGTCTTGTCTTGTCTTGCTAAATCATGATATTGAATGACATGAAATGAACGTTATGGCGTCTCCGGTTTAAGCTCAATTACTTACATATTGGACTGCAAAATTATGTCTAATCAACTTATAAGCTAACATAAAGCTCAAACATAAGAAAGCTATTATTTAACTATTAGGTTTCGAGACTCTTTTGTTGTGCACAGACCGCTTGCCTATTATGTGCACTGAATCAAAGATGAAATTGGCGGTGAAAGTTAAGAACATGTAAGTGAGACATTTATATCTTGACTTTGAATACAATATTTGTCATAATGTAAGATATACAGATCATTAGTGAACTAGAGAAACATGTGCATCGATGACTACTTAATCTACCATGTGACTATAACGTTTCAAAGTCCGACTTCTCGTGTCCCTTAGCTTTATCTTCCAGATATTTTGTATCTACCTTACAATTGTGTTATAGTCATCATAATAAGTATCTACTCGTCAACTGAATAAACAATCAGTCAAGAGTTTATGGGCCATTTAACCGGATTTTCACACATGGTTTTTAAACTTCGCTATAACAGTAGTGAAGGAAAAATAGATTTCTTATCTTCATATATCTTTATATATTACCCATAGGGTTGAAAATAAGTAGTGACGTATTTTCAATGAGCACATGTGCACATATCACTTTTGCCTAGCAACGATTGTTGTAGCGCGAGTTTCGGTATATTTTCACCGGTGACGTCATAAAAACATTGTTCGTGACGTCACTTTATATATGTCACACTTACTCAGGTAATAATCTCTATATAATATTGTCGGTTATATTATCATGCATCGTTGGGCACGTCTTCCAAACATAAAGGAAATAAACTTTATATATATTTTGTTTTGTTTCCTATGAATATTCAGTTCGGTAAATGTAAATGTACATGTACATCTTGTGTCTTAGTTATATTTGACCTAAAAATGTCATGTATTTATTCTAACACATGTTTATTCATTTTTAAGGAACTATAACAAAAACAAACGTTAAGATAAATGAGAAAATGATACGCATAAATACGAATACTATCTTTCCACTGACCATCACAAATTGAATCAATTATTGCCTGAGATCTCAAAAACAAAATAAGCAGCCGTTATGTCCATGTTCTATAACAACACTGGTGGCACTGGTACTTGTCTTATTTCTCATAACTACAAACACATTGTATCTATTATTGTTACTGATCAGATATGAATAGTGTCAACATAGGTAGATGTGTACAATGTCTTCGCCATTTGCATTGAATTAGATAAAGTTTGATATATCTTGTTCTATAGAATATTGCTACTTTGAAAGATGAATTGATCAGTTGTTACATTTCCAGAATAAAATCTCCAATCTTCAATCAATGATATTAAACATAAACAAAATATATTTGGTTAATTATTCTAACAATGTTGATGACTGAAATATAGGCTTGAAACTAAAAGCAACAGCATTATTTCCATCGTATTGATTATCACAACATAATATATCCCAGCTAGGACAAAATCAAGGAAGGGATCGTTTGCTGCAGGTAACTGAAACCCTCCATGATACAGATGTAAACGTGATCAATTAAATATTGATCATTGTGTGTTTCCAATACCTTGTCTTAACAAGTTCAGCATATACATCTTGTGGAAACGTTATCATTTAGCGTTTTAAGGGATTTCACGTGAATAACACATATTACTTACGATATGCCTGACAACCTCAGGAATGTATTTGAAAAAAAGAAAACTGATATAAAAAATGGTTCAACCTTCATATTTATCAGTGAGGAAGATGTCGATGTTTGTAAGAAGTCCAAGTTGATCACTCAAATCATGTAAGCGACTCGATTTAATTGAATATGTCCGTTTACAATAGTTACATAGACTTTTATGGACAAATTATAAACCTCATGCACCCTTAAATTTTGGAGTTAGGATAGCTGTGTGTATGTACTCGACTCTTGTTGATATGGAATCACATATTTACTAAATTTTATTTATTCAATTCATCAAAAAGATAATGTTTTATTGGCAATGAGGGGGGAAAAAGGACGAAATTCCTCTTGTGGAAAATAGCTTTCTGTATGTCATGTTTGACATTTCGATTTGCAATATTCACATATTTGTTAATCATTAATCGTATTGTTTACCCTTTAATGAAAAAATGTCACAATGCTCAAAATGTTTCTGATAAACCTCTTGAAATAGAAATGGATTACTTTTCAGGAAGACATTGAACTCTACACACATTAAACGAAAGAGCGTATTACATAAACGAATATTGAATTCTTTAAAAGAAGGTGCAGGAGCTTACTTAAATTGAAATGGGATATATATGGACAAATAATTGAGACTAACAGACCTACATTCAGTGCAGAAAAGTTATTCAATGTTTTATACCCCTTTTCATCAGGTGATAATCAAAAATACACTACCATATAATTTCCCTTTCTGCTTTTGAGTAACATCTAATGTTGAAATAAAAGGCAAATAAGGATACATGTATATTAAGGCAAATAAGGATACATGTATTTAAAAAGATAAAAATGCCAAGTCTGCTTGTAAATTTCTTCTCAGAACTTATACAAGGAAGGACTTATGCACATACATAATTGGATACATTGATTTCACATTGATGTGCTGCGATTCATCATCCTGTCAAATATACATTTATTTCCTTTAGTAATGAGAACAAAACAGAGCGCTAAGTTCAGTAAGTGAACTTCCTTTCAATAAGAGAAATCAATCTCTGCCCCTGTCAATAAGATGAATGCAATATCAATACTTCAGTTAGAGGCATTCTGGATTTAGGAACCAATTCCAATTAGTAGTATCTTGCACTTGAACCAGCAGATACATGTATGTTAATCATGTTTTCATACCGGCAATGCAGTATACAACAGGCTCATTGCACAATGTTTCTATCATGAACGAATGTTCCAAAGCTTATATTATATTGAATATTGAAATGTGTAACAACAAAGGTTAAACATATTTTATTTATTTACTTTCTAAATGACTTTTAGTCTGATCTGTGCCGATTTTAGATATCATGAAGTGTAGTGAGTGCAAACATATTTACAATGTATGTACATATATCATGTTGACGCCAGGTGAATGTGTAGTATTTACTATTTCTACAATGATATTTTTGTTTTCAAAATAATCTGAAATTCAAATCTTATTCTCATCTTATCATAAAATCCTCAAATGTGACGTTTTAATGATATTTATATATTCAACACATTAAAATATATGATATTATATTTTTGTGAACAAGTTTTCACAACGAAATCACAGTGAGATTTCTCCGTATTTTAAATAGGATATAGTATAACTGGATTTCTGAATATTAGAGAATATGAACCACGTCAGAAAGGAGTTCTTACTTTGATATGTCACTTAGAAACTGACCATAGGGATCCATAATGTAACAGAGATTTGATCATCCAATATAGTCTCATCCCAAAATTAAACCTTAAACATCTTCCGATTTTATTACTAATATCCTTTCACACTTTGGTCTTGCAGAAAATTATTAGGACATATTTTTGTCAGTTGAACTAGCATTGGAATCTTACTTTGCTAAAGATTTAGGTTCCTTCACAAATCTTCTTCTTCGTTCTTTAATACCATTATCCCTTTGAAAAGTTTCCTTTTGAAAGATCCGAATTTCCATTGATCGAAGCAACAATAATTACGGTAATGGGTATACAAATGATTGATGTCCTTTGATAAGATGATAACTTTCGTTAGATTCAAAAACAGGTAGAACAACTTAGCAGAAATACATGACTGATTAGTAGTCATGAAAGTACAACCCTAACGAGGGTATAGATTAAAACGTTTAAATCAAACATTTGTAGCATTTATATGATCACTGTATGTTTTGCCAATTAGCAACTTCGTTCAATGTTCCTTTAAAGGGGCAGTAGCACGTTTTTAGGGGGAATATGAGGTGATGTCAGGAAAATGAAAATTAATGGTTCCAATTGAAAGACAATGTATTTAAACTAAATGGAGCAGTAATAATTCAAATATTTAATGTAAAGTTTAGCCATGCGATTCCTTTTTCTTACAGAAAAGGAATTAAAGGTGTCCACACAAAAATGGCGGCCTATGTATTTTATGTGAATCTTCATACTTTGTCCTCCGACTATGGATGATTGACTTGTGTAATGACATTTTTGACACTGTCAAAATAATACATTTAACATTAACTTACAATTATCACTGAAAATTTTAAAATATAAAATTATCAAAAAACGTGCTATTGCCCCTATAAAACAATTGTAACTTCTAAACATGCTAGAATTGTGAGATAAAGAATATATTTTAGTCGTTTTTAAATTTCACATTTGAAAAGCTCTTCTTGACTCTGTAGGTATAATGTTATTGTAGTCTTACTGAAAAATATATCAATCTGA
Organism: Steromphala cineraria; assembly: GCA_916613615.1. Lineage (NCBI taxonomy): Eukaryota > Metazoa > Mollusca > Gastropoda > Trochida > Trochidae > Steromphala > Steromphala cineraria. Next base: position 47,104,481 of record OU744720.1, read on the forward strand.
CTAAAACTGACATTATAATGAGACATTATTCTTCTACAGACGATGCATGTTTCTTCAATTCAAAATGTGTTTGTTTTGTACTTTTTTTACGACAATTTTTGAACGAATATAAGAATGACATGACCATTAATAAAACGATTGCAATCAAGTTATATTTTTAACGAACATTAAAAGAAAACTGACTTGAAAAATAAAAGTGACATTTTGTTTTGAAAATCTTGCTTATCATTGAAATTTTCAAACTATTGACATGTACACGGAGCTCATACAATGTAATACACGTTTATTATGTTATCCTTAGGCATTATATTTGAATATCTACAATTGTCGTTTATCGAAAATATTGATAATGTTAGCGAAGAACATTGTTATTATATATACAGGTACAGGCTTTTATACATATTCCAATAAACTCAATTTAATCTTTGATTGAAGATAGGCTTATATTGTTTGTGCCATGATATTATATCATTTCCATGCAAAGTCTATTTTTCGTCTACAATCTTGCTTTCTGCATTCACGAAACAAGGTTCTCTTGCTGAAGTCAATTGTGGACATCATAAAAACGGGAATAAGAGTTACCATAGTAAAGACTACGGTTGCATATAACTGCAACCAATCTCTGCATTTCTCAATGATACGGTATGATCCATCAATATGTCAAAAATACATTTATTTACTTTTCTGATGAGAACAAAACAGAGCCCTCCCTTCAGTAAATGAACTTCCTGTCAACAAGACAAATCAATCTCTCCCTTGTCTACAAGATGGATGGGTTATCAATACAATGTTCAGATACTTTCTGGGATTACTCTTATGGATTCTACGTCTCCATCGAGGCATACGACTTGTTTAGTATGTTTACCGCAACTTTGATATTTTTAATGGTTTTATCAGCTCATCAATAGAAGGCACGTTTTGTATAAAGCAATTCAATTATTGAAAAAGCATTTTTTGAAAATATTATCAGCATATACATTGTTGGTCTTTTATCAGATGTAAGTTGTAGCTTCTTTCAGAGCAGAGAGCAGAGATTATATATAAATGATTAATTCATTATGTTTAATATATATTATTTGGGTTTTTCGATTTAGTGTTTACACCAACAGGATTTATCTTTATTGGATTTTTTCTTTTTGGCTTAATCCTCATTTGCACTTTATGGTAATATGTATTTGTTAGTTGTGTATTTCAAGTGATTCCACAGAAGACAAGTTATTATAGTATATTGAAGTATGATTCATATATCCTCTTACATTTGTACTTTTAAAATGATTGATAATTTTCTGTCGTATTTTGGCTATGATTGTATCAATCAATTACAGTTAGTGTAACCTCAAGATTGTCAAAATGGGAATTGCAAAATAAGCGACTGTCAACGAAAGAATTGCAACACTATTTGGAATTACTGAGGTACATTTAGAATAATGCTTTCTGCATGCATACTGCAATACTGCTGGCGGTCTTGTTATTGGTAAACTTACTTATATATACTGAGTAATACATTGCGTGCATGTCACATGAAAGGATCCACGAATCAGGGAAAATGTAATCTGCAAATAAGATAATGAGACTACAGTTTTCCTTATGCGTTTGTTTGTTCAATGATGTTGGATTGCCATGGTTGATATATACTGGGAGATGGCAAATGAATACGAACAAATACCCATGAGGCTGTCTGCTGATAACATAACTGTTTTCTTGTATACTTGACTCTCGGTTATCAGGATTATTATTGTTAAATGCATATGATTCCTGGGGTTTCAGGTACCCTCTAGTCATTTTAATCCTTATGTTCATGCAGAATCCGTTCGATGCATTGTTAAACCTTTGAAATCATATCAATTGAAGGTGACATACAGATCACATATACACATTGCCAACTGTCAATAGATTAACAAATGTGGTATCTGATATCCATAATACCGAGCTGTCTGTTTGCACAATATTGTTTGGCTTGTCAACTAATTACCTTGGGATTGAATTCTAATGGCCTTGTTGCTGAAATCCTGGGAGCAGTTTTGACATTAATAATTGTCTTTACTCAGCGATCCTCAGATAAAAAAATAATTTTTGTTGTTAATTTTTCCACAAGCATTTAGACCTTTACACTTATCAGTACGCTTTCGTTGAATAGTCAGTCATGTAACCATGCATTTTTCATATTTCTAAAGTACATATTATGACATTTGAATTCCTTGTACAACTTACAATGGCGATTGGCTTGATAAATAGTGAGTTTGTTGGGGTTTTACGGTTTTGCTAAATAGACATTTTAGATGCACATGGACTACTTCGCTGTAGATAAGTATGTCAGATCCGTAGAAGACCATATTTTGGGATAGTACTTTCACATGTATATGGACTTTAATTGGACAGAAGGTACAGCTCCGTATCTTAAATTTGTTTGCTTGCTTGTGTATCTTAGTGCGAATATCATGAAAATTGGGTTTCATTTTGACGACCATAAAATACCTGCAGGAGCACCTACAATTAAGGGACAACCAATTATCCATTAGTAAAATAATCAATAAACCATAATTTTGGATCGTCTTGTCACTGGTACTGAATTTACATATTAGGCATGATTAAATAGACAGATACGGGTCAAATTTGTGAAATTTAGATTTTCTTAAATTTCGATTTTAATATTCCATATAAACATTGTAAGAAAGAAATCAGTACAATAACATTGCTTTAATGCAAAGGAACAAATATGACCTAGGTCTAAAGCGATTGATCACTAATGAAGGATTTTGTAGCGAAAAATACAAAACAATTCGAAATTTTGATGCCCTGCATTAGTTACGATTATCTTTAAGGTATGTCATACGAATATGTTAATGAAAACTGAATGTTAACTTATGTACTCAAATTTTAACATTATCCGTTTCGTTTCCGAATTGCTAGGATGCCCAAAAGAGATTACAAATTACATAATATTTGCATTAAAAACACAGGTAAGTGAACAAACTTAAGATATGCAGCTGTACAGGTCATGCTGTTAAGCACATGGCATGTCATTTCGTCTTACGTGACATTCTTAATCTAATTGTAATAATTACGGTTCATTATCTTATACATTATAAACATATTTTAAAAGATTCAAGATCAATAAGAAGACACTTCTTTTAAAATAATATCTTAACATAACTTCAGAGAAGTTCTTTCGAATGCGACAAATGTAAGCCAATTTTTTTTATCTTATTCCCTTTCTGCAATTGACAAATACCATTAAAATGTAATGATTAAATCATATTTCTGCAATATGTTACTAATGATTACTCGTTGAAGTGATGTGATGTTTCTCTTACAATTGATTTTGTTACGAAATACATTAACTCCTTGAAAATGTCTTTTTAAGATGTTCATATATCGGAACATCTTCATAATGATCTAACATTCACATTGTTATGTAAAACAATCTTTAATTGTATCTTTTTAAATAATGATTGATTATTCTTGTCTAACGACCACTGCATCTTTCTGTCACATAGCAATTAAACAAATCCTTATGTGATATTCAAGGCGATCTGATCATTGCTTAATTGGACACTGCTGACTATTATGTGTTTTTCTGCAACATCAAAAGAAACAATAAATCAAATTTGTTGCACACACAAATGTACGTTTTCATGGAATTTAAAAAATCTTAAAATTACAATTTGGATTTCATTGGTTTCTGATTTCCTGAAAGATGATGCCCAGTTGAACGTTATATACATATACTTAAATGTACACATTCGTAAGTTTTCGTTAGTTAATGTTGAATTAACTGTTTACAAGAAGATGAAGAACTGCAATTTGTATAAAGGATTAACTTTAGAAACCGATACGTATTCAGAAATGTTAAAGAAAGGATCTACCCCATACAGAAGTGATACATTAAAAGATAAGTTTTCACATCTTATATAGAGAAAAATGTGTGAGTCAAAGTATTAAGTATTAACCAGGGCTAAATTGATCAGTCTAGCCAAAATGATTAATCAGTTAGCATGTGTGGAAGACCAAATTGTGTAATTGCTCATCCATGATAGAAGGGAAAACAACTTCGAACTTTGCAATGTATTCTATGAATGGTAAAACATTACACAATTTTATATATGTTATAAAATACAATTGATGTGGTGACGATTATATTCGACAAACGAAGGATACACTTAGATCAAGAGTGAGGATCAATAAGAAGCAAATCAGTGTTCCGTCCTGCCGCTATATTCAACCGAATGCATTTAGAAAGATACGCCGAATATACAATTCCAAAAATTAAAACGTCCCCTTCTACAATAGACGTCTGATAGCGATGTAAAAAGAAAAATCAAAACTAATTATTTCCTCAAATTTTTCATCCCATAGTTGAATAGTATTTGTCTAGTATATGTCATCTGACGGTGTCCATTTACATGTAAACACAATCCTGTTTCTTGGGGATCTTTATCTGATTTGCTATTTTACGTTTTTTTGTGGGTTTAATAATGATTTGATTCGTAAGTACAATTAAAGGTGGTACTAAATTGCTCATAATTGCCAATAGAAATTACAAATTACAATATACACTATATAAGGTAAAATTAAAGTTCTGCAAATATCGGTATCCTGAATTTGCTCACTTATTTCAACTTTTGAAATCAATAAAAAATAATCTTTGTAACACACATCTGCACAAACAGAAGGTTTTGTCAAGTTATGATACACATGTCTGTGAAAATAATGAAAAAACTTTGAAAAGTTTTATAACACATTGCTATGCATATTGGCCCTAGATATACATGTAGCCAGCTTCTTAAGGAGTTGGTCGAGGTGGTTGTGAATGTCAAAAAATGATAGGTTGTTTTGAGTATCATCTTTAGCTACGTTGCGTCATGAAAGCTTTAACCATATTTTTCCCTTCTACAATACCTAGGTTTAATTGAAATATTTAAGATTATATTGGAATATTTCATAGTAACGAAGACAAATTTAAATAGGCAAACATACTATACATGTATGTTCACGTGTACATCTTTAATTTCACTATCAGCTGACTTTTCAAGTTTAAAGCAAAGATATATAGGAAAACATGATGTGAAGGTTAGGTGTCCAGTATACACTTATGATAAATTCAATCAATTGAGAAGTTATGTTTTATCAACTGGACAGCTTAATTTACATTAGTCTCAGTGTCTCATTAAGAGCTTATGTATGCTTAAAATCCATGAATATCGAGGCTTAATTGACTTCTTAAATTCACAAACTTTTCTTGAGTTGACTCTCAATGAAAGGAATACAAGACACTATGGAAAATGTCCATTGTACAAATAAATATTAATATGAAACATAACTTTCATAACTGTCATAAATTTTCCAAGTTGACCTTTCAGGTTTGGATAATTCAGTAATGTTCACACTAGACTCGTTGACAAGTTTAGTATCAAATGAAGCTACGTGTATTTGAATCGAATTGACAAGATTGTAATTATAATCTGTCATGAGGCTTATACACCATCAGTTAGTCACTTTTTTCAAAATCGAATTTCTATTTGTTAATAATCTTTAAAACGAACATAGGAAAAAATAACAGTTCAATCATACAGTTGATCAAATGAACAAAACCTAAATCAATTTGAAATAAAAATCTGTTTGTATATTGATGACTGATATAGTCATTCATGTACGTCTGACTTGGTTATTGTTTTTTTTTATAATGGTTTCAAAACTTTCCAAACTGCTTTCCAAATGGCTCAGATGGCAAATCAAGCAAGGAAACGAAAACATTTCGAATAATTTCATCTAACAACCAACGGCATTGGATCAATTGTACTGGTTCTCATGATATGTTCTAGCAAAATCCAGGAAATTGTCTTTTGCAGCAAGAAACTGAAGTTTTTTTGAAAGAAATCCATACATGATCAAGTTGAATGTTGACCAAAATATTTATCCAATACCTTGTCTAGACATGTTCTATGCGTACATCTTCTGAAAATGTTATCGTCTTCCTGATTGACACAGAACTTGTTTCTGATAACATTGTTTATAAAAATATTATGTACAACGATGTCAAGTGATTTGCAAGAAATATGTAAGTATTTTTGGGGAAATTTGGAAACTGAAAAAAGTCTTGTTTTCATCGGTTATGTTCTAACATTTAATTGGTAATCAGAATGATTTCCCTATACATAGCTAGGAATGGTTCTGATCTAAACCACTTACATGTCGTCGATGCAATGAAATATTTCCTTCAACTGCCATATGATGCTTGTTTATCATTATTCAATTAATTGAGAGAAACTATCGATGGAAAAGGTGAGCATATGTTTCAGAAAGAAAATGAACTTGAATAATAAATCAACTCTCTGGGAAAACAGTTGTTCCTTAACGTTATGATATAACATACTTTTTTAAAAGCTAACATCGAAATTCATGAAAAAAAATTAAATGTACTATTATGCATACGTCTTTATTTACAACTGCCCTCATTCCATTTTATTCTATTACATGATGATTGACGCAAACAACATAATTATTTGTTAATATTTATCGAATTGATGGCCATATTTATGTATCGAATTGGCAAAAGAAGCTTGTTGGATACTCTTTAAAAACGTACCTAATGCCAAGAATTGACAATTTGACAGACAAGTGGATGTTTTGGTCTCGTTAGGGAAATGATGTTAAATTACAGTTGACATCGTTCAATCCTAAAACAGACGATTAACGTGACGGAAGTCATTGAAGAAAATGAAAACCAATTTCAGTCAAATTAATTTTGAATTGCTATGTTTTTCAGAGAATGTTTCAATTTTGAATTATGGTTATCATTTAATCATCTCCACTGTAGACTGTTCAGGTCTTCCTTATATGTTGAGTTCACATGTTTTAGTTCATAATCATGTCAATTAAATAAACTCAATCATGCTTATATAACTCTTTTGAGGAAATCATCAGAAACGAAAAAACGAGAATTGTAACATTGACATAGTTCGGAATAAAATGTCTTCATTCGTGAAAAAGATAGAATGAAGAAAGAGATGATAATTACAGGAATATCCATTTATTAGAAGATAAATAGTTGCATTTGTAAAATATCCGGGATTCATTGTTATTCAACACCCGCAAATTTAGTTTAAAACCGACGACATTAGCCGGAGGTTTTAAACGCTAAAATTTGCGGGTGTTGAATAACAATGAATCCCCGAAATTTTTACAAACGCAACTATTTATCGATATTGTAACATGACCGTTAGTTATAAGCATTTTAAGAGCAAACTCTATTTTTGCGTAGGGAACTCTGAGTTGAAAGGACCTAACGACTGATGCATTATTGTTATAGGTGTTTCCAGCTATAAAGAAAAGGCATTCCCAGTGTTATAGTCATTAGAATAGTGTTCTTATATAGCAACAGGTTGCACTCATAACGATGAGATCTTATAGTTTTCACTGTGAAATTTATGATAGAGAAAACAGTTATATAATTCATAAACCAACAGGAACAAACCCGACTGAACAAATATCTTAAACTCGCCCAGACCATTGTGACGTTGACGCGATCATTATGACGTCATAACCGTTGGCCTTTGTGACGTCATGCCATGGGAACGGCATTCGAAAGAAACCGGCCGCATGGCACAAGGCGGCAAATTAGGAGAAACTTAGCCAATTAAGAAAGTTTCGTTACATAAAACAAAAGCAAATAGAAAAGCATTTTTGGCATCGACGGGAATGCGCAAGTTAGAAAATGACAACAACAAAAGTAAAATGTGAATCGGGCACGAATATTGGAGAATCAAAACATTTTAATGTTGAGGCGGACAGAATTATGTATCCTTTCGCGGTGATTCGCCTCAGCCTATTTGCGGGTGTTTATTGCCATTTAACACTGGGAAATCCTTCAAATCAACCAATCAGAAACGAGTATTTCCCGAAGTCATGTTACAATAGTATTTTAATGATTACAGTCGAAGTCATGCTAGAGGAAGGGGATATAAATTGATTCGTAACGACTGAAGGCAATGATTTTAAAAGGTGAAGAAGAGTTTTTACAATTATTTTCTTTGATTTCTTACTCTAAGATTCTGATTGCTATCTCAAAAGTTCTTTTTAATTAAATGTAAGTGTGATCCACATACACGTTTATGTCATAATAAATACTCAACATATTTAAAGTGTTAGATAGCAATGGGATATCTTGAATTATAATAAAATTTGGAATCCGCAAGAAAACACTTCGATAAAATATATCTACGAAAGAATGCATTATTACAATCAACAATTTCATGTCATGGCAACGCTCTATGTGTTTCACAGACTATTGGCGTTGTGTACTAATCAAATTCATTACTTGACACTGTGAACTTAATTGGGGAATCCACATGATTAAACTTTTACACAGACCAGTCACGACTTTAATTGTACAATGTTTTCCTTGCGTTAATGCCATTCACTTAAAAAGTTTGCTCGACTTATATCTTTATAGGTAAGCTCTGTGTCACATGTAGTGTGGCAATATGATTAGGCATTTAGCATTGCAATTAGCGCTAATGCTTTTAACAGTTCTTTCTACTGTTTAATTGATTTGTTATTAAATAAATTAAAACATGTACGATATGGAAATTTCAAGACAGAATTCCTGTCAGATCTGTTGGATTATTTGTTTGCATAAGAAAAGTCCAGTGGTTAGCGCATAGGGCTTTGGATCAAGAGGTTCTAGCTTCGAATGCCGGCAGGGGCTCGGTAGCTTTGTCTGCAGGAAAGAACTGTTCTACAGGCAGTTAAATAATCGTTAAAGTGGGCGTTAAACCCCAGATCACCACACCCAATATTTATGTAAGAATAACCGATGATGCAAGATGTTTGCTTTGTTTTAAAAGTATGTTACTAATTACATTTTCTTTTACAATCAACCTTTCTAATCCTGCATATCACTGTTTTTATAACCTATGGTGAATAAAATCATTAACAGTATTAATTTTATAAACTGTAGATTATATCTCACTTATAAAAAGCTTTATACATTTATTTCAGATGTTGAGTAAAATGTTATATTCTGGATCTCACTATTTTCTGTTGTTCAAATTAATTTTCTTTTAACGAAGAGGTAAAGGGGTATGCAACCTTCCTTGATCGCAATTGGTAACCTTAAAATCAGATACTTTCTGACAAAATCGCCACAAAGGATAAATATTTTAATATGTACTGGGCAAACTGAGATCATAGAGAAAACAACTGAATCTGGTTTTTAGATATGAAAGAATCAAAGATTCGTTTACCCAAAGAGGTCAGCTGTAGCATTATGTTTGAAATCAGGATATTGATATATTCAATATCGTTGCTTACACTGCTTTGTACGTTTAAGAAGACAAACGGATATAAGAAAAACATCTATTATGTCAAAGTAAAACTGAATTTGCTCAAATAATTAAGCAAGATATGTTGTTAAAGCAAGTAATTTTGAATTATCAAACAAACTTTGCTTAATGCTGAATCCATCATAAAAATGACAAACGTGGATAATCTCATGATAACTGGTCAGTGTGAAAATTTTTTGCTTAAGATTTAAGACCAAATAGGAAACAAATTAATGCTTTATCAAATCTCCATTGCCTGCCAATATTATGTTCTATGTTTCACAATGTGTACGTTTGTAAAAGGAAACTGGTTAGGTATCAATAGTTTATGTAATCAGCAAACTCTTGTCTTTTGTATTCACTTTGTGTTTTGTGTGTGTTTTCATGTTAAGACCTCTACAAATGACATAATCTAGTTGTATCGTTAACGTTAAACAATCGTCATTGTCCATTCCCTCCCACAGAGGAAGATCAAGTCATGAAATGTTGATCGACCCTCTGTTCTTATTAACACAAAATCCGTGGGTTTAGGCAAAATGACAGACAAAAATGCATCACAAGCCATTTGGATTTTGTTAGCAAATGGTTTTGCTTCTCCAATGCCATTGGTATGATTCAGTAGCCAAAATTATTATAGAACAGCGTCGCCGACAACTAACTTTGATTGCCTCCAGTCAGTCATCTCTCATCTTCCCAACAAACTCGGCTAATAAGATCAGAGGCGCCTCAAGATTTAATGACCTGATCTGCCTGTGTGGGGAGAGAATGGCCATTGTCATGTTACCTTAAAAGGCATTGATGTTAATAATATACATGAATGTTTTACAGTTGATTACATTAACGACATGATAGATAATCGGTGCCATCAGACATATGAAAAACGTCAAGGATCATTTGTTTTAAGTGACTTTTTTTGTCATATTAATTAATTTTTAAAATCTGTAAATTTAAATGCATCTCATGTTTCAGTTATTTTTAAAAAGCTAAACTACCTTTCAATTTTGGTCTTATTTGAAAAACATATTGCAAGGAACGATCAGAAACAATTCATAAAGCAAATTGCTTTGTGCGTTTCATATTATGACAAAATTGTAACAAACTTTGATATTGAAACTGCTTTTTATTTTCTTGAATAAACATTCAATTTAAACATATTTGTGAAGTGTTTGAGCTTCTATTAGTGTCACTCAAAGCTTTCTTGTAGTTTGGTGTCGACATGATTTTAGTTTTATGGGAATCACATATCACACTTTACTGCCCCTCAGGAAAGTCTCTAGAGATTTGAAACTTGATCATTTGTGTCAGCTCTTCAAATAGTTACGTATTGCAAGAGGTCGCCTATTGACTTAGCTTTTCGTATTTTGGTGTTTTTGATTAATCCTTTAATGCAGTTTGTGCCTGACATGATAAACAGGAATCCTATTACTCTATGCCTATGAAATCTCCCATAAATTGCTAAACATGTACGACCAGAAACATATGTTCATCATTAGTTAACAAGTGAAAAGTATATATTGATCCCGGGATTATAAATATCAAATTATGCTTAATCAGTGTATATGTATCCACGATGCTCTCATGACACACTGGTATCTTTCAAACCAACGCCCCATTTTGCTGTCAGCTATTCTTTTGTACAGAAGTGAAATAGCAGATGGAGATATGCTTATTGAACGGGATGCATGGTATTTTATTACTTGTGTGAAACCAAGTAAAACAATGTGATAGACAAGTATAGTACCTTCAAAGATGTAATGCTTGAAATACCTTTATAAGTTTTAAAACCACATTCACTTTATTAAATTATTTGTCAAATTATTCCCACTTCAATTGTATTATATTCAACATGTTTTTCGCATGTGTCAGGTCACAATGAGAAAAGAAAAGGACGTGTACTCTTTGAGAGCTCAGTTCTATTCAGTATTCGTAGCACTGGTCTCAATGGAATTGCTGGAATATGAATCTGAAAATCAAACTCTCCTCACTTTGCCCTCAGGACCAGGGTCAGACCAGAAATAGCTTAAGTTGATGCAATCTTTCAGTGATACTCTTATTGGAAAATAATGTTGTTTTCAGGAGACAGTTATATATTGCCACAAAGAGGTTTTTGTTGAAATAAAAAAAAGATTTTTTAAGTGTCATGATGGTTTGGTAAAATTACACACATAATCCCAACCCTATCAAATAACGATACGAAAATGGTGTTTTTAAAAACATCAAGATATTTCTAGATACATAGTTTCAGAAGGTTTTCTGATGTCAATCGTAAGTAGAAAATACTTAAGTAGTTCCGAAAACAACATATTTTCCGTTTTGTTAAACTTCCACTATAACCCTACACTAAACCTATCCACAAATGACACACATATAGTGTTCTTAAAAGATCAAGATGTCTTTTAAAACATAGTTTCAGAAGGTTTTCTGATGTCAATCTTATCTAGGAAATACTTGAGTAGTTCTGTAAACAACATATTTTTCGTTTTGGTAAACTTCCATCTTAGCCTTCACTTTACCCTTACCCTATCTACTATTAAGACGAAAATGTTTTCTTTCACAAATCAAGATAAGTTTTTGAATAAAGGTTCAGAAGGAAGGCTTTTCTTATGTCAATCTTTTATGGGAAATAGTAAAGTTATTCGTATATATGCGTCCACGAACATCAACTTTCAAGGTCATAAGCTTAGTTCAATTAGAAAACAAATTAATTCAAACTTGTGTGTCTTCACATTGTTCTTCATCATAATTTTGCTGTCAGATATGATTGACATCTTATGATACACCAACCAAAGGAAACTGTTTTACCATTTATGTTACACAACCTTGTGCTTTGAAGATAATTTTGACAATCTATGACATAAACGTCTCCACCCCAAAGAAAATTGACAAATTATGATAAATATCTCTGCACGTTTAACCTTCTAGGGCTTAAATATGATTTATCGCAGTAGAGTATTTCAATGATCTTAATAATATCGAGATTATTCGTTCTAAATATCTCAATTACCAGAGTCGAAGTTTGGAAATAACTGGAGCTAGAGATGGACTGTATTATATAAAATGTACAAAATTGCATTTTAAACCTTGCCTTCCTAAATTTCTTGATGACCATTGTACAGGTTTAAATTGAAATATATCAAATATCATATTTGTTTGCATGTCTTGTCTTGTCTTGTCTTGTCTTGCTAAATCATGATATTGAATGACATGAAATGAACGTTATGGCGTCTCCGGTTTAAGGTCAATTACTTACATATTGGACTGGAAAATTATGTCTAATCAACTTATAAGCTAACATAAAGCTCAAACATAAGAAAGCTTTTATTGAACAATTAGGCTTCGAGACATTTTTTTGCATAGACCGCTTGACTATTATGTGCACTGAATCAAAGGTGAAATGTAAGAACTTGTAAGTGAAACATATATATCTTGACTTTGAAAACAATATTTGTCAAAATTTAAGATATACAGATTAAACTAGAAAAACATATGCATCGATGACTACTTAATCTACCATCTGACTATAACGTTTCAAAGTCCTACTTCTTATGTCCCTTAACTTTATCTTCCAGATAGTTTGCATCTACCTTACTTTTTTGTTATAGCCATCATAATTAGTTTCTTCTCGTCAACTGAATATACAATCAGTCAAGAGTTTATGGGCCATGTAACCGGATTTTCACACATGGTTTCAAAACTATGCTATAACAGTAGTGAAGGAAAAAATAGATTTCTCATCTTCATATATCTTTATATATTACCCATATGTTTGAAAATAAGTAGTGACATATTTTCAATATGAGCACGAGTTCCCGTATATTTTCACCTGCGACGTCATAGAACCAGCCAGAAGCGGTCGGTTTTCTTTAAATTTCTTAGAAAATGAATTAAGATTTGATCGGTAATGAAGAAAATATTATCCTCGGAAGTGTGTCATATGACTTTTACGAAACTCGTGCATATTTGTGTATAACCCTCGCTCTCGCTCAGGCAATACAAAAAAATATACTTGTTTTGTTAAAGACATACATGTATGTCACACTTACTCGGGTAATAATCTCCATATATATTGTCGGTTATCATGCCTCGTTGGGCACATCTTCCCAACATGAAGGAAATAAACTTTAAATATATTTTGTTTTGTTTCCTATGAATATTCAGCTTGGTAAATGTAAATGTACATATACATCTTGTGTCTTAACTATAAACTTGTCTTACTTTACAAATTAATTATTTTGTTACCTCTTTTGTATTTCGAAAGTGAACAAATCTGTCTTTTGCAATGTATTATGTTTGACCTAAAATTGTCATTTATGTATTTATTCTAACACGTGTTTATTAATTTTTTAAGGAACTATAGCCATAAACGAGAAAATGATGTGCATAAATACGAATACTATCTTTCCACTGACCATCACAAATTGAATCAATTATTGCCTGAGATCTCACAAAATAAGCAGCAGTTGTATCCATGTTCAGTAACAACACTAGTGGCACTGGTAATTGTCTTATTTCACATAAATACAAACACAATTTCTCTATTAGTGTTACTGAACAGATATGAATATTGTCAACATAGGTAGATGTGTACAATGTCTTCGCCATTTGCATTGAATTAGATAGGGTTTGATACATCTTGTTCTTTAGAATATGTGTTACTGAAAGATACATTGATCTGTTGTTACATTTCCAGAATATAATCTCTAATCTTCAGTCATTTATATCAAACATAAACAAAATATATTTGGTTAATTATTCTGACAATATTGAAGACTGAGATATAACCTGAAACTTAAAGCAACAGCATTGTTTCCATCGTATTGATTATCACAACATAATCTATCCCAGCTTTGACAAAATCAAGGAAGGGATCGTTTGCAGCAGGAAACTGAAACCCTCCATGATATAAATTTAAACATGATCAATTAAACGATATGCCTGACAACCTCGAGCTCAGGAATGTATTTGAAAAAAGGAAAACTGACATAAAGAATATGGTTCAACCTTTATATTTATCAGTGAGGAAGATGTCGCTGTACCTTGTTTGTAAGAAGTCCAAGTTGATCACTCAAATGATTTAAGTGACTCGGTTTAATTAAATATGTCCGTTTACAATAAGTACACAGACATTTATGGACATATTATTAACTTCATGCACCCTTAAATGTGGGAGTTTAGTAGCTCTTGTTGATATGGAATCACATATTTACTAAATTGTATTTATTCAATTCATCAAAATGATTATGTTTTGTTGGCAATGAGGGCGAAATTCCTCTTGTGGGAAATAGCTTTCTGTATGTCAAGTTTGACATTTCGATTTGCGATATCCGTGTACATGTATGTGTGAATCATGAATCGTATGCCATTAACCCTTTAATGAATACATGTCACAATGCTCAAAATGTTTCCGATAAACCTCTTGATATTGAAAAGGATTCCTTTTTAGGCAGACCTTTAACTTTACACACATTAAGTGAAAGAGCGTATTACATAAACGAATATTTAATTCTTTAAAAGAAGGTGCAGGAGCTTACTTGAGTTGAAATGGGATATATCTGGACAACGAAATGAGACTAACAAACCTACATTCAGTGCAGAAAAGTTATTCAATGTTTTATACCCCTTTTCATCAGGTCATAATCAAAAATACACTTCCATATAATTTCCCCTTCTGCTTTTGAGTAAAATATCATGTTGAAATAAAAGGCAAATAAGGATACATGTATACTAAAAAGATAAAAATACCAAGTCTTTTGTAAGTTTCTTCTTAGACATGATACACGGAAGGACTTATGCACATACATAATTGGATTATCAATACATTATTTCCTTTAGTAATGAGAACAAAACACAGCGCTAAGTTCAGTAAGTGAACTTCCTTTCAATGAGAGAAATCAATCTCTGGCCCTGTCAATAAGATTAATGCAATATCAATACTTCAGTTAGGGGCATTCTGGATTTAGGAACCAATTCCAATTAGCAGTATCTTCCACTTGAACCGGCAGATATGTTTATCATGTACAAAAGTACATATGTTTATCTTTTTTCTATGAGTTGATATGGTTTTCATATCGGCAATGCAATATACAATCATTAACCAACGTTCCAAACTTAAGCTTATATTGAATATTGATATGTTTAACAACAAAGGTTTAACAATATTTTATCTATATACTTTCTAAATTACTTTTAGTCTTTTAGTCTTATATTTAGATTATCATGAAGTGTAGTGATATATATCATGTTGACGCCAGGTGAATGTGTAGTATTTACTCTTTCTACAATGATATTGTTTTCAAAAAATAATCTGAAATTCAAATTTTTTTCTCATCCTATCATTTTATCCTCAAATATGAAGTTTTAATGACTAATCGAAAATTTAACACATTAAAATAAATGATATCATATTTTTGTAAACAAGTTATCACAACGATATCACAATGAGATTTCTTCGTATTTTATATAGGGTATATTTTAATCGAATTTCTGGAATAAAAGAGAATATAAACTCGTCAGAAAGGAGTTCTTACTTTAAAATGTCACTTTCAAACTAACCATACGGGATCCATAATGTAACAGAGGTTTTGATCATCCAAGAAAGTCTCTTCCTAACATTAAACCTTAAACATCTTACCATTTTGATACTTATATCATTTTACACTTCCATGCTTGCAGAAGATTATTAGGACATATTTTCGTCATTGGAACTAGCATTGAAATCTTACTTTGCTAAAATTTTAAGTTCCTTCGCAAATCTTCTTCTTCGTTCTTTAATAACATTATCCCTTTGAAAAGTTTCCTTTTGAAAGATCAGAATTTCCATTAATCGAAACAACGATTACGTTAATGGGTACACAAATGATTGATGTCCTTTGATAAGATGATAACGTTCGTTAAATTCAAAAACAGATATTATAACTTAGCAGAAATACATTACTGATGAATAGTCATGAAAATACATCCTAAACGAGGGTTTAGATTAAAATATTTTAATCAATCATTTGTAGCATTCATATAATCACTTTATGTTTTGCCAATTAGCAACTTAGTTCAGTGTTCCTTTGGTACAATTGAACCGTTCAACACGCCAAGTCTCTTTTTTGTCTACAATCTAGCTTTGAAAGATATTGCATGCATTGATGAAACTAATTTCTCTTGCTGAAGTCAATTGACGACATCATAAAAACGGGAATAAGAGTTACCATAGTAAAGACTACGATTGCATATTACTGCAACCAATCACTGCAAGGAAATAAGGATGACTATACATGAATACATCGATTTCTCAATGATACGGTATGATCCATTATTAAGTAAAAAATACGTTTATTTACTTTACTGATGGGAACATAACAGAGCCCTCCCTTCAGTAAATGAACTTCCTGTCAACAAGACAAATCAATCTCTCCCCTGTCTACAAGATGGATGGGTTATCAATACTATGTTCAGATACTTTCTGGGATTACTCTTATGGATTCGACATGTTCTGTGTCTCCATCGAGGCATACGACCTGTTTAGCTAGTATGTTTAGCGTAACTTTGATATTTTTAACGGTTTTATAAGCTAATCAATAGAAGGCACGTTATGTATAAAGCAATTTAGTTTTTGAAAAAGCATGTTTGGATAATATTATCAACATATACATTTTTAGTCTTTTATAAAATGTAAGTTGTAGCTTCTTTCACAGCATGTTAGATTATATATAAATGATTAATTCATTATGCATAATATACAGTAAAACTCGGATATAACTCCAAGGGACCAAAAAATTTTGTTCGCTAAATCCGGTGTTCGCTATACACATATAATTTTAATGATATTATATAGGGACGGGACTTGAAAATTTGTAAGCTATATCCGAGTGTTCGCTATATCCGTGTTTGCTATATCCGTGTTCTACTGTATATAATTTGGGTTTTTCGATTTGGTGTTTACACGTGCACAAACAGGATTTGACTTTATTGGATTTTGTCTTTTTGGCTTAATCCCCATTTGTACTTTATGGTAATATGTGTATTTCAAGTGATTTCACAGAAGACAATTTATTATAGTATATTGAAGTAGGATTCAAATATCCTCTTACTTTTAAAATGATTGATAATTTTCTGTCGTATTTTGGCTATGATTGTATCAATCAATTACAGTTAGTGTAACCTCAAGATTGTCCAAATTAGGAAATGCAAACTAAGCGACTGTCAATGAACTATAACAACACTATTTAGAATTCATTGAGATACATTTAACTTAATGCTTTCTGCATGCATCTGGTGGACACAAATCAATTAGATATGTTGTCAGGCTTTCCTTTTATTACCAACATGAGGCCATGCTGACTATATCTTACTTGTGTATTAAGTAATACATTGCGTGCATGTCACATGAAAGGAACCATAAATCAACGAAATTGCAAGCTGCAAATTTGATAATAATACTGCTTTTCCGTTGCATTTGTCTTTTCAAGCATCTTGGAATTTTATTCTCAATATTAATTAAGACATGTCCCATGAAAGTGATCAATTACTCAGAATTCTTTATGCGAATGACAAAATTTATGAAATGTTGCCGTGTGTGCTTGGCCTGTTTTTATTTTGAAAGGAATTTGACAATTATTAACTTTGTTGTTGACAGCCGTTCCATACCTGATAGTGTTAAGTTAAGATGTAATCAGTGGATCTTTATGCTCAACAACATTGAGATTAAGGACCAAATTTAAGAAGGATAGGGAGAATCGTTGGCGAAAATATTATATTTTTCAATGCAAATACATTTTTTTTGGTGGTTTAATGACGACTTCGAGGTTTTTTACTTTTCTTTTATAAGAAATTGTGGTTTTGGGAAGTAGGAAAATTTCAAATAAATTTCTAATTCATTCCAGTGAAATTTTGAGAAATGATCCCTGAACGTAAAAGCTGTATACGAGCTTCTATAGTTTTGGATAGAGGGTATTCAAAATCTTTTAATGAGACAGACATTGATAACATTTTACAATTAAAAGTAAGTTATTCGGTTACCTAGCTGTCGTATCCATGATGCTTTAAAGTAGAACAATAAAAGTAATATACCTTCCTAATTGTAAAAACCATTCCATAACATAACTGAATCATTTACAACTTTCTGTTGCTTTTTTATTCTTCCCATATGTGATCTACATAACCTATTTTGACAAGAAATATAATTTACCTTTACCTTTACATATATGTACATGTTTACATCTTGTTTGAACTAAACACAAATCAAATGCATGCTTAAATGTACATGTAGATATGATTTATAAACAATAAAAATAGAGCCATTGGCTCTGTAGCTCATCAGGCTTCATCATCAATTATGCTGTAGAGTGTGGCCAATGTGATTCCCCCTTTGTAGAGGCCACAGGGTCACCAATCATAACATTAAGTATATAGGCGACAAGTTTCAGTTTTCTAGACCTTATACTTCAGGAGAAGAAGATGAAAATAGATTCGAAGGAAGTTCCTGTAGCCTTTATTAGGGGCAACAGGGTCACCAAAGCTACAATTCATCATCCTCACTAGTCAAGGAGTCTGTACACAAAGTTTCAGCTTTCTAGGCCTTATGCTTCTGGAGAAGAAGATGAAAATAGGTTTTTAGGGTGTGGCCCCTGTGGCCTTTATTAGGGTCACAGGGCTACCAAAGCTACAATTTATAATCTTCACTGGTCAAGGAGTCTGTACACAAAGTTTCAGCTTTCTAGGCCTCATGGTTCTGGAGAAGAAGAAGAAAATATGTTTTTAGGGTGTGGGCCCTGTGGCCCTTATTAGGGGTCACAGGGCCACCAAAGCTACAATTTATAATTCTCACTAGCCAAGGAGTCTGTACACAAAGTATCAGCTTTCTAGGCCTTATGCTTCTGGAGAAGTAGATGAAAATAGGTTTTTAGGGCGTGGCCCCTGTGGCCCTTATTAGGGGTCACAGGGCTACCAAAGCTACAATTTATAATCCTCACTAGCCAAGGAGTCTGTACACAAAGTTTCAGCTTTCTAGGCCTTATGGTTCTGGAGAAGAAGATGAAAATAGGTTTTAAGGATGTGGCCCCTGTGGCCCTTATTAGGGGTCACAGGGCCACCAAAGCTACAATTTATAATCCTCACTAGCCAAGGAGTCTGTACACAAAGTATCACCTTTCTAGGCCTTATGCTTCTGAAGAAGTAGATGAAAATAGGTTTTTAGGGCGTGGCCCCTGTGGCCCTTATTAGGGGTCACAGGGCCACCAAAGTTACAATTTATAATCCTCACTAGCCAAGGAGTCTGTACACAAAGTTTCAGCTTTCTAGGCCTTATGGTTCTGGAGAAGAAGATGAAAATAAGTTTTTAGGGCGTGGACCCTGTGGCCCTTATTAGGGGTCACAGGGCTGCCAAAGCTACAATTTATAATCCTCACTAGCCAAGGAGTCTGTACACAAAGTTTCAGCTTTCTAGGCCTTATGGTTCTGGAGAAGAAGATGAAAATAAGTTTTTAGGGCGTGGACCCTGTGGCCCTTATTAGGGGTCACAGGGCTACCAAAGCTACAATTTATAATCCTCACTAGCCAAGGAGTCTGTACACAAAGTTTCAGCTTTCTAGGCCTTATGGTTCTGGAGAAGAAGATGAAAATAGGTTTTTAGGGTGTGGCCCCTGTGGCCCTTATTAGGGGTCACAGGGCCACCAAAGCTACAATTTATAATCCTCATTAGCCAAGGAGTCTGTACACAAAGTTTCAGCTTTCTAGGCCTTATGGTTCTGGAGAAGAAATCGAAATTCCACAAAGTTTACGGACGGACGGATGGACGGACGGACAGACGGACGGATGGACGGACGGACGCCGGACACCATGCCATGCCATAAGCCCATCGGGCCTTACAGGCCAGATGAGCTAAAAAGTCTTATAAAGTCTTTGAACGTCTTATAGAAGTAATATGAATAAGAACAGAAATATTGTCTGAATAACTTCTTTATTTTGAAATGATCACAATTCTGAAAAATCCTGGGAAATGTGTTTCACCTTTGCGCGTTTACTCTGATACAACCTTATTTTAATGATTAAGAAAAATCCTATTATTCTTTTTGAGTATAGACGAACCGTAACCTGCTAGTCTGTCCACAGCAAGAAGCTTTTGCCTGTCTTGATGCCTGAAACTGGACAAAGACTTTTGTCGGATGGTCAGAAAGATCAAGAGAGATCAACTCTGAACTGCCAGTTAAACATTTATGTACAACGGCTGGTTCTACAAGCCACTCAGTGACCTTCCCATCACATGGAACGTTAAGACGCCTAACTCTCGGATAGACATGAATGGGTTAAATAGAGTTTCAGTTACATATAAGCAGATACTTTTATTATGTAACAGGTGATGATAAATGTCGGATTCCTTGCAAACGGGGCCACCATTTCCTGTTGAGTATTATCCTTTTTTAGAAATATTTGAAAAAATTGACCAAATGAATACATGCCTCACTCTCTCAAAGTATTTCCATTGCACCTTTACAAAAGATGCTCAGACAGCTAGGTTGAGTGAAGTCAAGATTATCAAGGTAACCATTCTAATACGTTTGTATTAATTTAATTTAATTTTGTGTAATTATAGTATACATCTCAATGTGATATTTGAAATGCATTCGATTGAATAACTGTTCTTAAATGAGCTGTACTTGACTTCTCAACATGAAATTGTAATGCCGATATACTCAATCGCGTTAAAAGGTTAAACTTGGCATAAAGACGCGTTTTGTGACCAAATCTATACATCTAGTTCTTTCAATACTTGTACATTTAAAAGTGCCTTATATCATGTCATTATTGACTTAAATTTAACTCTGTAATACGTCAATGTGGTTGAGCAAATTAATTGTTGTGTGCGGGATTGACAGATAAGTTTACGTATGAACGGAGAAATGCAAGTCTTCATTCCCTTCGTTAGTTACTGTTCATTTTCAACAACATTAAAAACTCAATGATACAACACAACTTTACCATTGATACTATAATGTAGCATGTTACATATAGCTCGTTCTCCCACGTGTATTTAAGAAGTGATACATATCAATACACTTTTCATTCAAACGTTAATATAAGCAAACGTAGCCCTAACTTTCAGTAAGTGAACTGCCTTGCAGTAAGAGAAATCAATCTCTGTCCTTGTCTTCATGATTGATGCGATATCAATATTAACTAATGATATTTTGAAGAATTTCTGCCAAAAGAAAATGTATTTCTTTGTGTATCGTGTGACGTCACAACATTTGGACGTGGATCGTTGGCAAGCTGCCAGTCACTCAGTGCACGAGACTCATGTTTTCTCGGCGGTGACGTGTCCCCAGCCAGCGTCATCACTCAGATACTCAGGTGTGCGAACGATATCGAAAGCAACCCCGGACCTACCCTGACCCTGCAAGAAGTTAGGGATGCTATAATGGGTGAGCTACGCGAGGTAAAGTCGGAACTCTCTTCATTGAAATCGGATGTTCAAACTATCAACGTCACTTGTAGTCAACTTGAAAACGCCGTGAAAGAGATTCGCTATGACATAAACGTTATGAAACAGAACCAAGACATGATAAATTCTGACATTGTTGCAGTAAATGATAAGGTTGATGAAATGAATGATAAACTTTTAAAGTTTGATGAAGAAATGGATAGACTTGAATCGATAAGTCGACGTGATAACGTTATTGTTTATGGTATACCGGAGGCAGAAGATGAGAAATCCATGGCCTGTAAAGAAAATGTTTTGTCAGTTTTTAATGAACATTTAACGTTTAAGACATGGCAGTCTACTGACATCGCACGTGCCCACCGCCTTGGCGTTCGACGTAGTAACGCTACTAAACCACGTCCAGTGATCGCCAAGTTACTAGTCTCTGATGACAAGGTCAGAGCGTTGAAAGGACGTAACAACCTAAAGGACGCCGGATATGGGATCTCGAGCGATTTGACCACTCGACAACGACAACAGCTGCAGGAACTCAAAGGAACTGGGCAGTATGGTTTCTTTAAGAATGGCAAGCTTGTGACCAAACAACGCGCGGACAGTGGGACGGATACAGAACATAGGACAACACGTCAGCGAACCGTGGCAAGCACCAGGAGAGAGAGGCGGGAGCGCGAAACTTCTACCTAGGACACCGGCCGAAGCCCGGATAACTTACCACAAGGAACAGCTAAAGTAAACACCGGTAACACCAATGTGACTTTTGACTGGAACAGTGAACGTGAGGAAAAACAATCAGTAACTTTCTTATGCTGGAATGTGAACGGACTGTTAAACAAAATAAACGACTCTAACTTCATTCATTACCTTCGTAAATTTAAGATCATATGTCTGGTTGAAACTTTTGTTGTTACTATCCCTTATGACTGGTTAGAAAGCTATGATATTTTTTACAGTCCTGCAGTAAAACTCGCGAATCACGGTCGTTTATCTGGTGGTGTGTGTATGTGCATACACAAATCTTTCAGTAAGTTCTGTAAATTGGTTCCATCTACAGGAAATAATCTATTATGTTTACAATTGTCAAAAGAGTTATTTAAGTTAGATAACCATGTGAATCTTATCTGTACATATGTACCACCTTCTGGGTCTTCCTATTATGACAGTTGCATCACGAAATGTGGTTTAGAATATCTTGAGGAATTCATTTTTGCTAATTCATCACTTATACAGGAATCGCACACTATTATTTGCGGCGATTTGAATGCTAGAACTGGAGAAATGAATAATCCGAATATTCAAGATGAGGATCATGATAGAAATGATAACATAAAATTCCCTTGGCCTGAAGAGTACGATATTACACTTAACGCTCGTCAATCCCATGATAAAGTTTTGAATAAGTTCGGACATTATCTGATCGATCTGTGCTACGCATTTAACCTGTTTATTGTAAATGGGAGAGTAGATGGAGACGGTGAAGGAGAATATACTTACTGCGGTCAACAGGGCGCAAGCGTGAATGATTATTTTATTTGTTCACCAAATGTTTTCACATATATTGATTTCTTCAAAGTTTCCGATAAGTTGGATTCTGACCATTTTCCTATAGAGTTAACCTGCAATTTTTCTGATTCGACAGTGAGTAACACTAAAACTTCGTTTGATGAAAAGATTGTCTGGAATGAAACGTTATCCGAAAGCTTTATTCACAATTTGCAGGTACGCCTATCAACATGTAGTAAAAGTTTGAGTGACACAATTGATGTAAATGTGAACCATGCAATTGATGACTTTATACAGATTATCTTAGATTCTGCGGATTGTATGAAGCGGAGATTTTACCATAATACAAATAGCAGGACGCGTCAGTACAGGAATACAGAATGCATAAATGCTAAACGTGTAGCGCGAAGAGCTCTCAGGAATTTTAGAACAAAGCGCACAGATTACAACCGTTCAGTTTATTGTCGACAGAGGAACGCATACAAGACTTGTTGTAGAAAATACAAATCTGAAATTGCAAAAGCACGACTAGATAATCTCAGTAAATCAGCTAAATATTCTTCCAAATTTTGGAAACAAATACGATCTCTACAGGGTCGGGAAAAGATACGTCCATCTATTTCTAAATCGGAATGGCTCATTCACTTCAAGGAACTGTATGCAAATAGTGATATATTCAATAACGATGCGACCCTAAGTGACGATTTTGACTCTTATTCTGATAACTATGATAATGTTGATGAACTAGTGCTAGACTCTCCTATTACAGAAATTGAAATTAGTGAAGCTATAGCACACCTGAAGCTAGGGAAATCCGCAGGACCTGATAACGTTGTTATTGAAATGCTTAAATGTTCACAAACTGAAATTATGCCCTTTCTTTTAAAATGTTTTAATTTTCTTTTTAACGGTGGCATTTTCCCGTCTAGCTGGTCTCGTTCTATCATTATTCCACTTCACAAAAAGGGGGACGTTAATAACCCTGATAATTATAGGGGTATATCATTAATGAGCATATTAGGTAAGGTATTTACAACAATTTTGAACAATAGAATTTCACAGTGGGCAAATATGCGAGATAAAATTCCAGAAACGCAAGCAGGGTTTAGAAAGAACTACTCCACGACTGACCATATCTTCACGTTATATGCCATAATTCAAAAATGTTTATCTCGAAAAAGACATAAATTGTATGTAGCGTTTGTGGATTTTAAAAAAGCCTTCGATACGGTTGATAGGATGAAACTCTGGGAGTGTTTGAGAAATACTGGAATGAGGGGTAAAATGTTCTGTATGTTAAAAGAAATGTATTCAAATATAAAATCCTGTGTCCGCTGTGAGAGTGGTGTTACCGACTATTTTGACTGTCCTCTTGGTTTAAGACAAGGATGCATACTTAGTCCCATCCTATTCTCTTTTTTTATCAGTGAGCTACATCATGAAATTGCATGTAATGGAAAACATGGTATTCAGTTGTTTCCAGATTACATAGAAATATTAATGCTTCTCTTTGCCGATGATGTTATTTTACTATCAGATACAGTGGCGGGGTTACAGAGACAACTTAACATTCTAGATAATTATACTAAAGAATGGAAGCTTTCAGTAAATCTCGATAAAACTAATGTCGTCATATTTCGGAGGGGCGGTCCAATATCCAATAAAGAGAAGTGGTTTCTAGATAAAAACCCTGTGAAAATAGTCGATGGTTATACTTATCTAGGTGTTCGATTTTATCATACTTTCAATATGAAAAAAAGCGTTTTGGATCTTGCCCTTCGAGCTAAAAAATCACTTTTTCAATTAATTTCGGTAACCTATAAACTTGGAATAATAACTCCTGTTTTATTCTTTAAAATCTTTGATGCCCAAATACAACCAATTCTGTTATACGGGTCAGAAATATGGGGTTTCCAACGTTTTCAATCTTTAGAAAAAATTCATTTACTAGCATGTAAAAAGTTTTTGGGAGTTGGGCCTTCAACACCGAATGTTATGGTGTATGGAGAATGTGGTAGACACCCCCTCTACATCAACTCGCAAATCAGATGTCTGAAATACTGGCTCAAAATTCTGTTCATGCCTAATCATCGTATTCCAAAGTTATCATATAATATGATGTTTTACTTAGACAGTATTGGTAAAGTAACTTGGGCATCAAGCGTTAGATATTTATTGTTTTCTCATGGCTTTGGCTTTGTCTGGTTAAATCAAACTGTTGGTAATATTGATGCTTTTATGAAAATATTTCGTAATCGAGCTTTAAGCATGTTTCACCAGGAATGGCAATCGAGTTTGAATAATAGCACACGCTATGACTGTTATAGGACATTTAAAAGTCTACTTCAGCCAGAAAAATATCTATCGATAATTACATGTAAAGATTTAAGGTGTAGCTTGATTAAATTTAGACTAGGATTATTGAAGTTAATGGTAAATGAGGGAAGAAAGATGTCAATAGAAAGAAACCAAAGACTCTGTCCATTATGTAAAGATGCAGTTGAAAACGAAGTCCATTTCATGTTTATCTGTAAACCATATGATGAAATCAGAAAGAAATTTTTACCTGATTATTACCTGTCAAAATCCCCGGAAGTAGCCTTTAGGTCATTAGTATCATCATGTGATGAACAAAATATTAAAAATGTGTCTTTGTATATAAAATATGCTTGTAAGTTAAGAGATGAATTGTTAAACAAATAATTATACACTGTCATTTATTCAACCCTTATGTAAACTCTGTAAACTGTATATGGGCCGGAGGCCTCGAATACAATAAACTTGACTTGACTTGACTTGATATATTCTGATTAGGGGTAACATTCTCCATGATTTTGCACTCCAAGACACCAGCTATTCATAACATTACATAATTGAAAATCTTAGACCTATGCTTAACTAGAAAGTGACAAGGCAGTACATATTAAGCATGTTACTCAAGAGGCACATGAATGCATCGTACCAAGCAAATGTGATTTGGGAGCACAACACACCACATCCCACCTTTAATCAAATGGGTGTTTACCCCTCACGCTGATAATCATTTTATGTGACCTTAACCTTGACTTGTAACTTGTTTAGATTGACTCGTTAAATCATACATCATAGGACGTGTCTAATAATTTCCTGTGCTCTAATTTAAGGGCTATAAACTTTTGTTATTCATCGATACCAATTTTTAATTATACATCTCTGATGAATGCAGAAAGATGTTTTTGTTCAAAGCAAAATTATGCTGTGTACTGTAGAATTTATATCATATGTAGGACTCGGATCTGTGGTGGGTCTCTCCGTTGCGGAATATTCAAATCCATGGTGAGTTTGATTGTTAGATTGTTAATTGACGTCACATTAAGTGACGTAATTACGGAATGATGTCATAATCGCTAATCATGTTAAACAATATCAGTCATTTCATACTGATATGCAATGATCCATCACTGTGTCGAGATACATTTATTTACTTTAGTGATGAGACGAAAACAGAGCCCTCACTTCAGTAAGTGAACTACCTGTCAACAGAGGCAATCTATCGGTGCCCCTGTCTACAAGATTGATGCGATATCAATACTAAGTTTAGCTATGTTTGGATAGGGGAAATCTCTAACAGATAGATAGATTGGTGACTTTGTAGAAATGAACTATGTACTGCATGTACAAATGCCTTTCATATACTGTACAGAGTATTCGAAGATGATATCCTACATAAAAGTTAGTGAGTAAGCAAATGTATAGTTGCCTGAAAAGTTATCCCTATTTTGCTTTGATTAAGAAACATAAAACAGAAACTATTAGGATGAGAATCTATTATATTTGACAACCTTCATTTCAATTCTAGGTATATTGCTCAATGCTTCATTTGTTAAGGTTCAAACAATTTTGTAAATCTAAAAAAGCATTGTTTGCATTTAAAACGAAATCGTGAATCCTTTCAATTTGAAGAATTGAACTAATTCTATTGATAAATATATTTGCCCAAAAGATTGAACTATATGTCTTAGATTGAAATCCATATCTATATCGATAGTGATTTGTATACAATGAAAGTAAAATGGTCATGTAATCATCATGTCAGTTTCTATATGGGTTGTTGTCATGAATCTCCAATTAGTTAGTTTGATGATATCTTATTAGTCAATGTTCTTGTATATTCAAAGAGATCCATACATCTGAACCAGACAATGACATAGAATAGCTCCTTGAAGCTTCCATTTGGTGGAGAACCATACGTTTAGACTGATAAATTCTGACCTAGGCCGGGATAATTGGTGAAACCAAGGATAATCGTTACAGGTCTAGACAATCCGCACACATATTATCTAAGATCAATTTGTTAGCCTTACTATCTCTCTGAAGTACTATCACTCTCCAAATATACACTTCCAAAGTAAAGGTTCGTTAACGTGAAAATAAGGAATTTGTATAAAACAGTCTCTTCATCATATTTTTGAAGTTGATTCATAAATTGCCTGTCAAAGAAAACCAAATTGACTTTGAGCATTAATTACTTAAAATCATTGATACATTGGTTGACCTATTTTGTGATATAAATGCGTGTGAAGGATTTTCAGAAAATACCAGGCTGGTACGTACTGATTATTCCTTTATAATTTCTAAGGTATTACACAAATTTCAGCTATCAAGGATATGATAATTGCTTTTACTTGGTATATTTATTACGACTGATGGATCTTTCGGACAGGACCAATAAAATAGCTTTTCGTGTAATACTCCTGGCGGTCTTGTTATTGGTGACCTGGAGCCATGCTGGCTATAACTTACTTATATATATATTGAGTAATACATCGCGTGCATGTCACATGAAAGGATCCATGAATCCGAGAAAAGTAATCTGCAAATAAGATAATAAGGCCACAGTTTTCCTTTTGCGTTTGTTTGTTCAATGATGTTGGATTGCCATGACTGATATTTACTGGTAGATGGCAAATGAATACGAACAAATACACGGGCAGTCTGTCGATAACATAACTGTTATCTTGTATACTTGTCTCCGGGGTATCAGGATTATTATTATTGTTAACTGCTTATGATTTCTAGGGTTTCTGGTACCCTCTAGTCATTTTAATCCTAATATTCATGCAGAATCTGTTCGATGCATTATTGAACCTGAGAAATCATATACACATATACATATACACATTGCCATCTGTCAATAGATGAACAAAGGTGGTATCTGACATCCATAATACCGAGCTGTCTGTTTGCACAACATTGTTTGGCATGCACACTATTTGTGATTGAATTATAATGGCCTCGATGTGGAAATCCTGGTAGCAGTATTGAAATCAATAACTGTCTTTACTCAGCAATCCTCAGATAAAGCAAATGTTTTTGTTGTTGATTTTACCGCATGCATTAAGTCATTGGCATTTACCAGTACTTTTTCTTGGAATAGTCTTTCATGTTACCATGCGCTATTTCATATTTCTTAAGTACATCTAATGACATTTAAATTTCCTTGTACAACTTATAATGGCGATTGGCTTTGGTAAATAGCGAGTTTGTTGGGGTTTAACGATTTTGCTAAATAGACATTTTAGATGCACATGGACTTATTTGCGGTAGATGACATATCCTTAGAAGACCTTCTTTTGGGATAAAACTTTCACATGTTTATGAACTTTAATTATACAGAAGATACAGGTCATGCTGTCAAGCACATGGAATGTCATTTCATCTTGCGCGACATTCTTAAAATAATTGTAATAATTTTGGTTCATTATCTTATACATTAGAAACATATTCAAAAAGTTTTAATGTCAACAAGAAGACACTTCTATTAAAATAATATCTTTACATACATGTAACTTCAGTTCTTTCGAGTATCATTTGGCTATAATGCGAAAAATGTAAGCCCATTTTTTATCTTATTCCTTTACTGCAATTGACAAACGTAATGATTAAATCATGCCCAAAAATCATATTTCCGCAATATGTCACTAATGATAACTCGTTGAGGTTATCAAGATGTGAGATGGTTTTCTTATAATTGATTTGTTAAGGAATACATTGACTCCTTGAAAATATCTTTTGAAGATGTTCGTAAAATCGCAACATCTTCATAATGATCTGACATTCACATTGTCATGTAAAACAATCTTTAATTGTATCTTTATAATCATGATTGATTATTCTTTTCTAACGACCACTGCATCTTTCTGTCACATAACCATAAAATAAATCCTTATGTGGTATTCCAGGCGGCCTGTTCATTTCTTAATTGGAAACTGCTGACTATTAAGTGTCTTCCTGCCACATCAAAAGAAACAATAAATCAAATTTGTTACACGAACAAATGTACGTTTTCATGGAATTTCAAGAATCTGAAAATTACAATTTGGATTTCAGTAGTTAATGATTTCCTGAAAGATGATGCCCAGTTGAACGTTACATACATAAACTCAAATGTACACATTCGTAAATTGATGTTGAATTAACTGTTTTCGTTAGTTAATGTTGAATTAACTGTTTACAAGTAGATGAAAACTGCATTTTGTATAAACAGTTAATCGAAATGTTACAGAAAGGATCTACCCCATACCGAAGTGATACATTAAAAGAGGAGTTTTCACATGTACATCTTATTTAGAGCAAAGTGTGAGCCAAAGTGTTAAACAAATATTAACCAGTGCTAAATTGATCAGTCTAGCCGTATTGTGAAAAATCAATAAGCAAGTGTGGAAGACCTAAATGTGGAATTGCTCATCCATGTTAGAAGGGAAAGAATACGACTTTGAAATTTATTATTTATTCCATGTGCGGTTAAAAATTACATGCGCATTACACAATTGGAGATATGTTTTAACATACAATCGATGTGGCGAGGATTATATTCGATAAACGGGGGAAACGGGGGATACATCAAGAGTAGGTGTCGATAAGAAGCAAATCTGAGATCTGTCGTGCGGCTTTAGTCAACCGAATGCATATAGAAAGATACGACGAGGATACAATTCCATAATTAAGAATTTCCCCTTCTACAAACATCACGTCTGATAGCGATGCAAAAGAAAAATTTAAAGAAAATTATGTTCTCAAATTTTGATCCCACAATTGAATAATATTCATGTCATCTAAGAATGTCCATTTACATGTTGTCAAACTGCTTTTTTTATATGTGTGATTACTGTAAAGAAATGTCGTCACCAACCCTTGTTCTGTGACGTCATGGCATGGCAATGTAATAAAAAAAAACTGGTGATAATTGAATAATGTGAGGTGAGGTGATAAGGGGTTTATCACCGCTTTCAAGAATATTTCACTTATATCGCGGCTGCTAGTATTATTGGAGGAAGAAAGCCCGCAATACTATTGTGGCTATGCGATGCGGTACAACCTGCAATCATCGGCTTGAACTAGCGAACCATCGGTGGTACTACGCTGAAATTCGGTTACTGCGTGTAAAAGAAAGAGCAGACAAAGTTGCTGAGCCCCTGGCGGGATTCGAACCACGGACCTCTTGATCCGAAGCCGAACGCGCTAAACACTGCGCTATCCCGTCCCTTGAATAATGTGAAACCGGTCGGCGACTTACATTTTCTGTCCATATGTATGTATTATGAGTATAACAGTATATATACATTGAACTCAACTAAAATATAAAATATTCTTCAGTCCTTTCTTATTATTAATTGTGAGCATTATTGTTTTACTTTTACTGGAATAAAAACAAGTTATCACTACTTATATTGAAAAACATATTTTCAGAGACTACAGTTTTTCTGCTTCTTAAGAAATTCATTTTTATCTTATAAACATACTCCGTGTACAATCTGATTGTATCAACGTTCATGATTAAATATTATGTGTGAAAATATGTACATCGGGTGAAATGTGAAAAGAGCATATGTATCTACATGTAATAATAGTATTTATATATGATATCCAGAATTTGTAACTAAAATATGTAATCTAAAATCGCGAACGTTTTCTTAATGTTACTAAGACAAAGGACTTCAAATGGTTTATCACAAACATTCTTCAAGTTGTGTCAAACCCTTTGTTCTATCTTGGTCAAAAAGATGTCTTACTCCATTTGAATCAAACATTTATTTTTTCAGCTTAACGCCTTTGTTTCCATAGATAAAAGAAGTAAACCATATTTTTCTGAGGGTTAATCTAATTCTAACAAAATTATAGTTCCGTTCCACCGACACAATGGTTCCAAACCTCCCACTAGAATTAAAACAAAAGACACATCAATGACATCAAAGACCGATCCTGGCAACCGACTTTTCTAGTATTGCCACAAGCCTATACAAGAAAACACATAGAAGTTGGTGAATCATAAATAGAGGATATCATACGAGTCTTCATGACATACTATGTTTTTGACACGAGTGCCTAAATATTAGTATTTCCAAAGCTAGAGCGAGTCACCATAGTATGTCAAAGGAAAGAATATAATATTCTGTTTATTTCCGTCACAAAATCTACTTCTCAGCATAGGCCGAACAGCCGCCGTCAGCCCTTATAGAACGCGACGTCATAGACAAATCGTGACGTCAAATTATTGTATATAAAATGATATCACAATTGAAAAGTGATAAGTGGGACGTCATATGAAAAATATGAACCCCGATATCACTGTCCCCTTGGGTAATAAAGGAAGGTATTATAATAAGGTGTCGTATATCGCTTTCTCAGAGAAGTCACGTTCTTCTGGCTAAATACATGGAAATTGGAAAGCAAAAAGACGACTCATATCAACTTGATGCATCTGATGGTTTCACATTGTGTATAATCTCTTAAATTAAATTAAAATAGAAAATCAGAACATTTTACTTTCATAACTTACAAGTCTGTTTATGACAACGTTGTTTTAACCATTTCGTATAAAAAAACCACATAAGATTCATTCAATTATTTCAACTTAAAGCACATTATAGGAGGTATTAAAAAAGAAGTATTGTGTCCAATTGTTGCACATTTCAGAACATTGACAAGCAATTTAAAAGGGAAATTTGATTGAATCCATTTTGGAAAGATGTACCATTTCGGTTTCACTAGAAATCGACAAAGGCGAGTGCAAAATTTAATACGTATTTTCTTCTTGTCTTGATTTTAAAGGGGCAGTAGCACGTTTTTAGGGGGAATATAAGGTGATGTCAGGAAAAGGAAAATGAATGGTTCCAATTAAAAGACAATTGATTAAAACTAAATGAAGCAGTACTAAATCCTTTTTCTTACACAAAATGAATAAAAGGTGTTCACCCAAAAATGGCCGCCAATGGATTAAAAGTTAATCTATATAGTTCGTTCTCTCACTATGGATGATTGGTTTGGTTTCTGACACTATAAAAATAATACATTTAGCATTAACGTCCGATTATCAGTTAAAATTTTAAAATATAAAATTGTCAAAACACGTGTTACTTCCCCTTTAAATATATCACTATGTATACCAAAGTTTATACCATTACACAGCTTTTTACATTTGCTTTTCTCTACATTGCGTTCTTGCATATTTTGCAATGGGGTGTGAATGTTTAGCTTGTGTGTAAACCTTGATTTCGGTATCAATATATCAGAGCGATTTCCCTTGACTGACAGAATTTGTAACCTTTATAAACATTTGGTAAATATAAATTAAATTCTTGTAATCATAACAAAATCAAATACTTTAAAATCTAGTGCCGAATGCTTTTTCGTTTAAAAAGTTTGTTATGTTGAATAAATAGAGATTACAAAATGAGTGAGAGTTGAATATCGAAAATATTTCAACTTAATATTTTCAAATGTCTACTTTGAAAATATTAAGTTGAAATATTTTCGATATTCAATACTCACGAATTTTGTGATCTTTTTATTACATACAGAAGGGGATTTCTATTTCTTTGAAACCACGATCAAACAATGATACACTGGTGAGGTACCTCTGTGTTCACAAAAGCAAAAACATAGTCCCGTTTTCCGTTACATCATCTTCACCTCTAAACAAAATCCTACTTTTAACAATCTTTTGTGTACAGTTTATCGACAGAGTTATCCAAAACAAAAACATTAGCAGATACTTTAACAATAAAAACTTGATGGCAGCTACTGTAGTGACGTGGATTTTAAACGATTCGTCCTTGCTAAACGTTTCTAGATGAATGCTGACAATTCAGTATTTTGCTTGATTATGTAAAGCCGTGTTCATATTATAAATAAAAAACTGCATCTGACACAACCCTGAACCGTTTCTAAACTATCGTCTGTCGCTCGAACTTTCAAAGCTCCGTGTTTACAAAACGCGTCCGTTGAACACAAAGGGAGATAACTCTTTTCAAACTTAATTTAGACAAGATATTTTTTAATATAGTGATTAAATAGCCGAGATCGGAACGCGAATATGGTATAATTTTGCACATATATCTTTGATGTGATGCAATTATATTTTGAGCGAAAATTCGAAAATGGAAAATAACATGCTAAATTAAAAATTTGAAGCGGCGGGGGGTCCGGTTGCACCCTATCAGCTGATTGCAAAATTAGTCTACGGCATTATGACGTCACTATCGTTAAATAACCTGCTTTGGTTACACAACACTCGTTGAATAACTTTCAACTGGTTACACAACACTTGTTTCAAATAACCAAAATTATCTCATGAAGTTATTCAGAACACGTTTGTAATAATCTTTGCTTCATCTTGGTCTCATCTAGACACATTTGTTACTTAATGGCGTTATTAAGTATGTAGTAATTCAAAATAACCTCGGAATAACCGTTCAAATGTTACTGGATTTAACCGTTCCCAGAGGCGGTTGAAAGAACACCACAATAAGTGGCAATTTAATTATTCTCTGGTTGGATTAACTGTTAAAGAAAGTGAATGCAACTTGAACAAAAACATTTTCAATCAACAGTTTCGATGATTCATTCACGTTTGTATGAATAACTGAACCCAAGTCATGTTTACAAAACCTGAAACACGTTCACTGATATCAGACAAAAGACAAATGAAAATGTTATTTGACATTAATCAACGTCTTTATTGATTTAAAAATTAACTTTATTCTAGAGGGTTTCTTACTATTCCGTGAGATAAAATCATTCAATATCGGGGAATCATGTACATACCATTTATTTGTTCTGTTCGGCCTTCATAACAATGGGACGACTCATCAAAGTTATTTACTAAATTATAAGCTTTTTGATTGAAGTTTCCTGAAGTACAAACGTATTACAAAGCTCAAATCCAACAACTTAGCACAAAACCAAATGAAATAAAATTTAGAAAAAAAACATCAATTCTAAAAGACATCACTTCAGATAATAAAATAATTGGTTTAAATATCTTCCATAAACAACTCTGATAGTAGATAAACCTTCGCTACGATCTAACTGTAAACTGTGCCAGGAAGTTTAGTTGCTTAAGAAAGACAGACGTCCGCGGCCGCCGAGCAGCACAGGAAAAGCGTGCAACACGTGCTGTGTTGTGACAGTTGACAAAGCGGGCGGGTGAATTAGTGCAGACATGTCAATTCATCTGCCTTATTTTCTCCATGAGCATAAAAAGCATGCGTAATAAAACAGAATTTCAAATGTGTTACAATTAATTTGTATATTCATGAATTGACTGATGACATCAATATTGTGATATAAGATGATCATTTTTTGGTATAAAGCGTTCTACGTTTTATAGCCTTTTATTAGTTTTAAGATGCTTACCGCTGAAAGTGGTATTCATGTGTGATGACAAAGTTCATTTTATTGTTGATGATGCCGTTTTTTTTCTTATAATTAAGATATTCTTTCTTTCAGACGCTTTGACAAATAAAGCAATAACATCAATAAAATTTGATTAAAATAACCTTTTCACAACTTATGTAGTACTTTTTATAACCAGAGGCAGTATGGGATATACATCTTTTAAAAAGTAGAAACTAAGATATAATGAGTTTTTAACCTGTAATTACTCAGTGGCTTGTCATGATCGATAGTATGATGCTTCAGAAAAAATATTAAATTTTTAGAAAGGTTAAAAGAGCAAGAGACTTCATGGTGAATAACGAAGCCAAACCATCAACTGCAGTATCATCACTTTCCACTTTATCATTGCTACTGTCCACAAAGAAGACATAAGCGCTGACCCAGGTTATTACATGGCCATAATTACGTTCATATTGTCCTATCATGTGAGAAAACATAGGTTAGAGACAATAAATATCGGTCTCAGTCGGTGTGTTGACAGGATTAATGGGATATCAATATGGGGCTAGACACATCCAACTCAGTTATTGGGCGGAAGATCAGCAACAACCAGACTTCTTAGCGGTAAAACACACAGGATGATGCTTATGATCTCTACTAGACCAACGTAGGGTCATTTCACATGATTGTATTTGACATGAAGAGAGGAGTCTACGGTTGTTCAAT
The DNA here is from genome assembly GCA_916613615.1 of Steromphala cineraria. Taxonomy (NCBI): domain Eukaryota; kingdom Metazoa; phylum Mollusca; class Gastropoda; order Trochida; family Trochidae; genus Steromphala; species Steromphala cineraria. The sequence continues at coordinate 47,140,118 of OU744720.1, forward strand.
TAATAAAGTTGTGGTGGCAGGTGGTTCAAAGTTCAGTTGACTCCTATCAGTGAAGTTGAGCAACATCTGCTCTAGCTCGTCGGATGGTTTGGTTACTTGATTCATTGCTATATAAAATTAGCTTTGAGGAGGATTCCTTGTCTTTTACTGAGTGAAAGATGAGATGAATCACTCATGGTGAATCTTTAGGTAAGAACCTTTGTTCAAAATGTACATCTGTTCAACTAGCTGTACCAGATGAGACATTCTCTCCCAACAAAAGCAGATCAGTCATGAAATGTTGATCGAGTCTCTGTTAGACTAAATCAGTGGGTTACGACAGTTTGCCCTTGCGAAAAAAAATGCACGACAATCCAGTTAACTTTTTTTAACAAATGGCAACGCTTCTCGCATGGAAATGGTGATTCATATCACAATGCTTGTGCCAATTATTCAGAAGCCAATCGGCATCTCCCATTCTAGCCCACAAAATCGGCTAATTGGAACAGAGGCTAGATCAACATGACTTGACATGATCTGATTCTATGGGGTTAGAATGGGAGCTCTCGGTGCGTACGTGCCTTGTCGACAGTGACAGAAATTGTAAGCGTCCTCGGCTACCGTGATAAAAGTTCCATCTATCCTCGTACAAAGTAAATTTTTAACAGTACAATTTGAGAATAGTAGATTTAAAATGAAATGAAACTATGTTGGGCAAACTGACCACAGTAAGGACAGTTTTATCGACGTCAGTTGGTGTCCGGACCATGAATAGTTTGCTCTACATATACATGTAGTATCTCTTTACCCGGAATCTTTGATAGCTGATCATACAATTTAATGAAATTTTCTCTCATAAGGAATATTCACATGTACAACATTCATGGAAACGTTGTACAGATCGACTGTTCTCTTAGTTTAATACAGGGTACAAAACAATTCGTCTTTCTATATCTTTTATTTGACAAGAGAATAATCAAGAAAATAACGATCGATATCTGAACACAAACTTTTCACAAGTGTTATGAAAACAATATTCATTAAAGAATAATTACGTCTAGCATACTTACATCTACCACCTTTAAAGTGGCAGTAGCACGTTTTTTATAATTTTATATTTTAGATATTTTACTTATGATTGTAAGTTAATGCTAAATGTATTATTTTGACAGTGTCAACAATCGCATTACACAAGCCTATCATCCATAGTCAGAGGACAAAGTATGAAGATTCACACAAAATCCATTGGCGGACATTTTGTGTGACTACCTTTAAATCATTTTGTGTAGGAAAAAAGAATCGCATGGCTAAACTTTATGTTATTTATTTGAATTATTACTGATTCATTTAGTTTAAATACATTGTCTTTCAATTGGAACCAATAATTTTCATTTTCCTTACATCACCTTATACTCCCTTCTAAAAACGTGCCCCTTCAAAATTTACCCAGTAGTAATTAACATAATCAGAAATAAACATAACTTTTTATATTTCTTAAGTGTATGATTAACTTAAATTAAACTTGATATGAAACCAACTAATCGTTCCAATTTATTTTGCTTCTATCGTATTTTAACTAATTTCATTGATTTGTTATATATATAAATAAAAAGACTTCATTTCCTTTAAAAACATCGGTATCAGTTTCCAAGGACATATGACCAAAACAGTGACTAGGACCAAGTTTTTTGTCTGGAGCATATCTTCTTAACTATATATGCTAGCTTAACCAAACTTCACACACTTTTTAACTACGATCCCTAGATGTGCCTTTTTAGAGTTAGACCAACAAAGGATTTTTAATTTGTGCTGTTTTAAAAAAAAACATGACCAAAACTGTGATTTGATGATGCATTACTTTAATTTGTCGGAACATATCTCCTGAAATATACAGATGTGCTCTATGAGGCCAAAACCTTTATGTGGATTTTGTTCACAGTGGTGATCAAAGTAAGTTATATAAAATGTTATTTTTAAGGTCTCGTTTGTCTGGTATATGGATGGTTGATACAAGTTCTTTCAATAGCATGACATGCGTCAACGCATAATTTCTCTCTTTTGAGTCTACACTTTTGGTGAGCGATATTTGCTTGGGTGCATAATCATACAATCTGTATGGAGAGAGAAGAAAGAAATGAGGTTATTCCAAGCGAAACACTTTTCTTTTGTGCGTAAAACGGCAAACAAACGCAGAAAATAAAAGGAAAAAGCCAAGTCAAAATAGGCTCTTGACACACAGTATGACATAAAAAATATCGTGGTAAAAGGAATATAGAAAATGTCACCGTTAAACATACAAACACATACGCTTATATAATAAATATATTCATATCTACATTGACCATATTGAAATAGCACAAGGTACAAAGAAGCATAAAACATTATAAGGTAGACGATGTTTGCCTATGTTCAAGGGCCATCCGACACTCTAAAATATCCTTATACTCACGTGAACCATTCCAAGTCAAAATATATTTTGGTTTCCTTATCATATGATCATATGTTTTAGAATTTCGAACAATCGACATGTTTTTTTATCAAATGTATCAAAGTGTCTATGAATAAGTATTTTGCATGCAATATCCATAAAAACAGTTTTACATTATCACCATATGTCTTTGTGACAGTTGTACTGAAGAGCGTGACACAAAAAGTAATGATTAGTTCTGGATTTTCACACTACAAAATATAATATGAAGTTAGAAAAAAGCTTTCAGAAGGAAAGCAAATATATTCTCTATAAGTGGATAAAAGACCTATTCATGTGTATGTTGACGGTAACAAAAAAAAATAGTGTTTAACCTTTCTTTACAAGTGTTGTCATAATAATTGATAAGACGTTAGAAAATAATGTGGCCGCCATGCTGTGACATACTATTCAAGAACTTGCAAATGTAAGTATTGCTCTTGACTGGAGGGACTTTATCATGAGGGCTAGAGCAACAGGTTCATCATATAGCTCAAATGCTTTTTAAACGTAGACATCTAAAGTTACTCATTTAAAAACTGCAAACGTGTTTGCATCAATATGCTTTCATGTTTCGATGATGATAGACTTCATGTCACTGCTCCTGTTGGCAAATGACATTGAACATTTGTTTTTATTAATTGCAAGCTCGTTTCACACGATTTCTTATAACCTTAACATATTATAACAAATATTGACGACTAGACAAAAACGCTTATCTAAACTCTGCTTTTATATACATGATTTATAAAACTTAACACGAACATAAAGCGAAGAAAAGACATAGGCGTAATTGTTAACATTTAAGTGCGTAATAAGTATTCAAAAGTTGCTGGGTATGCCTTGTAATGATGTTGGCTGCATCCTCAATTGAAACAAATCAAAGTCAAAATAGTTAGTTTCAAGAGAATCATATACTCTTGTTAATAACCAGTTGTAATGAATCAAGAAACTATTTTTCAAGATACTCAGATTACCGATAGCCTCATCATGGCATATCTATGATTATAAAAATATATATTGGTTCTCATATTTAGTATTTTCTGACAAATAAACAGATAAAACATTATTACACTGTATATTTGGAATCACACTATCTTCAATTGCACAGATGCGGGATTCGTCCCAAAACCGTCCATATCAGCACACCCCCATAACTATGCATTTCAGCAGTTAACCAAATTGTCCGTTTCGCAATCTATTTCAAATAAACACATATTGAATATCGTTACAACCATGAACAAAAACCGACTTCTGTAAAATAAAAATAAATTTTTATTCAGATAAAATAAAAGAGGTAAATGTAGATAATCTTTATCAACTTTTTCCTCAGATAATAATTTGTTCCAATACATCAATTCGATGCGAAGGATTACCTCCATGAAACTAGGAAAACATTTTACCTGTTATAAGACAACCTTCCAGCTTTTCAATTTAAGTCAGCTTTTCGCCTTTTCAATATATTTTTAGAAACGTTTCGAAATATAGAAAAACTAAACTATCTGCATTTTCAAAACTTCTGTCATGTTGAATTAGGATTGTTGTAATTCTAAGTTAGTTTAAATGGTTTCCGGCTGACGGCATTGGCGATCATGATTCAAGTGTGAGGGGGTTCATACAACTTGAATACCACGGACTCAGTCGCTTACTAGTGTTACCGACCTCGATTTCAGGTTCAAGTTAGATGAACCCTCGCACACGTGATTCATGAACAACTCAGCCTAACGGCCTCGGCGTACTAATGCATACTATGTGTATATGAAACTCTAAAACATGACCTAGTGTATAAGCAGTATATATTTGCTATATAAATTGCTCTATGATTAATCGGTATCACATCCTGGATGAGTTTATGACAACATTAATTATAAGAGAATCCATATAGTTATACCTGAAACGCTGAGGAATACTTTGAAGATTCTCTGGTTCATTAGATAAGACTCTTACATAATGCAGTGACGTATGAAAACATTAAATATCCTATTTTCCTACGTTCTCCGAGTCATCTTTATATTGCTAATGAGATATAACTATAGAGTTAGTAACATCAATGTCAACGTGGCATTACATGAAAATGACTTACAAACCAATGTTGTTAGCTTTTTTCTTAAACAAATTGGTGCATAAAGGTTACATATCAGTTTCCTCTAAAATGTATTTCATTGTCGTTTTTCATAGATTCATTATCTTTTGTATCAATTTTTGTTTCCCGCACAGCATAATGATTTCGGTTTTATCCATCATTACGTGGTTCCGAAATGCTTCGTTTCTGGGCCATATAGACCATCTAAACAATAGGCCCCTCCTTTCGATATACTTCTTGATATCGAATTTTCAATCAGCATAGTAATCTTTCACAGTCATTTCAATTTGGCAAGTACATAAACATGTATATTTTCACTAGGAATATAACAAGTACAAAGCTTGTTAATGACATATTATATTTACATCAGTGCTTACAGTGAGTTGTCTGAATTTAGATATCTGACCTATACTATATTCTAAATAAAAGAACCATTTCAAACGCTCTTTTCCGTGGGTATACAAAGGTCCATAACAATCTCATTATCCTTCAAAGGCTCTTATAATAAATTTTGGATCAAGATTCTCCCAGACATCATAAATTTCCTTTCATCATCATAAATATAACTTATCTTGCCTGAAGATATATTGTGTAATGTTTTACATACCTGTCTAGAAACTTGGAGTGCATAACCTACTGTACAGAAAAGGGAAACTCTTTATGTCTTAATGACCTGTGATAACCATATAGTTTGAAAACTAGGGTTCTTAATGGAAATAAATCACGTTATAATTCTGTCTGAATTATTGTCTTCTATATGTAGTCTACCGTTTTATATTGAAGAATTTACATTCGTTTTTCTTTTATCAAAGTGCCCTATTGATATACGAAGCATACCTTTATTACCATCCCAATATAAAATCTGTTTGACCAAAAGACTAGGGATATTTATTGATGATAAATTTTTATATTGTAGACAGCAGGGACGTTTCGCTATATATCCATGTACCGTTTCTAAGCATATGGGAACATTAGGAATACAGCAATTACACATGATGATGAGATAATAAGGTAAATATATCAAAAGATAATTACTAATATAAAAGATATAACATCAACATGTTAAAATACAAAGGTTTGATTTCAAGGTTTGTAGGACGTCATTCTCTCCCCATAGGGCAGCTCAGTCGTACATTGTATCCGAGCAAGCCTCTGTTTGTATTAGCCTAATACATGGGGTAGGAAGGAAGTCTGATTGTAGGCAATCCAAGTCAGTTGTGCAATCAGCAACGCAGTTTCCAAAGTGATCATTCTCAAAGCCTCGGTCGGTTCCGTATGCTTCGGCATCACGAATTTAACATCCAGGGGAGAACAGAACATTTTTTTTTAACCTTCTTATTTGTTTTTGAGGTTGATTAGTTAAATTAAATTTATCATTGAACAAATAATCATTTCCACAGTTAAAAAACTCTACTGTCCTTATAAAAAAAACAATTGATATTTGGATTTTCGAATATTTTCCCTCACCTTGTTAATGAGAACTCAACATAACGGCATGATGATTTCAGTATCACCTAACGGTCTTTAGGGATGCTTCCGAACAAAGATATCCAAGACCACAGGCCATTGTTAGTTCAATTTTACATTAAAATTTACATTAACATACAATTTTCAAAGCCTTGTTTGTGACTTAACTCGTAAGGACCGTCCCATCTCTTCATATCCTATGCTTCTGTTATGCAAAAGGTAACCGTCTCATTCCGTATAAGTTTAGAATATAATGCTCATTGAAATGTCATAATTTAAGTATAATGTTCCTCAATTTGCATCGATGGTAAAATATATCATAAAGCAAAACGAACTTGTCGCCAGTCTACATTGCACTTCAGTTTGATATTTGGTCCATATTACATTGGACACAATTATAACGTTAGTGAGGAAAAACGTCCATTATAAACATCAAAATATAACAATATTATTGAGTGATATCAACACAGTGGTGATCCGTATTGGCTAATTAATAGATATTTAGTTCCAAATGCATCACTTCGTTCTTTCTTCCTCAAACAGACTGACGCTTTTATTACAATAGTCGAAGTTCATGTGGAATTAATTAATCCTCCCGAGGATATAAAACAAAAACCATGCAACAAAAACCTTGGGTAAATATCAATTTGGCAGGCGGAGCTCAATATTGACATCAATCTCTGTCACATGTCACTTGCATGTCCATTGTTTGATCGATGCATTGCCATTCCTTCATCAATAAAGCATTTGACAATTTAAAATGTGTCAAGATTGCCCATTTATTTGATGATTCTCATTTGATTAAGTTTGTATTAAAATAAATTTGGTTAAAGAAATAATTCTAAAAAACTTTTAAATCAAATTTTTAAACACATTTAAACATAGCTTCAAGGCTTTTCTTCTCTTTTATGCACATACAATCTGCTTCGAGATTTGTAGTAAAGACAGTTTTCATCGTAGCTTTAAGAATCCATGCATCAATTACTTACGTCACCACAATGCCATAATAAGGAATAAATAGGGATAATACACGCCCTTTTGCGGACAATACCTACTTATATGTGATAATCAGTGATAAATTTAATTTCTAAATCTAATTTTGAAGCCGAAGTGTTCGTGAAGCAAAAAGCTATTATTTGCTAAAACAAAATCTCACCATTGATGAATTGCCTGAAATACTGGATTCGATTATTGCAGCATTGTTTTGGACAACTGTCCTAAACAACAGGACGATGTCATTAATATACCTGGATGCTTGATATCATGGTGCCAGTCATTTTACTATAGGAACTGCCAACCGTTGTGTAGAAGAAGATATGTTCATACAATAATTAATTAATGTTGCTGCAAGGAACCAAATTGTCCTACAAGAACAAATTCAGACTTGGTGATACATGATCAAAAGCAATTTAAGATTGCGTTTTCCCGATAAAGATTTTAATCGAGGAGGACTTAGTAGCGGTTGTTTTAAAAAGCATGATTTGAGTATTCTTTGGGAGAGTCAAATGCATATATGCATTAGGAATCCGTGATATTATTTGCCATGGTGGTTGCAATTAAGTATTCCATCTTTATTCATTAAGGTTAACAAGTCTTGATGTATAGAATTACATTTGACTGACATTCTTAAGATCCAAGTATTCAGTTGGATTGGGATATAATACCATGGTTATTGTGAATAAATGTTAAGATCAGTGTATTAATAACCAATTTCAGATGTTTACGGTGATGTTCAATATCATTTCAACATTTAGCATTTAGATTCATTATTAGAATGACTTTCAACTATTTGTTAAACGTAAATGTTCAATGTATGGTAGCCAAAGAATTTAAGGAACACTCCAGTAGTATTTGATTTGCAACAACTTGAAATATTTGTATTTCAAAATTAAACTATGTGGTAAAAGGTTTTTTTGACAAATATTGTAAAAGTGGAAACTTTCATTACCTTTTCATTCGTAATACGTCTTTATCAAAAACATCGAATTCACTACCAGGGATATCACTTCCAAAGCAATAAAATCACCTTGTTCAAGGTTATAATATCTTGAATCATTATCATCTGACATCATGTGATTTTCATTTTTGATCCCATCTGTACTCCTTACATCAAAGGTCATAACCAAAACTTCATTTTTTTAAGACAGTAACCAAGAAAGATATTATGGCACAACCCGGCATTCAGCGAAAAACGTGCAATGGTCCCTTGAGATTCACAACAGACGGGGCAGGACTGAAAGCCCACTCACCCCCTAAGGTATGTGTATACGGTCACTGGACTGCAAGGCGGGTCACTGGACCATATGCAGGTCAAGGTCACTGGACTGTTAGAATAGGTCACTGGACCACAACGTACTACTCGAGTCACTGGACTGCCTGAAAAGGTTGATATGTATACAAATATACATAACAGAAATTTAAAACCTAAGAGTTAACCATAAGTGGAAAAATTCAATCACATTTTGTTGAAATGTGATGTCGTAGAGATGTTATTCAGGATAAGTGGTAAAGAACTATATACTATACATGCTAAAAAAAAATGTCTAAGTGTTGCAGGTTACCTGAACTGTGGCCAGAATCTGAATACCAGAGGACGTATTCTACAATCCCGAAAATAGTACAACTTTGGTCGTACTCTTAAAGCGTTGCTGTTGTCTCAATAAACTTGCAGCCCCGTCAGGCTGACGTGAACGAACTCAAATACAATTGTGTTTTATTTGTAAATGTTTTAATTTCAGTTGAGGTAGCGAATTAGAACATAAAAGTCAGTTCACGTGCAGCAGGAGAAGCTCACGCCAATGTCAATTACCGGAAAAAGACATTGTTTCTCAATTATTGAACGTTGAGCCTATTCAATATATTTAAGAAACGTTTCGAAATATAGAAATAAATGCATCATCTGCATCATCATATCTTCTGACATGTTGAATTTGGATTGTTGTAGTGTTTAGACAGTGTGTTAAATAGTTTCCGCCTGACGGCTTTGGTGTTCATGATTCACGTGTACGAGGGTTCATACAACCTGACTACCAAGGTCTCTGTCGGTAACTATTAAGGAAACCATGTAATCATACCTGACACGATGAAGAATACTTTGAAGATTCTCTGGTTCATTAGATTTCTTACATGATACAATGACGTATTAAAACATAAAATATCCTATTTTCCTACGTTCTCTGATTAATCTTTATATTGCTAATGTGATATAACTATAGAGTTAGAAACATTAATGTCAACGTGGCATTACATGAATATGACTTACAAACCAATGATGTTTGTTTTGTTCTTAAAAACCTTGGTGCATAAAGGTTACAGGTCAGTTTCCTCTAAAATGTATGTCATTTTCGTTTTGCATAGATTTATAATCCTTTATATCAATTTATGTTTCCCGCATAGCTTAATGATTTCGGTTTTGTCCATGATTACGTTGTTTCGAAATGCTTTCGTTTCCGGGCCATATAGACCATCTAAACAATAGGCCCCTCCTTCTGGTATACTTCTTGATATCGAATTTTCAATCAGCATATTAATCTTTCACATTCAGTCATTTCAACTTGGCAAAAACATAAACATGCATATTGTCACTAGGAGTATAACAAGTACAAGGCTTGTTCATGAAATATTATTTTTACATCTGTGCTTACAATGAGTTGTCTGAAATTAGTTATTGACCTATACTATATTCCAAAGAACCCTTTCAAACGCTCATTTTTCATGGGTATAAAAAGGTCCATAACAATCTCATTATCCTTCAAAGGCTCTTATAATAAATTTTGGATCAAGATTCTCCCAGACATCATAAATTTCCTTTCATCATCATAAATATAACTTATCTTGCCTGAAAATATCTTGTGTAATGTTTTACATACCTGTCTAGAAACTTGGAGTGCATAACCTACTGTACAGAAAAGGGAAACTCTTTATGTCTTAATGACCTGTGATAACCATATAGTTTGAAAACTAGGGTTCTTAATGGAAATAAATCACGTTATAATTCTGTCTGAATTATTGTCTTCTATATGTAGTCTACCGTTTTATATTGAAGAATTTACATTCGTTTTTCTTTTATCAAAGTGCCCTATTGATATACGAAGCATGCCTTTATTACCATCCCAATATAAAGTCTGTTTGACCAAAAGACTAGGGATATTTATTGATGATAAATTTATATATTGTAGACAGCAGGGACGTTTCGCTATATATCCATGTACCGTTTCTAAGCATATGGGAACATTAGGAATACAGCAATTACACATGATGATGAGATAATAAGGTAAATATATCAAAAGATAACTACTAATATAAAAGATATTGTTTTGGTTTTTTTTTCTTTCTGTTTCTACTTTACTTCGACTTGATAAGGATTTCAAGACCTATCGTACAAGTTTAACATTTTACGAGCGCCTCAAAAGAACTGTGAATTTGCCATATCTGTGTTTATTGGATTTATTGAAACTTAGCTTCGTAGTATATGTCTATATTACATTGTCTATTTTGATTTATTGATCCTACTATGCTTGGTTTTGTTTACATGAACCGTAAGATTTATTACATGTATAATAATAATCCATAGGGTCATGTGGTTTTTATTTTTAGGTATATTGTAATGTGAATAATGTTTCATAAGGGGACATCAGAACATGTGATGATCTATGGAACTATTGAAGTAGTGAGCTTATATTTCAATTTCAATATAGTTGAGGTAAACTTTCTGTGAATATATCCAACTACCAATTACTTATTTCTAACCTTTTTATCTCTCAATGATCCCATAATTATTTGGAGTCTCAGAGAAGTTAAAAAAAGTGCAATTTTATTAAATGAGAAATCTCAGAAAATATATATTTTTGATATGCCAACATAAGTGCATATTTTTTTAAACAAATACAATTATTAGTTTCAGTTAAAGTAGGATGATTCACACCAGTGTGGAGAACATTTGTTTTTTTCTCTGTTTTAATTGCCAAGTTAATGCGGCAAAAAATTTCAGAGTGGAATTTGAATTGACAAAAATTGGGAGCAAATATTGCTGAAAGCACTATTGACAGGTTAAGATTTTTAACCATTCTTTTTTTAATTTTATTTTGTTTAATTTTCATTTCCCAATTCCAAGAATACAAAGGAATCTTTGTTAATATTGTGCTGTATGTCTACAGAACAGGAAGTGGTATACAAAGAAAAACCATAGATGTTTTAGATATACACTACCAGAGATTTATTGTTAATTGCAGGTATAAAAAATGTATAGTTGTAATTGAATAGATTATAACGTCAGGATGTTGTTATGATGGATAGTAAAGATAAATTTAAGATTTTATCTTTAAACTGTAGAGGCCTTAACAATAACTTCAAAAGGAAACAAATTTTCAGGTTTTTGAGAAAAAAAGAAAGCACAAATTTTCTGTCTCCAGGATGTACACTTTACAAAAGAGCAGGAACAATTAATTAGACAACAATGGGGATATAATGAATGTTATTTTAGTCATTACAGAAGCAATGCAAGGGGCACAGCTATTTTTTTCAATAATGATTTTCAGTTTGATATTTTACAGACTGTAATTGATGAAAATGAAGGTAATTATGTAGCTTTAATATAAAAAAATATTAAAACGGTCATAGAAAACTTTGAAAGCGATAAGGCAATAATTTGCGGTGATTGGAATTTAGTTTTAGATACAGAAATGGATACATATAATTATAAACATGTAAATAACCCTAAGGCTAGAGAAGAGGTTATTGAGATAATGGACTTGTTGGATCTAAAGGACCCATGGCGGGATTTACACCCTAATGAAAGGCGTTTTACTTGGAGACAACCAACTCCCTTAAAGCAATCTCGTTTAGATTTTGTTTTGGTAACACATAACATGATGTACTCTGTCTCAGATACAGATATAATCCCAAGTATTAACTCAGATCATTCTATTGTGACCATTACAATTAACTCTTCACAAATGGAAAGGGGTAAGGGATTCTGGAAATTCAACAATTCATTATTACGCGATCCAGACTTTATTAAAAATGTAAAGGATACAATAAAAACAACTCTGCTGAAATATCAGATCCCGGATCAGCAGGAAATAAATGTAAAATATGAAATTAAATGATCAGTTATTGTGGGAAATGCTATTACTTGAAATTAAAGGCATGACCATATATTATTCTTCTACAAAAAAAAAGAGAAATAAAAGAGAGTCAGATTTGGAAAAAAAAATGCAAGAGCTTGAAATTAATTTAGATAATGAAGAAAATTTTAGTGTGAAAGATAATATTCTGAAAAATATTAATGATATTAGGGGAGAATTAGAAGAAATAATAAGGAAAAAACTAAAGGACTTTTTATAAGATCAAAAGCTACATGGATTGAATATGGTGAAAAACCTAGCAAATATTCCTTGCACTTAGAAACTAGGAACTATTTAAATAAATCAATTACAAAAATTGTTAGGAATGATGGTTCGGAAATAAATAAACAAGAAGACATACTAGATGAAACCAAAAAATTTTATTAAAAATTATACTCTAGGGAAGAATGTTCAGAGATAGACCTTGAAACTTTGTTCTCAGATACAAGTGTCCCAAGATTGTCTGATTTGGAATCATCTAATCTAGAGGGCAAAATAACATATGAAGAATGTTTACATGTACTGAAAAAAATGAAAAATGAAAAAACACCAGGACCTGATGGATTTACAACTGAATTTTATAAAAAAAATTGGGGCGATTTAAATAATTTTTTGATTAATTCTTTAAACTATGCTTATGAACATGGCTCCCTATCTGTAACCCAGAAACAAGGATTAATTACATGCTTGCCAAAACCAAATAAACCTAAACAATATCTTAAATCATGGCGCCCTATAAGTTTACTAAATACTTCATACAAAATTGCATCTGCTGTGATAGCAAATAGGATTAAACCCATATTACCCACAATTATTAATGAAGATCAAAAGGGCTTTGTACCAGGTAGATATATAGGTGAAGTAACTAGACTGATTTATGATATTATGGATTATACTGAGACATTCCAAAAACCAGAATTATTATTATTAATTGATTTTGAGAAGGCTTTTGATTCTGTGGATAGAAGATTTATTAAGAATGTACTTAATTTCTTTAATTTTGGACCAAGTCTATGTAAATGGATTTCTGTTCTTTTAAATGACATCGAATCATGTGTTCTTGTAAATGGATTTGGAAATTCTTTTTTCAAAATAACAAGAGGTTGTAGACAAGGAGATCCGGTCTCACCATATATATTTATTTTATGTGTAGAAATCCTGGCACTTATGATAAGAAAAGACAAGAAGATAAAAGGTATTAGAATTGGTAATATTGAAAGTATTTTGGCACAGTTTGCAGATGATACATCTTTGACGTTGGATGGTACAGAAAAATGCCTCTATGCAGTACTTCATGTGTTAACATTTTTTGCAAGATTTTCAGGACTTAAAGTAAATACTGAAAAAACAAGATTGATATGGATAGGATCAAAGAAGAGAACCAAACATAAGATGTGCAAGGATTTCAATCTAGATTGGACCCAGTCACAATTTAATTTGTTAGGTATCAAATTTGATGTAGATCTAGAATTAATGGTTGATATTAATTATTCAGACAAGCTGGAAAAATTGAGAGAGAGATGAAGAGCTGGGAATTAAGATCACTGACACCCATGGGCAGAAATGTTGTATTAAAATCACTATTGCTTGCAAAATTAAATCATCTCTTTTCATCATTACCAAGCCCACCAGATGATGTAATTCAATATTTTCAGAAAAGATGTTTTGAGTTTGTATGGAAGGGTAAACGAGATAAGATTAAAAGGAGTGTTATTACATCTCTTGCCAAAAATCGAGGAATCAATGTTCCAATAATAGAAAATATAATAAAATCACAGAAAATAATATGGATTAAAAGACTGCTTCATAATAATTCTATATGGAGTAAAAATACTTTAGTATATAGCCAGAGATTATGGTTTGCGGATGGTATTTATATAAGCAACTGTATGCTACCTACTATTTCAAATAGATTTTGGCAGGATGTTATAAAAGCATGGGCTGATTACTTACTGGTATGTTACCAGGATGATGGAGACTGCCCTCTTATTTTAAATCAGTCTCATTGGCACAACAGTAATATTCTAGTTGGTGGAAAAACAATCTTCAATAACAATATGGAAAAGGAGAGTATAACATATTTAAGAAATATTATGAATGAAACTGGTAATGTTATGTCCTTTGAAGAATTAGGTAGCAAATATGACGTTTCTGTTGATTTTCTCACATACCAGGGTATAAGGAGAGCAGTTCTCCAATACTTGAAAAAAAGAAATTTCAATTTCAGTCAAGAGATAAATATACAATACTATCCAATCCTTCCATTTAATATTTCCAAACTTGCCAATAGTAAACATTTGTATCAAAAATTATGTCAATTAAGTTTCAATAAAACTACTGGCCAGTTGAAATGGGAAGAACTATTTGTAAAGGACTTTCAACAGAATGAATGGGAAAACATAAATATGATGCCTAATCGGTGCACACAAAGTGTTAACTTGAAATGGTTTCAATATAGGATAACTCAAAATATTTTGGCAACAAACACTTTATTGTATAAGATTGGATACATTGATTCACCATTGTGCTCCTTCTGTAAACAGGTGCCTGAAAGCATTGTTCATTTATTATGTGACTGTAATCATGTTAAAAAAGTGTGGAAAGAATTGACGGAATGGCTAGATGACTTGGCTGAAGGATGTATTGAATTAACACCAGAAAATATTATTTTTGGTTTTAAGGGCAACAATAACAACCCATTAAATTCCATTTGTTTGTTGGTAAAACAAAATATTTACAGTTCTAGTAGAACAGGAAAAAAACTAAACTTTGGCTTTATCCAAAAAGAATTATTAAGATACTATGAGGCATGTAGATATATTGCTTTTACAAATAACAATAAGCCGAAATTTTACTCATTTTGGTCCTCTTTTCCCACTTTATTCCAGCGCATCAAGACTGATGGTACTTAATCTTTATAAGGATGAGGTTAATTTTTGGAAAATAGAAAATGATGTTAATCTTGAAATGTACACTGTTGAACTGCAATATCTATCAGTGATAATACTGAAGCTTTATGATCCTTAAGAACACTTGTAGTGAATACTGAATATTACCTGCAATATCTAGTAATGAAATGTGAATATTGTTTTTCTGCTGCATTGTATACAAATACATAATGTAAATTGTCATTGACAATGAACAACTGTCTGTTTGTAACATGTAAACATCTTATGGGAAATAAAAACCTTAAAAAAAAAATTTAAAAAAATATAAAAGATATAACATCAACATGTTAAAATACAAAGGTTTGATTTCAAGGTTTGTAGGACGTCATTCTCTCCCCATAAGGCAGCTCAGTCGTACATTGTATCCGAGCAAGCCTCTGTTTGTATTAGCCTAATACATGGGGTAGGAAGGAAGTCTGATTGTAGGCAATCCAAGTCAGTTGTGCAATCAGCAACGCAGTTTCCAAAGTGATCATTCTCAAAGCCTCGGTCGGTTCCGTATGCTTCGGCATCACGAATTTAACATCCAGGGGAGAACAGAACATTGTTTTTTAACCTTCTTATTAGTTTTTGAGGTTGATTAGTTAAATTAAATTTATCATTGAACAAATAATCATTTCCACAGTTAAAAAACTCTACTGTCCTTATAAAAAAACAATTGATATTTGGATTTTCGAATATTTTCCCTCACCTTGTTAATGAGAACTCAACATAACGGCATGATGATTTCAGTATCACCTAACTGTCTTTAAGGATGCTTCCGAACAAAGATATCCAAGACCACAGGCCATTGTTAGTTCAATTGTTTCCGCTGCAAAAAAAGGTTTTCAGTTTCATGTAACCCCTCGATTTCAACCTGCATAGTGGAAAAAATTTACATTAACATACAATTTTCAAAGCCTTGTTTGTGATTTAACTCATATGGACCGTCCCATCTCTTCATATCCTATGCTTCTGCTATAAAAAAGGTAACCGTCTCAATCCGTATAAGTTTAGAATATAATGCTCATTGAAATGTCATAATTTAAGTATAATGTTCCTCAATTTGCATCGATGGTAAAATATATCATAAAGCAAAACGAACTTGTCGCCAGTCTACATTGCTCTTCAGTTTGATATTTGGTCCATATTACATTGGACACAATTATAACGTTAGTTAGGAAAAACGTCCATTATAAACATCAAAATATAACAATATTATTGAGTGATATCAACACAGTGGTGATCCGTATTGGCTGATTAATAGATATTTAGTTCCAAATGCATCACTTCGTTCTTTCTTCCTCAAACAGACTGACGCTTTTATTACAAAAAGTCGAAGTTCATGTGGAATTAATTAATCCTCCCGAGGATATAAAACAAAAACCATGCAACAAAAACCTTGGGTAAATATCAATTTGGCAGGCGGAGCTCAATATTGACATCAATCTCTGTCACATGTCACTTGCATGTCCATTGTTTGATCGATGCATTGCCATTCCTTCATCAATAAAGCATTTAACAATTTAAAATGTGTCAAGATTGCCCATTTATTTGATGATTCTCATTTGATTAAGTTTGTATTAAAATAAATTTGGTTAAAGAAATAATTCTAAAAAACTTTTAAATCAAATTTTTAAACACATTTAAACATAGCTTCAAGGCTTTTCTTCTCTTTTATGCACATACAATCTGCTTCGAGATTTGTAGTAAAGACAGTTTTCATCGTAGCTTTAAGAATCCATGCATCAATTACTTACGTCACCACAATGCCATAATAAGGAATAAATAGGGATAATACACGCCCTTTTGCGGACAATACCTACTTATATGTGATAATCAGTGATAAATTTAATTTCTAAATCTAATTTTGAAGCCGAAGTGTTCGTGAAGCAAAAAGCTATTATTTGCTAAAACAAAATCTCACCATTGATGAATTGCCTGAAATACTGGATTCGATTATTGCAGCATTGTTTTGGACAACTGTCCTAAACAACAGGACGATGTCATTAATATACCTGGATGCTTGATATCATGGTGCCAGTCATTTTACTATAGGAACTGCCAACCGTTGTGTAGAAGAAGATATGTTGATACAATAATTAATTAATGTTGCTGCAAGGAACCAAATTGTCCTACAAGAACAAATTCAGACTTGGTGATACATGATCAAAAGCAATTTAAGATTGCGTTTTCCCGATAAAGATTTTAATCGAGGAGGACTTAGTAGCGGTTGTTTTAAAAAGCATGATTTGAGTATTCTTTGGGAGAGTCAAATGCATATATGCATTAGGAATCCGTGATATTATTTGCCATGGTGGTTGCAATTAAGTATTCAATCTTTATTCATTAAGGTTAACAAGTCTTGATGTATAGAATTACATTTGACTGACATTCTTAAGATCCAAGTATTCAGTTGGATTGGGATATAATACCATGGTTATTGTGAATAAATGTTAAGATCAGTGTATTAATAACCAATTTCAGATGTTTACGGTGATGTTCAATATCATTTCAACATTTAGCATTTAGATTCATTATTAGAATGACTTTCAACTATTTGTTAAACGTAAATGTTCAATGTATGGTAGCCAAAGAATTTAAGGAACACTCCAGTAGTATTTATGATTTGCAACAACTTGAAATATTTGTATTTCAAAATTAAACTATGTGGTAAAAGGTTTTTTTGACAAATATTGTAAAAGTGGAAACTTTCATTACCTTTTCATTCGTAATACGTCTTTATCAAAAACATCGAATTCACTACCAGGGATATCACTTCCAAAGCAATAAAATCACCTTGTTCAAGGTTATAATATCTTGAATCATTATCATCTGACATCATTTTTGATCCCATCTGTACTCCTTACATCAAAGGTCATAACCAAAACTTCATTTTTTTAAGACAGTAACCAAGAAAGATATTATGGCACAACCCGGCATTCAGCGAAAAACGTGCAATGGTCCCTTGAGATTCACAACAGACGGGGCAGGACTGAAAGCCCACTCACCCCCTAAGGTATGTGTATACGGTCACTGGACTGCAAGGCGGGTCACTGGACCATATGCAGGTCAAGGTCACTGGACTGTTAGAATAGGTCACTGGACCACAACGTACTACTCGAGTCACTGGACTGCCTGAAAAGGTTGATATGTATACAAATATACATAACAGAAATTTAAAACCTAAGAGTTAACCATAAGTGGAAAAATTCAATCACATTTTGTTGAAATGTGATGTCGTAGAGATGTTATTCAGGATAAGTGGTAAAGAACTATATACTATACATGCTAAAAAAAATGTCGAAGTGTTGCAGGTTACCTGAACTGTGGCCAGAATCTGAATACCAGAGGACGTATTCTACAATCCCGAAAATAGTACAACTTTGGTCGTACTCTTAAAGCGTTGCTGTTGTCTCAATAAACTTGCAGCCCCGTCAGGCTGACGTGAACGAACTCAAATACAATTGTGTTTTATTTGTAAATGTTTTAATTTCAGTTGAGGTAGCAAATTAGAACATAAAAGTCAGTTCACGTGCAGCAGGAGAAGCTCACGCCAATGTCAATTACCGGAAAAAGACATTGTTTCTCAATTATTGAACGTTGAGCCTATTCAATATATTTAAGAAACGTTTCGAAATATAGAAATAAATGCATCATCTGCATCATCATATCTTCTGACATGTTGAATTTGGAGTGTGTTAAATAGTTTCCGCCTGACGGCTTTGGTGTTCATGATTCACGTGTACGAGGGTTCATACAACCTGACTACCAAGGTCTCTGTCGGTAACTATTAAGGAAACCATGTAATCATACCTGACACGATGAAGAATACTTTGAAGATTCTCTGGTTCATTAGATTTCTTACATGATACAATGACGTATTAAAACATAAAATATCCTATTTTCCTACGTTCTCTGATTAATCTTTATATTGCTAATGTGATATAACTATAGAGTTAGAAACATTAATGTCAACGTGGCATTACATGAATATGACTTACAAACCAATGATGTTTGTTTTGTTCTTAAAAACCTTGGTGCATAAAGGTTACAGGTCAGTTTCCTCTAAAATGTATGTCATTTTCGTTTTGCATAGATTTATAATCCTTTATATCAATTTATGTTTCCCGCATAGCTTAATGATTTCGGTTTTGTCCATGATTACGTTGTTTCGAAATGCTTTCGTTTCCGGGCCATATAGACCATCTAAACAATAGGCCCCTCCTTCTGATATACTTCTTGATATCGAATTTTCAATCAGCATATTAATCTTTCACATTCAGTCATTTCAACTTGGCAAAAACATAAACATGCATATTGTCACTAGGAGTATAACAAGTACAAGGCTTGTTCATGAAATATTATTTTTACATCTGTGCTTACAATGAGTTGTCTGAAATTAGTTATTGACCTATACTATATTCCAAAGAACCCTTTCAAACGCTCATTTTTCATGGGTATAAAAAGGTCCATAACAATCTCATTATCCTTCAAAGGCTCTTATAATAAATTTTTGATCCATATTCTCCCAGACATCATAAACTTCCTTTCATCATCATAAAGATTACTTATCTTGCCTGAAAATATCTTTTGTAATGTTTTATATACCTCTCTAGAAACTTTGAGTGCATAACCTAATGTACAGAAAAGGAAAACTCTTTATGTCTTAATGACCTGTGATAACCATATAATTTGAAATCTAGGGTTCATAATGGAAATAAATCCCGTTATAATTCTGTCTGAATTATTTGCTTCTAGTCTACCTTTTTATATTGGAGAATTTACATTCGTTTTTCTTCTATCAAAGTGCCCTATTGATATACGAAGCATACATTTATTACCATCCCAATATAAAGTCTGTTTGACCAAAAGACTAGGGATATTTATTGATGATAAATTACTATATTGTAGACAGCAGGGACGTTTCGCTATATGTCCATGTACCTTTCTAAGCATATGATAACATAAGGAATACAGCACGTTAGACATGACGATTATTATTATGCGATAATAAGGTTAATATATCAAACGATAATTACTAATAAAAAAGATATAACATCAACATGTTAAATTACAAAGGTTTGATTTCAAGTTATGAAGGACGTCATTCTCTCCCAATGAGGCAGCTCAGTCGTATCCGAGCAAGCCTCTGTTTGTATTAGCCTAATACATGGGGTAGAAAGGAAGAAGTCTGATTGGAGGCAATCCAAGTCAGTTGTGCAATCAGCAACGCCGTTTCCAAAGTGATCATTCGCAAAGGTCAGTTTTGTATGTTTCGGCATCACTAATTTAACATCCAGGGGAGAACAGAACATTGTTTTTTACCTTCTTACTAGTTTTTGAGGTTGGTTATATTTATCATTAAACAAGTAATCATTTACACAGTTACAAAAACTCTACTGTCTTTATAAAAAACAATCGATATTTGATTTTTCGAATATTTTACTGCCTTGTTAATGAAAACTCAACATAGCGGCATGATAATTTCAGTATAACCTAACGGTATTGAAGGATGCTTCCAAACAAAGGTATCCAAGACCACAGGCCATTGCAAGTTCAATCGTTCCCGCTGCAAAAAACGTTTTTTCGGTACATGTAACCCCTCGATTTCAACCTGCATTGAGGACATGGACATCAACATACAATTTCCAAAGCGTATTTGTGACATAACCCATAAGAGCCGTCTCTTCTCTTCATATCCTATGCTTCTGCTATGCATTATGCAAAAGATAAAACGGTAACGGTATCATTCCTCATAAGTGTAGAATATAGGCTCATTGAAATATGATAATTCAAGTATTATGTTGCTCAATTTGGGTCAATAGTAACATATAGCATAAAGCAAAACGAACTTGTCGCCAGTCTACATTGCTCTTCAGTTTGATATTTGGTCCATATTACATTGGACACAATTATTATGTTAGTGAGGAAAAACGTCCATTATAAACATCAAAATATAACAATATTATTGAGTGATATCAACACAGTGGTGATCCATATTGGCTGATTAATAGATATTTAGTTCCAAATGTATCACATCTTTCTTTCTTCCTCAAACAGACTGACGCTTTTATTACAAAAAGTTGAGGTTCATGTGGAATTAATTAATCCTCAAGGGGATATGAAGCAAAAACGATGCAACAAAAACTTTGAGTAAATATCAATTTGGCAGGTGGAGCTCAATATTGACATCATCTCTGTCACATGTCACTTGCATGTCCATTGTTTGATCGATGCATTGCCATTCCTTCATCAAAAATACATTTAAAATTTTAAAATGTGTCAAGATTGCCCATTTATTTGATGATTCTTATTTGATTAAGTTTGTATTCAAATAAATCTGGTTGAAGAAGTGATTCTAAAAATTATAAAAAAACACAATGAAACTTAGCTTCAAGGCTTTTCTTCCCTTTTATGCACATACACTCTGCTTCGAGATTTGTTAGACAATAACGAGAGTTTTCAGCGTAGCTTTAAGCATCCATGCTTCAGTTGTCGACGTCACCGCAATGCCATTAAAAGGAATAAATAGGCATAATACACGCCCTTTTGCGGACAATACCTCCTTATATATGATAATCAGTGATACAATTTAATTTCTAAATCTAATTTTGAAGCCGAAGTGTTCGTGAAGGAAAAAACTCAATTTTTGCTAAAACAAAACCTCACCATTGGTGAATTGCCTGAAATACTGGATTCGATTATTGCAGTAATGTTTTGGACAACCGTCCCAAACAACAAACCGATGTAATCGATTTACTTTGATGCTTGATATCATGGTGCCGGTCATTATACTATAGGAACTGTCAACCGCTTTGTCGAAGAAGATATGTTCATACAACAATTCATTAATGTTGCTGCAAGGAACCAAATTTTCCTACAAGAACAAATTCAGACTTGGTGATACATGATCAAAAGCAATTTAAGAATGTGGTTTCAGGATAAAGATATTAATCGAGGAGGACTTAGTAGCGGTTGTTCTAAAAAGCATGATTTGAGTATTCTTTTTTAGAGAGAAATGGACATATGCATGAGGAATCAGTGATATAATTTGCCATGGTGGTTGCAATTAAGTATTCCATCTTTATTCATTAAGGTTAACAATTCTTGATGTATAGAATTACATTTGACTGACATTCTTAAGATCCAAGTATTCAGTTGGATTGGGATATGATTCCATTGTTATTTCGAATAAATGATGAGATCAGTGTATTGATCACCAATTTCAGATGTCACCGGTACTGTTCAATATTATTTCAACATTAAGCATTAAGATTCATTATTAGAATGACTTTCAAATATATGTTATATGTAAATGTTCAATGTATGATAGCCAAATATTTAAATAACACTCTAGTAGTATTTATTATTTGCAACAACTTGAAATATTTGTATTTCAAAATAAACTATGTGATAAAAAGTTTGGTAAACAAATACTCCTGACTGATTTGATAACTTATTTTGACAAATATTGTAATAGTGGAAACTTTCATTACATTTTAATTGGTAATACGTCTTTATCAAAAAAGCCGATTTCACCAACGAAATATGGCTTCTTTTGTATTTGTACTCAATTATACAAGTAGAAATTTTTTAAAATATAAAAGCAATGAGTTAAACGTCATCCAACTTGTTTTCAACGTGAATGGAAACTATCCATAAAAGTGTCATGTTTATTATAAATATTGGGGACTCTTAAGCTCAATCACTTCAGATATCTGATGAATATAATTTGGTGTCAACTTCTATCTAACATTGAACATGAACCAGATATACAAAAACGAAACAAGTACACATATGATTTTAGCCTTACGAAACTTATCTTTTACAAAAAAAAAACATTCTAACTTACACTGTTAATGCGTAAAACTAATAAGCATTGTGATACCTCAAAATCGGGAAATCGGTGAATATTTGTCTTGAAACAGCTTCACGAGGTTCACAGGCTCAGAACAAAAACTTTGCACAGCGAGACGCACTTGCTACTACACATCATTTAGTACCTAAACACTTCATTTATAACAATGGGAAGTATCCTAGAAGGGTTGGAGAAACTTCAAATGATTTAAATTAATCAAAGGTGATGTGGGTAAGTAATTCGCGTTGGTTTGGAAATGTATCGGTGAATATCAAGAACACTATATATCATTACAATAATGAATTCCTTGTAGTTCAACATAATTATGAATTTGAAATGTCATGGCTAATGTTACACCGATAACAACATCATGAAACAAATCACAAAAGAAACAAAACCGGGTTATTTTGTTTTAATAGCGTATGTACTATATCAATAGTTCACCTTAAGCAGGTGCTAAGTTAAAATTAGCTAGTTTATTATAATTGAACTTGTTTTATTTTCTCATCGTTAAAAATAGCAAAGGAGTGCATTCTATATCTGAACTGTTGCCATAATTCAAATGTTTGGTAGTTTAAATTTATTTTACAAGTAGATGGATCCTAGTCTTTCTATTCAAAAATATGTTCGAAGGGATAACCCATTGTCACGCTGAAATATACTAAGCAATCATGTTTTTATGTTTATATTTTTAGAAATTGATACATGAATAGCTTCTGAAAATCAGCTCGTTATCAGGATCGTTATGGAACAATTATTTTATAAGACTTTGTTGTTTTTCTTCATCTTAACATCATCAGATCTTTATAGCCATACGTAAATCCAAAGAAAGCCATTTAGATAGTGAACAAGTCTTGTAATCACCTCGAGCACAATATCCGTTTGGAGTGTTAGTGCTATAAAATAATTGTCATCATCATCATTATTATTATCATTACAGAGCTATTGGTGTTAAATCATCATAGTATCAATAGTAAACTAAACAATACGGCAACGATAAATAAAAAAAATCCTTCATCTAACGACCATTTATGTCTCTTAAAGGGTTATAAGCATCTTCTTGTTATAATAAATAACTCCAATGTAAGGTTGTTTGAAATGTTATCCGTTTTATTTGTTTTCAAATATAAAAAGTTGACAAAAGAGGCCGTTTCGTTATTGATATAAGACATTCCTGGTACTAGCTCTGATGTATCCTGCAAAGTTTGTTTAATATTTCAATCAATACCAAGTCTAGACGCACTGGACAAACATCTCCTGTTGGAATGGCCATGGTCTATGATACATGAAGAGTACATTATCATCGACACCTACTGACGCCAACTTTCTATCAAGAGCTGCTAACATACTTATTGTCCCCAATAAACGTATGTAAGAGCACATTTGCAATGCTAGTTGATTATGGGTATATTTTCCACTTACTGGACAACGTTGTGAAATGCGTTTACTTGATACACTGCGGTTAACAGAATACCAAAAGATGTGTTTGAATGTGACATGGTTATGCTGTCTGTGATTTGCTTTCAAGATTCATTTCAGGCCTTGCCCACCGTTGATACATGGAAATCAATCTTTGTTAGACTGTCTGCGTTTGCAATTTGGTAATGTTTGCCTTAGTGGAATATAAAGTTATTATCCTACGCCCTTAAAGATATGCACAGCCAGTATTTATTGTAGTTTTTCTTTTAGATGAAGAACATCGTGCATTTACCCGGCTGCCAATGTTGAACGCTCTATCCAACAGTAAATCCATTACTGTTGCAAAATTTTACACACAAGCAAGTAGGCTGTGAAAAACGAGAAAATAAAGTACATAAATATACAAATAAATAGCACTAGTAATAAATAGAACATGCATATTCCACACAATATTTGGTAAAAATAATTGGAGGTTGTAACGAAAACTAACAGTCGTAATGTGAAGGAAATTATGTCTAGACATGATACGTCATCCATGAAATAATTATGCTCAATTGATATTTTCATGGGTAAATATGAAAACCTGATTGTGTCGGGAGACATTCTAGGTAAACGTCAAGTGTGATTTAAAATTGATGTGGAAGTTAAATACCTATGGAGAAGCTCACGTTGTGAGGCAATACAAGTGATTTCAAACAAAACCCCTGCCCAAATCTTGATGCGTAAATAGGCAGTCTTTTTCGTATGAATATAAGGTTAAAAAGAGGTTTGATTTAAATATATATATCGAAAGAAAATATGACGAACATGAACGAATTGTGACACACAGTGTGAAGATTTTATCAATATCTGTGATTTACAAAAACAATAAAGAATGAGGAAAAACGGAGTATTCCATTATTGACGTCAGTTTATCTTAGCTTCCCGTCATGATAGAATGTATTTCAACAACTCTTCTTACTTCAAGTGTACATGCACTTCTTGAAATCTACAATAATGACATTTCACTGACAGCTGAAGGACAAATCACTTTTCGAAAAAGTATTGAATAGATAGCAAACTGAAAATGGTTTCAGGAGTATTAGAAAATAAAATGTCTGCGTTTCCCTCTTTTTAATTCAGAGACACCTTAAGACTTTTTAAATATCTTTTTAGAATCTGCAGATCTAAATTAGTAGTTGCCCCAGAATTTACAGTCCATATCGTTATTATCATTGTTACACTTAACTACAATAAGAACTTATGAAGTTTGCGTATGCTTAAACTAATACAATATGTTATAAAAAGTAAGTTGTTAACTAAATATGTATTGGAATAATGGAGATTAGCGTTAGCATGAATATAAAATCTACATACACCTTGTCACTGGGCATTGCAGACAATCTCTGCCATATATTTCTGACAAAATTGATCAACATATGAATTTTGTAGACCATGCATTTTCTTGGTTTTGCATGTTTCAAGGATGGTTGTGTTCATCCAACGTTATAAATTTTCAAAATTAGGGTTATTTACATCTGATATATCTCTGCCATCATTATTTATGGCTACCTAGAATGATACATATGTTGTTGAAAAATATTCTTGTTGCTCATGTTTCGTGAGAAGAACAGATTTGTTTGATTCCATTACAGTGAGATTTGGGGTCAAATATCTTCAGTGTAGCGTGTCATACCATAAGGGTATATGGAAGCTGCATTGCTCGCCAAACCAAACTTTGAACTGTTGGGGTCGTTTCAAATGGTTAAAATGAATCACCAATACACTTTAAAATATGGACAATGAATATTTATTATTATATTTTTAAGTCGACACTCAAATAGTAGTAATGACTCAAATGCACTCACACTACCTTGCCCGACTCAACTTTATAATGTCCTCGTTTAGTAGGATTATCGTTCGATTATTGTAGTTAATACTGGGCCTTAAGTACAAGTCAAAACCATGTTATAGACGTATGCTAAACAATCGGTTAGCTCTTGTAACATCTTGGGTACAAAAACTTCCCTCCCGCCATATGCTCACTATGAGGCAAAGTGGTGTGATGGCTGACATAAAGCTACATTCAGATTAGCAATAAATAAAATTGTAGACCATTCCATGATCTTTTGCTACTGGTGCTATTGAAACGAAACAAACGATATCTGTATAAATCACAGCTTTAGTAAATGACTAGAATTTAACAACTTTGTGTATAATCTCTCTCGAAAAATGTCTTCACTCAATCCCAATCGGTTTCTCAAATCTGTGCTACATCATGAGCGGAAACAGTCATTGAAGAAAAATGAAGTGGTCGTTAAGATGTAAGTGTTGTATGCTCTTCCAGCATTATTGATTGAAAGTCAGTTACATGCTACTAATGGTCCTACTTGCGACCAACATTTCCAAATCATTTATACGTTAAATCAACTTGAAACAGATTTTCTTAAGGATTTAAAGAAGTTTGGGAGACATTAGGAAAGAGTCGACTGATAGTGGTTTTCTTGTAGGCTTCATGTTCCTTCCATCTAACACATTTCGAACATTTGCAACTCTTGTATTATCTTCATAGATAGTTATTCATCTTCTTCATATGTAACTTGAGTTAAAGTTACATTTGGTAATTCAAAACTTCAAAATCGTACAGTGATATAGTTATTATACCAAATCAAAAACATACTGTGCAATGTAACACACAAAACAAAAACATATATGCAATTTGTCATAAGACTCATATATATGTTAGGGAGAGCGATTTAGGAAAAGGAGGATTTTTTTATAAATGATTGTAAACCCGTTTCATATGTGACACAGGATATTGAAAAAGGTCACTATAAAATGTGTTTGAAATATATAACCAAAACTCCTTAAAATCAACAATATCTTATTTCTTCCCCAGACGACGGCTATCAGTATTCGATTTGATCTTAGTCATATAGGTTGACACAAATAATACACTCACATCTGTCAGATAACTCATTTGGGTGTTTGACAAACTGACAATGTGGCGTCTGTGAGTCCTATACTCTATTGCTTTAAGAGATGGGATAATAATATTTCTTAAAAGTATTTGTTTTTGTTTTAATTTCATGTTACATGTATATCAAATGGATGGATCATAATCGTGGCCATTTCTAGTCCTCCTTACGAAGGAAAAAGTTGAAATTTTTATTGGAAGCTCCTGTCCTTGTAGCAAAAAAAGCACCTGAATCGGTTGTCATTTATGCCATGTTATCTTTATTGAGAAAGAAATGGACATTGGAATACAGATAAAAAATATAAAAATATAAAAACATTTAATGGAATATTGTGATTTATTTATACAACCCCACAGAGGAATACTGTCATTGCATTCAGTTTTTAAGTTAAGGTAAACAATTAGGTGTATCATACATACCAATGGTAAACTCGGACATTTTGACTCTGATCAGTATCTGTAACAACTATTGTTCGTGAAATTAATTATTTAGTCAAATCACATTCAGCAAAAAACCAAATTCCTAATGTGACTTCATGTATAAAGCACTAAGTTTGTATATGGTGTCTCTGTAACCTAGAACTTTTGAATATGTCAGTTTGATAAGTTTTTGTTCAATGCTTTCTTTTGATAGAAGAGTGACTGTAGTTGATCGATAGTGATAATGTAAATTTCATGTTTGAAGGAACATGGAATACCTTGGAAATGTCTATATGGTAAAAGCTTTTAGCCTCACTTGGAATGCATTATATTAACACAGACAGACACTTTGACTTCCTGGTCAGTCCTTCAATATCAGAAACAAAATCATTAATATTACTTACCATTTTCCAATTCCATACTGTATCTAACTTAGGTTTGTAGATGAGTGATACAAAAACCACAAAGTGGTCGTTAAATATCTAATGTTTATGCTGACAATTCTATTATTGCATGAAGACAGTGTTTTGCAGTGTTGAAACACTGTTCGCGTGTAATATGATAACTATGTTTAAAGACAGATTTATAACCTGAGAAGTAAGACATGGAAATCGCATAATGGTATTTAAATCACTGTAACCGCAGACATGTTTAACAATATGGTCATATATGATTTCGCCGTTTCAAGCACTTAAAGTTGTCTTGTACATAGAAACAAAACCAAAAGTAAACCCTCTCACATGCGCCTGGATTACGTTTGCTGCTATTTATTCTGATGTTGATTGTGCTAAAAAGCATGCTTGATCATTGATTACTACAAAAGGTGTTTGTTTAATTGGTCTAGACAGCCATCGATAGAGATGTCAATCAAAATCGGGCGTAACACTCTAATCCTGATGTCCGTGCTTGGGAAATGTTATATCATAAATAGGAGATTGGCAATTTGGTTAGACGACATCAGAAAATAGGATCAATAACGGTACACAATGTATGACTTATAAGGTATTTCAGTACAGTTCAGTGGTACATCACATACCAGACACAGATATACTTCATTCTACAGATAATTGTATCACTTCAATTTAAACTTTATTAATTTAATTTGAATTTTGTTAAAGAAATGTATTGAATCATTTGGACAGTTGAATAATATCAACCATAACTCAATTTGTTTTAGACACAGTATTGGTGTGACAAAGCAACACTCATCCAAATAAATGGGTTTTTGTGTACTTTATTATTGTGTTTGTCTGCTACCTGTTTCTTTAGAAATAGACATTGTTTTACTTTCATTATCCGTTGAAAAAGAAACTATCAAATCAATAATGTTATTCAAGTAAAGCCTAAATCTAATTTGAAAATCATGTTACATGTATGTGTTACTTTCCGGCCTTTATTAACCCATGTTTGTTTCTTTATTCCTCTTCAGGTTCATTGGATACTTGTTGGCAACTTATTCAAATGATATTTGAAGAAAAGCTTTTAAGTGAAGATTCAGTTTAAAATATTGATCTATGTTCATCAACCATAACATGTATATGGAAGCAATACAAATGTATATATCACCAACATACAACCTAAAGCAAAACTTGCCTTCTTTGAAGCATTAAAAGGAATGTAAATGTTTTTCATCATCTCCCACACTCTGACTCGGTCAAAACCACAAGGTTATGGTTTTCATGGATTTCCTAAAATGAAAATTACATCGGTCAAATATCATATTTGACATCACTTCGTTTATAATGTATACACTAAATAGTTCAACTTTGACCACTGATCACTACCATGTTCGTGTACAATCCTCTTTTTACATACCTCTAATGATATTATCATGGTTAGTTACAGCGCCAAATTTAGAAAATGTGCGACAACACAAATATTATCCATAATTGACTTATCCTTCCTAAAGAAAATCTGATGCAAGAAATGATTAATATTGAATTCAATATATTAAACTGTCAAAATTCAGTATTGTACTGATATGTCACACAATATATTCATTTTACCCATTTCACTGCACACATAAACCCAAATGGGAGTTTTTATGGTGATGCAAAATGACGCCTGGAGGTGAAAGGATATTCCTCTTTGTTTTACATAGTGATTCCACAATAAAGAAAAGTGAAGAACAAGGTTAACTGCTTGTTTAAAGATAAGTTTTTTTTAACATCAAAATGATTCATTGATAGAATTCTATAACAAAAAACCAATACATTGACACAAGTCTTTAAACAGTTTTCAGTAAAAGTCTGATTTCAGTTTTTAATAACTGTAGTTTCACTTCCTCAAACATCAATACTTTTCTTTTAAACGTCAGTTTTAATCTTTTAAGAAAAAGTATTAACTTCTGCAAGCTTTACTGCCAAAAATATAAAAATGAGACATATCAAACTAAAAGGAAATTAAATGAATTTTTTTAATTATCGAGTGAATTAAAATCTAATAAACCGGGAATGCTTTGAGGGAATGACAATGTATTGATCAAACAATAAACAGTCAAACACATGTGACAGAGATTGATGTCAATATTGAGCTTCACCTGCCAGATTGATATTTACTCGAACTTTTTGTTGCATGGTTTTTGTTTCATACACCCGGGAGGATTCATTAATTCCAAATGAGTCCGTCTTTTTGTAATAAAAATGTCAATCTATTTGTGGATAAAGGAAAATGTGATGCATTTGGAACTAAATATGTATTAATCAGCCAGTGCAAATCACTACTTGGTGGATGACGATATTAATAGTGTCACGTTCTGATGCATAAAGTTGAGTCAGCCTTGAATACTGACTGCTGTGTATTTTGTCATAATGTCATTTGAAAATTACTGTGAATTAAAGCCGTTTTAAGGATGTACAGTTTCTTAACGTTCTGACAGTTTTTTATGAACATTACGAAAAGCCTGGAAAAAGGAAGAGGTATAATGATAAGGCTTGTATACGGGCCTACCATGGAATGACAATGAAATTAGGTTTTCTGCAAAACATTTTGTCACGTTCATCCCATTTAAGAATCGAAACATAGCATTGCGGAATGGGATCAACGATATATAATGTAACATATCAATAACAACACTTATAAAATTTTGAGACATCCATATCGGAACTTGTCTCTTTGTATGGCTGTCCTTGTATATGGCTTCATCAGGTAGCGTTGCAGAGCGACTGCTTTATTAGTAGGGAGTGGTTTGTTTTTGCGCTTAAATATGAAAATGACATGATGATAGTAAACCTCACTTGTCCTCATCCAGTAGCTCACAAGATTCGGACTCGTTGAAGACTTGTACATCTGGCATATACCCTATGCCACATGAACTTGGTTTGAACTTGATTTGAATGATAGAAAAAAGCAAGGTTACAATATGTCTCATACAAACTTGGATTACGCAAAACATAGATCATGTGGACCTTGAATCTTCTACAATATGATTCAGACAAACTTTAAGTATGTACTATATAGCGGATATAGTCTAAACCTTGCATTACTGTCTTTTACATAATGTTTTTCTGATGTTACATAAGGTGACATGTGAGACCTTCAGAGCTTACGATAGATTTAATATATTTGTGGATTCTGCACTTTTTCAATAACAAGTATTAATAATTTACTGATATTCTTTTTAAAATTAGTGTACCCTACATATGAATGAAGCTTTGAGCCAGAATTATCTTTATTTGTTGAATTCATGGAAGTCTCTCCAAGTAATCTTTTAAAGCATTTGATGTGCTTCGTCTGCTCAGGATCACAAGGACTTCAACTCATAAATCCTGGCAACTGAAGCCATTGCTTTGAGGAAGCCTCAGGATTTCTTGAAATTCTTCTGAACCAAGCTCATCTCGTCAACATTTCTGTTTGTAGTTAAAACAAATTTGCCCATAGGCTATTTGATAAAAGTGTATTTATGAGAATTACAAGGGAAGACTTCATTTACTGGGTTTCAATTCGTAATATTCAAAAAGATTAAAAACCGTAAAAGGATTTGACTTTACTTGAGTTATGGATGTGTCTCTTCTGTATGAAATTATGTTTGTACCCGTCAGTTTTGCAAAAAGTAAATTGGAATCTGAAAAATATTTGAATATAGTTCAAATTTAAGGAAAAAACACTACCTCTAACAATATCTAAGAAAGAAATAAGCGGTTTAATTAGAGAAGGTTTTTTAAGAAACATTGATTTTCTGTAACTAAATTGAGAATCCTGATCTGTCCAAATATCATCAGAACTCCTGCAATCTACGTTCAAGCAATGGCCGCAAGTGATTGATTAATGGTCAGCAACTCCCTGTGGACCTTAGAAAAGAAAGTATTTTGACATGAAATGGTATTATATTATTTTAAATAAATATAACACTAAATAATAGCATATGGCTTTTAAGGAAATGTCTTAACATTCCCATGGTTCAAGAGGATAAATATAAAGAATACTGGTATTGCCAATCATTCAATCATATATATGATTTCCAACTCTGAACGTACATTACTGAGAGAGAAAGTTTATTTTCGTTTAGAGGCCACCGGTCGCTTATAGGTGTAGTTCAATTACATAATAAGGTGTCAACTGCCATAAAATATTATGCACAGACGAGGAGCATAATGCAGTTTTATTATGGATGTTGTGAGGCATCAGAATTATGCAAGATGTTTGCTACAATTCTATTGAACTAGAAAGTTAGGTACACTACTTTTTGTTTATGTAAGTTGCTCAGTTGAGATTTATTAGAGTTATTAGATTGAAAAACATAATAGTACTATTTTATGACATCTGTTCCCGGGTTGCTATAAAACTGAAAATAAGGCAAAGATGCAATTCAAATTCAAAAAGGTATAACAAAGAATGGTCAAAGACTATAAATTTTTTTTACAAAAAT
Source organism: Steromphala cineraria (assembly GCA_916613615.1). Taxonomy (NCBI): domain Eukaryota; kingdom Metazoa; phylum Mollusca; class Gastropoda; order Trochida; family Trochidae; genus Steromphala; species Steromphala cineraria. The sequence continues at coordinate 47,172,689 of OU744720.1, forward strand.
ATATCTTTCTTTGCTTGAACATCTTTTAATCGCAAAACTATTCACTGTCTTTAGAAAATCATATTTGAACGTCGATATCAATACACCTCTGTTCAAATCAAACAGGAAAATTTTGACATTGTCAACACGCTGATCAATCAACACCTTCCCGAAGCCGTTTGGAAATAATAAATTTCTAACTATTAGTGACCAACAATCAATATTTTTCAGCGTGATTTAATCTATACTTACAATATCGTTTTCCCTTTGACTTGAACATCCTATCCAATGATTTGGTATTTTGTTATAGTTTTATAATAAGTTTACAATCTAATTAATTACCAAGTTCACCACGAGCTACTATATTCGGTGGGGTAAGAGAAAGCCTTAATATTAGCTTACAAATTTATCATGAACATGAAGAATATTTGGTGAGGTATGACTTCTTCTTCATGTACATGTAGCAACTTCGGTATGAATTTTATGACAATGATATACAGCAAGACCCTCAATGGAAGATTGAAGAAATTATTAATCGATGATCGGTTGAGGGACAAAACTTTCCATACCTGTTCCTGTTTGATTAGTGTTTAAAAAAAGACCGAGTAAACTATCAGTATCACATTAAAGGGGCAGTAGTACGTTTTTTGGAAAACTTTATATTTTATATGTTTTTACTGATAATTGCTTGTTAATGCTAAATGTATCATTATGATAATGTCAAACTCTCATTACTCAAACTAATCATCCATAGTCAGAGAAAAAATCATAAAGTCCATTGGCAGCCATTTTTGTGGGAACAGCTTTAATTCATTTTGTGTAAGTAAAATAAATCGGATGGCTGAACATTACATTATATATTTGAGTTAGTAATGCTTCATTTAGATTAAATACATTGCCTTTCAATTTGAACAATTCATTTTCATGACATCACCCTATATTCTCCCTAAAACGTGCTACTTTCCCTTTAATGGTTTTTATCAACGCATTATTGATATTTCATCTTATCATGACTTGATTGGATAACAAATGTTGAAATGATGTGAAAAGTTACAACAAATCCAATAAAATATGTCTTGAATTGCTCAAAAATACTTTCTATTAGCCAGAATTAACATGTATATGCAAGCCAAATTTATTGGTAATTAGAATATAATACATTTTCTACATTGTTACAGTCCTTATAAACTGATGTATACTAAACAGATTATACTATTTTAGAACTGAACATTTGTCTTTGATAATGGTTTTAATATGATATTTTTATATAAACGGAACCACTTTCATCATTTCGAATATACAAATGGCACTTAATTTAGATAACTTATTTCTATCTTGAATATTGATGTCAATGTTTTAAAAAAACTCTAACTTTCCTAACTGAAAATTTCTAACGACAGAATTAATAGTTTAGAGCTCATCAGGAATCTCTGTAATATATATTGAATGTCATCGAATTATGATCCTTGTTAGTTATGCATCTCTTGAAAATGACAGAAAGAACTGATTACAGTTGTTAAGATATATTATAAGTGAAATTCATTACTACTTGTCATTGCAGGCAAACCTTGCAGGACAACCACTTCATTATCATTATTAATATTGTTTTACAAATCATTACTTCGGCACTTAGGAAAGAAGGGTTGACTTTGCTGCATCTTTGATTATGTTGTATTCATTCAATAGAGTAAAATTGATCAAACAGCCACTAAATTATTTCCTTCAAAACAATTGCCTGAAAACAGATCGATAATAAAACTACAGAACAAATAAAGAAAATGAAATGTGCTTAACATTTATTGTGTTTTAAAAATTTAGAGGAACATCGAACATGGTATATGTTGTGAGTGTTTTCAAATTTTAAGTTATTTTTAAGGAAGTGTTTGTAATAATGTTTGCAAGGAAAGAGATCTAAAAATCGCAAAAGTGTTACACAATATGAAAATATATAATACTTCAATTTCAGAAACTCCAAACCACATTTATCAAAATTGGATAGGATTCGAAATTCCACTTATGTCGTACTATTTCAATTTACTTAATGAAACTCTAATTGAGCCTGATTGAATTCTATAAGTACTGTTGTTAGACTAACAACGCTGTTGATTGAGCTAATTTGATATAAGGATATTAGGATATTGATACCGTTTTACAACGAGATACAATGCTTGGTTCATGATGCTTTCCTAATGCTAAATAAGGGCATCTGATATAATTAACTGAAATAATATTAAGTGTACTGCATACATTTATCTTGGGATGGTGTATCTTAGAATCTTTACGATTATTGCCGTAAAAAGAAGAAGAAAATGTAAATGAAGAACATGGATATATTATATGTGGGTGTACACAGTACACAGTTTATGGAGTAAACAGGTTTTGCATTCATATATATATTCAGAACGTCATACGTGTGGATTTTGGTCGTTTGTATTGAACAAGAAGATGCCATGGACGCGGAGGAACAACGAGTTAAAAGAACGAGTTGTTTCTCTGCGTCCATGACATCTTCGAGTCTAAATTCTAAATATGTAAACACTCTTATCAATCTCATTGCATGGTGTTAGTTTTTATGTAATTACAATTATATATGGATCTTTGGATCTTGCAATGACGACATTGATGTCTTTGAAATAAGAAATATTCTAGATATTCCTCTTCTTCTTTTCTTAAAACAGATATTGCCTCTGAGGGATAAGACAGAAAGAAATGTTCACACACTGAATAGTATAATTTATTTGTTTCATGAAAATCACCGTTTTTCTTTCTCAAAAACCATTGTCAAACTAAATGCTGAATATCATTACTGTTGCAGCTAATATAGATACAGTTTTAAGAACTGCAATTGAATAAATCATATATTTATTAACATACATTTGACTGGATACAATGCTTAATTAAAATAGTTTACCAATGATGGCCTTGCTCCAGTTGGTGTTCACAGGTGTGACTTCAATGCATATTCCTGTTAATATCAATTATGAGTAAGTTTGATATTAGCTCTGAAGTATCCTGCAACATTTTAATAATATTTCAATCAATACCAAGTCTAGACACACTGGATAAACATCTTCTGTTGGAATGGACATGGGGTATCATGATGTATGATACATGAAGATCACAATATCACCGACACCAACTCATGTCAATTTCTATCAATATAAAGTAACGTTTCTATTGCACTCAACAAACGTATGTCAGAGCATATTTCCAATGCTAGTTGATAATGGGTATATTTTCCATTTATTAGACAACGCTGTGAAATGTGTTCACTTGATACACTTCGGTGTTTCAATGTGACATGGGTATGTCGTCTGTGATTTGCTTTCAGGATTCATTTCAGACATTGCCTACCGTTGATAAATGGAAATCAATCTTTGTTAGATTGTCTGCGTTGGTAAATGTGGTAATGTATATAAGGTTAATATCCTATGCCCTTACAGAAACGCAGAGACAGTATTTATTCAAGTTTTTCTTTCAGATGAACAACATTGTGCATTAATCCGGCTGCCAATGATGAACGCTCTATCTAACAGTAAATCCATTACTGTTGTAAAATGTGACACACAAGCAAGTATGCTGTGAAAAACGAGACAAGAAGGTATATAAATATACAAATAAATAGCACTCGTAATAAATAGCACATGCATATTCCATGCAATATTTGGTAAATATACTTGGAGGTTGTAATGAAAACTGACAGTCGTAATGTTGAGGAAATTCTGTCTAGACATGATATGTCATCCATGAAATAATTATGCTCAATTGATATTTTCATGGGTAAAAATGAAAACCTTATTGTGTCAGGAAACATTCTAGGTAAACGTCAAGTGTGATTTGAAATTGACATGGAAGTTAAATATATATGGAAAAACTCACGTTGTGAGGCAATAGAAATGTTTTCAAGCAAATCCCTTTCCTAAATTTGGTTGCGTTAAAGGGGCAGTAGCAAGGGGAATATAAGGTGACGTCAGGAACATGAAAATAATCTGTTCTGATTAAAAGACGATGTATCTTAGAAACTAACTAAATGAAGCAGCAATAAATTAAATATATAAAGTTAACTTCAGCCATGTGAACGTACAATAATCAATGAAAAAATGAAAATATAGAATTTACAAAAAACTTGCTACTGTCCCTTTAAACGTATAACAGAATCTTTAAAATTAAGTTATTTAAGAGAAGTTTGTTCTAAATGAATATATATTACAAGAGACATGACGAACATGAACGAATTGTGACAATATCTAGGATTGAGAAAAAAATCATGAAAGATCAGACACAATGTCATCGTAACACTTTTTTAATATCTTTAAGAATATTTTAAAGAACCGTTAGATCTTAATCAGAAATTGCTCCAGAATTTACAGTATAATAGTTATTATCATTGTTAGCTTATCTTACATAAAAACTAACAAGGTTTGCGTGTGCAGAATATGATATCAGATGCAAATAATATATAAAGATAAGTTAGCTTTCCAACACTTCCCCACAATCAAGTAAAACATACACAAACCAAATTGCAAAAAGACAAATCCAATAGGATCAATGTTTGTCTTCACTGTAAGTTGTTACCTTAATATTTATTGGAATAAGGGGGATTAGCGCTAGCATGAATATGATATCTACATACACCTTGTCACTGGGCATTGCAGACAATCTCTGATATATATTTCTGACACAATTGATCAACACATGAATTTTGTAGCACAAGCATTTTGTTCATTTTGCATGTTTCAAGGATGGTTGTGTTCACCCAACGTTATCAATTTTCTACAGTTTCGTTATTTATCCTTAGTATTTCCCTGCCATCATTATTTATGGCTACCTAGAATGATAAATATTGTTGCTCATTTTTGTGTGAGAAAAACAGATTCGTTTGATTCCATTGCAGGGAGAAATGTAGTCATGTCATACCATAAGGGTATATGGGAGCTGCATTGCTCGCCATTTAGCTTTAAAAACTCAAACCAACCTTTGAACTGTGGGGGTGGTTTCAAATGGTTAAAATATGGACAATGAATAATTATTATTATATTTTTAACTCGACACTCATTAGTAGTAATGACTAAAATGCACTCACAATACCTTGTCCAAAGGGATTTATCACTCAACTTCACAATGTACATGATTTCTTGTTTAGTATCGATTATTATAGTTAATTCTTGACCTCAAGTACAATACAAAACAATGTGATAGACGTATGCTGAACAATCGGTTACCTCTTGTAACATCTCGGGTACAAAAACTTCCCTCCCCCATGTGCTCACTATGAGGCAAAGTAGTGTGACGGCCGACCTACAGTTAAATTCACATTAGCAACAAATAAAATGGTAGATCATTCTATGAATTTTTGCTACTGGTGCTGTTGAAACGAAACACAGGATATCTGTTAACATCAAAGCTTAAGTAAATGACTAGAATTTAATCACTTCGTGTAAAGTCTCTCTCGAAAAATGTCTTCACTCATTGAAGAAAAATGAAGTGGTCGTTAAGATGACAGATTTGTATGCTCTTCCAGCATTATTGATTGAAAGTCAGTTACTTGCTACTAATATTCCTACTTGCGACCAACATTTCACAATCATTTATAGGTTAAATGAGTTGCAAAGGGTGTCAAATATTAACTTGAAAATATGTTTTCTTAAGGATTTAAAGAAGTTTAATAAGTTTTAGGAAAGAGCCAACAGTTACTGATATTGTTTTCTTCTAGGCATTGTGTTCCTTCTATCTAGTGCATTTCAATGATAGTCAAACATTTGCAACTCTTGAATTATCTTCTTTACATTTGGGAATTCAAAACTACAAAATCGTACAGTGAGTTTATAATATCAAATCTAAAACATACTTTACAATGTAATACACAAGACATAAAGATATCTGAAAAAAGTCATGAGATACATATATATGTAAGGGACAGCGATTCAGGAAAAGGAGGTCTTTTTAAATAAATGATTGTAAATCCTTTTCATATGTGACACAGGAAACTGGAAAAGGTCAATATAAAAAGAGTTTGAAATATATAACAATAACTCCTGCCTAAAAATCAACAAGAACTTTTTTCTTCCCTAGAAGACGGTTATCAGTGGTGATTTGATCTTAGTCGTATATGTAGACACAAATGATACACTCACATCTGTCAGATAACTCATTTGGGTGTTTGGACAACCTGACAATGTGGCGTCAGTGAGTCCTATAGTCTATTACTTTAAGAGATGGGAAAATATTGGGTTTTTTTCAATATTGATTTTTGTTTCAATTTCATGTTAAATCAAATGAATGGTCGTGGCCATTTCTAGTCCTCCTTACGAAGGAAAAAGTTGAAATTCTTCATTGGAAGCTCCCGTCTTTATCGCAAAAAAAGCACATGAATAGCTTGTCATTTATGCCATATTATCTTTACTTGGAAGAAATCGGAATATAAATATAAAAAATGAAAATATAAAAATATTTAATGGAATATTATGATTTATTTATACAAGCCCACAGAATAAATAATGTCATTGCATTCAGATTTTAAAATTAAGGTAAACAATAAGGTGTATCATACATACCATTGGCAAACTCGGACATTTTGACTACGATCAGTATATGTAACAACTATAGTTCATGATGGAAATGAATTATTTAGTCAAATCACATTCAGCAAAAACAGGTTTACAGACACATTCCTAATGTGACTTAATGTATAAAGTAAAAGCACTAAGTTTTTATATCTTGTCTCTGTAACCTAGAACTCTTGAATATATCAGTTTGATAAGTCTTTGTTCAAGGCTTTCCTTTGATAGAAGAGTGACTGTAGTTGATCGATAGTGAAAATGTAAATTTCATGTTTGAAGGAACATGGAAAACCTTGGAAATGTCTATAGTGTAAAAGCTTTTAGTCTCACTTTGAATGCATTATATTAACACAGACAGACACTTTGGCTTCCTGTTCAATATCCGAAACAAAATCATATATATTACTTACAATTATCCAATTCCATACTGTATCTAACTTAGGTTTGTAGACAAGTGATACCAAAACCACGAAATGGTCGTTAAATAGGTAATCTTTATGCTGACAATTCTATTATTGCATGAAGACAGTGTTTTGCAGTGTTCAAACACTGTTCGCGTGTAATATGATAACTATGTTTATCGACAGATTTATAACCTGAGAATTTAGACATGGAAATCACATGATGGTATTTAAATCACTGTAACCGCAGACATGTTTAACAATATGGTCATATATTATTTTGACGTTTCAAGCACTTAAATTCGTCTTGTACATAGAAACAAAACCAAACGTCAACCCTCTCACATGAGCATGGATTACGTTTGCTGCTATTTGTTTTGATGCTGATTGTGCTAAAATATGTAATTTATCAGAGACCATGCATAAACCATTGATTTCAACAAAAGGTGTTTGTTTAATTGGTCTAGACAGCCATCGATAGAGATGTCAATCGAAATCGGGTGTAACACTCTAATCCTTATGTCCGTGCTTGGGAAATGTTATATCATAAATGGGAGATTGGCAATTTGGTTTGACGATATCAGAAAAAAGGATCAATAACGATACACAATGTATGACTGATAAGGTATTTCAGTACAGTTCAGTGGTACATCACATACCACACAAAGATATACTTCATTCTACAGGTAATTGTATCACTTCAATTTGAATTTAATTAACTTAATTTTAAATTTTGTTGGAGAATTGTAACAGTTGAATAATATCGAGCCATAACTCCATTTTTTTAGACACAGTTCTTGTGTAACCAAGCGACACGCATCTAAAGAAATGGGTTTTGTGTACTTTCATCACTGTGCTTGCTTGCCACCTGTTTCTATAGAAATAGACAAACAATTGTTTTACTTTCATTATCCGTTGGACAGGAAACTATTCAACCAATAATGTTATTCAACTAAAGCCTAAATCTAATTTGAAAAGCATGTTATGTGTTACTTTTCCCCCTTTATTAACCCATGTTTGTTTCTTTATTCCCCTTCAGTTTTTGCTACCTTATTGTTAACTTGCAAAGTATTTCATCAACTGTGATTTGCAGACAAGCTTTAAATTGAAAATTCAGTTTAAAATATTGATCTATGTTCATCAAACATAACATGTATATGGAAGCAATATATATGAACAACATACAACCTAAAGCAAACTTGTTCCTGTAAATGTCTTCTCTGAGTTTAAAAGGAATGTAAATGTTTTTCATCATCTCCCATACTCCCACTGGGTCATAACCACAAAGTTATGTTTTTTATTGATTTCCCAAATGAAAGTTATATCTGTCAAATATCATACTTAACACCACTTCGTTTATCATTAATACACTAAATAGGTCATCAACTTCGACCACTGTTCACTACCATGCTTGTGTCCATTCCTCATTTTACTTACCTTTAATGATATTATCATGGTTAGTTACAGCGCCAAATTTAGAAAATGTGCGACCGCACAAATATAATCCGCAATTGACCTATCCTTCCTAACAAATCCGGTGCAAGTGACGATTGATATTGAATTCACTATATTAGACAATCAAATATCAATATTTGTACAGATATGTCACACAATATATTCATTATACTATTATAGTTTTGTCACTGAACAGACAGCTTTTATGGTGATGTAAGACTGTAAACTGACGCCTGAAGATGAAAGGATATTCTTCTTTGTTTAACTTCACATAATGATTCCATAATAAAGAGAAGTCAAGTTTAATGAAGAATTATGTTGTGTAACTGTTTAATGATAAGTTTTGTTTAACATGAAAATGATTCGTTGATAGAATTCTACAAAACAAACAAATGCAAATCTTTGAACATGTGCAATCCCATTACAATCTGATTTCGGCTTTAAATAACTAAAGTTTCAATTCTTCAAAATTTAAATACTTTCTTTAAAACGTCAGTTTTAATATTTTAAGATTAAGTTTGAATTTCTATTAGCTTTACTGTCATTGCCTTGACAAAAATTAAAATGGGAATAATCAAATTAAGAGGATAACAATAAAAAGGTATTTTTCAAATGAATTAAAATCTAATAAACCGGGAATGCTTTGAAGGAATGGCAATCTATCGATCAAACAATGAACAGTCAAGCACATGTGACAGAGATAAATATTGAGCTCCACCTGCCAGATTGATATTTACTCGAACTTTTTGTTGCATGGTTTTTGTTTCATACACCCTGGAGGATTCATTAATTCCAAATGAGTCTATCTTTTTGTAATAAAAGTGTCAATCTATTTGTGGATAAAGAAAAATGTGATGCATTTGGAACTAAATATGTATTAATCAGCCAATGCAAATCACTACTTTGTGGATGCTGATATAAATAGTGTCACGTTCTGATGCATATGGTTGACTCAGCCTTGAATACTGACTGCTGTGTATTTTGTCATAATATCCTATGGAAACTAAAGCCGTTTTAATGATGTAAGGTTTTGTTATGTTCTCACAGTTTGTATGAACATTACAAAAACGAAAAGACTGGAAAACGGAAGCCGTATAATGATAAGACTTTTAAACAGGCCTACCATGGAGTGACAATAAAATTCGGTTTTCGGCAAAACATTTTGTCACGTTCATCCCATTTAAGAATCGAAACGTAGCATTGCAGAATGGGAACAACGATATATAATGTAACATATCAATAACAAAACTTTTACAATTTTTAGACTTCCATAACAGAACTTGTCTCTTTGTATGACTCTCCTAGCATTTAGCTACATCAGGTTGCAGAGAGACTGCTCTATTAACGGGGATAAAGTAGGGAGTGGTCTGTTTCTGCGCTTTAATTGGAAAATGACATGATGATAGTAAACCTCACTTGTCCTCATGCAGTAATTCACAAGATTCGGACTCGTTGAAGATGTGTCGATCTGGCATATACCCTATAACACTTGAACTTGGTTTGAACTTGATTTGAATGATAGAAAAAAACAAGTTTACAATGTGTCTTAACCAAACTTGGATTACGCAAAATATAGATCATGTGGACCTTGAATCTTCTACAATATGATTCAGACAAACTTTGAGTATGTAAAATATAGTGGACATAGTCTAAACCTTGCAGTACATAATGTCTTGTTACATAACGTGACATGTGAGATCTTCAGAGCTTGCGTTAGATTTCATATATTTGTGGGGTCTGCACTATTTCAATAACAAGTATAAATAATTTACTGAAATTGTGGACTATGTGATAATACCAGAAAGGTATTACCATAACTTGTTTCTCCTAGGAAGGTAGGTAGGTCTAAGGTATGTACATAAGTAGCTAGACCTATTCTAGTATGGATCACAATTCGTGAGAAATGTCTGGCTTGAAGAGTGATATTGATAGGGATGAAAATAAATGTAAGATGTCATGACAATTCTTGAAACAACGTTTTCGATTGATGTGATTGAAGGACAATGGGAATATAGAAATACAATGTATATGACATGATCGGGTTAGTTGAGGTGAAACACTGCATACGTCAATTTATATTTCAAAGATAACAATCACCTTTATTTTCTGCAAGTTTGGTTTGAGAAAAAGCCAAAATGTATATATCATTACAACAGTTTAAGTTTCCTAGATTCTTTGACTTTTACACTCTTGTATGGAATTACTTTGCAGCTTAAACATATATATTATTGAGATATGTTTAGAAATAACTCCATATGACATGACATGTGACAGGAAAACGTTTAAAAACATGTCCCTCATTGGTAGCAGTATATTAATTATAGTCGAGTCTGGAAGCCATAAAGAGTGACGGCTGTATCTCTTTTTCCATTAAACGGCAGGGATACCAGGTGTATGTTCATGTAGTGCATTTTATTTCCGCCTTCCACCTTACGCCAAGGTCAATGTAGGATCTGTTTCCTTGTCCCTTGTTATGTTTTATTTTTAATCTTTTATTCCTTGGAACTATGCCGTTTATAATCAGACTGCAAAGATAAGTGAAAGGTCAAATACCACATCCATCACGGATAGGACAAATGGGTTTTATTACTTACATAACAGATTCCGATGCTTTGGATTAGAATTTCAGAAAACTGTAACAGGAGTTTAATCCCATATTTGCTACGCCAACGCAATGCTATTAGTGTTCCTAAGGAGGTAGCATAGGCATTGACTGCTCAGTGAAGATAATCTTTTAGCAGGTCACTTGTTCTCTAAATCCCTTGTTGCACTGGATAGACATATACTCACATAATATTTTCTGTCCTGCATTTCTGTGATCTGTGTCTGTAGTAGCATGTAGACTAGTATATGTCCTTAATGTAATTTATTTGATTAGTTTCCAACAGACATGTATGATTGGAACGGCCACGGCACCAAACTGTTTATATCGGTGTATTCATATTTTTTCTTTCCTGCGGGGAATAAAACTTACTGTATATGTCTGCATTATTTGTGTTTCATCAATATCAGGACCAGTAACCTCAACTGTCACATATTTGCAAGAAATCGATGTTGCAGTGATCTCTTTGTTCTTCTTCACTATTAGCCAATGGTTCTTGTATTAATAGTGTTATTATATTATCATTATTCTATTATCATTGTTATTATAATTTTTTTCATTTAATTAGTGTACCCTAGATATGAATCAAGCTTTGAGCAAAACTTATCTTTATTTGTTGAATTCCAGGAAATCTCTTCAAGTAATCTTTTAAAGTATTTGATGTGCTTCGCCTAGTCAGGATCACAAGGACTTCAACTCATAAAACCTGGCAACTGAAGCCATTGCTTTGATGAAGCCTCAGGATTTGTTCAAATTCTTCTGAACCAAGCTCATCTCGTCACACATTTCGGTTTGTAGTTAAAACCAATTTGCCCTTAGGCTATTTGACAAAAGTGTATTAAAGAGAATTACAAGAGAAGACTTCATTTGCTGGTTTTCAAATCATAATATTAAAAACGTTAAGGGATTTGACTTTATTTGAGGATAAATCAATGTGCATATATATAAGCTACCCTCATGATTTCGTAATATGTTTGAATACCAAGCTTTTCGAAAAGTTCTAAAGTGTCATTTGGATGATGATGATTGGAAAACTTTCTTTCTGTAATGTTTCGCCAAATTGGTTTTCACTCCAACTTAAACTAGATAAATGTGTTCCAGAAGTGTTTAAGCAAATCCTGAAATCCTGTTAAAGCAATGGCCTCAAATGATTATGTGATGCCAGCAACTCCCCGTGGAGCTAAAAAAGTAACCCTTTTTACTATTCAAAAGAGATACAATATACCACTTAATAGTAGTATATGGCTTTCAAGGATTTGTCTGAAGAAAGACTAATACAACTTCTAAAATAAACCGTACATGTTTGTGTTTTAACATACACAAGATTCACGACGATAGATAGATATCTGATAAGGCATACTAGTATTGCCAATCAATCAATCATTCAAGAATATGATTTCCAACATTACTGGATAAGACGAGGGTATTTTTTGTAAAAGGGCCATCTGTTCATTATTTAAGTAAATAATGGCATAATAAACTGTCGAAGACCCATTCAATATCATGCACATATGAAGAGCATAATGTTATTTTATCATGGACATTGTGATGCAAGAATTTTGTTTTGAGCTAGAAAATATATTTTGCAAGATTATTGAGTATAATACTGTTTGTTGATGTAAGTTGCTGTAAATTCGATTTCAACAGTAGGTATCACTCAGAATGGACAAAGAAGATTTTCAAGGATGGTCAAGTTTTAGGCATCTACCATACTCAATCATAAGGTTATGGTTTGAAAATGGAACATGCAGAACGCAGAGCAAGTTGATATAATGTTTATTACGCTATATCTTTAAATATACGTAAATTTGCTTGAACATCTTAATCTAGAATATTCACTGAGTTCAGAAAACTAATTTTGACTGTCAATGTCTCGTTGGTTTACTTTAAAATTCCTGGACCAGATAACAATTGTTGAAAGAATGTGAACTGTTGCAAAATATTTAATTTAAATTGTCTCTATCCGCTCAAAAATATTTTGTTTATGAGCCAGAATTAACATGTATTTGAAATCCAAATGTAATGGTAATATAAAATGTAACAATTATTTTACATTGTTACAGTCCTTATACAGTTGTGTATACAAAGCAGATTATGTTTTAGTATGATAGACTGAACCACTTTCAATATTTCGAATATCCAAATGGCACAATATTAACATAACCTACTCCTATCTTGAATATTGATAGAAATCTAAAAGTATTGACGAAAAGGGATCCATATTATTAACGTGTCAATGTTTTTAAAAAAACCTCATCTTTCCTAACTAAATTTTCTAACAACAGAAATAATAGCTCATCAAGAATAATATAGTTAATGTCATCGAATTATGATCCACGTTAGTTATGCTTTTCTTGAAAGATACACTTTAAGAATTGATTACAGTTGTTAAGATATTTCTCATTTCAATGAGTGAAATACATTACTACTTACATTACATTACATCCCTGGTATCATTATTGATATTCTTTTAAAATCATTACTTTGGCACTTGGATTATGAAATAAGGTTTGACTTCGCTGGATCTCTAATTGTGTTGTATTAAATAGAGTAAAATTTATTGAAAAGTCTCTCAATTCTTCAATATAATTGCTTCAATAACCTTTTATGAAAGCATTTCAAACCTTCCATCATATGAGATCGATAAGGGAACTACAGCACAAATCAGAAAATGGTAATGTGCTTTTAGTGTTTTAAAACTTTTAAGGAACACCAAACATGGTAAAGATTGTGAGTGTTGGTGCTTTTTAAATTTGAAGTGATTTTACAGGAAGAGTTCGTAATTATTTTGGCAAGGAAAGACATCTAAAAATCGCAAAAAGGTTACACAATATGAATTCAAATATAACACTTCAATGGCAGAAAATGGAAACCTCATTTATCAAAATTAGATAGGATTCGAAATATCACTATTTCAAATTACTTTACTCTAATTGAGCCCAATCGAATTCTATAAGCACTGTTGTTAGACTAACAACGCTGTTGATTGATGTAATTTGATTTAAGAATATTAGAATATTGATACTGTTTCACTCTAAGATACAATGCTTGTCTCCATGACGCTTTCCTAATGCTAAATAAGGGCATCCAATATAATTAACTCATTCAATATTAAATGTTTTGCATACGTTTATCTTTTGATAGTATATCTTAGAAGCTTTACGATTATTACACAATACCCAGTATATGGAGCACACAGGTTTTGCATCATATAAACTGCCAATCTATGTTGATAACTTGGAACATGCACGTTTCTTCATTTGCACTTGCAAAAGCATATATATTTCCGCTCTGTTTGAAAAAGTACTTGAATCGTAATTTTGCTCTCTGCATTGTGAATAAAATCACCTATGCAGTGGAATTATTTACCTAAGCTTTAGTAGCAAATTAGATGATATCTATACGTACAATGAGAAGGTATAACAATTATCAATCTTATGAAATTACTATTGGATATTTGGATATTTTCTTTGACAAAATTCTACTATTTGCATGTATGTAATTATGAATATACCTTATACATATGTAAGTCACTGTCGGACGTTTCTCCTTATAATTATTTTTTTAGAGTGCTTTTAACTCATTAGATAAGCATGCCATTGTACACAGACATTGCTATCTGTGAAATTGTTTTTACACTGCACTTCCTGTTAATATATATAAAACATACGTCCTTAAATCAGGTCTTGGGACTTATATTATGAATACATCATTGTGGAAATAACATTCTGTAATGTCAGACAAAACGGATCATATGTCATTAACTGATTATTTAACAGATTGAAATAGTATTGATTAAAAAGGAAAACAAAAATTCTCATCACTAACTTCCATCGCAAGATTGCAGAGAGATTAGGGTTCGATATCTGGTTGCGTCATACCATAACGTTATATGGGAGCTGCATTGCTCGCCAGTCAGCTTTAAAAAATGAAAACAACCCTTGAACTGTGGTTGGCGGTTCACATGCATGGATAAAATGATCTCCAATAAATATTGTAAGATGGACAATGACTATTGTTGACTCAACAACCATTAGTGGTTATTAGTCAAATGCAACGAATCATAACAATCCGTTTGCTCTTGTAACGTTTTTGATACTAAACTTCCATCCTTCCATTGTGCTCACTAAAAAGGCAAAGTCGTCTAAATTCTGATAGCCAAAATATAACTTAAATTCAGATGAGAAACACATAAAATGGTAGATCATTCCATTAATTTTTACTACTGGTGCCATTGAAACGACACAAACGATATATGTTAACATCACGGTTTTATTAAATGACTAGAATTTAATCACTTTGTGTAAAGTCTCTCTCGAAAAATGTCTTCACTCAATGGCGATCGGTTTCTCAAATCTTTGCTACATCATGAGAGGAAACAGTCATTGAAGAAAAATGAAGTGGTCGTTAAGATGTCAGAATTGTATGCTCTCCAAGCATTATTGACCAAAATTCCACAATCATTTATAGGTTAAATGTGTTGCAAAGGGTGTCAAATATTAACTTGAAAAATATGTTTTCTTAAGGAGTTGAAGAAGTTTAAGAGGCTTTAGGAAAGAGAGACTGATATTGGTTTTCTTCTAGGCTTCGTGTTCCTTTTATCTAACGCATTTCAATGATAGTCGAACATTTGAAACTCTTGTATTATCTTCATAGATCGTTATTCATCTTCTTCAAATGTAACTTGAGTTATCTTTACATTTGGGAATTCAAAACTACAAAATCATACAGTGATATATTTATTATACCAAATCAAAACCATACTGTGCAATGTAACACACACAACACTAACATATGTAAATTGTCATAATACACATATATATGTAAGAAGGGAGAGCGATTCAGGAAAAGGATGATTTTTTATAAATGATTATGAACCCTTTTTAAATGTGACATAGGAAATTGAAAAAGTCAATATAAAAAGTGTTTGACATATATAACAATAACTCCTGCCTTACAATCAACAATAATTAACGTCAGAAGACGGCTATCAGTATTCAATTTGACCTTAGTCGGTTAGATTGACACGCATGACACTAACACATCTGTCAGATAACTCATTCGGGAGTTTTGACAACCTGACAATGTGGCGTCTGTGAGTCCTATTGACAATTACTTTAAGACATGGGATAACAATGTTTTTTTAAAGTATTAAATGTTGTTTCAATTTCATGTTATATCATGTTGGATCATAGTCGTGGCCATCCCTAGTCCTCCTTACGATGTTGAAATTCTTCATTGGAAGCTTCCTTATAGCAAAAAAAGCACATGAGTTGCTTGTCATTTATGCCATATTATCTTTACTTGGAAAAAATCGGAATACAAATATAAAAACTGAATATATAAAAATATTTAATAGAATATTATGATTAATTTATACAACCCCACAGAAAGAATACTGCCATTGCATTCAGTTTTTAAAGTTAAGGTAAACAATTAGGTGTATCATACATACCAATGGCAAACTCGGACATTTTGACCATAATCAGTATATGTAACAACTATATTTTGTGATGGAATTAATTATTTAGTCAAATCACATTCAGCAAAAACCAGTTCACAGACAAATTCCTAATATGACTTATTGTATAAAGTAAAAGCACTAAGTTTGTATATGTTGTCTGTAGCATAGAACTCTTGAATATGTCATGACCAGTTTGATAAGTCTTTGTTCAATGCTTTCTTTTGATAGAAGAGTGACTCTAGTTGATAGATAGTGATAATGTAAATTTCATGTTTGAAGGAACATGGAAAACTTTGGAAATATCTTTAGTGAAAAGCTTTTAGCCTCACTTGGAATGCATTATATTAACACAGACAGACACTTCGGCTTCCTGGTCAGTCCTTCAATATCAGAAACAAAACCATTATTAATACTTACCATATTCGAATTCCATACTGTATCTAACTTAGTTTTGTAGACGAGTGATACAAAAACCACGAAAACCGTTGAATAATCAATGTTTATGCTGTCAATTCTATTATTGCATGAAGACAGTGTTTTGCAGTGTCCAAACACTGTTTGCGTGTAATATGATAACTATGTTTAATAACAGATTTATAACCTGAGAAGTTAGAAATGGAAATCGCATAATGGTATTTAAATCACTGTAACCGCAGACATGTTTAACAATATGATCATATATGATTTCGACGTTTCAAGCACTTAAATTCGTCTTGTACATAGAAACAAAACCAAACGTCAACACTCTCACATGCACCTGGATTACGTTTGCTGCTATTTATTCTGATGTTGATTGTGCTAAAAAGCATGCTTGATCATTGATTTCTACAAATGGTGTTTGTTTAATTGGTCTAGACAGGCATCGATAGAAATGTCAATCGAATCGGGTGTGACACTCTAATCCTGATGTCTGTGCTTGGGAAATGTTATATCATAAATGGGAGATTGGCAATTTGGTTTGACGATATCAGAAAATAGGATCAATATCGGTACACAATGTATGACTGATAAGGTATTTCAGTACAGGTCAGTGGTACATACCACACACAGATATACTTGATTCTACAGATAATTGTATCACTTCAATTTAAATTCAATTAACTTCATTTTATATTTTGTTGGAGAATTGTAACAGTTGAATAATATCGAGCCATAACTCTATTTGTTTAAGACACAGTTCTGATGTTACCAAGCGACACGCATCCAAATAAATTGATTTTGTGGTTTTTCATCATTGTGCTTGCTTGCCACCTGTTTCTTTAGAAATAGACAAACAATTGTTTTACTTTCATAATCCGTTTAGAAAGGAAACTTAAAAATGCAATTCAAGTTAAGCCTAAATCTAATTTGAAAATCATGTTACATGTATGTGTTACTTTCCGGCCTTTATTAGTCCATGTTTGTTTCTTTATTCCTCTTTAGGTTCATTGGATATTTTTTGGCATTTTATTGTTAACTTGCAAAGTATTTCCTCAACTGATATTTGAAAACAAGCTTTAAATTGAAGATTCATTTTAAAATATCGATCGATGTTCATCAAACATAACATATATATGTTCATGTTTGTATAACATGTATATGGCATATATAAGCAGTATAATTATTATGAACAATATACAACCTTAAGTCAAACTTGTTCCTGTAAATATCTTCTCTGAAGTATTTAGGGGCAGTAGCACGTTTGTTGACAATTTCATTTTTTCAATTTTAAACTGATGATTGTATGTTAATACTAAGTGTATTAAATTAATAGTGTCAAAAATCTTATTACACAAACCAATCATCCATAGTCAGAGGACAAATTAAATGGATTCACGTAAATACCTTTGGCAGCCATTTTTGTGTGAACACCTTTAATTCATTTTCTGTAAGAAAAGGGAATCTTATGGCTGAACTTTACATTATATATTTGATTCATTACAGTTTCATTTAGTTCAAATACATTATCCTTGAATTGGAACCCTTTTAATTCTATGGATGAACAACTTCTTTATTAGACGGTGGCGTCGTTTCAACCATATATACCAAAACGTCAATACTTTTCTTTTTAACGTCAGTTTTAATCTTTTAAGATTAAGTTTGAATTTCTATTAGGTTAACTGTCATTGCCTAAACAATTTAAAATGGCAATAATCAAATTAACAGGAAATTAAATGAAAATATTTTCAATTATCAAGTGAATTAAAATCTAATAAACTGGGATTGCTTTACAGGAATGACGATATATCGATCAAACAATGAACAGTCAATCACATGTGACAGAGATTGATGTCAATATTGAGCTCCACCTGCCAGATTGATATTTACTCGAACTTTTTGTTGCTTGGTTTCATACACCCTGGAGGATTCATTAATTCCAAATGAGTCCGTCTTTTTGTAATAAAACTATCAATCTATTTGTGGATAAAGGAAAATGTGATGCATTTTGAACTAAATATGTATTAATCAGCCAGTGCAAATCACTACTTTGAGGATGACGATATAAATAGTGTCACATTCTGATGCATATGGTTGATTGAGCTCGAATACTGACTGCTGTGTATTTTGTCATAATGTCGTATGGGAACTACGGTAAATTAAAGCCGTTTTAATGATGTACAGTTTCTTAACGTTTTCACAGTTTGCATGAACATTACGAAAACAGAAAGACTGGAAAAAGGAAGAGGTATAATGATAAGACTTGTAAACGGAGCTACCATGGATTGACAATTAAATTCGGTTTTCTGCAAAATATTTTGTCACGTTCATCCCGTTTAAAAATCGATACGTAGCATTGCGTAATGGGAACAACGATATATAATGTAACTTATCAATAACAAAACGTTTACAACTTTGAGACTTCCATTTCGGAACTTGCCTCTTATGTATGGCTCTCCTCGTATATGACTTCATCAGGTAGTGTTGCAGGGTGACTGCTCTATTAACGAGGATAAAGGGAGAGGTTTGTTTCTGCGCATAAATTGGAAAATGACATGATGATAGTAAAACGTCACTTGTCCTCACCCAGTAACTCACAAGATGTGGACTCATTGAAGATTTGTGCATCTGGCATATACCCTATGCAACTTGAACTTGGTTTGAAATTGATTTGAATGATAGAAAAGAGCAAGGTTACAACATGTCTTATACAAACTTGGAGTACGCACAATATAGATCATGTGGACCTTGAATCTTCTACAATATGATTCAGACACACGTTTAGTATGAAAAATATAGTGGACATAGTCTAAACCTTGCGTACTGTCTTGTACATAATGTCTTGTTACATAAGGTGACATGTGAGACCTTCAGCTTGCGATAGATGTCATATTTTTGTAGGTTCTGTACTATTTCAATAAAAAGTGTTAATATTTTACTGAATTTGTGGACTATTTGAAAATACCAGAACGGTATTACCATAACTTGATTCTCCTAGGAAGGTAGGTTGGTGCTAGTTATGTACATAAGTAGCTACATGTAGACCTATTCTGGTATGGATCCCATTTTGTGAGAAATGTCTGTCTTGAAGAATGATATTGATAGGGATGAAAATAAATGTAAGATGTCATGAAAATTCTGGAAACAACGTTTGTGATTGATGTGATTTGAAGGACAATAGGAATAAAGTACAACGATGTATATGACATGATTGGGTTTGTTGAGGTGAAACACTGCATACATCAATATTGATTTCAAAGATAACAATAACCTTTTTGACATTATCTGCAAGTTTGGTTTGAGAAAAGGCAAAAGTTATATAATTTAACAACAGTTTAAGCTGCCTAGATTCTATGACTTTTACACTCTTGTATGGCATTACTTACAGCTTAAACATATATATTATTGAGATATGTTTAGAAATAACTCCATATGACATGACATGTGACAGCAAACGTTAAAAGATGTCCCTCATTGGATGCATTATATTTATTGAAGTCGAGTCTGTAAGCTATAAATAGTGACCACTGTATCTCCTTTTCCATGAAACGGCAGGGATACCAATTATTGTATGTTCATGTAGTACATTTTATTTCTGCCTTCCACCTTACGTCAAGGGCAATGTATGACCTGTTTCCATGTCACTTGTTATGTTTTATTTTGAAACTTTTATTTCTTTTATTACTACTAGTCCGTTTTTAATTTAGACTGCAAAGCTATTTTAAATGTTAAACACCACATCCATCTCGGATAACACAATTTGTAACAGGAGCTTAATCTCATCTTTGCTACGCCAACGCAATGCTAATAGGAGGTCACACACGGTATTCTTTTAGCAAGAGATTTGTTCTCTAAATCCTTTATTGCACTTGATAATAGACATATAGTCAAACAATATTTTCTGTCCTGCATTTCTGTGAGTCTGTCTCTAGTAGTATATAGACTAGTATATTTCCTTAATGTAATGTATTTGATTAGGTTTAAACAAACATGTATAATCAGAACGGCCACGACACCAAACTGGTGTATTCATATTCTTCCTTTCCTGTGGGGATTGACAATTACTGTTTATGTCTGCATTATTTGTGTTTCATCAATATCAGGTCCAGATACCTCAACTGACACATATTTTCAAGAAATCGATGTTGCAGCTTTCTCTTTGTTCTTCTTCACTATTAGCCAATGGTTCCTTTATTAATAGTGTTATTATATTATCATTATTCTAATATCATTGTTATTATAATTCTTTTCAAAATTAGTGTACCCTACATATGAATGAAGCTTTGAGCCAAAATTATCTTTATTTGTTGAATTCCTTGAAGTCTCTTCAAGTAATCTTTCAAAGTATTTGATGTGCTTCGTCTTCTCAGGATCACAAGGATTTCAACTCATAACACCTGGCAACTGAAGCCATTGCTTTAATGAAACCTCAGGATTTGTTCAAATTCTTCTGAACCAAGCTCATCTCCTTACACGTTTCGGTTTGTAGTTAAAACCAATTCGCCCTAAGGCTATTTGACAAAAGCGTATTAAAGAGAATTACAAGAGAAGACTTCATTTACTGGGTTTCAATTCATAATATTAAAACCGTTAAGGGATTTGACTGCATTTGAGGATAAATCAATGTGTCTATTCTGTAATTTAACTCTTCATATCTTCTTTCTGAGTAACTGTTCATTGACATTATTCACACTCGTTTTGGTCAACAAGT
The DNA here is from genome assembly GCA_916613615.1 of Steromphala cineraria. Classification (NCBI taxonomy): domain Eukaryota; kingdom Metazoa; phylum Mollusca; class Gastropoda; order Trochida; family Trochidae; genus Steromphala; species Steromphala cineraria. The sequence continues at coordinate 47,194,278 of OU744720.1, forward strand.
CTCATTACAAACAATGTTGCAAACGTAATCTGAAAAAAAACATACAGTAAAACTTAGTTATAATACCACCATCTGTCCCCCTGAGAAAAATAGCACTTTCTTCAGGTTGGCATTAAACCCAGGCTAGGCATTTAAAAACATTTTGGCTCTCTCTAGTTATTATGACATAAAGTCTAAAGGAATTCAAATAAAACTACCAAATCAAATATATCCTTACACTACATGTATGTTCAATATTAAATAAATTATTGCAAGCAACAATATATATGCTACCATCATGAATTCGAAATATGTTTGAATACCAAGCTTTTTTAAAAGTTTTAAAGCGTCATTTGGATTATGATGATTGGAAAACTTTTCATATCAGTGCAAATGAATTTCTTAAAGCTAAGACTTCAAATGACTCCAATACAGAAATGTCATAATAACTATTTATCTTTTTATCATCACGTCAATTGGGATGGGAATGTGAATAATGTTTTAAGTCAGTTCAATGTTTTTTAAAAATAATTCAACAGTTTAATTGAAGAAAACATTGATTTTCCAACTAAGCTAGATTAATGCGTTCCAGAAGTGTTTAAGCAAATACTGAAATCACGTTAAAGCAATGGCCTCAAATGAATGTATAATGCCAGCAACTCCCTGTGGAGGTAAAAAAGAACCCCAAGGAATACTTTTTACATAATGTTATAATATGCAATGTACCACATACCACGCTTTCAAGGATATGTCTGAAGAAAGACTAGTATAACTTTTAAGATAAACCCTACATGTTTGTGGTTTAACATTCACAAGATTCACGATGATAGATAGATATCTGATAAGGAATATTGATATTGCCAATTAATCAATCATTCAAGAATATGCGATTCAACATTATTGGATAAGAGGAGGGTAATTTCTGTAAAAGTGCCATCTGTCCATTTTGTAAGTAAATAATGGCATAATAAACTGTCGAAAAGCCATTCAATATAATGCACATACGAAGAGCATAATGCAATATTATTATGAACATTGTAAAGCATCAGCATGATGCGAGACTTTTGTTTTGAGCTAGATTATTGAGTATAATACTGTTTGTTGATGTAAGTTGCTGAATTGAGCTTTAGAACTATATGATGAGATCTGTTATTATGGTATGGACATTTAAGGCAAAATTCGATTTCAACAGTAGGTATCACTCAGAATGGACAAATAAGATTTTCAAGGATGGTCAAGTTTTAGGCATCTACCATACTCAATCTGAAGGTTATGGTTTGAAAATGGAACATGCAGAACACAGTGCAATATGATATAACGTTTATTACGCTAATTAAAGTTTTTAAACATACCTTAATTTTCTTGAACATCTTTAATCTAGCATATTCACAGATTTCAGAAAACTAATTTTGACTGTCAATGTCAATACACCTCTGTTTCAATTAAAAAGGAAATAGTTTACATTGTCAACACTTTGATCAATCCACAACTTTCCAAAGCCGTTTGCAAATTATGAATTTCTTAGTTTTAGTGCCAAACGATCAATATTTTTTTCAGGTTGATTAAATCTATACTTTTAATTTTGTTGTCCCTTTGACTTGTACATGTAATCCAATACTTCGTTTTTTTGTTATAGTTATGGACATTTAAGGCAAACTTGAAATTCGATTACAACAGTAGGTATCACTCAAAATGGACAAAGAAGATTTTCAAGGATGGTCCAGTGTTAGGCCTCTACCACACTCAATCATAAGGTTATGGTTTGAAAACGGAACATGCAGAACGCATTGCAATATGACATAACGTTTATTACGCTATTTTTGTTAAGTATATAATTTAATTTGCTAAAAAATCTTTAATCAAGAATATTCACAGAGTTCAGAAAACTAATTTTGACTGTCAATGTCTCGTTGGTTTACTTTAAAATGACTAGATCAGATAACAATTGTTGAAATTATGTGAACTGTTGCAAAATATTCAGTTTAAATTGTCTCTATCCGCTCAATCATAAGGTTATGGTTTGAAAACGGAACATGCAGAACGCATTGCAATATGACATAACGTTTATTACGCTATTTTTGTTAAGTATACCTTAATTTGCTAAAAAATCTTTAATCAAGAATATTCACAGAGTTCAGAAAACTAATTTTGACTGTCAATGTCTCGTTGGTTTACTTTAAAATGACTAGATCAGATAACAATTGTTGAAATTATGTGAACTGTTGCAAAATATTCAGTTTAAATTGTCTCTATCCGCTCAAAAATATTTTGTTTATGAGCCAGAGTTAACATGTATTTGAAATCCAAATGTATTGATATAAAACTTATTTTACATTGTTACAGTCCTTATACAGTTGTGTATACAAAACAGATTAAACAATACTATCATTTGTATTTTGATTACGATTTAAGTATGATACACTGAACCACTTTCAATATTTCGAATATCAAAATGGCACGTTATTAAGATAACCAACTCCTATCTTGAATATCGATTGAAATCTAAAAGTATTAATGACGAGAGATACATATCATTAACGTGTCAATGTTTTAAAAAAACTCCAACTTTCCTAACTAAACATTTCTAACAACAGAATTAAGTGTTTAGAGGTCATCAAGAATCTCTGTAATATAGTTCATCGAACAGATCCACGTTGCTTATGCTTCTCTTGCAAATTACACTTGTGGAAAGAATTGATTTCAGTTGTTAAGATATTTCTCATTTTCAATGAGTGAAATTCATTACTACGTTGTCACTGCAGGCACATCTTGCAGGACAAACACTTCATTATCATTATTAGTATTCTTTCACAAATCATTACTTCGGCACTTCGGCAGATGGTTTTATTTCGCTACATCTCTGATTATGTTGTATTCAATAGGGTAAAATTGATCAAACAGCCTCTAAATTATTTCCTTCAATACAATTGCGTCAATATTTTTATGAAAGCATTTCAAAACATCCCATCGTGTATCAGATCAATAAGGCAACTACAGTACAAATCAGAAAATGAAAATGTGCTTTTAGTGTTTTATAACTTTTAAGGAACACCAAACATGGTATAGGTTGCGAGTGTTGATGCTTTTTAAATTTGAAGTGATGTTAGAGGAAGAGTTCGTAATTATTTTGGCAAGGAAAGACATCTAAAAATCGCAAAAAGGTGCCATCTGTCCATTTTTTAAGTAAATAATGGCATAATAAACTGTCGAAAAGCCATTCAATATAATGCACATACGAAGAGCATAATGCAACAATATTATGAACATTGTAAAGCATCAGCATTATGCGAGACTTTTGTTTTGAGCTAGATTATTGAGTATAATACTGTTTGTTGATGTAAGTTGCTGAATTGAGCTTTAGAACTATATGATGAGATCTGTTATTATGGTATGGACATTTAAGGCAAAATTCGATTTCAACAGTAGGTATCACTCAGAATGGACAAATAAGATTTTCAAGGATGGTCAAGTTTTAGGCATCTACCATACTCAATCTGAAGGTTATGGTTTGAAAATGGAACATGCAGAACACAGTGCAATATGATATAACGTTTATTACGCTAATTAAAGTTTTTAAACATACCTTAATTTTCTTGAACATCTTTAATCTAGCATATTCACAGATTTCAGAAAACTAATTTTGACTGTCAATGTCAATACACCTCTGTTTCAATTAAAAAGGAAATAGTTTACATTGTCAACACTTTGATCAATCCACAACTTTCCAAAGCCGTTTGCAAATTATGAATTTCTTAGTTTTAGTGCCAAACGATCAATATTTTTTTCAGGTTGATTAAATCTATACTTTTAATTTTGTTGTCCCTTTGACTTGTACATGTAATCCAATACTTCGTTTTTTTGTTATAGTTATGGACATTTAAGGCAAACTTTAAATTCGATTACAACAGTAGGTATCACTCAAAATGGACAAAGAAGATTTTCAAGGATGGTCCAGTGTTAGGCCTCTACCACACTCAATCATAAGGTTATGGTTTGAAAACGGAACATGCAGAACGCATTGCAATATGACATAACGTTTATTATGCTATTTTTGTTAAGTATACCTTAATTTGCTAAAAAATCTTTAATCAAGAATATTCACAGAGTTCAGAAAACTAATTTTGACTGTCAATGTCTCGTTGGTTTACTTTAAAATGACTAGATCAGTTAACAATTGTTGAAATTATGTGAACTGTTGCAAAATATTCAGTTTAAATTGTCTCTATCCGCTCAAAAATATTTTGTTTATGAGCCAGAGTTAACATGTATTTGAAATCCAAATGTATTGATATAAAACTTATTTTACATTGTTACAGTCCTTATACAGTTGTGTATACAAAACAGATTAAACAATACTATCATTTGTATTTTGATTACGATTTAAGTATGATCCACTGAACCACTTTCAATATTTCGAATATCCAAATGGCACGTTATTAAGATAACCAACTCCTATCTTGAATATCGATTGAAATCTAAAAGTATTAATGAAGAGAGATACATATCATTAACGTGTCAATGTTTTAAAAAAACTCCAACTTTCCTAACTAAACATTTCTAACAACAGAATTAAGTGTTTAGAGGTCATCAAGAATCTCTGTAATATAGTTCATCGAACAGATCCACGTTGCTTATGCTTCTCTTGCAAATTACACTTGTGGAAAGAATTGGTTTCAGTTGTTAAGATATTTCTCATTTTCAATGAGTGAAATTCATTACTACGTTGTCACTGCAGGCACATCTTGCAGGACAAACACTTCATTATCATTATTAGTATTCTTTCACAAATCATTACTTCGGCACTTCGGCAGATGGTTTGATTTCGCTACATCTCTGATTGTGTTGTATTCAATAGGGTAAAATTGATCAAACAGCCTCTAAATTATTTCCTTCAATACAATTGCGTCAATATTTTTATGAAAGCATTTCAAAACATCCCATCATGTATCAGATCGATAAGGGAACTACAGAACAAATAAAGAAAATAAAATTGAAAAGTCTCTCAATTCTTCAATATAATTGCTTCAATAACCTTTTATGAAAGCATTTCAAACCTTCCATCATATGAGATCGATAAGGGAACTACAGCACAAAAAAAATGGAAATGTGCTTTTAGTGCTTTATAACTTTTAAGGAACACCAAACATGGTATAGGTTGCGAGTGTTGATGCTTTTTAAATTTGAAGTGATGTTAGAGGAAGAGTTCGTAATTATTTTGGCAAGGCAAGACATCTAAAAATCGCAAAAAGGTTACACAATATGAAATCAAATATCACACTTCAATGGCAGAAAATGGAAACCTCATTTATCAAAATTAGATAGGATTCGAAATATCACTATTTCAAATTACTTTACTCTAATTGAGCCCAATCAAATTCTATAAACACTGTTGTTAGAACCACTACGCTGTTGATTGATGTAATTTGATTTAAGGATATTAGAATATTGATACCGTTTCACATCGAGATACAATGCTTGTTTCCATCATGCTTTCCTAATGCTTAATAAGGGCATCAGATATAATTAACTCAATCAATATTAAATCTTGCATACATTTATCTTTTGATAGTGTATCTTAGAAGCTTTACGAGTATTGCACAGTACCAAGTATATGGAGCACACAGGTTTTGCATCATAAAAACTACCAATCTATGTTGATAACTTGGAACACACGCATATATATTTCCATTCTGTTTGTAAAAGTACTTGAATCGAAATTTTGCTCTCTGCCTTGTGAATAAAATCACCTATGCAGTGAAATATTTGACCTTAGCTTTAGCAGCAAATTGAATGATATCTATTTGTACAATGAGAAGGTATAAATTACTTTTGGATATTTGGATATTTTCTTTGACAAAATTCAACTATTTGCATGTATCTAATTATGAATATACCTTTATACATTAGACACTGTCGGACGTTTCTCGTTATCATTTTAGAGGGCTTTTAACTCATTAGATTATCATGCCATTGTACGCAGTCATTGCTACCTGTGAAAATGTTTTTACACAGCACTTCATGTTAATATATATTATACATCCCTGCTTAAATAAACAGTGTGTGTTCGTTATGTATACTGTTATAACAATAAACGTTAAGAGGTTTGTATTCTCAGTACAAGTATTTACAGTAACTAAATACAGTAATCATATTTTAAATTGCAATAATTCACTTATTTAAATATGTTATTAAAGTGAATCTCAAATACGTTTATTGTGTTTGTACATGTTTATTGTCGAAAATGATGAGACTTCAATTGAATTGGTATAACAATGTTCAAGTTACACTTTGACTTGTTATTTGATTTTCATGACACTATCTAGTTCTAATTCCGTATTTTAATGTCACCATCTGTAAACACTCTAAATAATATCATAGTTGATGTCTGTTTTTATGTAATTACAATTGTATCTTGAAATGACGAAGTTTCTGTCTATGAAGTAGGAAATATGCTAGATATACTTCTTCCTCTATTCTTAAATCAGATATTGCCTCTGGGGAAAAAGGAAGACAATACTGTTCACATATTGAATAGTATAATTTATTTGTATCAAGTAGGTTATATTATTGCTCCTGAACCATGGGGACTAAAAGTTCTTTCCTCATTAGCTTTAACCAAAAAAACTGTCTCGCTTTACTTGGCAGTTTTTTGCTAATAAAGTTAATGAGAAATGTTTTTAACCACCATAATCCAGGACCCCTAACATAAAATTAAAATCAATATACTCCTTACAAAAAAATAATCAAAATGTGAAAGTTGCACCAAAAGCATTTATATTCATTTTGCTTGTTTTAATTATGGTTGTGTTCATCCAACACTATCAATTTTCTAAATTAGGGTTATTTATCCTTTATATATCCCTGTCATCATTATTTCTGGCTACCTAGAATGGGAAATATTTTGATGAAAATACATTCATGTTGGGTTTTTTTGTCAGGAGAATAGATTGCAGAGAGATTTGATTCAGCTTTAGAAAATGAAAACAACCCTTGAACTGTGGTTGGCGGGTTCACATGCATGGATAAAATGATCTCCAATAAATATTGTAATATGGACAAAGACTATTGTTGACTCAACAATCATTAGTGGTAATTAGTCAAATGCAACGAATCATAACAATCGGTTTGCTCTTGTAACGTTTTGACACAAAAATTCATTCCTTCCATTGTGGTCAATATGAGTCAAAGTCGTCCTATGGCCGAATACGGCCGAAATATTAGTTACATTCAGATCAGATAGAAATAGAACGGTAGATATTGAGAAACCAACGATATCTGTAAAAATCACAGCTTAGTACATGACTAGAATTTAAACACTTTGTGTAAAGTCTCTCTCGCAAAATGTCTTTACTCAATCGCCATCGGTTTCTCAAATCTGTGCTACACCACAGAGAGGAAACCGCCATTGAGAAGAAAAATTAAGTGGTCGTTAAGATGTCAGATTTGTATCCTCCATGTCACTTGATATGTTTTATTTTGAAACTTGTATTCCTTGGAACTAGGCCGTTTTTTAATCAGACTGCAAAGCTTTGTGAAATGTCAAATACCACATTCATCTCGGATAGGATAAATGGTTTTTAGTACTTATTTAACAGATTCTGATGCTTTGGATTAGAATTTCAGAAAATGTTAACAGGAGTTTAATCAAAGTTTTGCTACGCCAACCCAATGCTAATAGTGTTCCAAAATGAGGTCGCACATGATTTTGACTGCTCACTGTAGATGATCTTTAAGCAGGTCACTTGCTCTCCATATCCCTTATTGCACTGGATAATAGACATATAATTAAACAATATTTTCTGTCCTGCATTTCTGTGATCTTTCTCTGTAGTAGTTTGTGGTATATTTCCGTAATGTAATTTATTTGATTAGGTTCAACAAACATGTATAATCAGAACGGCCACGACACCAAACTGTCTATCTCGGTATACCATGGGTGACAGGTGGCGCTGCTCGGTATGGACAGGTATCATTACAGCTATCCTTCCATTGTGTTCAATATGAGTCAAAGTCGTTCGATGGCTGAATATGGCCGAAATATTAGTTACATTCAGATCAGAAAGAAATAGAACCGTAGACCATGCCTTGAATTTTTGCTACTGTTGATATTGAGAAAAAAATCTGAACAAATCACAGTTAATGACTAGAATTTCGACACTTTGTGTAAAGTCTCTCTCACAAAATGTCTTTACTCAATCGCCATCGGTTTCTCAAATCTGTGCTACACCACAGAGAGGAAACCGTCATTGAGAAGAAAAATTAAGAGGTCGTTAAGATGTCAGATTTGTATGCTCTCCAAGCATTATTGATTAAAAGTCAGTTACTTGCTACTAATGTTCCTACTTGCGCACAACATTTCATTTCATTTATAGGTTAAATGTGTTGCAAAGGGTGTCAAATATTAACTTGAAAAAGATGTTTTAGTTTAAGAGGCTTTAGGAAAGAGTCGACTGATATTGGTTTTCTTCTAGGCTTCGTGTTCCTTCTATCTAACGCATTTCAATGTAAGTCGCACATTTGCAACTCTTGTATTATCTTCATAGATAGTTACTTATCTTTTTCAAATGTACATTTGGTCATTCAAAACTACAAAATCGTACAGTGATATGTTTATTATGTCAAATCAAAAACATACTTTACAATGTAAGACACAATACATAAATATATCTGAAAAGAGTCATAGGACACATATATATATAAGAAATAGCGATTGAGGAAAAGGAGGAATTTTTATAAATGATTGTCAATCCTTTTCATATACGACGCAGAAAAATTAGAAAAGGCAATATATATTTTTTTAAATACATGTATATAACAACAACTCCTGCCTTAGAATCAACAATAATTTTTTTCTTTCCCAGAAGACGGCTATCAGTATACTATTTGATCATAGTCGACACACATAATACTAACACATCTATCAGAAAACTCATTTGGAGGTTTTGACAACCTGACAATGTGGCGTCTGTGAGTCCTATAGACAATTACTTTAAGAGATGGGATAACAATGTTTCTTTAAAGTATTGATTTTTGTTTCAAGTTCATGTTATATCATGTTGGATCATAGTCGTGGCCATCCCTAGTCCTCCTTACGAAGCAAAACGTTGAAATTCTTCATTGGAAGCTCCCGTCCTTATAGCAAAAAAGTACACGAATAGCTTGTCATTTATGCCATATTATCTGTATTTGGAAAAAATCGGAATACAAATATTAAAACTGAAAATATATAAATATTTAATGGAATATTATGATTTATTTATACAACCCCACTGAAAGAATACTGTCATTTCATTCAGTTTTTAAAGTTAAGGTAAACAATTAGGTGTATCATACATACCAATGGCAAATTCGGACATTTTGACTCTAATCAATATATGTAACAACTATTGTTCATGATGGAATGAATTATTTAGTCAAATCACATTCAGCAAAAACCGGTTTACAGACAAATTCCTTATGTGACTTGACGTATGAAGTAAAAGCACTAATTTTTTTATATGGTGTCTCTGTAACCTAGAACTCTTGAATATGTCAGTTTGACAAGTCTTTGTTCAAACCTTTCTTTTGATAGAAGAGTGACTGTAGTTGATCATTAGTGATAATGTAAATTTCATGTTTGAAGGAACATGGAACCTTGGAAATGTTATAGTGTAAAAGCTTTTAGCCTCACTTGGAATGCATTATATTAACACAGACAGACACTTCGGCTTCCTGGTCAGTCCTTCAATATCAGAAACAAAATCATTAATATTACTTACCATTATCCAATTCCATACTGAATCTAACTTAGTTTTGTAGACGAGTGATAACAAAACCACGAAGAGGTGGTTAAATAGCTAATGTTTATGCTGACAATTCTATTATTGCATGAAGACAGTTTTTTGCAGTGTTTAAACACTGTTCGCGTGTGATATGATAACTATGTTTAATGACAGATTTATAACCTGAGAAGTTTGACATGGAAATAGCATGATGGTATTTAAATCACTGTAACCGCAGACACGTTTAACAATATGGTCAAAAATGGTTTCGACGTTTCAAGCACTTAAATTCGTCTTGTACATAGAAACAAAACCAAAAGTCAACCCTATCACATGCGTCTGGATTATGTTTGCTGCTATTTATTCTGATGTTGATTGTGCTAAAAAGCATACTTGATCATTGATTTCTACAAAAGGTGTTTGTTTAATTGGTCTAGACATCCATCGTTAGAGATGTCAATCGAAATCAGGTGTAACACTCTAATCCTGATGTTCGTGCTTGGGAAGTGTTATATCATAAATGGGAGATTGGCAATTTGGTTTGACGACATCAGAAAATAGGATCAATAACGGAACACAATGTATGACTGATAAGGTATTCCAGTACAGTTCAGTGGTACATTCACTACCATGTTTATGTACGTTCCTCTTTCTACATACCTCTAATGATATTATCATGGTTAGTTACATCGCCAAATTTAGAAAATGTGCGACAACACAAATATAATGCGCAACTGACCAATCCTACCTAAAAAATCCGATGCAAGTGATGATTAATATTGAATTCACTATATTAAACTATCAAATATCAATATTATACTAATATGTCACACAATATATTCATTATACCTTTTTATTTTTTTCACTGCACACATCAACCCAAATGGGAGTTTTTATGTTGAAGTAAGACAAAATGACGCCTAGAGATGAAAGGATATTCTTCTTTGTTTAACTTCACATAGTGATTCCACAATAAAGAAAAGTGAAGAATTAGGTTGTGTGCTTGTTTAAAGATAAGTTTTTTTAACATCAAAATGATTCATTGATAGAATTCTAAAACAAAACACCAATACATTGACACAAGTCTTTAAAGAATTTTCAGTAAAAGTCTGATTTCAGTTTCTAATAACTGTAGTTTCACTTCCTCAAAACATCAATACTTTTCTTTTAAACGTCAGTTTTAATCTTTTAAGAAAAACTTCTGCAAGCTTTACTGCCAAAAATATAAAAATGACACATATCAAACTAAAAGGAAATTAAATGAATTTTTTTAATTATCGAGTGAATTAAAATCTAATAAACCGGGAATGCTTTGAAGGAATGACAATTTATCGATCAAACAATAAACAGTCAAGCACATGTGACAGAGATTGATGTCAATATTGAGCTTCACCTGCCAGATTGATATTTACTCGAACTTTTTGTTGCATGGTTTTTGTTTCATACACCCGGGAGGATTCATTATTTCCAAATGAGTCCGTCTTTTTGTAATAAAAATGTCAATCTATTTGTGGATAAAGGAAAATGTGATGCATTTGGAACTAAATATGTATTAATCAGCCAGTGCAAATCACTACTTGGTGGATGACGGTATTAATGGTGTCACATTCTGATGCATAAAGTTGATTCAGCCTCGAATACTGACTGCTGTGTATTTTGTCATAATGTCATTTGGAAATTACGGTGAATTAAAGCCGTTTTAATGATGTACAGTTTCTTAACGTTCTCACAGTTTGTATGAACATTACGAAAACGGAAAGCCTGGAAAAAGGAAGATAAGGCTTGTATACGGGCATACCATGGAATGACAATGAAATTAGGTTTTCCGCAAAACATTTTGTCATGTTCATCCCATTTAAGAATCGAAATATAACATTGCGGAATGGGAACAACGATATATAATGTAACATATCAATAACAAAACTTGTACAACTTTGAGACTTCCATACTGGAACTTTCTCTTTGTTTGGCTCCACTCGCATATGGTTTCTTTAGGTAGCGTTGTAGAGCGACTGCTCTATTAACAAGGATAAAGGGAGTGGCCTGTTTCTGCCCTTAAAATGGAAAATGCCATGATGATAGTACACCTCACTTGTCCTCATCCAGTAACTCACAAGATTCAGACTCGTTGAAGATGTGTGGATCTGGCATATACCCTATGTCACTTGAACTTGATTTGGATTTTAGAAAAAAGAAAGATTACAATATGTCTCATACAAACTTGGATTACGCAAAACAAAGATCATGTGGACCTTGAATATTCTACAATATGATTCAGACAAACTTTGAGTATGTACTTTATAGCGGATATAGTCTGAACCTTGCATTACTGTCTTTTACATAATGTCTTTCTGATGTTACATAAGGTGACATGTGAGACCTTCAGAGCTTACGATAGATTTCATATATTTGTGGATTCTGCACTTTTTCATAACAAGTATTAATAATTTACTGATATTCTTTTTAAAATTAGTGTACCCTACATATGAATGAAGCTTTGAGCCAGAATTATCTTTATTTGTTGAATTCCTGGAAGTCTCTCCAAGTAATCTTTTAAAGCATTTGATGTGCTTCGTCTACTCAGGATCACACGGACTTCAACTCATAAAACCTGGCAACTGAAGCCATTGCTTTGATGAAGCCTCGGGATTTCTTGAAATTCTTCTGAACCAAGCTCATCTCGTCAACATTTCTGTTTGTAGTTAAAACAAATTTGCCCATAGGCTATTTGACAAAAGTGTATTAATGAGAATTACAAGGGAAGACTTCATTTGTTGGTTTTCAAATCATAAGATTAAAAACCGTAAAAGGATTTGACTTTACTTGAGGATAGATCGATGTGTCTCTTCTGTATGAAATTAAGTTTGTACCCGTCAGTTTTGCCAAAAGTAAATTGGAATCTGAAAAATATTTGAATATAGTTCAAATTTAAGGAAAAAACACTACCTCTAACAATATCTAAGATAGAAGAAATAAGCTGTTTAATTAGAGAAGGTTTTTTAAGAAACATTGATTTTCTGTAACTAAAGTGAGAATCCTGATCTGTCCAAATATCATCAGAACTCCTGCAATCTACGTTCAAGCAATGGCCGCAAGTGATTGATTAATGGTCAGCAACTCCCTGTGGACCTTAGAAAAGAAAGTATTTTGACATGAAAAGGTATTATATTATTATAAATAAATATAACACTAAATAATAGCATATGGCTTTTAAGGAAATGTCTTAACATTCCCATGGTTCAAGAGGATAAATATAAAGAATACTGGTATTGCCAATCATTCAATCATATTTATGATTTCCAACTCTGAACGTACATTAATGAGAGAGAAAGTTTATTTTTGTTTAGAGGCCACCTGTCGCTTATAGGTGTAATTCAATTACATAATAAGGTGTCAACTGCCATAAAATATTATGCACAGACGAGGAGCATAATGCAGTTTTATTATGGATGTTGTGAGGCATCAGAATTATGCAAGATGTTTGCTACAATTCTATTGAACTAGAAAGTTAGGTACACTACTTTTTGTTTATGTAAGTTGCTCAGTTGAGATTTATTAGAGTTATTAGATTGAAAAACATAATAGTACTATTTTATGACATATGTTCCAGGGTTGCTATAAAACTGAAAATAAGGCAAAGATGCAATTCAAATTCAAAAAAATATAACAAAGAATGGTCAAAGACTATCAAATTTTTTTACAAAAATATATCTTTCTTTGCTTGAACATCTTTTAATCGTAAAACTATTCACTGTCTTTAGAAAACCATATTTGAACGTCGATATCAATACACCTCTGTTCAAATCAAACAGGAAAATTTTGACATTGTCAACACGCTGATCAATCAACACCTTTCCGAAGCCGTTTGGAAATAATAAATTTCTAACTGTTAGTGCCCGACAATCAATATTTTTCAGCGTGATTTAATCTATACTTACAATATCGTTTTCCCTTTGACTTGAACATCCTATCCAATGATTTGGTATTTTGTTATAGTTTTATACTAAGTTTACAATCTAATTAATTACCAAGTTCACCACGAGCTACTATATTCGGTGGGGTAAGCGAAAGCCTTAATATTAGCTTACAAATTTATCATGAACATGAAGAATATTTGGTGAGGTATGACTTCTTCTTCATGTAGCAACTTCGGTATGAATTTTATGACAATGTTATACAGCAAGACCCTCAATGGAAGATTGTAGAAATTATTAATCAATGATCGGGTGAGGGACAAAACTTTCCATACCTGTTCCTGTTTGATTAGTGTTTAAAAAAAGACCGAGTAAAACTATCAGTATCACATAAGGGACCGGTCATTTATTACAGGGGGGGGGGGGGGGGGGGGGGGTGGGCCGGGGGTTTTCAGGGGAGGGTCATAAAAAAATAGACAGCCTTTAGGGGAGGGTCATGAAAAAAATTACAAGAGTTTGGGGAGGGTCATTTTATAATAGACAAGAATAATACCATCTTTCTTTGAAAACATTAAAGATGCGGTAAAATGTCATTACAAAGCTTTTTGGGGGGTAAAGTTCAAAATATTTTTCATTTTGAGTAGTTCAGGATTAAAATTCCAAAATAAGACTTCCCTTAAAACGGTTTATATAAGCCACACGACTTCTAACCCATGTTCATAGAACAGCTGAACTGAACTGATAGCTTTATGAGGACAGACAATTTATATGTTTAAGGCTTTTGTTATTGATTGTTGTATCTTGAAAAGATATCTAGATGCATTGTCAACCCTGAATAAGAATATTGTTGTAAAAGAACCAGTTATATAATTTATCACAATGATTATGTTAGTCTTTTTCTGAGAGTGACACTTTTTATGATATTATACAAATTTATGAAACCTATAACTTGATCAATATTCATAAATCTTCAATATTGGTCAGTTGATATATATCCTAGCAACTATTTCAAACTTATTATGAAGCAGAGAAAATATAAATTTAAAATGAATTCCAATGTTGATTCTTGAACTACCGATAAAAGGAACATTTTCTGTTTTATGCAGCAATCGTATTGTCCGTATATGTGTTAGTATCCTATTTACCTGTTAATATCATAGTTGAGATGCTTCTTTTTCATATATGATGAAAGCTATCAACATTATCTTTATGAGTTATAAATGTGCCTTCTTACCTTCATACAGAGTCAACTTCTTGCTTCAATTCTCAGGATTTTGTTATGAAGTGAATTGTCTAACTCAAACTCATTAAACTTATCATATTCAAATGTAATAAAACCTGACATTTGTAATCACTTTGATCCATATATCCCTTGTATGTTTTTGCTGTAAACCTTTGTAATCTTATGACATATTGAACCTATTTTGTAGCAAAAATTACAGGAGTTGTTGAAGGTGCATGGTTATGTTTTGTGTATGGTGAAATTTCATTTTGCTCAGTTTTGGGATTTTGGAAAGGAAAATCTTTGACATGTTTATCAAATATCACATACATTTATCAGCCCTTTGGGTACAAAAGCTTATATCTTATGAATTTATCATATCATACAACCTTTTGGCATGAAAAAAAGTTTTATATATATTATTAAGTCTTATATTGATAGTTTGATATTGATAGATTTTCCCTTGTGATATTTAGGTCTAGTATTCTCGTTTAGATTTTAAAGTTATCTAATGTACCCCTGACTAATCAATTCTCAATTCTTATCTTAGAGACAATGCATTCTAGCATATAAATAAGGAAATATTCATGTCAACCTTCTATCAAATCTATCAATGAAAATGTATTATTTTGTCTTAACTAAAAACCAATGTCCATTATTTTGACAGTGAGTCGAGTCTATGAGGAAGTCATTTTGTCCCAGGCATATTTCCCAAATTATACATTTATATACTGATAATCATAGCTTAATGTGTATAATATAACATTCAATTCATTATTATCTAAAGTGCTAGTGAAAATTGGTTAAAGTAGACCCTAATATAAATGTCTGAAGTCACAATTTATGACATTTTGAGGATATGAATTAGGGGAGGGTCATGAAAAAAAATACACATAAATGGGGAGGGTCGCCCAAAAAAATTACATTGAGTTGGGGAGGGTCATATTTTTATGTTCAAGCTCAGGTGAAAAACCCCCGGCCCACCCCCCCCCCCCCCCCCTGAATAAATGACCGGTCCCTTAAAGGGGCAGGAGTACGTTTTTTGGAAAACTTTATATTTTATATGTTTTTACTGATAATTGCTTGTTAATGCTAAATGTATCATTATGATAGTGTCAAACTCTCATTACTCAAACTAATCATCCATAGTCAGAGAAAAAATCATAAAGTCCATTGGCAGCCATTTTTGTGGGAACACCTTTAATTCATTTTGTGTAAGTAAAATAAATCAGATGGCTGAACATTACATTATATATTTGAGTTAGTAATGCTTCATTTAGATTAAATACATTGCCTTTCAATTTGAACAATTCATTTTCATGACATCACCCTATATTCTCCCTAAAACGTGCTACTTTCCCTTTAATGGTTTTTATCAACGCATTATTGATATTTCATCTTATCATGACTTGATTGGATAACAAATTGTTGAAATGATGTGAAAAGTTACAACAAATCCAATAAAATATGTCTTGAATTGCTCAAAAATACTTTCTATTAGCCAGAATTAACATGTATATGCAACCCAAATTTATTGGTAATTAGAATATAATACATTTTCTACATTGTTACAGTCCTTATAAACTGATGTATACTAAACAGATTATACTATTTTAGAACTGAACATTTGTCTTTGATAATGGTTTTAATATGATATTTTTATATAAACGGAACCACTTTCATCATTTCGAATATACAAATGGCACTTAATTTAGATAACTTATTTCTATCTTGAATATTGATGTCAATGTTTTAAAAAAACTCTAACTTTCCTAACTAAAAATTTCTAACGACAGAATTAATAGTTTAGAGCTCATCAGGAATCTCTGTAATATATATTGAATGTCATCGAATTATGATCCTTGTTAGTTATGCTTCTCTTGAAAATGACAGAAAGAACTGATTACAGTTGTTAAGATATATTATAAGTGAAATTCATTACTACTTGTCATTGCAGGCAAACCTTGCAGGACACACACTTCATTATTATTATTAATATTGTTTTACAAATCATTACTTTGGCACTTAGGAAAGAAGGGTTGACTTTGCTGCATCTTTGATTATGTTGTATTCAATAGAGTAAAATTGATCAAACAGCCACTAAATTATTTCCTTCAAAACAATTGCCTGAATATTTTTATGAAAGCATTTCAAAACATCCCATCATGTATCAGATCGATAATAAAACTACAGAACAAATAAAGAAAATGAAATGTGCTTAACATTTATTGTGTTTTAACAATTTAGAGGAACATCGAACATGGTATATGTTGTGAGTGTTTTCAAATTTTAAGTTATTTTTAAGGAAGTGTTTGTAATAATGTTTGCAAGGAAAGAGATCTAAAAATCGCAAAATTGTTACACAATATGAAAATATATAATACTTCAATTGCTGAAACTCCAAACCACATTTATCAAAATTGGATAGGATTCGAAATTCCACTTATGTCGTACTATTTCAATTTACTTAATGAAACTCTAATTGAGCCTGATTGAATTCTATAAGTACTGTTGTTAGACTAACAACGCTGTTGATTGAGCTAATTTGATATAAGGATATTAGGATATTGATACCGTTTTACAACGAGATACAATGCTTGGTTCATGATGCTTTCCTAATGCTAAATAAGGGCATCTGATATAATTAACTGAAATAATATTAAGTGTACTGCATACATTTATCTTGGGATGGTGTATCTTAGAATCTTTACGATTATTGCCGTAAAAAGTAGAAGAAAATGTAAATGAAGTACATGGATATATTATATGTGGGTGTACACAGTACACAGTTTATGGAGTACACAGGTTTTGCATTCATATATATATACAGAACGTCATACGTGTGCATTTTGGTCGTTTGTATTGAACAAGAAGATGCCATGGACGCGGAGGAACAACGAGTTAAAAGAACGAGTTGTTTCTCTGCGTCCATGACATCTTCGAGTCTAAATTCTAAATATGTAAACACTCTTATCAATCTCATTGCATGGTGTTAGTTTTTATGTAATTACAATTATATATGGATCTTTGGATCTTGCAATGACGACATTGATGTCTTTGAAATAAGAATTATTCTAGATATTCCTCTTCTTCTATTCTTAAAACAGATATTGCCTCTGAGGGAAAAGACAGAAAGTAATGTTCACACACTGAATAGTATAATTTATTTGTTTCATGAAAATCAACGTTTTTCTTTCTCAAAAACCATTGTCAAACCAAATGCTGAATATCATTACTGTTGCAGCTAATATAGATACAGTTTTTAGAACTGCAATTGAATAAATCATATATTTATTAACATACATTTGACTGGATACAATGCTTAATTAAAATAGTTTACCAATGATGGCCTTGCTCCAGTTGGTGTTCACAGGTGTGACTTCAATGCATATTCCTGTTAATATCAATTATGAGTAAGTTTGATATTAGCCCTGAAGTATCCTGCAACATTTGAATAATACTTCAATCAATACCAAGTCTAGACACACTGGACAAACATCTTCTGTTGGAATGGACATGGGGTATCATGATGTATGATACATGAAGAGTGCATTATCACTGACACCAACTCATGTCAATTTCTATCAATACAAAGTAACGTTCCTATTGCACTCAACAAACGTTTGTCAGAGCATATTTCCAATGCTAGTTGATAATGGGTATATTTTCCACTTATTAGACAACTTTCCGTTGCCAAATGTGTTTACTTGATGCACTTCGTTTTACATAAAACCAAGAAATATGTTTCAATGTGACTTGGTTTTGCTGTGTGTGATTTGCTTTTAAGATTCATTTCGGACATTGCCTACCTTTGATAAATGGAAATCGATCTTTGTTAGACTGTCTGCGTTGGTAAATTTGGTAATGCATATGAGGTTAGTATCCTATGCCCTTAAAGAAACGCAGAGTCAGTATTTATTCAAGTTTTTCTTTCAGATGAACAGCATCGTGCATTAATCCGGTTGCCAATGATGAACGCTCTATCCAACAGTAAATCCATTACTGTTGCAAAATGTTACACACAAGCAAGTACGCTGTGAAAAACGAGACAATAAAGTATATAAATAGACAAATAAGTAGCACTAGTAATAAATAGCACATGCATATTTCACGCAATATTTGGTAAAAATACTTGGAGGTGGTACCGGAAACTGACAATTGTAATGTGGAGGAAATTATGTCTAGACGTGACATGTCATGCATGAAATAATTATGCTCAATTGAAATTTTCATGGGTCAAATATGAAAACCTTAATGTGTCAGGAGACATTCTAGGAAAACGTCAAGTGTGATTTAAACTTGACGTGGAAGTTAAATATCTATGGAGGAACTCACGTTGTGAGGCAATACAAGTGTTTTCAAACAAAACCCCTGCCCAAATCTTGTTGCCTAAATAGGCAGTAGCACGTCTTTTTGGTATGAATATAAGGTGATGTCAGGAACATGAAAAGTATTTGTTCCAATTAAAAGACAATGTATTTAAACTAGCTAAATGAAACCGTAATAAATCAAATATGTAATGTAAAAAAATGAATTAAAGTTGTTCACACAAAATTGACCAATGAATTTTATGTGAATCTTCATAATTTATTTTCTGACTTAGGATGATTGGTTTGATGTGGATTGTGATTTTGGACACTATCAAAATAATACATGTAGCATTTTACTTACAACTATCACTGCAAAAATTAAAATACAAAATGTTGACAAATTTACTTTGCCCTTTGAACATATAGCATGTTGAACACAATCCTTGATATTGAGTAATTTAAAAGAAGTTTGATTTGAATGAAAATATAGTGAAACAAAACATTACGATCAAGACGAAATTGTGACACACAGTGTTAAGATTTTATCAATATCTGTGATAGGCAAAAAAATCAAGAATGAAGAAAAACGGAGTGTTCCATTATTGAAGTCAGTTTCTCTTAACTCCCCGTCATCATCTAATGTAATTCAACAAACCCTCTTACTTCCAGTGTACATGCACTTCTTGAAATCTACAATAATGACATTTCACTGACAGCTGAAGGACAAATCGCCTTTCGTAAAAGGATTAAATAAATAACAAACTGAAAATGTTTTAGGAGTATTAGAAAATAGAATGTCGGCATTTCCCTTGTTTTAATTCAGACACATCGTAACACTTTTTAAATATCTTTTTAGAGTCTGTAGATCTAAACCAGTAGTTGCCCCAGAATTTAAAGTCCATATCGTTATTATCATTGTTGCACTTAACTACAATGAGAACTTATGAAGTTGTGCTGAATCTAATACAAGATGTTATATAAAGATAAGTAATTTTTAGAACACGTCCCTACAATCAAGTAAAACATACATAAACCAAATATCAAAAAGACAAATCCAATAGGATCAATGTTTGTCTTTTAGTGTAAGTTTTTAACTAAATCTTTATTGGTATATGGGGGATTAGCGTTAGCATGAATATCATCTCTACCTAATAAGATACATACACATTGTCACTGTGCATTGCAAACAATCTCTGACATATACTCCTTACCAAATAAATTTGTAGAACAAGCATTTTGTTGCTTTTGCATGTTTTAAGGATGGTTGTGTTCATCCACCGTTATCAATTTTCTAAATTAGGGTTGTTTATATTTGATATATCTCTGACATCATTACTTATGGCTACCTAGAATGAAAAATATTTTGATGAATAATATTCTTGTTGCTCATTTTTTGTGAGGAGAACAGATTCGTTTTATTCCATTGCAGGGCGATTTGGGTTCAATATCTAGTCGTGTCATACCATAAAGGTATATGGGAGCTTGCCATTCAGCTTTGAAAAAAGTCAAAACAACCATTGAACTGTGGGGGTGGTATCAAATGGTTAAAATGAATCACCAATACAAATAAAAATATAGACAATGAATATTTATTATTATATTTTTAACTCGACATATATAAGTAGTAATGGGATTTATCACCCAACTTCACAATGTACATGATCCTCGTTTAGTATGGACTATTGTAGTTATTTCTTGGCCTCAAGTACAAGACAAAACAATGTTGTAGACGTATGCTGAACAATCGGTTAGCTCTTGCATCATCTTGGGTACAAAAACTTCCTCCCTCCCCTCAGAAAAATAAAATGGTAGATCATTCCATGATTTGTTGCTACTGGTGCCATTAAAACGAAACAAACGATATCTGTTAACATCACAGCTTTAGTAAATGACTAGAATGTAATCACTTCATGTAAAGTCTCTCTCGAAAAATGTCTTCACTCAATGGCGATCGGTTTCTCAGATCTGTGCTACATCATGAGAAGAAACAGTCATTGACAAGAAATATGAAGTGGTCGTTAAGATGTCAGATTTGTATGCTCTCCAAGTATTATTGATTGAAAGTCAGTTACTTGCTACTAATGGTCCTACTTGCGACCAACATTTCACTACCATTTATAGGTTGAATGTGTTGCAAAGGGTTAACTTGAAAAAGATGTTTTAAGTTGAAGTTGAAGAGGCTTTAGGATAGAGTCGACTGATATTGGTTTTTTTCTAGCCTTCTTGTTCCTTCTATCTAATGCATTTCAATGATAGAACATTTGCAACTCTTGGATTATCTTCATAGAAAGTTATTCATCTTCTTCGACATTAAATTGAGATTTCTTTATAATTGCTAATTAAAAACTACAAGATCGTACAGTGATATGTTGATTATATCAAATCAAAAACATACTTTACAATGTAATACACAAAACAAAATTGTCATAAGACTCATATATATGTAAGGGACAGCGATTCAGGAAAAGGAGGATTTTTTTTATAAATGATTGTAAACCCTTTTCATATGTGACACAGGAAAATTAAAAAGGTCAATATAAAAAGTGTTTGAGATATATAACAATAACTCCTGCCTTAACATCAACAATACCTTTTTTCTTCCCCAGAAGATGGCTATCAGTATTGATTTGATCTTATTTGTATAGGTCGACACAAATGATACTATCACATCTGTCAGATAACTCATTTGGGTGTTTGACAACCTGACAATGTGGCGTCTGTGAGTCCTATAGTCAATTACTTTAAGAGATGGGATAATAATGTTGCTTTAAAATATTGAATTTTGTTGGATGGATCATATTCGTGGCCATCCCTAGTCCTCCTTACGAAGGAAAAAGTTGAAATTTTTCATTAAAAGCTCCTGTCCGTATAGCCACAGGAATCGCTTGTCATTTATGCCATATTATCTTTATTTGGAAAGCAATGGACATCGGAATGCAGATATAAACACAAGTATAAAAATATTTAATGGAATATTATGATTAATTTATACAACCCCACAGAAAACTACTGCCATTGCATTCAGTTTTTAAAGTTAAGGTAAACAATAAGGTGTATCATACATACTAATGGCAAACTCGGACTTTTCGACTCCAATCACTATATGTAACAACTATTGTTCGTGAGGGGAATGAATTTTTTAGTCAAATCACATTCAGCAAAAAACGGTTCACAGACAAATTCCTTATGTGACTTTATGTATAAAGTAAAAGCACGTTTTTAAGTTTTTATGTTGTCTCTGCAAGCTAGAACTCTTGAATATGTCAGTTTGATAAGTCTTTGTTCGATGCTTTCTTTTGATAGAAGAGTGACTCTAGTTGATAGATAGTGATAATGTAAATTTCATGTTTGAAGGAACCTGGAAAACCTTGGAAAAGTCTATAGTGTAAAAGTTATTAGCCTCATTTGGAATGCATTATATTAACACAGACATACACTTTGACTTCCTGGTCAGTCCTTCAATATCAGAAACAAAATCATTAATATTACTTACCATTATCCAATTCCATACTGTATCTAACTTAGGTTTGTAGATGAGTGATACAAAAACCACGAAGTGGTCGTTAAATATATAATGTTTATGCTGACAATTCTATTATTGCATGAAGACAGTGTTTTGCAGTGTTCAAACACTGTTCGCGTGTAATATGATAACTATGTTTAAAGACAGATTTATAACCTGAGAAGTAAGACATGGAAATCGCATAATGGTATTTAAATCACTGTAACCGCAGACATGTTTAACAATATGGTCATATATGATTTCGCCGTTTCAAGCACTTAAAGTTGTCTTGTACATAGAAACAAAACCAAAAGTAAACCCTCTCACATGCGCCTGGATTATGTTTGCTGCTATTTATTCTTATGTTGATTGTGCTAAAAAGCATGCTTGATCATTGATTACTACAAAAGGTGTTTGTTTAATTGGTCTAGACAGCCATCGATAGAGATGTCAATCAAAATCGGGCGTAACACTCTAATCCTGATGTCCGTGCTTGGGAAATGTTATATCATAAATAGGAGATTGGCAATTTGGTTAGACGATATCAGAAAATAGGATCAATAACGGTACACAATGTATGACTTATAAGGTATTTCAGTACAGTTCAGTGGTACATCACATACCAGACACAGATAAACTTCATTCTACAGATAATTGTATCACTTCAATTTAAACTTTATTAATTGTTAAAGAAATGTATTGAATCATTTGGACAGTTGAATAATATCAACCATAACTCAATTTGTTTTAGACACAGTATTGGTGTGACAAAGCAACACGCATCCAAATAAATGGGTTTTTGTGTACTTTTATTATTGTGTTTGTCTGCTACCTGTTTCGTTAGAAATAGACATTGTTTTACTTTCATTATCCGTTGAAAAAGAAACTATCAAATCAATAATGTTATTCAAGTAAAGCCTAAATCTAATTTGAAAATCATGTTACATGTATGTGTTATTTTCCGGCCTTTATTAACCCATGTTTGTTTCTTTATTCCTTTTCAGGTTCATTGGATACTTGTTGGCAACTTATTCAAATGATATTTGAAGAAAAGCTTTTAAGTGAAGATTCAGTTTAAAATATTGATCTATGTTCATCAACCATAACATGTATATGGAAGCAATACAAATGTATATATCACCAACATACAACCTAAA
Source organism: Steromphala cineraria (assembly GCA_916613615.1). NCBI lineage: Eukaryota > Metazoa > Mollusca > Gastropoda > Trochida > Trochidae > Steromphala > Steromphala cineraria. Next base: position 47,218,123 of record OU744720.1, read on the forward strand.
GCAAAACTTGTCTTCTTTGAAGCATTAAAAGGAATGTAAATGTTTTTCATCATCTCCCACACTCTGACTCGGTCAAAACCACAAGGTTATGGTTTTCATGGATTTCCTAAAATGAAAGTTACATCTGTCAAATATCATATTTGACATCACTTCGTTTATAATTTATACACTAAATAGTTCAACTTTGACCACTGATCACTACCATGTTCGTGTACAATCCTCTTTTTACATACCTCTAATGATATTATCATGGTTAGTTACAGCGCCAAATTTAGAAAATGTGCGACAACACAAATATTATCCATAATTGTCTTATCCTTCCTAAAAAAAATCTGATGCAAGAAATGATTAATATTGAATTCAATATATTAAACTGTCAAAATTCAGTATTGTACTGATATGTCACCCAATATATTCATTATACCCATTTCACTGCACACATAAACCCAAATGGGAGTTTTTATGGTGATGCAAAATGACGCCTGGAGGTGAAAGGATATTCCTCTTTGTTTTACATCACATAGTGATTCTACAATAAAGAAAAGTGAAGAACAAGGTTAACTGCTTGTTTAAAGATAAGTTTTTTTAACATCAAAATGATTCATTGATAGAATTCTATAACAAAAAACCAATACATTGATACAAGTCTTTAAACAGTTTTCAGTAAAAGTCTGATTTCAGTTTTTAATAACTGTAGTTTCACTTCCTCAAACATCAATACTTTTCTTTTAAACGTCAGTTTTAATCTTTTAAGAAAAAGTATTAACTTCTGCAAGATTTACTGCCAAAAATATAAAAATGAGACATATCAAACTAAAAGGAAATTAAATGAATTTTTTTAATTATCGAGTGAATTAAAATCTAATAAACCGGGAATGCTTTGAAGGAATGACAATGTATTGATCAAACAATAAACAGTCAAACACATGTGACAGAGATTGATGTCAATATTGAGCTTCACCTGCCAGATTGATATTTACTCGAACTTTTTGTTGCTTGGTTTTTGTTTCATACACCCGGGAGGATTCATTAATTCCAAATGAGTCCGTCTTTTTGTAATAAAAATGTCAATCTATTTGTGGATAAAGGAAAATGTGATGCATTTGGAACTAAATATGCATAAATCAGCCAGTTCAAATCACTACTTGGTGGATGACGATATTAATAGTGTCACGTTCTGATGCATAAAGTTGAGTCAGCCTTGAATACTGACTGCTGTGTATTTTGTCATAATGTCATTTGGAAATTACGGTGAATTAAAGCCGTTTTAAGGATGTACAGTTTCTTAACGTTCTGACAGTTTTTATGAACATTACGAAAAGCCTGGAAAAGGGAAGAGGTATAATGATAAGGCTTTTATACGGGCCTACCATGGAATGACAATGAAATTAGGTTTTCTGCAAAACATTTTGTCACGTTCATCCCATTTAAGAATCGAAACATAGCATTGCGGAATGGGAACAACGATATATAATGTAACATATCAATAACAACACTTATAAAATTTTTAGACATTAAATATGAAAATGACATGATGATAGTAAACCTCACTTGTCCTCATCCAGTAATTCACAAGATTCGGACTCGTTGAAGATTTGTACATCTGGCATATACCCTATGCCACATGAACTTGGTTTGAACTTGATTTGAATGATAGACAAAAGCAAGGTTACAATATGTCTCATACAAACTTGGATTACGCAAAACATAGATCATGTGGACCTTGAATCTTCTACAATATGATTCAGACAAACTGTGAGTATGTACTATATAGCGGATATAGTCTAAACCTTGCATTACTGTCTTTTACATAATGTTTTTCTGATGTTACATAAGGTGACATGTGAGACCTTCAGAGCTTACGATAGATTTAATATATTTGTGGATTCTGCACTTACAAGTATTACTAATTTACTGATATTCTGTTTAAAATTAGTGTACCCTACATATGAATGAAGCTTTGAGCCAGAATTATCTTTATTTGATGAATTCATGGAAGTCTCTCCAAGTAATCTTTTAAAGCATTTGATGTGCTTCGTCTGCTCAGGATCACAAGGACTTCAACTCATAAAACCTGGCAACTGAAGCCATTGCTTTGAGGAAGCCTCAGGATTTCTTGAAATTCTTCTGAACCAAGCTCATCTCGTCAACATTTCTGTTTGTAGTTAAAACAAATTTGCCCATAGGCTATTTGACAAAAGTGTATTAATGAGAATTACAAGGGAAGACTTCATTTACTGGGTTTCAATTCGTAATATTCAAAAAGATTAAAAAACGTAAAAGGATTTGACTTTACTTGAGGATATATCGATGTGTCTCTTCTGTATGAAATTAAGTTTGTACCCGTCAGTTTTGCAAAAAGTAAATTGGAATCTGAAAAATATTTGAATATAGTTCAAATTTAAGGAAAAAACACTACCTCTAACAATATCTAAGATAGAAGAAATAAGCGGTTTAATTAGAGAATTTGTTTTAAGAAACATTGATTTTCTGTAACTAAAGTGAGAATCCTGATCTGTCCAAATATCATCAGAACTCCTGCAATCTACGTTCAAGCAATGGACGCAAGTGATTGATTAATGGTCAGCAACTCCCTGTGGACCTTAGAAAAGAAAGTATTTTGACATGAAAAGGTATAATATTATTATAAATAAATATAACACTAAATAATAGCATATGGCTTTTAAGGAAATGTCTTAACATTCCCATGGTTCAAGAGGATAAATATAAAGAATACTGGTATTGCCAATCATTCAATCATATATATGATTTCCAACTCTGAACGTACATTACTGAGAGAGAAAGTTTATTTTCGTTTAGAGGCCACCGGTCGCTTATAGGTGTAATTCAATTACATAATAAGGTGTCAACTGCCATAAAATATTATGCACAGACGAGGAGCATAATGCAGTTTTATTATGGATGTTGTGAGGCATCAGAATTATGCAAGATGTTTGCTACAATTCTATTGAACTAGAAAGTTAGGTACACTACTTTTTGTTTATGTAAGTTGCTCAGTTGAGATTTATTAGAGTTATTAGATTGAAAAACATAATAGTACTATTTTATGACATCTGTTCCCGGGTTGCTATAAAACTGAAAATAAGGCAAAGATGCAATTCAAATTCAAAAAGGTATAACAAAGAATGGTCAAAGACTATCAAATTTTTTTACAAAAATATATCTTTCTTTGCTTGAACATCTTTTAATCGTAAAACTATTCACTGTCTTTAGAAAACCATATTTGAACGTCGATATCAATACACCTCTGTTCAAATCAAACAGGAAAATTTTGACATTGTCAACACGCTGATCAATCAACACCTTTCCGAAGCCGTTTGGAAATAATAAATTTCTAACTGTTAGTGCCCAACAATCAATAATTTTCAGCGTGATTTAATCTATACTTACAATATCGTTTTCCCTTTGACTTGAACATCCTATCCAATGATTTGGTATTTTGTTATAGTTTTATAATAAGTTTACAATCTAATTAATTACCAAGTTCACCACGAGCTACTATATTCGGTGGGTAAGAGAAAGCCTTAATATTAGCTTACAAATTTATCATGAACATGAAGAATATTTTGTGAGGTATGACTTCTTCTTCATGTAGCAACTTCGGTATGAATTTTATGACAATGTTATACAGCAAGACCCTCAATGGAAGATTGTAGAAATTATTAATCGATGATCGGGTGAGGGACAAAACTTTCCATACCTGTTCCTGTTTGATTAGTGTTTAAAAAAGACCGAGAAAAACTATCAGTATCACATTAAAGGGGCAGTAGTACGTTTTTTGGAAAACTTTATATTTTATATGTTTTTACTGATAATTGCTTGTTAATGCTAAATGTATCATTATGATAGTGTCAAACTCTCATTACTCAAACTAATCATCCATAGTCAGAGAAAAAATCATAAAGTCCATTGGCAGCCATTTTTGTGGGAACACCTTTAATTCATTTTGTGTAAGTAAAATAAATCGGATGGCTGAACATTACATTATATATTTGAACGTGCTACTGAAACGTGCTACTTTCCCTTTAATGGTTTTTATCAACGCATTATTGATATTTCATCTTATCATGACTTGATTGGATAACAAATGTTGAAATGATGTGAAAAGTTACAACAAATCCAATAAAATATGTCTTGAATTGCTCAAAAATACTTTCTATTAGCCAGAATTAACATGTATATGCAACCCAAATTTATTGATAATTAGAATATAATACATTTTCTACAATGTTACAGTCCTTATAAACTGATGTATACTAAACAGATTATACTATTTTCGAACTGAACATTTGTCTTTGATAATGGTTTTAATATGATATTTTTATATAAACGGAACCACTTTCATCATTTCGAATATACAAATGGCACTTAATTTAGATAACTTATTTCTATCTTGAATATTGATGTCAATGTTTTAAAAAAACTCTAACTTTCCTAACTAAAAATTTCTAACGACAGAATTAATAGTTTAGAGCTCATCAGGAATCTCTGTAATATATATTGAATGTCATCGAATTATGATCCTCGTTAGTTATGCTTCTCTTGAAAATGACAGAAAGAACTGATTACAGTTGTTAAGATATATTATAAGTGAAATTCATTACTACTTGTCATTGCAGGCAAACCTTGCAGGACAAACACTTCATTATCATTATTAATATTGTTTTACAAATCATTACTTTGGCACTTAGGAAAGAAGGGTTGACTTTGCTGCATCTTTGATTATGTTGTATTCAATAGAGTTAAATTGATCAAACAGCCACTAAATTATTTCCTTCAAAACAATTGCCTGAATATTTTTATGAAAGCATTTCAAAACATCCCATCATGTATCAGATCGATAATAAAACTACAGAACAAATAAAGAAAATGAAATGTGCTTAACATTTATTGTGTTTTAACAATTTAGAGGAACATCGAACATGGTATATGTTGTGAGTGTTTTCAAATTTTAAGTTATTTTTAAGGAAGTGTTTGTAATAATGTTTGCAAGGAAAGAGATCTAAAAATCGCAAAAGTGTTACACAATATGAAAATATATAATACTTCAATTGCAGAAACTCCAAACCACATTTATCAAAATTGGATAGGATTCGAAATTCCACTTATGTCGTACTATTTCAATTTACTTAATGAAACTCTAATTGAGCCTGATTGAATTCTATAAGTACTGTTGTTAGACTAACAACGCACACTGAATAGTATAATTTATTTGTTTCATGAAAATCAACGTTTTTCTTTCTCAAAAACCATTGTCAAACCAAATGCTGAATATCATTACTGTTGCAGCTAATATAGATACAGTTTTAAGAACTACAATTGAATATATTTATTAACATACATTTGACTGGATACAATGCTTAATTAAAATAGTTTACCAATGATGGCCTTGCTCCAGTTGGTGTTCGAAGGTGTGACTTCAATGCATATTCCTGTTAATATCAATTATGAGTAAGTTTGATATTAGCTCTGAAGTATCCTGCAACATTTTAATAATATTTCAATCAATACCAAGTCTAGACACACTGGATAAACATCTTTTGTTGGAATGGCCATGGTCTATGATACATGAAGAGTACATTATCACTGACACCAACTCATGTCAATTTCTATCAATACAAAGTAACGTTCCTATTGCACTCAACAAACGTTTGTGAGAGCATATGTCCAATGCTAGTTGATAATGGGTATATTTTCCACTTATTAGACAACTTTCCGTAGCCAAATGTGTTTACTTGATGCACTTCGGTTAACATAAAACCAAAAAATATGTTTCAATGTGACATGATTATGCTGTCTGTGATTTGCTTTCAAGATTCATTTCAGATATTGCCTACCATTGATAAATGGAAATCGATCTTTGTTAGACTGTCTGCGTTGGTAAAGTTGGTAATGTATATACGGTTTATATCCTATGCCCTAACAGAAACGCACAGCCAGTATTTATTCAAGTTTTTCTTTCAGATGAACAACATCGTGCATTAATCCGGCTGAGTATGATGAACGCTCTATCTAACAGTAAATCCATTACTGTTGCAAAATGTTACACACAAGCAAGTATGCTGTGAAAAACGAGACAATAAAGTATATAAATATACAAATAAAAAGCACTAGTAATAAATAGCACATGCATATTCCACGAAATATTTGGTAAAAATACTTGGAGGTGGTAACTGAAACTGACAATTGTAATGTGGAGGAAATTATGTCTAGACGTGACATGTCATGCATGAAATAATTATGCTCAATTGATAGTTTCATGGGTCAAATATGAAAACCTTATTGTGTCAGGAGACATTCTAGGAAAACGTCAAGTGTGATTAAAAACTGACGCGGAAGTTAAATATCTGTTGAAGAACTCACGTTGTGAGGCAATAGAAGTGCCTTCAAACAAACCCTTTTCCTAAATTTTGTTGCGTTAAAGGGGCAGTAGCACGGGTAATATAAGGTGATGTCAGGAACATGAAAATAATCTGTTCCGATCAAAAGACGATGTATCTTAGAAACTAACTAAATGAAGCAGTAATTAATTAAATACATAATGTAAACTTCTGCCATGCGATTCCTTTTCTCACACAAAAAAGTTGTTCACACAAAAATGGCCGTCAATGAACTTTATGTAAATCTTCATAATTTGTTTTTATGAGTATTAATGATTGGTCTGATTTGGTTTGTGATTTTAGAAACCATCAAAATACGAATTTAGCATTAACGTACAATAATCAATGAAATAATGAAAATATAAAATTTACAAAAAACTTGCTACTGCCCATTTAAACAGAATCTTTGAAATTAAGTAATTTAAAAGAGGTTTGTTCTAAATGAATATCTATTGTAAGAAACATGACGAACATGAACGAATTGTGACACAAAGTGTTGAGAAAACAATCATAAATGACGAAAAATGGAGTGTGTCATTATTGACGTCAGCTTCTTTAAGCTGCCCGTCATCATATAATGTAATTCAACAAACCTTCTTACTTCCAGTGTACATGCACTTCTTGAAATCTACAATAATAACTTTTTACTGACAGCTGAAGGACAAATCGCTTTTCGAAAAAGGATTGAATAAATAACAAACTGAAAATGTTTTCAGGAGTATTAGAAAATATAATGTCTGCCTTTCCCTCTTTTTTATCCAGAGACATCGTATCACTTGTTAAATATCTTTTTTAGACTCTGTAGATCTAAATCATGAAGCTGTGCTGAATCTAATACCAGATGTTATATAAAGATAAGTTATTTTTACAACACTTACCCACAATCAAGTAAAACATACACAAACCAAATATCAAAAAGACAAATCCAATAAGATCAATGTTTGTCTTTAGTGTAAATGTTTGACTAAATATTTATTGGTATATTGGGGATTAGCGTTAGCATGAATATTATATCTACATACACCTTGTCACTGTGCATTGCCGACAATCTCTGACATATAATCCTTACCAAAAAAATATCAACATGTAGAACAAGCATTTTGTCGATTTTGCATGTTTTAAGGATGTAATGTTCATCCAACGTTATCAATTTTCTAAATTAGGGTTATTTATCCTTAATATATCCCTACCATAATTTTTATGGCTACCTAGAATGAGAAATATTTTGCTCATTTATTGTGAGTAAAACAGATTCGTTTGATTCCATTGCAGAGATATTGGTTCAATATCATGTCATACCATGAGGGTATATGGGAGATGCATTGCTCGTCATTCAGCTTTAAAAAGCCAAACCAACCTTCGAACTGTGGGGGTGGTTTCAAATGGTTAAATGAACTCCAATACCAATACAACTATGGACAATGAATATTTATTTTTATATTTTTAACTCGACACTCATTAGTAGTAATGACTCAAATGCATTCACACTACATTGCCTAAAGGGTCTTATCACTCAACTTCACAATGTACATGATTCCTTGTTTAGTATCGATTATTGTAGTTAATTATTGGCCTCAAGTACAAGATAATACAATGTTATAGACAAATGCTGAACATTCGGTTAGCTCTTGTAACATCTTGGATACAAAAACTTCCTCCCCACCCCCCTCATTGTACTCACTATGAGGCGAAATGGTGTGATGGCTGACATAAAGTTAAATTCAGATTAGCAATAAATAAAATGGTAGACCATTCAATGAATTATTGCTACTAGTGCTATTGAAACGAAACAAACGATATCTGTAATAATTACAGCTTAGTACATGACTAGAATTTAATCACTTTGTGTAAAGTCTCTCTCGAAAAATGTATTCACTCAATGGCGATCGGTTTCTCAAATCTGTGCTACACAATGAGAGGAAACAGTCATTGAGAAGAAAAATGAAGTGGTCGTTAAGATGTCAGATTTGTATGCTCACCAAGCATTATTGATTGAAGGTCAGTTAATTGCTACAAATGTTCCTTCTTGCGGGCAACATTTTACTATCGTTAAATGCGATGCAAAGGGTGTCAATTGTTAACTTGAAAAAGATTTTTTCTTATGGATTTGAAGAAGTTTAAGAGGCTTTAGGAAAGAGTCGACTGATATTGGTTTTCTTCTAGGCTTCATGATCCTTCTGTCTAACGTATTTCAATGATAGTCGAACATTCGCAACTCTTGTATTATCTTCATAGATACTTATTCATCTTCTTCAAATGTAAATTTAAGGTTTTCTTTACATTTGGGAATTCAAAATTTCTTTAAAATATTGATTTTTGTTTCAAGTTCATGTTATATAAAATGGCTGGATCATAGTCGTGGCCATCCCTAGTCTTCTTTACGAAGTAAAAAGTTGAAATTCTTCATTGGAAGCTCCCATCCTTATAGCAAAAACAACACACAAATCGCTTGTCATTTAAATAAATATTTAATGGAATATTATTATTTATTTATACAACCCCACAGAAAGAAAACAGTCATTGCATTTAGTTTTTAAAGTTTTGGTAAACATACCAATGGCAAACTCGGACATTTTGACTCTAATCATATGTAACAACTATAGTTCATGATGGAATGAATTATTTAGTCAAATCACATTCAGCAAAAACCGGTTCACAGACCAATTTCTTATGTGACTTAATGTATATAGTAACATCACTAAGTTTTTATATCTTGTCTCTGTAACCTAGAACTCTTGAATATGTCAGTTTGATAAGTCTTTGTTCAATGCTTTTCTTTGATAGAAGAGTGACTGTAGTTGAACGATAATGATAATGTAAATTTCATGTTTGAAGGAACATGGAAAACCTTGGAAATGTCTATAGTGTAAAAGCTTTTAGCCTCACTTGGAATGCATTATATTAACACAGACAGACACTTTGGCTTCCTGGTCAGTCCTTCAATATCTGAAACAAATTCATTAATATTACTTACATGTACCATTATCCAATTCCATACTGTATCTTACTTAGTCGTTAAATAGGTAATATTTATGCTGACAATTCTATTATTGCATGAAGACAGTTTTTTGCAGTGTTCAAACACTGTTCGCGTGTTATATTGTAACTATGTTTAATGACAGATTTATAACCTGAGAAGTTAGACATTGAAATCGCATAATGGTATTTAAATCACTGTAACCGCAGACACGTTTAACAATATGGTCATATATGGTTTCGACGTTTCAAGCACTTAAATTCGTCTTGTACATAGAAGCAAAACCAAACTTCAACCCTCTCACATGAGCATGGATTACGTTTGCTGCTATTTGTTTTGATGCTGATTGTGCTAAAATATGTAATTTATCAGAGACCATGCGTAAACCATTGATTTCAACAAAAGGTGTTTGTCTAATTGGTCTAGACAGCCATCGATAGAGATGTCAATCGAAATCGGGTGTAACACTCTAATCCTTATGTCCGTGCTTGGGAAATGTTATATCATAAATGGGAGATTGGCAATTTGGTTTGACGATATCAGAAAATAGGATCAATAACGATACACAATGTATGACTGATAAGGTATTTCAGTACAGTTCAGTGGTACATCACATACCACACAAAGATATACTTCATTCTACAGGTAATTGTATCACTTCAATTTGAATTTAATTAACTTAATTTTAAATTTTGTTGGAGAATTGTAACAGTTGAATAATATAGAGCCATAACTCCATTTTTTTAGACACAGTTCTTGTGTAACCAAGCGACACGCATCCAAAGAAATGGGTTTTGTGTACTTTCATCATTGTGCTTGCTTGCCACCTGTTTCTATAGAAATAGACAAACAATTGTTTTACTTTCATTATCCGTTGGACAGGAAACTATTCAACCAATAATGTTATTCAACTAAAGCCTAAATCTAATTTGAAAAGCATGTTATGTGTTACTTTCCCCCCTTTATTAACCCATGTTTGTTTCTTTATTCCCCTTCAGTTTTTGCTACCTTATTGTTAACTTGCAAAGTATTTCATCAACTGTGATTTGAAGACAAACTTTAAATTGAAAATTCAGTTTAAAATATTGATCTTTGTTCATCAAACATAACATGTATATGGAAGCAATATATAGAACAACATACAACCTAAAGCAAAACTTGTTCCTGTAAATGTCTTCTCTGAGTTTAAAAGGAATGTAAATGTTTTTCATCATCTCCCATACTCCCACTGGGTCATAACCACAAAGTTATGTTTTTTATTGATTTCCCAAATGAAAGTTATATCTGTCAAATATCATACTTAACACCACTTCGTTTATCATTAATACACTAAATAGGTCATCAACTTCGACCACTGTTCACTACCATGCTTGTGTCCATTCCTCATTTTACTTACCTTTAATGATATTATCATGGTTAGTTACAGCGCCAAATTTAGAAAATGTGCGACCGCACATATATCCGCAATTGACCTATCCTTCCTAACAAATCCGGTGCAAGTGACGATTGATATTGAATTCACTATATAAGACAATCAAATATCAATATTTGTACAGATATGTCACACAATATATTCATTATACTATTATAGTTTTGTCACTGAACAGACAGCTTTTATGGTGATGTAAGACTGTAAACTGACGCCTGAAGATGAAAGGATATTCTTCTTTGTTTAACTTCACATAATGATTCCATAATAAAGAGAAGTCAAGTTTAATGAAGAATTATGTTGTGTAACTGTTTAATGATAAGTTTTGTTTAACATGAAAATGATTCGTTGATAGAATTCTACAAAACAAACAAATGCAAATCTTTGAACATGTGCAATCCCATTACAATCTGATTTCGGCTTTTAATAACTAAAGTTTCAATTCTTCAAAATTTAAATACTTTCTTTAAAACGTCAGTTTTAATATTTTAAGATTAAGTTTGAATTTCTATTAGCTTTACTGTCATTGCCTTGACAAAAATTAAAATGGGAATAATCAAATTAAGAGGATAACAATAAAAAGGTATTTTTCAAATGAATTAAAATCTAATAAACCGGGAATGCTTTGAAGGAATGGCAATCTATCGATCAAACAATGAACAGTCAAGCACATGTGACAGAGATAAATATTGAGCTCCACCTGCCAGATTGATATTTACTCGAACTTTTTGTTGCATGGTTTTTGTTTCATACACCCTGGAGGATTCATTAATTCCAAATGAGTCTATCTTTTTGTAATAAAAGTGTCAATCTATTTGTGGATAAAGAAAAATGTAATGCATTTGGAACTAAATATGTATTAATCAGCCAATGCAAATCACTACTTTGTGGATGCTGATATAAATAGAGTCACGTTCTGATGCATATGATTGACTCAGCCTTGAATACTGACTGCTGTGTATTTTGTCATAATATCCTATGGAAACTAAAGCCGTTTTAATGATGTAAGGTTTTGTTATGTTCTCACAGTTTGTATGAACATTACAAAAACGAAAAGACTGGAAAACGGAAGCCGTATAATGATAAGACTTTTAAACAGGCCTACCATGGAGTGACAATAAAATTCGGTTTTCGGCAAAACATTTTGTCACGTTCATCCCATTTAAGAATCGAAACGTAGCATTGCAGAATGGGAACAACGATATATAATGTAACATATCAATAACAAAACTTTTACAATTTTTAGACTTCCATAACAGAACTTGTCTCTTTGTATGACTCTCCTAGCATTTAGCTACATCAGGTTGCAGAGCGACTGCTCTATTAACGGGGATAAAGTAGGGAGTGGTCTGTTTCTGCGCTTTAATTGGAAAATGACATGATGATAGTAAACCTCACTTGTCCTTGTCCAGTAACTCACAAGATTCAGACACATTAAAGATTTGTGCATCTGGCATATACCCTATGCCACTTGAACTTGGTTTGAACTTGATTTGAATGATAGAAAAAAACAAGTTTACAATGTGTCTTAACCAAACTTGGATTACGCAAAATATAGATCATGTGGACCTTGAATCTTCTACAATAGGATTCAGACAAACTTTGAGTATGTAAAATATAGTGGACATAGTCTAAACCTTGCAGTACATAATGTCTTGTTACATAACGTGACATGTGAGATCTTCAGAGCTTGCGATAGATTTCATATATGTGTGGGGTCTGCACTATTTCAATAACAAGTATAAATAATTTACTGAAATTGTGGACTATGTGATAATACCAGAAAGGTATTACCATAACTTGTTTCTCCTAGGAAGGTAGGTAGGTCTAAGTAGGTACATAAGTAGCTAGACCTATTCTAGTATGGATCACAATTCGTGAGAAATGTCTGGCTTGAAGAGTGATATTGATAGGGATTAAAATAAATGTAAGATGTCATGACAATTCTTGAAACAACATTTTCGATTGATGTGATTGAAGGACAATGGGAGTATAGAAATACAATGTATGGGTTAGTTGAGGTGAAACACTGCATACGTCAATTTATATTTCAAAGATAACAATCATCTTTATGACATTTCCTGCAAGTTTGGTCTGAGAAAAAGGAAAAATTTATATAACATTACAACAGTTTAAGTTGACTTTTACACTCTTGTATGGAATTACTTTGCAGCTTAAACATATATATTATTGACATATGTTTAGAAATAACTCCATATGACATGACATGACATGTGACAGCAAAACGTTAAAAACATGTCCCTCATTAGTAGCAGTATATTAATTGAAGTCGAGTCTGTAAGCCATAAATAGTGACGGCTGTATCTCCTTTTCCATGAAACGGCAGGTATACCAATTGTATGTTCATGTAGTACATTTTATTTCCGGCTGCCACCTTACGTCAAGGTCAATGTATGGCCTGTCTCATGTCACTTGATATGTATTATTTTGAAACTTTTATTCCTTGGAACTAGACCGTTTTGAATCAGACTGCAAAGCCATGTGAAATGTCAAATACCACATCCATCTCGTAAAGGACAAATAGTTTTATTACTTACATAACAGATTCTGATGCTTTGGGTTAGAATTTCAGAAAAAAATTAACAGGACTTTAATCCCATCTTTGCTAGGTTAACGCAATGCTAATAGTGTTTCTGAAGGAGGTCGCACACGGTATTGAATACTCAGTGAAGGTGATCTTTAAGCAGGTCATTCGTTCTCCAAATCCCTTATTGCACTAGATAATAGACATACATGTAGTCAAACAATATTTTCTGTCCTGCATTTTTGTGATCTTTGTCTGAAGAAGTATGTAGACTAGTATATTTCCTTAATGTAATTTATTTGATTAGGTTTCAACAAACATGTATGATTGGAACGGCCACGGCATCAAACTGTCTATCTCGGTGTATTCATATTCTTCCTTTCCTACAAGGAATGAAACTTACTGTATATGTCTGCATTATTTGTGTTTCATCAATATCAGGACCAGCAACCTCAACTGACACATATTTGCAAGAAATCGATGTTCCAGTGTTCTCTTTGTTCTTCTTCACTATAAGCCAATGATTCCTTTATTAATAGTGTTTTCATATTATCATTATTCTATTTCCATTGTTATTAAAATTCTTATCAAAATTAGTGTACCCTACACATGAATGAAGCTTTGAGCCGAAATGATCTTTATTTGTTGAATTCCTGGAAGTCTCTTCAAACAATCTTTCAAAGTATTTGATGTGCTTCGTCTACTCAGGATCACAAGGACTTCAACTCATAAAACCTGGCAACTGAAGCCATTGCTTTGATGAAGCCTCAGGATTTGTTCAAATTCTTCTGAACCAAGCTCATCTCGTCACACATTTCGGTTTGTAGTTAAAACCAATTTGCCCTAAGACTATTTGACAAAAGTGTATTAAAGAGAATTACAAGCGAAGACTTCATTTGCTGGTTTTCAAATCATAATATTAAAAACGTTCAGGGATTTGACTTTATTTGAGGATAATTGATTGTGCATCTTCTGTAATTTAACTCTTCAAATCCCCGTTCTGAGTAACTGTTCATTGACCTTAATTAGACTCAAAATTCGATTCAGAATGGACAAATAAGATTTTCAAGGATGGTCAAGTTTTAGGCATCTACCATACTCAATCTGAAGGTTATGGTTTGAAAATGGAACATGCAGAACACAGTGCAATATGATATAACGTTTATTACACTAATTAAAGTTTTTAAACATACCTTAATCTTCTTGAACATCTTTAATCTAGCATATTCACAGATTTCAGAAAACTAATTTTGACTGGAAATGTCAATACACCTCTGTTTCAATTAAAAAGGAAATAGTTTACATTGTCAACACTTCGATCAATCCAGAACTTTCCAAAGCCGTTTGTAAATTATTAATTTCTTAGTTTTAGTGCCAAACGATCAATATTTTTTTCAGCTTGATTAAATCTATACTTTTAATTTTGTTGTCCCTTTGACTTGTACATGTAATCCAATACTTCGTTTTTTTGTTATAGTTATCAATAATTTAATGTATTATTCAAACAATATCTACAAAGATCACCATGGGCTACTATATTTAGTGTGGTAAGAAAAAGCCTTAGGACTTGCTAACAAATTAATCAAGAACATGAAGATTATTTGGTTAGATATGTGAACCCCAGATCTCTGCTCCATATAATAAAACAGGTAGAATTTGTATGACAAATATATAGAGCAAAAGTTTTGATAGAGGGGCTGTAGAAAATAATAATTGATGATCTGGTGAGGGACAAAACTTTCCATGCCTGTCCTGTGTGATATACTAACTTCCTGAACTCTTGAAATGGACACCTAAATATTTACAAAATGTAGTAATTACCAAGTTTTATATACAAAAATGTTCATATTTCCTTAGTTTCCAGAATTTGTGGTTAAAAAAGTAAATCTATCATTACCCCATTTATCGTTTTTATCAACACTTATCATCCTATTATAAATATCGTTGGTTTACTCTAAAATGACTGGATCAGATAACAATTGTTGAAATCATGTGAACAGTTACAAAATATTCAATTTAAATTGTCTCTATCCACTCAAAAATACTTTTTTATGAGCCAGAATTAACACATATTTGCAATCCAAATATATTGGTTATATAAAATGTAACAATTATTTTACATTGTTACAGTCCTTATACAGTTATGTATACAAAACAGATTAAACTATAGTATCATTTGTATTGTATTATGATTTTAATATGATAGACTGAACCACTTTCAATATTTCGAATATCCAAATAGCACATCATTTAGATAAAAAGAGATCCCTATCAATAATGTGTGAATTCTTTTTAAAAACGTTGAACTTTCCTTACTAAAATTTTTAACGACAGAATAAATAGCTTAGAGCTCATCAAGAATCTCTGTAATATAGTTAATATCATTGAATAATGATCCACATTAGTTATGCTTCTCTTGAAAATGACAGATTACAGTGGTTAAGATATTGCTCATTTTCAATGAGTGAAATTCATTACTATGTTGTCACTGCAGGCAAACCTTGCAGGACAAACACTTCATTATCATTATTAATATTATTTTACAAATCATTACTTCGGCACTTAGGAAAGAATGTTTGACTTCGCTGCATCTCTGATTATGTTGTATTCAATAGGGTAAAATTGATCAAACAGCCTCTAAATTATTTCCTTCAATATAATTGCCCCAATATTTTTATGAAAGCATTTCATAACATCCCATTATGTATCAGATCGATAATAAAACTACAGCACAAATCAAGAAAATATAATGTGCTTAACATTTATTGTGTTTTAACAATTTTGAGGAACATCTAACATGGTATATGTTGTGAGTGTTTTCAAATTTTAAGTTATTTTTAAGGAAGAGTTTGTTATAATGTTTGCATGGAAAGACATCTAAAAGTCGCAAAAGTGTTGCGTGTTGAAAGTCAAATATCACACTTTAATTGTAAAAACTCCAACCCTCATTTATCAAAATTGAATAAGATGCGAAATTCCACTTATGTCGTACTATTTCAATTTACCTAATGAAACTCTAATTGAGGCCTATTGAATTCTATAAGAGCTGTTGTAAGAGCAACTACGCTGTTGATTGATGAAATTTGATTTAAGGATATTAGAATATTGATACGGTTTCACAATGAGATACAATGCTTGTTTCATGATGCTTTCCTAATGCTAAATAAGGGCATCTAATATAATTACCTGAATCAATATTAAGTGTACTGCATACATTTATCTTGGGATGGTGTATCATTGCATCTTTACGATGATTGCAGTAAAAAGCAGAAGAAAAGGTTAATGAAGTACATGAATATACTATATGTGGATATAAACAGTACACAGTATATGGAGTACACAGGTTTTGCATTCATATATATACAGAACGTCATACGTGTGCATTTGGGTCGTTTGTTTTGAACGAGAAGATGTCATGAACGAGTTGTTTCTCTGTGCCCATGACATCTTCGAGTCTAAATACTAAATATGTAAACACTCTCATCAATCTCATTGCATGGTGTTAGTTTTTATGTAATTACAATTAAATAGGGACCATTGGATCTTGCAATGACGACATTGCTGTCTATGAAATAAGAAATATTCTAGATATACCTCTTCTTCTATTCTTAAAACAGACTTTGCCTGTGGGAAAGAGAGAAAGTAATGCTCAGACACTGAACAGTATAATTTATTTATTTCATGAAAATCAACGGGTTTTTTTCAATTTTTTTTCTCAAATACAATTGTCAAACCAAATGCTGAATATCATTACTGTTGCAGCCAACATAGATACAGTTTTAAGAACTGCAATTGAATAAATCATATATTTATTAACAGACATTTGACTGGATACAATGCTTAATTAAAATAGTTTACCAATGATGGCCTTGCTCCAGTTGGTGTTCACAGGTGTGACTTCAATGCATATTCCTGTTAATATCAATTATGAGTAAGTTTGATATTAGCTCTGAAGTATCCTGCAGCATTTTAATAATATTTCAATCAATACCAAGTCTAGACACACTGGATAAACATCTTCTGTTGGAATGGCCATGGTGTATGATACATGAAGAGTACATTATCACTGAATCCAACTGAGGCCAACTTTCTATCAATATAAAGTAACGTTCCTATTGCACTCAACAAACGTATGTCAGAGCATATTTCCAATGCTAGTTGATAATGGGTATATTTTTCACTTATTAGACAACTTTCCGTAGCCAAATGAGTTTACTTGATGCACTTAGGTTAACATAAAACCAAAAATGTGTTTCAATGTGACATGGTTATGCTGTGTGTGATTTGCTTTTAAGATTCATTTCAGACATTGCCTACCGTTGATGAATGGAAATCGATCTTTGTTAGACTGTCTGCGTTGGTAAATTTGGTAATGTATATAAGGTTAATATCCTATGCCATTACAGAAACGCACAGCCAGTATTTATTCAAGTTTTTCTTTCAGATGAACAACATCGTGCATTAATCCGGCTGCCAATGATGAACGCTCTATCAAACAGTAAATCCATTACTGTTGCAAAATGTCACACACAAGCAAGTCTGCTGTGAAAAAAGGAGACAATAAAGTATATAAATATACTAATATAGCAAAAGTAACAAATAACACATGTTTAACCCACGCAATATTTCGTAAAAAGACTTGGAGGTTGTAACGGAAACTGACAGTCGTAATGTGAAGGAAATTATGTCTAGACATGATACGTCATCCATGAAATAATTATGCTCAATTGATATTTTCATGGGTAAATATGAAAACCTGATTGTGTCAGGAGACATTCTAGGTAAACGTCAAGTGTGATTTAAAATTGATGTGGAAGTTAAATACCTATGGAGAAGCTCACGTTGTGAGGCAATACAAGTGATTTCAAACAAAACCCCTGCCCAAATCTTGATGCGTAAATAGGCAGTAGCACGTCTTTTTCGTATGAATATAAGGTTAAAAAGAGGTTTGATTTAAATATGTATATCGAAAGAAAATATGACGAACATGAACGAATTGTGACACACATTTTATCAATATCTGTGATTTACAAAAACAATAAAGAATGAGGAAAAACGGAGTATTCCATTATTGACGTCAGTTTATCTTAGCTCCCCGTCATGATAGAATGTATTTCAGCAACTCTTCTTACTTCCAGTGTACATGCACTTCTTGAAATCTACAATAATAACATTTCACTGACAGCTGGAGGACAAATCACTTTTCGAAAAAACATTGAATAGATAACAAACTGAAAATGGTTTCAGGAGTATTAGAAAATAAAATGTCTGCATTTCCCTCTTTTTAATTCAGAGACACCGTAAGACTAAGACGTAATCTAAATCAGTATTTGCCCCAGAATTTACAGTCCATATCGTTATTATCATTGCTACACTTAACTACAATGAGAACTTATGAAGTTTGCGTATGCTTAAACTAATACAAGATGTTATAAAAAATAAGTTGTTAACTAAATTTGTATTGGAATAATGGAGATTAGCGTTAGCATGAATATAAAATCTACATACACCTTGTCACTGTGCATTGCAGACAATCTCTGCCATATATTTCTGACAAAATTGATCAACATATGAATTTTGTAGCACAAGCATTTTGTTCATTTTGCATGTTTAAGGATGGTTGTGTTTATCCAACGTTATTTTCCAAATTAGGGTTATTTAAATTTGATATATCTCTGCCATCATTATGTATGGCTACCTAGAATGAGAAATATTTTGCTGAAAAATATTTTTGTTGCCCATTTTTTGTGAGAAGAACATTCGTTTGATTCCATTGCAGGGCGATTTGGGTTCAACATCTAGTCGTGTCATACCATAAGGGTATATGGGAGCTGCATTGCTTGCCATTCAGCTTTGCAAAAAAGTCAAAACAACCATTGAACTGTGGGGGTGGTATCAAATGGTTAAAATGAATCACCAATACAAATTAAAATATGGACAATGAATATTAATAATTATATTTTCAACTCGACACACAATAGTAGTAATGACTCAAATGCACTCACACTACCTTGTCCAAAGGGATTTATCACTCAACTTCACAATATAAATGATTCCTCGTTTAGTATCGATTATTGTAGGTGATTCTTGGCCTCAAGTACAATATAAAACAATGTTATAGACGTATGCTGAACAATCGGTTAGCTCTTGTAACTAAACATCTTTGGTATAAAAACTTCTCTCCCCCCATGTGCTCACTATGAGGCAAAGTGGTGTGACAG
This sequence comes from Steromphala cineraria, assembly GCA_916613615.1. Taxonomy (NCBI): domain Eukaryota; kingdom Metazoa; phylum Mollusca; class Gastropoda; order Trochida; family Trochidae; genus Steromphala; species Steromphala cineraria. The sequence goes on from OU744720.1 coordinate 47,237,696, forward strand.
CCGACCTAAAGTTAAATTCAGATTAGCAATACATAAAAAGGTAGATCATTCAATGAATTTTTGCTACTAGTGCTATTGAAATGAAACAAACGATATATGTTAACATCAAAGCTTTCACTTCGTGTAAAGTCTCTCTCGAAAAATGTCTTCACTCATTGAAGAAAAATGAAGTGGTCGTTAAGATGTCAGATTTGTATGCTCTTCCAGCATTATTGATTGAAAGTCAGTTACTTGCTACTAATGTTCCTACTTGCGACCAACATTTCACAATCATTTATAGGTTAAATGAGTTGCAAAGGGTGTCAAATATTAACTTGAAAATATGTTTTCTTAAGGATTTAAAGAAGTTTAATAAGTTTTAGGAAAGAGTCAACTGATATTGTTTTCTTCTAGGCATTGTGTTCCTTCTATCTAGTGCATTTTAATGATAGTCAAACATTTGCAACTCTTGAATTATCTTCTTTACATTTGAGAATTCAAAACTACAAAATCGTACAGTGAGTTTATTATATCAAATCAAAAACATACTTTACAATGTAATACACAAGACATAAAGATATCTGAAAAAAGTCATGAGATACATATATATGTAAGGGACAGCGATTCAGGAAAAGGAGTTTTTTTTTTAATAAATGATTGTAAATCCTTTTCATATGTGACACAGGAAACTGGAAACGGTCAATATAAAAAGAGTTTGAAATATATAACAATAACTCCTGCCTAAAAATCAACAAGAACTTTTTTCTTCCCCAGAAGACGGCTATCAGTGGTGATTTGATCTTAGTCGTAGAGGTAGACACAAATGATACACTCACATCTGTCAGATAACTCATTTGGGTGTTTGGACAACCTGACAATGTGGAGTCAGTGAGTCCTATAGTCTATTACTTTAAGAGATGGGAAAATATTGGGTTCTTTTTCAATATTGATTTTTGTTTCAATTTCATGTTATATCAAATGAATGATCGTGGCCATCCCTAGTCCTCCTTACGAAGGAAAAAGTTGAAATTCTGCATTTGAAGCTCCCGTCTTTATCGCAAAAAAGCACATGAATAGCTTGTCATTTATGCCATATTATCTTTACTTAGAAGAAATCGGAATATAAATATAAAAAATGAAAATATAAAAATATTTAATGGAATATTATGATTTATTTATACAAGCCCAAAGAATAAATAATGTCATTGCATTAAGATTTTAAAATTAAGGTAAACAATTAGGTGCATCATACATACCAATGGTAAACTCGGATATTTTGACCCTAATCAGTATATGTAACAACTATAGTTCGTGATGGAATGAATTATTTAGTCAAATCACATTCAGCAAAAACCGGTTTACAGACAAATTCCTAATGTGACTTAGTGTATAAAGTAAAAACACTAAGTTTTGATATGTTGTCTATGTAACCTTGAACTCTTGAATGTGTCAGTTTGATAAGTCTTTGTTCAATGCTTTCTTTTGATAGAAGAGTGACTGTAGTTGATCAACAGTGATAATGTAAATTTCATGTTTGAAGAACATGGAAATGTCTATAGTGTAAAAGCTTTTAGCCTCACTTGGAATGCATTATATTAACACAGACAGACACTTTGGCTTCCTGTTCAATATCAGAAACAAAATCATTATTAATACTAACCATATTCGAATTCCATACTGTATCTTACTTAGGTTTGTAGACGAGTGCTAACAAAACCACGAAATGGTCGTTAAATAGGTAATCTTTATGCTGACAATTCTATTATTGCATGAAGACAGTGTTTTGCAGTGTTCAAACATTGTTCGCGTGTAATACAATAACTATGTTTATCGACAGATTTATAACCTGAGAATTTAGACATGGAAATCACATGATGGTATTTAAATCACTGTAACCGCAGACATGTTTACTACCATGTTTATGTACATTCCTTTTTTGAAATACCGCTAATGATGTTATCATGGTTAGTTTCAGCGGCAAATTTAGAAAATGTGCGACAACATAAATATAATCTGCAATTGACCTTTCCTTCCTAAAACATCTGATGCAAGTGATGATTAATATTGAATTCACTATGTTAAACTATCAAATATCAATATTGTACTGATATGTCACACAAAATATTGATTATACTAGTATAGTTTTTTCACTCAACACACAGCTTTAATGGTGATGTAAGACTGTAAACTGACGCCTGGAGATGAAAGGATATTCTTCTTTGTTTAACTTCACATAATGATTCCATAATAAAGAGAAGTCACGTTTAATGAAGAATTATGTTGTGTACCTGTTTAATGATAAGTTTTGTTTAACATGAAAATGATTCGTTGATAGAATTCTACAAAACAAACAAATACAAATCTTTGAACATGTGCAATCCCATTACAATCTGATTTCGGCTTTAAATAACTAAAGTTTCAATTCTTCAAAATTTAAATACTTTTCTTTAAAACGTCAGTATTGAACTACACCTGCCAGATTGATATTTGATCGATTTTAGTTGCATGGTGTTTGTTTCATACACCCAGGAGGATTCATTAATTCCAAATGAGTCCGTCTTTTTGTAATAAAAGTGTCAATCTATTTGTGGATAAAGGAAAATGTGATGCATTTGGAACGAAATATGTACTAATCAGGCAGTGCAAATCACTACTTTGTAGATGACGATATAAATGTGTCACATTCTGATGCATATAGTTGATTCAGCCTCGTATACTGACATGATGTCATTTGGAAACTACAGTGAATTAAATACGTTTTAATGATGTAAGGTTTCTCTACGTTTCAACTGTTTGTGTGAACATGACAAACTGGAAAGACTGTGATAGAAATGAGGAAAAAGGAAGAGGTAAAATGATAAGACTTATAAACCGGGCTACCATGGAGTGAGGGTGAAATTATGTTTTCTGCAAAACATTTTGTCACGTTCATCCCATTTAAGAATCGATACCTAGCATTGTTGAATAGGAACTACGATATATAATGTAACATATCATAACAAACCTTATAAAACTTTGAGACTTCCACATCAGAACTTGTCTCTTTATATGACTCTCCTCGCATATGGTAGCGTTGCAGAGCGACTGCTCTATTAACTAGGATAAAGTAGAAAGTGGTCTGTTTCTGTGCTTAAATTGGAAAATGACATGATGATAGTAAACCTCACTTGTCCTCATCCAGTAACTCCTAAGATTCGAACTCATTGAAGATTTGTACATCTGGCATATACCCTATGCCACTTGAACTTGGTTTGAGCTTGATTTGAATGATAGAAAAAAGCAAGGTTACAATATGTCTCATACAAACTTGTATTACGCAAAATATAGATCATGTGGACCTTGAATCTTCTACAATATGATTCAGACAAACTTTGAGTAAAATATATTTGTAAAGTGGACATAGTCTAAACCTTGCATTACTGTCTTTTACATAATGTCTTGCTGATGTTACATAAGGTGACATGCGAGACCTTCAGCTTGCAATAGATGTCATATATTTGTGGGATCTGCACTATTTCCATCACAAGTATAAATAAGTTACTTAAATTGTTAACTACGTGAAAATACCAAAAAGGTATTACCATAACTTGTTTCTCCTAGGAGGTAGGTAGGTGTAAGTTATGTACATAAGTAGCTACATGTAGACCTATTCTGGTATGGATCACAATTCGTTAGAAATGTCAGGCTTGGGGAGTGATATTGATAGGGATGAATTTAAATGTAACTCTGGAAGCAACGTTTGCGATTGATGTAATTTGAAGGACAATAGGAATAAAGTAATACGATGTATTTGACATGATCGGGTAAGTTGAGGGGAAACACTGCATATTATATTAATTTTCAAAGATAACAATAACCTTTATGACATTTTCTGCAAGTTTGGGTTGAGAAAAAAGGCAAAATTTATATCACATTACAACAGTTTAAGTTTCCTAGATTCTATGACTTTTACACTCTTGTATTGAATTACTTTGCAGCTTAAACATATATATTATTGAGATATGCTTAGAATTAACTCCATATGACATAACATGAGATGACATGTGACAAAACGTTAAAAACATGTCCCTCATTGGTAGCAGTATATTAAATGAAATCGAGTCTGTAAGCCATAAATAGTGACGTCTGTATCTCCTTTTCCATGAAACGTCAGGGATACCAATTGTATGTTCATGTAGTACATTCCGATGCTTTTGATTAGAATTTCAGAAATTTGTAAGAGGAGTTTAATCCCATTTTTGCTACGTCAACGCAATGCTAATAGTGTTTCTAAAGGAGGTTTCACACGGTATTGACTGCTTTGTGAAGGTGATCTTTTAGCAAGAGATTTGTTCTCTAAATCCTTTATTGCACTTGATAATAGACATATAGTCAAACAATATTTTCTGTCCTGCATTTTTGTGATCTTTGTCTCTAGTAGTATATAGACTTGTATATTTCCTTAATGTAATGTATTTGATTAGGTTTAAACAAACATGTATACTCAGAACGGCCACGACATCAAACTGTCTATCTCGATGTATTCATATTCTTCCTTTCCTGCGGGGAATGAAAATTACTGTATATGTCTGCATTATTTGTGTTTCATCAATATCAGGACCAGTTACCTCAACTGACACATATTTGCAAGAAATCGATGTTGCAGCGCTCTATTTGTTCTTCACTATTAGCCAATGGTTCCTTTTTTTAATAGTGTTATTATATTATCATTATTCTTATATCAATGTTATTATAATTCTTTTCAAAATTAGTGTACCCTACATATGAATGAAGCTTTGAGCCAAAATTATCTTTATTTGTTGAATTCCTTGAAGTCTCTTCAAACAATCTTTCAAAGTATTTGATGTGCTTCGTCTACTCATGATCACAAGGACTTCAACTCATAAAACCTGGCAACTGAAGCCATTGCTTTGCTTAAGCCTCAGGATTTGTTGAAATTCTTCTGAACCGAACTCATCTTGATACACATTTCGGTTTGTAGTTAAAACCAATTCCCCCGAAGGCTATTTGACAAAAGTGTATTAATGTGAATTACAAGAGAAGACTTCATTTACTGGGTTTCAATTCATAATATTAAAAACCTTCGGGGGTTGACTTAAGTTGTTGATAAATCAATGTGTCTCTTTGCAATTGAAATCTTCAAATACTCTATCTGAGAACTGTTCATTGATCTTTATCAAACTCGTTTTGGTCAACACGTTTTAAAACAAACTTTGTTGCAAAGTACCTGATCTGGAAAAAAACAGGGACAAACATACAGGAAAACATCGTTATAATTCCGCCATCTGTCCCACAGAAAATATTGCACTATATTAAGGTTGGCTTTATACCCAGGTAAAGCATTTAAAAACATTGTGGCTCTCTGTAGCAATTATAACTAGAACATAAAGTGCAGAGGAATTCATAATAAAACTACCAAATCAAAATATCCTACTCTATGTTCAAAATTGAATGCATTGTTGCAAGCAAAAATAAATACACTACCATCATGAATTCAAAATATGTTTGAATACCAAGCTTTTCAAAACGTTCTAAGGTTTAACTATATCTTAGATGGAAGAATTCAACGGTTTAATTAGAGAAGGCTTTTTTAGAAACATTGATTAGTAGCTAAAGTGAGAATCCGGATCTGTCCAAATATCATTATAAGAATTTGGTCGCTTTTCTCTGTAATGTTTCGCCAAATTGGGTTTCACTCAAACTTAAACTAGATAAATGTCTTCCAGAAGTTTTGAAGCAAACCCTGAGGCTATATTACAGCATTGGCCTCAAATGATCGTATAATGGCCAGTAACTTTTATACATAAAACATTACATATATTAGTATATGGCTTTTAAGGATAGATCTGAAGAAGGAAAAGTATGACTTCTAAGATTAACCCTACATGCATATGTTTCACAAGTTTTAAGACGATGAATAGATGTCTGAAAAGAAATACCAGTATTGACAATCATTCGAGATTATGATTTCAATCTTTACTGAGAGTATATTTCCGTAAAAGGGCCGCCTGACCAAGGGGCATAATGCAATTTTATTATGGACATTGTGAGGCATCAGTATGATGCAAGATGTTTGTTACGTTTCTTTTTAGCTGGAAATGCACATTTTGCAAGATTAGTGAGCATAATACTATTTGTTGATATAAGTTGCTGAGTTGAGCTTTAGATTTATCAGATGACATAACGGAAGAGTACTCTTGTATGAGATCTGGTATAATAGAATGGACATTTAGGGTAAACATGCAAATCAACAGTGGGTATCACACAGAATGGGCAAAGAAGATCTTCAAGGATGGACAAGTTTTAAGCGCCTACATTACTCTAACATAAGGTTATTGTTTGAAAAGCGGAACTTGCATAACACAGTTCAATATTCAATACGTTTGTCGCGTTAAACTATTTTTTTTCACAGAGAAAGGCCTTAATTTTCTTGAACATCTATAATTTAGAATATTGGCAGAGATCCGAAGTCAATTTAGATCAATGTCCATACACCTCTGTTGAAATAAAAGAGGATTTTGTTTACATTGTCAACGCGCTGATCGGTCCGGACCTTTCTAAAGCCATATGTTAATAATAAATGTAAACAACCAATGTTTTTTTCAGCTAGATTAAATTCATACCTATATGTATAAAACATATTACACAATTTCGTCCATTTTACATCTTATCCATTTTTTTACCAGTTTGACATATTTATAATGAACATGAGGACTAGTGGGTTAGGTGTGAAAACCCAATACCCCCGCTCCATAAAGCAAAATTGGTAGTATTTTTATGACAATTATATACAGCAAGACTTTCAATAAAAGACTGTAGAAATTATTAATTGGTGATTTGGTGAGGGATAATACTTTCCATGCCTGTTACTGTGTGATATACTAACTTCCTGAACTCTTGGAATTGACACCCAAATATTTTCCAAAAGGAACGAGTATAGATGTCACTACCATATTAATTGTTTTTAACAACACGTTATTGATATTTCATCTTATCATCATGTCTTTTTACTTTAAATTAACTAGATTGGATAAATAAACTATTACATTGTCGCGATTTACTCAAAATTATTTTGTCTATGAACCAGAATTTACCTGTATTTGTAAATGTAGTAAGAAAACCTTACAATGTTACAGTCCTTAAAGAGTTATGTATACTAAACAGATTATACTATTTTAGAGCTGAACATTTGTCATTTGATTGTGGTAATGCTATGATTATAGTACTGAACCATTATACTGATTTCGAATATCCAAATGGTACATCATTAAGATAAACTTATCTTGAACATTGATTGAAATTGATTGAAATAGATCCCTATCATTAAAGTGTCAACGACTTTTAAATATCTTTCCTTCTCTTTTAAACATTTCTAACGACAGGAAATAGAGATCATAGCTCATCAAGAATCTCTGTCATATAGTTGATGCCGTCAAATTATTATTCATTTAGTTAAATGTGTGCCTCTCTTGAAAACAAGACTTGTGGAAAGAATTTATTGCAGTTGTCAAGATATTTCTAATGTTTAATGACTTTAATTCATAACAGTCATTGCAGCCAACCTTTGCAAGACAAACACATCTAATTATAGATATTCGTTAAAAAATCATTACTTTGGCGCTTGGAGTAGGACTTTGTTTCATCTCTTATTATGTTATATTCAGTAGAATAACAGCCTTTTTTAAAATAATTGCTTCAATACTTTTTTTTATAAAAACGAAACGTCCAATCATGGATCAAAATCGATAAGGGAAATACAGCACAAATTAGATAATGATAAGGTGTTTTTAGTGTTTTATACATTTGAAGGGAAATTTTAAGGTTTTCAGTGTGCTTTTCGAATTTGAGATATTTTAAAGGAAGAGTTTATAATTATGTTTGCAAGGAAAGACATATAAATTGTTACACAATATGAAAGCCAAATATCACACTTCATTGGGAGAAAATCGAAACTTCATTTATCAAAATTAGATAGGATTAGAAATATCACTAATGACGCACTATTTCAAATTACTTGATGAAACTATAATTGAACACAATCGAATTCTATGAGCACCTTCGTTAGACAAACTTAGCTCTTAATTGATGTAATTTGATTGAAGGAAATTAGAATATTGATATCGTTATAAAAGGAGATACACTGTGTACAATGTACGTGTTTATGACGCTTTTTAACTTTAAATAAGGGCATCTGATGTAATTTACTGAATCAAAGTTTGCATACATTCTTCTTGAGATGGTGTATCTTCACGAGTGTCGACGTAAACACAGAAGAAAATGTAAATGAACTATAAGGATGAAAATGAATACACAGGTGTGGCATCATATAAGCTGCCAATCAATGTTGATAACGTGGAACAGGCACGTATCTTCAATTTAATTTTCATTGGCATTTTCAAATCCAGATATATTTCCGTACTGTTTAAAAAAGTACATGAATGGACATTTTGTTCTTCATTGTGACACAATTACTTCCGCAATGACATCTCTGAGCTAATATATAGCAGCAAATTGGATTATATCCATATTTGCAGAACGTATATCAATTATCAATCTTATGACAAAACTATTTGACATTTGGATGTTTTCTTTGACAAAATTCTTCTTTTTTCATATATGCAATTATGATATCATTATACAAAACACGATGTCGGACGTTTCTCTCTATCAATTTTGTGCCTTACAAGGCATTTCTCGATTAGCCAGTGTACGTAGTCATTGCTACCAGTGCAAATGTTTGCGCAAGGCACTTCCTGTCAATATATTTTAAACATCCCTGGTTAATCACGTCTTTGGACTTGTAATATGAATAAATCATTGTGGAAATAACATTCTGTTATGTCATACAAAACATATCATATTTCATTAGATGATCATTGTAGTGGTATTGATTCGAAGGAAAACAGAAATCCTTATCATTATCCTGCATCGCAACGGAAATTGAGAAATATCTCAAATTAATACTTTTACAAATTGATGACATTGGATTTCCTTGTTACGGATAAACAGTGCGTGTTTGTCATTTAGACTGTCATTACGATAAATGACGCTCAGATGCTGATATGCAAGAACTTTGTTCATGATATTTTGAGAATGATTGAGTCTTTCTATAGCTCGTGTCCTCAGTCACTAATTTAATAAACTCAGTTATACTTTTTTTTAAAGTAATAAAAGAAAAGAGAAAATGCATTAGGTTTAGTTGAAATGATCTCTTTAGTATTTTGTGATAATGTATTCATGCAAAACACTGCTTTAATGATGTCATTTTAGTGAATCCCAATGAAGTGTAATGGATAGTTCATGGAGTACATGAACAAACATATTGACATTCTACTGTGAGACTACAAGTAAAATACTGAAACAATGATCTTTAAAAGTTGCCATTATTTTGCCTTGTTAGTTGATTTTCTATGTGTCTATTAATTCTAAATCCACAAGTCACAATATGTTGACGATCGATATCATTGATTTCTGTTAGATTGAATCTTATTACAATTATAAAGGACCCTATGTAGCTTGCAACGACAAAGTTTCTGTCTATGAAATAAGCAATATTCTTGATATATATTTCATTTATTCTGAAAGCAGATAATGCCTCAAAAGGAATAAGGGAGAGGATAGTGTTAGTTGAATATTCTAATATATTAATTTTTTGAAAATCAACGTTTAGCTTTCAAAAACATTTTTGCCCAAAACCATGTTCAAGAGTTTTACCAAATGTCATTACTATAGAGATAGTTACAATGACTTAGATTTTATATACATTTCCTGTTTTAATCTACCTTTTCTAAAAACATAACATCAACATTCAATATTGGATTCAAATCAACATTTCGTTTACGTTTATAAGAAGGAAAACGATACAAAGAGGTCTCTGAATATTAGTTATCTAAATAATTCCCCAAACAATGACGTTTGTATTAAAAATATGCTTATAAACCTTCTCCTGGATGTTACTGACAGATACAATAGCTTCATGAACATCAAGTAATTTAAATAATATATGATATAAATGATAAATGTCAACGTCACATATTAATATTCACATTAGCACAATAACTCATATATTCAAGTTTGCCCAACACATGCTAAAATGATATAACTTTATGTGTGGTTATTTATATTTCTTGATTATTTATCTTATTAGAAATGAGATTTGCAGATTTGTCTAGGTTTTCGGTCAGGATTACAGGAGTAGGAATGTTATATATTTATTGACATAATTTTGGCTCAATGCAAGGCTTAACAGAAATAATGTACCAAAGATGGCCTTGAACAAGTTGATGTTAACAGGCTTGACTTCAATGATTAGCTGAATTATCACCTGCCTTCCTGATATAAGTAAAATAAAATGTAAAGCCTCAGGTAACAAATAATCCCATTTGTAAAGCCTCTATTTTATTGAACCTCCGTAAAACCGCACAGTGTATTGAAGTAAAGGACACTCAGAATATCAGGAACATGACTCATGCTGCTAAATCTCTAAATCAAACAGTATGAAGCCGTTCACTTATACTCAATCTTCAAATGCATAAATCTTGTAAGGATCCTCATGTTAACTGTTGCCTTCTAACATAAAGAAACTGTACTTATAGCTAGCAGCAATTTAAATTTTATTTCAATGGTACAAAGCACGAACATTTAAGCAAGTATTATGACAAAGTCTTAATCAATGAAATGGCCCATACTTTACGATGAATTCGATTAAGTTATGAACAGCACTTGTAAATAATTATACTGAAACAGTACATTGCTTTACATTGAATATCAATAAAGTTACAATGATGTGTTTTGCCTTTTTTTCCATATTGACAACAATATTAAGAAATAACAATCCACATATTCTTTTATCATCTAATACACTCTGGCAAGAAATCAGAAGAAGGACCTTTATCATGACAACTCAATGAGTCACAAGTATTTGAGTAAATCAGCTTCTTCTACTAAACCTGGCGCTCATTATCAACTGCTGCTACTCGTTCATATTCACTAGAGTAGTTGCAAAATTGTCAACAATGGCTTGCCTTCATTTGATTACACATGAAAACCTGTGGCTTACATCTGTGACTTTGCCATCATGCATGAATGCTTCATCAAGCATACTGTAACAATGTCCTGTACATTTGATTACATATTCAGATATAGTCAGCTTGGCCATAGTCAAATATCCATGTAAACATAATATTTTCCTACAAGCACAAATATTGTAATAAATATGTCTCTGTAGAAGAGGGTTTACGCTTTATCAATACTAAGTCTAGACGCGTTCTGCTAACATATATTGTTAGAAAATCGATGATGTTTCACGCTATACGAATCATTGATTTTGCATTATTGGTAGTACTACTTTACTCGCTGAGACCACGCTTACATGTCCTAAACCAATTCGTATACTAACAAGGGCAATCAGACACGGGTATTTATATCAAATGAGGAAACTCACCATTATGGGATTATGCTATAAAATGCTCATAAGAATAAACTGATGTCCAAAGTAAAGAATATATTATCTTAGCAAGAAATATGGGGGCGGGGGACATAGATTACGTACACGCATATTGGTATATGTATGAAATATTTTGTGAACACTATTTACTTTCATTTTAAAGTTTTTATCAAGATTGTGATTTAAACGATTTTACTAGATAAGAGTTTAGTCTCTGAAAATACGCTAAAAACGATTAGTATATTTTATATACTAAAATAAACCTAGAGAAATTGCAGTGACATTCAGATATAGAGTTATGTCAGATTATGTTAAAGTCAATTTAGGTGAATAATTCAAAGTCCGGGTGCTTAACTATGATTCTCTATCAATCTGGACTTTCAGAGTGCATGTTGTTTTCATGTGAAAGTTTTGAAAAGGAAGTTGAAAATAACATTGACGACTTAAGCGGCGATGATGGTGTCGATGATGATGATGTAAGCTGAGTAAAATCAATTGCTTAAAGTCATCGACTGGAATAAGCAATGGCCGTGCAGATGACAACGCCTTCAACTATATATTGAGTGCCTTTTTATAATATTTGAATATAACAATGAAAGATATTTCAATTGAAAAATATCTCACAACTAACACATTTAGTTTAAAGTACTTTACCCCATGAAATTTAATGAAAGTAATCAGAGACTAGGCTTAAAGAAAATGTTCCCCTTTACATTATAACATTATAAAGTATTATTCTTATTTTAAGACAACATATTCAACCACTGACATAATGACATTACGAGCACGTTAGGGCCAAAAAATCGAGTACCAAGGCACTATCTTTATGAATTCCGACGAAGATATGACTAACTTCCGTTTCACATACTAGTTCATGAACATTACGTACAATTTGGTAAATGCTACATCACAATAGACTCTTAAGGGTCTCTTGAGACACACCAAACACACATATTTAGTCACTTTACAAACAGCAAATAGGTCCTGTAAATCCTTTAGATAATATTTCTTGGATTTATATGTTGGTTCTTTTTGTTCCAAAATGTTATACATAATGTTTGCCTTAAATTTTCCAGTTTACTTCTAACAAAATTATGATGTTCCTTGTGACTTGATGTAGATCAGGAAAGAATTGTCTAATGAATGCAAAGCTTATATTGGACTTTAACAGGCCATTTATGCATGATGATGAAGAATTAACACGACCTTTACAGTAAGTTTTACAGATACAATATTTACATGAAAGTAGCATTCATATTACAATATCTCTGTTCATGTTTACATTAACATTGGTATTTGAATGATGATGGGTCTATTTACAAACTGTTTCGTCAACCTAAATAAAACAATGAGTATATATGAATTGAGATTTTTCTTTTCTCAGATAGTTTTTCAATTTTTGCAACACTATTTTAATTTCAGTTAATATTCCAAGATTTGTCACAACGTATGTGTTTGCCTTTATTGTGTGACACTTGGCCATTTGCAACATGATTTATCATATAATACACTTAAAGAGTCCCCTACAGATTACTTTAACAACATTTCAGCTAGAATATTTGAAAATGGTAATTACAAAGAAGATCTTTAGGAAACATTGAATTATCCTCCAAGGAAGTCAGTTTCTGCATCCTCCAATAGTATTAATTTGAAATCAGTTATTGATGTTTCTCCTTGTAATTCCCATTCATCAACTTTCATCAAATATCTTCAAGGCAAATTACTTTTCATTTCAACCTAAAATGTGTACCTTGAGAAGCACGATTAAGAATGTCAAACAGCTCCTGAAACTGTACAAACGAAATGGCATCATAGCTGGTTGATATGAGGAGAATCAGATTGAATATTTTGAGAAAAGATCAAAAGACAATTTCAAGGAGACTTAAATCTCAAAGAATCATTCTCATTCAACAAATAACATAAATATGAAATTCAACAAGATACATATTCGAAAAGCACTAATGGATAATGTTTATAAAACAACCTAACCCAGCAAGTGTTGACAACACAAATAAACTTTAGTATAGATATTTATTACTGGATACTGGATGCTGAGAAGAAATATGTATGTATTGTGGAGATAGACAAGTAGGTATTTGTTAAAATTGTTAAAGATTTGAACAATTTGAACATTGTATCCTGTTAAATAATATTTGTGTAATTTTAATTGTAAATTGTTTTCACACAAATAATAATATCGTTAGCAAAATTGGAAATGAATGAATGAATGTCTTTATTTCCTCCAATGGCATTTGCAGATTACAAGGCAAAACAATATCAATTTAATATTTTCATAAGGAATATTTACAAGACTTTACAAAACCATAACTGATGCTGACGTGTGGTCATAACAGTGTTTATTACAACGTGAACATTAATCTGAAAATTTTGCCTTAGAACCAGCTTGTACAATTAGTTGAATATGGGTTGTGTTATCTGGGTATAGTTCTATAAGAGTATAAAGTCTTTGCATATTGAGATTTTGGTGTACCATAGTATATCTTGACATATCTTCTCTTATGGAGAGTCGCAGTTTCCTTTTTGTTTTTTAAAAGATTGGCCTAAAAACTATTTCCCGCCATATTGTTTTAAGGGGGAAAATACCAGTTTGTACATAATGTTCAACATATTCATTCAATGAATTACAGCAATTATTACATAGGCTTCCAAGGAATAATAATCTACATTTGTCAATATCTCCGACCATTGTCCTTAGACAGAGTTTAGCATGAACAGAATCTGTTGACATGCGTCTATTAAAACCTTGTACACAACAGGCAAAATATATTTGAGTATTTCCGGAATATGAATATATTTACCATGTTTTGTGGATAAAAGTTCACAACCATAAAAAATTGTAGGTAACACCTACATACATGTATTAATATCTTCAGTAGATTTGGAAATGTCATCCTTTTATTTACAAACACCTTTAGAGTAGGCACAATTTCGAGCAGCAATTAACTGTATTAAATAACAATATCAAGTAGCTTGCAAACATAGTTATCCTTTTTCATGTATTCATGACCCTTTTGAAAGGTTGAAAAAATATGAATTTTTATTAACAGATATACATATATCAAAATGCACTGTTTGCATACAAAATGTGTTGAATATCTTAAGGTACATTAATTGATTTTAATTGAATTCTTTCTATATAACAACATGGAAACACCTACAGACTCTCTATTCTGAAACAGTTTGCTAATTGTGAGCTGCTTATTATCGAGTAACAACCAACACCCAACTATCATTGTCATTTGAAACATTGCAACTTGAAGCTATGACTTTTCATATAATTTTATAATACCGGCATTTAATGTCTTTAATTAAAGGTCCTGGAGGGCTAGTTTTTCCTTAAATGCATGTTTATTGAAGCAGGGTTTCATTAATATTATTTACCTGCGTTCGTGTTGAATCTCTTTATTTCAGTAAGAACCAACATTGATTCTTCCCTAGTATGAAATAGTAAACAGTGTCTGGATACGGCATATAAAGCACATTAATCTTATGAAACAGACATATACTGGTTTTATTTATGTATATGATCGTTGCAGATATTATGACCTTTTCATAGAAAACTGAATTGTTTTGGAAGTGTCATAAAATGACACTTGGATATACTTATGATTAAATCAACTCAATCGAAATTGCATTTAGTTTTGAGAATATCTTCTGTATAAATTTATAATATGTCTTTAGTTCTTTTATTTCAAATGATGACTATAGTTATGCAATAACAAAATAATCAGAGTTTTTCTTAAATCCTTTCAAGTAAATTGATGTCCCTGAAAAAAATAAATGTCAACAATTTAGGAACAGTTTATAATACTGTCTCTGGATCAATAAAATAATCAATTGTTAATGAATTATGTGAATTGAATGCATTGGCATGTAATCATTGAAAGCAGTCAATACACAAAAAATAACATCATTATTCACTTTATTGATATTTTTGGATATAATCATTTCAGCAAGTTGGTGAGATAATTACATCACTCATTATATTGTATTTATTGGCAGTTCGTTAAAGAATGAACGACCTCTTTTGTACTTTTCGGAATTAATAATGATAATTGCTACTCTAATAAATGATTTTGTCCAAGAAGTCTATGAAATAATTCAGAAACAGAAATATATTATTTAATTTGCTTCAACTGTTTTGTTGAGAATAGTAGATTAAAATCAAATGTTTTAAAGGGGCAGTAGCACGCTTTGGGGGGAATATAAGGGGATGTCAGGAAATTTAAAATAAATGGTTTCAATTGAAAGACAATGTATTTTAACTAAATGAACCAGTAATAATTTAGATATATAACATAAAGTTTAGCCATGCGACTCCCTTTTCTTAAACAAAATGAATTAAAGGTGTTCACAATAAATGGCCGCCAATGGATTTGATGTGAATCCTCATACTTTGACCTCTGACTATGGGTGATTGGCTTGTGTAATAAGATTTTTGACACTGTCAATATAATACCTTTAGCATTTACTTACAATAATAAGTGAAATATTTAAAATATAAAATTATCAAAAAACGTGCTACTGCCCCTTTAAAGTTGATGTATAAACGTCTTAAGAAATCACAATTTATGCAACACAAGAAGAATCATCATGTTGGTGCATGAATCACCATTTATCTTCCATTAGTTGGGTCTAGACTCTAGACAATTAATAAAGCATTAATCTTGTTGATGCACAGATAAAGTATGTTTTTGATCACAGCTTATCTATTACACTTAAAAGAGAACCAGGTAATAGTGTTTGCATTATAAACCGCAATATTCTCCATCCCTGTCAGATCGGAATATATATAAAGCTGGTGTTTTGTTTAATGAAATATGCGACAAACACCTAAAAGGACGGCTTTGATTAAGACAAACACCAAAAAAGTCGGTTTTGATTATACGTTTCATTGTTTGGTCACACTATGAATACTGTGTGAATATTATCCAAATCGTAGCACTCACAAGTCAGTACGTCTTTTTTCATTCATTTTACTGCATGATGGTAACAGGTTGGCAAAGTAACTTTTAATTGTATTGAAAGTTCGATGATGTTGGATTTTAATAGTCAACATCACGAAATCAATTAGTGTCAACAATAATTTTGTCTTTGTCAAAAACAGTTATAGAAGGCTTGACTTAAGCATATGAAATTACAAATTATTCAATATCTCTAAGTATGTAGAATAAAGATAACAACATCCAATCCCCAATAATGACACAATAGTTGGGTATGCTATTTTGCTTTTGCGATATACTGTCATAGTGTTATATATGCATTTGTTGTGATAAATATAAGAAGAGTTGCATCTACTACCAATAATGGCGAAATTGATCAAATGTCTTTTTTTCACCTTCCTATCTTTATCTTTTGATAAACTTATTCGATTAATGAATTATTAAATATCCTAATTCATGAGAAATTCTTTGAGTCATCCATATCGAAAGAAAGAGGAGCCGTTGTGCATTACAATTCTAAGTCTGTCACGTGTCATCTGTCATCTTGTCTCATTTATGTTCACTGGAGTGGTTGCAAAGTTGTCAACAATGGCTGGCGTTCATTTGATTACACACCAAAACTAACAGATAACATCTGTCACTTCACCATCATGCACCAATGGTTCATAACGCATACTGTAACAATATCAAGTACTTTCATTTACACATTCAGATAAAATCTGGTCCTACATCAATGCAAACATAATACTTCCCAACAAGCACAAATACCGATTGATACGTCTCTACAGCAAGAGGGTGATGTTTAATCAATGCTTAGTTCAGACGCGTTCTTTTGACATATATTGTTACAAAATGAATCCTTTTTTACTCTTGATTTTGTATAAATGGCAAAACGTGTTTACTGGAAAAACAACAAAACGGTATATCTCAAATACTTATTAAAAACGATCCCCTTATAGCAAATGTGCTTAAGATGCTCATTAAACAAAAAGTTATGTCCAAATGAAGGTACAGCTCGTAAACGCACATTAATATTCAAAGGAAATGTATTACAATCAATATCTAAATAATTTTTTAGTTGTGAAGTACATAAACAAACAAATATTTCATTACATATCTGAAATAACAGGAACGTAAGAGAAATGACTCTTTGACACAGGTCTACTTGCTTGCTTTTCAAGAGGTCAAAATATTATTGTTGTTGGCCACGATTTTACTTTAGGATTGTATAATGCGTGTGCAAGTACTTTGCATAAAGTTTTCGTCTCAGTGGTAAAAGCGGAAGAGAAAATTGAGGACCATTAGTGATAAGTGATTGAGTGAGTGATTTAGTGATGTCTTGCGTTAGACACTCTCTCCCAACAGAGGCAGATCAAGTCATGAAGTGTTGATATAGCCTCTGTTCTATTACGCCGACTTTGTGGTATAGAATGGGAGATGCCTGATTGGAGGCAATCAAAGTTAGTTTTGCAATCGGCGACGCTGTAAAATCATCACTACTGAATCATGGCACAAGCATTATATTAACCACCCTTTCCATGCGAGAAGCGCTGTCATTTGATAAAGAAGTTCAAATGGATTGTAGTGCAATTTGTTTTCGCCAGGGGGAACTGCCGGATTCTTCTGATTGAGTTATACTAAAAAATAAATACCAAACAGCATAAAATCTAAGCATATATTGGTAAGCCTTCTGTCATGGGGAAACAAGGGGATTTTGATCTACAGAAATGATGAATTGAATATGTCTTTCACATGCCACGATATATGAGATTCCTAAAATGATGATGGCTAGTAAACTTTTTACGGCTCTCAAATGAAAATACCCTTTAAACTGTTGATCTTTATCACTGGATATCAAAGCTTGAGTTATATATCTGAATTTCATTGTTAATTGAAACATGGCAACTAGATGTCATGGTATTGAATATACATCATTGTCTGACAGTCATTTCATCTTTTAATCCAAGGTCTCTTTACATCTATGTTATCAAAGAAGGTTTCCAGTAAGTTAACTCTTTTTATGCTGCAGGCGCTCTCTATAAACCAACATCTTCTCCCACCATTTTGTATAAGTAAATAGTTGTGGTCATCAATCTAATTTTACAGACACAAACTGATCCTATTTCCGTACATGTTCTTCAAAGGTACAGTAGACCATTTACAGGCACCCCTTAATATTAGCTATATTTGAAAAGAACTTCTTATTTTGGCAGTCGTTTTTGCGCAACACGAATATTGTTAGATAGTCATGGTTCATGTTTGTTTTTTCCACATAATGGTTCAGTAAACTAGGTCAAGTTTACTTCTCACGGAAGGGAAGTCATATTTAATCTGTGAAAGAGGTCGCCTTTACAAGAAATTCGAACGTTGTATCTTCCTATTTCTGTTATTTCAACTGATGATATTAGTCCAAATGACAAAACAATAGTTCTCCAACGTTCCCATTTTAGATACCGTTCTCTTAAAAACCATCAATGTTCAAAGAATCGTTCGCTCTCATCCATATTCTCAAATGTTGAATGACTGGAATTCATTAGAACGTTATCATCGAAAGCAGTCAATACTCAACAAACATATCATTATTCACAATATTGACATTCTTGAAAAATCATTACTTCAGCTTAATGATTAGGAAGAATGAGGCATGGCTGCATCGCTCATTATGTTACATTCAATGGTAAGTGCTTTAAGAAAGCCAACAACCGCCAGTTTATTTAGTTGGGAGTTGACGTTGTAATTGCTACATGAACGCTAATTGAAATAAATCAATATCAATTTGAATTGTTCATGTGCGTTGTGTTATTAGAGAGCTCAGTGGATGAATAAAATCAAATCGCATAAAAACTAAGTAAATCCCTTTTGATAATCTGCCTACAAGTCCTTGAATGAAATAGTAATTGCAAAACATTTGCATTCCATATAACATTAGGTTTTAATGAAACATATAGTAAATGATCAAATTCCTTCCCTCAAAGGTAGATTTTATTCTTTGGTAAGTGTTATTACTACATGTAAAAACGGAAAGAGAAAATAATCTGTCATTACAAGCATGATGGGAAAGAAATCAATATGAAATGTTAATGTAACGTGAGTGACATCTTTCTCACAAACCGCCATGTAACACAATATAAAAAATAAGTCGTTTCACTTTTTTGTGTTTGTATAAGGTATGAACGACCTCACAAGTAATGCAACACGAGATGAATCCTCTCTTTATCAAACAGCATGAATCACCTTTTCCTCTATCCGTTGTGTGAACAACATGTGTCTAGACTTGCAATTAACAATGCATTAATATTGTCAATGCACAGATTAAGCATTATTTTCATCACAGCTAACCTATGCATTTTAGAAGAGTGTCCGTATTAAGTGCTCGTCGTTGTATCATTTATAAGTTCCACTAACGGGATTCCTAAAAGGTGTTTTGTACCGTTTTTAAATCAATGAATTTCGCAAATCCCCGATAGCATATTTGTTATCATATGTTAAAGTAACAATCTTGATATTTTCAACTGAATCCCCTGAGCCCCTTTCAGATTGAGATTCTATTCGATTTGTTGAAACATTAGAGAAACACAAACAATGAGATCATAATGTGGGAAACGTTTTCTAAAAACTGACAAAGACCTATACATTGCAATTGTTGTCACCTTTTGAATTTTGTGTTTCAATGACAAGAAAACTATAGAAATACATGTAAGTTATGCTTTTGACATGGCAAATAAAACTTGAAAATGATTAAATACATTAAATTACATGAAATACAACTGATATGAACTTTTATTTCTTATTTTCATTAGTTATACATTCAGAATATTTCTTCATGTTCAGCTGTTTAGTGTGAGTGTAATGTCATATGGAATGGAAGCCCCATTCTGCTACGTGGAACAGATACCGTTCATTGTCATCTTTACATTTTGCACACAGCAGTTAGTAAATGCCAAGATATGGGATGCCACTTTTCACCATACTACTACACTGAACTAAAGCTGTCAATGACAATATATGGTGACGGTTTCGAATATTTATTACATTTATCTCGAGTTTACTTGATCTTAACATTCGGAAATAATTATTCTGTTTTCTTTAAATAACATATACATGTATAGATCCGTGGGCTCATTCATTGACTTGATTGCATTATTTTACATATCCTAAGAAATGCGATGTTTGAGTGATTACCTGTATTCATTATGTTCAAAGAATCATTTTGAAGTGAATAAAAAATTGAAACTGTATATTTTTTTCTATTTCCTGTGGTCTTTTTAAAATCATAATAATATTCATAAGGTCAGACAGTAGCCTAATTCGTAACAATGTATAAAAGGCATACAGATAAAAAAATAAAAAAATATGAACAACGTTGACGTTTATTAATTAAAAGAAATAACGGGCTAATTTGCTGGTCAGTGTTTATTGAAAGGGAAGAAGCGAGGTTGGGCGTGAAAAGGATGTAAGGTTTTGAGCATAGTGAATAATGCAGTGCAGGTTATGACAAGGCCGATGTCCTATTTTCACAGGAAGTCGTTAAGTTATTCATTCTCACGAAGAAAAGACTACTGTTATATGATAGCGATTTAATTTCGTCAAAATGCGATTTGATAATATCATATCCCATATTGGTGAATTTGGATACTTTCAAAAACGGTTCTATTTCCTAATATGTGTTCCGCAATTTCTTGGCGCCATGCAAGCATACTCAGGGATCTTTATACTGGATATTCCAAACCACAGGTACTTTTGTTCATTATGATGCAGCAAATTAAAAAATTAAGTAATACGTGTGACATTTACGTTCAGCTCTTACATGTAACCTAATAATGATCCCTTTTGTGAAAGATGTTCATCTTTATATACTTGTTAAAGATATTATATTTAACTCCAGAACATAAATTTAAAATACTAAAAAACAATTCCCGATTGGCAATAGCTTAGACTATCATGCAGGTTAATTTATAATAACCACATATTTGAATAAGGAAGAGTTTTATGGAATTTCAACTTCTTTATAGCAAGAGTGCGACATTTCGTGGTAGATTACAACAGCGTTATCGAGCAAATATATTTACTCAAGAAAATAAATCTAAAATATAAGAAATACAAATCTCGATTGGCAATAGCTTATGCATATGCAGTCAGGTTAATAATCATTTGACATAACCAAATATTTAAATAAGGAAGAGTTCTATGGAATGTAACTTCTGTATTGCAAAAGTGTGACGCTTCGGCTTAGGTATGAACACCGTTTTGAAGAAAATCAATAACTTGATAAGGGTTTTAGTACACCGAAACGTCGCACTCTTGCAATAAAGATGTTGACAATCCATAGAACTCTTCCTTATTCATCTCACTTCTATACAGCTGCGTATCTTAAGTTTGTTCACTTACCTTCGTATTCTAGTGCAATTATCATGTATTATTATATGCTTGGCGGTGAAATACGGAGATCTATCAATGACAGTAAACCGTGATAACAGTCACTAGTGACAATACAATGGAACGTGTTATCAGTCACTAGTGACTGATAACAACAATGACTTGACGTCATCGAACAATGCTCTGACGTAATGACACGCTCATGACGTCATGTTGTTGCTCTGGCGACGGGTTCTCTTTGGAGCCGACTCAACGTAAATGCACTTCAATTTTGTTAGAAATACAACGATTAAAGCATAAAATAAATAGAAAATTTGTGTTTTTCTTGACAAATACCATGTTTATCTCATCGAGTGAGGAAGAAAGTTGTATCTTCACGAGTGGCGCAGCCACGAGTGAAAATATGTAACTTTTCTGCCTCACGAGGTCAAGAAAACACAAATATCCTCTAAATATGTAACGTCTTTAAGATATCATATCATTGTAAAAACGCAAATGATGAAATTTCACTGCATAAGTTAAGATTCAGTTTGCGTTGACATATTTGTATGTCATACCTAGTCATTGAAGTGACCAGGGGTCAAAATTTCGAAAACATTGATTTCTATTTTGCTCTACAAAGTCCTTCATAAGTGATCAACAGCTTTAGATCTTATTCATATATATATGTTCCTTTGCGTTAATGCAACGTAATTGTGCTGATTTCTTTCCCACAAAGTTTATATGGATGATTTTAATCGAAATTTAAGAAAATCCGAATTTAACAAATATTACCCCATCTGTCTATTTAAAAATGCCAAATATCGACATACAGCACCAGTGACAAGACGATCACGAAATATGGTTTGGGAATGGTTATTTTACACATGGACAATTGATGATCTTCTGTAACTGGTCCTTGAGTTATTTTATAAACGTCAAAACGAAACCCAAATTACATGATATTTGCACTAAGATCACAAGCAGGTGAACACACTTATGGTATGCAGCTGCATGCATCTCAAAGAGCACATATTTGAAACCATGGTGTTACCCTTCCAGATGTTCTCTTGGCGTGAATGATACTTACGCAATCGAGAACATCGACCACGACCACATAGTAAATATGTCAATTCCCTGGGAGATGTACAGAGGTCAAGCCATGAGGTCATCATGTAAAAAGTTCAAGGACCCTGTGAAGGGAGATAACCGGACCCAAGAATGCGATAGCTGGGTGTTCGACAAATCAATATACAAGAGGACCCTTACTGAAGAGGTTTGACAAATAAATCATCAGAAATCACAATGAGCCACTCCTTGCTACATATTACATCTTTACTGTATATATATTATATGCACGCTCCACGTAGTATGTTGACATGCACATTGAGAAATCTACATGCATGTTACAGCGAATAGCTATATTATATAACGTGCAGAAAAATTAAGGACTTGCATGTTAATGAAATGTGTCGGGACTCATTATGAATGACGTACAACTGCATTTCTTCCATAGACAGCTTGAAAATTAACGGAGAAACAGACATGTCAATACCCTTTTTATCAGTTTCTGATTGTTATTTAGAAACCTTCATCCTATTGATCAACACATATGCAACGTATCTGTTACGTTTAACACCGTTTATGGGAAATTGAAATCACAAGTTGACAGCGAAATGACTAATTATTTGTATAACAGCTTACATGTATCAACATGTAGCTTATGGGAATAACGTCACTTATCCTACCTCATGTATACGTAAGAATCTCGATCTCTGATTGGTTCACGTGACCCTGAATAAATACTGATATCACCCTCTTGAGCAGGGTAATAAATCATTTATACTCCGGAACATAAAAAGCATGATAAAAGCGTGCTGATTGAGCGTCTTGGAATGTACAATGTATGTTACCTCGAACACATCATTAAGCTGGTTACTTTTGATCTACCGATATGTACATGTAGCTTTGAACAAACTATAGTAAAATGACTTACGCAGTTCTTACTCTTTATCTTTTGCGTTTAGTTTAAACATTCGGTAAGATAAATTCGTAATTCCATTCAGAAGCGGGATGCATGGGGAGATATCTGCCTCTCGCTAGGTGTAATGCAACTTGCCTTCGGCTCGTCGCATAACACCTAGCTCGAATCGGATATCTCCCCATGGACCCCGCCTCTGAATGGTATAACTTATATTTAAGTAATACTATGACCACCTGCTGTATGTGCATGTAATTGCAGCTTGAGCAGTTAATTCTCTATATGTTTACTCTGATGTATGTCCAGGCAGGGTTTGTCCTTTGTTTCCTTACTCTTTATTTTACTATTGACTCCCTGTTTGGGTTTAATCTTCATCACATTTATTCCATTTGATAACATCAATGAAGAGTTGCGATATGTAACTAAGGCACAGACCCCACGTCGGCGACATCACCCAATGGTTTAAGAAAAACGTTAAACCGCAACCCAACAACACAAAATGTTGTTATATATGCATGTAATGTAATGCACATTTAAAATTAGCAACTTTTGATATTGTACGTTTCCCATATTAATCTCCAGGCAAAAATCTCCATTTGACATATATGTGTTTAATTCTTCAACATTTGTTCTTACGTTTAGCACTTGGTGAGGGCGAGGCATATTTTAATCAAATGTTTTCAGGGATTCTTAGGTGATAAACTTGTCCTATTTTAGGTCGTCACAGTTTTCCTCAGGACTAGCTTTACAAACGGTGTTATGAATAAATTGTTTCGGAAAGTATCTTTGAAATGATACAATTTTCATTGCATTAAGTCATCCTGTTTATTGTCCAAGGACATGAACTATTATCCGATGGAGAAGACAAGTAAACATACACACACTTTTTTACTAAGGATAAGTCTCTTTGTTATTCATGCGTATCTACAAAATAGAAATGTTCGTTCATCCAGTCTTAAATCTACCAATGTTTTCTTGATTTGTAAATGTTTCAGTTCAATATCGTATGTAAGGACTTCATCCTCCGATCTCACTCCAACATGGCGAGCTTCGCAGGTCAGGTGGTTGGAACCTTGTTTGTGGGCATGCTGTCAGACAGGTGAGGTCGGGTTCGAATGTCTGCACTTTCTCTCCAACCACAGAGGTAGAGTTACGTCGATCCAACCTCTCTTCGAATTATACTAAATCCGTTGTTTCCAGCAGTTTCCCCTGGCGGAAACAATTTGCTCCACAATCAATCTGACATGGTGAATTTGTTCATCAAAAGACAACAGTTCTCACATGGTGGTTCATATCATAATGCGTTTGTCATGATTCAGTGGCAACAATAATAATTTGAGGACAACATCGCTGATTGGACGACTAACTTTGTTTGCATATAATCAGGCATCTCCCATTCAAGCCCACAAACTAATTGGAACAGACTAGATCAACATTTCATGACTTGATCTACTTTTGTTGGGATAATGTTGTCTGCACTTATAACTATATATATTTTTTCTTATCACTTTATTTCTTTTCTGAGGTACCATCGTTGTCTTGTAACAAATATTATCTAAATAAACACTTTCAAAATTATCATGATTGGTTTGGTTGTATACATTTTCATCTGTCTATAGCAAATTGAATAATTCACAGTTATCACAATTGGTGTACACGGTATACACTTTCACACATTAGAACAATAGAAAGAAGTTTATGTAAAAAGACTTTGGCATGAAGACCAAAATTTCGTATCTGCATTCGGTGTAGAGTATCTGTTTACTTACGTTATACGTTTCCTGTAGAACTGATTTTAGGCCCTCTATGTGAGTTTTTTTGTTTTAGCATTTACATGTGTAAATGAAATGTTTTGTAACAGTAAAAATCAAATTTAGAACGTCATTTCGTATTTCTTTGTAACCGAAAAATATATGCGTAACATTTGGATTCAAACTGACATCAGTTTTAATTTTGATCTAGTCAAATAAGTGATGCCGCAGACTATTTACATGTACACAGTCATATAACAGATGTTTTATAGTTTCATTTTGGCATTTACAAAAGGTACACGACGGGGAATCTTGTAATTTAAACTATACTAACTACATTTATTATTGCACCTTTTAGATATACCACAAGGCTGACGCACTTTATCTTTGAAACATCTACTTTAGAGTTGTGATATTTAAGAAAACTTCATTCCCATACAACAATAATATTGTTGAGGATTCTCTTCCTTTTTTTCTTCACAGTGACCTCTATATATTTTTCAATGTTCCTTCTCTATTACTTCCAAGAATGATATATTGAAATTATCACAAATGACATTGGTCCAAATTTGCCCATGTTTTATATCTGACCAAATATCATTTCACATTTGCGATGTCTGTCTTGTAAAAAGTGTCTCTGCATAACACATATGAGGGAACTCTAGTTCCCCGGCGGTTTTAAGAATACACCCAGCTAATATAATTAGCTTTTGATTGATTCTTTAATGGTAGTAAAGGAAAACGCCTTGATGAGATGGGGAGTACATCGGAAGAAATTTCTACACATAATAGCCATGGTATGAATAAAAAGTGAATTATTTGAAGGGTAGAAAATAAATCTTTTATTGATCTTTTCATCACGTGCACCTTTAGATTCGGACGTCGTCCAGTATTCCTAGCGGGTACGGTGATACGTATTGCAGCCTACTTGGGGACCGCCTTCGTCCCCAACATGTACGTGTTTATAGCTCTCCGTGTTATCTCTTCGCTCACTGGACTGGCGTGTTTCACAACATCATTTGTACTATGCAAGTATACAATAACCATCTTGGAAATTTCTTACAGATTTTAATATGTAGTATTTGATGTAATATTATTTTTCTCATAGCAATGTGATATTAAATTTTTAATTATTAGATCCAACAAAACGTTTTCTTGATACATTTCCTTAAGCACGTCTAAATTCAATTTTGTATGGCTTTCGAAAATTCTAGTGCACTTTTGATGTTTTATTATTTTCTCTTTTTAAATAATTTAAAATAGAGCCATCGTACAGTTATTTATTAAGTAAGTGGTATCAAAAAAAGGTACAATAAGTACATATACAATTTGAGACAACTATCAACAGTGTTCTAGCGGTTGAATTTGCCAAAAAAGATGACATCTAAATCACCTTTTGCCTACTTAGCCTTGGAACTGATAGGACCATCGAAGCGTGTTTTCGTGGGTATGATTATCGAGATCTTCTGGTGCAGTGGTCTCTTCCTTCTGGGTCTTCTTGCCTATCTTGTGACGGACTGGCAGATCCTTCTCCAGATCATAGTGTTTCCATCCATCCTCTTCCTTGGATATTTCTGGTAAATGAAATGTATAATTTAACTATTTGACAAGGTGCGCTGTGAAACAAAGATTTTTTAAATGATTCTTCAACTTCTTCGGTTTTTTGTCTCAGTTTTGCAGATATTGTATCTGACTATACCACCCACCTTTCTTCATTTGCATCTATTCAACTATCTTTTCGATCGATGAATAACTTTATATTGATATGTTGTCAAATTTACATTCATTCCCTTCAATTTTCTCATTGTGTGTGTAATAAAACGTGACTTAACATCTTCAAGTGAATGAAATGAGAAATGATGTATATGAAATGCAACAATCAATGGCCCTGCTTGATTGGTAACTCGGCGCACTATCAGGCGTACGCCGCAGGAAGTGACGAAACGTGCAAAGCACTTTATTGGTAAGATGTGTGCGCATTAGGCGTGTGCACAATACGCCGGTTTGAAAGACGTGCGAACCCGGCGTATCATGGCGGACAACTATCTTCCGTGTGACATTCCACAACTAATTTTTGTGACATGAATACTTTTGATGAAAACATATCAAAATTATTATCATGAATAAAAAACAAACATGACTTATTTAATACAGTGCATTTAACGAATTTTGACGTTTTATCAACATTTCGTAAAAATGTTAAAATTAAAATTCGTCTGACATGAATAAGATGTTTATTGTAGCTACTTTGTGGTATGCTCATTACTTCCTGTGCATACGCCGATACACTTGATTCAACATCTGCCTGTTGCAGACCCGGATTACGCCGGACACGTGACAGGCGTATACGCCTCTAAGACGAATCAAGCATAGCCAATTAATCTAATTATCAGGTTGGTACCCGAGTCTCCGCGATGGCTGATATCACGTGGTCGCATACCGGAAGCGAAAGTGATCCTGCAGAAAATGGCTGCAGCTAACGGGACCTCCATACCAACAGAGATGTTGGATAGCATAGAGTTGGAGTCTACCAAGAGAGCCAGTTTAAAGAAGATGTTCACAAGTCGATTTCTGCTTCTAATGATACTCGTCATCTTCTTCAACTGGTTTGTTTATTTAGTTGTTTATACTGAAGACCAAAGGAAACAATACCTTATCTTATTCTGAAAACTGTCATAAGGGTCGCTGATATCTGGTACATTAATTAAAACTAGCCTTGAAATTTAAATCCCATTAAGACTTCATGCTCTAATCTTCTTCTTTTTTCTTTTTTTTTCAAAACTCCATACAGAAAAAGGACATGTAAAAATAACAAGTCTTGTCATTTACCAACGAATATTAAGGTAAACAGTGTTTCTTTTACATTGTTTTTTTATTCTCGTCATTAGTTCAATATTTTTATAACTTTCTGATAATGCCTTTAAAATGTCAATCTCTCAAACAGGTTGTCAGTCAACATAGTGTACTCCGGTCTTAGTCTGCACGTACAGAATCTGAGCGGGAATATCTTCCTAAACTTCACCATCGGTAACATCATGGAACTGACGTCATACGTGGCCTGTATCACGCTCATGGACAGGATCGGCCGGAAGATGCTTCTTTGCGCATGTATGGTCGTGGGAGGACTAGCTTGTCTTGGTACCATGTTTCCGGTCATGTACGGATCTGCAGGTATGAAATGTTCATGGAATTGATAAGAGGTGTATTTCGCTCTTTCCTCGACATAAGACTCGCTGTAAATTTTGTATTATGAATTTTTTTGAGAAAATATATTACATTGTCATCCACTTCTGTTTTTGTGTAACTGTATGTAGTCAAGTATTTTTGTGAAAATTTAGGCCTGATATGCTAGTAGAAAAAGATCAATATTAACAAACAGAAACATGCTTTCTTATACCTCCTGATTTGGAAATACTGCCTGCATGATTATTATATTCTTCAACGATTTTCTGGGCCAGAGGAATGCTATCAAAGTAAAACGAAAGTTAATCAAATACAGGTTTCACATGGAATCTTTGGAAACATACAAGATGTATAGTTGTGACCACGCAGGTCAGTATGTATGTTAACAGCTTGGTGGACTGAGTGCAATGAGGATGAAGTGTCTTGCCCAGGAACATAACACTGGATGAGACCCAGATCATGGGTCGCTGGCGTGAGAAGCAAGCATTCTAGCCGTTAAACAATTGACCATTTTCCAGTTTCGCGAAACGAGTCGATTTAGAGTGACGTCCCTTTGAAAAGTCACGTGACCGCGGGCAAGCCGTCAAAGTTTACGTTGAGTTGAACGGTATTTTAGTCAACTTGTCATGCTCGCCTAGACCTTAAATTTTTCTCTATAAAACAATTGAAGGTCTCAAACGACTGTACACTGTTTAGACCTATTTTAAAGAGTCAATAAAGACGATTAAGGCCTTCAAAAGTATTCCATGACGCACTTTTGTGAACCGTGGGATTAGGCTACACAACAGGAATAATGAAAACTTAAAATGTTGAATTAAATCATTTGAAAAATTCTAGATTTGAAATAAGATTTTTAAAAGTAAAAGATGTTATGGGTTAAACTTAAAAAATAACAATAACGTTATTTAAAGACGTATGATGATAAATAAAAAATCCCGAAATTCGACTACATAAAACCAACTTCTCCCACAACATTGCTTCTCTTCTCGTTCTATTGTCCATATTTTGAAAATACGATAAGTAGCAAATGAAATATTTGTAATAAATTTAATTTTGCATTTGAATTAAAATCAAATTTAACTAATTTGATTTATGAAAGATACACTGATGATATAAAAGAAATCAAGAAACTTATGAGCTACATTACATCAGAAATGATATTTGAGGGCGTACCACACAGTTTCCAGTGATTTATTCTATCATATCTATTTTATCGTTTTATTACTTTTTAAAAAGCCTTTAACGTCGGAAAACTTCAGTTAAGATATATATGAGATTCTTTCATGAATAATCTATTTAGGCCTAAAAAGTAGAATGTATTAGTGTCCTTCAGTTTGTCAAGAATATTCAATTCAAACTGAATAAAAATTGATACAATGGTTATAAGTAAGGTTATGAATTAAATTTCATAAAGAAACAAACATAACCTACGGAAAATGCACAGAAGTCCAACATTGCGGTTGGGTTTATAGCAGTAAAAATCCTTGAATTATGCATTTTAAAATAAACTTTAAATTTAGATAATTTACACAATTCTTACAGATAAAACAGCTTGCTGAGTCAGAATGAAACACTGAGGGGCAAAAGAAACGACTTCAACGTTTTCAAGAGGGTGAATTACACAATGCTATGACTAGTGACTGGCGACAACTAGACCCTGCGATAGGCTATGAATAAGTACTCACAATTTCATTCATCAGAGTATGATTATTTTATTGTTATGACTGTTCAAATTTACTTGAGGTCCTAAAACAGCTTTTTGGCCAAAATGTAATGAATCGAACTTGAAAAAGTTACGAAATGTAAGAACTCTATAGATATAAGATGTGACAAATATAAAAAAACTTTCATGGAAATCAATTTATTTAAGCATATATGCTGTATGACGCTAAAAAACAAGTAAAAAACTATTTTCCCTCTCATCTACTTAAGGAGAAAATCGAAAATTTTTGAAAGGCGTATAATTCAAATATCCTGATCAAATATTGCTTTTAGGTTGCTCCTGAAGACATGAAGTAACCCTGTTTCGTAATTAACTATCTTGCATTTTATATGGTATTGTTTCTTTTGCCTCTGAGTATTACACAGTTAATATTTGAATAATCACCGGCATTGAAAAGTCATAACTTGATTTAAGCCGCCTGCATGCCGTGAATCGGGGCCAAAATGTTTACAATATTTATCGATATGCAATAAGTTTATAACTGATGGAACAATATCTTCATAGCAATCCTTAATGAATTTATGTGCATAGAGTTATCAAAATTGAACATATATGTCATGGCTTAGAAAACAACCTTGAATATACTCCGGATCAAAATGGTTTCTAACATTGATAATCGCGAATACTGATTGTTGCTGAAAACTACAAATTATGGGCTAAAGGTTCAGTTGAGCGACAAAATAACGGCATGGAATCTTGAATTTGATCGAATACCGGACGATATACCACTGCAAACGTGAGTTTGGAAAATTATTAACCAACAGCGGGTTTAATTGAAGATCATGTGTTAAAAGTGTTTCGAAGATTAATTTCTAGTAATATACAGCGGTGTGCCAAAAGGATGTCATATTATATTCCCATAGATTTTCATAAAAAAATTCTAGATTCCTTTTAACTAAATAACTTTGTGAGGAATCACCATTTCTACGGTTACATTTTTTCCGTTTATTTATACCATGTTTATTTTTCTTTTCGAATAGCATAAATTTCATCATCATAGTATGTTAATTGATGCATAAATTTTTAAATGGTGGCTAATGGGAGACCTGTTTTACAACGAATAGTCATAGAATTATTTATTTTTAATACTTATTCAAACTGAGATGATTTCAAATAAACTTACAAAGTTTGACAAAGATGTATACATAATTCATCGCATCAGAAATTATTTATGTAAAACAGAAATAACATAAGTCTATTGAATTTACGCAAAATGCGACAAAATATGATACCTCTGTATGTTTAACGACAAAAGTAACGCGTAGATGAAGAGATATTCGCGAAACTATTTAATTTAATCATCGTCTACAATTTATTTCATACGCCTAAGTATGACATATTTATGTTGAATACCAAAAAGACATTTATGTAAAGTTTAAGATGTAAAATATGATATATTTTCTCCGATCACATCAGATTTTACTAAATAACAAAAGTTTACAAATTATTACTACAGTATTCCCCGATGGTACGTCAATTTGAATATATCTTTTACATAAATTTATTAGGAAACTAATTTCATGACAAGCCAAAAGGCCACAATCACTATATTTTGCGGGTAAATTTAATAAATCTGGAAGGGTTCATATAAACTTTCAAACTTTCTTTTCAAAGAATTATTTACAGACGAACTATTTAATCTGCTAAAACAGTTTTTAAATCAATTTGATTGACAAAGTTTAACAGTTATATAATGAAAATTATTCAAGCGACGAAAATCAAACATAAATTGAGTTACATAGCCTACGTATATATCTATAGACTAATACAGACAGTCATACGATGGCCTATGACATAAAAAGACAGATTAAAATTAAGAATCTCACCCCTTAACAATCGTTATTTATAATTGTCTAGTTTCTTTCAAATCAAACACTTTAACATACAATTTTACAACACGGAAATGTAAGCTACTGCACTAGATCCCATTGACGCCGAGCGTGAAGGTTGCCCGCGGTCAAGGGCAGATAACTCTAAACGTCAAAACTGGAAAATGGTCAATTGTGCTCTAATATTCTAATATTCTAATATAATATATTTCAGCTCTCGACTGGGTCACAGTTCTCCTGGCTATGATCGGCAAGTTCGGGGCATCTGGAGCCTTCGCAGTCTTGTATATATATACTACTGAACTGTTCCCTACTATAGTACGAAACTCGGGGCTTGGTGTTAGCTCCTTCTTCGCTCGTATTGGTGGAATGATGTCTCCGTACATAGCAGACATGGTACAGACATTTACTAACGTCATTTTCATGTCAACATTATTTTGATCACGATCTTGTTGGAACAATTTTTAACGGCGTCCAAATGTCATATTACTTAATTAAACTCCTACTTTGAACGCATAGTTTCGAGACAATTTTTAAGTCAATTCAAGCGTTCATATTGGCTTTTTAAATTATACTCAAGTAACTAGCAAGTTTCTAACTGGTAACTGGACTGATACAAGGTTACAAATAGCGCTTGTTTCATGTAATCAAAATTATATATGTATGCATTTTCTTGTTAAATAAAAGGATAGTATGTACTTATTATGTGGAAATGTTTCAGAATGTCGATTAAAAAGAGTTGATGTCTTACATACACAAAATAATCAAATATCAATACAGGATCCATCATATACATTAAAAGATCTGTGGTGTCATAAGTGACCCATTTGAATCATGTTTATACAACATCAGGATTATGTCACTTATTACTGAGTATCACTGTTACTCTTAGTAAAAAAAACATGACACGCAGGCTATTATTATAAGTGACGTATTATTGTTTCACTACGGTATCACATCATTAGGCCGCACGGAACCTTTTTACACAGTTTCATACATCCACAGAGTAGAATTGTATTTCCACACATTCACGACTTGTCGTAAATAATATATTCCTAATACTTTGGACATAATTTTTATTCTCTCTGAAGACTCGTTCTTTACATTATACACACAATAGTTCGTGAAGGTCAAGTTTTATTTGATTCCATGAACGATTTGTCTTGCTCAAACCTTTAAATATGATTATGTTTCACCACAGCGTAATGATATATTAATTCTTTTTTTGCGAGAAAGAAAGAAACCATATTGTTTACAACTACAACCCGATAATTGCGCATTTCATGAGACTTAAATCTCCCAATGGAGGGACCTCGATGCCATCAACATCTTTCGACTACCATTTTTTTAAAATATTGATGTTTCTTAATCAAACTTTTACCCGAATCAGATGATAGTATAATCCACTCTTCTTAACGGTATAGTATCAAATAAATCCCTTTCATCTCTCTTTGGTAAACGGTTCATATTGATTTTTGACATGTGTCTTTTTTCTTGTCCGAGATTAGGGTGTAATCTCATCTCCCGTAGAAGGGAATATACATCTCGCTATCTCAGTCATTAAAACATTACTGTTATTATGCACGGGATTTGGCTGTTGCTGTCATAATGGAAAATATAGTTTAACTTGTGAACCAAGACAACTAGTTAAACGAGGCATGATATTCCATAAATGTTTTGAACCATTACAAGTCAATAAATATTTCGTTTCAGGGTCTGCTTGTAGGGGGTGATTTGAAGATAGCGCTCCCCCTTGTGGTGTTCGGAGCTTTCGCAGTTTCTGCGGGAATGTTGTCACTATATCTGCCGGAAACACGTGGCAAGAAGTTGCCAGATACAGTGCAAGATGCAATTCACATGAGAAAGTATGTACACATCACGTTATTTTGATTTTGATTTCGCTAGTGAATATTATCTTAGGAATGTATATTTAGATGTTTAAGTAAATTTGTCCTGTTTCAAAATATATGTCACCCATACAGTTTGTTGTGTATATGCTGTTGTCCGAATTGGGACGAAAACAAAAACACTTATCCTACCTCATGTAAGAATCTCGATCTCTGATTTGTTCACGTGACCCTGGATAACTACTGATATCACCCTCTTGAGCGGGATGATAAATTAGTTATACCCCGCCATGAACCAATCACGTAAAAAGCGTGCAAATTGAACTTATTTATACCCCCGCCATGAAAGAAGCGTGCAGATTGAGCTCCTTGAAAAGTATGTTTCGTTGAATACATTGATGTTACCTTTGCTCAAATAATATGTAGCTTTATGCAAACTAAAGTCAAAGTAATTGCAAGCTATATAAATGCAAAAAACCATACCGTATATTACAATGTAAAAGGCGACCTAGTGCATAAGGCGACCCCCTTTCTCAGCCCCCCAAATTGCTGTCAAAATCATATACCTCGAACATAAGGCGATCTCATAATTAGCACGAGTTGGAGGCAGGTCGACATGAAGCACGTGTCACGTTGAGAGATTCAGTTACAGTAGTTGATGTATCAGTAATTATCAAAGGGAACTCTAAAACGCTTTTGTAATACGTGTATGTTATCAGAAGGATTGTCATTGATTTATCTTAATAAAAATACATACGTTTGTGCTGGTGTTTCTTATTTTTTAACAATGATATGTCATGTTCTTCTCGGTAGAAGCGAGACGCTAACAACAAGCTTAAATTTTATTGTTTCTTTGTCATATGATTTTTCATTGGATAAAGATGACCAATCAGCGAGTGCAATGTAATATAATCAGAGGTACAATGTGACCGGTGAATAGCAAAATTGTCACCCAGTAAAAAAAGACAAACGAAGGAATTAGATGCAATATTATTTATATTTGCAATCATATATTCTTTTCTGTACTGCAATGTAATATGAATACAGTAACAGTAGTGATTTTCATATCTATATACATAAAACTTGTACATGTATATTGCCATAATAAGCTTATTAATCTAAGAGTTGGTGTTTACAATGTTTCTAGTCGAAAAACATGTCAATATTGTGTCGCGGCTTTTTTGATCATAGCATATGAGAATCGGTCACATTTATTCGAAATATCAGTATTCACTCACTGTTTCGTTGTGTGTCTTGCAAGGAAAGTCGTTTAACATCGAAATTATGCTTCAGGAACTGTGTCCATAAAAAGAATTGTCTCTGAGGCACTGACACGATTTATGATGTAGTTTTCAAAACAACACTTCCGGTTTGTGACCTTTGTCATGTGCCTAAGCAGTTTTTAACCTTTTTAAATATGCGTTGTGTTTAACATTCGGTAAGATAAATTCGTTATAACATTGCTTAGCGGGTTGCATAGGTATTTATTATTCCCTTGAACCTTTCGCGGGAATAATAAATACCTATGTAACCCGCTAAGCAATGTTATACTTATCATATCATACCTTGGTTCATTGGTTAAATTTTCTTGAATTTTAAAGTACCAACGTAAAGATTTGTTATACGTTACGTTAGATATTGATAGACACATTTTCATACACTGTCAGTGTTTAGTGAAACTATTGCAATAAAAGAGAATCTAGTATCCTTTAGATACATAGACTTGAGGGCAAGACCTTTCATTTTCAGACATTTCAGTTTATGCAGCAATATGTTTCTAGGACATTTTAGAGGGCATGCATGATAAAACATAGATACATGTATGATAGCCATTTGTGACAAGAAGTATATTCTATTTACAGGAAAAAGAAACAAGAAAACTGTACTGATGATTTGACCAAGGAGGCAAATGAGACTGTAATTGCCCTAAACCAACCTGAATCTGACCAACTCTGATTGCTGATGGAAGGATAACACTGGCACTCAATTTTCAGACATTCACACCAATTATAAATTCAACCATAACAGAAACATGTCATGCAAAACGAATTAGATTAATAACCGAATATCAAAGGAAGACTTCTCAATGGTTAGCGTTTGAGATCCTTGTTCTTTGTCTCAGGTATATCATGTTCAAATTTCACTTGATGTTATTTAATTGTGTTAAATAATAATTGATTTATAGGACATTATGCTGTCATCCCCTTCCGCAAATATATAAATACCGGTATTATTTGCTTAACTAACAATCATATAGACCTATGTACAATGTATGAACCGTTAACCAATGAGTGATGAAAGAGGTCTATTTGATACTATACCGTTAAGAGT
Organism: Steromphala cineraria; assembly: GCA_916613615.1. Classification (NCBI taxonomy): domain Eukaryota; kingdom Metazoa; phylum Mollusca; class Gastropoda; order Trochida; family Trochidae; genus Steromphala; species Steromphala cineraria. The sequence continues at coordinate 47,274,085 of OU744720.1, forward strand.
AGATAATACTATCATCTGATTCAGGTAAAAGTTTGATTAAGAAACATCAATATTTTAAAAATTGTAATCGAAAGATGTCGATGGCATCGAGGTCCCTCCTTTGGCAGATTTAAGTCTCCTGAAATGCGCAATTATAGGGTTGTAGTTGTTAACAATGTGGTTTCTTTCATTCTCCTGAAAAAAAGAATTGAGTTCACCATTACGCTGTGGTGAAACACAATCAAATTTAAAGGTTGTAGCAAGACAAATCGTTCATGGAATCAAATTAAACTTGACCTTCACGAACTATTGTGTGCATAATGTAAAGAAATAGTCTTCAGAGAGAATAAACATTATTTCAAGTAGACTTCATGGAATCTCGTGAGAGGAAAATTACACCGATAAAACTCCTTACTTCACATTACATATTCCGCCAATGGCAATTTTAAACAAATAAGGGCCATTCTATTTGATAAGTTCCAATATATTTTAAACATTTCATCTTTCATTGAGCATAGAATAATCGCTAAAGATTTTAATTGGGATAAAACTATGAATGATCGACCTAAATATCGTCAATGAAATGAGTCTAATTTTGTGGTTTTCTTACACTTACATTTTACAAATGAAAAAAAAAAGTTTTTTCTAAAAAATTGACTTTATACAATTCCGGACGTTGTCTCTGCCGAATAACTGTTATAAAATATAGTAGACTTAGGTCTACGTTAGTGAAAATCCAATGCACCGATTCACTTACTTTGACACCCCACTTCAACTTTATACTTTATAATTTTATAAATCCGAAAATTATTATAAAGTATAGAATTATTTTGGTTTGAAAAAAATGTCGTTAGTGTTGAACCATGATATATACTTCTCTTTTATTCTTTACTACATAACTAGGACAAATGTACGTACCAATTACAAATAAAACATATGTCGTCCAATACTAAGTAAAAATTATATAATCGTAAAGCATAATATTTTTATCATAAACAGATAAGAAAGTATAAGTACATGTTCATGATTTAAGAGCATATTAAAACTTCTTGTGTACATCACACAATCATTTGTTGACTGGTTTCCTGTAAAACACATCGTCTCTGATGTAGCCTATACACAAAGTGAAAACTCCTTATAAAAGGACATTACCTAGCTGTGATAAAATCAACCCTTCATGTATTCACTAACAAGAAAAATGCATTTTCAAGCTTAAGTCTAGACACATTCTATACAAACACATTATAACAAGATTGACGATGTTCCACAATGCCTGATTAAGAGATTTAGCAACATGACTACAAGAGCTAAATCAACGCTACCACCTTTCGAGAGGGTTAAAAACGAAATCCTGTGGTCTGTGAAATGTGATTTGTAATTCTGCGATATGCTCATATTTGTAGTGAAGAAGTACTTTTATTTTTAAATGTTGTTCAATTACACCTTGGGTCCTATATGTAAAACAGCGTTTTCAAAATGTTTTGGGACCTGATTGATTGGAATTGAAATTGAAACAATATGAAATGTAGATATTTGAGAAAGTAAGATATCATGACTGTAAATACCTTCATGGAAATAAATCAAGTAAAGTGCATTTACTGCAGGATGTTAGAAAACAAGCAGAAAAAAATCTTTCAAAGCGTGGCTTTCAAAACATGTCAACAGATATTGTTTTGGAATTCATTACTTGGATCAGTTAACTGATGAAGACAATAACCTGTTTCCGTCGTAATTATCACTTACATTATATCGTTTCTTTTGTCAGTGAGTGTACTGCTGATTGCATTCCATGTTAGCTGATGCTATCTCGAACACTGTGTCCAATACATTTATATCCTGATTTATAATTTGGAGTCTTAAACTGCTTTGGTAATCATTACACTGAATTTGGAATCATATGCACAAAAGAAGTTAGCATTACTATTTGGCTATAAGGGGCAGTAGCACGTTTTTAGGGGGAATATAAGGTCATGTCAGGAAAATGAAAAAAAGTGGTTCCAATTGAAAGACAATGTATTTAAAATAAATGGAGCAGTAATAATTCAAATATATAACGTAAAGTTTAGCCATGCTACACAAAATGAATTAAAGGTGTTCACACATAATGGCCGCCAATGCATTTTATGTGAATCTTCATACTTTGTCCCCCGACAATGGATGATTGGCTTGTGTAATGAGATTTTTGACACTGTCAAAATGATACTTTTGGCATTAACTTGCAATTATCAGTGAAAAACTTTAATATAAAAATATAAACAAAAACGTGCTACTGCCCCTTTAAGCGTTCATCAACTATTGTACATGTGATAATCATGTTGTTTTACCATTCTCTCCCCCACAGAGGCAGAATAAAGGTACCACTCGACCGCGTTTCATCCGCCATTTTGGAACGTTATGATGGCAAGAAAACAAATGTGCTGTATTATGCTAATTCATTAACAAAATAAAGAAATAAATACTTGATTGATAGGAGAGAAGCATATTTACAAATAATTCATAATAAAAGTTATCAGTTACGACAGCATTTTGTCGTAGTAATGCATTCCACGATCGTAGCTTCGATAATTTGACTTCATTTCACGATGTTTTTATTTGTTGAACGATACACTTTATTCTTTGTCAAATTGTTAAATCTTGAACAACTGAAATGCTATCCCCACGAACATATTTGAAATTAAGTGTGCAATTATCATGTAAAAATCACATATTATCGTAAACAGGAAAGCCCTCCTGAATTTCGTTTCCACAAAAAATACCCCGCTCGAATGGTCCCTTTAAGTCGTGAGATGTTGATCTACCTTTGTGGGGAGAGACCGGCCATTTACATAATACCATTGATTACGATGAAATCTTTTTTCTTGCTGTCTGATTAGCTGACAGGCTGACAACATTTGAGGATGGTTTAACAATACACAATAAACTTTAGTTTTCGTTAGGAGATAAATGTTGTTGAATGCAAAATGTGTGATGGTATAAAATCATTTGGTTCATTTGATTTCGTTAAGGCATTGTCTGACTTGATTTGTCTCAAGAGGCAACTTTTGTAATCTGTATCGAGAATTAAGTAATAAATCTTTTCAGAATGTCCTTAAATTCGATTTCGTAGCCATTGCCTCCTGTCCATGCAAGAAATAGGAGTCTCTTGAAAATTGTAATTAAACTAGTATTGAAGTTTAAAGCAAATTTGTGTAAATATTTGACATATTGAGGCACAAGATAACGATTTAACATTGCATTGCGTGGCAAGCACGATCAAATATCAAGACAAAGTTTCGGCAACTCAGGTTGGGAATTGTAACATAATTTGAGCAACATCTTACTCCATGAAATTGACAAAACTTTTAGTATATTATCAATGCAAAAATCACCTCGACGTAGACAAAGGGACTATTTGGCAGATGACAAGTTAATAACATGATAAGAAAATTACCAATCTCTCAATCTTATCCATAGTTAAAACATAATGACTTGTTCCATCAAAGTTGATTCATATGATTATGGTTTATTTTTATATAAGCCGAATACTACGTTTATATCTATTTTAGCTTAACATTTAACTTTTGAATCACGGTCAAGAAGTAATTCGCTAGCTAACATTCCCCAGACTTCAAAAGATAAAACAGAACAAGCTGGTAGAGCATAAGAAGGATACTCTATTAGAGACACATTGGGGTTGCGAAACGGTGAAAAACTCCAAAACCTTTACTAAGCCTAGATTCATTTCTTAATGCGATCTTAGAATATTTATTTGTTTTCTGTATTCGAAAATTGTTAGAACAAGCTGTTGTCATTCATTTCATTGGCTCTACCTCACGACTGTTAAGAAGGGACAGGGTACGCCTTGTCTTAAGGCAATAGGAGAGAGTAAGTCACTTTAAAGGGAGGCAGAAGCACGTTTTAGGGGGAACATAAGGTGATGTCAGAAAAATGAAAATAAATGGTTCCAATTGAAAGACAATGTATTTAAACTAAATTGAGAATTAATTATTCAAATATGTAACATAAAGTTTCGCCATGCTATTCATTTTTCTTACACAAAATGAATTAAAGGTGTTCACACAAAAATGGCCGCTAACGGATTTTATGTAAATCTTAATACTTTGGCCTTTGACTATGGATTATTGGCTTGTGAAATGAGATTGTTGATACTGTCAATATAATACATTTAGAAATAACTTACAATTATCAGTGAAATATTCAAAATATAAATTATAAAAAACGTGCTACTGCCCCTTTAAAGGCCAATTATTGTGACTGGAGTGGTCTGATTATTCTGTAAATTGGGGCCAAACTTCAGAGGAAAAATTTAAATAGTGAACTATTCATTTCATAAAAATTTGCTTTGTGAAACTGATAGGACAACAATCATCAATAAATATGTTTTGGAAATTTTCACAGCTAGGGGATTCCGAAAAGAATGTAACAACGCTTGCGTAAGCTGTATGTGGAGAGAATGTGTTTATATATTTCACAAGAAAAAAACAAAATCTTTAAAAATCTTTTCTTTTTTTTCTGCCAACATCAAACAAAGTATATGAAAGGTAGAATCCATCAATATACAAAGTGTGTCAAAGTTTAGGTAAAAATTTTCATAAACAAGAATAAAATGTACGCCTAATCAATTCAACATCTTTTTCCAACCGGATCTGTAACATTGAACTATCTTTTTTCTTAACTGCATCATTTTAAGCTCAAAGGATTCTCTGATCCTTTGTTTTAAAATACATTTAATATCCTTTTTCAAGAGCTGCTTTGCATTTTTATTGTTGTAATTGATTAATTTAAGGGTTTATGAATGTACTACTTTCATGACAAATAGTTGTGATTTGATTTGCAAAGCAGGAATACATTTCTTATAGAGGATTATTATTTATAAGTCTCAGCTGTTTTTCAAATAATGACATGTTTTCCAACACTTTGGAATAAAAGCAAAACGTCTTTTTCATTCTTCTTAAGTAGTTTATCCAAACTATTTTTGTTAATACCTACTGAACGGAGGAAATGTAAGATGTTAATTACCTTCCATCGAATGTGATCTATTGCCTTAAGGTTATGTGAATATGTAATATGCATTTTGTCATAAAACTAAATCGTTTCAGATTTAGACAAATGAGAGTTTCGATTTGGTGTCATTAAGATGCATAGCTAGATGAATTAACTGATTTTATCCCTTTTTTCATAATCTAGACATCAATTAGTAGCGCAAACATGCATATGCGCCTTTACCACAAAGGGCATTAAGTTTTGTTAATGTTAATGAAGAGAAAAATATAGACAGTCTCTTACTCTTCTGACAATTTGAAAAGGCATTGCGATCGAATTTGTAGAAACAACTCTCTTCACATTTGAATTTATTGAAGTATGCACTGAAATATATATAAGTCAAATCCCAAAGAAAAGATCAAGCAGAGGTTCACATTATTTGCAATAATTTGGGTAATTCATTCTTTTATTATATTATTTTAAAGAAATATGTTACATGATTGTGTTTCTTATTGTCCCTTTTTTTTACGTGAATTCTAAACCTATTTCAACGCAAAATTAAAGAAATGATTATTCCACCTATTAAAACGTGTATTTGAGGAAACTATGTTTAAGGAACATTATCAAAATGCAGTGTTTTATTGATTGGAGTTTCAAATAAATCAATTCACCAATGATACAAAATTGCCTTTCTCCATATAAACATTGCTCTTCATTACAAGTGGGAAGATTTAAATGAGTGCGTGTCTGTAGACTGATCAATTTATGATCAAACAAAATGACACATATTAAGAGAAAATTGTTCAATTACAGATTAAGTGCAGAATGGGGTGAACTTTTCTCACCGTTATCTGCATGGTTCAAACGATTTCAGATTCTTTGTATAAAACCTTGAGAACAAATCTCAATAACACTACATGTAGATCTGAAAGTAAAACAAAATAGTAATATGTTATGTTTGTTAATAATTTAGAACATTTATACAGCAGATATGTTTTCTCGTAATGATAGGTGTTTTAACACTTGTCAAAATATTTGCATAGGTTTCTTCTTCAATTGCATCCCATGCCCTATGTGGCAACCACAAAATTGGGGGAAGTTGGTTGCCCAAGATGAAGACCTTTCTTACATTTCTTTCACTGAGAGCAGGTTGCGAATGACCGGTCCTGGTTGGATGCACAGCGAAATCTTATTGATTAAGGCATCATGTCGAGCTGCTGCATTCGTTATTAATGCTGGATTGGAGTCATTTCATTTGCTGCTAATATGAAGAGCCATGCAAGGCTTTTGATATATATCAGGGTATGTTTGTAGCACGACAAAAAACTACACACTTATGTACAAGAATTTTAACCAATTGCTTTGATGACGATACGAAAAATGGTTAGTTTTACGGAACCATGCGCTAGGCAAGTTTTCCACTCAATAAAACATTAGATACAAGCTTGTTCCAAACATAAAAGATGGACTTCACAAGCTCTGTCGTTTGGAATAGATTATACATCTTGTTACATGGTCTTAACGGGACAATAAACCCTTTTATCAAAATATAGTCTGTAAACATTTAAATCAACCGTAACGGTATGTTTATTTGTACAAATTCGATACCTAAAATGAAACATGCTTAATGTCCTTGTACTTAGGACTGTAGAATGGGCATTTGTTTCTTTTACTCGTGAGAGTTTCAACACATATATTGGCTGTTTCTATTCAATGTGATCTCTGGAGTCATAATATTGCAATATCACAGTTACATATAAATGTGAGTATGTTATAATCACATTTATCACATTTAACAAATCTATTTTATAGCATTAATAACACGTTCTGATGACGAAGGATGTCTGTTGCATACTTCATGCAACCGCTTTAAACCCTTGAGTGAGCACCGTCTCAAAGACATCCTATCTTTAAGATAGAGGCAGATCCCTTTTGGTTCCTTTTATATTTACCTACTAAAATTTCCCTTTGAAATATTCATTACTCACATTACATCAAAAAGCTCCAAGCTCCAAGGTTAAATGTGTTTTTTCGGACCATGGCTGGAATTTTCAACAAGATGGAAGTGCTTTCAAATATAATACCGTTGGTGATCTAAGTTGATATTATGCAATTAACATGCAGTTTCAAGCCATTAAATTATTTAATAATCACCAGAAGCCAGTGCGTTTTGAAAATAAGGTACACGCCTGTTGAATAATGGTACAATTTTGTTACCCAAATAACTGATGGCAAGAACAATTGACAAATGAAGTGAACGTTAATGGAATTATATTATATTATATTATATTATATTATATTATATTATATTATATTATATTGTATTGTATTGTATTGTATTGTATTGTATTGTATTGTATTGTATTGTATTGTATTGTATTTAAACCTTTCCAATATCATGTATATCTAAAGTTTAACCAACAAAATTTATAATGACTTCCTCATTTATAGCTCATCCATTTCTGCATGCAGGACCTACGCAGAAGAACCTGCATATTATGTGTATGAATACTACAAATACGCCAAACCAGTTTCAGAATCGCACAATCATCGTATGAATTGAAGAAACATATGATATCTTATGTTTTTGGTGTATATAAATATTCATTACAGTAGTTAGTCTAAGTTTCACAAAAAAGCTCTCAAGCATGAATATCAACAAATAACAGGTCGCAATCTTTCATTAGAATACTACGGCCGATCAAGCAGTCTTTATTCAATATGTATTGACCACAGGCTTGCAGTAAATTTCGTTTATACCATATTTATATTCTACCAATTCTAACAAGTTATCCATATCAAACTATCAAGTTGTCCATATCAAACTATCAAGTTGTCCATATCAAACTGTATACTGTATCATGTTACTACTATCATGTTGTATGTTAACGAAAATCGCATGTAACCATATGTACCACAAAAAAAAGAATTTAAAAATATATATATATATTTATGTTTGTACAATGGATGAAACATATTTTGTAATATATAATCATCTGGTCAGTCATTCCAGACACTGTATGTTGATAAAAAATATCTGTAATTAATGATTTATTGGCTATGACTTCATTGTGAATTGCAAAACGTTACGCATGCATATCGACTTGGGAGGCGCCTTTTCATAAAAATCTGCCAACACCTTATTTCTATTATTATTTTTCTTTACATTGAAGCTATTTTTCACTTTGTAATACGAGGCGATCCGTTACATGATATTGACAAAAGGGACTTCATTTATCAGCAATTCGAACGTCATCGGCTAGACATATCCTTCTTTGCGGTATCGTTCTGTATAATGATATTGATAGCTTCTCATACAGAATAATAGGTTTCAGTCTGGGCTTAGCTAATGGTGCTAATATTGGGAATGAAAATGATATGTCCTGATAAACACTCCCTTCTTGGAACTAATGAGTTATATCATATTACTCTCAGGTACATTGAAATACTTCAAATTCAAATACAGTCATCAAGTTACCTTCCACCCACCTCGTCTTCTTTATTTGCAATATCATTTGATGAAACATTGGTGATGGAAATTTATAATTTATTGATTTAAAACAATATGAATCTGGTCTCATTATTGTGTATCTTCAATTCATGTTTGTAGTTATTGAATTATTACGATTAAATGAAAATTTTAGAGAATTTTTCACAGCGACTATGTTAAGTCCTATTGCAAGATGTTTTTCATTTGTGGATTTGAAAATGCAATGAACATTGCTTTAAAACAAGACTGAAAGAATACGACTCCTCACAGTGGATACAAACCTGGTATCTCAGAAACCATGTTTATTGCTTTGGCTACTGCGTTATTCAACTCTGATATTCCTTGTAAGTATTGTAAATGATGATTGCATTATTCATGTCGGCTAAGAGGAGTCTACCGAACTGTTAAAAATGTTTCAGCTTCAATTGCAACGAGAAATTCATACAGATCAAACATTGTTCAAATCTAGGTATTTACAGCATTAATTTCAATGAGTTTTCTTATCCAATGGTGTCAATCATAATAAAGATATATCTATCGTGTGTTTGTTGTGTAATATTTTTATTCATCATAGATAATTGTAGAGTTTCAATAAAACGCTATGAATCATTGACTCTAACAATTAACAGTATGCGATCGATTGAAAAATATTCTGTGTGACAAAAAAATTGGAAATAAGTGAGTCATGACATGTTGATGATCAGATACCTGCGATTGGCAGCAGTTGTGTATTGGTAAATGACTCATTCATTGAATTGGAAGATATCTCCTTTCGTGAATATGCATATGAAATACAGTGAATATTTTTCCAATTTGAGAGGTTTCCATTTCATGCCCAGCATTCTATTGGTGCAATTTTATGCCACAATTTTACCTTTCTTAATTGATTCATTATTGGCAACTTGATATTTTCATTGCTTCTAAACTCAATTGTAATGTCAATAAAAAAACGAAAGCGCCAGATGGTTAAAATAATGTCGGTCAAATATATCAAAGTTAAAAAACCAATCCCAAAAATCTATTGAACAATAGAAATGATATTTTGAATAAACTGTAGTACGCTACAAAACTTTTAAGTGACAAGGGGTTTAAAGGGGCAGTAGCACGTTTTTTTGATAATTTCATATTTTAAATTTTTTACTGATAATTGTAAGTTAATGCTAAATGTATTATCTTGACAGTGTAAAAAAATCTCATAACGCAAGCCGATCATCCATAGTCAGAGGACAATGTATGAAGATTCACATAAACTCCATTGGCGGCCATTTTGTGTGAACACCTTAATTCATTTTGTGTAAGAAAAGGGAATCGCATGGCTAAACTTTACGTTATATTTTTGAATTCAACTGATCCATTTAGTTTAAATACATTGTCTTTTAATTGAAACCATTAATTTTCATTTTCCTAACATCACCTTATATTTCCCCTAAAAACGTGCTACTGCCCCTTAAAAACCAAAGTTACACACGATCATTTTGATAGTTTTATACGACAAGCTTTTCTGTTTCACTGAAACCATTATGTGGAGAGTATCTGTGAATATTTTTCTAAGATGAAAAAACATAATCCTCAATAAGATAACATCAATCACCTTTTTCTGCAATTATACAAAGCAAACCTCTAACAAATATATGAAAGGTAGAATCCATCAATTGTTTTTGTGTAACAAAGTTTATAATTAAAAAGTTACCAAAGCTGTTTCATCAACACAAATAAAATGAACGCCAAATTAATTCAACTTTTTTAAATACGGTATTATTTTCTAACCGGATCTGTAATCTTAACTATCTTATTTTTTAAATCTCGTGCTTCTATTATTTTTCATGGTGCCTTTAAGCTGAGAGGATTCTCTGATCCTTTGTTTTGTAAGACATTTTATATCCTTTTTCAAGACCTGTTTTTCATTGGAACCATTTATTTTTCTTATTGACTGATTTCAGGATGTATTAACGTATTTCGGTTCATGAAGAAAAGTTTTGATTTATAATTTGCAAAATGGGAATGCATTTCCTAGAGAGTATTATTATTTACCCTTATATGAGGTTATTTTTTCGGATGATCAAATTGAATAAAAAGCATTCTCAATTAGTCGTTCCTTATAAGTTAAGCCAAACAAAAAATATGGTTTGCCATACACAACAAGACATACTTTATTTTCAATTCCTTTGATTAAAAACATGATATCAATGAGGTTCAATATATCGTTTATCACATGATCACACAAATACAATCAGGTTGCTGATTTTTTAAAGAATTTTAAAGAAAGGTTACGGAAAATTCATACAGGTTAGATATGGATACTGTGTATCCGCAGAGGGGAAAGTTCTTTACGAAGTGCGATACTGATAAACAAGCGAGGCTTTGCCGAGCATGTTTATCGGTATCGGACCGAGGCAAATGAGATTTCAAGTGTCAATTTCTTGAACAGCAGGTCTTTATCAAATATCACACTTTATCATACTAATTGCAATAATTCTTCTTTGTTTGATATTGTACAATTGTATGCGGTATACATTTACTTATGTACAGAATGTAATGACTGGGGAAACATTCGGATAAACTTATAGTCACAATACATCACATACCGCAAATGCTTTGAGGTAAGATATTGATACTGTGTGGGAAATAATCTTCCCAAAGTGCGAAATTGGTAAACATGCGAGACTTTGCAGAACATTTCTATCAGTATGGATTGAAGTGAGACAAAATTCAAACATTTTATATAACACATTTTTATTATATAATCATTGAACATTGAGCATTCACTCAAACATTTGATGACATGGGATGAGTTTTCTAATATGTATTTTGAGCTGCGGTAATTTCTAATCAATCTTTGGGGTAAACCATCTCTTTGCTCGTATTCAAACCTACATAATTTAAATTATCCTGTCAATCTTACCTTTTTAACAAAGTTTTCATAGAGCCTACAATAGAGTAAAGTGTGTCGCGGCGTTTTGATATTTTTGGGCTTACTAACACTGTCATAAAAATAGATAGCATCGACAGATACTTTCTTTCCTTGAAATAGAACCTTTGCTATTTGAACCCTTCGAACAAACCATGCTCACTTCCTCTGTTAAATTCAAATTCTAAAGAAAACACGTTTGTACGCGTCGGGTTGCAATTTTTTCAAGTTTTTAGCAATTTACTATGTTGGTTAATAATTGCCCAATGCAATTAAAGAATTATCGATTAAGGAAACATCAGTTAATGTAAATACATATACTTATTGTTAATACGTCACGGTTATAATTCGCTATAAATTAACAATCGTTCAACAAACGTCATTGAATATATAAAAAGCAATCAAAGGTAGGTTTGTTTTTCTGTCTCAGTATCAATTAGTATTTTAGATAATTAAAAACACGTTAGTTACTTGAAGGCACTTACAAACTGATGTTACAAGTTCAAAAGGGCATTATTAACCCAAAATTGCGTAAATGAAAATAATGATGTTGAAATTTCTTCGAGAATAAGGTTTACATGCATTTACAACGTTCAATTCACATCAATTTTATCATCTGAGAATTGTTGAATGAATACCCGTTTAACAAGCCTTTGTCTGACGTCACTGTCGCAGTCGATTCCCACCAAGGACAAATAGATTTGCGAAAAAATATCTCAGATTCTTTACTCGGGTATGATATCTGATATCGTGCGGGCATTTTAAGATATCAGGTTGACATCGTACCCAGTGGTACAGTTACATAAAATCAAGAACCTTGAAATAACGACACCGTGTTGTGTATTAATTGCATTTTGACATAAAGCTCTTGACAAAATCAATTAGCCTGTTTCTCTCTAACTGCAGGTAGACGAAGGGGAAAGATACCCATTCTCACTCATGCTGGATATTTCATATCAGGAAGTAACCTGTTAGATATGCAACACAATCTGATATTACTTAAATGATAAATGACAACATTTTGAGAAACTATGTTGGTAAAACACAGCAGTGACAATTGATTGATTTGAAACCAACAATGTAACACAGATATGATGAAACTAGGCTCACTAACAGTCTATACATGTCTGTTATTTAATTGGAACAAAAAATGCAAATTGTACCAAAAGATTGAAACAAATGAGACAAAGAACCCAATAATCAATCAGTCCATATTCAATATGCATTGACCACAGTATACTTAGTATGTACAATACATATATTTGTACATGCATGAAACATAGGTCGTGATATATTATCATCTGGTCAGTTATACAAGACACTGTATGTTGTTGATAAAATAACTGTAATTAATGATATGTTGGCACTGACTTCATTGTGAATTGCAACCCATTCCATGATCTACAATGAGGAGGATATTGTTCTTTCTATTAAAATGAGTCAACATACCTTTAATTCTGATCTCAATGAATGTTTTTAATCATTACTTCATAATGCCATCCTTATGTTCGTCCGTGTTCATGTTTAAGCAGCCTGTTCATTAAAGTCTCCTGCCTACATCTTTTATCTATTGTTATTTTTTTTACATGGATCCTATATTTCACTTTGTAATACGAGGCGATCCGTTACATCATACTGACAAAAGGGACTTCATTTATCAGCAATTCGAACGTCATCAGCTAGACATTCCCTTCTTCGCATTATCTGTTATCATTTTAATGATATCTATTGCTTCAATACTGAATAATAGGTTTCAGTCTGGGTGTAGCTGCTAATGGTGCTATTATTGGAAGTGGTAATAATATATCCTGATAAACACTCCCTTCTTAGAACTAATGAGTTATATCATACCACTCTCAGTTACACTGGAATAAGATTTATCATGTATTTTAACCACAGTCTACGCATTTAAGGAAAGCCACGAATTTAGGTCTTAAGAAACAACTTCCACCCACCACATCTTCCCAATCTACTTATTTTATTTGATAAATCACTGGTGACTGAAATTTATATTATATTGATTTTCAAAATTATAAATATTAATCTTAATTTTGTGTCGTAAATTACATTGTGTGGCTGTTGAATAATTACGATTCTAAATAAGTTACTGATTTCACAGTGATAATGTAAAGTCCTATTGAAGTGTATTCTTCAAGTATGGACTTGAAAATGCAATGCACATTGCTCAAAACAGAGATTTTTCCTAACAGTAGATACAAACCCGTAACTTCTAAAGCCACGTCTACTGCTTTGGCTACTGCGTCATACAACTCTAATCCTTGTAATTATTGTAAATGTTCACTGTATTATCCATGTTGGCTAAAAGGAGCCGACTGAATTGTAAAAATGTTTCTCAGCTTCAATTTCAACGAGAAATTAATACAAATTAAACATTGTTCAAATCTAGGTATGAAAAGCATGAATCTTTAATGTGTTTATCATCCTGTGGCTCCAATCACATTAAATATGTATCTATCCTGCGTTTGTGATGTTAATATTTCTATTCCTCATAAATGATTTTAGAGTTTCTACAAAATTCATGGACTAGCGATGAACAGAAGGCAATCCATTCAAAAACATTCTGTGTAATGGAAAAATTGGTCGGGTATGAGTGAGTCATGACTTGTTGATGACCAGATACCTGCGATCGACAATAGTTGTGTATTGGTCAATGACTCATTCAGTGAATTGAAAAATATTTCCTTTCTTGAATATATCAAATACAGTGAAATTTTTTGCCAATTTGAGAGGTTTCCATTTCATGGCAAGCATTCTAATTTGCAATCTTCCTAGTTAGTTAAGCCAAACGAAAAATATCTTGAACTTTTCAATACCTAATAAACAGGCAGTGAAAGATAATACGAATTACCTTCCATCTGAAGTGATTTATTGTCTTAAAGCTATTTGTAATAAGTGTTTTGTGATAATACTAAATCGTTTCAGATTTTGTCGAATGAGAATTTCGATTATTTGTCATTAAGGTGTTAAAGTAGGTTAATTTGCTGATTTAAGCCAATTTTTTAAACCCATCTATAGCGGAAACATGTAAATGTGCCTTCACTACAAACGTCATTGAACGTTTTGTTCGACTAAGTGAACATAGATAGATTCTTACTTTTCTTGAAAAGGCATCAGGATTAATTTTACAGAAAAAATCATCTTATTGATGTACATGTATGCACTGAAATAAGCTATAATCCCATAGAAAAAAGATGCAACAAAAGAAAAAAGGGGAAATTGTTAATTTGTTTGTGGTTATTGTCAGGGTAATATAAAAGTTATATTTGGGGATATTCATATCAAAATGTCACAGATTTTTTGAAAAAAATCCTTTTGGACCAACCTTTTAACAATGAAAGGTAAATGATTGCGTTTGTAAGTTTCCCTTTTCTGTACACGTGAATGCAAAACCTATTGCAAAGCAACATTATTGAAAATGAATTGTCCCTTACACAGGTAATGCGTTGCCATCAAATAGAATCGGCATCGTAACCTATGATGTATTATTCTTTGCTGGGTATGAAAGAGCCACATTTACACATTACACTTACTGATATCGACAGACAGCCAGAGAAGGAACGACGCCATGACAATATATATGAAAACTTTTGTGATACCATATCATCCATATTATGTATTTTTAAACTTTTATTTTTAACAATTTGCAATGACTTCCTCATTGATTTTAGTTCATCAAATTCTGCATACAAAACTAACACAGAAGACCACAAGAATATTTACAGCATATGTGTATGAATAATACGTCGTTCATTGCAAAATCAATATGAAAAATACAGTTTATAGGGTCTGTAGCACGTGTTTAAAAAATATTTTTCACGTATTATTTTGATTGTGACAACAGTCTCATTTAACAAACCAATCATCCATAGTCAGAGAACAAATTATTCAATCTAGTTAAAACTAGCTGTAATGTTATCGTCCCCTAAGTCCTTACCTTACATCAAGCTACTAACCCACCTGGTCCGTTCCACGCATGCGCGGAAATCAACCAATGGAAAAAGAACTGGCTGATCTCTTTGAATCGGAATCTAGTTTCTAAATTTTTCACTGATAATTGTAAGTTAATACTTAATGTATAATTTTGACATTGTCAAAAATCTCATTACACAAGCCAATCATCAATAGTCAGATGGCAAAGTATGAAGATTATCATAAAATCAATTGGCGGCCATTTTATGAGAACACCTTTAATTCATTTTGTGTAAGAAAAGGCAATCGCATGGCTAAACTTTACGTCATATATTTGAATTATTACAACTCCATTTAGTTCAAATACATCGTCTTTCAATTGGAACCATTTATTTTTATTTTCCTCACATCACCTTATACTCCCCCATTAAAACGTATTACTGACCTTTTAAAAGGAATGTGTGTTTGCGTTTTGAAATTGTCATTACTACCGATGGTTCTTTAACAACTTTAACATCTCAAAACGTGCTACTTTATTTCGGTTTTAAGAGCTAACAACATTATTAAAGTTTTACCAAAAACCGTGTAATGTATGATCGTGAAATCATGCCCCAGGAAGTCAGTTAAAGAGTAGCCAAACAATCCCAATAGACATATCCGAAAGCAAAAGTATCACATTACTTTATAATATTGCATTTTGACATAAAGCACTTGAATATGCACTCAGCCGTGAGTGTGTCCAGTACCGCGATATACATTAGCCTGTTGCCCTCTAACAACAGGGGGAAGATACCTCTACTCACTGATACTTGATATGTCATAGCATATGTCAACATGTCATATATAGAGTATCTCACCCAAGTGTCTTCTGATATCAAATATATCAACACAAGTTGATAAAAGTATCAAATATCCGAGGTTTGCCGAGGATATTTTACTTTTATCAACGAGTGTTGATATATTTGATATCAGAAGACACGAGGGTGAGATTCTATTTATCATACAAATCATTTTTTAGCACATTAACATGAAAAATGTACATCTTTGAACACTGCATAGCCCTCCTAACTCCTAAACCAGTGATGTAATAGCATTGTGACGTCATCATGTTAATGACGTCATAGCACTGTGACGCTGTTGTGTTTATGACGTCATAGCATTGTGACGTCATTACTGATGATGTAAAACCTTTGTGATGTCATGTATTTTCTGATTACAGGGCATTGTTCAAAATCTACTGTCAAAGCGATATCTCCTAGGAGATATCGCTTGATCTTTCACAAGCGATATCTCCTGTGGAACACAGTTTTGGATGATAAAAGGAAATAACCTATTTAATAATAAAAATTATCTGATATTACTTTATTGATTACATGACTTTCCTTTTTTTAAATTATTGGTAAATGCATAGTTGAAAATGTTTAATGACATTTGACTGATTTAAGAACAATAAAGTAACATTGGATATTATGAATCTGCGTCGTGGTCTTTATGTTGTTCGAGGGAAAATCAATTTACAGTTCAACTGTCCCCTGGGAAGGAAATTTCTCTAGTATGTGCTTTGACAAGCCCTTGTTACAGCTGATTTAACTCTATATTTGAGGCTATATTTGAGGCTTCCTCATTAGGGAATCTTTTGTGCGATTTTCAATCTACAATCCCGGAATGTTAAAATAGGAATCAAGATACTTTGACACAATCTTAAATATCATAATGCGATGGTCGAATACATGTGGTGTCATATTTTCAGATCGCGTCACAACTACTTCGATATGAGAAAAGAAATCTCACTGTCAAATACATTGTTATGGAAATATTTTTGGTTTTATCCATTTTATTGCATTCATGATTCTATCAACACAGGGGCAGATCAAGTCATAAAATGTTATTAACTCTGTAATTAGCCCAGTTAGTGGGCTAGAATGGGAGCTGAAAAAAGATAGTTGTGCAATCAGCGACGCGGTTCTAAAATTATCATTTTGGATTACTGAATCAAGGTAAAGGCATGATATGAACCAACCTTGCCATGCGCAAAATGTTGTCATTTGCTATGAAAAAGAAAAGTGATTGTGGTGCAAATTTAGTCCGCCAGGGCAAACAGCCGGAACCCACGGATTTTGTAAAATTAGAACAAAGGTCGGATCAACATTTAATGACATGATCTATCTCTCTTGGGAGAGAAATTCGTTTATATAAAATGGTAGTTTTACATTAAATCATATATGATACATCCGATATATCAGATTTGTGAAACATAGAGTATTTCACAGCTGCATTTTCTAAATACAAAGACGGCATCGTTTATTCTTTAGAGATTTTCTATCAATATGGGTTTCCTGAGAATGTCTTTACCTTGAATCAATAGTAAATAAATACATTGTACATACTTTTCATATCTCTATGCCTCTTTTGGAGAATGCCAGAATTTTATCTTGCAGGCCACAAATCTGTTCTCCTTCTATGTAGTATATGATCATCTTACAAAATGAACCAAAATTTCTGACTTTTCATTTGTCTATACTTATAAAGATGATTTAACATAAGAAAGCTTTCACAGTAATTTTAACTTAAGAAGATCTTAAAAGGGGAAGCCAGTATTGCTTCAGTTATTTAGATATAAAAGCAAATTTTAGTATCCCCCTGTTATGTAATTCTTAAATTTCTGTGTATTGATCAATCATCATGTGAAACATATGATATCCTAATTTTTCTATATAAATATACATCAAAATAATTAGTTTCACCAAAACGCTTTTAATCGTGAATATAAACCACTAGTAGTTTGCAAATGTTCATTAAAACACTAAGGACAAACTGGTCAAAGTATCTATGAGTCAAACAATCGATCAATCAATCAGTCTTATTCAATATGTATTGACCACAGGCATATAGTATATACAATAGTTATATTGGTACGATGCAAAAACTTTATATCATTATTAAGCATTAGATATTTTGTTGGTTCCAGTTTTATTTGGCCATCTTTATATTCGTGTTTAAGCAGACTCAAGAAGCGGCTCTTCATGAAAGTCTCCGGCCTACATCTTATATCTATTGTAATTTATTTCTTTACAAGGAAGTTATTTTTCACTTTGTAATACGAGGCGATCCGTTACATCATATTGACAAAAGGACTTCATTTATCAGCATTTCGAACGTCATCAGCTAGACATTCCCTTCTTCGTTATCGTTCTGAATAATGGCTTTTCATAACGAATAATAGGTTTCAGTCTGGGTGTAGCTTCTAATGGTGCTAATATTGGAAGTGGTAATGATATATCCTGATAAACACTCTCTTTTTGGAACTAATGAGCTGTATCATACTACTCTCAGGTACTATCACGTGTTTCTGACCACAGTGTATGTATTCAAGAAAGGAAAACATGTATCCAAGATTAACTTCCTCCCACCTTCTATATTTGCAATCTTATAAAATAGGCGAAGAAAACTTGTGATTTAACGATTTTCAAAATTATGAATATTCATCTTGATATTGGTTGTCTTCATGTTTTTTTGTGGCTGGTTGTTACGGTTAACGATTATTACGGGATGGCTTCACTTGGTTCTTGTGCAGCATCTATACAGTTCTCGTGCAGTACACCCCTGGTATGAAAATATTATGTAAAATTGTAAACATCTATTTCAGCTTCAATGACAAGGAGAAATTATTAACAGTTTAAAGGGGCAGTAGCTGTTGTCATTGTAATTCATCTGCATTTCATTGGCTCTACCTCACGACTGTTTAGAAGAGACAGAGTAAACCATGTCTTAAGACAACAGCAGAGAGTGAGTTACTTTAAAGGGACAGTAGCACGTTTTTAGGAGGAATATAAGGTGATGTCAGGAAAAAGAAAATTAATGATTCCAATTGAAAAACAATGTATTCAAACTAAATGGAGCAGTAATAATTCAAAAATATAATGTATAGTTGAGCCATGCTATTCCATTTTCTTACACAAAATGAATGAAAGGTGTTCACACAAAATGGCCGCCAATGGATTTAATCTTCATACTTTGTCCTCTAACTATGGATGATTGGCTTGTGTAATGAGATTTTTGACACTATCAAAACAATACATTTGGCATTAACGGACACTTATCATTGAACAATTTAAAATATAAAAATCATCACGAAACGTTCTACTGCCCCTTTAAATTTTTTATATCATTCTATTGTGCCTGCGGTGGCATCCCACATTAAAAGACACATCTGTCCTTTGTTTGGAGTGTTAATATTATTATTCATTATTAATGATTTACGAATCTCCAAAAACCGCCATAAAGCATGGACATTAGAGATTGAGAGTACACAATCGATTCAAAAACATTCTGTTCGATGGAACATATAAGTCATCGGGGTATGAGTGAGTCATGACATATTGATGATCGGATAACTGTGATTGACAGTAGTTGTGTAATCGTCAATGACTCATTCGGTGAATTGTACATAGTTCCTTCTGTGAATATGGGAAATACATGTACGGTGAAGATTTTTCCAATTAAAGAGGTTTCCATTTCATGACCAGCATTTTATTGGTGCATTATCATACCACGATTGTACCCTTTTAAAGTGATTTACTATCGAAAAAATTATGTTATGTGATAATGTATGATGTATTTTTCTATTATCGATTTTGACTGTACAACCCATATTACTCTATATTATCACGAAAGTTACGAAAGAACACCATTTGTCACCTTGTCAAATGTGCCAAACCATTATATCACACTGACAAAAGGACTTCAATTATCAGCACTTCTAAGATCCTTAAATATAGTTATTCCTATCTTCGCGGTATCTGTTATCCTTCTAACGATATTGAAGACTTCTCATACTGAATAATGGGTTTTAGTCTGGATGTAGCCGGTGAAGATGCTGATATTAGAACTGGTAATGATATATCCTTTACACCGATCAACCCAAGATATATAATTTGAACTGTTAAAGACTTCATATTGATTTGACTAAAAGGCAACGAGATTTTTCAGCGACGACCATTTGTGAAAAGCTTAAAAAACCTCCGATAAACCACCAGAAATCAATTAATTTGTTCAACATGAAATTTTATAGTGGCAGACGAAGAATGTCAATTCATTTAGTCAATATATGGGTATATCAAAGTTCATACAAAAGACTTGAAAGTTGAAATAATTGGATGTGATGTAGTCTAAGAAACTGTATTTTATTAAAGTGTGTGCGGCTAAGATCTGTTTCATAATTGTCAATCTTACAAAAGTATTTATCTTGTCATGAAAACATGTGCTGTTTTTTTACGAAACAAAATCAAGCTTTTGTATTTAATTCCACAAGATGTTGATATTAAAGAGGCGGTAGCATTTGTTTGGTAAATAAAATTCTCTCTCGAAAACGAAAATATACATGCAGGTCTTAAGGACCGTACCATGTTCATTCAACTACGCAAATACGTTTCCCTACATTGGATAATCATAAGGTATTCACACAAATATGGCTGGCGATTGCTTTTTGCCATAAGTACTTGACTATTTCTGTTATGAATACGCGAGTTCGTGTTTAGGTATTAATATTGATCCTGTTTAGATGATACATGTGTCATTAACTAACATAAATTGTGAAAAATTGAATAAAATTGTGAAAATGGTGCTATCCCTTCAACGACAAGCAGATGTAACTTTTTACATTTCAAAGTACTCTTAAATGCAAATGTCAAAAAGAAGGAATGTTTATCATTTTGTAAGAATCTTTTACACGCCCCAAATAAAACTGAAGCAGACATAAAATCATAATTTGCTGAAACATGGATCACTTGTGTAATTACATCTCTGAGCCTATATGTACATGTATATACCCACTCACCTAATTGTGTACGTTTCTTTATTTGTCTCTGCGTCCGCCCTTTCATGTATCATGGGTCATGTACAATGTATCTATGTTTCTATATTTCCTAAAACCAATGGTGGCAGAAGACACGGATGATACCGCCGTTGCAGAATTCACTGATGATACACCCGTTGCCGAATTCAATCAATTTATTTCCGGTACTGAAAGGCCACAGGCCTGTAGTACAATACATTTACATAATAACATGTACACGCATTTGTAGTGCACATAAACATGACAATAATTAAGTTTAATTTACATTATGTGTTGAGATATATTCTGATCTGAACAACATGACATTGTATACAAACATGGACAGATTTTTAAGAACTCCATGATTTTTGTTATTTAACAATTCTGCTGTTTGGATAAATAAAATAATATAGTTTTATATACAACTTTCTCAGAGGATTATAAACCGGACAATTTAAAACGAAATGATATTCATCATCTATTTCTCTCATATTACATAGTTTACAAATTCTTTTTTCTCTTTGGATTGACTGATAATACACCCGTTGCAGAATGCGCTGACACACCAGTTTCAAATAGAAGCAAAAGATCACATATTTTATAAATATTACAAATTGCTTCATTAAATCAAAATTTTATCAAGATATGATGTATGATTGAAAATGAAAAGATAGATTTGGAGACTTTGAAGAGAATATTTTTACACATTTTTTTTCGGAGTTAAGGCTCATTGAATATGCCCCACATAGATATACTTATATTTCCCCTGCCGAGGGATTTAGCATATACTCCGAAACCTTGTGTTTTTTACACTAAAACGTGTTGTTCGCAGATATAAAAATCAAAATGTTTTTTTTTTGTAAAACGATGATTTTATATTCATTGTGTATTGTATGCAAGAGTATGTCAAGAATAGACATATTTTGCTTCGATATTTTTATAACGGTCATACAGCAACTGCTTATTATGTGACTGGCGCCACAGTTGATTGGCACGTGGTCTATTTCGAAAATGATTATACCCAACTCCCTTTGTACAGAAGTCAAAAACATATTAACAATGCAAATATATCACAGTAAACATTGTTCGTAGAAAACATACATATAAAGAATTCTGCGAAAGTAATTCAAGCTACAAATAATGTACCATCTGCAAAAACGCATAAATGTTTTTGACAACCAAACGTAGGTTAATGTTGTAAAGGAAAAAGAAAAGGCGTACTTTACTGACTTTTGAGTTCTGGTTTGCAACAAAAAGCGATATAATCTGATAAGTAAAAACGATATATTCACGTGTACGTTTGAAAAGTCGTATATTTGTAAGTCTTGTCATTTTTTGCCTTTTAATCTTTACATTCTTTAAACCATTTAAACGGTCAGCTTGACAATTCTTTTGTGGTGAAGTATGAACAATCAATATTTATTGCGTTATCTGTTATCGTGTAAAACAAAGAAGGTCTTTATGAAAAATCACAAATAACTGTTATAACCCACAACCTATTCATATGATAATCCCAGCTAATATATATATCGTCACTCGAACGTTAGAGAATCTGCTTTCAAAGCTTGACAACCCACTAAAACGTCTGAACAGTATCTACATGTACACTGTTAACAAAATATTTCCAAAAACAATATTTAACAAATCTACCAGATAATCGCTTACAACGAATCCTAATATTTGATAACATAATTCCAGTATGACCTTGTGTGTATGATTATATAGAAGATACACCTACCTATAATACCTCAACAACTATGGAAAGAAATGATCATAATGCTTTAAGTGTTCACTTATGTGGTATCAGTGATCATGTACAAATATATCATCTCTATATGAGAATATTTCTTCTAGTGTGTATTATTATATAGGGTATATACCTACCTATAATACCTCAACAACTATGGAAAGAAAATGTTATTTATAATCATAATGCTTTAATAATTCACCTATGTGGTATCAGTGATCATGTACAAATATATCATCACTATATGAGAATATTTCTTGTTTAGCAAATAAAATACCATTTTTCTTATTTCCAATATAACAGTTTGTGTAAGCATTGAAAGAAAATACGTAAATATTAAACCTGACACCTTCTTTGCACGCGAATATTTCAGACCCTCTTCACATGTGTGGTAAGCAATAACATTTACCGGCATGCGAAGTGTAGACAAAACAAAACTCTTCATGGCTTCTTAACATTTTTGTTTTTAAGCAACTTCTACAGTGTTCTACACTGACGTGGCCCTTGACCCCGAGAGCAGCATGTTTATACCTGTAGTTTGCACTTCCTTCCAGTGTTAACATAAGGGGCTCCCCCATGTACATTGCATGTCAGTTTCATGTTGATTTTCACAACAGGCTCTTGTCGAATAATTGTTTATATCAATATACAAACAAAGACCAGTCTGCCAGCGTATGGCTGGAACAAATAACAGAAAGGTGAAATTCATAGCTGGGATCCTTGCTCTAAGGAAATAAACTGTGAAATAATAAGGGAAACAATGTACGCTGCTCTTGGCATAACGGAAACTGTGTTTAGAGACAAAACAGAAATGTATTTTATTAGAATATTCATCATCTTAAAGATGTTCTGAAAAAATAAACTGAGGAATAATTTGGGAATTCGTTTTCCTCAGATGTTACGAAACTGATAAATCATTTATGGGAATATCGCACAGCATAACATTTGGCACGAAACGAAATGAGCAATTTTTAACATATTTCTCGTTAAAGGAGGTTTTAAATTATTTTTTAACACTTAATGATAAAGTGCAATATGAAAGAAGCATTATCTTGTATGTGATTTAGTATTGTAAATTGTTTTTTGAACAAGTAGAAACTATCTGATCGTTATGATCTCTTTTTCTTGATTAGTAACTTTTGTAAAGAACAGATGCTCATATTAGTTGATTGCCTGTCGGAGCCCCTCGTTATTAATGTAAACATTTTAGTAACCCTATAATTACATTCCTGGGCACATTGTTTGAATTAAAAAATAAATTTAAATATCAACTCACTCTCGAATATTATAGGGTATGGTATTACCAAGTGCAGGAGAATTGCCTGAAATTGTATATATCGCTGGCAAATAAGTAGTGAATGATGATTGTATTAAAGCAACTTATGACGTCGTTAGAACATTTCAAATTTATTTACCAGTTTCTCTTTCTCGAGTAGGACTGTTTATATCTTACATCTTTATTAATATCTTTCCTAATATCATATTCCATGTTATTCTAAATTGAATTAGTCATAGATAAAATGAATATATACTATGTGACTTCCATTTTCATAATATACAAATATCATATATTTATGTTTAGTCTTTGTGATATAAGGTTATGGTTGCTTATCAACAAATATATAATATATTTTATGTGTACATTTGCTATTCATATTAATGTATATCTTGTCGATGGTACCCTGTAAACTAAAGAGGAATGACTTACTACTTTTAAATCTTAAGTTATGTTTTAGGAAAAAAGTCATTTAGTTCACTATCAGTGTGACGTTATTAATCGAATAACAATGTACGCGTGTTTGATTTGTAATGACCTCTGACATTTTCTAAACAAGAGTTATCATAAGATAACATATCCAACTGGTCCTGATTAAATCAAACTATACACTTTTATGTAGGATTTACATAAATGACAAAATCATCTGTCGAAATCATAAGTTTCATTTCGCTGAATCGCCAAAAATGAATATCCAAAAAAAGTTAAAAATAACATAAGGCACATTTTCACATTCTGACTGCTTTAAATTCCAAGTTTCAATGAGCATGGTGGAGTTGTTTTTGAGTTATTTTTTGAAACAGGAGTTTTGCTCCGTAAACGAAATGAAATGATTACCGACAGACAGATTGACGTACAGACGGACGGACATACAGACCGACGATGTGATCAGTCTAAGTAAACTTAGCCTCAATAATACTCTCTATACTCCCATACTGAGTCTAGCGAGATACAGTAAGAAGTCGCGAAGACCTATGACCCACCAACGTTATATGTGCGAAAGCAGACTATTGCGGCATGGTAAGCCGAGCCCTGATTGATCAATTCGATAAGTCGGCTGACGCGAGCCTTACTACACCTAGCTAGACTCAATATGGGAGTATAGTGAGTATTATTGAGGCTAGGTTTACTTAAACTATGTGATGAGTGACAGAGTAATGTGATACACATGTGAGAGTGCAATTATCCATTTTCCCATTTTAAAGTACTGTACTACTGTATACGGTAATGAATTGTACAAGCACTATTTCATTTTTCTCAATAAACAAAAAAGTAACCTCTTCTAATAAATAAATAATAAATACATCTTATTTCTGATGCTAGAGATGTACAATACAGTCATATTCTTGGGATGTATCAGAAAATGGCTTTTTTGTAAACAAGTCCATTAATCCCATACAAACATCACATCCTCCTGTGTTAACTGTAACATTATATCCAGCCCAAACAACCCTCATCCAAGAGGTGCTACACAATGGAAACATCTCATTAAATACGAGAATAACTACATGTATATACTCCTCATAAAACATCAAGCAACATGAAACATTCGAATATGTGTTGCATGTCTACATTATATGTTTTTTAGGGTGGTTGTGTTGAAGCAATATGATCAATAATGTGATTTAAGTTTTTTTTCCTAAAAAAACTGCTTACATTATAACTTTTTTTCTGAAAAATATATCCTTGTACCTTAATGTTGTTTGAGGAGTATACATGTGCAACATAGACTGCCATACACTTATCCAGTAGGTGTTACACAGAAGGAAGATTGATGATCCCGGGGACTGAGAGACCAAGAGCTGTTAGTAGCAAACATTCATATATCAATCACTCCTCAATATAAATGTATAAATGTGATATTCAATGCCCTTGACACAGAGGCAAGAGTAAAAGAGGAAACATTTGTTTTCATTGCAACGTAATTAAAATGTACGTTTCGAATACTTCACGCTTCTAGACATCAAGTGCGTGAGTTGAATACACATTTGTGTCTTTGACAATCTTTCAATAAAAACGCCCTTCATCTACAACAATGAAGTAGTTAGTCGGTCTGAAGAGCTTTAGACAGTTACCAAGTTACACGTAAATGTTGTAAGACAATTACTTACTTGTAAGGGCATAATTTACAAGGAACTCAACATGTTCAGTAACCTGTTACAATTTAATGTTAACACTGACACTGAATCATTTCTAGGGCTAAAGTTCAACCAACTAGAGATTAAACTAAGCTTTATTGACGTTAAGAAGGTTATGCCAATTGCATTAGTATAACCGAAATGATATATTGGATTTGTCGCTTAACAACCGAAAGCACACATTTTCATAAATACGTTTCATCGGAGTTCTAAGTTATAGTCTGTGCAAAAACCGTAGAATAACAACTACATGTGCATATATACTCAAAATGATATTTATTTGGCAGGTTTATATAAACACCAATCACAGCTATTCAACAAACATATCAAGTTCTCCATAACGTGATAGCTTATATCCACTATTGTACTTTTGGGTTTGAGGCGGTATGACACGGATATACTACAACTTCTTTGTGAATATCTCAACAGCCATATGATAATACTGCAAAAACCTAACAGACTGTTCCAAGGCAAACTTATCTTATCGCAAGTGTCAGTACTATCATTACACACCAGGTGACGTTCCATAGACCGAATAGGTATTAACTGCATGTGCTTAGCTGAAATTATAAGGTATTTATACCATGAAGAGACACAACAAGTTTGGTTAACCTATCTTAAATAGTTTCTTTGAAGAATTGTCCCCTTTGACGACACCCTCAAACAGAGTCCAAAACACGAATCAAGGGCAATAAGCCTGTGAAAACTCCATCAAGGTATTGATACCCTGAAGACACAAGGCACATTTGGTTATATTATCCTACATAGTTTTTGAGAAAAGCTGTCCTCTTTAACTCGGATGGACGGACACACGGACGGACGCACGGACGTAGCCCAAACCTATACCCCCCTTCCACTTCGTGGCGGAGGATAAAATGGGTCGATATGAAATCACTCTTGCGTTATATGACTGGTACAATCACACAATTTAAACAAATTCAATATTATATTTTGCTTGATTGAATTCGTTTCATGGCTGCCTGTCTATATCTGATATACTCTCAAGCATGATGTAGAAACTCAAGCAATTCTTCCCTCGATTCATTGGCACAATGGTTTTACACTCTGTCTGCAAAACTACATAACATCAAACATCAAACAGAGCGACTTTTAGCGATAGCTTTTAGATTCCCTAGTTGGTTTAGTACAAATCCTTAAGCTACGGGAAATCAAGCAAGTGATGAGGGGAAATATTAATAAAGATAACTGATCGAACGCCGCCCATCTTGAGATTGATAAGGTAGAAAATAGCTTCACTCGATTTGCTCTGCCATGCCTCGGTAAACCGGTATACACGTCTGTAAGTTTGATAACGCAATCACTGCAAAATACGACTTATCTCAGTGATGTATCAATGTATGTTTGAAGCCAGGACCCTTAATAGATAGGCTAGCCATTTCCTTCACTGTCGTTTACAGCAGAACTTCTAGCCATTTCCTTTCACTGTCGTTTACAGAAGAACATCGATCAGTGGTATATTTTATATTACAAACTATGCAACACAAATACATTTATGATTTTTCATTTCAATCCACCATGAAGGTTATGATATTGTGTCTGTGTCTTCGATTATTCCTTACCTACTCAACCATTTGAATTTTGCACAAAAAGGTGTGAGATTGAATGTTGTTTATTGTTTAATTTTAACACAACCTTCATATGATTGAAGTTTTATGTTCAATTTGGAAAGATTCGGCCTCTGAGACTTGACCAAGGAATGTAAAAACTGTAAAGAGACATTAAACTGAAGAGCTTTTGTAAACTTGTAAGTGTTTCTATCTATTTGACCAGGGTAAAGATCGAAGGGCACTTCAAGCAAAGCAAAGCCATTTGAAGAATGTTCAACTTTAGTTTAGGCTCTATCTATAACTTTAGTTCTCTGGGGTTTTTTTTGCTGTCGGGTGTCTTGGTACATGTATGCATTTGTCAGGGATCAAGTACAACCGAGCATGTTGACAACGTGTACAAGTAGACGTGCTGGACACTCATAACAGTGTAGAGATTAAAAGCAATACTTTGATATGCAAAATGTGTGTTTATCACAGGGTAAAACACGTTGGTAAAACAAATCAGGGGAAATACATATTCTGGGGGCAGAAGGGACACTTATACATAGTTAGTGTTTCTATTCTGAGTAAAACGGGGTCAAGGGGTTATATATAAACCAATTCAAATATCTCCAAACTATAATGATCACTTATCCAGCCGTGTTTTCTAAACTTCCTCATATTTGTATAAGAATGTGCAGATGTCAGGGGTCAAGTACCATCAAGCCTTGCCAAAATGACAATGCATGGATCAGGACGCGATAGATACACAGCATAGTGGAGGGCGGGGAGGGAGAGTGTTTTGAATGGAGATTGAGTGTTTATCAGAGCGTCAGACACGATGGTGCAGCATGTCAAGAGATTGCTCTCAGCTCCCACATGTAGACAGATGTGACTTGATTACTCCCAGGAGAATCCAGACAGATCCCGGGCCAGGGGGGACACATTTCCCTATCTTGTCTCTGGTGAGTCTGAGTTGCTGTTGATGAAAACCTCCCGTGGCTTGTTATTCATTCTCACACCTTGTATCTGCACAGCATGTCTGGGTGCCTTGCTTAAGAATACTTCCCTAGCTGTTTTGTCTAATTCTAGTCTTGCATGCATGTGGCTAGCACTCTATATCAGACAAACTTTTCTCCAGTAAATGATGCAGTTGACCCGATTAGATATGTGAATAATGGTGTTTTTTTTATTGATGAGAGGTGTGAATATGTGTCACTGATTAAAAGATGTTAAACTAAAATGACATTTTAAAAGTAAATGAATTAAAATACTAGTACTTCTTAAAAGGCACACAGCGATGTAAATATATACTAACAAGCAAAATCTTTGGGTTGAACTTGACAATTTTATTACATTTTCAAAAAAATTATGAACAAGTTAGCATGACACCAGTAAATTTAACCTTATGATAGCCAAAGCTTCCCAATGCCATATTGAGTTTGAAACATAAGATGCATTTGTATCTGATATCATTTAAGATATGCCTTTTGATCATAAAGCGAATATATAGAAAACTGGTATGTTCACAATAAGCTTAGTCTAAAACAACTTTTAAGTAAGTCTTTATTTTTCAGGTTTAATATTCAAATATTTTTATAAATACTATCGTAATATCGTCATACCCAACCCATGTCAGTAGAATATGTATGTCTTTACCTTGCTTTTCAGAAATTTTACATTGCTTATACAATATTAAGTGCAGAGAATATAATAAATAACTGTTAGTGGAATATGGAAATATTAATTTCAATCTTAATGCAATTTCAGGTGATCTACAAACAGATCCTGGTTGGTGAAAGAAATCAAAACCGTCATGGAACGTATTTTTTATCACAAATTGATTTAATGCCGTCAGAAAATGTATTGGTGAGATGAAGACAACTGCAATTTGCAAACAACATTATGAACTCAACATGCATATTTCATGTTTAATGGTTCTTAAAGTATGACAATATGAGGCATAAATATTGAAGCAATGCCTAAACTACAGATTTTAGGAACATTAAACTAAATACCAATCGTTAGTGTGTCATCGACAATGTGATTCTTGGATTCCAGACTTTGCCTTTTGTGATAAAATTTTACTTTCTAGGGGTTATAATCCAGAGAGAAGATTGATCATTATCAAAAATAGAGATAAATCATAGACATAAAGTTTTCAAAGAAACTTGTAAAACA
Organism: Steromphala cineraria; assembly: GCA_916613615.1. Lineage (NCBI taxonomy): Eukaryota > Metazoa > Mollusca > Gastropoda > Trochida > Trochidae > Steromphala > Steromphala cineraria. Next base: position 47,304,097 of record OU744720.1, read on the forward strand.
AAAGAATGTATCATCCATCATAATCATTTTACACAAAAAGAATCCTTAATAACCAAACAAAATATAGTTTGATTAAAACTTCCACTGTATCAGTTTCTTTATGAGGAAAAATATGTGCAATAAATCACATTTTTTTAAACCTCATTCGACTGTATTCTATTGAAAAAAGATTGTCTTAAGAATAGATTCAACTTAATAACACGGAAATGTCCAATCTGTTGGTATCTTACTTGTGTTAGGACAGCTTATAGCTGATAAATGTAAAGCAACCTTTTTTAATTTTTCTTGAACTGTTAAATGTATGTACATGTAGTGGTAGAGGAATTGACTGATACGACAGAAATGTTGAAATCATATTCATTTCATACAGCAAGAATAAGGAAGGAAACATTTCTAACAACTGTTATATTTCTTAACTCAGGTTTATCTTGTATATGATAATCGAATTACTTTTATTTACAGGATTAATCACATAAAATAATTGATCAAAATGACTTGCATGGTCATGAAGGTAAGGAGATGAGGAGCCCATGAAACATAATTGACTATGGGTAATGGATAATGAAGAATTTCCCTAAATCTATAGGGATTTTAAAACAATGATCTTCATTTTAAAGAAGAGTCTGTAACCTGAACACGAAAATCATAGCAAACGAAACAGCACAGAAAAGACAATTATCAATAGCCTAATTAATTGATATTTCTAAAACTCAAAAAAATGATTGTAAACGTATTTCAATTATATACTTGATTATTTGTTCTGAGTTATTGCTTTTGGGTTCCATATGTGAACTGCTCGGGATTGAATGAGACAGCTTTCCTCGAAAACTGTCTAAGATAGGTTTTCTTTATTTTGACTGTTCCTACAGGATATAATTATATATAACTAATAACAAAAGTAAAGATTCTCTACCCACTGGGGGAGATTCGAGCCTCTGTTGTTATTCGTCGAGTTTGTGGGGTAGAATGGGAGATGTCTGATTGGAGGCAATCAAAGTTAGTTGTGCAATCAGGGACGCTGTTCTAAAATCATCAATAAATTTCAAATGGATTGTGGGGCAATCTTTCCGCCAGGGGAAACTGCAGGAACCCACGGATTTGTCTATTAAGAACAGAGGCTCGATCATCATTTCATGACTAGATCTGCCCCTGCAGAGAGAAAAAGAAAGTATAAAACTCGGAAGAAGAAAAACAAATCTCAAAAGCCGCAAGAAGATATGATAATTGTTCTACATATCAAATTTCCAATAGTTTGGTTCTTAGTTTCAGTTCTGGTCAAAGAAACTCAATCCCCGATACTATTTAAGAAAACATTGAGGGTCAAAAGATTTTCAATAGAACAAACTAAAATCTGTACTACACATAATGTATTTTTCCCCATACATGTAACTAGACGCAATGAGCTAGTTATTACAATATATGTCTATTGAGTACCGTTTCGGAAAAAAAAGAATTTCCACAGAAAGTGCAAATATTAAAAGAAGAAGATGAAACCCCCGCCTACAAATGGTGATCTTTTAATTTGTTTACGACGAAAGCCTTTTATTTTTTAAAATCCTATCTGGAGACAAAGTTTAAAATGTGTATTCATGAAAATGGATAGAATAACTGATTGTTACGCTTAACCTGACGAGAAAGGGCAAAGTATAAAACTCAACAATCCTGATATGAAGGGAGATACGAAATCATTTGAAATAACAGAGAATGTGAAAATAGTGTTTGAGTTATCATCTTGTGTCTCTACAACATTAGAGCTAAATGTCCACCAAGAAGAAATTACATACACTGATCTAAATTTAGAGTCATTATCAAATATTAAATGTTTAATGTTGTACTTGGCTGGCATTAATCACTTGCTCATTAATAACGCGATTATTAAGTACTTTCAACGTAACGTTAAAATGTTACAACATATTGGATTTCAACATTTTCATTACGTGTTGGGCAATTAGGAGTTACTTAGGAAGATTTGACTCTAACAGAATTTCAGACCCTTGATTTCTACATAATTACAAGAAAATCTATCAAATCGTCTTTATTAGTCAATAAGTAAACCTTTTATTCTGATGTAATAACTCAAATCAGATTAATCGGTTAATATCTGTCACGAATTGGTTAGCTCATCACCATCATTATTTCATAAATATGAAGTATGTGCTATATTTATTACAGGAACAAACTCGGGAGGCCACGTTTTTTTTAATATAATGAAATAAAGTGCAAACATATCACATACCTGAATATACGTTAAATGTGTGAGACAGGTTATGTGTTGGCGATTGTAGCACAGACAAGTCAACCACAATGCAAACATCTCATATAATACTCCTCTTTGTGAATACCTGTAACATAATCTACAGCACCAAGGAGAGATACAATAACACTCATCCAGTAGTTGTTACACAGAAGGAAGATTGATGATCCCGGGGACTGAGAGACCAGGAGCCGCTACCACCAAATATTTCTTTATCAATCACTCCTCAATCTATTAATTTAATGTGATATTCAATTCCCTTGACAAAAGGGTAAGTATAATTCAGGAAACATTCATTGTTTAATGCTACGTAATGAAATTATAGGTTTCGAATACTTCACGCACATTGACATATAGTGCATGAGTTGAATGTGCATTTGTGCTTCTGCAGATTTTCAAGAATTCCCTACTTCATTTACAACAATGAAGTAGTTAGACGGGTGAACTGAAAAAATAGAGGGTTCATTTCACTGATTGAACAGAGTATCTCACCCTCAATCATATACAAAACATTTTCGTGAAATTGTGTATTTAGGAACACAAACTCACTGGCCGCTTTAAAACAAAGGAAAGAACTTTGTACGACAATAACAATAATAGATTTGGATTTCATATTTCATTGCACTCTAATTTTTTTTATCCACTAGCAAGAGCATCAAGATCACTGCCTTGTTAAAAATAGTTGTACGAGTATAAAAACACACAAGAAAAGAATGTTATTTCAGATGCATAAACCGCGCGTGAATGAGGTATTTGATAATGACCAAATGGAGAAAGTTTGTTGCTGTTGAGTTTATTTTAAAGGGCAGTAGCACATTTTTAGGGGGAATATGAGGTGATGTCAGGAACATGAACATTAATGGTTCCAATTGAAAGACAATGTATTTAACCAAAAGGAGCAGTAATAATTCAAATATATAACGTAAAGTTTAGCCATGCTATTGCTTTTTCCTACACAAAATGAATTAAAGGTGATCACACAAAATGGCCGCCAATGGATTTTATGTGAATCTTTAAAAATTTTTGCTCTGACTGTGGATAATTGGCTTGTATAATGAGATTTTTGACACTGTCAAAATAATCCATTTAGCAATAACTAACAATTATTAGTGAGAAATTTAAAATATAAAATTTTCAAAAACATGCTACTGCCTCTTTAAAAGAAGCTATCCAAAGAACTTCACAATTTGCATATATTATATTTCATTATATTACATTACATTACATGACATTAAATTGTATTGTTTTGTATTATTTTATGCAGAACAAATAGAGATCTTAAACTTGTAATGTAAAAGCCTTTGAGATGTGTTGATAGCATCTCAATAAGCTCTACTTAAGTTTGTACATTTACCGATTGCATATTAAATCCTCTAAAGCGAGAAGGACTAAAGGACAAAAACTGATACAAGTCTAATAAAATTCACAGTCATGAAGAAGCACATCTCCACCGAGTTCAATTAAGTCAACAAACATATCAAGTAGCCACTGTGTAATACAGTGTGTATCCACCCATGTGCTTCTGTACAGAGGTCACATGAAAGAGAAATACCACCTTCAGCTCTTTATATCTTCTTTCTCATCACATTCGCCCTGGCCTGATGGCAAAATGACAAATACCTTACACACTCTCGGTCCTACAATACTTTGCTAAAGGCTTAGGCGACACTGATACACCCATTTTACACTAGATGGGGTTACAAAGACAGGATGGGGTCTACATTGTTTGCGATAAGCTAGCAATATGAATCCTTAGGCCAGGTGATATGGAATGTGTGTTGAACAGTTGAAGAAAAGCAGTGTAGTATATTTTGTAACTTATATTATCTGCATAATTTAATTAGATTTATCAGAACATAATCGATTAAAAAAACCCATTGGATGACCAATTTCCAAAAACAATATATATTTACATAACAAAACCTAGATTTTAGTAGTAATTTCAGTTTTATGTCAATAATCAACACTTTCGTTTAAACTGGAAATGTTTCAAAGAATAATTTCTCCTTGAATTACATTTCAGATGAATATCACATGTGACACACATGCATTTAAATTCTAATATCACAAAGAATTTATCGTTCTTATTTTAATCATTAAGTCAGCTGCTTATCAAGTTTATCATCGTTTCCTCTCCAATCTCCCGCCACATCTTATTTAACAAATATACCAATTCTTAATATCAAATTTCAATAAACAAAATATAATTTTCTTATGTCAACATAATTAATATAATTAAATATATATTGATTACAGTACGCTTCCAAACATTGGAGGGTAAGTATGATTTACTGAGGTACCTATGACATGTCCATGTACAATATCAGACGGCAACCATCCATATAGATCGATAGGAAAGTAAATCAAATACCTGTAATACAAATAAAATAAACATAACTTTTTTAAAGATTATATTACTTTGTTTAAAACAGATGAAGCATTGCATTTGTTCAGTGTTAATTTGTCAAACTTGCATTTGTTCAGTGTTTATTTGTCAAACCTTCAATATGTTGAAAATCACTAATTTGATTGATCAACAATGTGTCATAAACAAGCATTTAATGATGCATCATATGCATCATGCAAATTAAACATAGAACGAAAAACAAAACAAATACTTTGTTATCCATAATTATTTTGATCTGCAATGTTTCTATTTCTATCTTTTTTCGGACTGAAAACCTCATATCATTGGTAAATGTTTGCAGTCAGATAACCCGGTCATCAACTAAATCTACCTAATTGACAGTTCAAAGTATCTTGACCATAATCTCATCATAAAGTTTTCAATTAGCCACACATAGTGAAAGTTGAAATTTCATTAATTTCACAATGCAATCGACAATGGCGTTTCACGATGCTGAACATGGCTGACCGCTGCCTCCAATGTTTAACGGTAACAATCGGTTCTAAATTTCTCAATTTCTTGACGAATTTGTGCCAGACAGTCCGAAAGACAATATGACATTGCCAGAAATAGACTGAACAAGAATAGTCGAATGTGTTACAATACTAATTGCTAGTTCCAAGTTTTCAGGTAACATACGACTTTCTTTCTTGGAATTGTCATTTTTACCCTGGCCTTGAGGAATAATTCATAGGTTACAGCTGAAACGAAGCTGAGTAGAGCTAAACCTGAATGTTTAGGGTATTTATTGTAATATACGTTATAATCTAGATGGGTCTGTAGGTACATGTGACTTATCGGAATCTGACACCTAGAGCCATATGTTTCTTATGAATATCATAAATCACGAAGTGACACACTCGTTTCTTCTTTCTACATTAAATACATTAAATACTGTCAATATCACCAATAATTATTTTAATACTCAGTCATTCAGGCATGGCAATATATTTCAACATGTAAAGTGCTAACCAACTATATCATTTTGCTTACTTAATTAATGCTTAAGATTCAGTTGATATATGTGACTACATAACAACTTATAGATACTTCATCCACAATGGAACAGAGGAATAAACCTGCTCCAAAGTTGTTCTTTTATTATGATTAGAAGTGGTTGGATAAACTAAACAGTACATTTTGGCAGCTGGTCTTTAAGTTGTGAAGTGGTTTTACAAAACTCATTTCTAAACTTAGGAAGATCTCATTTTAGATTCAGTATATGTGCCGACCATGCTGTCCACAGGTAACTTGCAGGTGTCAGTTGGTACTATAACGTATAACATGTACTGGAGTAAATTTATGTTAACTATCAAATGTTGCAAACCAGATAAAATAGGGCGATATTATAAACCTCAAGAACAATTATGCCAATCTTATGGGGAGACATTGTTTTCAAAATCCTGTCTATGTGAAACTATCGACTATTTTGTTTTCTATTGAGCAGCACATGTTTAAGCATTTAATCAATAAGTCGACATCGAGTAGGAACAGGAAGAGGATGTTATGCCTGTTCTATTTGTTTGATCATTTCCTGCTTCAATGTTTCATGATATGGCTGCCAAACTACATGTTTTTGCTCTTAATATCAAGAGGAATTCATTTTGTAAAACGCATTGAGCATTAATTTCCGGAAAGTAGTATTCAAATAAAATGTCCTGTTTAGTTCCCTAAAACCTTATTTCAAATTGAAGAACATTTAATAGAAGGATACATTGTACCAAATGTTGTTTTGACAGTCATTAAATCCATTTGTAAATTAGTTTCAAAACAATTGGACAAAGAGTGTGAACAATTATATATATTGAAAAAACCTAAATCATCTTCTTCATCTTTTTCATAAACAAGTAGTTCGTTAAAAATTGTTAAATGCATTTACATAAGTCTACCATTAATCATGTAACCTCCATCGGTCATTAGAACCTTCACATCAATAAGCAATGAAACTTTGCATTCTATGAATACTTTCTAAGTTAGATCATTTTTCACAAGTGTAATATGATTCTCATTCATCTAAACTGTTTAAAGTCAATTGAACTTGAAGGAAAACAAGTCTCATACCACATTTCTGCAATTCATTCGTAAGTATAAATCTCAAAAACAATCTCTTCCAAATCTCATAATTCAATATATACAACCTTGAAGAAGGTTCAACAATCTATTAACCACCAACCCATAGCTGCAAACGTTACTTCGATATGACACATACCTGGACCAGGATCACAAGAAATCACACATGCAATTCATGATCAGTGGTAATAAAAGTGACAAACTATTCCTAAATGAAATTTTAATATCGTTAATCTTGACATGGTGAGTGTTTGATAGGAAGCACCCAAAAATCATAAATATTTTGCAAAGGTAATGACATAAATATGTATCTTCCTGCATACGTTGGTGTATACATATTCGTCTCGCAACTCTGATGAGAAATAATTTTTTAAATATTTAAAAATTAAATCATGAACTACATGTATTATAAAAGTTATTATTGACTATGATAATACGCATATACTAACATTTAGTCTCAGAATTATTGTTTTCAATATTAACTATATATTTAAACAATTCATGTATCATGAGAAAAAGGAGCCTAGAAGATGCTTAAATTTCAGAGCCTAGCAATCTAGACTTTCTATACCTTTCTAGACTGGGTTGGTCGTGGACAAATGACAAATAAAAGTCTTTGACACGTTTGACGAAACGTGAGTTCATGTATATTTCAATTATGTTATATATTGACCGTCCCTTTCCTTCTGCTTAACATTTTGCTGAACACGCTTTGGGTTTTGCATGGATCTTTTTTTTTAATTTGGTATGCAGTCTGAACACTTTCTTTCCCGACAGAAGTAGATCATGCATACAATGTTGACCCAACCTCTGTATAGATAAATTCCATAGTTTCCGACTTTTTCCCTGACAAAAAAATTGCACTTTAATTTCCATTTATGTTAAATATCTATTCTCGAAAGGAGAGGGTGGTTCATATCAATATGCCTTTTCGATGATTCAGTTGCCAAAATTATGATTTTAGGATAGTGCTGATTAAACAACTAACTTCGATTGCATCCAATCAAGTATCTACCATTCTAGCTCACAAACACAGCTAATTGGAACAGAAGCCAGATCATCATTTCATGACTTGATTTATCCCTGTTGGGAGATGATGGATCAAACATAGAAGCAACATCTTCAGAGCAAAGATAAATTTCCAGTCAAAGTGCGTGGCAACACATCTGCTCTCATTTATTCAATTTTGTGTCAAATTAATTCACAATTCAGTCCATTTCATCTCCAAAAATAAAACGCTATTCGTTATCATCAATTCAGATGTTATTTTAGAAATAATTAACTTTTAATCCGAATCTGGAGAATATTAATTATAGTGATGAAGTCATACCTTCATGCTTGTTTTCACTACTAAATATAAGATTAAAATTTTTAAACAAATTAAGGACTGTCAACTTTTACAATGCACAAGTTTGGCAAATGGGTGTATGTCTTTCTCAAGTCCTTCAGCGTTGATCAATCGATGTTGTAGGAAGAAGTTGCAGTTTGAACATTTACATGTAGATAGTATTGCCAAGCTGGAATTGTTTTCTACATTAAGTAACTCCTTAATCAATAGATTTACGATTTTTAACTTCAGAGCTCTTGAATCCTGTTCTAAAAATGCATAATCATTTTATCTTATCTTTCACTTTATTTTTCACGAAATCCTATTTTCTATAGCAGAGCATTGAATTTTATACTTATTTTCATCAAAGTATATATTTAAGTATACATTCTCTAATTCGATTTCTAAAACAGTTTCGACTTGAAAATGTTCTTAAGAACAATTGCCTAAATCTGTTAAACAGAAATATTGAATATAAACAATAGTGTTAAAGGATTACATTTCTTGCAGCTGTATCTTTGCTTTTCTTCAGCACGATCATCTCAACAGCCTGAATTTTGCAGGTTCATATTTGTACAAGGATTCACTTTAGCGCATTACGGAACATTTCAGCAAATTACAAGGATCCTTAGGTGAATGAAGTTTAAATGCTAAACAAAATAATTTACAGAAATGATTTCCAACAAGAAGTTTTCATTAAAGCTCCCAATATTCTTACATGGGCTGTAACTCTGTAATATGCAATTGCATACATCTCATTTTCGAACTCCATCAAAGTAATGCTACAATAAAGACACACAGCCAGTTTGGTTAACCTATCTTAAATAGTTTCTGACAAAAATTGTCCCTTTGACAACACCCTTGAACGGAGTGCAAAAACACGGAACAAGGACAATAACTCTGTTAAAACTCGTACACCATCAATGTAATGATTCCCAGAAGACACACATCAAATTTGGTTATCCTATCTTATATAGTTTCTGAGAAAAGCTGTCCCCTTTAACTCGGACGGACTCTCCTTCATTATTTGTTCTGCTTGTATTGATGCATGTGCTAAAATGATTAAAATAAAATTATTTTTTGTTATCAAATTGAGTCTTATCATTGATATTCCGACACTTCATCAGTTGCTCAAAGGTATGATAAAATCAATTTTTCGTAACTTAAAAAAACGAACTGATAACTTACGGATAATTATGCAGAACATGTTTCTCTTAAAATGGTTAATTATGCTGAACACTGGGAGAGAAATCATACAGACCGCAACGTCCTGATATGCCTCTTGGCGTGTTTATAAGAAACATAATAAGTTTTTAGTAACCAGTGTAAACCCCTCGCAATATCTGAAAGCCCATATAGTTTACAATGGCAGTATCCGATGTCACTACAACGCTTGACAAGGTATTGTGTCAACTGAGAGAAGTATGTACGATATCTGATTTATTGTCATATGGCTAGAGATGAGAGAGAGGGTATATACAGAGCAGGGGTAGTATTTATTTTGTATATCACCTCTGACCAAGAAACTCACAGATGCTTATGAAACTGTCAAATGATACTTATAATGGAGGTACATGTATGTATCCATGACACGATACATTAGATACATTATCTCGGTTCCAACTCCCAATATGACCATATAACAAGCTTTAAAATGTTTTTTAATACAGCTTTACTTCATTTGTAATGATAATATATATATGATATGCATTTTTAATAAATAAATAAAATTCTCCTTTTACATTTTATCCCATAAACTCTAATATGAATTTGACATTTCATACTGTCTTTTTCTGTTCTAAGAACCCTGATTCTTCCACAGTGTTCAATATCTTTGTGATTTGATGTAAATATCTTGTAGACTACGACCTTGTCTAGTCCGCCAGACTAGGTCTATAAATAGATCAATATCTATGTATGAGTTAGGAAATTATATGAATAGACTACTGGTACTTTCGTTGAGTATTTTGGTTACTTTATGATATTGGTCTCCTACTGCCTGTCCCACTTAGAAGATTACAGTACAGTTTTTGTACATCACATCAAATTTTGAAGATGGGTTTTACTTATATTACATGTTGGTGTACAGTTCCATGCTTATTTACTTGGAATATCCATGTTTGTAATGAACATGTCATCCTTATATAAATGACAAGTACCTTGTCATGACATTTTAAAGTTTTTGATCACAGAGTAGACAAGATTTTCACAACTCAAAATTGAAAACATCCTGAATTTCACTGTCAATGTCAAATAGATTTTATTTTTGTTTATATATGAAATATAACATCCTCTCTGTATACGACTGCAAAATGGTACAAAACTAGAGAAGATTGCAGGTAAATATTCTTAACACATACGTGTTACGGAAGGGGTCATTTGACAATCTAATTAAAGCCACGAAAATAACTAATAAGTAATTGAAGTACATATTAACTAATGTTATAATTTAACTGAATTTTGCGAACTAACTCAAAAGATCTCCAATTTTTATATCTCGTAACTAAGACTTAAAAAGACCTTAATTATGTACGTTAGCTATGTCTTTGAGTGATGATGTACAATGCATCATTTTACCCTATTTCCGAACGTCAAGATATTTCAATGCTCTTTGAATTGTATTTAAAGAAATCAAAGGTAATGTTCAACAAAGTAATATATTCTCGGATTCTTCAATTAAAATTCCTACAAAGAAGTTGAGATGTAAGGGTCTATTTTTTTTTTGTATATGTTTTTATTTCCCAATATACATGATACATTCATTTTCAGCTGTTGCTACTGGAGAAGATATACATATACAAATGTATACACAGACAATTTTGTAGGTTCCATATTGATGTACATTCTGTATTATCATTCTGCTTGACCCTTAATAGGTTCATATACAAGTATGATGAGTTTACATATCAATAGAACATGCATCAGATACATTGGATAGAAGTGTATGGAAAGATGACCAAAAAGTATAGAATTTTGCTGGGTTGGTATTTGAAAAAGCTATATATTTTGTAGCTTTGTAGTAGTTTAATATTTCTCTTTGGGCAAATATAAAATTGGGCTTAGTATTTTTAAGACTTGTTTTATACAAGTAATGTTTTAGTAATAGAATTACCACATTTAGTGGGTTATCATTTTTACCCTTAAAGCCAAATAAAATGTTTTCATGTGAGAGTACAATATTTCCCTCTGACAATGTTTCAATCCACTTGGTCAGTTCCTTTCATACAGTCACAGAATTAGGACATTCACACAGTAAATGTATTATTGTTTCAGGTACGGACTTGCAAAAGGAGCACATTGGAGAGTCAATATATTTCATCAAATATAACTTATGCCTGGTCATTAAAATGTTGTGGGCAATTTTGAAATGAAACCATTTTAATTGTACACTTTCTGTGCAACTATTTGCCATCAAATAAATATTTGACCATTCATCTTTGTCATATTGTTTATCAAGAATTTCTTCCCATTTTGCCTGACCAGTAGGATTACCTTGAAATTTTGATGAAAGTGCATTATAAAAATCTCTGCTCCTTCGAATTTGTCCACATATACAAGAAACATTAAACGGTAATATTGGGTAATGTAATTGATAGAAAGTTCTACCTATTACTGCCACATTTTGTGCCTTACAATATGCTATATTTGCATGTTTAATTCCTTCAAGGTATAAAAAGTTAATCTTGTCAATTCCATATTTTTTCTCAACCTCTGCTTTTCCTAGAAAATTTCCATTCTGATCAATCATATCGCAGACAAAGTTGATACCATTTTTAGCCATATTTTCATGGTATATGAAAGTTTCATCAATCCTGATGTTATTATTAAACCATAGTGATTGGCAAAGAATATCAGAAATTGCCCTCACATCTGTATAGCATACCTTTAAATAGTGACACCATGCGGTTAATACACCTCTCCAGAATTGGTTTGTAACCTGTGGAAGGATATTGCTAAAGATATATTCTGCATCTGCCAAAGATAATTTATTTGGATTATTTAGGACTTCAATTGCAATATAGATACATTTTAGATTTCCAATCATCAATCGTTTGATCCACATAAGCTTTTGGGCATTTATAGTGTTTTTGATATTAGGTACACTGATCCCTCCATCTTTCGGCTTGAGGTGCATTATTTCACGCTTAACCTTGTCTTTTCTGCCTTGCCAAACAAAATGAAAACATTTCTTTTGAAATTTGTCTATGATATCATCAGGAGGGCTAGGAATTGCCGAAAAGAGATGGTTTAATTTTGGTAAAAGCAAAGATTTCAAAATGACATTTCTACCCATTGGTGTCAAATATCTCAAAGACCAAAGGTTCATTTCCTTATATATTTTATCAAGTTTATCTTTGTAGTCATGGTCTATCATATCATTTAACTCAACATCGAATTCAATTCCCAATAATTTGAATTTTGATTGTGTCCAGTCCAAATTCCATTCCTTGCACATCTTATACCTAGTTCTCTTCTTGGATCCTATCCAAATCAGTCTGGTTTTATCTGCATCTATTTTGTTGACTTGTCTTTCTAATATTGTCAATATAATCATCTTCCAACGGTAGCATAATAATATGTATGAAACAAACTGAAAACACTTCACTTCAATCACCTCCTTCATGTCAAAATGTCTTAAAGCACTATTCCTGCAACCAGAATGTCTCTCTCATCTCCAGGAATGCCAACGGTGCTACCAATATCATGTCCAGTAATTTCGCCGTCCCACATGTCAAAACAAAGTTGCTCTGTAATAACTGGTGTCTCTGGTATGATAGCCCTTCATGCATGTTTCAGACTCATGTCTTCATGTCAGTTCCAGTTCCATGCTTATTAACTTCCATGGTCGAGGGTTACTCTGTTTTCAAAAGAGAAAATACTTGTGTTGATTGCTTTAGCATAGTCTCATATAAAACCATTGGTATCACAAAACAAAAACCATTCACAGAATTGCAACAATCACTTCAAGAGCCATTGACAACCGAAGGCGATTTGTAACCAAATCTCGGACCTATATTATTAAATTTGAATACATGATGATATTATCAAACCGATTTCTTAAAAGTCTTCACATTATTAAAGGTACATGTATACTCTGTGACATCTCTCTTATAAATAAGTCAAGCTTAACGAACTTAATCAATTACTATTCATTTGCTGTGTGAATGAGTTGGCATTTAAGTACAAAATATTTGCCTTCGCAAAATCATTATTTGATTATCTTAACATGTGGCCTTTAGTGCATTTGTTATTGTCTACTGATATGATGATGATAATTTGAAGTAAACAAGCCTTAAAGGTAGTCTTCATGTTCGATTATTTTTGTTAAGTAAGTGTAATCTCCTTTTTGTCAATATTATTATTGTTTTGAAATTACAGTATGAAAAATTCATGTCTAAAATATTTTTTTGAATATTGTTATTTTAAGGTAATGACGTCAGTATATGGTTTTGAAACGTAATTAGAAGTGTATTGTTGATATTCGTTCGATCCAGTTAATTGAAGACATCTACACATGTAGAAGGGTGGGAAGCTCTTTTTGTTCAAATATAACTCGACCAGAGTAGGGTATAAATCACATATGCCTACACTTCCCACGGTGCATCACTCAATACACCTCATGTTTGATTCGTTGATCCTTGGCTCCACCTCAATTGAAACAGAGGTTGTATTTAGCAGTACATCTAAGGAAGTGTGGGAATATCTATTACAAACAATGAACATCAAGACGCAAAATAACCTCACGTTGACTAACATGTTATTTGTAAAATGTCAATGGATGAAGTATATTCTGTAATTGTACAGGTTGATTATATGCCAAATAGGGGAATTGCAACTTTCATTAATTTAGATAAATTTGATAGATAGAGGAACTAAACGATCTTCCTTTTAATACTATTTTCATTAAACGATAATATTGTATAAAACGAACGAAAGCAAGTTCGATACCAAATCATTCACGATAGAAATAGTATCAAATGGAAGGAAGTTTAGTATTCTGTTTATTACTAGCCCTAAAATTCCATCAAACCTGCCATTGTGACGGCACGCTTACAATGTGACGTCACAACAACTCACTTATTGTTATATTACACTAGATGAATATTGCCATATATACTCTTAATACTTACACCTTGAGTAATAATTTATTCATATCATAATCTTGCAATACGACCAATTCTTTAACTAATGTTTGGAGGCATAATCTTGTGACGATAATTTGAACGGGCTATTCACCTCAACTTAACAAATAGAATTTGATAATGAGTTTTATTTATAATTTACAAAAAGTACACTCTCTTGCCATGAATACCAAGAAAAATTCGAGCAACGTCAAATTTTCACTCTAAGGAGGTAACAGTTGCTTTGTTGATATGTTTCACCAATTGCATTTCTTTCTTTATTATCTTCTGTGGTACTTTCAAAGTGCTTCCTCTTTCAGGAGAGGCATCCTGGATTTGATTGGCACATTCATAAAACAGTTAAATAAAGCGAGCGTGAGCTGAGGATTTGAATAAGAGCATGCTAAGAAACGATTTATTTGATTTTTATTGACAGGAATTAAATTTGTTTCAGATTGGATGAGAAATTTAAAGCTTAGAATGTAAATCGCTTGATTGCTTTTACAGTTTGTGTTATGGAGTGAAATCTGCAATGATTTTGAAAATGAAGAACATTCCAAACCAAAAATAATTTTCTTCTTTCTCGTTATTATACATGTATTCATTGATAAATATTTTCAGAATCTATACTTTGAAACGCTAGTTAGCAAACGGAAGGTATATTTGTTTATATTTAAAAATTATCAATATTTTGTTACCTGCCCTTGAGGAACAATGACATACATGTAAATGTGTTTAAGCAGCTTATTGACATAGAAGATAACGTTATGATTAAACTTTAAACGATTGCAATTGATCAATAATTTTTACAAACGTGGTTGAATATGTGTGAAATATAAAGTTTACATATTTTTCTTTCACTACCTACATGTACAACATGTAAGTCCGGTTTTCACATTAACCATATTGTACATCGTACATGTACATGAAATGTTTTTACAAAAACAGATTACAAACGATCACAAAATTAAGTGATTTATCACACAACATACAGGCACACAGTTACACTTATTGTAAAGATATATGTATAAATCCTCAGAAATTTATGAATAACCATTATGGGCCGGGTGTGGGAAATCATGGACCTCTTACAATCTTGAGCACAACTGAAAATTAGCATGTCCTATAGATCAGAATAAATTAGACATTACCTGTCTATGAGCACCATTTATCATGTTTAGTTTCACTTTGTATCTACCCAAGGACATTGGTCTTACCATTCTGTGAATACTGTGTTGCAACAAATACATACACATGTACATCTTAGCTAGGCATTATGCAGGTTTTTTATGAATAACGCTGTAGAATCAATAATTATCATGTGTTTTGCATTCGTATATATCTTAAAATTCATTAGGCAAGAATAGAACACATACCAAGTCTCTTATAATAAGAAGCAAAAGGGAGTTGGTATGAAAATCAAGAGAAGATTATATGCTTCATGTATGGGTTGAACAGGTGTGTGAGTGCTCTTAGTGAATTGCAAATGGTAAAATTTCTTAGAATTTTGACATCTACTAATAATAATGTACAATATGTTATTTGAGTCACGTGTGTTTAAAACATTAACAAAAGTGTTGTTTTATCCACAAGTTATCTCAGTTTAGTGTACAGAAAGAAGTTATAACCAAATCAATGTCTTTAAAAACTAGACAATGTTAATCGTCTCACCAGGGCTGAACACCCAACAAAATGCGTCTTCACGCTTTTGTATTCATTCATAACTTTAAATATGCAGTCACCATATCTATGACTGATACCATCACATGATTTTAACAAATCTAATATTATGTTTTGCTTGATTGAATTAGTTTTATGACTGTTTCTGTCTATACAAAAATAAAATCTCAACCACGAAGTAGAATCATTCAATTTCTTGACACAATAGTATTTCATTCTGTATGCAAAACTGCAGAACATGAAGCATCAAACAGAGCGACTTTAAGAGATAGCTCTTAGGTTGCCTTAATCGAGAGGAAATCAAGCAAGTGATGAGGGGAAATATTAATAGAGATAACTGATTGAACGTTGCCCATCTTGTGATTTATAAGGTAGAAAATTAGCTTCAGTCGACTTGTTCTGTCATGCCTCGGTAAACTGATATACACGTCTGGAAGTTGGATAACGCAATCACTGCAAACTAAGACTTATCTCAGTTGTGTATCAATGTTTAAAGCCAGAACTCTTAATCGAAAAGCAATATATTTTATTTCGTCTACAGCAGATTTGTATGAATTCTGAAGGATATTACAAACCATGCACAACATATACATTTTATGATGTTTCAGTTCAATACAAAATCGACCATCAAGGTTATGATGTTGTGTTTATGTCTTCGATTGTTCCTTACCTTTACAACTATTTGAATTTTAACAAAAAGATGTGAGATTGAATGATGTTCATTGTTAATTTTTAACTTTACAATGTACAATGTTCATTGTGGTTAGATTCAGCATTTTAGACTTGACCAAGAGAATAAACAAACTGTCCAAAAGTACATCAGGGGAAAATACATATTCCAGGGGCAGACGAGACACTTTTCCTTACATAGTTAGTGTTTCTATTCTGAGGAACAGGGTCAAGGAGTCATATATAAACCAATTCAAATAATTCCAAACTATAATGATCACTTATCCAGCTCTGTTTTCTACACTTCCTCATATTTGTAAAAAAATGTGTGAAGGTGTCAGGGGTCAAGCACCATCAAGCCATGTCAATATGACAATGCATGGATAAGGAGACGATAGATACACAGCATAGTGGAGGGCGGAGATGGAGAGTGTTTGGAATGGAGATTGAGTGTTCATCAGAGTGTCAGACACGATGGTGCAGCATATCGGGAAATTGCTCTCAGCTCTCACATGTATGCAGATGTGACTTGATTACTCCCGGGAGAATTCAGACAGATCCCGGGCCAGGGGGGACACACTTACCTATCTTGTCTCTGTAGAGTCGGAGTCACTGTTGATGAAAACCTCCCGTGGCTTGTTATTCATTCTCACACCTTGTATCTGCACAGCATGTCTGGGTGCCTTGCTTAAGAATACTTCCCTAGCTGTTTTGTCTAATTCTAGTCTTGCATGCATGTGGCTAGCACTCTATATCCGACAACTTTTCTCCAGTAAATGATGCAGTTGCCTCGATTTGATATGTGATTAATGGTGTTTTTTTTATTGATGAGAGGTGTGAATTTGTGTCACTGATTAAAAGATGGAAAACTAAAATGACATTTTAAAAGTAAATGAATTAAAATACTAGTACTTCTTAAATGGCACACTCAGCGATGTAAATATATACTAACAAGCAAAATCTTCGGGTTGTAAATTTAACCTTATGATAGCCAAAGCTTCCCAATGCCATATTGAGTTTGAAACATAAGATGCATTTGTATGTGATATCATTTAAGATAAACCTTTTGATCATAAAGTTTAGGGGAGCAAATATATTGAAAATTGATATGTTTACAATGAGCTTAGTCCGAAACAACTTTTAAGTAAGTCTTTATTTTTCAGGTTTAATGTTCAAATAGTTTTATTAATACTATCGTAACATTCATAAATTATACCAAACCCATGTCAGTAGAATATTTATGTCTGTACCTCTCTTTTTATAAATGTTTATACAATATTAAGTGCAGAGAGCCAATTACCATTTCATAATAAATAACTGTTAGTGGAATATGGAAACGTTAATGAATAATGAAACAGATCCTGCTGGTGAAAGAAATAAAAACCGTCATAAAACGTTTGTTTTATTATCACAAATTGATTTAATGTCGTCAGAAAATGTATTTGTGAGATTGCAATTTGCAAAAAACATTATGAACCCAACATGCATATTTCATGTTTTAATGATTCTTTAAGTATGACAATATGAGGCATAAATATTGAAGCAATGCCTAAACTACGGATTTAAGGAACATTT
Organism: Steromphala cineraria; assembly: GCA_916613615.1. NCBI lineage: Eukaryota > Metazoa > Mollusca > Gastropoda > Trochida > Trochidae > Steromphala > Steromphala cineraria. Next base: position 47,322,201 of record OU744720.1, read on the forward strand.
TAAAAATACAAATTGTTCGTGTGTCATCTACAATGTGATTCATGGACTTCGAAATAAATCATAAGAACACAAATTGATCCGTTTGTCTTTGATCTGTTCGAAAACAGCTATTAGAGGATTTTTTACATGTAAAATAACAATTTGGTAAATATTCAATGTGTTTTTACCAACAAAGAAACGTGTTAAAAACATACCATTATGTGTTATCACTCTATTTACGAATTATTATTATATAATGTTTTATAATAGATTTGGCTCAGTTAATGTTTTATATTTTTCTTCTTGTTTTTGTATATTTGAAAATAGGCAGTGTTTTTTATATATTCGGTAAAGAAGAGGAATTTTTAACAGTTTTAAAAACAGAAAAAGTTCTCCTCTTCCAACAATTTACTGAAACCTAATGATTTTAACTGTAGCCCATCCTCCTATAATATCCCTACATGACTAAATATAAAGGTTAAGATTGTTGTTATCGAAAAGGTCGACTGGAGACAATTAATTCTTAACACTTTGAAATTTTAGGTTTAAAAGGGAAGTTACTAATAGCAAATAATCTGTAGAGGAATCAAGAGAAAAACATAACTGAAAACTGCTATATGATAAATATCAAAGTTCAAATTTATATAAGCTTATATAAGATACACAGATTGTATGTTAGATAAAAACACTTAATTTGATGTATTCTAAACAGTTTCTATTTAGAGATACCAAAAATGTAGTTGATATTGAACAAGTTCCCACTTATGACACTATTCAAAGAATAATATGGTTATAACCCTTAATGACGCATTGTTCGTGTTGAAACACACCACTGATCGAGCCAGACACAAATGTTAAACGTTAACAATCATAGCTTAACTTGAGGTGAGTTCTCCAATTTGTTGAGCAAGATGAACCAGACTGTCTGTAACACAATATGACATTTCCAAAAATATTTGGTACAGCGTAATACAAAACAACTTGTTCGTTCAAAGTGTCGTGCAATTTTCATAACATACATGTACTTATATTCGTTGAGGAATCATTCATTATCTTAGCCTGACAAAACAGATATGTAAGCCATCTAAAATTCTTACTGAAATCAATGGCGAAATATTTCAGCTTCTCTATATTTTTCAAAGGGTTTTCAAACCAGTTAACAGTTTATCAGTAAAAATCATGCACAAGTGATTGCAGTTTCAGTTTTCAGTCAGCCCTGACACACAAATCCTGCTCTGCATTGAGCAGTGAGATTCGTCACTCTGATTGCTAATGTCTATGGTATCCAAGGATAGGACGTTTCAGGACCAACTATGTGAGCAAATGTGTACCCAAGTCAGATTTGACGAGACTCGGGCATTGTATATGTAGGAATCAAGCGGTTGGTAAATACTCCGCACTAGATGGACTTGTGTTATAATTAATGTCTTCAAGCCAGTAAGGGTAACTTTGGTTTGCAGAATATACAATTGAGCACATACGATTGTCTACTCATTCACCAGATCTTCATCTGATAGAACATGTAGTATTTCGTATAGAAGCCTTAAGATGCCAAGATGTAGTACTTTAGGCTAAAATATCCGTTTCATGCGCATTATTAACACTCTTTAATGTTTTTTTCTTTAATAATAAGAGAGATAGAGGCGTTTGTAATTTTACAAATCCAACAATTTATCACTTTTGTAAATACCTGATCGTTTTAAGATGTTAAAAAGTGACGTCTCTTATTGTTGCCAACTTTGGAAAGACACGGGAATTGTGACTGTTCGATGTCGGAAGAAAAAATGTGATTTGTAAACTGTGCATATCTAATGCCAAATAGTTTCACTCATACACTCTAAGGACGGGGCTGCTATCAGTTTTTGTGAAGTTTCCGCCGCCGCCGCCGCCGCCGCACTCGTACTACTAGCTATAACTTTTTTCCACTAAGCTTTCCAGAACTCTTATTCATACCTTACTACTCATACCTCGGGGGAACGATTTTGACACGTTCACTTTCAAGGTCAAAGGTCAAGGTCACGAGCTATGTATTCACTCTAAGAATTCCTTGTAAACGTGATAACTTGAAAAGTTTTTGTGCTATGAAGCTCTAACTTGGTATATATCATCCTTGGAAAAGTAAAAAATTTTTAAAAAGTTTTGGCTACAATCCCTCAAAGGTCAAGGTCACAGCAAGGTCATGACGTAAGCATGTTTTAGCGAAAATGTTTTATTTTAACTATGAACACTTTTAATCAATACATGATTGTTATACTCAATAAAAAGTGTTCAATGATTGTGTGACCTTGAAGGTCAAAGGTCAAGGTCATGAGATATGAGTTATTACAAAATGCACTAAATTTGGGTATAACTTTATCCCATTTAGTTTTTCAGAACTCATGAACATGTCTAAATGTTAATACTTCCAGGGAATCATTATGACATGTTCACTTTCAAGTTCAAAGGTCAAGGTCACGAGTTATAAAATCACCACACAACACGGTAACTTGAAAAGTTTTTGTGCTATGAAGCTCTTACTTGGTATATATCATCCTTGGAAAAGTAAAAAAATTTGAAAAGGTTTCGGCTACAATCTGTCAAAGGTCAAGGTCACAGCAAGGTCATGACTTAGGCATGGTTTAGCGAAAAGGCTTAATTTTAACTATGATCACTTTTAATCAATACATGATTGTTATACTCAATAAAAAGTGTTCAATTATTGTGTGACCTTGAAGGTCAAAGGTCATTGTCATGAGATATGAGTTATTGCAATTCCTTGTAAACACAATAACTTGAAACGTTTTTGTGCTATTAAGTTTAGATTTTGTATATATTATCTCTTGAGTAGTACAACATTTTAAAAAAGTTTTGGGTACTAACTGTCGAAGGTCAAGGTCACAGCAAGGTCAACATATATGGAGAAAATGGATAAATTTAATTTTTAACACTTTATTTCATTACAATAATGTTATACTCAATGAAATGTGTTCATTGATTGTGTGACCTTGAGTGTCAAAGGTCAATGTCACGAGAAAATTCCCAATTTGGTGAGGCCTGTAAAAGGCGGAACAGGGTAAGGCGAAACCCAAAGTTCCGGGGCTGCTCTGCTTTTGCGGTATCCCGCAAACGCTAATCTAGTTAAAACTAGGTGTAATGTATACGACCCCTTAGTCCTCACGTTACATCTAGCTACTAACCCACCTGGTACGTGTCACGCATGGGCGAAAATCAACCAATGGAATAAGAACTGGCTGATCTCTATGAATCGGGCATCGTTAGGATTTGAGTAAGGCTCGAATTATCCACATCTTAAGTGGATTTATTTAATTCATATCTTTTAAGTTTAAAAAGATAATTTGAATATCTTAGGTAAAGAATTCGAAACGTTTTGCTTTCAAGTTTTGATTTAACACTTTGCCTTTTGTGATAAAATTTTACTTTCATGGTGTTATAATCCAGAGAGAAGATTGATCATTATCAAACATAGAGATAAATCATAGACATACAGTTCTCAAAGAAATGTGTAAAACAAAGAATGTATCATTTATCATAATCAAGTGACATAAAAAGAATCCTTAACAACCAAACAAAATATAGTTTGATTAAAACTTCCACTGTATCAGTTTCTCTATGAGGAAAAATATGTGCAATAAATCACATTTTTTTTAAACCCATTCGACTGTATTCTAAAGAAAAAAGAAGGTCTTAAGAATAGATTCAACTTAATAACACGGAAATGTCCAATCTGTTGGTATCTTACTTGTGTTAGGACAGCTTATAGCAGATAAATGTAAAGCAACCTGTTTTTAATTTTTATTGAACTGTTAACTCGTATGTACATGTAGTGGTAGAGGAATTGGCTGAAACGACAGAAATATTGAAATCATATTCATTTCATACAGCAAGAATAAGGAAGTAAACATTTCTAACAACTGTTATATTTCTTAACTCAGGTTTATCTTGTATATGATAATCGAATTACTTTTATTTAAAGGATTAATCACATAAAATAATTGATCAAAATGACTTGCATGGTCATGAAGGTAAGGAGATGAGGAGCCCATGAAACATAATTGACTATGGGTAATGGATAATGAAGAATTTCCCTTAATCTATAGGGATTTTAAAACAATGATCTTAATTTTAAAGAAGAGTCTGTAACCTGAACACGAAAATCATTGCAAACGAAACAGCACAGAAAAGACAATTATCAATAGCCTAATTAATTGATATTTCTAAATCTCCAAAAATAATTGTAAACATATTTCAATTATATACTTGATTATTTGTTCTGAGTTATTGCTTTGGGTTCCATATGTGAACCGCTCGGGATCGAAGGAGACCGCTTTCCTCAGAAAGTGTCAAACCTAGGTTTACTTTATTTGGACTGTTCCTACAGGATATAATTAATAACAAAAGTAAACATTCTCTACCAATTGGGGGAGATTCGAGCCTCTGTTGTTATTCGTTGAGTTTGTGGGGTAGAATGGGAGATGTCTGATTGGAGGCAATCAAAGTTAGTTGTGCAATCAGGGACGCTGTTCTAAAATCAACCCTATGGGTATTGATTCATGGCAAAGGCTTTGTGATATGAACAACCCTTTCTAAGCAAAAAGCATTTTGATTTGCTAATACAATTCAAATGGATTGTGGCGCAACCTTTCTGCCAGGGGAAACTACCGGAACACACGGATTTCGTCTTTTAAGAACATAGGCTCGATCATCATCTGTACTACACATAATGTGTTTTTTCCCATAACTAGATACCATGAGCTAGTTATTATGTCTATAGAGTACCGTTTCGAAAAAAATTGTTTGTCCACAGACAGTGCAAATCTTAAAAGAATAAGTTGAAACCCCCGCCTACATATTATGATCTTTTAAGTTTTATGACGAAAGCCTTTAACTTTTTAAAATCTTATCTGGAGAAAAAATTTAAAATGTGTATTCATAAATATGGATAGAATAACAGATTGTTATGCTTAACCTGACGAGAAAGGTATAAAACTCAACAATCCTGATATGACGGAGATACGAAATCATTTGAAATAACAGAGAATATGAAAATAGTGTTTGAGTTATCGTCTTGTGTCTCTACACCATTAGAGAGAGCTAAATGTCCACCAAGAAGAAATAACATACACTGATCTAAATTTAGAGTCATTGTCAAATATTAAATGTTTAATGTTGTACTTGGCTGGCATTAATCACTTTCTCATTAATAACACGATCATTAAGTACTTTCAATGTAACGTTAAAATGTTAGAACATATTGGATTTCAACATTTTCATTACGTTCGGCATTTAGGAGTTACTTAGGAAGATTTGACTCTAACAGAAATTCAGACTATTGATGTCTACACACTTACAAGAAAATCTATCAAATTGTCTGTATAAGTCAATAAGCAAACCTTTTATTCTGATTTAATAACTCAAATCAGAGGATGTGACGGTTAATAATTGTCACGAATTTGTTAGCTCATCACTATCATTATTTCATAAAAATAAAGTATGTGCTATTTTTATTACAAGAACAAACTCAGTAGGCCAGGTTGTTTTAGCATATACTGAAAGAACGTGCAAATATATCACATACCTGAATCAGTGATTGAAACTTAGAATGATCAGCTGGAGGCCTTAAGGGCCCACAGGTTTTAGAAGCTGTGGGTCCTTATGAGACACTGTGGGTCCTAGAATTATGTGCCAAGCTAGAGTTTATTTTCTAAATAAAACGAACTCAAATCATTGTCAATGTAAGTTTCAATCATACTGCAAAACAAGATGGTGAATAATTAGATTATCAGTATTCACTATTCAGGCTGCATCAACATTCTACAATCAACTTGCAGGTTGCAGCTAGCTTGCTTGCAAAAACAAAACAACAATCAAAATGAAAGATTACAAATAATTACAGATGTATAATGTATTATTGTTTTGGAAAAAAATAGTCAGAATTTAAGTCAATGCTTTACAAAATGTTAAAAACAATTTACATGACATAATTGTATTTTTCACAAGTTAATCATCAGAGACATCTATGATATCTAACAAACATTTCCAAGTTGAATTAGACGACATTTATCTTTGGAAATAATTTGATAACCTTCTGCTCTTCACATTTTTTCAGTTCCGAAAATCCTTTTCAAGCCAGGTTGATTTTTGTCTTCAGTTACAGTATGGACTGGTCTAAAAAGACTTAAAATTGTAAAATTTGTATTAATTAATTACATCTTTACTAACTTAACTATTGTGAAATGTTGTTTCTCACTTGGCTCACAAATTCCTTAATACTAATTTAATGTTTTTTTTGTTCAGAAAAATAATAACTGTTTCAGATTATCAGTTAAGAAAAGAATTGAACATATGTTACATATCTGTAAATGACACTATCATTTTCTGACCAGCATCATCAGTGGTAAGTGAAGTCAGTGCCTAATATACATGTATATATAATAAAACATAAATGGTAAATAAAAGAATAATAAAACGTCTTAAATAAAATTACAGTGACAAATAAAAATCTTATCATTAAAGAAAATTCTTAAATATCATGGGAAAAAGTAATATTGTTGACTATTTTTTGTCTATTATCTATTATTTGATGCCATTATCTTTTCAGTAAATAACATTGATACAAAGTTAATAGAAACTTGCACACACTAATAAAATACTACAAACTAAAATCTCAATGCTGTCACCAAGTGCAATCAATGTTATGACACATAAACAAGAGCAAGAAATTTTCACATATCTGTCATGAGGCCGACAGCTCGAACTCAGCTAATGAAATGGGTGTGTTTGCTCAATTGTTTTTACACATTAATTCCTGAAACCATCAAGTCTAAAATGACAATGATTATCGTAATGATATCAAACCAATGGCGAAAGGCAACTTATATTTTTATTTCACTAGTTTATATCCAGAAAATTATAGCTTTATTGCAATATATACTGCCAATAATCAACCTTGTATAAGTTATGTTTTTTAAGTTTGCCTGAAACAGTTCTCACAAACACATCTTTCCAGGAAATCACCTGACCTCTCTTGCATTCCTAGAAACCATTCGGAAGAACATCCACATTTGATTATTGTTACCTCGGGAAGCTACGACTTTCACACTAAAACAATGTTTCATAAATGTGTTTCAAACTAAAACAATGTTACATAAATGTGTTCAACAAATAAAATTTAATTAACTTATGTGTGTTTGTTAATATTTCAAATATTGTCAATAATTGGACAAACATTTGGTTGAATATGATATACATAATCTTGTGTCGGCTTCTATCTATGAATATCAAACACAGCCAATGTAACGTTACGATCTTACAGAAGTTTATTTCACTGTTTCAATTTCCAAAATAATTTTTAGCAATGCAACTATTTTAGTTAATGATTTGTTTTCAGTGAAAAGTTAAAAATAAATCAGGCTTCTGATAGCTGCAGGCCACAAGGACCTACGGCAAATCACAGCTGCCGGCCCGACTCTATTACAGTCGGCCTCGGGCCTACGGACCGGCGTCAGTTTCGAACACTGACCTGAATATATGTTAAATATACAATACAGGTTGTGTGTTGGCGTTTGTAGCACAGACAATTCAACGTTCAACCACAATGCAAACATATAATACTGCTTTTTGTAAATACCTGCATCGTAATCAATTACAGACACAATAACACTCATCCAGTAGGTGTTACACAGAAGGAAGATTGATGATCCCGGAGACTGAGAGTGAAGAAGCTGCTACCTCAAAATATTTATATATCAATCCCTGACCAATCTAAATGTATTAATTTAATGTGATGTTCAATACCCTTGACACAGGGGTAAGAATATTTCAGGAAACGTTCATTTTTGATGCAACGAAATAAAAAGGTTTTGAATATTTCAATCACCTTGACATACAGTGCATGACTTGAATATGAACTTGTGCTTTTTCCTATTTTCAATATTTACTTCCTTATATACAACGATGAAGTAGTTAAACGAGTGAAGGTAATTTTGTCAGATAATTTCAATAATCAACTTATCAGTTGGTAATCTATAACGAACAATAAAATGTTCAATAACCTGTTAAGAAACAACAATGTTCCTGGAACAGAACATTCATTAGGTAATACACAGGAGGAACATTGATGATGCCTGGGATAGAAATATCAAGAGCTGATACTACAAAACATCTGCAATCAGTCACTCCTCAACCTCAATATTAAATAGAAACTCTGTGATATTAAACTTAGATATCAACATAAATGACATAGTTGATTATATGAAATAACAAATACAACATTTTCATAGAGTTATGAATCTTGTAATATATGAAACTTTGTTGGACATTGAAGGACAATAAGAATGATAGAATTAATTTTCAAATGTTGTTAATCACTAATTGTTCTTTGTTAACATGCAAGAGCGTCTAGTTCCTTGCCTAAGTTAAAACAAATTGGTAAGTACGAGTACTACCACACAAAATGAAAAAAAAAGAGTTTCAACACACACAGACATATCATTGGAAACTGAAAAAGTTTGGCTGTGAATGCTGCGTATTATTGAAAAAGATATCCAAAGAACATTATTATATAACATATTATATTATATTTTTTTTACCAAATACCTATTAATTCGTCCCTAGCGACTAAGGGAAAAGCGGACACAAGTCTAATAAAATTCATAGTCTTGAAGAAGCACATCTCCACCGATTTCAATTAAGTCAACAAACATATCAAGTAGCCAGTGTGTATCCACCCTGGTGCTTCTTTACAGAGGTCATATGATAGAGAAATACCTCCTACAGCTCTTATATCTTCTTTCTCATCACATTCTCCCTGGCCTAATGGCAAAATGACAAATACCTTACACACTCTCTCGGTCTCACAATACTTTGCTAAAGGCTTAGGCAACACTGATACACCCATTTTACACTAGATGGGGTTACAAAGACAGGATGGGGTCTATATTGTTTGCGATAAGCTAGCAATATGAATCCGTAGACCAGGTGATATGGAATGTGTGTTGAGCAGTTGAAGAAAAGAAGTGTTTTTCTAATGTTTCACTTATATTATCTGCAAAATTTGATTGGATGTATCAGAACATACATGTATTTTCGATGTATAACCCGAATTGGACGACCAATTTCAGAAAACACTATATATTAACATATCTAAAGCTAGAGGTTCATGATAGAAGTAGTAATTTCAGTTGTATGTCAATGATCAGCAGATTAAAATGGAAAGGATAAAAAAAAAATTTATCCCTTGAATTACATTTCACTTGCATCAAAAGTAACATTCACACATTTACTAATTTGATTGATCAACAATGTGTCATAAACAATCATTTAGTAATGCATCATATGCATCATGCAAATTGAACACAGAACAAAAACAAACAAAACAAATACTTTGTTATCCATATTTTCTTTTATCTGCAGTGTTCTATTTCTATCTTTTTTTGGAAAGAAAACCTCATATCATTGGTAAATGTTAGCAGTAAGATAACCCGGTCATCAACTAAGTCAACCAAATTATATTTTCAAAAGTTTCTTTACCATCATCTTTTCATAACGTTCGCACTTATCCCTACATGGGGAAAATTTAAATTTCATTAATTTCAAAATACAATCGACAATGTCGCTTCACATTGCTGAACATGACCGACCGCGGCCTCCAATGTGAAACGGCAACAATCGGTTCTTAATTTCTCAATTTCTTGAGGAAGTCGTGCCAGACAGGCTGTAAGACAATATGACATTGTCAGAAATAGACTGATCAAGAATAGTAGAGTGTGTTACAATACTAATTGTTAGTTCAAAGTGTTCGAGTTACATACGCCTTTCTCTTGGATTTGTAATTTTACCCTGACCTTGAGGAATAATTCATAGGTTACAATTGAAACGAAGCTGAATAGAGTTAAACCTGAATGTTTTGGGTATTTATTGTAATATATGTTGAGGCTATATGGTCGATAAGTCTGTAGGTGCCTGTGACTTATCGGAATCTCTCACCTACAGCCTCATGTTTCTTATGAATATCATAAATCACAAAGTAACACACTCGTTTCTTTCTTTCTACATCAATAGCATTACTGTCTGTTTCACCCATAAGTATTTATATAATTCAGTCATCCAGGCATGGCAATTTCAACATGTAAAGTGCTAACCAGTTTTCACATTTTGCTTACTTAATTACTGCTTAAGATTCAGTTGACATATGTGACTATATGACAACTTATGGGTAGTTCATCAACAATGGAACAGATGTATTAACCTGCTCCAAGGTGATTAGAAATGGTTGGATTCACAGTACAATTTGGCTTTACAAAACTCATTTCTAAACTTAGTAGGATATCATTTACGATTCAGTCGCATGTGCCGACCATGCTGTCCACAGATAACTTACAGGTGTAAGTTGGTACTTTAACTTATAACATGTACTGGAGTAAATTTATCTTAACTACCAAATCTGGAAAACCAGACAAAAAGGGCGAAACTATTAACCACAAGAAAAATTATGCCAATCTTATGGATAGACAATGCTTTCCAAATCGCATCTGTGTGAAATGATCCACTATTTCATTTTCTATTGAGCAGCACATGTTTAAGCATTTAATCAGTAAGTCAACATTGAGTAGGAACAGGAAGAGGATGTTAGGCCTGTTCTATTTGTTTGATCATTTCCTGCTTCAAGGTGTCATGATATGGCTGCCAAACTAAATGTTTTTGCTCTTTATATTCAGAGGAATTCATTTTGGAATACGCATTCAGCGTTAATTTCCGGAAAGTAGTATTCACACAAAATTGCCTGTTTAGTTCCCTGAAACCTTATTTCAAATGGAAGAACATGTAATAGAAGGATACATTGTACCTAAAGTGCTCACTGAAATCCATTTGTAAAATACTTTCAAACCAATTGGACAAAGCCTGTGAAAAATTATATATATTGAAAAGATCTTAATCTTTTTCTTCATCTTTTTCATTAACAAGTAGTTGGTTAAAAATTGTTAAATGCATTTACATAAGTCTACCATTACTATGTAAATTCAATCGGTCATTAGTACCTTTACATCTATAAGCAATGAAACTTTGCATAATATAAATACTTTCTAAGTTAGATTATTTTTCGCAAGTGTAATTTGATTCTGGTTTATTGAAACTGTTAAAAGTCAAATGAAATTGAAGGAAAACAAGTCTCATACCACATTTCTTAATTTACGCTTCAGTATGAATCTCAATAGCGATCTCTTCCAAATCTTATAATTCAATTTATACAGCCTTGATGAAGGTTCAACAATCCATTGACAACTCTTCTCTGTGTCTTCAATTATTCCTTACCTTCTCAACTATTTGAATTTTGAACAAAAAGGTATGAGATTGAATGATGTTTTTTGTTTAATTTCAACACAACCTACCTATGAATGAAGTGTCATGTTCAATTTGGAAATATTCGGCCTCTGAGACTTGACTAATAAATGAAAAAACTGTAAAAAGACTGAAGAGCTTTTGTAAACTTGTAAGTGTTTCTTTCTATTTGACAAGGGTAAAGATCGAAGAGCACTTCAAGCAAAGCAAAGCAATCTAAAGAATGTTAAACTTTAGTTTAGGCTCTAGCTAGAACTTTAGTTTTCTGTTTCTTAGCTGTCAGGTGTCTTGGTACATGCATTTGTCAGGGATCAAGTCCAACCGAGGATTATGACAACGTATGCAACTTGACAGGCTGGACACTGAACAGTGTAGGGGTGAAAGGCAATTATTTTGAAATGCAAAATGAGTGTTTATGAGTGGGTCAAACACGTTGGTAAAACAAATCAGGGGAAATACATAATCTTGGGGCTGACGGGACACTTTTCCTTACATAGTTAGTGTTTCTATTCTGAGGAACAGGGTCAAGGAGTCATATATAGCCCAATTCAGATAATTCCAAACTATAATGATCACTTATTCAGCTCTGTTTTCTAAACTTCCTCATATTTGTATAAGAATGTGTGAAGATGTCAGGGGTCAAGTACCATCAAGCCATGCCAATATGACAATGCATGGATAAGGAGACGATATATACACAGCATAGTGGAGGGCGGAGAGGGAGAGTGTTCTGAATGGAGATTGAGTGTTTATCAGAGTGTCAGACACGATGGTGCAGCATGTCAGGAGATTGCTCTCAGCTCCCACATGTAGACAGATGTGACTTGATTACTCCCAGGAGAATCCAGACAGATCCCGGGCCAGGGGGGACACACTTCCCTATCTTGTCACTGGTGAGTCGGAGTTGCTGTTGATGAAAACCTCCCGTGGGTTGTTATTCATTCTCACACCTTCAGTGTTCGAAACTGACGCCGGTCCGTAGGCCCGAGGCCGACTGTAATAGAGTCGGGCCGGCAGCTGTGATTTGCCGTAGGTCCTTGTGGCCTGCAGCTATCAGAAGCCTGATTTATTTTTAACTTTTCACTGAAAACAAATCATTTACTAAAATAGTTGCATTCTTAAAAATTATTTTGGAAATTGAAACAGTGAAATAAACTTCTGTAAGATCGTAACGTTACATTGGCTGTGTTTGATATTCATAGATAGAAGCCGACACAAGATTATGTATATCATATTCAACCAAATGTTTGTCCAATTATTGACAATATTTGAAATATTAACAAACACACATAAGTTAATTAAATTTTATTTGTTGAACACATTTATGTAACATTGTTTTAGTTTGAAACACATTTATGAAACATTGTTTTAGTGTGAAAGTCGTAGCTTCCCGAGGTAACAATAATCAAATGTGGATGTTCTTCCGAATGGTTTCTAGGAATGCAAGAGAGGTCAGGTGATTTCCTGGAAAGATGTGTTTGTGAGAACTGTTTCAGGCAAACTTAAAAAACATAACTTATACAAGGTTGATTATTGGCAGTATATATTGCAATAAAGCTATAATTTTCTGGATATAAACTAGTGAAATAAAAATATAAGTTGCCTTTCGCCATTGGTTTGATATCATTACGATAATCATTGTCATTTTAGACTTGATGGTTTCAGGAATTAATGTGTAAAAACAATTGAGCAAACACACCCATTTCATTAGCTGAGTTCGAGCTGTCGGCCTCATGACAGATATGTGAAAATTTCTTGCTCTTGTTTATGTGTCATAACATTGATTGCACTTGGTGACAGCATTGAGATTTTAGTTTGTAGTATTTTATTAGTGTGTGCAAGTTTCTATTAACTTTGTATCAATGTTATTTACTGAAAAGATAATGGCATCAAATAATAGATAATAGACAAAAAATAGTCAACAATATTACTTTTTCCCATGATATTTAAGAATTTTCTTTAATGATAAGATTTTTATTTGTCACTGTAATTTTATTTAAGACGTTTTATTATTCTTTTATTTACCATTTATGTTTTATTATATATACATGTATATTAGGCACTGACTTCACTTACCACTGATGATGCTGGTCAGAAAATGATAGTGTCATTTACAGATATGTAACATATGTTCAATTCTTTTCTTAACTGATAATCTGAAACAGTTATTATTTTTCTGAACAAAAAAAACATTAAATTAGTATTAAGGAATTTGTGAGCCAAGTGAGAAACAGCATTTCACAATAGTTAAGTTAGTAAAGATGTAATTAATTAATACAAATTTTACAATTTTAAGTCTTTTTAGACCAGTCCATACTGTAACTGAAGACAAAAATCAACCTGGCTTGAAAAGGATTTTCGGAACTGAAAAAATGTGAAGAGCAGAAGGTTATCAAATTATTTCCAAAGATAAATGTCGTCTAATTCAACTTGGAAATGTTTGTTAGATATCATAGATGTCTCTGATGATTAACTTGTGAAAAATACAATTATTTCATGTAAATTGTTTTTAACATTTTGTAAAGCATTGACTTAAATTCTGACTATTTTTTTCCAAAACAATAATACATTATACATCTGTAATTATTTGTAATCTTTCATTTTGATTGTTGTTTTGTTTTTGCAAGCAAGCTAGCTGCAACCTGCAAGTTGATTGTAGAATGTTGATGCAGCCTGAATAGTGAATACTGATAATCTAATTATTCACCATCTTGTTTTGCAGTATGATTGAAACTTACATTGACAATGATTTGAGTTCGTTTTATTTAGAAAATAAACTCTAGCTTGGCACATAATTCTAGGACCCACAGTGTCTCATAAGGACCCACAGCTTCTAAAACCTGTGGGCCCTTAAGGCCTCCAGCTGATCATTCTAAGTTTCAATCACTGCACACCTTGTATCTGCACAGCATGCCTGGATGCCCTGCTTAAGAATACTTCCCTAGCTGTTTTGTCTAATTGTAGCATTCTATATGAGACTCTTCTTTTCTCTAGTATATCATGCAGCTGACATGTAAATGAATGGTGTTTTATTGATGAGGTGTGTGAATTTCTGTCACTGATTAATAAGATGGCAAAATAAAATGACATTATTAAAGTAAATGAATCAACAAACTACTATTTCTTAAATGGTAGACACAGATGTAAATGTATACTAACAAGCAAAATCTTCAGGTTGAACTTGACAACTTCATTCCACTAAAAATTTATCAAAAAGTAAATTTAACCTTATAGTAGCCAAAGCTTCCCAATGCTATACTGAGTTTGAAACATAAGATGCTTTAGTATCCGATATCGTTTTAGATATGCCTTTTGATCATAAAGCAAATATATAGAAAATTGGTATGTTCACAATGAGCTTAGTCTGAAACAACTTTTAAGTAAGTCTATATTTTTCAGGTTTAATATTCAAATAGTTTTCTAAATACTATCGTAATGTTCATGAAGTATACCAAACCCATGTCAGTAGAATATTTATGTCTGTACCTTGCTTTTCAGAAATTTTACATTGTTTATACAATATCAATGCACAGAGCCAATTACCATTTTATAATGAATAACTGTTAGTGGAATATGGAAACATTAATTTCAATCTTAATGCAATTTCAGGTGATCCACAAACAGATCTTGCTGGTGAAAGAAAACAAATCGTCATAAAACGTTTGTTGGATCACAAATTGATTTTAATGCCGTCAGTAAATGTATTGGTGAGATTTAAGATGAAGACAACTGTAATTTGCAAACAACATTATGAACCCAACATGCATATTTCATGTTTTAATGGTTCTTAAAGTATGACAATATGAGGCATAAATATTGAGGCAATGCCTAAACTACGGATTTTAGGAACATTAAAAAAATACAGATTGTTTGTGTGTCAACTGCAATGTGATTCATGGACTTCGAAGAAAGTTATAAGAACACAAATTGATCCGTTTGTCTTTGATCTGTAAGAAAACAGGTATTATAGGTTTTTACATGTAACTCTTCGAAATCACAATTTGGAAAATATTCAATGTGTTTTGACCAACAAAGAAACGTGTTAAAAACATACCATTATGTGTTATCACTCTATTTACGAATTATTATTATATTATGTTATATAATACATTTGGCTCAGTCGATGTATTATATTTTTCTTCTTCTTTTTTGTATGTTTGAAAAAAGGAAATATTTTTTAAATATTCGGAAAAGAAGAGGAATTTTTAACAGTTTTAAAAACAACGAAAGTTCTCCTCTTCCAACAATTTACTGAAACCCATTGACTTTTAACTGTAGCCCATTCTCCTATCATATCCCTACATGACTAAATATAAAGGTTAAGATTGTTGTTATCGAAAAGGTCGACTGGAGAAAAGCAATTCTCAACACTTATTTTAGGTTTAAAAGGGAAGTTACTAATATCAAATAATCTGTAGAGGAATCAAGAGAAAAACATTACTGAAAACTGCTATGTGACAAGCATCAAATATCAAATGTATATAACCTTATATAAGATATACAGACTGCATGTTAGATACAAACACTTAAGTTGATGTATTCTAAACATGTTGTATTTAGAGATACCAGTAAAAATTTATGATATTTGAACAAGTTCCCACTAATGACACTATACAGAGGAAAACCTGGTAATAGCCCCAAATGAGGCATTCTTCGTGTTGAAACACACCACTGATCGAGCCAGACACAAATGTGAATGTTAACAATCATGGCTTAACTTGAGGTGAGTTTTGTTGAGCAAGATGAGCTAGACTGTCTGTAACACAATCTGACATTTCCAAGAATAGTATGTACAGCGTATTAAATAACTACTTGTTCGTACTAAGTTTCGTGCATGTAACAGACAGATTATTTCCTTTATAATATACTTATATTCGTTGAGGAATCATTCGTTATCTTAACCTGATAAAACAAATATGTAAGCCATCTAAAATCCTTACTGAAATCAATGGCAAAAATATTTCAGCTTCTCTTTATTTTTAAAAGGACTTACAAACCAGTGAACAGTTTATCATTGACACCCGAGAGTCATCACAGTTTCGTATTTCGTCAGCCCTGACACACAAATCCAGCTCTGCATTGTGCAGTGAACCCCTGACCTCGTCAGTATATGATTTGCTAATGTTTAAGTTGTTCAAGGATAAGACGTTTCAGGAACAACTATGTGAGCAAATGTGTAACCAAGTCAGATTGGACAAACTCGGTCATTGTATATGTAGGAATCAACGGTAGGTAAATACTCTGCACTAGATTGACTTGTGTTATAATTTAATGTCTTCAAGCCAGTAGGAGTAACTTTGATTTGCAGAGTACAAACTACGTTCACATCGAGTAAGAACTAAAATAATTTCCCTAATAATACAATTGAGCACATACGATGTTCTACTCATTCACCAGATCTTCATCAGATAGAACATGTAGTATTTCTTACAGAAGCCTTAAGTAACAAGCTGTAGTGCTTTAGGCTAAAATAATCGTTCCATGCACATTATTAACACTCTTTAATGTTTTTTCTTTGATAATAGGATAGATAGAGGCGTTTGTAATTTTACAAATGCAACAATTTATAACTATTGTGAATACCAGAACGTTTTAAGATGTTGAAAAGTGATGTCTCTTGATGTTACCAACTTTGGAAATTCACGGGAATTGTGACGTTTTGATGTAAGTTTTGTCGGAAGATAAAATGTGATTTGTTAGAAACTGCGCATATCTAATGCCAAATAGTTGCACTCATACCATGTGATGCTACATTATTCACCGTGGGATTTTAGACAGAGGTCATCAATTTCACATTCACCAACAAAGATCAAAAGCCTTAGAATAAAACTTCAAAAATAGTCAAAAGTCAGAAGTAAGCAACATTTACCATGAGAACTGGCCTTCCAAAGAAATCCACATACAACAAGGAGCGAAAATTGCACAACGTTAGACAGTTTGAATCGTTTTGTTCCATAAAACTAAATCAACTTTGTATATGTCTTTTTATCTAGGGGAAAACGTAACTCAGTAAATAACAATGCAAACCTGTCAAGTTTGAGTAAGACTCGAATAATCCACATCTTAAGTTGTGCCTGATGTAATCGTGAAAAAATGTCCGAAGAAGATTGGATGCCACTATATTAAACTGTCTGCTGGATGTGTTACAAACAATTGCAGGAAATATATCCCTGGCTTGCCAGTTTCCTCAAGTATTTACAGATTATCATTAACGAATTATATTTAATGAACAATTTGGCTAAAGTTTAAATCAATTAAAACATATTATGAATGCTTCTTCTTTTTTCAGATATGTTTTAATTGTATTTTTTATGACTGCTGGGACCTAAACAGGTCTGAAAGAATTCATGGAATTAATGATTATACATCATTTTAGAATCTAATACCTTGTTCAGATAAAATACATTTTATCATTGTATATGTTAAGGTAGCTCTCTTATCTGCGCAACGTTTATTTTTCAAAATATACATGTATATTTTGTGAAAGTTAAACATTTGTATATCATTATAGATGGCTAGACTAAAAAATATTGTTTGAACAATCAAATTTTTTTATTTAATTCATATTTATTGTTAAGTTTTAAAAAGATAATTTGAACATCTTAGGTAAACAATTCCAAATGTTTTGCTTTCATGTTTTGATTTAAGACTTATAAGACTGGTTATAATCCAGAGAGAAGATTGATCATCATCAAAATAGAGATAAATCATAGACATAAAGTTCTCAAAGAAATTTGTAAAACAAAAGAATGTATCATTCATCATAATCAAAAGACATAAAAAGAATCCTTAGCAACCAAACAAAATTTAGTTTGATTAAAACTTCCACTGTATCAGTTTCTTTATGGGGAAAAGATGTGTAAAAAATCACATTTTTGAAAAACCCATTCGATTGTATTCTAATGAAAAAAGATTGTCTTTTGGATAGATTCAACTAATTAACACGGACATTTCCAATCTGTTGGTATCCTACTTGTGTTAAGACAACTTTATAGCAGATAAATATAAACAACTTTTTAAATTTTTTCTTGAACTGTTTCATGTATGTAGTGGTAGAGGAATTGAACTCATATTCATTTCATACAGCAAGAATAAGGAAGTAAACGTTTCTAACAACTGTTATATTTCTTAACTCAAGTTTATCTTGTATATGATAATCGAATTACTTTTATTTACAGGATTGAACACATAAAATATTTGATCAAAATGACTTTCATGGTCATGAAGGTAAAGAGATGAGGAGCCCATAAAACATAATTGACTATGGGTAATGGATGATGAAGAATTTCACTAAATCTATAGGGATTTTAAAACAATGATCTTCATTTTAAAGAAGAGTCTGTAACCTGAACACGAAAATCATTGCAAACGAAACAGCACAGAAAAGACAATTATCAATATCCTAATTAATTAATATTTCTAAATCTCCAAAAATGATTGTAAACATAGTTCTATTATATACTTGATTATTTGTTCTGAGTTATTGCTTTTGGGTTCCATATGTGAACCGCTCGGGATCGAAGGAGACCGCTTTCCTCAGAAAGTGTCAAACCTAGGTTTACTTTATATGGATTGTTCCTTCAGGATATAATTAATAACAAATGTAAACATTCTCTACCAATTGGGGGAGATTCGAGCCTCTGTTGTTATTCGTTGAGTTTGTGGGGTAGAATAGGAGATGTCTGATTGAAGGCAATCAAAGTTAGTTGTGCAATCAGGGACGCTGTTTTAAAATCATCCCTATGGGTATTGATTCATGGCAAAGGCTTTGTGATATGAACAACCCTTTCTCAGCAAAAAGCATTTTGATTTGCTAATAAAATTCAAATGGATTGTGGTGCAATCTTTCTGCCAGGGGAAACTGCCAGAACCCATGGATTTCGTCTTTTTAGAACAGAGGCTCGATCATCATTTCATGACTTGATCTACCCCTGCTGAGAGAGAAAGAAAGTATAAAACTCGGAAGAAGGTAAACAAATCTCATAAGGCACAGAAGATATGATCATTGTTCTACATATCAGGTTTCCAATAGTTTGGTTCTTTGTTTCAGTTCTGGTCAAAGAAACACAATCCTATGATATTATTAAAGAAAACATTGAGGGTCAAAAGAAATTCAATAGAACAAACGAAAACCTGTACTACACATAATGTGTTTTTCCCCATAACAAGATACAATGAGCTAGTTATTATGTCTATTGAGTACCGTTTCGAAAAAAATTGTTTGTCCACAGACAGTGCA
Source organism: Steromphala cineraria (assembly GCA_916613615.1). Classification (NCBI taxonomy): domain Eukaryota; kingdom Metazoa; phylum Mollusca; class Gastropoda; order Trochida; family Trochidae; genus Steromphala; species Steromphala cineraria. The sequence continues at coordinate 47,341,756 of OU744720.1, forward strand.
AATCTTAAAAGAATAAGTTGAAACCCCCGCCTACAAATTATGATCTCTTAAGTTTTATGACGAAAGCCTTTTACTTTTTAAATTCTTATCTGGAGAAAAAATTTAAAATGTGTATTCATGAAAATGGATAGAATAACAGATTGTTATGCTTAACCTGACGAGAAAGGTATAAAACTCAACAATCCTGATATGACGAATATACGAAATCATTTGAAATAACAGAGAATATGAAAATAGTGTTTGTGTTATCGTCTTGTGTCTCTACAACATTAGAGAGAGCTAAATGTCCACCAAGAAGAAATAACATACACTGATCTAAATTTAGAGTCATTATCAAATATTAAATGTTTAATGTTGTACTTGGCTGGCATTAATCACTTGCTCATTAATAACACGATCATTAAGTACTTTCAATGTAACGTTAAAATGTTAGAACATATTGGATTTCAACATTTTCATTACGTTCTGCATTTAGGAGTTACTTAGGAAGATTTGACTCTAACAGAAATTCAGACTATTGATGTCTACACACTTACAAGAAAATCTATCAAATTGTCTGTATAAGTCAATAAGCAAACCTTTTATTCTGATTTAATAACTCAAATCAGAGGATATGACGGTTAATAATTGTCACGAATTTGTTAGCTCATCACTATCATTATTTCATAAAAATAAAGTATGTGCTATTTTTATTACAAGAACAAACTCAGTAGGCCAGGTTGTTTTAGCATATACTGAAAGAACGTGCAAATATATCACATACCTGAATATATGTTAAATATACAATACAGGTTGTGTGTTGGCGTTTGTAGCACAGACAATTCAACGTTCAACCACAATGCAAACATAGAATACGGCTCTTTGTGAATACCTGTATCGTAATCAATTATAGACACAATAACACTCATCCAGTAGGTGTTACACAGAAGGAAGATTGATGATCCCGGAGACTGAGAGTGAAGGAGCTGCTACCTCAAAATATTTATATATCAATCCCTGACCAATCTAAATGTATTAATTTAATGTGATGTTCAATACCCTTGACACGGGGGTAAGAATATTTCAGGTAACATTCATTTTTGATGCAACGAAAAGAAAAAGGTTTTGAATAGTTCAATCACCTTGACATACAGTGCATGACTTGAATATGAACTTGTGCTTTTTCCTATTTTCAATATTTACTTCCTTATATACAACGATGAAGTAGTTAAACGAGTGAAGGGATTTTATAATGTAATTTTGTCAGATAATTTCAATAATCAACTTATCAGTTGGTTATCTATAACGAACAATAAAATGTTCAATAACCTGTTAAGAAACAACAAGGTTCCTGGAACAGAACATTCATTAGGTAATACACAGGAGGAACATTGATGATGCCTTGGATAGAAATATCAAGAGCTGATACTACAAAACATCTGCAATCAGTCACTCCTCAACCTCAATATTAAATAGAAACTCTGTGATATTAGTCTTAGATATCAACATAAATGACATAGTTTATAATATAAAATAACAAATACAACATTTTCATATAGGCATGAATTTTGTAATGTATGAAACTTTGTAGAACATTGTAGGACAATAAGAATGATAAAATTAATTTTCATATGTTTTTAATCACTAATTGTTCTTTGTTAACATGCAAGAGCATCCAGTTCCTTGCCTAAGTTAAAACAAATTGGTAAGTACGAGTACTACCACACATAATGAAAAAAAAAATTCAATACACACAGACATATCATTGGAAACGGAAAAAGTTTGGCTGTGAATGCTGCGTTATATTGAAAAAGATATCCAAAGAACATTATTAAGAACATATAATATTATATTTTTTTTACCAAATACCTATTAATTCGTCCCTAGCGACTAAGGGAAAAGCGGACACAAGTCTAATAAAATTCATAGTCATGAAGAAGCACATCTCCAGCGATTTCAATTAAGTCAACAAACATATCAAGTAGCCAGTGTGTATCCACCCTGGTGCTTCTGTACAGAGGTCATATGATAGAGAAATACCTCCTACAGCTCTTTATATCTTCTTTCTCGTCACGTTCTCCCTGGCCTGATGGCAAAATGACAAATACCTTACACACTCTCTCAGTCTCACAATACTTTGCTAAAGGCTTAGGCGACACTGATACACCCATTTTACACTAGATGAGGTTACAAAGACAGGATGGGGTCTACATTGTTTGCGATACGCTAGCAATAGGAATCCTTAGACCAGGTGATATGGAATGTGTGTTGAACAGTTGAAAAAAAGCAGTGTAGTCTATTTTGTAACTTATATTATCTGCATTTTTTAATTGGATTTATCAGAACATATTTTCGTTTTTAAACCTCCACTGGACGACGTATTTCCGAAAACACTATCTATTAAAATATCTAAACCTACAGGTTCATGATAGAAGTAGTAATCTCAGTTTTATGTCAATGATCCGTTAAAACTGGAAATTATTCAAAGATAATTTATCCCTTTAATTACATTTCATACCAATATCATATGTAACATTAGCGCATTTACATTCTAATATTACAAAGAATTTATCATTATCAATATTATCATCATTTCCTCTCCAATCTACCGCTACATCCGTTTTAACAAATACATCAATTCTTTATATCAATATTTCATAAACAAGAAAAAAATATAAATCAAATACCTGTAATGCAGATGCAAATAAAGATAAATTTTTAAAGATTATATGAATTTATTGATCAAAACAGATGAAGCATTGCCTTTGTTCAGTGTTAATTTGTCAAACCTTCAATATGTTGAAAATCGATAATTTGATTGATCAACAATGTGTCATAAACAATCATTTAATAATGCAACATATGCATCTTGAAAATTAAACATAGAACGAAAAACAAAACAAATACTTTGTTATCCATATTTTTTTCTGATCTGCAATGTTCTATTTCTAATTTTTTTTGGACAGAAAACCTCATATCATTGGTAAATGTTAGCAGTAAGATAACCAGGTCATCAACTAAGCCAACATAATTAACATTTTCAAGTTCCTTTACCATGATCTCGTCATAAAGTTTGCACTTATCAACACTTGGGGAAAGTTGAAATACTTTTAATTCCACCATACAATCGACAATGCGGCTTCTAATTGTTGTAAACTTCACGTTGATGAACATGGCCAAGGGCGTACTACAATGTTAACCGGTAACAATCAGTACTAAATTTCTCAATGCCAGACAGTCCGTAAGACAATATGACATTGCCAGAAATAGACTGAACAAGAATAGTAGAGTGTGTTACAATACTAATTGTTAGTTCCAAGTGCTCAGGTTACATACGACTCTTTTTCCTGGAATTGTCAATTTTACCCTGGCCTTGACGAATAATTCATAGGTTACACCTGAAACGAAGCTGAGTACAGTTAAACCTGGATGTTAAGGGTATTTATTGTAATATATGTTGAGGCTATATGGTCGATCGATCTGTAGGTGTCTGTGACTTATCGGAATCTCACACCTACAACCTTATGTTCCTTGTGGATATGGTAAGTCACAAAGTGACACACTCGTTTCTTTCTTTCTACATCAATAGCGTTACTGTCTATTTCACCAATAATTATTTATATATTCAGTCATCCAGCATGGCAAATATATTTTATAATGTAAAGTGCTAACCAATTATATCAATCTGCTTACTTGAATTTCTCAATTACTGCTTAAGAATAAGTTGACATATGTGACTACATAACAACTTATAGATAGTTCATCCACAATGGAACAGAGGAATTAACCTGCTCCAAGGTTGTTCTATAATGATGATTAGAAATGGTTGGATTAACTAAACAGTGCAATTTGGCAGCTTGTCTTTAAGTTGTGACGTGGTACTATAACTTATAACATGTACTGGAGTGAATTTCATCTCCAACTAGCAAATCTGGAAAACCAGACAAAAAAGGGCGAAACTATAAACCACAAGAACACTTATGCCAATCATATGGATAGACATTGTTTTCAAAACGTATGAAACGATCGATTATTTCATTTTCTATTGAGCAGTACATGTTTAAGCATTTAATCAGTAAGTCAACATCGAGTAGGAACAGGAAGAGGATGTTACGTCTGTTCTATTTGTGTGATTATTTCCTGCTTCCATATTTCATGATATGGCTGCCAAACTACATGTTTTCGTTCCTAACATTCAGAGGAATTCATTTCGGAATATGCATTGAACGTTAATTTCCGGATGGTACATGTAGTATTCCCATAAAATTTCCTGTTTAGTTTCCTAAAAACTTATTTCAAATGGAAGAACAAGTAATAGAAGGATACATTAAACCTAAAGTGGTATTGACAGTCAGTTTAATCCATTTGTATAAAACTTTCAAACCAATTGTACTAAGTGTGTGAACAATTATATTAATTGAAAAAACCTTAATCTTCTTCTTCATCTTTTTCATAAACAAGTAGTTCGTTAAAAATTATTTAATGCGTTTACATAAGTCTACCTTTACTATGTAACCTCCATCGGTCATATTTACCTTCAGAGCAAATAGCAATGAAAATGTGCATACTATGAATAATATATGAACATGAAGGAAAACAAGTCTCATACCACATTTCTTCAATTCGAGCTTCAGTCTGAATCTCAATAGCAATCTCTTCCAAATCTCATAATTCACTTAATACAGCCTTGAAGATGGTTCAACATTCATTAACCACCCACCCATAGCTGCAATCATTACTTCAATATGACATATTCTTGGACCAGGATCACAAGAAATCACTAATGCAATTCAGTGTTAATAAAAGTGACAAAATATTCCTAAATGAATTTTAAATATCGTTAATCTTGACATGGAGATACTCAAAAATTAAATTTATTTTGCAAAGGTGATGACAAAAACATGTATCTTCCTGCACATATGTATGCATACATATTCTTCTCGCAACTATGATAAAAAATAATCTGAAATATTTAAAAATGAAATCATGAACTGTCATTCAAGTTACTAACATAAACTAACATTTAGTCTCAGATTATTATTTTTTTCAATATTGTTAATATATAAAAACAATTCATGTATCATAAGAAAAAGGAGCTGAGAAGATGCTTAAATTTCAGAGCCGAGCAATCTAGACTCTCTATACCTTTCCAGACTTGGTTGGTCGTTGAGTCTGGATGACAGATAATAAGATGCAATAAAAGTCTTGGATACATTTGAAGAAACGTGAGTACATGTATATTTCAATTCTGTTATATATTGACCGTGCCTCACCTTCTGCTTAACATTTTGCGGAACCTGCTTTGGGTTTTGCATGGATGTTTCTGTTTTTATCCCCCGCAACAACGAAGTCGGTCCATCCGTTACACTTTGTGTCCAGCTCATAACTATGTAACTAATCAACCAATTCAATTCAAATTCGTCATGGAAATGAAGAAACATGTAATAATGTGTCATGAGTAATAATTTTCTGAAAATCTACATAAAATTTTAGGATTTTGGAGAAAAAGTGGTAAAATTATAAGAAATCTGTTACAAGTCCCGTCCGGCTCACAACTTCAAAACTAATCATCACATTTTGATCAAATTTGATATGGAGATACATAATCATCTGAAGGTGTGTCATGAAAAACAATTTTGAAAATATGTTTGTTTAAATATGATCGAAATGATCTTGGAGTTCCAAATACATAAAAAAAATTGTTTGCTTTTAATTTCGTCATGTTACTCAAATTATGCCCAACAGTGAACATAAAGTTGGTATTATTAAGTTTTTGATAAGAACAGTTTCCTTCGCATCTTTGAATTTTTTTGTTATTTTGTGCGACAAAAATTAGTCAGCAATATGATAAGGAAAACCTATATATGTTGTGCAATATGCGGGGGATATAGCTCGACCATGTCAGCTGCTTGTTGACGTTGGTATGCAGTCTGAACACTTTCTTTCCCAACAGACGTAGACCATGCAGAAAATGTTGACCCAACCTCTGTATAGATTAGATCAAATCCATAGTTTTCGATATTTTCCCCTGGCGAAAAAATTGCACTTTAAATTTCCATTTAATTTTGTTTTAGTAAATGATATGTCCTCTCGAAAGGAGAGGGTGCTTCATATCACTATACCTTTTCGATGATTCAATTACCAAAATGAGGATTTTACGACAGTGCCGATTAAACAACTAACTAACTGCATCCAATCAAGCATCTACCATTCTAGCTCACAAACACTGCTAATTTGAACAGAAGCCAGATCATCATTTCATGACTTGATTAAGCCCTGTTGCGAGATGAGGGATCAAACATAGCAGCGACATCTTCAGAGCAAAGAAAAAATTTCCAGTCAAAGTGCGTGGCAACACATCTGCTTTCTTTTATTCAATGTATTGTCAACTTAATTCACAATTCAGTCCATTTCATCTCCTAAAATAAAACGCTATTCGTTATCCTCAATTCAGAAGTTATTTTAGAAATAATAAACTCTGATATCGGACTCTGGAGTATAATAATTATAGTGATGAAGTCATGACTTCATGCTTTGTTTTCACTGCTAAGATTTTAAATTTTAAACAAATTATGGATTGGAAAAAGGGCATATGTCTTTTTCAAGTCTTGCAGCGTTGATTAATGATGTGTGAGAAGAAGTTGCAGTTTTAACATTTACATGTAGCTAGTTTTGTCAAACTGGAATTGTTAACTACTTTAAATAAATCCTGAATCAATACATTTACGATATTTCACTTCAGAACTCTTGAATCCTGTTCTATAAATGCATAATCATTTTATCTTATCTTTCACTTTATTTTTCACGAAATCCGTTTTTCCATAGCAGAGCGTTGAATTTTATACTTATTTCATTAAAGTATATATTTAAGTGTACATTCTCCAATTCGATTTCTCAAACAGTTTTGACTTGAAATATGTTCTTAAGAATAATTGCCCAAATCTGTTAAACAGAAAGATTGAATATAAACAATGGCGTTAAAGGATTACATTTCTTGCAGCTGTATCTTTCAGATCAAAGACAAAGAGATCAATCCATTGTCTTATAGGAAATCCATGAAATCAGTTGTTTATGTGAAATTTCAAAGACAGGAATCACATTGCATATGGCGCATCATGGATTTGAAAAATAGATTTTGATTATTATATATCATAAGAAAGTAAAATATTGAAGTACTCTGCCTATCGTTTTTAAAGGGGTACCTTTTAAAACGTGAATGATTTACTCATTATAAACTTATTTGAAGTCAATTTTAAATTCACAATTTTTTTCACTGTCTACAATTAAACTCTGCCCATCAATCCACCTTTCCACACCCCTTTACTTCATCTACATGCTGAATATTTACAGAAATGATTTCCTTCAAAAAGATATGATAATAAGATATTAGTTTTCATTAAAGCTCCTAATATTCTTACATGGGCTGTAACTATGTACTATGCAATTGCATACATCTCATTTTCGAACTCCATCAAAGTGATGCTACAATAAAGACACACAGCCAGTTTGGTTCACCTATCTAATAAATAGTTTCTGAGAAAGGTTGTCCCCTTTGACAACACCCTTGAACAGAGACAGAAAACAAGGCACAAGGACGATAACTCTGTAAATAATAATTTTCGCGGTTCTGATTTTCGAACTCCATCAAAGTATTGCTACAATAAAGACACACAGCCAGTTTGGTTCACCTATCTAATATATAGTTTCTGAGAAAGGTTGTCCCCTTTGACAACACCCTTGAACAGAGACAGAAAACAAGGCACAAGGACGATAACTCTGTAAATAATAATTTTCGCGGTTCTGATTTTGGAACTCCATCAAAGTATTGCTACAATAAAGACACACAGCCAGTTTGGTTTACCTTTCTTATATAATTTCTGTGAAAGGTTGTCCCGTTTGACAACACCCTTGAACAGAGTCCGAAAACAAGGCACAAGGGCGATAACTCTGTAAATGAAAATTTTCGCGGTTCTGATTTTCGTACTCCATCAAGGTGATGATACCCAGAAGACACACAGCAAATTTGGTTATCCTATCATATATAGTTTCTGAGAAAAGCTGTCCCCTTTAACTCGGACGGACGGACTCTCCTTCATTATTTGTTCTCGTTGTTATGCTTGTATTGATGCATGTGCTGAAAATGATAATTTTTGTCATCAAAGTGACAAATATTCTGACACTTCATCAGTTGCTCAAAGGTATGATAAAATAAATTTTTCATAACTTAAAAAAAACCGAACTGATAACTTATGGATAATTATGCAGAATTTTTTTCTCTTAAAATGGTTTATAATGCTTAACACTGGGAGAGAAATCATACAGCCCGCAACGTCCTAATATGCCTCTTGGCTTGTTTATAAGAATCATAGTTCAAGCTTATAGTAAACAGCGCAGACCCCTCCCAATGTCTGAAAGTCCATATAGTTTACATAGCAGTATCCGATGTCAACTGAGAGAAGGATGTACGATATCTGATATATTGTCATATGGCTTGAGATGATAGCGAGGGTACATACAGAGCAGGGGTAGTGATTATTTCGTTTATCACCTCTGACCCAGAAACTCACAGTTGCTTATTAAACTGTCAACTGATACTTATACTGGAGGTATGGATCCATGACACGATACATTAGATACATTATCTCGGTTCCTACTCCCATTATGATTATATAACACGATTTAAAATGTTTTTGTTTTTTTAAATACAGATTTTCTTCATTTGTAATGATAATATACATGTATATATGATATACATTTTCAGTAAAAAAATGAAATTCACCTTTTACATTATATCCCATAAACTCTAATGTGAATGTGACGTTTCATACTGTCTTTTTCTGTTCTAAGAACCCTGCTTCTTCCACAGTGTTAAATATCTTTGTGATTTGATGTAAATATCTTGTAGACTACGACCTTTTCTAGTCTGCCAGACAAAGGTCTATGAATAGATCAATATCTATGTATCAGTTAAGAAAATATATGAATAGACTACTGGTACTTTCGTTGAGTATTTTGGTTACTTTGTTATAGTGGTCTTGTACTGCCTGTCTCACTTAGAATATTTACTTATATTACATGTTGGTGAAACATATAGTTGAAATATCCATGTTTGTAATGAAATTGTCATCCTTATATAAATGTCAAGTACCTTTTCATGACATTTTAAAGTTTTTGAGGAGAGGAGGATTGTCACAACTCAAAACTGAAAACATCCTGAATTTCACTGTCAATGTCAAATAGATTTTATTTTTGTTTATATATGAAATATAATATCCTCTCTGTATAATATCCTCTCTGTATACGACTCCAAAAACATCCTCTCTTCAAACTGTTATCATGTTGCAAAACTAGAGAAGATTGCAGGTAAATAATTCTTAACACATAAGTGTTACGGAAGGGGTCATTTGACAATCTAATTAAAGCCACGAAATAACTAACAAGTAATTGAAGTACATATTAACAAATGCTATAATTGAAGTGAATTTTGCTAACTAACTCAAGAGATCTCCAATTTTTAAATCCCGCAACTAAAACTTAAAAAGTCCTTTATTATGAACGTTAGCTATGTCAATGAGGACAATCACTATCTTTTTTGAGTGATGATGTACAATGCATCACTTTACCCTCCTTTCGAACGTCAAGATTTTTCAATGCTCTTTGAATTGGATTTAATGAAATTTAACTCAAGAGATCTCCTATTTTTACAGCCTGAAAATTAAAAATACCTTAGTCATGAATGTTAGCTCTGTCTATGAGAACAATCGCTATATTTTAAGTGTGATGATATACATGTACAATGCATAAATATCCCCTTAAATTTCCAAGACACCTTGAAATGGAAATTAATATATTCTGGGACTGTGCAGATTTCAATTTGTTGTTTGAAATTCCTACATAGAAGTTGAGATGTGAGGTTTTATTTTGTTGACTTGCCTTCTAATATTGTCAATATAATCAACTTCCAACAGTGGCGTTATAATATATATGAAACAAACTGAAAATACTTCACTTCAATAACCTCCTTCATGTCAAAATGTCTTGAAGCACTATTCCTGCAACCAGAATGTCTCTCTCCTCATCTCCAGGAATGCCAACAGCGCTACCAATATCATGTCCAGTAATTTCGCCGTCCCTCATGTCAAAACAAAGCCGCTCTGTAATAACTGGTGTCTCTGGTATGATAGCCCTTCATGCATGTTTCAGACTCATGTCTTCATGTCAGTTCCAGTTCCATGCTTATTAACTTCCATGGTCGAGGGTTACTTTGTTTTCAAAAGAGAAAATATTTGTGTTGATTGCTTTAGCATAGTCTCTGATGAAACCATGGGTATCACACAACAAAAACCATTCACAGAATTGCAACAATCACTTCAAGAGACATTGACACCCGAAGGCTATTTGTAACCAAATCTCGGACCTACGTTATAGAAAAAGACTAAAAATGCAAGTATGAAGGCTTATGAGATGCCCTCCCTAACCGGAGTAATTGCTTTTATTTGCAATCAACTTGAAACTTACTTTGTTGATTAGAGGTGATTAAAAATAGGTTTATGAAATTTTAAATATTTATGTGCTCTTATTTCAATGACCTTGAATTTCTTTGATTACTGGCCATCGTGCGTCTCCTTCATGTAATAAGTCCTTTGGTCCTCCATATCTGAAATTGAATAAATGATGATGTTATCAAACCGATGTTGTTGTAAGTCAATTTCTTAAAAGTCTTTACATTGTAAAAGATACATGTATACTCTGTGACATAGTCAAGCTTAACGAACTTAATCAATCACCATTCATTTGCTGTGTTAATGAGTTGGCATTTAAGTACAAAATATTTGCCTTAACAAAATCATTATTTGATAAATTTAACAAGTGGCCTTTAGTGCATTTGATATTGTCTGCTGATATGATGATGATAATTTGAAGTAAACAAGCTCACAATATTGTTATATTATACTCGTTTAATATTGCCGTATTAATACAACACTGCGGTATCTAACACAGGGGAGTAATAATTCTTTATATCACAAACATACAATACGACAATTTGTTTTTTTCTTTAACCAATGCTTGGGGGCATAACCTTGTGACGATAATTAGAATGGACTATTCACCTCAACTTAGCAAATAGAATTCCAATTTGATAGTTAGTTTTTTTATCACTCGCTTGCCATGAATACCAAGAAAAAATTGAGCAACGATCGATTTTCACTCTAAGGAGATAACAGTTGCTTTGTTGATCTGTTTCACCAATTGCATTTCTTTCCTTATTTTCTTCTGTGGTACTTTCAAAGCACTTCCTCTTTCAGGAGAAGCATCCTTGATTTGATTGGCACATTCATAAAACAGTTAAGTAAAGCGAGCATGAGCTGAGGATTGGAATATAAGCATGCTAAGAAACGATTTATTTGACTTTTATTGACAGGAATAAAATTTGTTTCAGAGTGGTTGAGAAATTAGAACGTAAATCGCTTTACACGATTGATCACATTTACAGTTTGTGTTAGTGTGTGTTATGAAGTTATTAAAATAAAGAACGTTGAATAAAACTAGAAAAGCTTCAAAACGTTTTTCCAAATAGAAAAAGAATACAATTCTTCCTCACTATATGTATTATTTCTCATTTTAAGAAATATGTATTCGACATCTGCACTTTCGTTAGAAATAGATTTTCATGGAAAGCTAAATTGAAAAGTGAAAGAACTAATTAATCCAAAGTCTCGCTTTATGTCAAGATATTTTATAACATTAAAATTATGTTTTTATTAATAAAGTGCATAGTCAATATGGAAAACATAAAGAAAATTACATTTAGTTTTACTACCATGGAGATAAGATAGGGAAGTTTCTTAAAACAAAAACCAGAGATAATGGACATATTTCTCTTATCACATTGTTAATCATACATGAACTGTTTTTACACCAAAACATTACAAAAGATCAAAACGTGTGATATATTGAGTTTAGTTCATTTATCACACAACACGCAGGCATGAGTGTGTCAGCAAGATGAGACCTCCTGAAGAGCTGCGAATGATTTAATGTGTGAATGGTTGTGACTTTTACTTAACATCAACTGTAAAGATGTAAATCTTCAATAATTATGAATATTGGTTATTAGCCAAGTGTGAGCATTCGTGGACCTCCTACGATCTTGAGCAAGATTGATAGTGAGCAAGTCCTAAGGATCAGTAGATATCAGACAGTACCTGTCTATTGGCACGATTTATCATGTTTAGTGTTACTTTGTAGAGAGTCGAGGACATTGGTCTTACCATTATGTGTATGCAAATACATATACATGTACATATAAGCTAGGCATTATACAGGTTGTTATGAAATGCTCTCTTATTATAAGAAATGAATGGGAGTTGGTATATAAATCTAGAAGAATGATATTTGCTTAAGTTATGGGTTTAACAGGTGTGTAAGTGCTCTTGGTGAATTGGTAATGGAGAAATGTTCTTAGAATGGTAACGTCCATTTATAGTATGTTATTTGAGTCACGTATGTTTTAAACATTATCAATTGTGTTGTATTATCGAGATATTATCTCTTTTTAGTGTACAGAAAGAAGTTATAACCCAATAAAAAAATTTAAAACTAGACCATATAAATCTTCTTAAACTCACCACCGCTGAACACAGAACAAAATCCGTCTGCACACTTTTGTATTTGTAATTGATAATCAATCCTGTTGTTTTATCGAGAAATTATCTCTGTTTAGTGTACAGAATGAAGTTATAACCCCATCAATATTTGTTTTAAACTAGACAATGTAAATCGTCTTGCACTCACCAGCGCTGAATACCGGAAAAAAATTCGTCTGCACAGTTTTGTATGTGTAATTCATAATAACTTCAACGTAAAATATACAGTCACTCTAGCTTTCTATGACTGATACCACTAACACGATTTTAACAATTCAATATTATGTTTTGCTTGATTGAATTCGTTTTATGGCTGTTTCTGTCTTTATCTGATATACTCACAAGCATGAAGTAGAAATTCAAGCAATTCTTCCATCAATTCATTGGCACAATGGTTTTACACTCTGTCTGCAAAACTACAGAACATCAAACATCAAACAAAACGACTGTTGGCAATAAATTTTAGATTCGCTGGTTGGTTTGGATAAATCCTGAAGCTTTGGGAAATCAAGCACGTGAGGAGGGGAAATATTAATAGAGATAACTGATCGAACGCCGCCCATCTTGTGATTGATAAGGTAGAAAATTAGCTTCACTCGACTTGTTCTGTCATGACTTGTTCTGTCATGCCTCGGTAAACTGGTATACGTCTGTAAGTTTGATAACGCAATCACTGCAAAATACGACTTATCTCAGTGATGTACCAATGTATGTTTGAAGTCAGGACCCTTAATCGATAAGCTACATGTAGCCATTTCCTTTCACAGTCGTTTACAGCAGAACTTTGATCAGTGGTATGTTTTTCTTAAGGATATTGCAAACTATGCAACACAAATACATGTTATGATTTTTCATTTTAATCCACCATGAGGGTAATGATGTTGTTTCTGTGTCTTCTATTATTCCAATATTCCTTACCTTCTCAACTTTTTGAATTTTGCACAAAAAGGTGTGACACTGAATGAAATTTCATGTTCAATGTGAAAAGACGTGGCCTCTGAGACTTGACTAAGGAAATGAAAAAACTGTAAAAAAGACATTAAACTGAAGAGCTTTTGAAAACTTGTAAGTGTTTCTATCTATTTGACCAGGATTAAGATCGAAGAGCACTTCAAGCAAAGCAAAGCAATTTATATATGTTTAACTTTAGTTTAGGCTCAAGCTAGAACTTAAGTTCTACGTTTCTTAGCTGTCGGGTGTCTTGGTACATGTATGCATTTGTCAGGGGTCAAGTACAACGGAGCATTTTGACAATGTATACGAGCAGACAAGCTGGACACTCAGAACAATGTAGGGATGATAGGCAATGGTTTAAATGCAAATTAAGTGTTTATGAGTGTGTCAAACACGTTGGTAATTGAAATCAGGGGAATGCATATTCTGAGGGCAGAAGGGACACTTTTCCTTACATAGTTACTGTTTCTATTCTGAGGAACAGGGTCAAGGAGTCATATATAACCCAATTAAAATAATTCCTAACTATAATGATCACTTATTCAGCTCTGTTATTCTACACTTCCTCATATTTGTATAAGCATGTGTGAAGATGTCAGGGGTCAAGTACCATCAAGCCATGCCAAAATGACAATGCATGGATAAGGAGACGATAGATACACAGCATAGTGGAGGATGGAGGGGGAGAGTGTTTTGAATGGAGATCGAGTGTTTATCAAAGTGTCAGACAAGATGGTGCAGCATATCAGGAGATTGCTCTCAGCTCCCACATGTAGACAGATGTGACTTGATTATCCCTGGGAGAATTCAGACAGATCCCGGGCCAGGGGGGACACACTTCCCTATCTTGTCTCTGGTGAGTAGGAGTTGCTGTTGATGAAAACCTCCCATGGCTTGTTATTCATTCTCACAGCTTGTATCTGCACAGCATGTCACACCCTGTTTAAGAATACTTCCCTAGCTGTTTTGTCTAATTCTTGCATGCATGTGGCTAGCACTCTATATCAGACAAAGTTTTCTCCAGTAAATGATGCAGTTGACCCGAATTTGTGAATTTGTGAATTTGTGTCACTGATTAAAAAGATGGAAAAATAAATGACATTTTAAAAGTAAATGAATTAATATACTAGTACTTCTTAAATGGCACACACAGCGATGTAAATATATACTAACAAGCAAAATCTTCTCGTTTAACTCAACAATTTTATTACATTTTCAAAAAAATAATGAACAAGTTAGCACTACACCAGTAAATTTAACCTTATAATAGCCAAAGCTTCCCAATGCCATATTGAGTTTGAAACATAAGATGCATTTGTATCTGATATCATTTAAGATAAGCCTTTTGATCAAAAAGAATAGGGGGAGCAACTATATTGAAAATTGATATGTTTACAATGAGCTTTGTCTGAAACAAATTTTACGTAAGTCTTTATTTTCAAGGTTAAATATTCAGATATTTTTCTAAATACTATAGTAATGTTCATGAATTATACCAAACCCATGTCAGTAGAATATTTATGTCTGTACCTCTCTTTTTAGAACTGTTACATTGTTTATACAATATTAAATGCAGAGAGCCAATTACCATTTCATAATAAATAACTGTTAGCGGAATATGGAAATGTTAATTTCAATATTAATGCAATTTCAGGTGATCAACAAACAGATCTTGCTGGTGAAAGAAATAAAAACCCTCATAAAACGTTTTTTTTTATCACAAATTGATTTAATGCCGTCAGAAAATGTATTGGTGAGATGAAGACAACTGCAATTTGCAAACAATATTATGAACCAAACATGCATATTTCATGTTTTAATTATTCTTAAAGTATGACAATATGAGGCATAAATATTGAAGCAATGCCTAAACTACGGATTTTAGGAACATTAAAAAAAATACAGATTGTTAGTGTGTCATCTGCATTGTGATTCATGGACTTCGAAAAAAACTCATAAGAAAACAAATTGATCCGTTTGTCTTTGATCTGTTCAAAAACAGCTAATAGAGGATTTTTTACATGTAACTCTTCGAAATTACAATTTGGTAAATATTCAATGTGTTTTTGACCAACAAAAAAACGTGTTAAAAACATACCATTATGTGTTATCACTCTATTTATGATTCTTATTATATTATGTTATATAATACACTTGGCTCAGTTAAATCGAAAAGAGCTAAATGTATATTATAACATAATATAAAAAACTCCTTTTCTTCTTTTTTTTCGTTTTGAAAGAAGGAAGTATTTTTTACATACTTGGTTAAAGTAGAGGAATTAATAAAAGTCTTAAAAACGACAAAAGTTCAATTTATTGAAACCCAATGATTTTAACTGTAGCCCATCCTCCTATAATACCCCTACATGACTAAATATAAAGGTTAAGATTGTTATCGAAAAGGGCGACTGAAGAAAAGCAATTCTCAACACTTATTTTAGGTTTAAAAGGGAAGTGACTAAAAGCAAATAATCTGTAGAGGAATCAAGAGAAAAACATTACAGAACACTGCTATGTGATAAGCATCAAAGATCAAATGTATATAAGCTTATAAAAGATATACAGATTGTATGTTAGATAAAAACACTTAAGTTCATGTTTTCTAAACAATGTTGTATTTAGAGATACCAGAACATATAAATGATAATTGGAGAAGTTCCTACTAATAACACTATTCAAAGAATAATATGGTTATAACCCTTAATGACGCATTGTTCGTGTTGAAAGACACCACTGACCTAGCCAGACACAAATGTTAAACGTTAACAATCATGGCTTATCTTGAGGTGAGTTCTCCAATTTGTTGAGCAAGATGAACCAGACTGTCTGTAACACAATATGACATTTCCAAGAATAGTTGGAACAGCGTATCACAAAACTACTTGTTCGTTCAAAGTGTTGTGCGATTCCTTTATAACACACTTATATACGTTGAGAAATCATTCGTTATCTTAACCTGATAAAACAAATACGTAAGCCATCTAAAATCATTACTGAAATAAATGGCGAAAATATTTTAGCTTCTCAATATTTTTTAAAGGGTTTTCAAACCAGTTAACAGTTTATCAGTAAAATCATTGACACCCGAGAGTCATTGCAATTTCCGTTTTTCGTCAGCCCTGACACACGAATCCTGCTCTGCATTGAGCAGTGAACCCCCGACCTTGTCACTGTGACTGCTAATGTCTATGGTATCCAAGGATAAGACGTTTCAGGAAAAACTATGTGAGCAAATGTGTAACCAAGTCAGATTTGACAGACTCAGTCATTGTAAATGTAGGAATCAAGCAGTAGGTAAATACTCTGCACTAGATTGACTTGTGTTACAATTAAATGTCTTCAAGTTAGTAGGGGTAACTTTGGTTTACAGAATACAATTGAGCACATACGATGGTCTACTCATTCACCAGATCTTTATCAGATAGAACATGTAGTATTTCTTACAGAAGCCATAAGATGCCAAGCTGTAGTACTTTAGGTTAAAATATCCGTTTCATGCGCATTATTAACACTCTTTAATGTTTTTCTTTGATAATAGGATAGATAGAGGCGTTTGTAGTTTTACAATTTATCACTATTGTAAATACCAGAACGTTTTAAGATGTTAAAAAGGGACGTCTCTTATTGTTACCAACTTTGGAAAGACACGGGAATTGTGACTCTTCGATGTAAGTGTTGTCGGAAGAAAAAATGTGATTTGTGGCGTAATGAACATCAGAAAGTGCACATATCTAATGCCAAAAAGTTGAACTCATACCATGTGATGCTACAATATTATCTACTGTGGCATTTTAGACAGAGGTCATCATTTACACATTCATCAACAAAGATCAAAAGCCTTAGAAAAAATCTTCAAAAATATAAGACATTTGCAACAATGAGTCAAAAGTCACATTTACCAAGAGAACTGGCCTTCCAAAGAAAGCCACATACAACAAGGCGCGAAAATTGCACAACGTTAGACAGATTGAATCGTTTTGTTCCATAAAACTAAATCAATTTTGTATATGTCTTTTTATCTAGGGGAAAACGTAATTCAGTAAATAACAATGCAATCCTGTCAAGTTTGAGTAAGCTCGAAAAATCCACATCTTAAGTTGTGCCTGATGTAATCGTGAAAACAATATCCGCGGAAGGATGGATGCCACTATATTAAACTGTCTGCTGGATATGTTACAAACAATTGCAGGAAATATATCCCTGGCTTGCCAGTTTCCTCACATATTTACAGATTATCATTAATGAATTATATTTAATGAACAATTTGGCTAAAGTTTAAATCAATTAAAACATCAAACAAACATATTATGAATGCTTCTTCTCTTTTTCAGATATGATTTAACTGTATTTTTTATGACTGCTGGGACCTAAACAGGTCTGAAAGAATTCATGGAATTAATGATTATACATCATTTTAGAATCTAATACCTTGTTCAGATAAAATAAATTTTATCATTGTGTATTTTAAGGTAGCTCTCTTATCTGCGCAACGTTTATTTTTCAAAATATATATTTAGTTTTTGTGAAAGTTATACATTTGTATATCATAATAGATGGCTAGACTAAAAAATATGTTTTGAACAATCCAATTTTTTTATTTAATTCATATCTATTGTTAACTTTTAAAAAGATAATTTGAGTATCTTAGGTAAACAATTCAAATGTTTTGCTTTCAAGTTTTGATTTAAGACTTTGTCTTTTGTGAAAAAAAGGTTTACTTTCATGGGGTTATAAGCCAGAGAGAAGATTGATCATCATCAAAATAGAGATAAATCATAGACATAAAGTTTCCAAAGAAATTTGTAAAACAAAAGAATGTATCATTCATCATAATCAAAAGACAAAAAAAGAATCCTTAGCAACCAAACAAAATATAGTTTGATTAAAACTTCCACTGTATCAGTTTCTTTATGGGGAAAAAGGTGTGTAATAAATCACATTTTTGAAAAACCTATTCGATTGTATTTTAATGAAAAAAGATTGTCTTATGGATAGATTCAACTAAATAACACGGACATTTCCAATCTGTTGGTATCTTACTTGTGTTAAGACAGCTTTATGATAAATGTAAAACAAATTTTTTTTAATTTTTCTTGAACTGTTACATGTATGTAGTGGTAGAGGAAAGTGCAAATATTAAAAGAGGAAGTTGAAACCCCCGCCTACAAATGATGATCTTTTAAGTTTTTATGACGAAAGCTTGAAACGACAAGAACAGAAATATTGAAATCATATTCATTTCATACAGCAAGAATAAGGATGTAAACTTTTCTAACAACTGTTATATTTCTTAACTCAGGTTTATCTTGTATATGATAATTGAATGACTTTTATTTACAGGATTGATCACATAAAATTATTGACCAAAATGACTTTCATGGTCATGAAGGTAAAGAGATGAGGATCCCATGAAACATAATTGACATAATGGGTAATGATGAATTTCACTAAATCTATAGGGATCTTAAAACAATGATCTTCATTTTTTTTTAAAGTCTGTAACCTAAACTCGAAAATCCTTGCAAATGAAACAGCAAATAAAAGACAATTATCAACTGCCTAATAAACTGATATTTCTAAATCTCCAAAAATGATTGTAAACATATTTCAATTATATACTCGATTAGTTGTTCTGAGTTATTGCTTTTGGGTTCCATATGTGAACCACTCGGGATCGAAGAAGACGACTTTCCTCAGAAACTGTTTAACCTAGGTTTACTTTATTTGGATTGTTCCTACAGGATATAATTAATAACAAAAGTAAACCTAGGTTTACTTTATTTGGATTGTTCCTACAGGATATAATTAATAACATAAGTAAACATTCTCTACTAATTGGGGGAGATTCGAGCCTCTGTTGTTATTCGTTGACTTTGTGGGGGTAGAATGGGAGATGTCTGATTGGAGGCAATCAAAGTTAGTTGTGCTTTCAGGGACGCTGTTCTAAAATCATCCCTATGGGTATTGACTCATGGCAAAGGCTTTGTGATATGAACAACCCTTTCTAAGCGAGAAGCATTCTGATTTGCTAATAAAATTCAAATAAATTGTGGTGCAATCCTTCCGCCAAGGAAACTGCCGGAATCCACGCATTTGGTCTATTAAGAACAGAGGCTCGATCATCAATTCATTTCATTTACTTGATCTGCCCCTGCAGAGTGAGAAAGAAAGTAAAAAACTCGGAAGAAGATAAACAAATCTCATAAGACACAAGAAGATATGATAATTGTTTTACATATCAAGTTTCCAATAGTTTGGTTCTTTGTTTCAGTTCTGGTCAACTGGTTCTGATGTTGTAACTTAAATCAAAGAATTTGACGGCTAATATCTATCCCAAATTGGTTAGCTCATCACCATCATTATTTCATGAATAAGAATTATGTGTTTTGCTAATTTTGATTACAGAACAAACTTATTGGGCCACGTGCTGTTAGCATATAATGAAATAAAGTGCAAACATATCACATACCTGAATATACGTTAAATGTATGAAACAGGTTATGTGTTTGAGATTATAGCACAGACAAGTCAACCACAATGCAAACATCTCATATAATACTCCTCTTTGTGAATACCTGTAACATAATCTACAGCACCAAGGAGAGATACAATAACACTCATCCAGTAGTTGGTACACAGAAGGAAGATTGATGATCCCGGGGACTGAGAGACCAGGAGCCGCTACCACCAAATATTTCTTTATCAATCACTCCTCAATCTATTAATTTAATGTGATATTCAATTCCCTTGACAAGAGGGTAAGTATAATTCAGGAAACATTCATTGTTTAATGCTACGTAATGAAATTATAGGTTTCGAATACTTCACGCACATTGACATATAGTGCATGAGTTGAATATGCATTTGTGCTTCTGCACATTTTCAAGAATTCCCTACTTCATTTACAACAATGAAGTAGTTAGACGGGTGAACTGAAAAGATACCGGGTTCATTTCACTGATTGAACAGAGTATCTCACCCTCAATCATATACAAAACATTTTCGTGAAATTGTGTATTTAGGAACACAAACTCACTGGCGGCTTTAAAACAAAGGAAAGAACATTGTAAGACCATAACAATAATAGATTTGGAATTCATATTTCATTGCACACTAATTGATTTTTATCCACTTGCAAGAGCATCAAGATCACTGCCTTGTTAAAAATAATTGTACGAGTATAAAAACACACAAGAAAAGAATGTAATTTCAGATGCATAAACCGTGCGTGAATGAGGTATTTGATAATGACCAAATCGAGAAAGTTTGTTGCTGTTGACTTTAACTCTTAAAGGGGCAGTAGCACATTTTAGGGGGAATATAGGGTGATGTCAGGAACATGAAAATTAATGGTTCCAATTGAAAGACAATGTATTTAAACAAAAAGGAGCAGTAATAATTCAAATATATAACGTCAAGTTTAGCCATGCGATTGATTTTTCCTACACAAAATTAATTAAAGGTGTTCACACATAATGGCCGCCAATGGATTTTATGTGAATCTTCTTACTTTGCGCTCTGACTATGGATAATTTGCTTGTATAATGAGATTTTTGACACTGTCAAAATAATCCATTTAGCATTAACTCACAATTATTAGTGAGAAATTTAAAATATACAATTTTCAAAAAACGTGCGACTGCCTCTTTAAAAGAAGCTATCCAAAGAACTTCACACTTTGCATATATTATATGTCATTATATTACATGACATTAAATTGTATTTTTTTTATTTCATGCAAAAAAAATAGAGATCTTAAACTTGTAATGTAAAAGCCTTTGAGATGTGTTGATAGCATCTCAATAAGCTCTACTTAAGTTTGTACATTTACCGATTGCATATTAAATCCTCTCTAGCGAGAAGGACTAAAGGAAAAAAAACTGATACAAGTCTGATAATATTCATAGTCATGAAGAAGCACATCTCCACCGATTTCAATTAAGTCAACGAACATATCAAGTAGCCACTGTGTATCCACCCTTGTGCTTCTGTACATAGGTCATATGAAAGAGAAATACCACCTACAGCTCTTTATATCTTCTTTCTCATCACATTCTCCCTGGCCTAATGGCAAAATGACAAATACCTTACACACTCTCTCGGTCTCACAATACTTTGCTAAAGGCTTAGGCGACACTGATACATCCATTTTACACTAGATGGGGTTACAAAGACAGGATGGGGTCTAGATTGTTTGCGATAAGCTAGCAATATGAATCCTTAGGCCAGGTGATATGGAATGTGTGTTGAACAGTTGAAGAAAAGCAGTGTTTTCTATTTTTTCACCTATATTATCTTCATTATTTAATTGGATTTATCAAAACATATTTTCAATTCAAAACCCCCATTGGATGACCAATTTTTGCAAACGCTTTATACATGTATGTACATATCTAAATCTAGATTTTCATGATAGAAGTAGTAATTTCAGTTTTATGTCAATAATCAGCAGTTTCATTTAAACTGGAAATGATTCAAAGAATAATTTCTCCTTGAATTACATTTCCGACAAATATCACATGTAACACAAACGCATTTAAATTCTAATATCACAAAGAATTTATCATTAATATTATGATTATCATTATTCCAGGTCCTTTTAACAAATATACCAATTCTTAATATCAAATTTCAGTAAACTAAATATAATTTTCTTATGTCAACATAATCAATATATATAAATAATGAATTGATTACAGTACTAGATTCTCCTTCCAAACATTGGAGGGTAAGTATGTTTTACTGAGGTACATGTAACATGTCAATGTACAATATCAGACGGCAACCATCCAAATAGATCGATAGGTACATAGTAAGTAAAGGGCATAAAATCAAATACCTGTAATACATACATGTATACAATTAAACATATTTTTTCTAAAGATTATATTAGTTTATTGATCAAAACAGATGAAGCATTTCATTTGTTCAGTGTTAATATGTAAAACCATTTAATATTTTGAATATGTGTCATAAACAATAATATGCATTTAATGATGCATCACATGCACCATGCTATTTGAACATAGAACGAAAAAGTAAACAAGTACAATGTTATCCATAAACTATTTAATGTTTTAATGTTCTATTTCTATCTTTTTTTCGGACTGAAAACCTCATATCATTGGTAAATGTTAGCAGAAAGATAACCAGGTCATCAACTAAGTCAAACTCATTAACATTAATTCTCAAAAGTTTCTTTACCATCATCTCTTCACAAAGTTTGCACTTATGCAAAGATGGGGAAAGTTGAAATTTCATTAATTTCACAATACAATCGACAATACCACTTCACATTGCTGAACATGACTGACCGAGGCCTCCAATGTTTAACGGTAACAGTCGGTTCTAAATTTATCAATTTCTTGACGACTTCGTGCCAGACACTCTGTAAGACAATATGACATTGTCGGAAATAGACTGAACAAGAATAGTCGAATGTGTTACAATACTAATTGTTAGTTCAAAGTGTTCCAGTTACATACGACTTTCTTTCTTGGATTTGTCATTTTTACCCTGACCTTGAGGAATAATTGATAGGTTACAGCTGAAACGAAGCTGAGTAGAGTTGGGTGTTTAGGGTATTTATTGTAATATATGTTATTTCCTCGATCGGTCTGTAGGTGCCTGTTACTTATCGGAATCTCTCACCTACAACCATATGTTCCTTATGAATATAGTTAGTCACAAAGTTACACACTCGTTTCTTTCTTTCTACATCAATAGCGTTACTGTCTTATTCACCAATAATTATTTATTTATTCAGTCATCGAGGCATGGCAATATATTTCAACATGTAAAGTGCTAACCAATTATATCAATCTGCTTACTTAAATTTCTCAATCACTGCTTAAGAATCAGTTGACATATATGACTACATAACAACGTATGGATAGTTCATCCACAATGGAACAGATGCATTAACCTACTCCAAGGTTGTTCTTTTATGATGATAAGAAATGGTTGGATTAACAATTTGGCCTGGTCTTCAAGTTGTGACGTGGCTTTACAAAACTCATTTCTAAACTTAGGAAGATCTCATTTACGATTCAGTCGTATGTGCCGACCATGGTGTTGACAGATAACTTGCAGGTGTTAGTTGGTACTATAATTATATGTATTGGAGGGAACTTTATCTTAAACTAGCAAATGTTGCAAACCAGACAAAATTAGGCAAAATTAGAAACCACAAGAACACTTATGCACATCATATGGAGAGACTATGTTTTCAAAACGTGTGAAACGATCGACTATTTCATTTTCTATTGAGCAGCACATGTTTAAGCATTTAATAACTAAGTCAACATCGAGTAGAAACAGGAAGAGGATGTTACACCTGTTCTATTTGTTTGATTATTTCCTGCTTCAATGTTTCATGATATGGCTGCCACACTACATGTTTTCGTTCCTAACATTCAGAGGAATTCATTTCGGAATATGCATTGAACGTTAATTTCCGGATGGTACATGTAGTATTCCCATAAAATTTCCTGTTTAGTTTCCTAAAAACTTATTTCAAATGGAAGAACAAGTAATAGAAGGATACATTAAACCTAAAGTGGTATTGACAGTCAGTTTAATCCATTTGTATAAAACTTTCAAACCAATTGTACTAAGTGTGTGAACAATTATATTAATTGAAAAAACCTTAATCTTCTTCTTCATCTTTTTCATAAACAAGTAGTTCGTTAAAAATTATTTAATGCGTTTACATAAGTCTACCTTTACTATGTAACCTCCATCGGTCATATTTACCTTCAGAGCAAATAGCAATGAAAATGTGCATACTATGAATAATATATGAACATGAAGGAAAACAAGTCTCATACCACATTTCTTCAATTTTTGTTTTTGCTCTTAACATCCAGAGGAATCAATTTTGGAATATGCATTGAGCAGTCGTTTCCTGTTTAGTTCCCTAAAACCTTATTTCAAATGGAAGAACAAGTAACAGAAGGATACACTGTACCTAAAGGGGTTTTGACAGTCGGTTTAATCCATTTGTATATTACTGTCAAACCAATTGGACAAAGCGTGTGAATAATTATATATATTGAAAAGAGCTTAATCTTCTTCTTCAACTTTTTCATAAAACAATTAATTTGGTTTAAATTGTTAAATGCTTTGACATATGTCAACCATTACTATGTATCCTCGATCGGTCATTAGTACCTTCAGAGCAATTAGCAATGAAAATGTGCATACTATGAATACTTCTAAGTAAGATCATTTTTCACAAATGTAATTTGATTATGATTTATTTAAAGTGTTTAAAGTCATATGAACTTGAAGGAAAACAAGTCTCATACCACATTTCTTCAATTCATGCCTCAGTATGAATCTCAATAGCAATCTCTTCCAAATCTCATAATTCAATTTATACAGCCTTGACAAAGGTTCACCCACCCATAGCTGCAAGCGTTACTTCAATATGACATATACCCTGACCAGGACCACTAGAAATCACACATGCAATTCAGTGTTAATAAAAGGGACAAACTAATCCTAAATGAATTTTTAATATCGCTAATCTGAACATGGAGAGTGTTTGATAGGCAGTACCCAAAAATAAACATTATTTGGCAAAGATGATGTCATAAATATGTATCTTCCTACATACTATGAATGCATACATATTTGTCTCGCAATTATTATGACAAGTTACTTTAAAAATATTTAAAAATTAAATCATGAACTATTATACAAGTTATTATTGACTATAATAATACGGATATGCTAACATTTAGTCTCAGAATTATTTTTTTCAATATTGACAATATATTTAAACAATTCATGTAACGTAAGAAAAAGGAGCCCAGAAGATGCTTAAATTTCAGAGCCGAGCAATCTCACACCCTATAATACGCACCGTCGACGAATGAAGGCACGCGTAGCTACGGAAGGCTTTGACGCGTTACGGAAGGCGAATGACCACCCACGTGATGGATGCGACAGTTTGAAACTACATTGTAAATGTAAGTCTTAATAATTGTTTAATTCAAAACCCTTATTGCCTCCATTGACGTTTCATACGATTAATTTCATGACGCAATGCAGAAAACTGTTAAAGGGAGTCTTTAAATTCTGTAATTCATCGTCAAGCTACATATGTCGACATTTTAAAACATAATTTGTAAATATAATCCATCATTAACAAGCAATTAAGCTTTGAAATATTATTTTCAGAGTGTTTTAACATGCGTTGGGGTTCAGTCAAACATATCCTTGCAACATATGTACTGCTAAAACGTGTTGATAAAAAGAAATATTTATTTATCACATCAACGGGCTGTTTCAAAAGTGTTACGGGGGGCACTGCACTGAACTGTCCTAGCAACGGAAGGCGCATAACCCCTTCTTTATTGTGATCCGGAAGGCATGCCATAACGATATATTTTAAAAACTAGACTGGTTCTAGACAGTTACTCTGTACCAATATTATTTGTGATAACCTTTCCAAAACCTTTATGCAGCATCATAAAATACCACTTCTCGCTTTTAAAATAAAAGTCGCACCAGTGAGAGCACACCACAAGCGTGACGAGTCAAAAATATTGCCTCATGTTAGACTTGGAATTGAAATTGACATGGATTAGCTCTTATAACCTTTTTCCATGTTAAATTTTCAGTGATTAGCACTAAGGACATATCAAGTTGCAGAAAATCGAACATTAAAATGTCTCAATTTACGACTGCAGCTTTTGTTTTGATGATGGTTGTTCGTTTCCAGAAAAACATGCTATTTAGATAGTGAAAAAATGTTATTTGGGATCACACTGTTTTAATAGTACAAATTCTTGTACTTTTTCGAAGCGAGTCCAGTGCGGGATTCGAACCTTCACCCTCAGAGTCAGGTAACTATCGCCAGCACTGAGCGTACCAGCCTGGTGATCATTTTTTACTGTCATTAAGTCATTAATGCTGCAACCGAGATAATGAATATGTAAGGTGATATTCGTTCTCAATGTCTCAATAACTTTGAAGCACAGTATGAGAGGCATTCCTGATAGCAGTTGCTGATGTAGAGATGACAAGCATATTGAATGGATCATCAAATTCTTTATTTTACAATGGCAAAGTTTCTTTATAAATACTTTTACTGTTTATTGATTGATAACAGTATAAGAAACTATACCGAAACGTCCCCATTGTGAAATAAAGAAGTTGATCATCCATAACATATTCTTGTCATGTCAACGTTGAAACAGTTTGTTAGTATCCAACAGAGAACCTCCCTATTCACTTCGCAAAAAAGAACAAATGACATGCATCATAAATTTGTTTATTAAAAGTATCACAATCCTTTCAATATTGCAACATTGCAAATGAATAAATAAATGAAATGGCCCATACCTATTTTGAAATGTATAAAATTACACAAATGAATTGCTGCACTGGCTTATAGGGGATAAAAGACGTTCCTTTGTAACGATAGATAACATGCATAGTTGGAAGAAATGTTTTCAAAAGAATCAACAAACATGAATTACTTATTTCCAATGTAAAAATATATTCTTTCGAACTGAAAACAAGCCTTGTCAGAAATTATCAATAATCAAAGTGTGCCGCAACTTCTGATACCCATGTCTATGAGTAATTAAAAGTCGGAGATATTCTTTCGAACAAAAAACAAGCCTTGTCAGAAATTATCAATAATCAAAGTGTGGCGCAACTTCTGATACCCATGTCTATGAGTAATTATAAGAGTCAGACTACAGTCTTATGACAACATTTTAACAATAAATTGAACTGTTAGACAGAAAGAAATCTCGAGAAAAGAAACATGAACACTGAAACTTAGAGTTGCCGCCTGTGCTCCATAAAAGTTCTTTAACACTTGCGCTCATGACGCCAATACGAAGCTCTCCATTTGAAGGACTTGTTGCATTTTTTACATCTGTACCTTTTGATTTCATTGTGCTTGCCCTTTACATGGTCTGACAATTCGTCACTTCTTGCAAATGTCATAGCACAGACTGCGCACGTGTGCGTTTGCATGGGACCTTTGCATGACTTCATGTGCCGTGTAAGATTACCTTTAGTGATAAATTTGTGTCCACATTTGCATTTGTGATCCTTGACTGCTAGATGTTTCTGCATATGTCTCACTAAATGGTTCTTGTTATGAAACTTTTCCCCGCAAATGTTGCATTCATATTTGCAAGCAGACTTCTCGTGAATTCGAGCAATGTGATTAATGAGACCTTGCTTTGTGAAATAGCTTTCTCCACATTCAGAGCACATGAAGGTTTTCGACTTGGCCGTGCATCCATGAGATTTTAGGTCGTAACTTTCATGGAACTTTCTTTTGCAATCGCTGCAGCTCAATTTTGCTTCATAGTGTTTCTTAATATGTCTTTGCAAAGATGACCTACAGTTTGCAATGTAACCACATTGCTTGCATTTGTGCTTCTTGGAGCTGTGTTTCGTTTTGGCATGCTTGCTGGGCGTACTACTTGCTATAGGGGCTGTTGTTATTGTCTCCACGGCCGAAACATCTAACAGAGAGCCGTCGATTGCTTCTAAATCCATATTGATCTGAATACACAATATGATAACATTCATTAAGCGTTTAGTTAGATATGCCCAAATCTAATTGAGCAATAAACGATATTTTCAGTACCATTTGAGGTCATAATTCGCAAATTGCATCAACATTTCTATTCCACTTATCCGTAACACTTTTACCTACAAAAAATGTGCCTTCCGGTACTCAAACATTGGGATACCTTTAGCCTTCCGTTCCAATTTTTTGTACACAATTTGGATGAAACATCGTCTCAATTTTTTATTACATATTCAATTATTATGAAAATTACACAAATGATTCTTTGATTCTAAACCTTTAGTTCGAAATATATTTGGTATATCTATTCTAATTATATTAGAAGATATCTACCATAATGTGCAGTTAGTTCGTCACGTAAACATAAAAAAATCACTTTACTATTGATTTACTCCACAATTGGTGTATTATTCATATATTGACTCATATCATATTTGAAATAACACCTTACACATAACATAACACAATTATGCCATTTTGTCATCTATTTACCCACGTATATCTCCCTACCTTCTGTTAGAATGAGCTCCAATCCGCTCAGATCCGTCACGTGGTTGGTCATTCGCCTTCCGTAACGCGTCAAGGCCTTCCGTAGCTACGCGTGCCTTCATTCGTCGACCGTGCGTATTATAGGGTGTGAATCTAGACTTTCTATACCTTTCCAGGCTGGGTTGGTCGTTGAATAATTTCCTCGTTCGTCTGGATGACAGATAATAAGATACAATAAAAGTCTTTGACACATTTGAAGAAACGTGAGTACATGTATATTTCAATTCTGTTATATATTGACCGTCCCTCTCCTCCTGCATAGCATTTTGCTGAACTCGCTTTGGGTTTTGAGTGGATTTTTTTTTTGACATTGGTATGCAGTCTGAACACTTTCTTTCCCAACAGAAGTAGATCATGCAGAAAATGTTGACCCAACTTCTGTATATATTAGATCAAATCCATAGTTTCAGATATTTCCCCCTGGCGAAAAAAATGCACTTTTAATTTCCATTTTTTTATAGTAAAAGATATGCCTTTTCGAAAGAGAGGGTGGTTCATAACACTATGCCTTTTTGATGATTCAATTGCCAAAGTGAGGATTTTAGGACAGTGCTGATTAAACAGCTACCATCTAGCTCACAAACTGAGTTAATTGGAACAGAAGCCAGATCAACAGTTCATGACATGATTCAGCCCTGTGATGATGATGATGGATCAAACAACAGCGACATCTTCAGAGCAAAGATAAAATTTCCAGTCAAAGTTCATGGCAACACATCTGCTCTCATTTATTCAATGTTTTGTCAATTAATTCACAATTCAGTCCATTTCATCTCCAAATATAAAACGCTATTCAATGTCATCAATTCAGATGTTATTTTATAAATCATTAACTTTTAATCCGACTTTGGAGAATTATTTATTAATTATAGTGATCAAGTCATACCATCATTCTTTGTTTTCACTGCTTAAATTAAAATTTTTTAAACAAATTAAGGATTGTCAACTTTTACAATTGACAAGCTTGACAAATGGGCGTATGTCTTTTTTTTTCAATTCCTCCAGCATTGATCGATTGCAGCTTGAACATATACATGTAGCTAATACTGTCAAGGTGGAATTGTTTTCTACATTAAATCATTTCCTATTCACTATGTGCTTGTTTATTATATTATTCACTTCAGCACTCTTGTATCATGTTTCATAACTGAATAATCATTTTAAGTTATCTTTCATTTTATTTTTTATGAAAGCCTATTTTTCATATCAGAGGAACTGCATTTCAAACTTAAAGCTTCTTAGGTATATATTTTCCAATTCTTAAACAGATAGGATTTAAAACTTGTTTCAAAATTATTTAGAATAATTGTAAAATTCTGTTATGCCTTGGTAGATTATTAGGATTTGGATGAAGCTACATGTAGGCGAAAACAAATACGCTAATGTAGCAGGTTGCATCAACACAAGATTTGTATAGGTCTCCCGAAATGCCCCTACGTTCTTTTCTGATTTAGTCTGAACCCGATACTCAGAGAAACACTCAATCTTTATTCCAAACACACTATCTTCCAGCTGTGCACTTTACTGTGCATCGATTTCGATAACAAAATTCGTTATGACATTGATAAGGCTTTACACTGACATCTACACACATACTAAACGAAATATCTTAACTAAGAAAACACGGACAACTAAGCCTGTTACACCTTCATTGTATTCGGAAGTTCTCTAGATAGTTTTATGATTTGCTTTTCTTCAGCACGATCATCTCAACGGCCTGAATTTTGCAGGTACATACTTGTACAAGGATTCACTTTAGCGCATGGGCTGTAACTCTGTTATATGCAATTGCATCAATTTCATTTTCGAACTCGAATTCTAATACCCTTAAGACACAGTGCAAATATGATTGTTCTATTTTTAACAAGGGCAAAAACTCTGAAAGATATAACTTTGCGGTTCTGATTTTCGAACTCCATTAAAGTATTGCTACAATATAGACACACAGCCAGTTTGGTTCACCTATCTTATATAGATTCTGAGAAAGGTTGTCCCCTTTGACAACACCCTTGTAAAAAATAATTTAGCGGTTCCGATTTTCGAACTCCATCAAGATGATCATACCCAAAAGAAACACAGCAAATTTGGTTTTCCAATCCTATCTTATATTATCAAAAGCTGTCCCTTTTAACTCGGACGGACGGACTCTCCTTCATTATTGTTTTTGTTGTTATGCTTGTATTGATGCATGTGCTAAAAATGATAGTTTGTGTTTATTTTTTGTCATCAAAGTGAGTCTTATCATTTATATTCTGACACTTCATCAGTTGCTCAAAGGTATGATAAAATCAATTTTTGTAACTTTAGAAAAAACGAACTGATAACTTACGGATAATTATGCAGAAAATGTTTCTCTTAAAATTGTTTATAATGAGAGAAATCCCACAGACAGCAACGTCCTAATATGCCTCTTGGCGTTTTTAGTAAACAATGCCGACCCCTCCCAATGTTTGAAAGCCCATATAGTTTACAATGGCAGTATCCGATGTCACTACAACCCTGGACAAGGTATTGTGTCAACTGAGAGAAGTATGTACGATATCTGATACATTGTCATATGGCTAGAGATGAGAGAAGGGTATATACATGTACAGAGCAGGGTTAGTATTCATTTTGTATATCACCTCTGACCCAGAAACTCACAGTTGCATATAAAACTGTCAAATGATACTTATACTGGAGGTACATGTATGAATCCATGACACGATACATTAGATACATTATCTCGGTTCCATCTCCCTATATGACCATATAACAAGCTTTAAAATGTTTTTTAATACAGCTTTTCTTCATTTGTAATGATAATATATATATGATATGCATTTTCAATAAATAAATAAAATTCTCCTTTTACATTTTATCCCATAAACTCTAATATGAATTTGACATTTCATACTGTATTTTTCTGTTCTAAGAACCCTGCTTCTTCCACAGTGTTAAATATCTTTGTGATTTGATGTAAATATCTTGTAGACTACGACCTTTTCTAGTCTGCCAGACAAAGGTCTATGAATAGATCAATATCTATGTATCAGTTACGAAAATATTACAGTCTACAGTTTTTGTACATCACATCAAATTTTGAAGATGGGTTTTACTTATATTACATGTTGGTGTACAGTTCCATGCTTATTTACTTGGAATATCCATGTTTGTAATGAACATGTCATCCTTATATAAATGACAAGTACCTTGTCATGACATTTTAAAGTTTTTGATAACAGAGTAGACAAGATTTTCACAACTCAAAATTGAAAACATCCTGAATTTCACTGTCAATGTCAAATAGATTTTATTTTTGTTTATATATGAAATTTAACATCCTCTCTGTATACGACTGCAAAATGTTGCAAAACTAGAGAAGATTGCAGGTAAATATTCTTAACACATACGTGTTACGGAAGGGGTCATTTGACAATCTAATTAAAGCCACGAAAATAACTAATAAGTAATTGAAGTACATATTAACTAATGTTATAATTTAACTGAATTTTGCGAACTAACTCAAGAGATCTCCAATTTTTATATCTCGTAACTAAGACTTAAAAAGACCTTAATTATGTACGTTAGCTATGTCTTTGAGTGATGATGTACAATGCATCATTTTACCCTATTTCCGAACGTCAAGATATTTCAATGCTTTTTTAATTGTATTTAAAGAAATCAAAGGTAATGTTCAACAAAGTAATATATTCTCGGATTCTTCAATTAAAATTCCTACATAGAAGTTGAGATGTAAGGGTCTATTTTTTTTTTTTTTTTTTTTATTTTTTTTTAATTTCCCAATATACATGATACATTCATTTTCAGCTGTTGGTACTGGAGAAGATATACATATATACACAGACAATTTTGTAGGTTCCATATTGATGTACATTCTGTATTATCATTCTGCTTGACCCTTAATAGGTTCATATTCAATTCAATTCTTTTTATTTCGGTTTGTAGGCCATAGGCCCATGTACAATATTTAGATAACATTTCAGTATTTTAAGAGTAGACAATTAAAGATATACAATGTTATTTTATTACATGGCTAATGAGCTAACATTTTTCTACGAGAAAGTGCTTCTCTTATATAATTAGACAAATTTACAAGAGTATGTTTACATTTACTAGTAATTATATTGTTAAATTGAGGAACTGACTTTAACTGACCATTTACATGAATATATCGGTCTCTTATTAAATCATAAGCATTACATTCAAACATGAAATGAATTATAGTTTCATTCACACCACTTTCACACATTCTACAACACATATCTACATTCACACCTCTTATATTAGCACGTAAAGGGAGAACATTTAATCTTAAAAGACAAATATTTCTTCTAACTGTTCGTAGGTTGATAAAATTAACATAAAATTCAACATTCAAAAGAGACTTGATTTCTTTGAAATATACTAAATGAGCAGACTGATTTATCCTTTCAAAAATACGTTGTTTATCACAATCAATAACTCTATTTTTAAAACTATTGATAAATAAGGAGACATCACCCACATCTTGATTATACCAAACATAACCAAACCCATAGGAACCTAGTAAATACTTCACAGAAGTAGCCCACGTTATTCTACCAGCTAAATCTAACTTCCTCATATGTAAATATGACTGTTTAGGATAACGATCCTCGGACATCCTCAATAATTTACACCAATATGTAATACATCTTACATAATAATCAACATACACATTTAATCTACCGCAATCTGCTAAAACTCCATTACTTGAAACTTGTTTACCAACCCCAAGGACAAATTTGCAAAAGTTAGTGTGAAATTTTTCAACCGATATCCTCTCCTCAAACCCCCAGACTTCAAACCCATATAATAAAACCGGTTTAACTTTACTATCAAACAATTTGAACATTAACTTAGCCGGAATACTAGGATATTTTATAAACAGAGATTTTAATGCAAACAGAGCCTTACTAGCTTTACCAACAAAAGTATGAGTACATTTTGTCCACGATAATCTATTTGAGAATAAAACTCCAAGATAACTATAATATGTTGACACTGTAACTGGAATACCATTATAAAACCATTTTTCATATCCACGAAGAAAACCACCATTACGGAAAACCATCACCTGCGTTTTAGCCATATTTACCTCTAAACCCCAAGAGCTGCAATATTTATGTAATAAATCTATCTTCCTCTGCAAACCTATAACAGTATCATCAAATAAATTAAGATCATCTGCATACAAAAGTAACAATAAATCCATATAATCCGAACCAACAAAAATGCCTCTGAGATCTGATTTTTGTAACATATCTTGAAATTCCGAAATAAACATTGCGAACAGAAACGGACTTAAAACACAACCTTGCCAGACGCCACTCACCGATTCAAAATAATCACCAACTGACGAATGAGAGAGTCGAACAGAAGCCAAAATTTTAGAATACATATTCCTTAAAACAGAAAATAATCTACCTCGAACACCTTGCTTGAAAAGCAAATACCACAATAACGTTCTATTAACCGAATCGAATGCTTTTCGAAAGTCGACAAATAAACAATAAAAACGACCACCAGATTTTGAAAGATATTTCTGAACAAGACATTGTAATGTAAAAATGTTATCAATAGTGCTATAACCTTTACGAAATCCAGCTTGAGCTTTTGGAATCTTCTCATAACAATCTGCAAACATGCGTAAACGCTTATTAATGACAATGCAAAATAATTTACCAAAAACATCCATCAGAGATATACCACGATAATTATCAACACTATTTACATTTCCTTTCTTGTGCAGGGGTACTATAATGCCTTTCGCCCATTCCTGTGGATACACACCGGAGCTAAGAACATGGTTATAAATCAATACCAGATATGGTGATAATAGGCGAACACAACAAATAATCATTTCAGTTTTAATACCATCGGGCCCGGCAGCTTTTCCACACTTTAAGTCTTTTACGGCTGCTTCAATCTCCTCTTGAGAGATATCACTGTTTAACATACAGTCAACATCATTATCATCATCATCATGGAAATCACAATCAAACTGATCAATATTGTCAAACAATTCTTTAGCTTCATCAATTATCTCACTATCGACAGTTATATTAGTAATATTACACACGCTCTTGAAATAGTCTGTCCACTGTGTGGGTGTGATAGTGTTAGATGACTTCTGGGCGCCTGTAAGCGATTTAACTTTACTCCAGAAGGATTTGCTGTCATTTTTAGAGCACAAGTTTACCAGGTCATTAACTTCACTATCGTCATGTTCTGATTTTTTATGTCTACACAGAGATCTGTACTTATTTCTCACTCTACAGTATTCACGTAATTTTTCTCTTTTTCCTGTCAGTCTAAATTCGTTTAGATTTAGCATTTTCTTCTTTTTTAAATGTTCACAGTCCCCATCGTACCACAGATTAGGTTTAGGTTGATATCTTGGGTTATGCTTCGACTGCAATCCACTGGTTACTGCACACCTTTGTAGAGTTGATGTCAATTTGTCTACTGCCGTGTCTATATTTCTGTCTAGGAGATCAGAACACTGTTCTAGACTGAATTCCTGTAGCAAATCGCTTACGTGCCCAACAAACGACTCCTTGCTTTCCTCCTTCCAGTGGAATCTGGGAATGTTGTTCCCCACCTCGTCTTCAGCACTGTCATTGACCGGGGTTACAGGACACACAATACTCACACTTAGAGGGAAGTGATCTGACTCGTCTCTTGTGTGTACAGTAAACTCTACAATGTTATTAAACAAACAAGTAGAACACAATATATAATCTACAAGACTACAACCATTCTCATTAAAACATGTAAAAGATCCATATTTATCTCCAGATGATCTCCCATTCAGCATATGCACACCGAAAGTATAGCATAAATTAACGAGATCTTCTCCGTATATGTTTGTTATATCATCTCTTGATTGTCTTGGTATATTGAAAGAATCTGAGGAATAATCCATGTCTTCGATACTTGGAATGTGTCTGTTGTCGTCATCTATGATATAGTCAAATAGATGACCCGTCCTTGCGTTGAAGTCCCCTTCAAGTATGACGTCACAATCTGGATATTCACTGAGTATTTCTGTTAGGCATTGTTCAACATAATCTATACCTTTTCATGATCTCATGTCAGTGGCACTAGAGGAGTTGCTTGGATGAACATAAACAAAGTTTAACAGTAAATGCCTCTGTAAATGAAAAACAGTTTTATTCAAAACGATAGCAATCATGTCTGTATAATTTGTAAAGACCTGAAGTACACCGTTCTGTAAGGAACGACGAACTCCCACCGCCACCTCTTTTATTAAAGTCTCGGTAATTGGTATACATCAAGTGATCAGGAATTTTTTCTTCAATGTCAGCTTTTGTGCAGTTATCCCATATTTCTAACAGTCCAAAAACATAAAAAAATTACACAAAATCTATAAATTCACAGTTAATAAGTTTCCTTTTCAGTCCATTTACGTTCCAGCACACTGTCGATAGTGTGTTGATGTTGTCTATTGCGTTGTCACTCTGGGCCAAGCCACGCCCCTATTGAATGTCCCGGTCGTAGCGTGCACGGTGATCAAGCCCTCCGATTGGTCGTTCTTTCAAAACAATAACAGTGTCAGTTTCAAGATTCCACGTGTACACAGAGTTGTTCACAAAAAGTTTATCGTAACGAAGATATGCACGTTTGTCATCGTTTCTAGCTTCCATCATCATAGGTTTCAACCTTCTGCGTTTTTCTCTAACAATCCTTGAGAAATCCTCACCAATCCATAAATCGGAACCTTTTAGTTTCTTAGAGTTTGTAAATATATCACGTCTGTGATGATCGTCAGGTACCAGTGCAATTATAGCTTTGCCGTTCATTATTCGATGAGCTCGATTAATTGTTATTTCAGAATCATCTATTTCAAGATTGTCTCGAATAACCTTTCGAACAGCTGACTCGCAATCGCCTCAACTCTCGTTATTATTCAGTTTTGGAATTCCGTGAAATATGACATTTGATTGTCTGCTTTGATTCTCGAGATAATCAAGCTTGTCTTCCATTCTAGAAACACAGTTTTTCAAAGCTTCATTTTCACTCTTTAACTGCAAATATTTAGTCTCTACATCGTTTATTTTCTCATTAATGTTCTGTAAGGAAAAATCAACAGCATCCAACTTACTGTGCAAGTCTTTGTTTGATTTCACGATGTCCTCGAATTTTGTTGTGAGCGATTGAATGGCGTCCAACACCGAGGTTTCTTTCGACTGTTTCGGGTCGGGCCATTTCAGACGTTGTTGCTTTCCTGCCGCTGTACTCCTGGTAGTTTTCGGGTCTTCCTCGTTGTTATCTGTGGGTCCGGGGTTGGACTCCACACCCGCCCGGAGCAGCAACATGAGTATCAAGTTGAATACGGTGATGCGGGTGGCCATGCTAGACATGGCGTGCATTCGGGGTATGCGGGACGATACAAATTTCCGACTTTTCCTGGTCAAGATAAGAATTAATACAGGATTGAAACATCCGATCCGACTTCTGTGCTGTTCATTAGTGATAGCCATCGTGAAACAATGACTCTGACTCACTTTTTACAGGGCTTTTTGAAAATTTTCGACAGAGCGAGAGATTGCCATGTCACTCGTCAAGGATAGCTACTCTCTATAATAAGTTCATATACAAGTATGATGAGTTTACATATCAATAGATCATGCATCAGATACATTGGATAGAAGTGTATGGAAAGATGACCAAAAAGTATAGAATTTTGCTGGGTTGGTATTTGAAAAAGCTATATATTTTGTAGCTTTGTAGTAGTTTAATATTTCTCTTTGGGCAAATATAAAATTGGGCTTAGTATTTTTAAGACTTGTTTTATACAAGTAATGTTTTAGTAATAGAATTACCACATTTAGTGGGTTATTATTTTTACCCTTAAAGCCAAATAAAATGTTTTCATGTGAGAGTACAATATTTCCCTCTGACAATGTTTCCAGCCACTTGGTCAGTTCCTTTCATACAGTCACAGAATTAGGACATTCACACAGTAAATGTATTATTGTTTCAGGTACGGACTTGCAGAAGGAGCACATTGGAGAGTCAATATATTTCATCAAATATAACTTATGCCTGGTCATTAAAATGTTGTGGGCAATTTTGAAATGAAACCATTTTAATTGTACACTTTCTGTGCACCTATTTGCCATCAAATAAATATTTGACCATTCATCTTTGTCATATTGTTTATCAAGAATTTCTTCCCATTTTGCCTGACCAGTAGGATTACCTTGAAATTTTGATGAAAGTGCATTATAAAAATCTCTGCTCCTTCGAATTTGTCCACATATACAAGAAACATTAAACGGTAGTATTGGGTAATGTAATTGATAGAAAGTTCTACCTATTACTGCCACATTTTGTGCCTTACAATATGCTATATTTGCACGTTTAATTCCTTCAAGGTATAAAAAGTTAATCTTGTCAATTCCATATTTTTTCTCAACCTCTGCTTTTCCTAGAAAATTTCCATTCTGATCAATCATATCGCAGACAAAGTTGATACCATTTTTAGCCATATTTTCATGGTATATGAAAGTTTCATCAATCCTGTTGTTATTGTTAAAACCATAGTGATTGGCAAAGAATATCAGAAATTGCCCTCACATCTGTATAGCATACCTTTAAATATTGACACCATGCAGTTAATACACCTCTCCAGAATTGGTTTGTAACCTGTGGAAGGATATTGCTAAAGATATATTCTGCATCTGCCAAAAAAAAATTATTTGGATTATTTAGGACTTCAATTGCAATATAGATACATTTTAGATTTCCAGTCATCAATCGTTTGATCCATATAAGCTTTTGGGCATTTATAGTGTTTTTGATATTAGGTACACTGATCCCTCCATCTTTTGGCTTGAGGTGCATTATTTCACGCTTAACCTTGTCTTTTCTGCCTTGCCAAACAAAATGAAAACATTTCTTTTGAAATTTGTCTATGATATCATCAGGAGGGCTAGGAATTGCCGAAAAGAGATGGTTTAATTTTGGTAAAAGCAAAGATTTCAAAATGACATTTCTACCCATTGGTGTCAAATATCTCAAAGACCAAAGGTTCATTTCCTTATATATTTTATCAAGTTTATCTTTGTAGTTATGGTCTATCATATCATTTAACTCAACATCGAATTCAATTCCCAATAATTTGAATTTTGATTGTGTCCAGTCCAAATTCCATTCCTTGCACATCTTATACCTAGTTCTCTTCTTGGATCCTATCCAAATCAGTCTGGTTTTATCTGCATCTATTTTGTTGACTTGTCTTTCTAATATTGTCAATATAATCATCTTCCAACGGTAGCATAATAATATGTATGAAACAAACTGAAAACACTTCACTTCAATCACCTCCTTCATGTCAAAATGTCTTAAAGCACTATTCCTGCAACCAGAATGTCTCTCTCATCTCCAGGAATGCCAACGGTGCTACCAATATCATGTCCAGTAATTTCGCCGTCCCACATGTCAAAACAAAGCCGCTCTGTAATAACTGATGTCTCTGGTATGATAGCCCTTCATGCATGTTTCAGACTCATGTCTTCATGTCAGTTCCAGTTCCATGCTTATTAACTTCCATGGTCGAGGGTTACTTTGTTTTCAAAAGAGAAAATACTTGTGTTGATTGCTTTAGCATAGTCTCTGATGAAACCATGGGTATCACACAACAAAAACCATTCACAGAATTGCAACAATCACTTCAAGAGACATTGACAACCGAAGGCGATTTGTAACCAAATCTCGGACCTATATTATTAAATTTGAATACATGATGATATTATCAAACCGATTTCTTAAAAGTCTTCACATTATTAAAGGTACATGTATACTCTGTGACATCTCTCTTATAAATAAGTCAAGCTTAACGAACTTAATCAATTACTATTCATTTGCTGTGTTAATGAGTTGGCATTTAAGTACAAAATATTTGCCTTCACAAAATCATTATTTGATTATCTTAACATGTGGCCTTTAGTGCATTTGTTATTGTCTACTGATATGATGATGATAATTTGAAGTAAACAAGCCTTAAAGGTAGTCTTCATGTTCGATTATTTTTGTTAAGTAAGTGTAATCTCCTTTTTGTCAATATTATTATTGTTTTGAAATTACAGTATGAAAAATTCATGTCTAAAATATTTTTTTGAATATTGTTATTTTAAGGTAATGACGTCAGTATATGGTTTTGAAACGTAATAAGAAGTGTATTGTTGATATTCATTCGATCCAGTTAATTGAAGACATCTACACATGTAGAAGGGTGGGAAGCTCTTTTTGTTCAAATATAACTCGACCAGAGTAGGGTATAAATCACATATGCCTACACTTCCCACGGTGCATCACTCAATACACCTCATGTTTGATTCGTTGATCCTTGGCTCCACCTCAATTGAAACAGAGGTTGTATTTAGCAGCACATCTAAGGAAGTGTGGGAATATCTATTACAAACAATGAACATCAAGACGCAAAATAACCTCACGTTGACTAACATGTTATTTGTAAAATGTCAATGGATGAAGTATATTCTGTAATTGTACAGGTTGATTATATGCCAAATAGGGGAATTGCAACTTTCATTAATTTAGATAAATTTGATAGATAGAGGAACTAAACGATCTTCCTTTTAATACTATTTTTATTAAACGATAATATTGTATAAAACGAACGAAAGCAAGTTCGATACCAAATCATTCACGATAGAAATAGTATCAAATGGAAGGAAGTTTAGTATTCTGTTTATTACTAGCCCTAAAATTCCATCAAACCTGCCATTGTGACGGCACGCTTACAATGTGATGTCACAACAACTCACTTATTGTTATATTACACTAGATGAATATTGCCATATATACTCTTAATACTTACACCTTGAGTAATAATTTATTCATATCATAATCTTCCAATACGACCAATTCTTTAACTAATGCTTGAAGGCATAATCTTGTGACGATAATTTGAACAGGCTATTCACCTCAACTTAACAAATAGAATTTGTTAATGAGTTTTATTTATAATTTACAAAAAGTACACTCTCTTGCCATGAATACCAAGAAAAATTCGAGCAACGTCAGATTTTCACTCTAAGGAGGTAACAGTTGCTTTGTTGATATGTTTCACCAATTGCATTTCTTTCTTTATTATCTTCTGTGGTACTTTCAAAGCGCTTCCTCTTTCAGGATAGGCATCCTGGATTTGATTGGCACATTCATAAAACAGTTAAATAAAGCGAGCGTGAGCTGAGGATTGGAATAAGAGCATGCTAAGAAACGATTTATTTGTTTTGTATTGACAGGAATTAAATTTGTTTCAGATTGGATGAGAAATTTAAAGCTTAGAATGTAAATCGCTTGATTGCTTTTACAGTTTGTGTTATGGAGTGAAATCTGCAATGATTTTGAAAATGAAGAACATTCCAAACCAAAAATAATGTTCTTTTTTCTCGTTATTATACATGTATTCATTGATAAATATTTTCAGAATCTATACTTTGTAACGCTAGTTAGCAAACGGAAGGTATATTTGTTTATATTTAAAAATAATCAATATTTTGTTACCTGCCCTTGAGGAACAATGACATACATGTAAATGTGTTTAAGCAGCTTATTGACATAGAAGATAACGTTATGATTAAACTTTAAACGATTGCAATTGATCAATAATTTTTACAAACGTGGTTGAATATGTGTGAAATATAAAGTTTACATATTTTTCTTTCACTACCTACATGTACAACATGTAAGTCCGGTTTTCACATTAACCATATTGTACATCGTACATGTACATGAAATGTTTTTACAAAAACAGATTACAAACGATCACAAAATTAAGTGATTTATCACACAACATACAGGCACACAGTTACACTTATTGTAAAGATATATGTATAAATCCTCAGAAATTTATGAATAACCATTATGGGCCGGGTGTGGGCAATCATGGACCTCTTACAATCTTGAGCACAACTGAAAATTAGCATGTCCTATAGATCAGAATAAATTAGACATTACCTGTCTATGAGCACCATTTATCATGTTTAGTTTCACTTTTTATCTACCCAAGGACATTGGTCTTACCATTCTGTGAATACTGTGTTGCAACAAATACATACACATGTACATCTTAGCTAGGCATTATGCAGGTTTTTTATGAATAACGCTGTAGAATCAATAATTATCATGTGTTTTGCATTCGTATATATCTTAAAATTCATTAGGCAAGAATAGAACACAAACCAAATCTCTTATAATAAGAAGCAAAAGGGAGTTGGTATGAAAATCAAGAGAAGGTTATATGCTTCATGTATGGGTTAAACAGGTGTGTGAGTGCTCTTAGTGAATTGCAAATGGTAAAATTTCTTAGAATTTTTACATCTACTAATAATAATGTACAATATGTTATTTGAGTCACGTGTGTTTAAAACATTAACAAAAGTGTTGTTTTATCCACAAGTTATCTCAGTTTAGTGTACAGAAAGAAGTTATAACCAAATCAATGTCTTTAAAAACTAGACAATGTTAATCGTCTCACCAGGGCTGAACACCCAACAAAATGCGTCTTCACGCTTTTGTATTCATTCATAACTTTAAATATGCAGTCACCCTATCTATGACTGATACCATCACATGATTTTAACAAATCTAATATTATGTTTTGCTTGATTGTTTTATGACTGTTTCTGTCTATACAAAAATAAAATCTCAACCACGAAGTAGAATCATTCAATTTCTTGACACAATAGTATTGCACTCTGTATGCAAAACTGCAGAACATGAAACATCAAACAGAGCGACTTTAAGAGATAGCTCTTAGGTTGCCTTAATCCAGAGGAAATCAAGCAAGTGATGAGGGGAAATATTAATAGAGATAACTGATTGAACGTTGCCCATCTTGTGATTTATAAGGTCGAAAATTAGCTTCAGTTGACTTGTTCTGTCATGCCTCGGTAAACTGATATACACGTCTGAAGTTGGATAACGCAATCACTGCAAACTAAGACTTATCTCAGTTGTGTATCAATGTTTAAAGCCAGAACTCTTAATCGAAAAGCAATATATTTTATTTCGTCTACAGCAGATCTATTTTGTATGAAATCTGAAGGATATTACAAACCATGCACAACATATACATTTTATGATGTTTCAGTTCAATACAAAATCGACCATCAAGGTTATGATGTTGTGTTTATGTTTTCGATTGTTCCTTACCTTTACACCTATTTGAATTTTAACAAAAAGATGTGAGATTGAATGATGTTCATTGTTAATTTTTAACTTTACAATGTACAACGTTCATTGTGGTTAGATTCAGCCTTTTAGACTTGACCAAGAGAATAAACAAACTGTCCAAAAGTACATCAGGGGAAATACACATTCCAGGGGCAGACGAGACACATTTCCTTATATAGTTAGTGTTTCTATTCTGAGGGACAGGGTCAAGGAGTCATATATAACCTCAAATATATTTCAAATAATTCCAAACTATAATGATCACTTATCCAGCTCTGTTTACTAAACTTCCTCATATTTGTATAAGAATGTGTGCAGATGTCAGGGTTCAAGTACCATCAAGCCTTGCCAAAATGACAATGCATGGATAAGGAGACGATAGATACACAGTGTAGTGGAGGGCGGAGATGGAGAGTGTTTGGAATGGAGATTAAGTGTTTATCAGAGTGTCAGACACGATGGTGCAGCATATCGGGAAATTGCTCTCAGCTCTCACATGTATACAGATGTGACTTGATTACTCCCGGGAGAATTCAGACAGATCCCGGGCCAGGGGGGCACACTTCCCTATCTTGTCTCTGGTGAGTCGGAGTTGCTGTTGATGAAAACCTCCCGTGGCTTGTTATTCATTCTCACACCTTGTATCTGCACAACATGTCTGGGTGCCCTGCTTAAGAATACTTCCCTAGCTGTTTTGTCTAATTCTAGTCTTGCATGCATGTGGCTAGCACTTTATATCAGACAAAGTTTTCTCCAGCTAATGATGCAGTTGACCCGATTTGATATGTGAATAATGGTGGTTTTTTTTATTGATGAGAGGTGTGAATTTGTGTCACTGATTAAAAAGATGGAAAAATAAATGACATTTTAAAAGTAAATGAATTTAAATACTAGTACTTCTTAAATGGCACACATCGATGTAAATATATACTAACAAGCAAAATCTTCGGGTTGAACTTGACAATTTTATTACATTTTCAAAAAAAATTATGAACAAGTTAGCAGGACACCAGTAAATTTAACCTTATGATAGCCAAAGCTTCCCAATGCCATATTGAGTTTGAAACATAAGATGCATTTGTATCTGATATCATTTAAGATATGCCTTTTGATCATATTGCAAATATATAGAAAATTGGTATGTTCACAATAAGCTTAGTCTAAAACAACTTTTAAGTAAGTCTTTATTTTTCAGGTTTAATATTCAAATATTTTTATAAAGACTATCGTAATATCGTTATACCAAACCCATGTCAGTAGAATATGTATGTCTGTACCTTGCTTTTCAGAAATTTTACATTGCTTATACAATATTAAGTGCAGAGAACCAATTACCATTTTATAATAAATAACTGTTAGTGGAATATGGAAATATTAATTTCAATCTTAATGCAATTTCAGGTGATCCACAAACAGATCTTGCTGGTGAAAGAAAAAATATCGTCATAAAACGTTTGTTGGATCACAAATTGATTTTAATGCCGTCAGTAAATGTATTGGTGAGATTTAAGATGAAGACAACTGTAATTTGCAAACAACGTTATGAACCCAACATGCATATTTCATGTTTTAATTGTTCTTAAAGTATGACAATATGAGGCATAAATATTGAAGCAATGCCTAAACTACGGATTTTAGGAACATTAACAAAATACAGATTGTTTGTGTGTCATCTGCAATGTGATTCATGGACTTCGAAAAAAGTTATAAGAACACAAATTGATCCGTTTGTCTTTGATCTGTAAGAAAACAGCTATTAGAGGATTTTTACATGTAACTCTTCGAAATCACAATTTGGAAAATATTCAATGTGTTTTGACCAACAAAGAAACGTGTTAAAAACATACCATTATGTGTTATCACTCTATTTACGAATTATTATTATATT
Source organism: Steromphala cineraria (assembly GCA_916613615.1). Taxonomy (NCBI): domain Eukaryota; kingdom Metazoa; phylum Mollusca; class Gastropoda; order Trochida; family Trochidae; genus Steromphala; species Steromphala cineraria. The sequence continues at coordinate 47,386,589 of OU744720.1, forward strand.
ATGTAATATAATACATTTGGCTCAGTCGATGTATTATATTTTTCTTCTTCTTTTTTGTATGTTTGAAAAAAGGAAATATTTTTTAAATATTCGGAAAAGAAGAGGAATTTTTAACAGTTTTAAAAACAACAAAAGTTCTCCTCTTCCAACAAGTTATTGAAACTCATTGATTTTTAACTGTACCCCATCCTCCTATAATATCCCTACATGACAAATAAAAAGGTTAAGATTGCTGTTATCGAAAAGGTCGACTGGAGACAATTAATTCTTAACACTTTGAAGTTTTAGGTTTAAAAGGGAAGTTACTAATAGCAAATAATCTGTAGAGGAATCAAGAGAAAAACATAACTGAAAACTGCTATATGATAAATATCAAACATCAAATGTATATAAGCTTATATAAGATACACAGATGTATGTTAGATAAAAACTCTTAAGTTGATGTATTCTTAACATGTTGTATTTAGAGATACCAGAAAATGTAGTTGATATTGAACAAGTTCCCACTAATGACACTATTCAAAGAATAATATGGTTATAACCCTTAATGACGCATTGTTCGTGTTGAAACACACCACTGACCGAGCCAGACACAAATGTTACACGTGAACTTAAGGTGAGTTCTCCAATTTGTTGAGCATGATGAACCAAACTGTATGTAACACAATATGACATTTCCAAGAATAGTTTGTACAGCGTATTACAAAACTACTTGTACTTTCAAAGTGTTGTGCGATTCCATTATAACATACTTATATTCGTTGAGGAATCATTCGTTATCTTAACTTGATAAAACAAATATGTAAGCCATCTAAAATCATTACTGAAATCACTGGCGAAAATATTTCAGCTTCTCTATTTTTTTAAAGGGTTTTCAAATCAGTTAATCAGTAAAATCATTGACACCCAAGAGTCATCGCAGTTTCCATTTTCCTTCAGCCCTGAAACAAAACCTGCTCTGCATTGAACAGTGAGCCTCCGACCTCTGACTGCTAATGTCTATGGTATCCAAGGATAAGACGTTTCAGGATCAACTATGTGGCCAAATGTGTAACCAAGTCAGACTCAGTCATTGTATATGTAGGTAGGTAAATACTCTGCACTAGATTGACTTGTGTTATAATTTAATGTCCTAAGCTAGAATGGGTAACTTTGGTTTGCAGAAGCCAAACCACGTTCACATCGAGTAAGAACTATAATAATTTCTTATTAATGCAATTGAGCACATACGATGGTCTACTCATTCACCAGATCTTCATCAGATAGAACATGTAGTTTTTCTTACAGAAGCATAATAAGTGCCTCAAGATGCCAAGCTGTAGTGCTTTAGGCTAAAATATCCGTTTTATTAACACTCTTTAATGTTTTTCTTTGATAATAGGATAGAAAGAGGCTTTTGTAGTTTTACAATTTATCACTACTGTAAATACCAGAACGTTTTAAGATGTTGAAAAGTGACAACTTGACTGTGACTGTTCGATGTAAGTGTTCAAAACTTCCAAAATATAAGACATTTGCAACAATGAGTCAAGAGTTACCACAAGTCATATTTGCCATGAGAACTGGCCTTCCAAAGAAAGCCACAAACAACAAGGCGCGAAAATTGCACAATGTTAGACAGTTTGAATCGTTTTGTTCCATAATACTTAATCAACTTTGTATACGTATTTTTATCAAGGGGAAAACGTAACCTGTCAAGTTTGAGTAAGGCTCAAATAATTCACATCTTAAGTTGTGCCTGATGTATTCGTGAAAAAAATGTCTGCAGAAGGATGGATGCCACTATATTAAACTGTAAGTTACAAACATTGCAGGAAACAGGAAATATATCCCTGGCTTGCCAGTTTCCTCAAATAATTACAGATTATCATTAATGAATTATATTTAATGAACAATTTGACTAAAGTTTAAATCAATTTAAACATCATCAAACGAACTTATTATGAATCCTTCTTTTTTCAGATATGTTTTAACTGGGTTTTTTATAATGACTGCTGGGACCTAAACAGGTCTGAAAGGATTAACGGAATTAATGATTGATTATACATCATATTAGAATCCTTGTTCAGATAAAATACATTTATTATTGTATGTTTTAATGTAGCTCTCTTATCTGCGCAACGTTCATTTTTCAAAATATACATTTATATTTTGTGAAAGTTATACATTTGTATATCATAAAGATTGCTAGACTAAAAAATATTTTTCGAACAATCCAAATTAATTGTTTATTTAATTCATATCTATTGTTCAGTTTTAAAAAGATAATTTGAACACTTAGGTAAACAATTCTTTCAAACGTTTTGCTTTCAATTTTTGATTTAAGACTTTGCCTTTTGTGATAAAACTTTACTTTCATGGGGTTATAATCCAGAGAGAAGATTGATCATTATCAAAAAAAGAGATAGACATGAAGTTCTCAAAGAAATGTGTAAAACAAAAGAATGTATCATTCATCATAATCAAAAGACATAAAAAGAATCCTTAACAACCAAACAAAATATACTTTGATTAAAACTTCCACTGTATCAGTTTCTTTATGGGTAAAAGATGTGTCATAAATCACATTTTTAAAAAACCAATTTGATTGTATTCTAATGAAAAAAAGATTGTTTTATGGATAGATTCAACTAAATAACACGGAAATGTCCAATTTATTGGTATCTTACTTGTGTTAAGACAGCTTATGGCAGATACATGTAAAACAACCTTTTTTAATATTTCTTGAACTGTTGCATGTATGTAATGACAGAGGAAAGTGCACATATTAAAAGAAGAAGTTGAAACCCCCGCATACAAATGATGATCTTTTAAGTTTTTACGACAAAAGCCTACTTTTAAAAATCTTACCTGGAGACAAAGTTTAAAATCATGAAAACGGATAGAATAACATATTGTTACGCTTAACCTGGCGAGAAAGGGCAAAGTATAAAACTCAACAATCCTGATATGACAGGAGATACGAAATCATTTGAAATAACACAGAATATGAAAATAGTGTTTGAGTTATCGTCTTGTGTCTCTACAACATTAGAGCTAAATGTCAACCATGAAGAAATTACATATACTGATCTAAATTTAGAGTCACTATCTAATATTTAATGTTTAATGGTGTACTTGGCTGGCAGTTAATCACTTGCTGATTAATAACGTGATTATTAAGTAATTTCACTGTAACAATAAAATGTTACAACATAATGGATTTCACATTTTCATTACGACATGTTCGGAGTTACTTAGGAAGATTTGACTCTAACAGAATTTCAGACTCTTGATTTCTACACGCTTACAAGAAAATATATCAAGATTAATAAATTAATAAGATTAATAAAGATAAATAAACACTTTTCAGAAGCATACCATTTGTTTCTGCTGTAATAACTCTAATCAATAGCTATCACAAATTGGTAAGCTAATCACCATCATTATTTCATGAATATGAAGTATGTGTTTTGCTATTTTTGATTACAGAACAAACTCAATGGGCCACGTGCTGTTAGCATATAATGAAATAAAGTGCAAACATATCACATACCTGAATATACGTTAAATGTGTGAAACAGTCTATGTGTTGGCGAGTGTAGCGCAGACAAGTTAACCACAATGCAAACATCTCATATAATACTCCTCTTTGTGAATACCTGTCATCATAATCATAACATACAGCACCAAGGAGATTTACAATAACACCCATCCAGTAGTTGGTACACAGAAGGAAGATTGATGATCCCGGGGACTGAGAGACCAGGAGCCGCTACCACCAAAAATTCTTTATCAATCACTCCTCAATCTATTAATTTAATGTGATATTCAATTCCCTTGACAAGAGGGTAAGTATAATTCAGGAAACATTCATTGTTTAATGCTACGTAATGAAATTATAGGTTTCGAATACTTCACGCACATTGACATATAGTGCATGAGTTGAATATGCATTTGTGCTTCTGCACATTTTCAATAATTCCCTACTTCATTTACAACAATGAAGTAGTTAGACGGGTGAAATGAAAAGATACCGGGTTCATTTCATTGATTGAACAGAGTATCTCACCCTCAATCATATACAAAACATTTTCGTGAAATTGTGTATTTAGGAACACAAACTCACTGGCGGCTTTAAAACAAAGGAAAGAACATTGTAAGACCATAACAATAATAGATTTGGAATTCATATTTCATTGCACACTAATTGTTTTTTATCCACTTGCAAGAGCATCAAGATCACTGCCTTGTTAAAAATAATTCTACGAGTATAAAAACACACAAGAAAAGAATGTAATTTCAGATGCATAAACCGTGCGTGAATGAGGTATTTGATAATGGCCAAATCGAGAAAGTTTGTTGCTGCTGAGTTTATCTTAAAGGGGCAGTAGCACATTTTTAGGGGGAATATAAGGTGATGTCAGGAACATGAAAACTAATGGCTCCAATTGAAAGACAATGTATTTAAACAAAAAGGAGCAGTAATAATTCAAATATATAACGTAAAGTTTAGCCATGCGATTGATTTTTCCTACACAAAATGAATTAAAGGTGTTCACACAAAATGGCCGCCAATGGATTTTATGTGAATCTTCATACTTTGTGCTCTGACTATGGATCATTGGCTTGTATAATGAGATTTAATAATAATCCATTTAGCATTAACTAACAATTGTTAGTGAGAAATTTAAAATATACAATTTTCAAAAAACGTGCTTCTGCCTCTTTAAAAGAAGCTATCCAAAGAACTTCACAATTTGCATATATTACATTTCATAATATTACATTACATTACATAACATTAAATTGTATTGTTTTGTATTATCTTATGCAGAACAAATAGAGATCTTAAACTTGTAATGTAAAAGCCTTTGAGATGTGTTGATAGCATCTCAATAAGCTCTACTTAAGTTTGTACATTTACTGATTGCATATTAAATCCTCTCTAGCGAGAAGGACTAAAGGAAAACAACTGATACAAGTCTAATGAAATTCATAGTCATGAAGAAGCACATCTCCACCGATTTCAATTAAGTCAACAAACATATCAAGTAGCCACTGTGTATCCACCCTTGTGCTTCTGTACAGAGGTCATATGAAAGAGAAATACCACCAAAAGCTCTTTATATCTTCTTTCTCATCACATTCTCCCTGGCCTAATAGCAAAATGACTAATACCTTACACACTCTCGGTCTCACAATACTGTGCTTAAGGCTAAGGCGACACTGATACACCCATTTTACACTAGATGGGGTTACAAAGACAGGATGGGGGTCTACATTGTTTGCGATAAGCTAGCAATATGAATCCTTAGGCCAGGTGATATGGAATGTGTGTTGAACAGTTGAAGTAAAGCAGTGTAGTCGATTTTTTTACTTATATTATCTGCATAATTTAATTAGATTTATCAGAACATATTTTCGATTCAAAACTCCCATTGCATGACCAATTTCCGAAAACACTATATATTTACATATCTTAACCCAGAGGTTCATGATAGAAGTAGTAATTTCAGTTTTATGTCAATAATCAACACTTTCATTTAAACTGGAAATGTTTTAAAGAATAATTTCTCCTTGAATTACATTTCAGATTTAAATTCTAATATCACAAAGAATTTATCGTTCTTATTAATATCATTAATTCAGGTGCTAATCAAGTTTATCATCGTTTCCTCTCCAATCTCCCGCCACATTTCTTATGTCAACATAATTAATATAATTAAATATAAAATTGATTACAGTACGCTTCCAAACATTGGAGGGTAGGTATGATTTACTGAGGTACCTATAACATGTCCATGTACAATATCAGACGGCAACCATCCAAATAGATCGATAGGAAAGTAAAGGGCATAAAATCAAATACCTGTAATACAAATAAAATAAACATAAACTCTTTTAAAGATTATATTACTAGTTTGAAACAGATGAAGCATTGCATTTGTTCAGTGTTAATTTGTAAAACCTTCAATATGTTAAAAATCACTAATTTGATCGATCAACAATTTCATAAACAATCATTTAATAATGCAACATATGCCTCATGCAAATTGAACATAGAACGAAATGCAATGTTCTATTTCTATCTTTTTTTTTTGGTCAGAAAACCTCATATCATTGGTAAATTTTAGCAGTAAGATAACCCGGTCATCAACTAAGTCAACCTAATGAACATTTTCGAAGTACTTTTACCATAACCTCATCATAAAGTTTGCACTTAGCAATACAATTTCACAATACAATCAATAATACCACTTCACATTGCTGAACATGACTGACCGAGGCCTCCAATGTGAAACGGTAACAATCGGTTTTTAAATTTCTCAATTTCTTGACGACTTCGTGCCAGACACTCTGTAAGACAATATGACATTGTCGGAAATAGACTGAACAAGAATAGTCGAATGTGTTACAATACTAATTGTTAGTTCAAAGTGTTCCAGTTACATACGACTTTCTTTCTTGGAATTGTCATTTTACCCTGACCTTGAGGAATAATTCATAGGTTACAGCTGAAACGAAGCTGAGTCGAGTTAAACCTGGATGTTGAGGGTATACCTACAGCCATATGTTCCTTATGAATATCATTAATCACGAAGTGACACACACATATCTTTATTTCTATATTAATAGCGTTACTGTCTATTTCACCAATAATTAAGGATTTATTAAAGGAATCCTTATTGTTATTGGCGTGTTTATTATTATTAAGGATTCAGCCATAAAGGCTGAATCCTTATTGTTATTGGCGTGTTTTTTCTATTTATTATTATTATTCCACAAAACTTTGCACTAAAATACAGCCAATACTACTGAAACAAATACAACTAAACTTTACAGAATGGTAGACCTTACCCTTGAATCGCGAGGCGAAGCTTTTCAGCCTGATTGGTCAAAGCATTAAAGGTCCAGTTCGATTCCAAAAGTCCAAAATTTAACTTTGATTTTTTTTTCAAAATGCACTTAGGGACCTGAATTTTTTTTTAAATTGATGCGCAATAAAAAATAATGAAAAAAAGACAATCATGGCAAATTTGTAGGTCACGTGGTTTGGCCGCCATCTTGGTTTTATTTTCCGACCCCACCCGCCTTTGACAATCTTCTTCTCTGAAGATACTTACACTAGAGCGCTGAAATTCGTACTGATTGTAGCTGAAGTATTGTAGTGTAAAACACATGTTTTTAAGATCCTTACGTCAATAGTTTTGTTGATGTGACCTTTCAAAGTTTACCAAAATCTAAAAATCGCAAACTTTAAGGGCAGATAACTCAAAAACCAGACCATAGAATTTTATGATTTTTTCATGAGAGTTAGACATGACCAAGGTCTTTAAATTGAAAAATCGCTCGCTCGCTCGCGAACAGTCATTCCCGGCCGCCATTACGCATTTTCTTAACATGGGGTCAGCTCCGACAGTAAAACTGTAAATGATACTTTCCAATGCTGCTGTAGCTTATTGCTTCACAGGACTTTCATGAAACTTTCAGGATTGATTGCTAACATTATTATCTATATAATGTATACGTCATATATACGGCTGAATCTTGTTTTCGTCGCTTGCGACTATATTTATTTATATATTTAGGCATCCAGGCATGGCAATATATTTCAACATGTAAAGTGCTAACCAATTATATCAATCTGCCTATTTAAATTTCTCAATTACTGCTTAAAAATCAGTTGACATATGTGACTACATAACAACTTCTACATAGTTCATCAACAATGGAACGGAGGAATGAACCTGCTCCAAGGTTGTTCTATACATGTATAATGATGATTAGAAATGGTTGGATAAATTAAACAGTACAATTTGGCATCTTGTCTTTAAGTTGTGACGTGGCTTTACAAAACTCATTTCTAAATTTAGGAGGATATCATTATAGATTAGTCGTATGTGTGATCATGCTGTTTACAGATAACTTGCAGGTGTCAGTTGGTACTATGACTTATAACATGTACTTGAGTGAATTTTATCTTAACTAACAAATGTTGCAAACCAGACAAAAAAGGCGAAATTATAAACCACAAGAACACGTATGCCAATCATAGGGATAGACATTGTTTTCGAAACGTATGAAACGATCGATTATTTCATTTCTTATTGAGCAGTACATGTTTAAGCATTTAATCAGTAAGTCAACATCGAGTAGGAACAGGAAGAGGATGTTAAGCCGGTTCTATTTGTTTGATTATTTCCTGCACCAATGTTTCATGATATAACTGCCAAACTACCTGTTTTTGCTCTTAACATTCAGAAGAATTAATTTTGGAATTCGCAATGAGCAGTCATTTCCTGTTTAGTTCCCTAAAACCTTATTTCAAATGGAAGAACAAGTAACAGAAGGATACATTTTACCTGAAGTGGTTTTGACAGTCAGTTTAATCAATTTGTATATTACTTTTAAACGAATTGGACAAAGCGTGTGATCAATTATATATATTGAAAAGACCTACATCTACATCTACATCTTTGTCATAAACATGTAGTTCGTTAAAAAGTCAAACATTGCATAAGTCTACCATTACTATGTAACCTCCAGCAGCAATTAGTACCTTCACATCAATAAGCAATGAAACTGTGCGTACTATGATTACTTTCTAAGTTAAATCATTTTTCACAAATGTAATTTGATTATGATTTATTTAAACTGTTTAAAGTCAATTGAACTTGAAGGAAAACAAGTCTCATACCACATTTCTTCAATTCTTGCTTCAGTATGAAACTAAATAGTAATCTCTTCCAAATCTCATAATTCAATTGATACAGCCTTGAAGATGGTTCAACAATCCATTAACCACCCACCCATAGCTGCAAGCGTTACTTCAATATGACACATACTTGGACCAGGATCACAAGAAATCACACATGCAATTCAGTGTAAATAAATGTGACAAACTATTCCTAAATGAATTTTTAATATCGTTAATCTTAACATTGAGAGTGTTTGATAGGAAGTACCCAAAAATAAAAATTGTTTGGCAAAGGTGATGACATAAATATGTATCTTCCTGCACATATGAATGCATACATATTCGTCTCGCAACTATGGTGAGAAATAATTTTAGATATTTAAAAATTAAATCATGAGCTATTATACAAGTTATTGACTATGATAATACGCATATGCTAACATTTAGTCTCAGAATTATTATTTTCAATATTGACAATATATTTAAACAATTTATAAAAAAGGAGGGGAGAAGATGCTTACATTTCAGAGCCGAGCAATCTAGACTTTCTATACCTTTCCAGGCTGGGTTGGTCGTTGAGTATTTTCCCCTATAGTCTCGATGACAGATAAAATATGAACTGATAACTTAGGGATGATTATGCAGAAAATATTTCTTTTAAAAATGGTTTATAATGCTAAACACTGGGATTGAAATCACACAGGCCGCAACGTCCTAATATGCCTCTTGTTCAAAGGAATCATATTTCAAGCTTATAGTAAACAACGCAGACCCCTCCCGAACTCTGAAACTCCATATAGAGTATATTGAGATCATCTGAAGTCACCACAGCGCTGGACCAGGTATTAAGATATCTGATATATTGTCATTTGGCTAGACATGAGAGAGAAATAATATACAGAACAGTATACTTTTGTACTTTTGTATATCCCCTCTGTTCCAGCAACTCTTAATAACCTTAAGAACTGTAAAAGGAATAAGACCGGAGAGAGACGCATATAAGTACATTCACTCCACCAAAAAAAAGCTGAAAGTCATTATTATCTCGGTTCCGACTCCGAATAGCACAATATAACAAAATTTAAAATGATTTTGTTTTTTTTCAAATACAGGTTCTCCTCGTTTGTTTAGAATAACATATATGATATCCATTTTCAGTAAAAAAAGAAATTATACTTTTATTTTCTATCCCATAAACTCTAATATGAATGTGACATTTCATACTGTTTTTTTCTGTTCTAAGAACATTGCTTCTTCCCCAGTGTTCCATATCTTTGTGATCTGATGTAAATATCTTGTAGACTACGACCTTTTCTAGTCTGCCAGACAAAGGTCTATGAATAGATCAATATCTATGTATCAGTTAAGAAAATATATGAATAGACTACTGGTACTTTCGTTGAGTATTTTGGTTACTTTGTGATACTGGTCTTGTACTACCTGTTTCAGTTAAACGATTTACTTATATTACATGTTGGTGAAACATATAGTTGAAATATCCATGTTTGTAATGAATTTTCCATCCTTAAATAAATGACATTCTAAAGTTTATGATCACAGAGGAGATAAGATTTTCACAAATCATAACTGAAAACATCCTGAATTTAACTGTCAATGTAAATAGATTGTATGTGTGTTTATATATAAAATATAATACCCTCTCTGTATACGACTTAAAAAAAATCCTCTCTTCAAATTTTTATCATGTTGCAAAACTAGAAGATTGCAGGTAAATAATTCTTAACACATAAGTGTTACGGAAGGGATCATTTGACATTCTAATTAGAGCCACGAAAATAACTAACAAGTAATTGAAGTACATATTAACTAAGGTTATAATTTAAGTTAATTTTGCGAACTAACTCAAGAGATCTCCAATTATTTTATCCTGTAACTAAAACATTAAAAAATACCTTATTAAGACGTTAGCTATGTCTATGAGGACAATCACTATCTTTTTTGAGTGATGATGTACAATGCATCATTTGAATTTGATTTAAAGAAATCAAAGGTAATGTTCAACAAATTAATACATTCTCGGATTCTTTGATTGAAATTTCTACATAGAAGTTGAGAAGTGAGGTTTTATTTTGTTGACTTGTCTTTCTAATATTGTAGCAACAGTAGCATTATAATATATATGAAACAAACTGAAAACACTTCACTTTAATAACCTCTTTCATGTCAAAATGTCTTGAAGCACTATTCCTGCAACCAGAATGTCTCTCTCATCTCCAGGAATGCCAAAGGCGCTTACAATATCATGTCCAGTAATGTCGCTGTCCCTCATGTCAAAACAAAGCCGCTCTGTAATAACTGGTGTCTCTAGTATGATAGCCCTTCATGCATGTTTCAGATTCATGTCTTCATGTCAGTTCCAGTTCCATGCTTACTAACGTCCATGGTCGATGGTTACTTTGTTTTCAAAAGAGAAAATACTTGTATTGATTGCTCTAGCATACAGACGGTTGCAGATATCTTTACCGGTACCTACCGCGATCAAACTGCAATCTGATTGCAGTTGACCGCGATCAAACTGCAGTCGGACCGCGGTTGACCGCGATCAGATTGCAGTCAGACCGCGGTTGACCGCGATCAAACTGCAATCTGATTGCAGTTGACCGCGATCAGAATGCAGTCGGACCGCGGTTGACCGCGATCGGATTGCATTCTGATCGCGTTTGACCGTGGTCAATTCAGAATCATTGAAAGAAGGAAAATTTGATCTATAAAGCCCATCAGTTGATATAAAGAGGACAGTCAATTTGTACAGATATGTTTGTAGCCAGTTATAATTTGAAAACGCATAAACAATGTTATGGTTGATTTACATATGTATGGAAGAGGCATATGTTTTATGACCAAATAAAACATGTTAATTGTAAAAACTATACATGTAGTAGTTATATGCAACATCGGTATCACCGTTTCATTTGTTACGGCCAGAAGTGATTATCAGTAATCAATACAAATAATTTTCTTTTACTCAATTCGAATTGAATAAGACTAGGTTTTGTGTTGTGAGGCGTGATTTTAATAAACATTATAGTATTTAAAAAATTGCGTAAGGTTTGACAAATCGTATTCTGGAATTAACATATAAAGGATATTTTAAAGGGACAGTAGTACGTTTTTTGGAGGAATATAAGCTGATGTCAGGAAAATGAAAATAAATGGTTCCAATTGAAAGACAAATATTTTAACTGAATGAAGCAGTAATGAATTAAATATATTTTGTAAAGTTCAGCCATTGGATTCTTGTTTTCTTACACAAAATGAGTTAAAGTTGTTCATACAAAAATGACCGCCAATGGTCTTTATGTGAAACTTTATAATTTATTTTCTTACAATGGATGATTGTGTAATAAGATTTTTGACATTATCAACATAATACATTAATCATTAACATTTAATTATCAGTGACAAATTTATATTGTTTTTCTTCAAGAAAGAACGTGCTTCTGCCACTTTAATATAAAGAATAATTCGTCTACAATTTCATCTGTACACATTGGTTATTTGAGATGAGCAATATTTATTTCATTATATTTTCAGTTTCTACTGATAATAAGAACTGTTGAGTAGACAAAGTGTAGGTTTTTCTATACATATTTCATGTAATGATATGTAATAGATTTGCGTGAATAATATTACAGTGAACATTAAACAAAAGTATTATTACGCAATGAGCAAGATATTTAACTGGGTGATATGGTAATAATCATTTGGATTTTCAGAGACCCCATATTTAACTGTTTATAAGAAAGCCTATTGTTTTAACACTGATGAATAATCTATTCAATCTATAATCATACTTAAATGAAATTAATGACAATAACAGTATACGTTTAACCTGAAACGTGGGAATCTGAACAGGTTAAATTTTCAACTTTTTTTACAGATACTCATAACAAATACGTAAAATATCATAATCACACACGAAAAGCTTACAGCAATATTTAGTCATACTATACTGGTTTTCAGATAACAATGGACAATGAACTAATTTTTCAATTACATTCAGTTCACGTGTATACACCTTTGAGTTGGTATCCAATTCCCCCAAGTTATTACAAATATTTCGGTCGATTATATGTAGGTGCTGATCCTGGTACTAATCATTACAATATTACAATCGATACTTGGTTTGAACCAAGTCCAAAACGTATCTTCGACAAAAATTAAATTTAGAGCTGCAGACCTCTTCCTCATTTGGCATACCCAACAACATGACACTTTTCATATTGTATTCACTGATTTGATGTTTAAAACACATTATATTGTTCTTTTCATTTTTGATTTCATTGATTTGGTTTAAACATATTCATTTCATTAAAGATAAATGAATCGGTTTGGCCAACAAGTTATGCTAAGGCGGTTTCAAGATATATTTGCAAAAATAATAATGGGTGACGTTCACTAACAGAATAACAGAAAGTTTCATACGCTACATAAAATATATGGCAGAAAATTATACAGTATATTCATTGAGTTTGATATTTGTTTTTCATCCAGATTTGAGAAATATGAATTGAAGCGGCGTTGAAATAAATACTAAACTGTAGGAATGAGATACGCTAGCAATCCTTCTTGTCTCACACTATCATAACACATAATACATATACATAATACAATATGTGCACTGGAATATGTGTGTGTGTCGATCATTTTTATTGTCAAAATGGTGCCTCATTCAAAGGTGTCTAAACGGTTTGATGAATTAGTGACCCAGTAGTTATACCATATTCGAAATTAACCCGCTTGTTGGATGTTTATAACACACTGTGTTTCGCCATATCAGTCAGATCCCTTGAACTTGAACATTCGAGCGGCCATTTTAATGTGTGAACATTATGGAATACAATGTGGCCGCTCGAAGGGAAATCGGCTCACATGACGTAACCGAACATTGTGCATTCGTTTTAGAACTATTTCTATTGATACAAAGTATTATTACCCATACGGTTGGAAATAAGTGGTGACGTATTTTCAATATGAGCACTAGTGCACATATCAATTTTTCCTAGCAACGATTGTTGTAGCGCGAGTTCCCGTATTTTTTCGCCTGGGACGTCATAACACCATTGTTCGTGACGTCATCGTAGTCGGCCGTCGCAACGGAAGCGGCCCGTTTCTTGGATATTTTTAAGATGATAAAGTGGAATAGAATCGGTAATAAAGAAATTATTACCCTCGGAAGTGTGTCATATGAATTTTACGAAACTCGTGCAAATTTGTGTATAACCCTCGCTCTCGCTCGGGTAATACAAAAATTCACACTTGTTTCGTAAAAGTCATATGACACACTTCCTCGGGTAATACTCTCTATTTATTTAGCCATTGTTAACACGTATTTATCTTTTCGTAAGATCCCTTTATTTCAGTAAGAAAATCGTGCTTTAAATTGCCATGTGAGCATATTAATTACCGTAAATGAACTTTACATGTCAATCGTTAAGTTAAACATCCACTAACCTCGACTTTACCACTTTTCGATTTTTCAAAAAATAAAAAAGGAACTTGATTTTTGTTAATTTGCGAAATAAACACCTTTAATTGGCCTTTCATTAAGACAGCGTAATTATCGGCTGTGAAAAACCCACCTGGGTTAGGGGCAATAAAACTTGCGCGGTTGTGACACAATAAACATAGAAAGTAACGCATCATTAATTCAACTGATATACCGCCTAAATAATTGTTTAATTACCATTGATATCCCTTTTACACCAAATGCTTAGTAGTGTTACATCGTCAAATGATTTATCTAACTGAGTGGAATCATTTTCTGAAAATCGTTATTTATTGGGGTTTTTTCTGTGGTATTGTTACGATAGATGTATAGATAACGAGGCTGATTCTGTTAATGACGCCCGGTCACAAAAAGGGGGCGTGTGTAGTCATGCATTCACTGGTTTGTAGCCAGACAAGTCTAAGCTACCCATCAAAAGTGGCTTCCATTACAAAACTGAACAATTACAGCCTGATCCGTCGAATTTTAAAAACTGATTCTGTACCTATCCGTCGAATAACGCTTGGGTGATTTTGTGACGATCATTCGAAGTTTGACGAGCAAGAGACACTGGGATAATCTAAGTTAATAAATGAAGTAGGCTACAGTACCGATCCGTCGAATGGATTTTTCTATCCTAAAACTATAAATTCGACGAAACGGTATGCGACTAACTGAACATATTTGAGTAGCGACCTTTGACGCACTATACAATATTTAATCAGACTTTCATATATTTCAAAGACATAGAAAAAAATATGTTTGTGGTTATTAGAACTTTCAAAAGAGTTTCCTTTCATTTTCGAGATGAAGACTTAGTGTTTCCGGGAGATTGGGGTGTTGGCACAATAATATAACAATCTAAAAAACGACTGCAGGTGGTAATTATTCGTGCTGATAGATTGGTTGTGTAAACAAGTGAGACACAAATATTCTGTCTGTCTGTTTGTCTGACATCGTGTACATACAACAGGTGTACATGTGTATGTCTCGGTGATTAGCTAGCTCCCTCGGTGAATCAGGATTTACTTAGAAGAGACAGACCGACGAGTTTATTCATGTGTCACTCGTCTCGTAGTTACATAACATCGGGATTGGTTGGAATTCTAGTGAACATTTCGGGAAAACATAAGAAATGATTGAATGTAAATATATCATGAATTAACATTTGGCTGTATTAATTTCCTGTAAATGCTGCTATTGAACAATTGACACTGTTTCAATAACTGAATTTTAATATACCACTGTTTGTGTCGCTATGCTACATTACGGGTTCATGTTATTCAGAAACATCATTATTATCAAATTTAGGAATTATTAGATATCAGACTCTTGCTTTTTTATATCAAAAATCATTATTACATTATTTATATTTTTTTTCAGTGGATAGTTTGTAATTTAATGCAAAAAAATAGAATAATAGATAAGTCGTTAATGTCATATTCTTACTATCATATATGTCTAACGTATTATGATAATCTCTTTCAACATCATAGATGACATTCTTGATTTAGGTTTTATCAAATATGAGAAGTGTTCAGTAAAACCTTTTTGCCCAGTACCAGAAACTGTCGTCGTTTAGTGTTTGCACAATTAATCCTGACACTAACTCATCCTTTTTTTAAAGTATATCAATGAATGATCGCCTGAGGTCAAAAGACATTATTTTTTATTGAAGCAGTCTAAATATATGACACAACATACAAGACACAGTGATGACGCCATTGTCACTCAATACATACCGACAAACTGGTCACCGGCGGTAACATAAAATGATCATAAGATATACCACTTTCATCAGTGATTAGGAATGTGTATCCCTCATCAGTTCTTATCGTTAAGGAGGACTAAAATGGTCTATAGCCACTTTGAGGATTCATGAAAAGGGGCTTGCAATTTGAATTATATTCAACTTTGAATTTTCGAAAGAACGACGGTAACCTGCCTAAATACAGCTTTTTAAATACCCTGCCTAATTAGCCGCGAACAGAATCTGTGGTCACTGAAGCGTGTCACGAGCGTATCTACCTTCTATGACGTAGGAGAAGG
This sequence comes from Steromphala cineraria, assembly GCA_916613615.1. Classification (NCBI taxonomy): domain Eukaryota; kingdom Metazoa; phylum Mollusca; class Gastropoda; order Trochida; family Trochidae; genus Steromphala; species Steromphala cineraria. Next base: position 47,402,827 of record OU744720.1, read on the forward strand.
GGAGTAGTTTCAACGTGTAATGACACCCTTTTCATCGTTCATTTTACATACAAATAGTTACAAAATACATTCAAGTTTTATTTATTCCGAAAGCATAGATATTCGACGGCTCAATAATAGTTTATTCAAGCTAATTTTTAATTGTATAAACATGTCGCATTGTATATTTCAAAACCCTATAAATGACGCAACAAAGCTTCATCTTGATAAAATTTCCTTGTTATAGAAGAAGAAGAAGAAGAAAAATATTTTATTTAAGTGTCACACGCTGAAATATACATTAAAATACCATTAGGTATAAATCACATTTTTAAAACAGCGTCCGGCCATGTGGCCTACGAGACACAATATAACTTTTAAAATCTTTGTAAAAACATACAAGTACATACATACACATACATACAATTCCCTTTCACACTCACGCGCACACACACAAGCGCACACCCATACAAACCCATTCAATCTTGATCCCCCCTCAATACACTCAGCTTATATTGGCACCGTTGTGGCTAGACTTGTCTGTTTAAAGTGATAATCTGATGGTCTGTTGTTTGCTGAATGTTACATAACATACACTGACTGTTTTTTCTGACGGTGACAAATAACAAATTGTTTATATTTTCAGTGACCAAACCGAATATTTTCTAAAAAAGAATACCTAAATAATGTTACATTTTTGTGAGTTTACTGCAAAATAAAGATTTATTCTAAAGAGCCATTAGACGGTGGATAATTGTACCATGGTGATATGAATGGAAAGGGAAAGTGTGGACGGTTAAATGTTATTTATTATGATATCTTATAAAATATAGACGCCACAGTGAATAATCTATAGTAAGTTATGATCAATATCCGTATTTTTACAACACATGTCAAGAATAGAATAATTAAACATACATTATTGTTACCAGTGATTGATATATTTATGATATATAAGGTTTCGATTCGTATTGAAAATGCACCAATGTTATATTTGGGATCATCACATTCCGCATAATGGTACAGTCACATCCATCAAAGCGTATCCGCAAATAAAATTGACTCACCGTTTTATTAAGTTCGAGTTTAGCGTATTTCTTAGATGTTAATGTACCTGCTTCTGCCATTTTTATAAATCAGAATTTAACACATAAATGGTTTAGGTTTTAAGGGGGTTTATCTCCGGACAGGCGACAGGCCTGGCCATGCTCTAATGAGTTTTCAAAGTGTTCGCCTGGTAATTTCGGTTGCGCTCTAAAACCGCTCATTCCCATAGATAACGGTACTGAAATAACGATCTATCATTCCTGGAAAAAATGCATTACATAACCTCTTTAGCAATATCAGACAATAAATACCAACAATCCGGTCACCGGCGTTGATATGGTATGAGTATGTGATATACCGCTTTGATCACTGAATAGGACTTTGATGTTTCCGACTTTGTATCTACAGATGTATGTGCGTTCAGATTGTACAGCCGAGCTGTAGGCAACACTGAATAATGGATGGTAAAACAGTGTTCTCCTCCCCCCTCCCCAATTAAATCAGTGCAGCAAAATGACACAACAACGGTAAAACATACTATGTTTCGATTCCTTTTTAATTTTCGTGAAACAATCGGGACTTTATTGCCCCTAACATAACCGGAAGTCTTTCTTGTGGTGATTTGTCTCCTAGAGCGAGACGGTAGGACAGCGAGATGTTTGGTAGTGAAGCGGGTCAAGGGTCAATTAACGAAGTAAGGTCGGCGGCCTTTGTAACAGGCATGTAGGCAAAGCAATACACAATATAGAGGAAAATAGGGGCAACCCCCCACCCTACAGTGAACGAGATAAAACTGCTGAGTTCTCAAAAATCAAGTTCAAATGTCCTTGAATGAAACGAACAGGGCCGATCAACAGAGAGAGAGAGAGAAAATAAGTCACGTGCTGGGTTACATAGTACATTTACAAATAGATAAAACAAATTAAAACAATATTAGCATCTTTAGCATTACATACATATATATTTTGTTAAAGAAAACCACATAAGAGCCAATCGTTGATATGAGGGTTATGAGAGACTACAACATATGAAATATAAATACAACAATATTGACTATGAAATATATTTAACCTTACATAAAACAGATTTTCCGTTTTCTGAAATAAGTCTGCAGGTTTTGGCAACAATACATAAAAACTCTGGACTGAACATTATAAAGCTATATTGAAAGGCACAAAATCTTGACAAATTTCCACATTAATAGATTAAATCTCTTGTCTATGGTATGTATACTGTGGACAATAGAACATGGTACTCAACTTTAACAGCGTTAAAACAAATATAAGACATATACTCTTTCAGCTAATGGTAAATTATTAAAACGTCTCGTTTTAACTCGCTTTGGGGCCACCCCTCATCAGAATTGCGCCATGTATGTATGTATGTATATGTTTATATAGTAGAGTATGTCTTTATATATTAAACAAATATAATAATCTTTTTTGATCATTTATTATTTACTTGTACATGTATATCACTGCCTCTTACATATTACCCTTCTTTGAGAGGCATGATATAAGTTGGAATGACAGTAATGCAGAGGAATATATGGATGACAACTTCTTTGTTCATTGCATGCGGCTTTTCAACACAGATTCTTGTAAACTTTGCATTCAATGAACAAGGAAGTTGTTATCCATATATTCCTCTGCATTATTCTCGATTAGTGGAGGTGACATTCACGCGGGGTCGACAAGATTTTTGCCGATTTTTAATCCGCGTACTTAAATGGTTGATCCCACTTAAATTGTTGATCCCACGTGTATGAACCTGAACCATTTTAAAGTACAAGACTTTTGACATACTGATAACTGGTAATTTGGCAGCAACACTGAATGACTCGATCAATAAACTACTTGTTAAACCTGTAAAAGATTAACGTTTTTGAAAAATCAATGCGGTATATGACACCATCGGTCAGAAGTCGCTGTTGTACATACAAATTAATTCGTAAACTTTTCTCTGACTGTTTCTATCGGGTGTTATCATAATTATAAACTTACCCGTGAAAACCTAAACACTGTAATATTTACATTCATGACAGAATTACAAAATCTACATAGAGGTTGTCTCTTCTCATTAAAGGTATGCGGCCCGGAAGGTGAAATTCTCAAAATTCTCAATTCGCATATAAATTAATGCACATATATCGGCAAAACTGATCACAGATAATCAATATTACATATGTGTTCTTGTTCTATTTCAGTTATACCTTGAAAATAGACCATTAGACTTGATTTGATGGAAACATTTTATATTACTACTGCTACTGGTTGTACCGTTTCAGTTATGCCTTACCATACTGGCATGTGAGATTGTCACGATGATTGATAAGCCATCTTTATTTCTTCCAAATGTATTAAAAAAAAGGTCGTGCACACAAAGAATTAAAATGTACAGTTTTGAAAAAATATTTGAAAATGACAGTCATATACCAATAATACCACTTTCTCCCATTGTGTCCTGTCTAAATTACCCAGTGTTGTCCAAAACCCGAGAATATCATGATCAGTAATTATTCCTTCTTCCTATTGTCTCCAAAATTCAACAAAATCAAATATGATATCAAGAATTCTTTAACAATTTACATCTGTCATTAAAACTTGTGTATAACGTTATGACGTGTATTGGCATGGAGATTTTCACGATTTCATTAAAATTTAAACACCCACAAACTACAGAGAAGTCAAAGGGCATTCATAACACCATAAAGTGACATATCTCTCCTGTATGAATGAGGAATATAAGTAATGATGAGTTAACGATGTTCATAACTTCACACATACGCTACAAAAAGTCGTAGCAAGGTACATTCAAATTACACTTTATGCAACAGGATATTATTTCATTTTTTAACCAGTGCAAAAAAATCGCTATACGTTTTACGACAGTGTAGAAGGTAGACATGAAGTATCTGAACAAAAGAATGGTATGCGTTGTTAAAGTTTGAATAACAAATAACAAATCAGGTAGTAAAATCAATTTGGACCGAATACGGCAGATTTGAGTTTCTCAATCTATTATGATTAAACTTATGCTGTAATGCCGACATGCAGACACTGTCTATAATCACTCTCAACCCCTGATCGGATCGACCGCAGTTTGACTGCAATCTGAGCACAGTTGATCGCGATCAGATTGCAGTCAGACCGCGGTTGACCGCGATCAAACTGCAATCTGATTGCAGTTGACCGCGATCAGATTGCAGTCAGACTGCGGTTGACCGCGATCAGATTGCAGTCAGACCGCGGTTGACCGCGATCAAACTGCAATCTGAATGCAGTTGATCGCGATCAGACTGCAATCAGACCGCGGTTTTCAGGTAACTAATTCTGCAAGGGTCTGTAGTCTCTGATGAAACCATGGGTATCACAAAACAAAAACCAAACACAGAATTGAAACAATCACTTCAAGAGGCATTGTAACCAAATTCCGGACCTACTTCATAGAAAGGCTTTAAAAATGCAAATATGAAGGTTTATGTGATGCCCTCCATAACCATTATATCTTGTTGATTAATTGCTTTTATTTGCAATCAACTTGAAACTTACTTTGTTGACTAATAGTGATTTATAACAGTTTAATGAAATGTTAAACATTTATGTGCTTTTATTTCAATGACCTTGAATTTGTATGATTACTGGCCATCTTCCGTCTCCTTCATGTAATTAGCCCTTTGGTCCTTCATATCTTGAATTGAATAAATGATGATGTTATCAAACCTATGTTGGTGTAAGTCAATGTCCTAAACGTCTTTGCATTGTATATATGTACATGTATACTCTGTGACATAGTCAAGCTTAACGAACTTAATCGATTACCATTCATTTGCTGTGTTAATGAGTTGGCATTTAAGTACAAAATATTTGCCTTAACAAAATAATTATTTGATTATCTTAACACATGGTCTTTAGTGCATTTGTTATTGTCTGCTGATATGATGATCATCATTTGAAGTAAACAAGCATCAAGTGTTCATGTTCGATTATATTTGTTTAGTAAGTGTAACTGCCTTTTGTCAATATCATAATTGTTTTTTAATTTCATAAAGTAAAATTCACTTCTAAATTATCTTTGGAATAATGAGGTTATTCTGACTGTGAAAATAGTGAGGCTGTACTTTAAATGTAATGAAGTCAGTTTATGTGTTTAAAGCGTAATTAGAAGTGTATTGTTAATATTCTTCTGATCCAGTTAGGTCAAGATATATATTCATGGAGAAGGGTGGGAAGCTCTTCTTGTTCAAATATAAATCGAGTAAGGTTATACATGTAAGTCACATATACCCACACTTCCCGCTGTGCATCACTTAATACACCTCATATTTGATTCGTGGATCCTCGGCTCCGCCTCTATTGAAACAGAGGTTGTATTTAGCGGTATATCTAAGGAAGTGTGGGTATATCTATAACAACTAATATGTTATTTGTAAAATATCCATGGATGAAGTATATTCTGTAATTGTACAAGTTGATTAAATGCCAAATAGGGGAAATGCAACTTTCATTTATTTAGATTAATTTGATAGATAGAGGAAACTTAATGTCCTTCCTTTTAATAGTATTTTATTAAACGATAATTTTGTATAAAACGAACGAAAGCAAGTTTGATACCAAATCATTCACGAGTTTAATAGAAATAGTATCAAATGGAAGGAAGTTTAGTATTCTGTTTATTACTAACCCTAAAATTCAAGCAAACCTGCCATTGTGACGGCACGTTTACATTGTGACGTCACAACAACTATATTGTTGATATTTTTCATATGTTGCCCTAGGACAAAATATCACTTTTTCATTTTGACGTCACGTTATAAACAATGCTTTGACGTCACGGTTCACCAATGACGTCACAATCTAAACGGACCTATGCTGGGAAGTAATATTTGAGTATTTTCTTTAATTTTGGGACTACGGTAATAAACAGAATGTTATATTCGTGCCCATGACATACTATGTGTACGACACTCGTGTCTAAATATCAGTATATCCCTCGCTCTCGTTCGGGAAATACTAATAATTAGCCACTCGTGTCGTAAACATAGTATGTCATGGACACTCATATACTATCCTCTATATATAGTTTAATATTGCCATATTAAAACTACATTGTGGTATCTTACACGGCGAGTAATAATTTCTTCACATCACAAACTTGCAATTCCACCATTTGTTTTCTTCCCAAACCAATGCTTACAGGCACACCCTTGTGATGATAATTAAAATTAACTCTTCACCTTAACTTAACAAATAGAATTTTAATTTTATAATGAGTTTTATTTATCATTTACAAAAAAAACACTCTCTTGCCATGAATACCAAGTAAAATCGAGCAACGTCAGATTTTCACTCAAAGGAGATAACAGTTGCTTTGTTGATCTGTTTCACCAATTGCATTTTTTCTTTATTATCTTCTGTGGTACTTTCAAAGCACTTCCTCTTTCAGGAGAAGCATCCTGGATTTGATTGGCACATTCATAAACAGTTAAATAAAGCGAGCATGAGCTGAGGATTGGAATAAGAGCATGCTAAGAAACGATTTATTTGATTTTTATTGACAGGAATAAAATTTGTTTCAGATTGGTTGAGAAATTTAAAGCTAAGAATGTAAATCGCTTGATTACTTTTACAGTTTGTGTTAGTGTCTGTTATGAAGTTATATCTGCAATGACTTTGAAAATGTAGAAAACTTCCATACCAAAAAGAATATTCGTCTTTCTCGTTACTATACATGTATATTCTTTTCATTAATAAGTATTTTCAGAATCTACACTTTGAAATGCTAGTCAGCAAATGAAGTTGGAAGCAAATGGAAGGCATATATGTTTATATAAAAAAAACTGTCAATATTTTATAAACTGTCCTTGAGGAACAAGTACATAAATGTGTTTAAGCAGATTGTTGACATAGAAGATAACATTGTGATTAAACTTTAAACGATTGCAATTGATAAATACTTACGTGGTTGAATATGTGTGAAAGTTTACATATTTTTCTTTCACTACCTACAACATGTAAGTCCGGTTTTCACATGGAACATATTGTACATCATACATGTACATGAATTGTTTTTACACAAACAGATTCCAAACGATCACAAAATGAAGTGATTTATCACACAACATGCAGGCACATTGTTACATTTACTGTAAAGATACATGTATACATCCTCAGAAATTTATGAATATTCGTTTTTGGCAGAGTGTGAGCAATCAGGGACCTCTTACAATTTTGAGCACAACTGAAAATTAGCGAGCCCTAAAGATCAGAAGAAATCAGACAGCACCATTTGTAATGTTTAGTTTCACTTTGTATCTTCCCAAGGACATTGGTCTTACAATACTGTGTTGTAACAAATACATACACATGCACATCTAAACTAGGCATTATGCAGGTTTATAATGAATAACGCTGATGAATCAATAATTATCATGTGTCTTGCCTTTGTATATGTCTTAAAATTTATTTATCAAGAATAGAACACATACCAAGTTTCTTATTATAAGAAGCGAAAGGAAGAAAGAAAATCAAGAAAAGGATATTTGCTTCAGGTATGAGTTGAACAGGTGTGTAAGTGCTCTCAGTGAATTGTTAATGGTGAACTTTCTTAGAATTGACTTTAGTCCTATGTTTCCTATCTGTCGGGTGTCTTAGTGCATGTATGCATTTGTCAGAGATATAGTACAACCGAGCATGTTGACAATCTTTTCAAGCAGACAAGCTGGATACTATGAACAGTGTAGGGGTAAAGGCAATGATTTGGATTTGGATTCATGAGTTTGTCAAACACGTTGGTGGAGCAAATCAGGGGAAATACATATTCCGGGGGCAGACAGGACCGATCCTTACATAGTTAGTGTTTCTATTCTGAGGAACAGGGCAAAGGAGTCATAAAACTATAATGATCACTTATCCAGCCTTGTTTTCTAAACTTCCTCATATTTGTATAAGAATGCGTGCAGATGTCAGGGGTCAAGTACCATCGAGCCATGCGAAAATGACAATGCATGGATAAGGAGACGATAGATACACAGCATAGTGGAGGGCGGAGATGGAGAGTGTTTTGAATGGAGATTGAGTGTTCATCAGAGTGTCAGACACGATGGTGCAGCATATCAGGAGATTGCTCTCATCTCTCACATGTATGCAGATGTGACTTGATTACTCCCGGGAGAATCCAGACAGATCCTGGACCAAGGGGGACACACTTACCTATCTTGTCTCTGGTGAGTCGTAGTTGCTGTTGATGTAAACCTCCCGTGGCTTGTTATTCATTCTCACACCTTGTATCTGCACAGCATGTCTGGGTGCCCTGCTAAAGAATACTTCCCTAGCTGTTTTGTCCAATTCTAGTCCTGCATGCATGTGGCTAGCACTCTATATCAGACAAACTTTTCTCCAGTAAATGATGCAGTTGACCCGATTTGATATGTGAATAATGGTGGTTTTTTTATTGATGAGAGGTGTGAATTTGTGTCACTATTTAAAAAGATTGAAAAATAAAATCACATTTTAAAGGTAAATGAATTAAAATACTAGTACTTCTTAAATGGCACACACAGCGATGTAAATATATAACAAGCAAAATCTTCTGGTTGAACTTGACAATTTTATTACATATTCAAAAACATTATGAACAAGTTAGCACAACACCAGTAAATTTAACCTTATGATAGCCAAAGCTTCCCAATGCCATATTGAGTTTGAAACACAAGATGCATTTGTATCTGATATCATTTAAGATAAGCCTTTTGATCATAAAGTATAGGGGAGCAAATTTATTGAAACTTGATATGTTTACAATGAGCTTTGTCTGAAACAACTTTTAAGTAAGTCTTTATTTTTTAGGTTCAATATTCAAATATTTTTCTAAATACTATCGTAATGTTCATGAATTATACCAAACCCATGTCAGTAAAATATGTATCTCTGTAGCTTGCTTTTCAGAAATTTTACAGTGTTTATACAATATTAAGTGCAGAGAGCCAATTACCATTTCAAAATAAATAACTGTTTGTGGAATATGGAAACGTTATTTTCAATCTTGATGAAATTTCAGATGATTGACAAACAGATCTTGCTTTCGAAAGATATAAAAACCGTCATGGAACTTTTTTTTAATCACAAATTTATATAATGCCATCAGAAAATGTATTGCTGAGATATAGACGACTGCAATTTGCAAACAACATTATGAACCCAACATGCATATTTCATGTTTTAATTATTCTTAAAGTATGACAATATGAGGCATAAATATTGAAGCAATGCCTAAACTACGGATTTTAAGAACATTAAAAATCAGATTGTTACTGTGTCATCTACAATGTGATTCATGGACTTCGAAAAAAGTCATTAGAACACAAATTGATCCGTTTGTCCTTGATCTGTTCGAAAACAGCTATTAGAGGATTTTTTCCATGTAACTCTTCGAAATCACAATTTGGAAAATATTCAATGTGTTTTGACCAACAAAGAAACGTGTTAAAAACATACCATTATGTGTTATTACGAAATATTATTATATTTTGTTATATAATACATTTGGCTCAGTTGATGTATTATATTTTTCTTCTTCTTTTTTGGATGTTTGAAAAAAGGAAGTATTTTTTAAATATTCGGTAAAGAAGAGGAATTTTTAACAGTTTTAAAAACAACGAAAGTTTTCCTCTTCCAACAAGTTATTGAAACTCATTGATTTTAACTGTAGCCCATCCTCCTATCATATCCCTACATGACTAAATATAAAGGTTAAGATTGTTGTTGTCGAAAAGGTCGACTGGAGACAATTAATTCTTAACACTTTGAAATTTTAGGTTTAAAAGGGAAGTTACTAATAGCAAATAATCTGTAGAGGAATCAAGAGAAAAACATAACTGAAAACTGCTATATGATAAATATCAAACATCAAATGTATATAAGCTTATATAAGATACACAGATTGTATGTTAGATAAAAACTCTTAAGTTGATGTATTCTGAACATGTTGTATTTAGAGATACCACAAAAAACATAGATGATATTTGAACAAGTTCCCACTAATGACACTATTCAAAGAATAATATGGTTATAACCCTTAATGACGCATTGTTCGTGTTGAAACACACCACTGACCGAGCCAGACACAAATGTTACACGTGAACTTAAGGTGAGTTCTCCAATTTGTTAAGCATGATGAACCAAACTGTATGTAACACAATATGACATTTCCAAGAATAGTTTGTACAGCGTATAACAAAACTACTTGTACTTTCAAAGTGTCGTGCAATTCCATTATAACATACTTATATTCGTTGAGGAATCATTCGTTATCTTAACTTGATAAAACAAATATGTAAGCCATCTAAAATCATTACTGAAATCACTGGCGAAAATATTTCAGCTTCTCTATTTATTTAAAGGGTTTTCAAACCAGTTAATCAGTAAAATCATTGACACCCAAGAGTCATCGCAGTTTTCATTTTCCGTCAGCCCTGAAACAAAACTTGCTCTGCATTGAACAGTGAGTCTCCGACCTCGTCACTCTGACTGCTAATGTCTATGGTATCCAAGGATAATACTTTTCAGGAACAACTATGTGGCCAAATGTGTAACCAAGTCAGACTCAGTCATTGTATATGTCGGTAGGTAAATACTCTGCACTAGATTGACTTCTGTTATAATTTAATGTCTTCAAGCTAGAATGGGTAACTTTGGTTTGCAGAAGACAAACCACGTTCACATCAAGTAAGAACTATAATAATTTCTTATTAATGCAATTGAGCACATACGATGGTCTACTCATTCACCAGATCTTCATCAGATAGAACATGTAGTTTTTCTTACAGAAGCATAATAAGTGCCTCAAGATGCCAAACTGTAGTGCTTAGGCTAAAATATCCGTTTTAGACGCATTATTAACACTCTTTAATGTTTTTCTTTGATAATAGGATAGAAAGAGGCGTTTGTAGTTTTACAATTTATCACTACTGTAAATACCAGAACGTTTTAAGATGTTGAAAAGTGACGTCTTTGGAAAGACAACTTGACTGTGACTGTTCGATGTAAGTGTTCAAAACTTCCAAAATATAAGACAATTGCGACAATGAGTCAAGAGTTACCACAAGTCATATTTACCATGAGAACTGGCCTTCCAAAGAAAGCCACAAACAACAAGGCGCGAAAATTGCACAACGTTAGACAGTTTGAATCGTTTTGTTCCATAATACTTAATCAACTTTGTATACGTATTTTTATCAAGGGGAAAACGTAACCTGTCAAATTTGAGTAAGGCTCAAATAATTCACATCTTAAGTTGTGCCCGATGTATTCGTGAAAAAAATGTCTGCAGAAGGATGGATGCCACTATATTAAACTGTAAGTTACAAACATTGCAGGAAACAGGAAATATATCCCTGGCTTGCCAGTTTACTCAAATAATTACAGATTATCATTAATTAATTATATTTAATGAACTTTCATGGGGTTATAATCCAGAGAGAAGATTGATCATTATCAAAAAAGAAATAAATCATAGACATGATGTTCCCAAAGAAATGTGTAAAACAAAAGATTGTATCATTCATCATAATCAAAAGACATAAAAAGAATCCTTAACAACCAAACAAAATATTAAAACTGATAAAAAACTTCCACTGTATCAGTTTCTTTATGGGTAAAAGATGTGTCATAAATCATATTTTTGAAAAACCGATTTGATTGTATTCTAATGAAAAAAAGATTGTCTTATGGATAGATTCAACTAAATAACCGGAAATTTCCAATCTGTTGGTATCTTCCTTGTGTTAAGACAGCTTATAGCAGATAAATGTAAAACAATCTTTTTAATTCTTCTTGAACTGTTGCATGTGATAGAGGAAAGTGCAAATATTAAAAGAAGTTGAAACCCCCGCCTACAAATGATGATCTTTTAAGTTTTTAGGACGAAAGCCTTTTACTTTTTAAGATCTTATCTGGAGACAAAGTTTGAAATGTGTATTCATGAAAATGGATAGAATAACAGATTGTTATGCTAAACCTGACGAGAAAGGGCAAACTCAACAATCCTGATATGACGGGAGATACGATATCATTTGAAATAACAGAGAATATGAAAGTAGTGTTTGAGTTATCGTCTTGTGTCTCTACAACATTAGAGAGAGCTAAATGTCCACCAAGAAGAAATTACATACACTGATCTAAATTTAGTCATTATCAAATATTAAATGTTTAATGTTGTACTTGGCTGGCATTAATCACTTGCTCATTAATAACGCGATTATTAAGTACTTTCAATGTAACTTTAAAATGTTATAACATATTGGATTTCAACATTTTCATTACAACATGTTCGGCATTTAGGAGTTACTTAGAAAGATTTGACTCTTACAGAATTTCAGACTATTGATTTCTACACACTTACAAGAAAATCTATCAAATAGTCTGTATTAGTCAATAAGCAAACCTTTTATTCTGATGTAATAACTCAAATCAGAGGATGTGACGGTTAATAATTGTCACGAATTTGTGAGCTCATCACTATCATTATTTCATAAAAATAAAGTATGTGCTATTTTTATTACAAGAACAAACTCAGTAGGCCAGGTTGTTTTAGCATATACTGAAAGAACGTGCAAATATATCACATACCTGAATATATGTTAAATATACAATACAGGTTGTGTGTTGGCGTTTGTAGCACAGACAATTCAACGTTCAACCACAATGCAAACATATAATACTGCTCTTTGTGAATACCTGTATCGTAATCAATTATAGACACAATAACACTCATCCAGTAGGTGTTACACAGAAGGAAGATTGATGATCCCGGAGACTGAGAGTGAAGGAGCTGCTACCTCAAAATATTTATATATCAATCCCAGCCCAATCTAAATGTATTAATTTAATGTGATGTTCAATACCCTTGACACGGGGGTAAGAATATTTCAGGAAACATTCATTTTTGATGCAACGAAAAGAAAAAGGTTTTGAATATTTCAATCACCTTGACATACAGTGCATGACTTGAATATGAACTTGTGCTTTATCCTATTTTCAATATTTACTTCCTTATATACAACGATGAAGTAGTTAAACGAGTGAAGGGATTTTATAATGTAATTTTGTCAGATAATTTCAATAATCAACTTATCAGTTGGTAATCTATAACGAACAATAAAATGTTCAATAACCTGTTAAGAAACAACAATGTTCCTGGAACAGAACATTCATTAGGTAATACACAGGAGGAACATTGATGATGCCTGGGATAGAAATATCAAGAGCTGATACTACAAAACATCTGCAATCAGTCACTCCTCAACCTCAATATTAAATAGAAACTCTGTGATATTAATCTTAGATATCAACATAAATGACATAGTTCATTATATGAAATAACAAATACAACATTTTTATAGAGTTATGAATTTTGTAATATATGAAACTTTGTAGGACATTGTAGGACAATAAGAATGATAGAATTAATTTTCATATGTTTTAATCACTAATTGTTCTTTGTGAACATGCATGAGCGTCCAGTTCCTTGCCTAAGTTAAAAAAAATTGGTAAGTACGAGTACAAACACAAAAAATAAAAATAAGGGTTTTTTTAACACACATAGACATATCATGGGAAACTGAAAAAGTTTGTCTGTGAATGCTGCGTATTATTGAAAAAGATATCCAAAGAACATTATTAATAACATATTATATTATATTTTCTTTACTAAATACCTATAAAATCGTCCCTAACGACTAAGGGAAAAGCGGACACAAGTCTAATAAAATTCATAGTCATGAAGAAGCACATCTCCACCGATTTCAATTAAGTCAACAAACATATCAAGTAGCCACTGTGTATCCACACTTGTGCTTCTGTACAGAGGTCATATGAAAGATAAATACCTCCTACAGCTCTTTATATCTTCTTTCTCATCACATTCTCCCTGGCCTGATGGCAAAATGACAAGTTCCTTACACACACTCTGGGTCTCACAATACTTTGCTAAAGGCTTAGGCGACACTGATACACCCATTTTACACTGGATGGGTTTACAAAGACAGGATGGGGTCTACATTGTTTGCGATAAGCTAGCAATAGGAATCCGTAGACCAGGTGATATGGAATGTGTGTTGAACAGTTGAAGAAAAGCAGTGTAGTCTATTTTATAACTTATATTATCTGCATTTTTAATTGGATTTATCAGAACATATTTTCGTTTTTAAACCTCCACTGGACGACGTATTTCCAAAAACACTATCTATTAACATATCTAAACCTACAGGTTCATGATAGACGTAGTAATCCCAGTTTTATGTCAATGATCCGTTAAAACTGGATATTATTCAAAGATAATTTATCCCTTGAATTACATTTCATACCAATATCAAATGTAACATTAGCGCATTTCCATTCTAATATTACAAAGAATTTATCATTATTAATATTATCATCATTTCCTCTCGAATCCGTTTTAACAAATACATGTATATCAATTCTTTATATCAATATTCCATAAACAAGAAAAAAATATAAACAAATACCTGTAATGCAGATGCAAATAAAGATAAATTTTTAAAGATTATATGAATTTATTGATCAAAACAGATGAAGCATTGCCTTTGTTCAGTGTTAATTTGTCAAACCTTCAATAGATTGAGAATCACTAATTTGATTGATCAACAATGTGTCATAAACAATCATTTAGTAATGCATCATATGCATCATGCAAATTGAACACAGAACGAAAAGAACAAAACAAATACTTTGTTATCCACATTTTTTTTTATCTGCAATGTTCTATTTCTATCTTTTTTTTTACAGAAAACCTCATATCATTGGTACATGTTAGCAGTAAGATAACCCGCTCATCAACTAAGTCAACCTCACAAACATTTTCAAGTTCCTTTACCATAATCTCATCACAAAGTTTTGCACTTAGCCTTACATAGTGAAAATTGAAATTTCATTAATTTCAAAATACAATCGACAATGCCGCTTCACATTGCTTAACATGGCCGACGCGGCCTCCACTGTTAAACGGTAACAATCGGTTCTAAATTTCTCAATTTCTTGACGAAGTCGTGCCAGACAGGCTGTAAGACAATATGACATTGTCAGAAATAGACTGATCAAGAATAGTAGAGTGTGTTACAATACTAATTGTTAGTTCAAAGTGTTCGAGTTACATACGACTTTCTTTCTTGGATTTGTCATTTTACCCTGACCTTGAGGAATAATTCATAGGTTACAGCTGAAACGAAGCTGAATAGAGTTAAACCTGAATGTTTTTGGTATTAATTGTAATATATGTTGAGGCTATATGGTCGATAAGTCTGTAGGTGCCTGTGACTTATCGGAATCTCTCACCTACAGCCTCAGTTTCTTATGAATATCGTAAATCCCAAAGTGACACACTCGTTTCTTTCTTTCTACATCAATAGCAATACTGTCTGTTTCACCCATAAGTATTTATATAATTCAGTCATCCAGGCATGGCAATTTCAACAAGTAAAGTTCTTACCAGTTATCACATTTTGCTTACTTAATTACTGCTTAAGATTCAGTTGACATATGTTACTATATGGCAACTTATGGGTAGTTCATCAACAATGGAACAGATGTATTAACCTGCTCCAAGGTGATTAGAAATGGTTGGATTCACAGTACAATTTGGCAGCTGGTCTTTAAGTTGTGACGTTGCTTTACAAAACTCATTTCTAAACTTAGTAGGATATCATTTACGATTCAGTCGCATGTGCCGACCATGCTGTCCACAGATAACTTACAGGTGTAAGTTGGTACTATAACTTATAACATGTACTTGACTAAATTTATCTTAACTACCAAATGTTGCAAACCAGACAAAATAAGGCGAAATTATAAACCACAAGAACACTTAAGCCAATCATATGGATAGACATTGTTTTCAAAACGTGTGAAATGATCGACTATTTCATTTTCTATTGAGCAGCACATGTTTAAGCATTTAATCGGTAAGTCAACATCGAGTAGGAACAGGAAGAGGATGTTAGGCCTGTTCTATTTGTTTGATTATTTCCTGCTTCAATGTTTCATGATATGGCTGCCAAACTACATGTTTTTGCTCTTAACACTCAGAGGAATCAATTTTGGAATACGCATTGAGCAGTCGTTTCCTGTTTAGTTCCCTAAAGCCTTATTTCAAATGGAAGAACGTGTAACAGAAGGATACATTGTACCTAAAGTGGTTTTGACAGTCAGTTAAATCAATTTGTATATTACTTCCAAAGCAATTTGACAAAGCGTGTGAACAATTATATATATTGAAAAGAGCTTAATCTTCTTCTTGAACTTTTTCATAAAATAATTAATTCGGTTTAAATTGTTCAATGATTTGATATATGTCAACCATTACTATGTAACCTCGATTGGTCATTAGTAGCTTCAGAGCAATTAGCGATGTGCATATTATGAATACTTTCTAAGTTAGATCATTTTTCGCAAGTGTAATATGATTCTGATTTATCTAAACTGTTTAACGTCAATTGAACTTGAAGGAAAACAAGTCTCATGCCACATTCCTTCGATTCACGCTTCAGTATAAATCTCAAAAGCAATCTCTTCCAAATCTCATAATTCAATTTATACAACCTTGAAGAAGGTTCAACAATCTATTAACCACCCACCCATAGCTGCAAACGTTACTTCGATATGACACATACCTGGACCAGGATCACAAGAAATCACACATGCAATTCATGATCAGTGGTAATAAAAGTGACAAACTATTCCTAAATTAAGTTTTGATACCGTAAATCCTGACATGGAGAGTGTTTGATAGGAAGTACCCAAAAATATAAATTATTTGGCAAAGGTGATGACATAAATATGTATCTTCCTGCACATATAAATTCATACATATTCGTCTCGCAACTTTGATGAGAAATAATTTAAAATATGAAAAAAATAAATCATGAACTATTTTACAAGTTATTATTGACTATGATAATACGCATATGCTAACATTTAGTCTCAGAATTATTATTTTCAATATTGACAATATATTTAAACAATTTATAAGAAAAAGGAGCTGAGAAGATGCTTAAATTTCAGAGCCGAGCAATCTAGATTTTCTATACCTTTCCAGGCTTGGTCGGTCGTTGAGTATTTTCCCCTATAGTCTCGATGACAGATAAAAAAATGAACTGATGACTTAGGGATGATTATGCAGAAAATATTTCTTTTAAAAATGGTTTCTAATGCTGAACACTGGGATAGAAATCACACAGGCCGCAACGTCCTAATATGCCTCTTGTTCAAAGGAATCATATTTCAAGCTTATAGTAAACAGCGCAGACCCCTCCCAAACTCTGAATCTCCATATAGAGTATATTGAGAGTATTTGAAGTCACAACAGCGCTGGACCAGGTATTAAGATATCTGATATATTGTCATTTGGCTAGACATGAGAGAGAAAAAATATACAGAACAGTATACTTTTGTACTTTTGTATATCTCCTCTGACCCAGAAACTCTTAATAACCTTAAGAACTGTAAAAGGAATAAGACCGGAGAGAGACACATATAAGTACATTCACTCCAGGAAATGTAATTCAATATGTATCTTACTCTGTGGAATTATACAAACAGTTTTAGAACGAATGAAGAGATTAGTGGGTTAATTCAATTTCAAAATAAACTCTTATATAGCAGCTTGTTTAACAGATGTGTAGTCAAGGGAATTGATTGTATATATGTTTTTAAAAAAACATTATTTATAGTTGGTATTTCTTTTTATATTACATATGTTCTGAAAAAAAACTGAAAGTCATTATTATCTCGGTTCCAACTCCGAATAACACAATATAACAAAATTTAAAATAATTTTGGTTTTTTTAAATACAGGTTCTCCTCGTTTGTTTAGAATAACAGATTTGATATACATTTTCAGTAATAAAAGAAATTATACTTTTATTTTCTATCTCATAAACTCTAATATGAATGTGTATTTCATACTGTCTTTTTCTGTTCTAAGAACCTTGCTTCTTCCACAGTTTTCCATATCTTTGTGATTTGATGTAAATATCTTGTAGACTACGACCATTTCTAGTCTGCCAGACAAAGGTCTATGAAAAGATCAATATCTATGTATCAGTTAAGAAAATATATGAATAGACTACTGGTACTTTCGTTGAGTATTTAGGTTACTTTGTGATACTGATCTTCTACTGCCTGTCTCACTTAAAATATTGCAAGTATACATTGTTTGTACATCACGTCAAATTTTGATTATGGGTTTTACTTATATTACATGTTGGTGAAACCAATAGTTGAAATATCCATGTTTGTAATGAATTTTTCATCCTTATGTATATGTCAAGTACCTTTTGATGACATTTTAAAGATTTTAGGAGAGGAGCATTGTCACAACTCAAAACTGAAAACATCCTAAATGTCACTGTCAATGTCATATAGATTTTACTTTTGTTTATATATGAAATATAATACTCTCTGTGTACGATTTAAAACAAATTCTCTCTTCAAACTGTTATGTTGTTCAACTAGAGAAGATTGAAGGTAAATAATTCTTAACACATAAGTGTTACGGAAGGGTTCATTTGACAATCTAATTAAAGCCACGAGAATAACTAACAAGTAATTCAAGAACATATTAACAAAGGTTATAATTTAAGTGAACTTTGCAAACTAACTCAAGAGATCACCATTTTTTAAATCCCGCAACTAAAACTTAAAAAGACCTTTATAATGAACATTAGCTATGTCAATGAGGACAATCACTATCTTTTTTGAGTGATGATGTACAAAGCATTATTTTACCCTCTTTCCGAACGTCAAGATTTGTCAATGCTCTTTGAATTGGATTGAAAGAAATCAAAGGTAATGTTCAACAAATTAATATATTCTCGGTTTCTTTAATTGAAATTCCTAATTAGAAGTTGAGTAAGGTTTTATTTTGTTGACTTGTCATTCTAATATTGTCAATATAATCAACTTCCAACGGTAGCATTATAATATTTATGAACAAACTGAAAACACTTCACTTCAATAACCTCCTTCATGTCAAACTGTCTTGAAGCATTATTCCTGCAACCAGAATGTCTCTCTCATCTCCAGGAATGCCAACAGCGCTACCAATATCATGTCCAGTAATTTTGCGGTCCCTCATGTCAAAACAAAGCCGCTCTGTAATATCTGGTGTCTCTGGTATGATAGCCCTTCATGCATGTTTCAGACTCATGTCTTCATGTCAGTTCCAGTTCCATGCTTATTAATTTCCATGGTCAAGGGTTACTCTGTTTTCAAAAGAGAAAATACTTGTGTTGATTGCTTTAGCATAGTCTCTGATGAAACCATGGGTATCACACAACAAAAACCATTCACAGAATTACAACAATCACTTCAAGAGACATTGGCCCGAAGGCTATTTGTAACCAAATCCCGGACCTACTTCATAGAAAGGCTTTAAAAATGCAAGTATGAAGGTTTATGTGATGTCCTCCCTAACCATTATATCTTGTTGAGTAATTGCTTTTATTTGCAATCAGCTTGCAACTTACTTTGCCGAGTATAAGTGATTTATAACAGTTTTATGAAATTTTAAATATTTATGTGCTCTTATTTCAATGACCTTGAACTTGTATGATTACTGGCCAATTTCCGTCTCCTTCATGTAATAAGCCCTTTGGTCCTACATATCTTGAATTGAATAAATGATGATGTTATCAAACCGATGTTGTTGTAAGTCAATTTCTTGAAAGTCTTTACATTGTAAAAGTTTCATGTATACTCTGTGACATCTCTCTTATAAATAAGTCAAGCTAAAAGAACTTAATCGATTACTATTCATTTGCTGTGTTAATGAGTTGGCATTTAGGTATAAAATAGTTGCCTGAACAAAATCATTATTTGATTATCTTAACACATGGTCTTTAGTGCATTTGTTATTGTCTGCTGAAAAATTCACGTTTTACATATCTTTGGAATAATGAGGTTATTCTGACTGTGAAAATAGTGAGGCTGTACTTTAAATGTAATGAAGTCAGTTTATGTGTTTAAAGCGTATTTGAAGTATATTGTTAATATTCTTCTGATCCAGTTAGGTCAAGACATATATTCATGGAGAAGGGTGGGAAGCTCTTTTTGTTCAAATATAAATCGAGTAGAGAATAAGTCTCATATTCCCACACTTCCCTCGGTCCATCACTCAATACACCTCATGTTGGTTTCGTGGATCCTCGGCTCTGCTACGCTACGCCTCAATTGACGTCACAACAACTCACTATATTTTTATATTACACTAGTTTAATATTGCCGTATTAATACTACACTGCGATATCTTACACCATCGAGTAATAATTTTTTCATATCATAATCTTACAATACGACCATTTGTTTTCTTTTAAAACAAATGCTTTCAGGGAAAATCGTGTGATAATAATTAAAATTAGCTCTTCACCTCAACTTAACAAATTCAATTCTAATCTGATAATGAGTTTTATTTATCATTTACAAACAACACTTTCTTGCCATGAACACCAAGAGAAATTCGAGCAACGTCAGATTTTCACTCTACAGGGATAACAGTTGCTTTGTTGATCTGTTTCACCAATTGCATTTCTTTCCTTATTATCTTCTGTAGTACTTTCAAAGCACTTCCTCTTTCAGGAGAAGCATCCTGGATTTGATTGGCACATTCATAAAACAGTTAAATAAAGCGAGCATGAGCTGAGGATTGGAATAAGAGCATGCTAAGAAACGATTTATTTGATTTTTATTGACAGAAATAAAACTTGTTTCAGATTGGATGAGAAATTTAAAGCTTAAATTGTAAATCGCTTGATTACTTTTACAGTTTGTGTTAGTGTGTGTTATGGAGTGAAATCTGCAATGATTTTGAAAATAAAGACAATAAGTCCAGATACATGTTAAGAGCAGTACCATATGAAGAGAAAAACAGAGAAAAATAAAAAACAAAAAAGAATAGTATTCTTTCTCATAGTTATATAATCATCTCATTAATAAATATTTTCGAAATCTGCACTTAAAGATGATAGTTAGCAAAAAGAGTTCGATGGAAGGTATATTTGTATATAAATCAAAATCTGTCAATAACACCTAATATATTCATTGAAGAAGATAACGTTTTGACTACACTTCACATGATTGCAATTGATCCAAACTGTTTACAGACGTGGTTGAATATGTGAGAATTACAATAGCTGAGACTGATCTATTTAAAGAAGGTGAAAACATGTAAAAGGTGTTTTTAGATTAATAAAAACTTTATTGATTAAGTGCAAAGTCAACAGGGAACAACATAAAGACAACTATATTCAGTTTGATAACCATAGAGATAAGATGGGAAAGTTTCTTAAAACAGAAACCTTAACAATTTAACATATATTTCTTAAACTACCTACAGCACGTGAGTCATGTTGTCAAATAAAACACATAGTTCATCATATATGAATTGTTTTTACACCCAAAAATTAAAATATCACAAAGTGAGATGTATCGAGTCGAGTTGATTTATCACACAACACCTGCGCAGGCATGAGTGTGTCAGCAAGATGAGCCCTCCTGAAGAGCTGCGAATGATTTAATGTTCCAAAAGTTACATTTACTAACATCAACTGTAAAGATCTTCAGAAAATTATGAATATATGTTATTGGCCGATTGTGAGCAATCATGGACCCCTTACAATCTTTATCACGACTGTGAGTGAGCAAGATCTAAAGATCAGTATATATCAGACATTACCTGTCTATGAGCACCATTTATTCAAGTTTGGTTTTACTTTGTAGCGACCCTAGAACATCGGTCAACTATTCCCTGTGTTGTGTTGTAACAAATACATATACGCTAGGTTTGTGATGTAGAAACATGAAGAACCGATAAAAGGTAATTACGTGTTGTGTTTTGTAAATATCTTAAACTTTTTTTCTGCAGGAAGAAAAAGAGTTTGATTTGAAAATCAAGAATTAGGATCTCCTAATCTGGAGCAGGTATGAGTTAAACAGGTGTGTCAACAGGGTAAGACCTCTCGATGAGCTGTTAATTGTTTTTTGTACTAAAGGTTCACTTAAAGTGATGTAGAATATGTCTTAGAGAATAGAGTCTTATCAACTGTGTTTTTCGAGATATTATCTCAGCTTAATGAAGAGAACAAAGTAATATCCAAAGCAATTTCTTTGATTGCTTGCTTGCTTGCTCCTACAAAAATATAAGAACAAGTTCATGTATCTAATTTGTTTTATTTGTACCTGCTTGGGACATTGCCATGTAAGTGATAAACATTTGTTGTAAATCTATCATCGACGATATAACAAGCAAAAGAAATTATCTACAGCACGAAATACATAGTTGGAATTGAAGGTATATGAATGCATAACCTCTTGCTGTTAAAATGTCTTAGAGCACTATTCCTGCAACCATAGTGTCTCTCTCATCTCCAGGAATGCCAACGGCGCCACCATTAGTTTTGCCGTCCCTCAATTCTATTCTGTCTCTTTCCGTAATATCAGACGTTGCTGGCATGATAACCCCTGATACATGGAAAAGAAATTTTATGCATTTTCTTTCTTGTTCCATGCTTATTGACTTCCATGTTTGATTTTTCTCAAACTTCGCGGAAATTCTCTATATATTACTCTTGATATTTTCAAAGGGAAGCCACGCCAATCACATGTGTTGTATCCAAATCAAATGACCAATGAATAGAGCTGTAGCAAAAAATACATTACGTCACCATGTGGGTCAATCTATAACGAGCTGTAATGTATAAGTCCTCACGTTACATCTAGCTACTAACCCACCTGGTCCGTGTCACGCATGCGCGGAAATCAGCCAATGAAAAAAGAATGGGCTGATCCCTCTCTGAAATAAACACATGATTTAAAGTTCACATAACCACAAACATATTTCACTATTTTCTTTGGAATATAGAAAGTCTGATTACAATATTGTATAGTGCGTTTAAGGTCGCTACTCAAATATGTTTAGTTTGGTAATGAAAGTCGTTTTTGAGAGTCACTTTTTATGGGCCGCTTAGACCTATCTGACAACAAACAAGTGAATGCATGACTGGTCACGCCCCCATTTTGTGAGGTCATAAACAGAATCAGCCTCGTTATCTATAC
Source organism: Steromphala cineraria (assembly GCA_916613615.1). Classification (NCBI taxonomy): domain Eukaryota; kingdom Metazoa; phylum Mollusca; class Gastropoda; order Trochida; family Trochidae; genus Steromphala; species Steromphala cineraria. The sequence continues at coordinate 47,425,977 of OU744720.1, forward strand.
ATCTATCGTAACAATACCACAGGGAAAAAACTAATAATTAACGATTTTCAGAAAATGTTTTCCACTCAGTTACATAAATCATTTGACGACGTAACATAACTAAGCATTTGGTGTAAAAAAAGATATTCACATCAATGGTAATTAAACAATTATTTCAGTTGAAATAATGATGCGTTACTCGGTATACTCTGTATATTACGTCACACCCGCGCGAGTTTTATGGCCCCTAACCCAGGTAGGTTTTTCACAGCTGATAATTACGCTGTCTAAATGAAAGGCTTATTAAAGTTGTTTATTGGACAAATTAAAAAAATTAAGTCCAGCTTTTATTTTTTGGAAAAATCGTTGAACAAATCGAGAAGTGGTAAGGTCGAGGCTAGTTGATGTTTAATATACTAAGCAAATAATGTCTATATATAAAGTACATCAACATTCCGTCAAAGGCTATAAAAAAACAAAAGCTTCATGTATGCTGTGAAACGTGTCTTATGATTCATCCACAACTTAACTGATTACCATTCATGCACTGTGTAACTTATATCGTTTTAAATAGACATATCCATGTAAAATATCGAATTGAATATTCAAACATATTTTATTTCGTGCATTAAGGTATTTTTGCCAAAACGTTTGGAGGCTGATTATATTGGTGATGCTATCCTAAACCATTACAAAATAATGTGTAAGTGTTGGAGTTGGAGTAGCTAATGTCATGATAAAATTATCGTTTGTCCATAGATTCTACATTTACTCCCCACAGAGGCAGATCAAATCATGAAATGTCGATCAAGCCTGTGTTCTTATAAGGCCAAATCCATGAGTTCCGGCAGTTTCCCCTAGCGGGAAACGTGACACTTATCTTTCATATATAAAGGAATTAATTTGAAAGTAAATACATAATGAAGCATGTTCTCCGCAAACAATTCATGAATGAATCCTCCAGCTTTAAAGACTATGCCTGTTGATATCAATGCTTTTTACCCACAGATGTAAATGTAATCACTGAGTAATGGACCCGATTCTTCTTGTTAAGAAGAAACATTCTGTTGATTGTAATATACAAACCTGTAGATAAGCAGCCATGGTTGACTAGGGTTGTTATGTTTTCTAGTGAACTGATGATATTTCCAGCTGTCCTTTTGATTTCAAGTGAATGTTTTTGTGCCAAAAGAACGCCTGAAATGGCACATGTCAAGTTCATGTTTGTTCAAAACATAAGATAATGAAAGTATGTTTTGCCTACATTTCAACGGAAAACATAACACAAGAAATTTGTTTGAGCAAATATCTTCCAAAATCAGGAATGAAAAGTTACAGAATGCAAAAAAAGTTTGAAATTTTTGGCATATGTGTTTTCATATGCATATCCTTATATAATTATTGTAGATAATGCTTTAGATTATGGTAGTTCTCCAATATAATAAATAAATGTTCATTTAGATATGTATGACTTGTCTACTTGAGTTATAGATACGTGGAAAATGTCACTTCACCTTCATTTTTTAGAGAAAGCCAACGTGATTTGGCATTATATTTTTGGAAGCATTTTATTATTTGTGTGTGTCTGTGTGTGCTGTTTCCTTTACTTTTATATTATGTGAAACCCAGGTTTTAAATAATTCAATGTTGTGTCAACTTATGACACTTTACATTTTCTGTGTCTGACCCTATGTTGATCGCAATTGGATGATTGTATACGTAGATAACAGTTTTTTCTTCTTCTAACAAATTGGGGTTTGGTCAATTTATTGTGATTGATGAAATTGACTTGCTATCAACATCTCGAAGAGTAAATTATGATTAATGATATTATACATTGTAGATTGTGAGCTAATTTACACTTGCCTTCTATCAATTAAGCAGGTGTGAATGCATAAAACTAACGGAACATGGTAATTATGGGAAGCTGTTTCATTCCAGTTGCAAAATTGCCCTGGGGAATTTGAACATCATGAAATGTTGCTTATTTACATAATTATGATCTTTAAATTTAAACTAAGTGGAAGTGATGACAGGTTCAAATAATGTAAGAAAATAGCCACTTAGTAATAGTTATGAATTTGTCATGCAAATATAAAATATGCTCTCTTTGAATGACGTAGTATTTCAAGAGGGTCTGTTCAGTGATTGAATTAGTTTTATATTGGAATAATAAATAATTTCATATGAAAACGGTTTACATGAAATGTCTATACATTTAAAATTTATTAATAACATAGGCATAAACAGATAGTCATAATCTACAGAGGAGAGCAATATGATGGGTTTGGTTTAAGGATAGAACAAAAGGAAATCAAGTTCTGCTGACTAGGGGATCTAGTGTATAATAAAAACTTACAATGGTACCGGTCAAAATCAAACAGCAATGTTTACAATTTTAGCCTTTAATCAATTGGTTGATTGATTTTGATAACTATTTAACAATAAGCAAACCTTTAATGCATGACACTGCATAGCAACTTTGTAGATTTTTTCTCTCTGATAAAATGATTTAGATAAATTTATATGATTAACCCAAAACCAACATACAAATCACAATTTCAAAGAAGAATTCCCTGAGAGAATGTTAGAAAATCTATAGTTTTTTATCTCTTTTCTGATAAAAGATGTGTACATATATATAGATTTGTTACAAGCATTGTATTCTTGTCGTGTTATATGTCAGTTAATCTGCACAAGTTCTTTTAAAACATTTAGTCTTTCAGAAGAAGCTTCCTGGATGTAAATGGCGCCTTTGGAAAACGTTAAAACAGACATGATCTGCAGTTTAAATTAAGAACATGCTCAGGAAACGTGTTAGAAGCTTTTCTCTGACAGGAAACTAGAGCTTGATTTAAAATCCTTTTTTCAGATTGGATCATAGTTTGAGGTGATGAGAACATTTCAAATAGAAAAAGTTAAAATAAATTGTACAAAATATTCAGAGAAAAAATTTATTCTTTGATTTTGATGCGAAGTAGATATTATGCAATGTAATGTTGTTTTTCTTAAAATAAAATCATACTTATAAATCATAGACAATTTTGAATCTCGATATAGATTTGTTCAGATTCAATTCCTTTGGCTCTAAAGATATGTTTGTCAGCTGCTGTAGAAGATAATGATATAGTTGATAATTTCGGAACACAATGCAAATATGGTGTAAGCATTGCAGTTGTAATCGTCCTGCTTATTGTCATGATAACATTCTTGTTTGTCCAAAGATCCTACGGTTGTCAGGATCTGAGGTGGTACTAAATTATCAGAGGCTTAATTTCAATGCTTTTAGGACAGGTAATCATTACAGAAGCATTTTTTTCGCAAACAATTAATTCAACCAGTTGACAAGGGTATGCGTGTTGAAGTCAATGCTTTTAACTCTCAGATGTAAATGTAATTACGAAGTAGTGGACCCGATGTTTGTTGTTAAGCAAATACAATATGTAGTTAGTTATATACAAAAATATAGATAAGCAGCTATGGTTAACTAGGGTTGTTATGTTCTGTATTGTACTGATGACATTCCCAGCTGTCATCATTATTTAAAAGTGAATAAGAACTCCTTAGATGACACATTTATGTCAATTTCAATATTATTTTAAAAAATGACCTTTAAGTATTAGGAATGCAAAGTTAGAAGAATGCAGAAAAAAAATAGTTTTTTCATATTTGTTTGCATGTTGTTTGATAATTCTATATTTCAAATTTTTCACTGATAATTGTACGTTAATGCTAAATTCATCATTTTGATGATGTCAAAAATCTCATAACACAAACAAGTAATACATAGTCAGAGGACAAAGTATAAAGATTCCCCTCAAATCCATGGGCGGCCATTTTGTGTGAACACCTTTAATTCATTTATTGTAAGAAAAATAAATCGCATGGCAAAACTTTACATTATATATTTTAATCTAATTATTACTGTTACATTCAGTTTTAATGCATTGTCTTTCAATTGGAACCATTAATTTTCATTTTCTTAACATCATCTCATATTCCCCCTACAAACGTGCTACTGGCCCTTTAAGGTTATTGATACTTGGGTGAAATAGTTAACATTATTTAAATAATGTACATTTGAATAATAATTAATTTACATATGTGAGAAGTGTCATGTGTCTACTGGAGTACATACGTACATGAAAAATGTGATTTCCCCTACAGGCAATCGTTTAAAGAAAGCCAAGATTAATTTGGCATTATGTTGTTGAAACTGAAATATATCTTTGTTTCTGCGCACTTTCAGTAACTTTTTACATCATCATATTGAAGTAACTAATTTTTTTATTTATATACCTAGATAATCATATTTTGTGAATTATTATCTCTAATACTACATCTACATAAAAGCTAGTTGATAAAACACATTTAAAGATATATGTCTTTCCTGTTGGCTGTACGCTGTGTACATGGTTGTATGAAGTGGTTTAACTTCATGTGGATAGCGATATGTTTGATTCAAATTAGAAAGTATTTAACATAATTGATTTCAGATTTCTGCCTTTTGACAGCCAATTGCTTTTCTTTAAACACTCACTCTTAGTTAGTAATTCTGTTTGGAACTCATGAGGAATTAAATCGTCGGAAATATCATACATTTTGATTTTTTATTAGTAATATTCACATGCTGATTGTAAATCAAATAACTATCGATCTTACAAATATCATTTGTAACCAATTTCCATAACTTTAAGTAACAACAAACAAATTAATACGTGATCGAGGTTTCTAGAAATATTTATTCATTTGATAATATTCAAAAGAGCGCCACATATGCTAGAATCAAGATATTAATTGTAAATAAGAACTAAAGTATGTAGCACATCCAACTATCAAAGCCTGATTAAATTTAACCGTTTGCTTGCTGATAAAGGGTGTTGGTACATTAAGGTCTGTTCAGAAAGTTATACAAGTAGTTTCTATGTTGATGATCAAGAATTTCAGAGTAGCAGTTAAAGTGATGTTTCATCTTCTATACAGATGTACTTAAATTCAATTCTATCGGTTTTACATGGTAGACAAGAGTTATGTTTTGGTCAGTTATATCTTTGCCCATGGATATAGCAACTCAGAGGGCTATTAGAATATCCGTCAGCTCTGCTTTAAACCTGCTATATTTGCCTTATGGCTTGAATATTTGGGAATGCATGTTAATTTCTTTAAGATTCGGTAGATTGTGTATTGTAGCAAATCCCTGTGATTTTCATGTGATATTGACGCTTTGTTTTATTGCTATTGGATTATTGTAGATTTGCATATTATTAGAACAATTGATTGTAATGAATTGTATGTGCTTGATAACATTTTGAACCGCTTTCAATATCTCAAAGAGTGAAAAATAATAACTGCAACTTAAAGGGGCAGTAGCACGTTTTTTGATAATTTTATATTTTAAAATTTTCAGTGGTAATTGTAAGTTAATGTAAAATGTATTATTTTGACAGTGTCAAAAATCTCATAACACAAGTCAATCATCCATAGTCGGAGGACAAAGTATGAAGATTCACATAAAATACATAGGCCGCCATTTTTGTGTGAACACCTTTAATTCATTTTCTGTAAGAAAAAGTAATCGCATGGCTAAACTTTACGTTAAATATTTGAATTATTACTGCTCCATTTAGTTTAAATACATTGTCTTTCAATTGGAACCATTAATTTTCATTTTCCTGACATCACCTTATATTCCCCCTAAAAACGTGCTACTGCCCCTTTAAATGAAGCTGTGGAAATCTTAATTGTAAGAACATGCTTTTCAACGATTAAGCAGGTGTTAATCCATATAACTAAAGGAACATGGTAATTATTGGAAGCTATTTCATTCCAATTTCAAAATTTCCCTAGGGAATCAAATAAAATGAAATGTTGCTTCTTTATCTATGATCTTTAAGTTTAAACGAAATGGAAGTGATGACAGGTATAATGGATGTTAGAAAATAGCCCTATACAATTTTCAGATATAAAAATAGTGTTATGAAAATTTGAAATATGTTCCTTTGAAGAAAATAGTATTTCAAGTGTGCCTTTGAGGCATTCGAGTAAGAACTAATTTTATATAAAAACGTATTATATATAATGGCGTTCCTCAATATAAATTTCTAAAATATGCATCAACATATAGTGATAATCTACAGAGGAGAGCAATAGGATGGGTCAGGTTTCCTGCTTAAGCCCTTTAAATTTTGAGGAAAGAACAAAAGGAAATTCATTTTTTTCTTACTTGGGCATCTAAACTATTCACGGATATACAAATAAAATGGTTTTTAGCATTTATTTTTATCACTCGGCAAAAAACTAAAATTCTTACAGATGTTGAATAACAAAGTTTTTCCCAACTAGGCAATATGAGAAATGCTAATATATTATTTATATTGCATTTTTACAGGTAATCATGCCCAAATTTGGAAACAGGTTATAGTTTAGGTCAATGTGAGCAATGCATGTGACAATGGGTCCTGAGACTTTTTTTCACTGGAATTTGAAGTTTCGCGTGCGTTGCAAATGAAACATTGCAATTGACAAGAAAAGTTATGAATGACCTCGCACGAATAGTACTTTGTAGCACACTTTTAGATGTAAACATTTAAGGAAACCACGTACATTTTTAAAATTATTTAATCAATTTTGATTTTACATAAGGTATGCATAGTAGAGGAAATAAGACAGATAAAAAGTGTACCTTAAACAAAGCGTACTACAGCTGCATTATAAACATACATTTCAACTTTGAAATAATTTGAAACGTAAAATGACCCTTTTTTTCTCCTCTAAACTCATGTTTTTCCATGGATTAAACATAAACTGTCTGACACAAAATTTGAAAAAAACATTGTTATTGAACATTTAGTATTCACATTTCTAGTTTGTTCAAAATAAAGAATTACTCGCAAAAAAATATAATTCTCTTTTTGTGACTACTATAAGGTATAATTGAAACTTTCAATGTAGCCGTGATCGCAATGAAACTGCACTGTTTAAAATTTGACACTTCAATCAAGAGGTTGATTGATTTGGATAACTATTCAACAAGAAGCGAACTTAATGCATTTCTTCATTGAGCGGTATTGAAATACCGCCCTTAACAGCAACTTTGTACATGTAGATTGCCTTCTCTTCGATAACATAATTTAACTATATTTACATCAATTATCAAAAGCCACCATACATATCATAATTGCCAAGAAGAATTCCCTGAGAGACTGTAAGAAAGTCTATAGTCTTCTTTTCTCTTTTCAATCTGATAAACGTTGTGTATATAGATTTGTTACCAGCATTATGTTCTTGACTTGTTATCTGTCAGTTAATCTGCACAGGCTCTTTCAAAACATTTACTCTTTCACAAAAAGCTCCTGGATGTGAGTGGCGCCTTCTAAAAACGTTAGAACAGACATGAGCTGCAGTTTGGATTAAGAACATGCAGAGGAAACGTGTTATTTACTTTTCTTTGAAAGGAAAATTGAGCTTGATTTAAAATCAAAATCTAATCTTTTAAATCTTTTTTTCATATTGGATCATAGTTCGAGATGATCAGCACTTTTCAAATGTGATGAATAGTTTTATATCGATTTATAAAAAATATTTAGAGGAAAATTTATTGCTTTTATTTTGATGCTCGTAACTGAAGTTTCGAAAAATTATTATTCTTAAAATATTTTTTGGAGATTTTTAAAAATTGTTATAATTTGCTAAAATCCCTAAGAATACACCATATTCACGCGGCGGCCATGTTGGATCGAAAGCGAGGCTAGGAACGCAAGCGCTTTGACGTCGCCCATAGTCCGCAATGGTGTGGAATATGAGTCTTCGCGGTCTTCCGCTTCTTACACAAGATTATGTCGACAAATGGTCGGAAACCGACAGTAATATACCCAAATGAAAGCGGGTGAAGGGTTATTCTTTGTATCTTGAGGGGTACATTCACGATGTTGAAGGAAAGATCGCTAAAAAATCCTTCAATGCCTTGATTTGGTTTTCGTGCACATGACCAACGTAACGTAATCAAATTTATTAATGCCCACAATACGATTTAGGGTTTAGAATTTGATTTTTATGAAAAGGAATCGTTTCAGGTCATGTGGTTTGGTATATGTTGATTTTAAATTATTTCAGCAATGTTTTAACTAATATTTTAAGTTTTAATTCGTGGTCATACAGTGGTCTACATACTCGTGTTCGTGTAGATCTAGTTCCTTTTAATATGCCCTATTTCTATGATATATATTTCACATGAAACGATTTCTTGTAAGGCAAATTTAAAATCTTTTCAGCTTTTACTTGGTCATTCAACATTTTAATTATTTTTTTTAGAAATTTTATAGCTAATGATAACTCGATCAAGCATGGATCAAAATTATTACTAGGCATAATCAGTCATTTTCAATAACCAACCAAAATAAACCAAACTTGGTATTAACAAAGTTTAAATAACATCATGCAATTTCAATTTTAAAAAAATAAAATTTTTAATTAAAAAGATTTTTGATTTCAAAGACACCCACCCTCTAAAAATATAGAATTAATTTATTTTTCAAAGATTTGTTTTTGGTTAGGGTCTTATAGAAATATATTTTACCTACGAGGGCAGTCATATCGAGGTTCATATTTTTCATATGTTGCCCTAGGGGAAAATATCATTTTTTCATTGTGACGTCACGTAATAAACAATGCTTTGACGTCACGCTTCATCTATGACGTCACAATCTCTACGGGCGGCGGCTAGTCCGACTATGCTGGGAAGTAATTTTTCTGGTCAAACGTATAGGGCAAACTGACCGAGGTTCGGACACAACCCGAAGTCGCCCGAGCTTCGGACACTTTTGATTAGAATGGCGCAGTTTTTCGTGCAATATCTACATATCATTTGTTTCAAAATGTTTCTTTGCAATCCGTCTCAATATATATTTCTCTTGATGAACATTTTATTATCGTACCTTTTTCCCCGACTTACTTTTTCGGACAGGGACAATAAACCGGTTCATGGATGAAATTGGCGAAATATTTGTTTTCATGTAGGGCAAACTGACCGAGGTTCGGACACCACCCGAAGTCGCCCGAACTTCGGACACTTTTGATTAGACGCTGACGCAGTTATAAGTGTAATATCTGCAACTCATTTGTTTCAAAATGTTTCTTTTCAATCTGTCTTTAAGAGTGTCTTGATAAATATTTCTTATTATAATATGAGAAACATTTTATTACCGGGCCTATTTCCCGACATGCTTTTTTGGACAGGGGCTTTTAACCGATTCATGGAGGAAAAATTGGCGAAATATTTGTTTACATGTAAATGTTTCCACAAAGCTAAGGAAATATAGGAAGCGCCAAATGATCATATGCTTGATTTGTTTTTAGAGAGAAACTACTATACAATAAAACTCCAATAAATAGTTGCAATTAAAAAGTGAATATAGAAGTGAGTATAAGGATTTTCGAAATGTATGAAAATGACCTTGGTTCGGACAGTTTTGACCATGGTTCGAACACTTATACATTTTCCTTATAGGGAATTGAAAAATAAATATATTCTACTACAATTCCTAAGGAAACAGAGAGAAACAATCAGCCAACCCATGTGACAGAATAATTTTCTCTTAAATCATTTCGTTTAGTCTGCACGATGTTTTTGCGTCAGAGTTTGCAAATGCCATTGTCATCATATTCAAGCGACGCATGCGGGAGTTTTCGGAATGTTACTATCGGAAAGAAAGTCGTGTGTAATTGAAATATTGATTCATATTCGCGAAATACTTTTATATCAATGTACATAGATGACTAAGTGCATGTTTGGTGATATAATTTATCATTTTGATGAATGTATCATATCTGTGTGTACACGAGCAAATAAAGTGTTACTGTCAAAAACTGTCCGAACCTCGGGCGAATTGCTTTACATAACTTAAGCCGTTATTTTCAAGTAATCTACTCAATTTTCCTAATTTTGATCATAAACAGGTAGGAAACATTATTGTTAACATTAAAGTTTCCTTGAAATAATTTTCTTCAGATAATATTTAACAAAACAATCGTTGAAAATATTTGGATCGGAACAGTGTTTACATAATTTTTCTAATTTTTCTATTGCCCATTCACTTATTTCACTGTCATTAATTTCATTTTTTCAAATTTTTGTCATTATTTCAAATTATTCAAAATTGGTAGAGAAATGAAATCACATGGCAACTGGTATCTTATTGGTAATGAAAAATATTTTGAAGCTAATTGACTTGCAAATTATAAATCTTGATATTCTATATTATCAAGTTATATCAACCCAAGGACTTTGCAATGGAAAATATTGCAAAATGACAAATAGATAAAAAAAAACACTCTTTCTATAATTTCAAATATTTTTGCCATCCACTTGATGCACGAAAATTGTGAACATCACATGCACGATCACCTGATCACAACGATCGTTTATTTAGTACCCTGAAATTCTCGCCTACATCCCGTCTGACCTCTATGATCCATTGCTTCCGAAGTGTCGAATCCGTAGGAAATTTGTGAAATGATAAGGAATTGTCATTGATGTAGCGAGAGTCATTGGCATAATGCGGCACACGTCAATGGTATGCCACCATACTGTGCGCTTTGTTTGCGTTCCTAGCCTCGCTTTCGTTTCAAAAATGGCGTCGCGTGAATAAGGTGTATTATATCGAGTTGAAAAATACTTTAAAAAGAAAGGTATGTTTTGTATCTAAGTGTCTTCTTTAAGGGTAAGTGGATTGTTTTTAGGGGTAAGTGGAATGTTTTTGTGGATGAGTTGACATTTATTAATGAGCAGAGTATATTTGCAATAAATCACGTGAACAGATGTTAGGATAGAACAGGATTTCTTGAAATGAAATCTTACATACATGTATTAATCATAAATAATAACAATAGTTATGAATTTCAAAAAAAGATTTGTTTAGATTAGTTTTCCTTTTGGTCTAAAGTTTATCTTTGAATTATTTTCTACCTCCAAATTTTCTTTCATTTCAATATCATATAATAACTTTTATGATATTTCTTACTTTAACACCTTGATTTCAAAATATACTATACAAAGTACTTTCTTACCGAATTTGCCTTCCTATATTTGGAAAAACTATTGGTTATCTTCTCGTATCAAACAAACTCATTAAAACAATGTTTCCGATGATAATAACTCTGTTATTATGCAACTGTTTCTCGTTCATATGAAATAAAGTAGACCTGAGCTAATATACTAAGCAACGTTTCATCTACTTGAAATAACCCCCAAATAGGCACATCAACATGATGAAAATAGGATGTATACCAAATTTGGTGAAGATTGGTCATACAGTTTCAGAGTTATGCTCCGGAAACGAATAGGAACACCAACGCAGACGCCGTCACGGACGCTGACGCCGACAGGCACATAGTTAAAACCAATATGTCTTGATAAGATAAGATAACGAGTCGATTGTCAACCAATCAAAAAACGAGTATTTTACTGTAAGGTAAGTGACCAATGAGAGATATTCAGAGTATTCAAGCCCGTGCTGTGACGTCATTGCCGTCTTGGGTATGTGTTTGGCGAAAGTTGTTTTTCGTAATTCTCAGTAGGCGATTCGTCTATCAAGGTATTTCTTCGGGAAAGTACATAATCAAAAGAATTGGTTGGTTTCCTATATGTTTGAAACCTAATAAAGAAACGGCGGTAAGCAGGTGTTAATGCGTAGTAAGATAGCAGCCAACGAGTTGTGTTGGGATTTTCCGAGATTTTGAGAACCCCGCGACGACTGACTCTCCTTTAGTCTTTTGCATATGGGAAGGATATATTTTATCTACAACGTATTTGTACTTGATTATTGATTATTCTCAATTCCCTGTGGTTTGTAGACATAACGTGAATATCGAGCCGAGTAGAACCATTGGAACTGATGAGGTGCTGACCTTGCTTTAAACTGTTTATTCTACGTACGATATACGATGTCACTTAAATCATAGCATATATTACAAACCATCAGCATACCCTCTACGTGTTTTTATTTTGATTGATAACTGTGAAAACTTGTTTACTTATAAAAAGGGGATGTTATTTGCAAGCCTCAAACGTAGTTATTTTTCTTTAATAAGCCAGATATCTGGCTCAGAAGCGCAAATATTACTATTTTCTGAGTGATGAAAAGACAAAATGCACTTTATGATGCCAATCTTAAGATTAGTTTTAAATAAGTAGGATAGCCCGTTGTTATGTTTAGAGGAGGGCAAAACTGCTTCGGTTGGACCCCAGGTCGAGACATACCCAGACTTATCAGACATAAAGCATTATTAAGATGTCAGGGCTCCAGATTTTCTAGTATCCAAAATCTAGTAATAATTTCTTTAACATGAAAATATGTCAAGGTCACACGGTTAAAGAACACTTTTCATTGAGTTTAACATTCATGTAATAGTTACAAGTAATCATAGTTAAATAAAGCATTTTCGCTAAAACATGCTTAAGTCGTGACCTTGCTCTGACCTTTACCTTGCTCTGACCTTGATGGATTGTAGCGGAAACCCTTTCAAAAGTTTTTACTTCTCCAAGTTACCAAGTAAGAGCTTCACAGCACACAAAAATACGTTTCAAGTTATTGTTACTGACCTTGAAAGTGAACATTTCAATATAGTTCCCCTGAGGAATTGGCTGTAATTTATGAATAAGAGTTCTGGTTAAGCTTAGTGGAACAAAGTAATAGCCAGAAGTACAAGTGCGGCGGTGGCTGTGGAAACTGAACACAAACTGATAGGTCGGGGCTGCTAATTACAAAGTTCATAAACAATTGCCTTTATCGAAATCACAGAAATTACATCAAGATAAAGCCGACGGATCACATTACAGATGGCACATTGAACTTGACAATAATCAATATGCTAACAAATAGTCTAAGGGCCAAAGCACAAAACTGGTCGGGTACCCCTCCCCACCGTAGAACAAAGCCAAACCACTTTTTTCTTGAAGATATATATATGTTGTGTTGGAAAAGGATGGTTGTCACATTTTCATTTGGTGGCAGGGGTATTTTTCAGCCTTGTTTCCATGGCAACCAAACATTTTCGGGTAAAAAATCAAAAATGCATATTATTGTGAATAACTTCACTATTTATTTACATAAATGAACATAACTGGTGTCATATTGTAGCTTATACATGCATCTTTCATACTATGAAAACATTCGATAAAAATATGATATCATTATTTTTTAAAATTAATGGGAAATTATTTTTTTTATGATTTTTTTACAAATTTGTCCAAACACTCGTCACTGAAGTGTCACAATGCCTTAAATTTGTTTATAATATACATGAAAATGTTCCTTAACTAATGTACATTTATTCTGATTCTTAATTACAATAAAAAATATCAATTTGTTGAATGTATGTGGTTTCCATGGCAACCAGGTCAAAATTCGCTAAATCGCCATTTCTTGACCATATTTCACAATATCTCAATTTTTTGTTGTCACAACTGAATAATATTGACATTACATTGAAAAACCTGTTAGGAATTCTTCATTCATCAATTTTTCAACTTAACACTTATTCTTGATAAAAATAAAAAATTATGAAAAATGTCAAATTTTAGTAAGTTTGACCCAAAAACTCAGTTATGGTAAAAGTTGTGATTTAAAATACATTTATTAATGAAGATATTTAATATTCGAATTTACTTTCATGACGATTGGTTATTTGATTTGCTTAACTTGCCAATTTCTGTTTGTCTGATCTAGCCACTTTCTGATTGGCCTATATGTTCACTTTTTTATGTCTGATCTGGTCATTATTTGGCAGGCTGATCTGGCCATGTTCTGTTTGACTGATCTAGGCACCTTCTGATTGGTTGAATAATCTTTCTGATTGGCTGATCTGGTCACTTTCTGATTGTCTGCTCACTTTCGGATTGGCTGATCTGCTCACTTTCGGATTGGCTGAGGCAAGCTTTGTCAAGCGATCAATATATACATATTTGGGTACTTAAATGAACAATAACAGCCCAAGGGAAGATTGAATGAAAATTAGGCACTACATGAAGTACTGGTTGAAACTTCAGATGGCAAGCAAAGGGATTCTTTAATAAGATTATATAGATAAACATTTCATTACATGATACAAATTAAAAAAAATTAATCAACAACTCAACATTCATCTATGCCAATGTATAACAGATTTTTCAATGGAAAGTACTTTTATTAATGTTGTTGTCTTTCTTCGGTCACAGGTTAATCAATTCTTAACAATTTGGACTTTAGACAATAAGGTACACCTTTGAATTGGCATTTTCACAAGTCATTAGGCTCTTAGACTTAAACTGCATTTGTGAAAGTTTTGCTTTAAGAAAGTAATTTTATAACGAGATGGACACTTCTTTCAAAATTACTACCCGAAAAGCTTTATTTCAATCTGTTAGTATGTGAATAAGTCTTTTCAATTTACTGTACCAAACATTAAATAAAGGATAAGTAGATAGATAGACAGACATCAAGATTGGATCACAGAAATCTGATGGTATGCAGGTATTGATATGATCAGATATGTAGTTAACACAGAAATGATGATTTCATCATATGTCATTAACGCAGAAATAATGATTTTGTTATTAATAACTACAAAATTGTACATTCATCTCATAAAGCAGTGAATGAAATATGATCAAAATGTTACTTAATCATAATTTATCAATGAAGTCACTGGTGGAAGGTTTCTAAAATCATAAAGTTTTAGAATATGGAAGAATTCAACATCAATTGCCTCAATGTTGAAAATCAGCATGAATGGTACACCTTGTGACTACCGATTTGTAAGTACCTTCATACACTGTTTTATGTTTAAGTTCACAATATCATAGGATATATATATGACAATCATAATTACATCTGACAGTTACTTCAACCTTAACTTAATGAAACAGTCGCACACCAGGGGTTTATGAATGTCAAAAGAAAATGAAGACATGCTAGCACTATGGAGTTCTATCGGTCAATAAACAGGAAGAAATTCACACAGTTTTAAAACTTTCTTGCAAAAATGTACAACAAAATCATAACCAACTATCAACATGACTGAATAAGTTAATCAAGCAGATGTCCATAAGCTTAGTTTATGAACATCCCATACACTATTCATGTGATCCTTCACATGCCTCAACAACAGTATGTACAAACACATCTGTACAACTATATAATAACACTTGTATTGTACAACTGTATATCACTTGCATGTGATACCCTTGTATCACCCAGAATTAGCAATCTACACACATTCCAACAGACAAGTCCATGAACCATTGAAATCTGCTCCTTTTTTGTGGTCTGCCAGCAGCCACAAATTACCTCCCCTTGTCCACTGGACCAGCCATGGAGGTGAGGGTCAAAGGTCAATGGTATTAAAGGTCACTTCAACACTTCAGAACTCACAACAGTATCTGTCAGTAATTGAGAGTCAACAAACCAAGTGCAGGCATTTATGCCTCAATATAGGGACTTTCAAAACAAGTGCAGAGTGTTCAGGTCCTGTGCTAGCTCATCTGTCAATAGATTTGCATGTAAACAGACAAATTCATTCATTTGTAATGTTTCAGATTGATTTGAGAAAGTTGTAGCCAAGTCACTTGAAACATCTTGAATATCAAAACATCTCACTCTTAGATAGTGAATAATAACTTATGCTGACCAAACGCCCATCATTATGCAAGTTGTATGATTACTGCCAGTATCAGCAAAGTCCTTGTTTGTCATGAAGGAACATCTATTTTCATAGTCTCAGAATAACTCCCACTCATATTTATCCTGCCTATATTTTTCTACTCACAGTACAATTGTTTCATTAACTTAGGATACCACACACTTATCAAAGTCACAGATATCTGTTCTCCATATATACAAACAAGAGAATATCCAAATGCTTGAAGTCAATGAATCCAATTGTCCAGACATCTTCAATTCAATTCCAACAACCCAGGCAAGCACTACAATATCACACACTAGTGTATATCAGTATGTTTCCATATTTGATAAGTTTCAATAGCAATCAGATTCTTTTTATAGTACAGTGTAGAGAGCTCCGGTAGTTGTACAAACAGAATCCGATTATCTGGCATTGAAGGGTTGAACAGAAGAGTTTTAGATACCCTCTGCTAGAGAACCTGCTTGAGGTTGAAGTTTTCACATTTTCCAAAGCTGTCCTTTGGTCTAAACTCTGTATGATATTTCATTGTTGAATTTTTGAACCCTTGATTACTCAATATTTGATAATTCATTTGGCAGCATTTCGTCTGTATAAAGTACCCTCTTAGTCTGTTATGCTTGTTGATGCATCTACATTTCATTTTCCATTTTCTGTTACCCTGATGAAGAATACACAAGATCACTGCAAGACTTGTTAGCAAAGTTCATCATCTTCAGTGACATTACTCTGGGACTATGAACCCATCATAAGTACCAGAGACAATAAAGTTCAGCTGAGTTAATGAAATACACCATAGATCTTTATAAAAGCTAACAGGTGCAGCCATAACTTGAATCCATCAGGCAGAAAACACCTCAAGGATGCCATATTACTCATATGAACTTATTATCTCAACAGTTAAATTCAACGGACGTCTGTTGAACACACTAAAATGCAATCAACCAACAAGGTATCTACATTAAATTGTTTGAAATAATGACTGTATTTTGAATATGATAATTATTTGGCATCATTTGATGAATTCTTGAGTTCATTATAGAATTTATATGTTACCATGGAAATTAACGGACATATTTTTGTAATATTTAAAACTTTCTGCTGTTTTTGTTTTTATTCTAAATGTGATTTGTTCTAGATTATACAAATGATCAAGGTGTATTTTGAATAACAACCTTTCTAAAACTGAGTTTTTGGGTCAAATTTACTAAAATTTGACATTTTTCATAATTTTTAATTTTTATCAAGAATAAGTGTTAAGTTGAAAAATTGATGAATGAAGAATTCCTAACAGGTTTTTCAATGTAATGTCAATATTATTCAGTTGTGACAACAAAAAATTGAGATATTGTGAAATATGGTCAAGAAATGGCGATTTAGCGAATTTTGACCTGGTTGCCATGGAAACCACATACATTCAACAAATTGATATTTTTTATTGTAATTAAGAATCAGAATAAATGTACATTAGTTAAGGAACATTTTCATGTATATTATAAACAAATTTAAGGCATTGTGACACTTCAGTGACGAGTGTTTGGACAAATTTGTAAAAAAATCATAAAAAAAATAATTTCCCATTAATTAAAAAAATAATGATATTATATTTTTATCAAATGTGTTCATAGTATGAAAGATGTATGTATAAGCTACAATATGACACCAGTTATGTTCATTTATGTAAATAAATAGTGAAGTTATTCACAATAATATGCATTTTTGATTTTTTACCCGAAAATGTTTGGTTACCATGGAAACAAGGCTGAAAAATACCCCTGCCACCAAATGAAAATGTGACAACCATCCTTTTCCAACATAACATATATATATCTTCAAGAAAAAAGTGGTTTTGCTTTGTTCTACGGTGGGGAGGGGTAACTCCTAAAATAAGCTCTTTTCTGAGAATGGCCGTTAGACTAAAAGGGTTTTAAAGGCATAGATTTAGTATTTAAATCTAGCATGGTCAGGTTATGGATCACATAAACCAGAATTATGCATGTTTAGTTCAACAGGTGACATGCTTACAGTTGTCGAGTCTTAATGCATTATATGATCTAATTTTGTTATGTTCGCAGTAAAGTCAAGATTAAAATCTGCGAATTTTCTCACTTTTTCATATATTTACCTGTATGATGAATAACTTGTTAATATTCAAACTATTACTGTGGTAATATCCACATCCTTATGTTCATATTTATCTGATCAACAATAAATACAACTAAGGATTATGGTAGAAATATAATTTGTAAGAAAATAGAATGTTACACTGTGCATTTTCATCTTCGCTAATTCAAATATCAATTTGTTCATGGGGATTATTCATCACCAATACAATATGTTGTGAAAAGACAAAGTATGTGATTGACTAAACTAAAACAAAAAAGGAAGGTATCCCTGATTGCTTCCTGGATCCCTTTTGTTTAATTTTCATCAACAGCACACCGAAATGAACTGAGACAAGATGAGGTATTGTGTCCCGCCTGCGACGGAGATCCTTGATGAATCTATCTGATTCCTCCGGGAGTAATCAAGTCACATCTGTATACATGTGGGAGCTGAGAGCAATCTCCTGATATGCTGCACCATCGTGTCCGCCGCTCTGATAAACACTCAATCTCCATTCCAAACAAGCTCTCTCCCAACCCAGGACTATGTCTCGCCTAGCCCCTGGATCTGTATAGAATGCTAGCCAAATGCATGTAAGTGTACACTTACACAAAACGACTAGAGTAGTATTCATTAGCAGGACATCCAGACATGCTGTGCAGATACAAAGTGCGGGAATGAATAACAAGCCACGGGAGGTTTCCATGAACGGCATATCCGACTCAACGGAGACAAAATAGTCGAGTGTGTCCCGCCTGGGCCAGGATCTGCCTGATGCCCCTACCCTTTCCCGGTAGTAATCAAGTCACATCTGTATACATGTGGGAGCTGAGAGAAATCTCCTGATATGCTGCATCATCGTGTCTGACACGCTGATACATACATCTTCTCTCCGAGCTTTTCATTATACTCTGTATGTATCAGTCTACACCTATACCCGCACATTGAAATGGCTTCTAACACCTCTATCATCTTAAATCTAGCAGCCTGACCAAAGCTTCCTAAAGTGTTAATTGTAGTTGGATATTCTAAAATTTTCAAATACGGGTAATGTCAATAGAAACTTTAGAAACATACAATTTCTGCTTGTCAACAGTTCGTTGATGCTCGTGTAAATTATGAGGTTTAATGTTAATAAATTGATTTATGATATCTTAAAAATTTAAAAAGCCCTGTCCTAAAAGCCTGATTGCATTACGATGAAAAGCTCTAGTCTCAATAATCAATACATCATTAAAATGTGAGTTAAATTTAAATCAATGCAGAGACAACAATATCCACATACCAGGTAACTGAGGCATGCGAACAGGTTGAGTGGAGCTTATTATCTTCCTTATCAATCACAAGATAAAATAATTTATCTCTATTGAAATTTCCTCTCATAACTTGCTTAATTTCATCTCTGATGTTATCGTATGCCACCCAACAAGATATGACATCTAGAAGCAATCGTTACTTGTGACACGGATATTATTTCATAAAAATTGGAAAGTTTACCGAAATCGGATTTTAATGACTTTGTACGAGAAATTTGGTAAAACTTTTTAAAACGGTCAACATCAAAATTTTATGACATGATCAGCCTCTATTGGGGGAAATAGTGGATGAGAGAGACGTTGTGATATTAAAACTGAAATTGTATCTGAGCACAACCGTTTCTTTCTTAACTCGGAGCTTTCACTCAAATTTCCAAGATCCGTGTTGAGAAAACATGTCTTTTGTTAACAAACTCTTTTAGGCAATATTGTTTGCTTTAACGAGGAAACACAAACATTTGTTTGATAATTTTGCACATATATTTATGATGTGATGCAAGTTCAAAACAAGTTTTTCAACGATTGCATACTATACTACTTAAGCAATTAGCTGATCTGGTACAACGTAACCGCCTGCTGCTTGGAATTATCAATTTTTTTTCATTTTGTGTTTTCCCCCAAAATTGGTTTCCCTTCATTGAGTATTTTTAATTAAAGATACCAACATTTAAAAGTTGTACCCATCTTATGTTCCTACCTGATATGCGTAAACACAACCAACCCAACGGAGGCTTGTTATTGATACACCTGAAGAGCTGATTATACATAAACAAGTTTGTTGCCTTTGTAAATATCTCACTATTTCTTTCCGTGAAAACATCAACGAATAGAATAATTCAATTGGGAAACGAGGAAGAGGTTGGTATTGAATTTAAGAAAGAAGAATATTTCCACCTGGAGAAGGTATGAATTTAACAGGTGTGTCAACAGGTAAGACCTTATGATGCTCTTCTAATGGTTTAATGAGCTAAAGGTTGTAACCTTTACTTGACTTGTTTTTTAAAAATGAATAAGTAAATAATACAATAGTAATATTCTGTCTTCTCGATTTCCATTAGATACAAATTGTATTTGTCTTGAATATCGAGTTGTGATAAATTGGCCTGTACAACCAAAAAGTCAGGTCGGCAACAGAATTAGCGCCTCATCAACAATATGAGTTCTTGGTAACATGTCATCAAGACGTTCAATGACGTCAGAACGTTGATTTTATCAGTGACTCGAAACAGATAACCCGCTCTCTCGTTATTTTAACCAGTGACTAAATATTCTATTCAAAGATAATGATATTTCATCACCAATTATTTAATAATTTGGTGTATTGTTTGAATCGCATATGGCAAAATATTGTTTACGAAAAAGAAAACTTTAACTTTAATCGTAAAGGATATTAAGAGGAAGTCATCCCACCTCCTGAAGAAAATGTATGTTTAATCAACAAAAGAATTATTATAAATGTCCCAGCTGTCAATCGAACAAAACATTGTGTAATTATTAATGGACAATCCTTTTTTCATTTATACACATCTAACCATTCTATTCGAACTAAATATCTTTATGATGTACGTATAATCACATGCGTCATAATCATCCATCAAACGGGAAAAAATACATTTTTATTTGCAAGCAAGTTGGAACGAAACTTTCGGGAAAATTTGGGATTAGATTTGTTTCATCAGTTGAGTTCTTAAGTTCTTCATTATCTTAATTCATGATCATGTCTGTAATATTCACCTCATTATAATTACACAAATTCACCCTTTGAGCTGAGTAATCAGCAACTTCTGGATTAGAATGTCTATCTGTTATTTGAAAGCTGATTTCACATTTGACATTAGCTTTATACATATTAGACTGAAATTTTATCAAGTAAAGCCTAATGAAGTTCAATATAGAAACATTTAAATGATAATGAACCTCATTTATTTAAGAACTGCGAAAAAGAATTGAGACGGTTTTATAAATTTTGATAATTTTGATAAACTCACTTGAGAAATTCACCATGAAATCAATTTATTTACTTTTAATTCCATCAGAAATGACATTTTTTAGTTGAAAGCTATATTTTATTTTATTGAAGCAAATTCTACAAAGCTGACAATTCAGGGAATCTTTATGGATCTATGTACTTGCCAACAGACAGATGCCTGCTTAATAACCTGACTGTATACTTCTGTGACCTTTTTCGCTTCCATGACATTACCAAAGGAGTGCTGATTCAATCAAGGACTCAATTTGGTGGTCTCGAGATCACATGAGTTGGAGTTGATTAAAATAGTAGACCGACTTATAACCTTGGTGAATTAAGATCAGAAAGCAGGAGCTATGTAATTGTCATTTCGACATATGTAAATATAAAGGTGACAGTAAAAGAAGAATATGTTGCCCGGATGAAAGATATTCTAGGTGGTTTGAAATAACAGAAGACATGTTTCAAGAGATATCAGGTTTACGCCCCTAGCAATCTATCAGGATATTTTGCAACAATGGACCAAAATAGCCAGCTGATATCCTAC
Source organism: Steromphala cineraria (assembly GCA_916613615.1). NCBI lineage: Eukaryota > Metazoa > Mollusca > Gastropoda > Trochida > Trochidae > Steromphala > Steromphala cineraria. The sequence continues at coordinate 47,447,569 of OU744720.1, forward strand.
GCTTCGTATTAGAAGAATCTAAATCAGGAGGTTCATTTTTACTTTGTTTTTCTTCGCTTCGTAAGATTTGACACTACACTGAAATGCAAAGCTTGTATTGATATGTCAGTTGAAACACTGACATTCTCCTGTGGGTGACTTGACATTTCTATGTTCAATTATTAAAAACTGCGGTTGAGAATTAATCATATAATTTGAGAGTATATGTCAAGAGTTTTGTTTGTATGTCATTCAATAGAACATCAAACGGAAAGTTTGCGTATGTACTCTAAGTAAAAATTATTCAATAATTTGTAATACTTTAATATTATTTTTGTTCAGTTGCACCTTCAAACTAATTGTTATCCTAGTTAAACGTCTCATTATATTAGTTCTAACTTCTACTAAGTATATCAAGATTATGTTAATTAATCAAAGTTTTCCGTATGAATATCTTTTTAAAAGATACGGAGTTTCAAGAGGGCAATTCTTCTATAACGATGTGAAGTTATTTGTGTAAGCAAGGGTATGTCTCTGCTTTAATTTTGATCAAGTGCTTCTGTGCTTTGATAGACCATAGTTCAACATAACCCTCATCACGCCACAGAAAATAGAAATACTTTACAGAAGACTATCCACGTTAAGCTCTCTTAAACATGGTATGACATCCAAATGAATTTCATACAAATGTAAAAGTAAACATGTAATAATTTAAATAAACAAAATATAGTGTAACATATTTGGATTCTTGTCTTCTGTTGGAAAGGCTTTATCAATTTACTCTAATTTACTTACTTCATGATTTAACATCTCCAAAAAGTACATAGATAACCACCAATTTTGATTGAGACATCATATCTGTAATCTCTGCAATATCACTATGTCTACTGCATAACTCATGCTCCAGAATTTTACACTTCCTTTCTTTCACTGTTATTTCATAATTGAGATACCATGATCATTTGCTCATTTACTGTGTTTGTGTTAATGCGAAACTTTCAGTAGTATTGGTTCCTTTACCCTTACTACCACAAAGGTATCCCAATTGATAATGTCATGTTCCAACCTCTGAGCCAAACGTAACCAACAATTATATTATTTAATGTTTAAAGAAAATAATTTAAACCATTTGATTTGAATTTAATGTACACCATCTTCTTACAAAACAAAAACTGATTTATGCATTACAAAGGTTTTATCAGTTCAAATATAACTTGAATGTAAGGCGGAATTTCTAAATCAATAAGAATGATGTCCTATTTGTGTGACAGTGAAACCTAAATCATGTTGTGCGAGCAAAGAATGAACAGGGCTATATTTCTACAACTGTTACCGATCAAAGACAAACGGTTCAATCAGTGGTCTTCTAGGAAGATAAATAGGTTCAGTGGTTACTAGAATTTCAAAGCCAGTAGACCACGCTACAAATGGCACAATAAGAATTTATACTTTTTTAGATGATTTATAAATCAGTTGTAGAGGGACTGCCGTAATGTCTTAAGGTCAATCGATGAATCATATTAACCCGAAGGACTCGTATATCTAGATCTGCAGTGGACAGATAATGTAATTGTCACACACAAGACATTAAAGACACAAAGGGGTATTCTTCTTAAAGTGACACAGAGTATCTTTCTTAAAATTTTATTTGGTTTTGATAAGCTCCAAAATATCTTATATGCTGATTGAAGTTCATGTCTCATCGCTGGACTTGCAAATATATATATTTATGCATAATAACTCTAAAATGCTTGATTTTATAGAAAAATCAAGAAAACATCTCAAATACGTTTAATTTTAAAAATTATGTATCCAATTAATCTACCTAATAGTTAAAATACCTAATAAACACTATCGAATCGAATTTATCTTCCTGTCAGCTTATGACAAGGTTTCAAAATTACGTTTGGCGAATTTGCGCGCACCACTCGAGCCACATTGTCCAGTTTTCGATCAAAATCCCGACTTTGAATGGCCGTATTTTCGCTCTAATGTACTGATTGACCTTTAACTTGTTATTTTCAGTAACAGTTAGTGGTTCCCGATGTAATTACATCGATTTCAAAATTTGATAGATGTGATCCTATCAACATACTCTAAATCCCTGTAGTTTGCAGTGGTGAGATTAGATGTATGAGTAAATACACTGGGACAAGACAAGGAGACCCTTACCACAATCATACCAAGACTGTCAGGATATCATTCCCATCTGCAACCAGGATGCATCATAAATCACGTCTTCATCCATATTCATTTCATACTGACACGGTGCAATGGTACTGGGCAACTGCACACATGTCAAAACATCTGGCAACTTAAAACATATAAACAGAGCTTGATGAGGGGTTCAATAGAGTTGAAATCTGTTGTGAATGCTTCAAGAGTAGCACCTCTTGACCTCTTAAAGGGGCAGTAGCACGTTTTTATGGGGAATATAAGGTGATGTCAGGAAAATGAAAATTAATGGAAACGATTGAAAGACAATGTATTTAAACTAAATGAAGCAGTAATAATTCAAATATATAACGTAACGTTTAGCCATGCGATTTCCTTTTCTTACACAAAATGAATCAAAGGTGTTCATACAAAATGGCCGCCAATGTATTTTATGTGAATCTCCATACTTTGTCCTCTGACAATGGATGATTGGCTTGTGTAATGAGATTTTTGACAATGTCAAAATAATACATTTAGCATTAACTTACAATTATCAGTGAATATTTTGAAATTTAAAATTATTAAAAAACGTGCTACTGCCCCTTTAATATATTTTCTTACAAGATGACAGAAGCCAACTGTTTGTTTTAAGTTAACAGTTGATCATTCCCTAGCATTTGGCTCAAGTCTCTGTAGGTGGAATTTTCCATTTACAATTATGATTGAATTTGTAAGACAGCAAATTGTATTCTCTTAGAACTGTTATTAACTGCAAACGCTTAAACTTCATTCAAATTATAATGATTTAACTAAAGAAATAAACGAATTTAAAAGCTATAGTTTAAGCCTCCTCTATTCAGTAACGTGTATACATCACTGTGACAAGTGTAAGTAAGATCCATAATCTACTTGGACAAATTGAGACTTGGGATAACAAATAATAAAATAGGGCCATCTGATAATTTATCTTTCTTAATTTTCCTATTCATTACTTGCTCGATTTCATCTCTGAACTTACTAAATGATGCATAACAAGCCAGAAATCTGAAAACAATAATGTAATTTAGTCTGAGCTAACTGTCATTTGTTGAAAAAAATAAAAGGTAATATTAAAAATGTAAATTTACGTTTTTATAGGCACACTAGCCGTATCATATCAGTATTTTCTTGAAATATTGTCAACAAGATCTTATGTTAAGAAGGCCAAGTTACAGATTTGAGATTGTCATTGAATAATGTAGTGTCAACCAAAACGTTTCAGATAATCAATACATGATAAGCAGAAATCTAATATATCTGATGCTATTGTGTTTAGCTACAAAAAATTTTTTTAAAAAGGACTCCTTTGCAAATAAGGGTTAAACTTAGTTTTTATGTCAATATGTAAAAGGTTTTTAAAAACCTATATCTTCACTCCTGGGGTTGTAAAATAAATGTAAAGACTTCACAAGGTGAAAGTTTTGAGATAGCAATATACATTGAAAAGGAATTTACCACATTTTCTGTGGATAAAACTCTGGTTTAAAAACAAAGATAATATTTTTCTCCATATGACTGTTAAAACAAACAGTTCGAAATTATTTTTCTTCACACATCGTTTGTTTTAAAGAAAACTATTTAAAAGGGAAGACATTATATCTTTGCGTATTTCTCTAGAATAGTATCATTTATATATAGGATAAAATTGTTTATGATAACAAAGTTAAGGACGTTTGGCAAAATCATTTAAGACAGCAGAACATATATATTTTACATACTATTTACATTGCCTTTTTAAACGAATAATTTTTTAATAAAACCATGTCGTATAATCTGTTTCATATTGACAAAGAAAAACTAGTGAAAGATTTGTCATGCATGTGGTGTATTAACCTCACATGTCAAGGGTAGATCACATTCATAAATTAAGATTGCCCAGTGATCGATATATAAATGTTTGGTGATAGCAGCTTCTGGTCTCTTCAGTCCCCGGGATCATCAATCTTCCTTCTGTGTAACACCTAGTGGATGCGTGTTATTGTGTCTCACACTGGTGCTGTAGATAATGATACAGTTGTTTACACAGCAGGATCTATTCACCACTTGGGCTGTACTTATATCAATGTCCATCACTAGTATCAGAATCAGACAGTGAGCTGGGGATTATGTTATAGGTACTGCTTGGTGGGCCAATGCACTGTATAACAAAGCATGGACTTTATTTTATTTTCTCCCAAAAACCAAAAGAATGCCATCAACCATGTTTGACAGGATTGTATTTGGTATCTGATGTATTCAAGGGTTTGATATTTGTTTCGTGAGTATTGTACAACACTTGATTGTACAGGGTAAGGAAGAGACAACACCCATCTGAGATACGATAATCTGTAATTGTTACTTGTGTAACATGTTAGAGAGGTTTAAAGGGGCAATGGAACGTTTTTTTGTGAACACCTTTAATTCATTTTGTGTAAGAAAAAAGAAACTCATGGCTGACCTTAACGTTATATTTTTGAATTATTCCTGCTCCATTTACTTTTAATACATTGTCTTTCAATGGAAACAACCAATTTTCATTTTCCTGACATTACCTTATATTCCCCCTAAAACCGTGCAACTGCCCCTTTGAAGAAGGGTATCAGGTATAAGACATTGATCAAGATTTAGAATCACATATATAAAAGCAAACAATAACATATTTAAAATACAAGAAAGAGAGACAGGTTGTCTATATTTTGCAATCTGTTAACTTGGATATTAAAGACATTTTCCATGTGTCTATGAGACTACAAATACCTTGAATTGACTCTATTGATATTTGATTATTTCTTTTACCGCTTTCTATTTTTGTAATCTCACTTCTTCCTTAAAGATCACCATTTTTGTGATATATGAAATAATATCTTGGTAGACTATAAGCTTTTCCAGTCTGATCTTTAATAAAAAATAGTCTGACAAAACCCTATGAATAGATCAATATCTTTGGATAAGCTAGGAAAATATAAGGCGAGACTAGTATTATTTATGTTGAGTATATTGATGTACAGTGATAATAGTCTAGGACTGTCCCTCTCTCACCAGAGTCACCATGTTTGTATATGACATAAAAATTGCATAAATATTTTAGTTGTACTTGTGCATGCTGTACAAATATATCTGTATTTATTTATTAGTGTTGAGTATGAAGACAAAAAGCAGTTTTATAGTGCAATTGTTAACAGTGGCATGCCCTCATTTCATTAATCATTTCTATTTCATTTTAGAAAATCATATTATGTATTTCAATAGTATATATTTGTTTTTATATTTCAAACATATCTATCAAGTAAAGCAGTAAAGTTAAAAAAATGGCAGGTTTTAGTATAACTTAACATCTTTACCATCACAAAAATGTCCAATTTTGCAACTGAAAAGAGCCCATTCATTGACTAATTGGTGGCATCCAATAATCTTTGTAACTTTGATCTAAGGAGAACTTTGGTCTACTATGACTATGTCTCTTTGTTTTTGTATATTCATTGTCGATTCATTATCTTGATTTGATTGATTTTCATTAATTTTTTTATAATTATATTCAATATTATATCTCAAAAGTCATTCATAAAACGTTGTATTGAAATAATGTTTCCCGGGACAGCGTTTGAAGAAGACAAAGATAGTGCATTATAGTGCATTAATGATATACAAGAAAAAGATAAGATATAAGATAAGTTTAAACAACATGTGAAATCTGTAGCAGAAGCATTTTGATCATTTATGAAAAAAGTAATGATGTTGTAAATCTTCTTATCTATACAACTTAATTTAAATATGTTAAAAGAGATATAACAAACACATATTATATTGACAAATATTTATCATCCTCAACATGTGACTACACCAAATTCATGAAAAACTGGTCTTTATGCCGTTGCCTATTTAACTAATCCCTTACAACTCCTGTTTTCAACCGAAATATTATACTTTATATTGTTATATTAGTCACATTTGAATGTCTATCGTGTGTTGAACAAGTATAAGCCTGTTTATGTAAACATTGTACCTGTTGAAAATTGTTTATTTTGGAATTTTATAAGGATGTTTTTGTTCATCCAATGTGATCAATTATCTCAATTAGGGTTATTTATCCTAATCCTATCCTCTCTTCGTCCATTATTTCAATTTTCTTGTTTATTTTTAGGAGAATATATGAAACGTTTCGAAATGGAAAACTACGTGACTTTGATAACCTTTAACGTACCAAAATGTCTTGAAGCACTATTCTTGCCACCGTAATGTCTCTTTTATCTCCAGGAATGCCAAAAGCGCTACCAATATCATGTCCAGTAATTTTGCCGTCCCTCATGTCAAAACAAAGCCGCTCTGTAATAACTGGTGTCTCTGGTATGATGTTCAGATCCTTTCTGTCATAACAGACATTGCTGGTATAATAGCCTCTCATACATGCTTTTGGTGTTTGTCGCCATTGCTCTTCCTGTTAATGGCTATTGGACTCAACGTCCGAAGGTTACTTTGATAGCAAAAGAGAAGATACTTGTGTTGATTGCTTGAGCATAGTTTTGATGCTCTTGGTTTTACAATGCAAAAATCACTTACAGAATTGCAACAGCCATTTTTAAGGGACACTGGATCGTAGGTTTCTTGTAAAAAATATCAAACTATTGGCTATAACCTTATAGCATCATTTATTTTACAAAAACTATGATTCCGTTAAGGGGTTTCAGATAATATATCCAGTTTTTTTACAAAAAATTGATGGAGAAAGAAATTGATTATGGTACGAATGCAACAGCCATCGAGGCAAAGGATGGTTTTTGATGAAATTGCTCATGTACATGTACCTTCAAAAACCTTTAATTATACTAGGGCACGATAAATACAAAAATGTCGCTCAAAAAAGCCACTCTGTAAAAGAACTCATGTACCTTTATATGAACATATAATTCCATGTCAGCAGAAACACAACAATAGCACTGTCAAGAGGAAGCAATGGCAGCAAGTTCTTCTTTATATAAGCATATAATCAATTATCATGTTTTTCTCTCTGTGTCAGAATCGATAATCTTGTGGATGTTATGAATTGATTTCTCTCATAACTGCAAGGACGTCAAAGACACCAAAGACAGCCACATTAATAAAATCACCCCTGTTTACATTTACCCTCTGAGAAAATTTGAAAATATTAATTCCAATAAGTAGAAGTGGTAAAAAAAAGTAAGATGAAATACTGCCAATCACAGATTTGACGAATTGAATAATATCGTCATTGATTTTGACATAACTTATAATAAAGGGTCTTATCTAAAGAAAGTTACAAAAATAAGTATCAAATAATACTATTATTAATGATATGGTTTTCTAAATGTGAAACTGATATTAATTCAAACGGTTGATTAAAACTATAAAACAAACTTTGAGGGCTACCAAATGAATAAATCCTCACGCCTTCATTAATGTATTTGTAGCTGGAAATTACTATTATTGTTTACAAAGATTGTTCAATCCATTAGAAAGTTGAGAAGGTGCAAACTAATACCTTTTAGATCAGGTTAGACCATTTTTACTGACTGTTCCACCTTCTTTTTATTGAGGTTTCGTGAGACAAATAGTTTGAAACACATGGTGTAATGTGCGAGTTCCCCTTTGAACATTTTTGGATCCGGAGATTGTCAAAATACACTGTTGCCATTAAAATATCATCCGTTTTGTAGCGATACTGCTCATGCTAATATCATAGAAAAATATGATATGAATTGATAGCAATTCAGTTCTGAAACAACGATTTTATTTTTATATGCAATCTGTTATTATAATTAGTTTGTCAGATAATTTAAAGACATTCAAAGGAAATTATTCATTGAAGCAATCAAACTTGAAATGAACTAAGAACGAAGTGAACATTTTGCAGTATTAAATTTGATGTTCATCAAATTCATCTATCATTGTCAACGTTTAAAAAGATGTCCATCTATTATAAGTGTATTTGTTTCTAGTACATTAAAGACTAACTGACCATCTCAAGAGCCTTTCATGTAGATTGGCCATTTGATCCTAAATATCTTTTGAAATTATTATTTTAAGTTATCTGAAATCCATTTTCAAGTAGGTCAAGAATGTTCTTTCAAAACATTTAGATGGAAGGTGTACTTGTATACTCAGTGACACCTTTATCATGATGCATGCTTAAGGACTTAATTGATTACTATTCATTTGCTGTGTTAATTAGTTGTCATGTAAATCAATATTGATTATCTTAATGTCTGTTACTTGGTGCATTTATTATTGTCTGCTGGTATGTTTGTAATCATTTTAAGTAAACAAGTATAATAAACCTGTTGTCCTTTTTCCTTAAGGTGCAATTAAAATGTGGTTTAGGAAGTGTGATCTTCTTCTTTACATAATCATTGTCGTTTTTAAGTCTTGTTTTGTTTCTTTGTCAAATTATGCATTTGAACAATATCTGCTGATGTTCAATTAGTAAAAGATTAAAATTTAATATTCTTTACAACGTGATACAAAGCATGTTTAGCAATATTTCCCATACTTGTACTTAATAATTGCATTTACCATAATATCTAAAGGTGCATTTGACCATTGAGATAGCGACCCAGTTCTGCATATTTAGCTGAGACGTTTTGTAGAGAGTTCATCGTGTAACTTTTGATTATTTTGATGACATTCCCTACTGTCATTTTAAACTAGAATTCATAATATTACGAATGCAATGTTTCAGAATGCAGGATGATTACGTACATGTGTTACTAAGCTTTACCAGTCAAATGTGCATATTTGAAGATCAGAATAATGTTGTGTTTCCGGTGGTTAGATGGTTTGTGTCATGGTTTACGTTGAAATGTCTTAGAATGTATGCAGATTTATTTATGAACCTCTTTAAAATCGTTTTGGAATGTATTGCATGTATTCACGATACATTACATAAAAAGTAGCCATGTTGTTAATGATTTATATTGTTTTCCATTTTAAACTCCTTTCGGATTTGAGAGTTCATGCTTTTGGTATTACGAGTACATTACATCAGCACTTTAACTGATATTTTTATCTTACACATACTAATTATTAATTATATACAGCTAGAATTATGGTTGGATACCACCAAGGAACACAATCATCTGCAACAATTAGATGTAAAAAATTCGGGAGGACAATTCATTATTCAGAATATTGCTTTGTTGACAGTTTACAAAGGTAATAATTCTATCATTGATTTAGTTTTAAACCAGACGAAGAGAGTTAAACTTGATATATATTGTATTTGAATATGATAACTTATATACATTTGCGTATTTCTTTGTCATCAAAAACATGCTGATTATCTATCAATTGAGGTATATATAAAGAGATTTATGCGTTATTGATGATTTAACGGTAAATAGATTTAATGCCACAAGAAATAAATGTAATAAAGAATATGATATTCAAGTGAAAATTAGATCGGTAGGTTGATAGGTTTCATTTTAATTAAATCATATTAATTTATCAAGAATTATTCTGCTTTTGACAATAGGAACTTTACTTTGATTGTATTGAATTGTTAATGTAATTTAGATATGACTAAACAATATAGTTAGCTTTGAATCAATAACATTAAAAAAGAATTGATATAAAACAATCTGCAATTTTAGAGGAATTAAACACTCGTTGTCAACGATTATGCTGGTGTGAAATGATTGGTGTGAAATATGAGGATAAAATAATTATGAAGAGATTTGATTACATAAGCACTTGTCAGGTAATATCTTGTTATGGTAATTAAAGTAAACAGAGATGTCAATGATTATAAGAGAAGCGTGCATATTATGTTTCGATTATTTAGGAAATAGCCAAATAGAAATTTTAGTTCAAGAGACATTTTGATTAAATTTGTCAGTAATTTTTAAATCGTGACATGTTTGCACAGTGATTTCAAAATTGCAATGTCGGATATGTTAAGTCATAACTATCTGCCATCTGTAGATCTGACACAATTGCTGGTTATTTGCATCTGTAAAGCAAACGTTATTTACTACACTTAAAGTTATTTGATACTGTTGCCATGGAACCGAAGTGTCCTCCCTGGTATATTTTATTTTCAGCTCTAGATTTTTCTTAAATCTATATTTCTTCACTGATTTCTGTTTAAATTTAGATTTTTAGTCACAACTTATATAAGCGTTGATCAGTGCAAAATTTTATATTTCTTGGTCATTCGAACCTACGAGGTCCATGTCAAATCATCAAAACAGTCTGTTGTGTTCTTATCACACTCTAACCTGATAATGGATGTGTCTGTCCATCTGTTTCAAGATCGTCTTTTCTTAATTGGTTATCTTCCTGAGTTATTGTAGAGAACTTCCATTTTTAGGAAAAAAATCCTGGATTTGAATGGCACCTTTGTAAAATGGTAAATACATGGACGAGCTGCAGTTTAGGTTTAGAACTTGCTATGGAACAAATTATTGGTTGTTCAGAAATAAAATCCCTTTAAAGTTTGATGAAAATAATATATAATTAAGAATGTGAGTTACAAGAATAGATCAAAATTGACAGTTAGCGTTTGTTGGAAAATAATTATCTCAAAGAATAAAAGGTTAATAAGAAACAGAAATATGGTGATAGACAACGATAACGACAACTTCTAAAATATATACAAAAAAAGGAAAATTGCATGGCATGAGATGCAAGCATGCTAACAATACCACTTACTCGATGGTACTCAACTTCTGAGCATATATGCCAAAACAAAAGAAGCTTAGAGAATTCAAACAGAGCAAGCCCAAGTGGTCACTACAGTAAAGAATTCTCTGAAATGATCTCCCCAAAAGAAAAATTTACAAGATTAAAGAAGCTTTCCACTAACGCTCGGTTAATTCAAAAATCATCAATTACTGCAATATGAGTTCTTATACAGAGAAACAAATGCTGTGAGTAAGTCAAATGATCAATTGAAAATGCATAGAGAATAGATAAGTGCGTTGATTAATAGATTATGGAACGATTTAAAACATTTAAAATCCTGAAAGTACAATGTGATCTGTGGGCTTTTTATTAACCACAAATCTCAGTTTCACTGACATTTAGTGTACTTTTGCAAATGGAAATCGATGTGTTGAATGTTGAATATCGACATTTTAGCTATTTTACTGTTTAACCATTTATCACATTTTAGATCATTGTTTTTATATTGCATTTGATAAGGTTAGTTGAATACATGTTTAACTGATCTCTTCATTTGTTTTGTAAACCCCTTAGGACTTTCAATTAGCTGATGGACCACTTATCCATTTTATGTTGAAGGTATATGCCACCAAAGCGATATAATGACATGTGTATTTGATTCTAATGTTATATTATCAGAGATAATATCTCATGAAGATGCAGCTCTAGAACCTAGTAGTTTGGAAGTTTGGGATAGATGGACAAAAGAACGAGCAGAAGAACAATTGGAAAAGCAATAATTGGAAGCTGATAGTATAATCACAGGACTTCCAAGTTATACTTCTAGAAGAATATTGTATTATGAAACTGGGTGGGAATCTTTAGAAGAACGTAGATGTAAAAGAAAATTATGTTTACTTTTTAAAATAATAAATCATAATACATCAAATTATTTGCATGAATTGTTGCCTGAAAAAGTAGGACATAAAAAGAACTATAACCTTAGAAATTCGGAAAATTTCTAATTACCCATTTCAAGAATTAAAGTCTTATGAATCGTTCTTTCCTTCGACAATACGGCAATGGAATTAACTTCCCTTAGAAACAAGAAACTGTCCATCTATATTTATGTTTAATAATGATCGTGTTTCTGCAAACGTTCAGCAGATTACAAGGAAACAACGGCGTGATACAGATCAACAGACACTATTATCATAAGGAACTGCAATCAAAAGACTATAAGATGCGTCATTGTCAAAAAGCTTCTGCATGGTATTCCTTAAAGTTCTTTAAATGTGCGATTAATTCGTTAATTTTCAATCATTTATCCTTTTTAGTAGCATGGTCGCTAGCTATATAGTTCCAGCCGATGCTCGCAGGTTTCACTGCAATAAATCTTGAAGTAGTGTTGCAAGTTTTTCCCTACAATAATACTAGCAGCCGCGATTTAAGTGAAATGCACTTTAAAATGTTAAGGTGAGCAGTTCTGATAATTGAGTGCTAGATGATTATGTCTAAAAATATGAAAACAATATTTTTTACATGAAGTCGATCTCATCCATAAGAGCTTACCATTGAAATAAAATTGATTTTTTTTACATTTGTTTTTATGTTCCAAATAATTTTTACTCATTCGATTTTTAAAACATAGTTTAGTTTTGAACACTCTGAGACATGCAATGGCCTCTTCACTGCTTCAGTTATACAAGTTTTTTTCTCGAACATATATCAATCACTTTATATCACATTTGAAGTGATAGATGCATTGTTGAACATCAAAATCTTTACAAATGTAGGTGTATATTCGTGTTCAGACCATTAATACATATCAGTTTGTTTCATCAATAAAAAAAAGTAATGTTTAACCTCATTTCCTCCAGCTAATGAGAGCTAGCAATCACAAAATGGCACACTACAAAGAAACTCTTTATCACAAATTTAACTGAAATGCTATTGATTTAACTCCGGTTATTCTATCACGTTAACAAAGGCATTTATCAGAATAAATTTATATTATTATACATGTACATTATATATGATTATTCCCTAAATTAATGGTATATATAAAATAAAATACTTTTTCTCTTACAACTTTTCAAATAATTAAGTATTGCCCATATGGCTTTTTCTAAAAAGCATACAACACCTACTATATGCCTCACTTGATAGATGCAATGTTGAACATCAAAGCCATTACAAAAGAAGGTTTTACTTTATTTTCACATCATAAATGACTAAAATATAATAAAATGTATTTTAATCTCATTTCATTTAGCTAATTAAGCTAACAATCACCAAATTGCATACTTCAGAGAATTTCTTTATCACAAATTAAACTAAAATGCTATTGATTGCAGTCTATTCTGAAGGAATACATTTACAAAGCCATATAAATGAACACGCTTTCTGGAAAGTATCTCTCTAACTGTTCAGCCATAGTATAATACATCAGACACCGGCACATTAACCATGTGTCTCACACTGTGTATATTTGTCTGGCTATAATGTACACACAGCACTGTTATAAAACGCAAGATGAAACAATTTGTAACAATGGTGTAATGATGCAGCCGGTCCCAGGGGATCTTGGTCTGCACATTTGTTTCATTTGCTAATGGACTGAAAGAGCTTTATTATAAGAATATTTTTTCTACAATATCCATTTACCTAAGCATTTGATGAAGACGTGAATAAACTTAAATGGTGCAACTAAAAGTTGGAATTCAGATAAACTACAAATATTGAAGTCAATCATATTCCATTGTTTACAATCCTTTAGCTTGAATGAACGTTTTTTCTTAAGTAACCCTTGTGTATAAGTAATTCATTAAGATTTCAAAATTGATTAGGAATTCTCTTGGTGAATATTTTTACTTTATCAAATGGTATTCCCAGCGGGGGCATATCTCTTTACTCCAAGTTTCATCACTTCCACTAATTGTTATCAATATTTGCAGTAGCTGAGTCTATTGGTACACAGGATATGATCTTATCAATAGAGCATCCTATATTAGTCCGGCAGTCATATGAGATATCAATGTATTACAAATTTTTTATTGATTCTAGTACAGAGAACACAAACTGAGTCATGATAGATTACTGAAGTATGGACGAGACTTGATGGCATTGCTTCATCCTGAAAAATAATGCTATTAATGTGTTTCTGTTGACATAGTAATATGTTAGTTCAAGGTTCTGCAGCACTTTCAGAGACAAGGGATAACCCTGTTGAGAGATATTTGGATTGAAGTAATAGTCCTTCAAGACATTTTGACAGCAGAGCGTTGAACTCGTTCAACGTCACCATCTTCCTTCGAAAAGATTAAAACGCCGTTCGCGAACCTGCCTTATTGAACCCTTGCTGCAACCCTTGACTTTTCTGGTTTGATAACAGCGCCCTATCCGGCGATAGTTTCTGACCTTTAGTTATCATCCTTGCTACAGCCAATCACTGAGTTTTTGTGTGTTTGTGTTGGTTGACCTTGATAAATCAAGTTTGTTTTCAAACAATTATTTTCTCGGTTGTTTTCGGTGTTGCAACAATTTGACTTATTGATTAAATGTGAAATTAAGTAAAATTTATTGATCTGCACTATACAGGCACTGCTCTCTCTTTATAAATATTTCAGGCCACGGACTTTGACAGAAAGGCCACCATGTTATTTTCAGTCGGATGTAGTTTTGTAAATTGATTTCTGATTGAACTATTATTTTCCCTAATAGTAAGCTGGAGAGGAAGCACAGAAAAGGCTAGTGTCGGCATCAAGGCTTGAAGTATAAGGGTTTGGAAACTAACTTTTTAAGCTGTGTGAGGTAGATGATTGTAACCTTGCATAGGGAAATGTGTTATAGGCTCGGACACCACCATAAGGTTTGGATAGGAAGACTTGAAATGTAAATAACTGCAATTACTGCTTTCTATTTTTTTAATGTTCTATTATCTATTTTTTTGGCACAAAGATTTCATTTTCGATATTTCTTTTGAAAATTATACCAACATCATTAAGTACAAACTATTATCGTGTTTTCATCATTATATTTTTATTATTACATGTTATTTTGGCACATACAAAATCTTTAACATCTACTGAAAACGTCTGTGTAAAGTATCAGCCAATGTCCATCTCTGAAATGATTGATAGCTGTAACATGTATATAGGTGGATTTTCAAATAATATGTCTACTGAAAACGTCTCTGTAAAGTATCAGCCAATGTCCATCTCTGAAATGATTGATAGCTGTAACATGTATATAGGTGGATTTTCAAATAATATGTATATTTTTTGCTGTAAAATTAGTAACACTACAGCCTTTGTTTAAAAAATGAACAGTGTTATCACAGAGGAAACAAATACTCCATAAAAATAACAGCAGTCTCGCCATTTTTATTTTGTAATTTCCCCTAACGTACTTATCTAATTATACGTCAGGCAGACATTGCCTTGAAAAAGACCGACTGGTAGAGATAGAAGTCTAAGAAGTCTCTGTTGTTGAGTGAGACTCAATATGAACATTGGATTTATCTGGAGAAGATATACTTAACCTCTTTTCGTCTTCAAACAGTGCTCTAGTTCACAATCTAGACATTTCATCGAATATTCTGCAACAACGATATTCTGTATAAATGTACCATAGGCTCCAGATCCCATGAGAGACACAATAACACTCATCAAGTAAGTGTTACACAGAAGGAAGATTGATGATCCCGGGGACTGAGAGACTAGGAGCTGCTTCTCACAAACATTTATATATCAATCACTCCTCAATCTATATGTATAATAATATCTCCACAACATACACCTTTCACTAACTTTTGACACTTGGGAATATAACAAATCCTGAAAATCTAACTCCTATCTTTCTTAATCTATAGACAACACACTATCAGACCCCTGAAATCTTGACGTGTGGAAAAGTAAAGTGGGGCAGTTAATAGTTTTACCAAGCTGTAAATCTATGTCTTCCTCAGATATAAACAGAGAAAGCTAAGTAAAGTAAATTATATCTTATATATCTCGATTTGTTTGTGTACGGATAAAAACAAGCTATATCATTTAAATTCTAGAGGGTTGATGAGAAAAACGTTTGTTATTTTTTCAAATGACTTCATGCTGAACATTATATATATAATATGCATGTGTTCATGTATTCACCATTCAGTCACTGACATGAATTCGTGGGATCTTTTAAGCCCGCAGTTTTTGTTGCACTGCATACTAGGCCTCCAAGGCGACACTTATAGAGTTCAAACAGAGGTGAACTCTAGGTTTTTACCCCTTGGCCTGGATGGGCTTCGAACTCTAAACCTCAGCAACATGAGACCGTCGCTCTTGCCGACTGAGCTATCCCATACCCCGTACACATTAACTGTACACATCCATAAAAAAAATAAAACAGTACCGAAAACTTATATAAATACAATGTGTGATGTGAATGCAAAAACAAATCATTTCACGATTAGTAGCTGCAGCAACAATGAAGTCGTCACGTATACTGAGCAGCGTGAGAATGTAACTTTATCACGCTCCTTACTGTAATTACTTCCTCAAAATGTTCATTCATGTGTAAAGTAGCGTTTGTAATCAAGGATTTTTCAAATTTATCTTAGAAATATCAACACTCTCTTAGAAATACGTTACAACATGTTTAAGGAACCTGTCAAACAAACATTAATATATTCTTAAACAAGTTTATATTGATTACACAATGAATGTTTATAACTAAATTTATTTTCCTCGGTATTATGATTCCAAGTCAAAGGAAAATAAACTCCACTCTATATATTTTCGCAATCATGGAGTATCACATTCTCAACACTGAACAACATATCAAAGTTTCAGCACGAGCTAAAGAAGACCTTAAGTTATTCAGAGTCAGAGGAAATATGAGACAGATATGAACCCTGGAATAGTCGTCTCTATAATCACTAGCAAATTGACGATATATCAAATATTTGACCCACTTCAATGTTGACACAAAACCTTCTCTAAGGCTGTAATGTCATCTGATACTCTCATTATACCATCTATAAGCGAGATAAGATTTCTAGATTGTATACCATATTAAGCTAGATATAAATAGGACTGAGACCATGTCAAAAGAAAAGTAAGGGCCTATGTTTTGGTATACCCTTTCAGACCAGTGACTGATTTAGTTTTATTGTAGCATTTCTCTGTACTCCATAATCAAATTCCCTTTTCTCTAAGGATAAAACTGTTAAAATCAAAAAAGGAAGTAGAAAGAAGAACTTATCATGAGAACAATTGATGAAAATATATAGAACAAGTTACAAGCCAAAGTTTGATGATGTTAATGCTTTACTGTGATTACTTTTACTTTTTAAAGGGGCATTGGCACGTTTTTTGATAATTTCATATTCTAAATGTTTCACTGATAATTGAACTTTAATGCTTAATGTAATATTTTGAAAGTCAAAAATTTCATTACACAAGCCAATCATCCTTAGTCAGAGGACAAAGTATGAAGATTAACATAAAATTTATTCGCGGCCATTTTGTGTGAACACCTTTAATTCAGTTTGTGTAAGAAAACGGAATCGTATGGCTAAACTTTACATTAAATATTTGAATTATTACTGCTACATTTAGTTTAAATACATTGTCTTTCAATTGGAACCATTAATTTTCATTTTCCGGACATCACCATATATTCCCTCTTAAAACGTGCTACTGCCCCTTTAAAAGCAATGATTGAACTTTAGTAAATACAATTCGATCAAAAGTCGCCTGCTCAATCAGCATACTCAGTCAAAGTTATTATGAACTTACAACCTCATAAATACATGAATCCTTCAAATATTAAATATGATTACCCCATTTGGCCACTACTTAAGACAATGACTTTCCAAAGCAGACAGAAGAGTTTGATGAACACGTTTAACACAAAGAATTAATTTACAGAAGTTGAATTGTAAATATTTTCTCATTTTGTTTAAAGGAGCACTGAGTTTTTAATGCTTGTTTTGCCTTTCATCATGCATGATGAGAGATATCTTTGTTTATGAATGTTAACTGATATCTTTAAGTTCGTTAACACTGAATAATTATAGAAGTACATTGTGTAGTTGTGATTAATTGTGAATATTGGGAATTTATTAATATATCAAATACAAGAAATTACTACATCAATTCATTTAAGTTATCATAACTATTTTAGTCCACAACATTTCAGTTAAGTATAGGGGATGTATATAGTTAGTTTCTTTGTGTACTTATTATTCCCCTTGATATTGAAAAACAACCCGACTGCCTCTTAGCAAATTAACATGACTTTCAAATAATGTTATAAAAGATTTTCATGCAGTTGCAAGAACTGAGTTTTGTGAGTGTGTCAAGTACAGGTACTTGAAAGAATTGAACTTTTTAAAAACAATATTGACAAATTGTTACTCAAGTTTATAACAACTGACCTCGTTTATTGTGTATGGCATTAACGAGGTCACATGTTCTTATTCTGTGACATTCCACAGATTTACACAAATTCAATATAATGCTATGGCTTGATTGAGTTCTCAATATCAATAACGTCTTCCTAACTCAGAAAAACACTTGGGCAATATTTAGATGTGTTAATTATTCTTAGATCTATTCATTGGCACAATGCTTTTACGCTCTGTCTGCAAAACTGCCCTGAATCATTTAACAACAAACAGAATGGCTTATTGGTGATCGCTCTCAGGTTTCTTGTCTGGCTATGTATCATCTAATAAGTTCGGGGATGAAATCAAGCAAGTGATGAGAGGAAATATTAACAGAGATAAATGATTGGACGGCGCCCATCTTGTGATTGATAAGGGAGAAAATTAGCTCCACTCGACTTGTTCACGGTTCTGCAATGTCTCGGTTAACTGGTATACATGTCTATGAAGTTAATATCGTTATCTCCGTATTGATCTGAATCTAACTATCATATTAGTGACGTATCAACGTTTTAGACCAGAGCTAACAGAATCATTTATTTTCCGTGGACACGGAAGGGCTGCTTCAACGATATCATTATTTCATGCATCATTCAAGAATTTATAAGTTCATATTGTTCAATCATAACACGAATCATGAAGTTTATTGTAAAATTTGATTATATTATTTGATTATATCTGCAGTTCAGGCCAAATATTTTGCAACAATGTTCAAAAAGGTTTCTCGGTATGCTGTCTTCTCTGGTACTTCATTCAAAGAAGAAGCATTGTTAGTTCTGGAAAGGTTCTCGACTAGATGGCACGGAAATGAACATACAGTCAGACAGGGACTTTCTACTAAGTTGTAATCTTGTAGTAAAGTGCTGTGAGGACCTGGGTCAAGAAGTATCCTCATAAAGCAACTCAGAGAATTCCAAACTACAACGATCACTCGAGCATTCAATCTTTTGTTAGTTTGTGTTTTCTAAGCTGCCAGATTTTGTGTTGGCATGTATGAAGATGTTAAAGGTCAAGCACCATCAAGGCTTGTCAGTATGGAAATGTATCGCAAGACTGGCATAGCGAGTGTTTTGAATGGAGATTGAGTGTTTATCAGAGTGTCAGACACGATGGTGCAGCATATCAGGGGATTGCTCTAAGCACCCACATGTATACAGATGCGACTTGATTACTCTCCGTGGTTTCAGAAAGATCCATCAAGGGTCCTTGGGCCAATAACGAAATACTTTCTCAGGGCTGTTTCGTCTCAGTGCAGTCTGGGATTGCTGGTGGTGAAAACCTTCTCTGCCTTGTCTACCCAGACAACTTGACTGCAAGATTGCTGGATTTGCTGGTGATGAATACATCACTGTGTCTTGTCTCCATGTGGTTTCCTCTGTCTGTCCACTGCGGAGATAAAGTCGTGCCAGGAAGAGGCATATGAAACTCATTGTTCTTGTTTAGATAACCGATTGAT
The DNA here is from genome assembly GCA_916613615.1 of Steromphala cineraria. NCBI lineage: Eukaryota > Metazoa > Mollusca > Gastropoda > Trochida > Trochidae > Steromphala > Steromphala cineraria. The sequence continues at coordinate 47,467,233 of OU744720.1, forward strand.
AAGTAGATACTTACTGTCCATCGATGAGATAGATTGATAAATTGATAGGTTAAAATACGCTGACCATAAGCAAATGGGTGTACGTGAATCAAATGATGTGTGGAGCAAAATACGGAGATGTGTAATATGAATATGTTAATAAATGTGTAAATTTTAGAATTTAAATTTCTAGTGTGATCTTCATTTAACAGACTCCTATTTGTTTTTCTTTTATGATAACATTCTGGTCATAGGAATTATTCATGGGGTAAACCATTAACATGATTAACATATACGTTTCCTTTTAAAAATATGACTTCAGAAAAAAAACTTCAAAACTTCAAAACACTACTGTTATTGTACTTGACAAAACAACATACTGTGTTCGAAGATGCAAGTGAAAATAATGAGTAGACATTATTCAAGTTTTCCCAGAGAACATAGATAAATTTGTTTTTGGTATGATATTTTAGTTTTTTTTACAAACCGTTTGACAGAATAGTTTAAATGATATGATTCTAATATCACAGTAGTCAAGGTCGTCAGGATATGCGCTACTGTTAATTATTTTTCAACTGACGTGTATTTTGAAAATTTGTATTTCAAAACCATTTAATATTTTTTCAAAATGTTCGAAGGTAAAATAAAATGAGCACTTCATAAGCTAAATAAAGGGAACAATACGGGGCCTCGAGTATCAAAGCTCCCTTAGTGCTTAGATAGTCGAAGGTATCATACATTAACATTGCCTTAAGATTCTCTTACCAATAAGAGTGCTTCGAAAGTCTATGCCCTGAAGTGCAAGATTAAAGCTTAGAAATTTGCCAACAAATGATTTGTCTCTATATTTATGTTAGAATAAAAGAATTGCCATTGCTTCATTGCCTGTATTGAAAATACTGAAAACATTGTGAGAAAATGAAAACCTTATGTACCTCTTCCTTTTCCTTTATTTAATGTAATTGATAATTCATGTAATTGATAATTGTATTCAAAATATATGTTAAACTTAATTTCTATGTTTTTATAAAAAGCATGAAAAAAAGGTGCAGATTGAGCATCTTGAAGTATACAACGTCTACAAAGTATGTTACCTCGAGCATATGATCAAGCTGGTTACTTTTGTTCAATCGATATGTTTCTTTGAACAAACTATAGTCAAAGGGTTTACGCAGTTAACGTTTTCTCTATCTTCATATTGCATGCGTTTTGTTTAAAGAATAAATTTGTTATACCATTCAGAGGTGGGGTCCATGGGGAGATATCGTTGCATAACACCAAGCTCGAGGCTAATATCTCCCCATGCACCCCGCCTCTGAATGGTATAACTTATAATATTCTCTGGGATATAAACTGTAGGAATGTCTTGGAAGAAAAGAGGACAAAAAAGTTTACAGTCAGTTAATAAAGCAGCCATCTGTCTGCTAGTATGTGGCAATTATATATGGATTTGAAGAATCATTTACCTAAATTTAGTTCCAATTACAATTTGAAACGTCAAATATGATTAAATTTGAAGAGAACATTTTATTATTTATATGTGAAATAAATAAACAGATTTGTGGTGTTGATTTCAAAGGCACTTCATATAATGAATTAGCATTTCTTTTCACAGAGAGAAAAACATGATAAAACATCCATAACATGATAGATTAATTATCTAAGAAGCACGCGATTATATAAAGTGCTGAAGTACCTTGAACTAACATATCACTATGTCAACAGAAACACATTAATAGGATTATTTTTCATGATGAAGTAATGCGATCAAGTCTCGTCCTTACTTACGCAATCTATCGTCCGGTGCTTTCTGTACTAGATTCAATAAAATCTGTCTGATTGTGATAAATCGATTTCTGATATGACCATCAGACTATTATAGGCAGATAAAATCATATCCTGTGTACCAAACCACTGAGCTTTTGTAAATATTGATAGCAATTAGTCGAAGTGATAAAACAGGAAATAATTAGATATTTCCCAACTGGGAATACTACTAAACAGACAAAAACTTAACCCTCTAAAAAAATCTTAATTAGGTATTAAATTTAAATGAAATGGACTACAAATACACAAAGCAATACAAAACCTAAAACGATTCCAAATATTCCACAAATGATTGACTCACACATTCACTTGTAGTTTAACCTAATAACAACATTCATAATATTCATAGACATATATATTTATATGTCTCATTCAAATGCTCAGTAAATGGGTTGTTCCTCAGTTTTTCTTTACAAAACACTTTCGGTCCATTATCAAATTAAACAAATGTGCAGACCGAGATCCCCTGGGACCGGCTGCATCATTACACCATTGTTACAAGCTGTTTCATCTTGCGTTTTATAACAGTGCAGTGTGTACATTATAGCCAGACAAATATACACAGTGTGAGACACATGGTTAATGTGCCGGTGTCTGATGTATTATACTATTGCTGAACAGTTAGAGAAATACTTTCCAGTAAGCGTGTTCATTTATATGGCTTTGTAAATGTATTCTGGTGATAATCCTAATCCATTTGTAATTGTTATAGATGAACAGAATGAGATCAATAGCATTTTATTAACATCTGTGATACAGTTTTCTTTTGTAGTATGTAATTTGCTCGATAGATTTCTTTAGCTGGATTCACTGTTGTCCAAAAAATCTTCATTGGTAAAGCCATATTAAATGCTGTTATGATCTGAACATGTAATAAACCTACAGAAGTAGTGATTTAAAATAATAACTCAATTATTATTTTAAGTGTGCCATATGAGTAATTTAACTGAGAAAGCAATCAAGTTGCTCTCTGTTTGTTAAACAAAACTATTTTAAAGTTTGGTGAGAAATATGCATCTGCAACAAACCAAAAACAGAAGTAATGTACCAACTTTTTCCAAAGACAACAACCCTTGTTAAGACCACTAAATGTGATATGCTATTTTTCTGGGGTTTATATTAAGAGTATCAATATAAAATATCAAAATCAGATAATCCCCATTTTAGTTTAGAGAATGGGCCAATTCTGCTGACGTCATTAATTGACTTCCTAACAAAACTAAAATAACATAGGGTACTACTAGACCAACCAATGCTATGTATTCCATAAATTGATATTTAGAAACATAATTTGTATGGAGAAAATATATCATACACGTATATATTGTAAAATATTTTCTACTTCAATGAAAAGCAAATTAATTTATTTTAACTTTAGTGAATTTGCTAATGCTATGTAAAAATGATTATTGAACAAAACTATACTAATTATGTTGAAACGTCTTAATTTCTATTTGCTGTACAATTGTTATAAAATTATCTTTAAAAGGAATAGTGATTTGAATGAACTTTTCTTTGAGAGATGTTTCGGTTTCCGTTTGATTTCATTTCCACTTTAAAATCCTCTACTCACTTTTTTCCACAAAGGATGTTATTATGCTTTGTATTGTATATCGTTAAAATCATAATATTATCACTGTATCTAACCATGTGAGCAACACACTAGGAATCTGAAACTCTTCACTCTACAAAAACAAAGTTAAGTCAATGTTACAACCTTTAACACATTAAACCATTAGCAGCTCATCAAGAGGTCTTACCTGTTGACACACCTGTTAAACTCATACCTGCCCCAGGTGAAAATATCTTTCCTTCTAGAATACCAAACCTATTCCTTTCCTCGTTTCATATTGAATTCTTTGGTTTGTTATTGTTTTCTGGGAAAGGAATAGTGAGATATTTTCAGAGGCAACAAACATGTTTATTTATAATCAGTTCTCCAGGTGTATTTAAAACAAACCTGCAACTTGCCTACTGGATAGGCGTAGGTACAACAATGTTTGAATGAATGTGAAACTAAAATGTGCACTCGTGTTCCAAGAAGTTGAACAAGTTCATGCATGTGAGTCTTGTAGAGATGGTTTGATAGAAAAGTGTATTTAAAACATTCTATTCACACATTCAGGATAATTTGTGACTAATGTACATGTGCAATATAATACTAAGAATATGTCCATCCATGATAAAAAATGCAATTTTTTTTAATTGTTAAAAATCTGCTTTCACGCAATTATTAATTAGAAAGGCAATCGTCGATATTTGACATTATTAACAAATAAGGAACGTTGAAGTTGTAAACATAATCAGCAAAATAAAATTCGTTAATGAAATTCAGAAAAGCATTTGATTTCAAATAAATACCTTGCCTTTTCAGGTAAAAACTTTATCATTGTTTGTCAATCTCCATGTTACATACGTTTTTCTGCCGTGAGATGTGAGATTAATAAATACTTAAGGAAAGGGCGATTTCATCTTACTTAACTGCAGTGGTCGCAATGTTTTTATAGATAAATTTAAACACAGACGTTTTCTATCTGATGTCATCTCTATGTTGTAGTTGTTATCTAGCTATAAAGAATATAAATCATTGTTATGAGTAGAATATTATCTAAATGTTTTCCAAGTGAGAGAATATAGAAGACTCTTATGTTTATTACGAATTGGTGAACTTCCCTTGATGATTAATACAGCAGACGATGTGGCATTGCACGGTATGATAGGATATGTAAATTTTGTGTGTTAGGTTGTATAGAAGATGAGTATCACTTCCTTCTGAAATGTCCATTATATTCTCATCTTAGATTAAAATATATCCAACAGTATTATTGTATTTCAACGAATATGAATAAGTTTTATACCATTTTAACATGTACTAAGGACAATATTTTGTTAAATATTGCTAAGTTCATTAAGGAAGCATTATGTTTGAGAAATGTTAGACATGATATACATCTGTCACACTAAGATTGATATCTGTACATGGGCATATGGCCTTTATACCGAATAAAAGAATTGAATGTTAAGAAAAAACATGTCAGACAAAAGTTGAATGAAAAAAATCTACATAATTTTTACAATTATAGAAAAAAGAGATTTATGGTATTAAAATTAACTATCAGTTTGGGGTTGTTTTTACCAATAGGTCCTTTTACTTGTAACAGCCACAAAATGGTTTTAAAGGTTTCAGTATGATTTCATTTGGTCTTTTTCATAAATTCATATAAAATATTTCACCTCATTCGGACCCTGTTCATCATGTGTTTGTATGTTTGTATATAAACGATCCAGCTAAAGGAATTGGCGTTGAGTGTAAATGAAGAAGGTACCAAATTAAAATGTTCAAACCTTTTATGTTGTTGATAAAAGATTACTAAAACCAGTCAAACACGATATGAATTAAGTTACCTGAAAACATTTACCACAATAATATTGATAAATGCATTGTTAAACATCATAATCAATACTATAGCAGGTTCACTTCACCTTCAAGTCATTAGTGCAGTTAAAACTGTTTCAATGATGAAGATGAGGTAATTACTGTCCTCATTTCATTTAGTTAATGGGTGAAACCAATTACCAAATTGCATAACATGTTTTATCACAAATTGCCATTGATTCATACTGCTCATCAATGTATTTGCATTTGAGAACTATTATCTGAATGTATTTGCAAAGTCATATGAATGACTACACTGTTTGGAAGATATCTCCGCAATTGTTCAGGTATAACATAAAACAACAGGATACGACACATCACACCTGCACATTACATACAGTGTATTTTTGTCTGGCTGTAATGTACACACTGTATCATAAAATGCAAGATGAAACAGTCTGTAACTATGATCTAATTTTGTAGTAGATTCCAGGGGATCTTGGTCTGCACCATTGTTTAATTTCTAATGGAGTGCAACAGCTTTAAGAAAATAGTTGCAATTTCGATTTACCAAAGCATTTTATACAGATGTGAGAATGAGTTGATACCAGGCTACTTAACTTTCACCTTTTTAAAAATCAAGTCATACCTTTAGTTTAAGTTCATTATTTTCGAAATGGTTGAACTTCATTCACATATTTTAAATGCAGTATGTGTACTTTGAGATCTCGAACCTCTCAATTTCCTGATGAACTACAAATGTACATCTTTTTCTACAGTATTTTATGTTATTCCCATGGCAGATTTATCTAGTTATCTCTTTATTTATTACTTGAACTAATTGAAAATAACATTAACAAAAGCCAGAAACAATTAGTACACTTGAAACGATCTTATCAATGTAATAGCTTAGGGTGTTATACTCAGGCATTCATAAGAAATCAATCAATGTTATTCACAAGTGTTTATTGAGATCAGTATATAGATCACAAGGTGAGGAATGACAAATTGCACCAGTAATATAGGAACCTGGTGACATTGTTTCGCCTTAACCTCTTAAACATGCCATTGACGTGTAGTTTTCTTCTTCATAGTACCCTAACGTGAAAATGATACTGATATCTTAGAATATGAAATGTTTCCACTTCGCAAAAACATTTGATAAATTCCTTAATATACGTTACAATATAGGATTTGATATTGATATATGCACATATGACAATTGCCATATAAATAAAGAAAAAGATTCTTCAATATTGACAATCGAGTGTTTAACGTTTCACAAGGGAGGTAACTTATGAGTTCTATCTTAACATATGAATTTATGTTTTCTGTTATTTTCCTTAGCAATATAGAAAAAATCTCGAATGAGGGCCCACTTTGCATCCATGCATATCTTTTTCCATGTTTTCTTCGACATAACACCATCTAACATTTTTTTATTTTAATCTTTTAATGCTTTTAATCGCATTGCATAAATTCAAATTACTTACCTCACAACACATAAGATTGATTGTTTTATCATATATTCAACTCCACCAAAGTGAGGGGTTTTGTACATGAATGAATGATTTTCCGCCATTTCAAGTACTCATGTTCAGATGCGGTAAGTGAATTTAATCTTTAAAACAACTAATGCCTTACACTTCAATGAAGACAATTCTTCACATCAGTTATTATTAATTCTAAAGAAATCGTAGTTGGATGTAATTGCTCCATGATTGGTGGATGATATTTATCTAGGCGAAAGTAATGCAGTAACATTAAGATGGAATAATTCCAGCAATGGATTTTATGCTTGTTATCAGAAATAATCAGAATTATCAGAAGTGAGGGAATGTCTGGTGAATTCTACAGATCAAACTGTGAGCAATCAAATCTGAACTGTTCCGATAGCTGATTACAAAATCATCATGTATTATGGAGAAAGAAAATTGGAGCAAAATTGCTATGTTCAAATACTGTAATATCAGAAACGAATTTGAATATTTGAATTAAAAACTTTTCTAATTTGACATTGGTTTTGTAATCATTTGAATACTTCCTAACCGCACAATAAATTTTCATATAAATATCATAATTTTTGTTCACCTCAGTGCAAAGTTTGCAAATTCGGGTAAGGTTGAGAGGTGAAGTTTTACATTGATTGTGTCATACATATCTGTTGTGATGTCACAAGCCACATGCGCAGTACATGTAATTTCTTTATTTACGAGAAGACCATGACAGGCTTTGTGATGGAGCCGTCTGAACCCGCGCACCTTTAAAATAATATCTTCCTTATTAGAGGATTAATATGTATGTTAAATATACAAGAACTGTCTATACAATATTGTATATAAGATAGTGTTAATTATAGTTACATGGGATCCCACAATATTTGTCATAATTTGCCGAAATACTATTTGCTGCCATATAGAATCGTATTTTCGTTTCCGTATGCTGCTACCCAAATTAAAGGATATTTTCACAGGCAGGGATACTAGTGAATATACTTTGGTTAAGCAGTTGTATTTCTTGGTTGATTTTTACTCTTTTTCAAAACAAAATAATATTGTACTTTGAATTTGAGTGTTCTTGATCAATAACATGTCCATGATAGATAATTTAAAGTATTACGAATCCCTTTAAGATGTAATGATCTGTATTACCTTACATATTGGTTAAAGGTTAAAACATTTACTACATGTCATTGAAGGAAGTTGCTATTAACGATTGATATGCTTTACTGCAATACTTATATATATAATATGCTTGACTTTCAATATCATGTTAAATTGATATTCTTGTGAAGGATTTTCTCAACTATCTAATTCATAATTAAATAATGTAGAAAATCCGAAAGCAGGATTTTAGTTTTTAAATATTTTGAAAATATATCTTTTTTTCCCCTGCGTTATAATTATAATCTCACTATGTGAAGAATTGATCTAAAAAGAGGAAAAATATATATCTTTGAAATCTTGCATAAACAACAAAACTCATTGATTTTTAGACAACTTTATATATTATGTTTGTCCTCTGTGCAATACAGTCAACAGCTGTAGGAAGATACTCGTGTGACTGTTTTGTTTGTGATTTTCTTATCCTGTTCTTACATTCATTTATACCCATCTTTTAAGCACAATTGCTATTGCCTCAAGCCATGACAAAAACTATATATGATTATTTTTATATTTCAAATTCTCTGCTTTCTAGGATTACTTTTCATATCTGTAAAAGATTTAGCTTCAAGTCAAGCTCAATTTTGTTGTCAGAGAAAAGCAAATTAAACGTTTTCCGTGCATTTTCTTAATCCAAAGCCAAGCACATGTCTAATGCTTCTTAACGTTTTCGATAGGCACCAATCAAATCCAGGATGCTGCGTCTGATACAGGAAATGTTTTCCAAGAGCTTATGCAGATTACATGACAGACAACAACGCAAGAACACAATGCTTGTAACAGATCAACAGAACACATCCATTATCAGATGGGAATGCAGTCATGGAATTAATGACTTTCTCACAGTCTCCTCGAATTCTTCTCTGGAAATGCGTTATTATTATTGATTTCGGCTTAAGATAAAATCAAATCATATTCATTAGATCAGATTACGTATTCATTGCATATTAAGGTATATTATTGTTTGATATATTACCAGAGTTTTTGAGCTTTACAGTTTTAAAGGAAATGTCCACCAGTTTTTGACAGTCATTTAGAATTTTGACATTTTGAAAACAAATTTTACAAAGTTAACAAAGAAATAAATAATTTATTTGATATATTGCATATTTTTGCATATAATGTTATATTGCTTGCATTTTGACAAATAACACAAATTACACTTATCAGTATTTTCAATGACTTACTTCATTTTCGCAATGTTTTCCTTCATGAATGACGTGGTCTTATTGTAAATATAAGTTTAATGAGAAAAGTAATTGTAATGCTGAGGGATAGTTGAGAAACACATCTCCAATCATATGGATTTCATCAACTTTTTACCATTTTTGTGACATTTTCAGTAATCTAATTGCTTATATCAATTCAAAATGTCATGTATTTCAATCTGTCAAAATATTTGGTCAAAAGCATGAACTTAAGTTGACTATAAATCTCACTGCCTAAGATTCAAATTCTTCCCTCGATCATAAACATCATTTTATTTGAAACAATAAAACTGTGAACTTAAGTATAGTTTGATGTTTTGCATACATTTTATTACAGGAAGAGAAAGACTGCAAAATTATGAATCAGCATTTTGATTAACACTGAATGACAGTAAAAATATATACTTAAAAGAACTATAACTGTTTTTAACACAGACTCTCAGGTTACAGATACCCACATGTACAAGCTATGATATTTAGTTAAATGTTGCTATTTACCTTATCAAACATTTATTGATGCAAACAAATATTTGACTTTATCAAAAGCTTTATCGATTACAATTTGATGAATTCCAAACATATCATCAGGGTGAAAAAGAAAATATTTATAAAAACATGAATCAAATAACATCGGATTTGGCTGCAACCATAGAAAAAAGATGATAGGAAATGAAGACACGACTGCTGTAAGCAAGCAACGTCTTGAACCCGACCTGCATATTTCATCTTGATATGGTTCATAAGGTGAAAATGTTAGCTATAAATATTGAGGCTATAACTTAAGTCCTCTTTTATAGAATATTGATGCTTTTGAAATTCATAATGTGGCATCTGCAATGTGATCCCTGGGCTTTGAAATCTCTCAAAGACATCTGATTTCATTGATTTACAAACTAATATATGTCAGCCTTTGATATCCTAGGTAACAGCTGTGAGAAGATACTCTCGTGTAGTCTTTGCTATCTCTCCATCGTTTATCATAAATAGTGTTGTAATACATATAGGTAATGGCTGTGATCTTCATGTTTTAAAAGTATATGTTAAAACCTTTGGCACATTAAACCATCAACAGTCGATTTAGAGGTCCTATACTATGTTGACCTGTTATACTCTTACCTGCGCCATGTGAAAATACCTTGCTTTCTTGAACTCGATACTGACTTCCTCTCTCGTTTCATATTGAATAATTTAGCTTTTCGTTTTCTCAGGAAGTAAAATGTTTATATATAAACAGTTCTTAGTGTAACAATACTAATCCTGCATCTCGGCTACCCGCGATTGTGTTGTTTACCACAATTAGTTTGTGTGATATAAACAAATATTATTAGTAGATTAATGTTAGTGATTTTCAAAGCAACATTACCAATCAACATCCCTGTCTCATTTGGTCAAAGATCAAAAGGATGTTAAATTTTGTTTTCATTCTTACTTTTAAATGTCTTAATTCAAAGCTGTTGAACATCTTACACAACCAGCTGCCATTGGCATTAGAAGTCGATGCTCTATATTGTTGATTATGTAAAAACATTGAATCATAAATAATACCCTAGGCCTCAGTAGGCCTCCTTTCATTTTTACAATTAAGTTTGATTAAATTTTTATTACATTTGTTAACATGAATAGTTAGACTAACTTTCATTTCACTGTGACAATATGTACTTGTTTAGTTGTCTTCAATTAGAAACAGAGCATTATGATAACAAGTTGAATTGTGAATTAAATTCCTTAGCTATATCATAACATTGCAGTCAGAAATAGTAAATAACATGTAAAGGTATTTGAGATCTAACCCAGGTTTACTTTGCGTTAGAAATATGAAAAAAATCATAGTAGTTCTCGTAGTAATCAAGATTTGACTTTACAAGAATACAATGAATGATTTGAAATAATGCTTCATGGCTGTTTTGAACAACGTTTTACTTTTTCCTGAAGTTGGATGAAAAGAAATATCATATAGCACTATTTCGATATGCATAAATGACAAAGCACGCCATTAACAAAACTGATATAAAACGTGCTACATCGTTCACTAAATAAGCATATTAAGCTGACATATTTTGAACATTTTAAGCTCAGTATTTAAAAAAATGGATGATCTATGAAGAGTTGTCTATTTTCTATAATTATTTTTGAAACGGTGCTGTAGTTCACAATACAAATATTAAATCGAATACAATACAGCATGTTTTACTGTAAGATAGGCTCCAGATCCCATGAGAGACACAATAATACTCATCCAGTAGTTGTTACACAGAAGGAAGATTGATGATCCTGGGGACTGAGAGACCAGAGGCTGCAACTCACAAACATGTATATATCAATCACTCTTAAGTCTAAATATATAATAATATATCGGCAACAATCCTCTCTTGACATTAGGGAATATAACAAATCCTGAAATCTAACTCTTACTTCATATGCATCAGACTATCGGACCCATGATAGTTAATGTAGTTAGATAGTTATGTAAAGTAGCGTTTGTAATCAAGGTTTTTTTTCAAATCAGTCTTCGAAATACTTTAAAACATCTGTTAGGAACCTATCAACATACATTTATATTTTCAAAAAGTAGTATTAATGATTTATTATTTATTATAACGAATGTTTATAATTGAATTCCTTTTTCCTCGGGATTGAAATTCCCATCGAAAGGGGAAAATCCACTCATTATATTTTCACAATCATGAAGTATCACATTCTTAACACTGACCTGAATTAAGCCATCAAACACGTCAAATTTTCAGCAAGAGCTACTGAAAACCTTTCTTTTCTTCAGAGTCAGAGGCGATATGATCCCAGGCTCTGAATATTTCGTCTCTATTATCACTGGCAAATTGACAATATATCAATATACCGACTCCTATGTTGACACAAAGCCTTCTATAAGGCTGAGGTGTCATCGGATACTCTTATTATACACTCCATAAGAGAGGTTAGATGTCTAGATTGTATGCCCTACTAAAGCTAGATATAGCTAGGACAGTGAGGCCAAGTCAAAAGAAAAGTGAGGACCTATATTTAGGTATACCTTTTCAGACCAGTGACTGATTTAGTTTTATTGTAGCAATAATCAAATTACCCCTTCTCTAACGATGAAACTGTTAAAATGAAGAAAAAAAAGAAGAAAAGAAGAACTTGTCATTAGAACGATTGATGAAAATAGATAGAACAAGTTACAAGTCAAGTTTGATGATATTGATGCTTTACTGTGATTATTTTTACTTTTTTAAAGGGGCAGTAGCACGTTTTTTGATAATGTTATATTCTAAATTTTCGCTGATAATTGAACTTTAATGCTTAATGTATCATTTTGAAAGTGTCAAAAATCTCATTACACAAGCCAATCATCCATAGTCAGAGGACAAAGTATAAGATTTACATAAAATTTATTGGCGGCCATTTTGTGCAAGAAAAAGGAATCGCATGGCTAAACTTTACATTATATATTTGAATTATTAATGCTCCATTTAGTTCAAATACATTGTCTTTCAATTGGAACCATTTACATGTATTTTAATTTTCCTAACATCACCATATATTCCACCTACAAACGTGACACTGCCCCTTTAAAAGCAATGATTGAACTTTAGTAAATACCATTCGATCAAAAGTCGCCTGCTCAACCAGCATACTCAGTCAAAGTTATTATGAACTTGCAACCTCATAAATACATGAATCCTTCAAATATTAAATATGATTTCCCCATTTGGCCACTACTTAAGACAATGACTTTGCAAAGCAGACAGAAGAGTTTGATGAACACGTTTTAACACAAAGAATTAATTTGCAGAAGTTGAATTGTAAATATTTGCTCATTTTGTTTAAAGGAGCACTGAGTTTTTAATGCTTGTTTTGCCTTTCATCATGCATGATGAGAGATATTTTTGTTTCTGAATGTTACCTGATATCTTTAAGTTCGTTTACCCTGAATGATCTTAAAAGGATATTGTGTAGTTGTGATTAATATTGAATATTGGGAATTTTTTAATATATCAAATACAAGAAATTACTACATCAACTCATTTAAGTTATCATAACTATTTTAGTCCACAACATTTCAGTTAAGTAAAGTGGATGTATATAGTTAGGTTCTTGTACTTATTATTCCCACTGATTTTGAAAAACAACCCGACAGCCTCTTAGCAAATTAACATGACTTTCAAATAATGTTATAAAAGATTTTCATGCAGTTGCAAGAACTGAGTTTTGTGATTGTGTCAAGTACAGGTACTTGAAAGAATTGAACATTTTAAAAACAATATTGACAAAGTGTTACTCAAGTTTATAACAACTGACCTCGTTTATTGTGTATGACAATAACGATGTCACATGTTCTTATTTTGTGACATTCAACAGATTTACACAAATTCAATATAATGCTATGGCTTGATTGAGTTCTCAATATCAATAACGTCTTCCTAACTCAGAAAAACACTTGGGCAATATTTAAATGTTTTAACTATTCTTAGATCTATTCATTGGCACAATGCTTTTACGCTCTGTCTGCAAAACTGCCCTGAATCATTTAACAACAAACAGAATGGCTTTTTGGTGATCGCTCTCAGGTTTCTTGGCTGGCTATGTATCATCTAATAAGTTCGTGGATGAAATCAAGCAAGTGATGAGAGGAAATATTAATAGAGATAAATGATTGGACGGCGCCCATCTTGTGATTGATATGGGAGAAAATTAGCTTCACTCGACTTGTTCACGGTTCTGCAATGCCTCGATTAACTAGTATACATGTCTGTGAAGTTAATATCGTTATCTCCGTATTGATCTGAATCTAACTATCATATCAGTGATGTATCAACGTTTCAGACCAGCTATCTTATCATGGAGCTAACAGAATCATATATTTTCCGTGGCCAGGAATCGGCTGCTTCGCCGAAACATCAACGATATCATTATTACATACACAAATTCCTTGAATTTATAATTTCACTTTGATACACTCATCACAAGAATCATGAAGTTGTATTGTAAAATTTGGTTTTTGTGTCTGCAGTTATTGAAATTTTGAAGTGTTCACAACAATTTAGATAAGCATTCTCAGTATACTGTCCTCTCTGATACTTCATTCAAATAAGTAGCTTTGTTACTTGTGGAAAGATTCTCGACTTCTAGAGGTTTAGTAAACGCACAGAAATGAACCAACTGTTCACAAACAGTCAACAAGAGACTTTCTACTTTGAGTGGCAATCAATGGTTGAAAAAAATACAAGAAGTTGTATAGAAACGTTGTTTACTCTTAATAAAGAATTTGTTATCCATAAGATATTCGTCCTTAAGAGGCTTTCTTTTAGGTTCTAATCTTGTATTAAAGTGTTTTGATGACCTCTGACAAGAACTATCATCATAAAGCAACTTAGAGAATTCCGATCTACAACGGTCACTTGAGCATTCACTTCTTTGTTAGTTTGTGTTTTCTAAGCTGCCAGATTTTGTGTTGGCATGTTTGAAGATGTCAGAGGTCAAGTACCATCAAGCCTTGTCAGTATGGAAATGTATTGGTGTAGCGCAAGACTGGCATATCGAGTATTTTGAATGGAGATTGAGTGTTTATCAGAGTGTCAGACACGATGGTGCAGCATATCAGGGGATTGCTCTCAGCTCCCACATGTATACAGATGTGACTTGATTACTCTCCGTGGTTTCAGACAGATTCATCAAGGGTCCTGGGGCCAATAACGAAATACTTTCCTAGGCCTGTTTCGTCTCAGTGCAGTCTGGGATTGCTGGTGGTGAAAACCTTCTCTATCTTGTCTCAGTGTCTCGCACACCTTGCCCCTTGACTGTAAGATTACTGGATTTGGAAGTGGTGAATACATTACTGTGGCTTGTCTCAGTGTAGTTCCCCTGCCTGTCCACTGCGGAGATAAAAGTCGTTCCAAGGCTTGACAAATTGATCTACAGATCAAATGATATTCATGAAGAACGGTTGTAGAGATAAACGTTTGATGAGTGGATAGAAAAGGTGTTTGATTAATGTGTGAGAAACAATGTTTTAGGTTTGAATTGAGCAATATAATGCAATGGTCATAATAGAAGTGATTGATGGAAGTTGGATACTTGGAATGATATGGATGAAAAGATTGACGAATAAATGATTTTGTTAGATAATGCCAAAATTTGGTTATTGGGTGAATGTGAACCGAATAATTTGTGGAGTGGATGAAATAGATGTGTTATATGAAAACAAGTATGTTCATGAATGTGTGAATAATAGAATTTAAAATTCTAGTGTGCTCCACGTGTAACAGACTACGTTTTTGTCTCTTGTATGATAATTTTTGTCATTGGAATTATTCACGGGCTGAACCCATGATTAATAAAAACGTTTTCTTGATTATGATTATTAAGAAAAACTTCAAGGGTTTGACAAAATATTATTGTACTTGACAAAAATGTTATGTATTGACAACTTCATATTGTGTTAGAAATGCAAGTGAAAATGATGAATCAACAATATTCAAGTTTTCCAAGAGAACATAAGTAAATATGATTTGAGTATGATATCTTAGTTTAAATGTTTTACAAACCGTTTGACAGAATATTTTAAATGATAATGTTATAATATCATGAATCAGAGTAGACAAAGTTGTGCAACTCAGATCAGGATGCGAGGTACTGTTAAATTTGTTCCATTGAGATTCAACTGGCACATATATGGAAAATTGGTATTTTCAATGTGTAAGTCTATGCCCTGAAGTGCAGGATAAAAGATTGGACATTTGTCAACAAATGTATTTTTCTATATTTATGTTAAAGTAAAAGAATTTTGATTGCTCTATTACCCGTATTGTAAAATCCGAAAACAGGAAATAAAAACCGTATGTAAGTCTTCTTTTTGTCCTTTTTATAAACATCAAGTAAATAAAAATGTTATTCAAATTATATGTTCAACTTAATTTCATTGTTGATATTGAAGAATATATTTTAGGTATTGACAATGCTAGGATACTTAAATAACTTATATGCATTCTTTACGATAATTATTTTGTTCTCGTAACTTATATCCCATAACAATTTATTTTTAAATATGATATTTCATTTCACATGTATATTGAATTGGCAATTACATTTTTTCAATAAAACCATATAATATAGGTTAACTTACAAAAATGTTTTTTCTCCTTCTATCAAGAAGGAGCTGAGACAAATTAATTTCCTTGAATGAAACGACACTTTATCCGAGAAGCCTGTGGGACAACTGCAAATCAGGAAGGAGCATGGATGAAACAACATATATTCTCTTGGTTATAAGCCTGTGGGAATGTCTTGAGAGAAAAGAGGACACAAAGTTTACAGTCAGTTAATAAAGAAGCCATCTGTCTGCTAGCTTGTGGCGAGTATAAATAGATTGGAAGACTTTATCTATAAAGTATATCGATTGTCAGCATGTCAAAAATATTCTACATTAAGATTTAGGTTCAAGGATAAAAAGGTATTAAAATTTAAATTGTCAATTATAATTAAATTTGAAGAGGATATGGAATGTTTCTTGGTGAAATAAATGGCCAGAGTTAATGCATGGTATTGGTTTCAAAGGAATATGAAATAATGAAATCTATTACTTTGACATAACACTATTAGCATGAATTAGTTGTAAAAGAGCAAATAAGCAGCATTCCCTTTAAATTTTGTTCTTTCAGCCAAAGCTGAAAAAGATGTTCATCCAACTCTTCTGATCACATTTTCTTAAGATATAATTTACAGTGATCACAAATTATAGATATATACAACTAATCTGATTGGCATCCAATTAGCACTTACACATATTGATCAATAAACTGTTGATTTAGTTGAAAGGTTGAGTAATGATATGAAATATATATATGCCTGTCATCTCTTCTTCAAGAAAACCTGTTTTACCTCACGAGTTTTGTATGATCTTTTTCATTTGAATAAGAAAACAAATCCAGTTAATAGATATCCATACTAATAGGTCAAGGGAACTCTCATTCAACTATCCTTTTCTCTTTGAATTTTTAAGATGATAGTGTGAATAACCAAGAAGAAATATTGTCTTTAACATGATTCAAGACCGTCAGTGGTAAATGATAACAGTTTCAACTTCAAGTCCTTTTTTACTTTATCATCAATATTTCTTATCATGCAAAGATGTTGTTGATAAGCCTATACCCTTTCCCCCAAATATTTATAATTGTGTCACTTTTACAATTTGCCACTTCCTTTCAAATTAATAACTAAAAGCAATTCTTTTAATGGATAATTCAGAATTCGTTCAAAATGTTTAAGCCTTATTGTAATTATTGTATTAATTTAGTCAAATCCACAATATTTGAAAGCTAAAAAATATGTACAGTTACATTATTTTCAATATTGATAAGATATGAGAATAATTCTCACCTTGATAAAGTTAGAAGTAAATTTATATTTCGATAGACAGCTATTTTATGCTTTAACTTTAAATTGGAACTTTTACGAATTATCTAAACACTTTTAAAAGCAACATGTTCTGCTTATTCTCCTTTAAGATTATCGTCAAAGAACAAATGTCCCTGATTGCTAAATAAATTAACAAATATTTTGATTCTTCTTGGATCTGTTTATATATTTGAAAGAAGCATTAAGTTAGAATTTATTATATTTGATGTTATTTAAAGAATTATATAAAAATATATAAAATAGATATATAATAGAAAAATTCGAAAAGAAACCTTTTGAAACAAGTGAGTGGGCTAAATTAAAGTGAATATTGCCTCAGTTCCAAGTCAATGTGAGCAAGTTTTCGCGTCTTGTTGGAGTCATAGCCTAAGTCATATACATACAATGTATACAAAGATCATATTAAACTCATCGTGACTGCAATAACACCCTGCTATCAAAATATCCGGAAGTATTATTCCTGCAACCAGAATGTCTCTCTCATCTCCAGGAATGCCAACAGCGCAACCAATATCATGTCCAGTAAGTCTTGTAAAACTTGGTGTACATGTATGTGTTAGGAGGAAGGTTACAACCCTAGGATATAACAACATATTGCACAGCAAGCAATTGCAAAAATAAGCTCCTATGATATGAAACTTTAAAAAAGGACATAACAGCACAGGACAGTGACTAAGATTGTAAAACTAACGTCCACCCCTTAACTCATTGGTCAGTGAGAAAACATACTTTTTTTCAAAAGATATTTTTTTATTTTATTATGATCAATTGGTTTATCTGACGTTGTCTGAATTATCTGCTTTTACAATATCATAAAGCAACTCGTACATTATGTAGTTTATTGACTTACGTTTATTGTTTTCTTTGATTGTTTTAGTTTTTTTCAAGATTGAGGAAGTACATATTTGGAAATAGTATAGCAATATTGGAACCAATTCAAATACTTACAAGGGTCATTTAAAAATCATTGGATCATAGGCTTATCGTAAACATAATGATTCGCCAAGAACTCTTTTGCTATTTTTAATTACCATTTCGTGTAGTTGAAAGAAGACAAACTGATATGTTGAATGTGAATTTTGAATAAAATGATAATATAAAACCTAAACTATGATCCTGTGAAAGTATTGCATTTTATTTTTGTACTGAAACTGTGTGCTGATAGTTGGATGACAGTTAACCACAGTCCTATGTTGTGTTCTTGTAGTCTAATTGAGTATCTCAGGATGGACGACTTTAATTTTATCAATATGAAAACTATGTCCAGAAGTTAGGATCAAAGTTAAGCAAGCACTTTGTATAACAGAAGATATGCTAACTTTTCTAAAATATATATGCAATTAATATTGATTTAAGTTTTACATACTTTCATCAATAACTAACGATCAGCAATTGAAGTCTGAGTATGTTCTAAATATGTTAGTTGGGACATATAATGCAATGTCCTAATAAACACATCAATATAAGTATGTGAAACTGTTCAAGCACAATGACCTTGAATATTGTCCACAGAAACACAATAATAGCATTATCATAAGAACAAAGCCATGCTCTATTGCATCGATAATACCCTCATTAATCTGATACATTACATTTTCTCAGAAGAAGCGCACCATTAAATGAAGTGCTTAAGTACCTTGAACTAACATTTTACTATGTCAACAGAAACACATTAACACGTTTACCTTTCATGATGAAGCCATGCCACCAAGTATCTGCCTTACTTACGCATTCTATCATGACTTATCCTTTGCTTTTTGTACTAGAATCAATGAAATATTTCTGATTGTGAAAAATTTATGTCTCACATGACCATCGGACTAATACAGACAGCCCCATTGATAAGATCATATCCTGTGTACCAAACAACTAAGTTTTTGCGAATATTGACAACAATTAGTCGAAGTGATGAAAGTAGAAATTATTAAATATGTTCCAACTGGGAAAACTAAACAGACACAAACTCAACCTTCCCAAAAAATCCTAAATGGATCAGAAATTTAAATGAAATGGACTACAAATACACAAACCAATCCTATAACGATTCCAAAATATCTCTTTTGAAGCTAAAGAATTGTAAATACGGAACTTGGATTGACTCAAGTATTCACTTGTAGTTTAACCTAATACCAAAATTTATTATACATATAGACATATATAGTTATATGTCTCATTCAAATGCTAGAGTAAATGGATTGTTTTCTTTACAAAACACTTTCGGTCCATTAGCAAATTAAACAAATGTGCAGACCGAGATCCCCTGGGACCGGCTGCATCATTACACCATTGTTACAAATTGTTTCATCTTGCGTTTTATAACAGTGCTGTTATACATTATAGCCAGACAAATATACACAGTGTGCGACACATGGTTAATGTGCCGGTGTCTGATGTATTATACTATGGCTGAACAGTTAGAGAAATACTTTCCAGAAAGCGTGTTCATTTATATGGCTTTGTAAATGTATTCTGGTGATAATCCTCCATTTGTAATTGTTATAGCTGAGCAGAATGAGATCAATAGCATTTAAGTTTCGTCTATGATACAGACAATTTAATTTGTGATAAAGAGATTCTTTGTAGTATGCAATTTGGTAATTGTTACCTTTCATGAGCTAGATTCAACGATGACCAAAAAAGCTATCTTCATTGTTGAAGCGATCTTAAATGTTGTTATTTACTGAACGCGAAGTTAACCTACAGAAGTATTCAAGTAAAACATAACGCAAAAATACTTTTTAAGTGTGCCATATGTTTCGAGAATAATATTCAATTCAACTGAAACAGCCATCAATATTCAGGGCATCAATATGGAATATAGATAAGATAAATGTACACTACTCAAATGGACAAACTAAAGGTACACAGAGCTCTTGTGTGTCCTGCCGATAATTTATTCTATAACCATGACATTAAATCTCACACTAATGTTGTTTACGTCAATTTAATGTGGTTACTTTCTTGTCCTGGTTTGTAGTGTTACCAAGTTGTATGTGATCAATTGCACACATACTTGGGTTTTTTTTATTTTGGCTAGTGCAAATTTCAAAAGGAACAAAAATCATATCAATTTTCTCAAATGAATCAACACAATACCTGCACGGCTTTATGGAATGTCTGGGATAGAAAGGCAAGAGAATGCTCAGTATAAGAGCTGCTCTGCTTTCAGATGTACAGCAAAAGCTAGTCTCGTTTTGACATAATGTGCTGTTTTTACTAGTATCAGGTATATCAAACCAACCTAAAAGATCAGCATCGTATCATACATACACCATACACATCTTGAACATGCTAGGTTACATGTACTTACCCCAAGGGATTCATTAGGACTACCACTGCTAAGACAACTGCATTCACTATAATATTTTATCTTCATACAAACTTGTTTTCAATACAACATATAAATCTATTGACCATTTGACCAATAGCCACTAGAGAAAGATCAGTGATGTTGACAGTGGCAGTGCTGAGATAACTTGAATCAAAGATACATATTTAAAATTAAATCACATAAAATTTTGTCGCTTATTAGTGTCTCATAATTTAAGGAAAGTAATCGAAGGTATTAACATAACAGTTTTTAGCAGCCGATTCATCTCATTTCATATATTGTTAAAATGAATAAAACAATTATGGAAAAAAATATATCATATATATTTTATATAATTCTCAAACCCAAGTAGTATGTGAAGAGCAAATTGATTTATTATAACTTTTAATTAAATTGCTAAAGCTATGTACAAATGACAATTGAACAAAAAAACATCAGATCATCCTTTGGATTGTTTCTGAGATCATACTAATTTAGTTAAAACTAAATAAAGCTTGCTAAGAATGGCTGGATGATTATATTAAGTACGTTGTTTCATAAACTATATTAAAAGGAATAAAAGTTTGACCTTGAATTTATAGCAATTGAATAATGACACATGTGTTGGTTTCCATTTTATAACATTCCCACTTAAAACTCCTCTACTTTTTTTTTTGCCACAACAGATTTGTTATTATGAAATTCCTAGCATAAATCATATCAGCAACTCCTTCCCTGGCAAGATAAAAAACATCTCAGGCGTTGATACTTGTAAAGTTTGCATATCTATGAACATATTTTCAAAATCACGGATGATATAATTTTATTACTGTGCACAGCAAATTAGGAATCTGAAACTCTTCGTTCTATAAAAACAAAGCTAAGTCAATGTTACAACCTTTAGCACATTAAACCATTAGCAGCTCATCAAGAGGTCTTACCTGTTGACACACCTGTTAAACTCATACCTGCTCCAGGTGATACCGGACCTATTCCTTTCCTCCTTTCATATTGAATTCTTTGGTTTGTTATTGTTTTCTGGGAAAGAAAAAGTGATATATTTGCAAAGGCAACAAACATGTCTATTTATAATCAGTTCTTCAGGTGTATTTATAACAAAATTGCATCTTGCCTTCCTGGAAAGGTGTAGGAACAACAATGTTTGAATAAATGCGAAACTAAAATGTGTGATCGTGTTTCATGAAGTTGAACAAGTTCATGTATGTAAGTTCTTCAGAGATGGTTTAATAAAACAGGGATTCTGTTTCACACACTCAGTGTAATTCGGGACTATTATAAATGTGCAAAAAAT
Source organism: Steromphala cineraria (assembly GCA_916613615.1). NCBI lineage: Eukaryota > Metazoa > Mollusca > Gastropoda > Trochida > Trochidae > Steromphala > Steromphala cineraria. Next base: position 47,489,320 of record OU744720.1, read on the forward strand.
TGATATAAATATGGCATATTAATCCATGATAAATAACAATTCAATGCCGTTTGTTGTCATGCAATTGTTAATCAGAAAGACAATCGAATAGTATTGATATTATTAATATATATGGTAAGTTGTGAAAAGAATCAATCTCAGCAAAAAAGTCATTTTATTAGATCATAACCATAACAAAAGATTAGAAAAACATTTGATTTCAAATAAATACATGTACCTTACAATCATTTATGTTTCATTGTATTATATATGTATTATAACGTTGCAAGCGCCCCGGCAGATCAGAAGGCAAGAAAAGAAATATTGCAACATGTTGCAACAATTAAAATAAATCGTTTTGCTGTCTCACAGTCTCCTCAGTGAAATAGTACTAGGAATATTTGATGAGTTTTTTTGTATATTGTGATGAAGGCATTCGTTTTCGTTCGTTTTATCTGATGTAAACGTAGCCATAATATCATGTTGTTGAAAAACGATTTGTCAGTTTAGAAACATTGAAACACTTTATGAATTAAGTTTTCGCCTCGAAACATTTGCCTCACTATTATTGATAAATGGATAAATAAACATCAAAATCAATACTATAGCAGGCTCACTTCATCTTCAAGTCATTCGTGCAAATAAATTGTTTCAATTAAGAAGATCAAGTATTTCATGTCATTTAGCTAATGGATGAAACCATTTAACAAATTGTACTCAATAAAATGTTTTATCACAAATGAACCTTAATTGCCATTGATTCCTTTTTGCTTTTAATCGTATTTGCATTTGGGAACAATTACCTGAATGTATTTGCAAAGTCATATGAATGACCACAACGTCTGAAGGGTGTCTTTGCAACTGTTCAGGTATAACACCAAACAACTTGATCCAACACATCACACATCACACCTGCACATTACTTACAGTGTATTCTATTGTTGTCTTGTCTTGTCTAATGTACATACTGCACTATTATAAAACGCAAGATGAAACAGTCTGTAACTATGATCTAATTTGTAGCAGATCTCAGGGGATATTGGCCTGAACTATTGTTTAATTTTCTAATGGAGCTTTGTAAAGAAAAAACGTTGCAATTTCCATTCATCAAAGCATTCTGTAAATACGTGGGAATGTGTTAATACCCGGTTACTTGCTTTTTAATGTTATATTCTTAAGTCTTAAGTAAGTTTTAGTTCATTGTTTTCGAAAAGGTTTAACTTAATATAAATATTTTTTAATCCAGTATGTGTATTTTGAGAGTTCAAACCTTTAAATGTATTCTTCAATATTTATGTTTGGTTGAATTCTGCGGATTGAGCTAAATGTCTCTTAATTATTACTTACACTACTTAGAAATATTATTTAACAAAAGAGACTATGAGTACACTTGAAACGATCTTATCAATGTAGTTGCTGAGGGTGTAATACTCAGCCACTCATAAGAAACCAATTAACGATATTCACAAACGTTTATTGAGAACAGTACGGATTCACAATATGAGGAATGACAAATTACACTAGTAAAGAAAGGACCTGATGACATTACTTGGGCCTTGTTTCTTAACATTTTTCTTTTCCTCTTTTTCATAGTAGGCTAATGTTAAAAATATACTGAAATCGAATGTTTCTATTTCCTTTCCCAAAATAAATTTGATTAATTCATTTACATAAGTTACAATTAATAACTTTGATATGGTTTTATTTGAATATTTGCAGTATTACAAACATTGAGAACACATCACTCATGATAATGTCTATATAAACAAATTTAACAATTCCTTAATATTAAAACAAGGAGCAAGTAGTTTTATTCAATTTTATTCAGTTTTATTAGAAAAACTCATATAGTCAAAACAAAATCGAAGGTTTAACATTTTGCAAGGAAAGTTACTTATTAGTTTAACCTTTCCATATGAAATTATTCATTCTGTTATTTTTTCTTGTTCAAGATAGATAATCTCAAAGAGGGCTCTCAACATGACCCTGGTTCAAACAGTTTCGACCATAGTTCGGACACCTACAGATTTACTTTATATGGATTTGTAATGTTTATAAATGCCCGGCAAAAGCTAAAGAGAGAAAAAATTCAACAAATTCATATAACAAGATTATTAACCCCGAAAGCATTTAGTTTAATTTGCACAATGATTTTGCATCATTACTGCAAACATCATTATGACATCATCAAAGCGACGTATGCTGAGTTGCTGAGAGGTTTTTTTTCATTAGAAAAGGTGTTTTTTATTATCAAAATACTGATTCGTGAAATTGACATACTTTCATATTGATGTATATATATTACATAACACAGGTTTGTTCATTATAGGAACCAGTTTGATGAATAAGTTAAAGATGTGATGAATACGAGAACATCGATTGGTACTGTCGGCAATCACGTCAAAACTGTCCGGATGTCGGTCGAGAAATACACATCTGAAACAATCAACAATCATTTTTGCAAATGGAGATCTTTATCAAATAGAAAACTATTTTGTTTATAACAGTTTTTGCTTTAAAACTATTTTATGCAAATAATAATTCACAACAAACTCTTTGAAAATATTTGGATCGGACGACCGTCTGAACCTCTTTGATATAATATCAATCATTTCTGTTACACCATGCTTGAAATGAATTACTTTTATATCGAACATCCTTATAAAAAAACTTTTATGAGAGACACTGACAGGAACTTTATTGCCCATAAAAAAAACTGTTAACAGTTGACAAAGTTTTCAGGTCACAACTGCACAAAATACTTCCCATGCATTGCTAATATCTTATGTCCTTCTTTCTTTCCCTATCGTATGAAAAGTATCAAGTAATAGATTGACAATAGCTAGAAATAACTATCACAAATGAAAGTTTTATCTCATTTATTCCATTCTGTTCTTCAATAACAATCGCAAAAAGTGGTTGATATCAACTTGCAAATGCAAATCCCTATCCATGAACAGACGATCTTGAAAGTATGTCTCCAACTGTTAAGGTATGATAGTTATACAGCAGGAACTGACACATAACAGCTCACACGTTATAACAAATTCATTATTTTGGTTGTAATAAACACAGAACTGTTATAAAAAGCAAGATGAATAAAGCCAGTTACAATGGTCTTATTTTGTAGCAAATCTTAAGGGGACTTCGATCTGCACTGTTGTTTAATTTACTAATGGAATGAAAGAGCTTTGTAAATAAAAATGCTGCAATGAAGAATTATCAAAGCATTTACCGAAGGCATCTGAAAATATTGATGGTGCGTCCCTTCACTTTTTAGCATGTTAGAAACACAATTCAACAATTACCCTAATTCAATTTCCTTATTCAGATCATGCTTAAAGGGTCAGTAGCACGTTTTTGGGTAATTTTTTATTTCAAAATCTTCACTGATAATTGTACGTATACGGTAATGCTAAATGTATTTTTTTGACAGTGTCAAAAATCCCATAACACAAACCAATTATCCATAGTCAGAGGACAAAGCATGAAGATTCACCTAAAATCCATTTAATTCATTTTGTGTAAGAAAAATAATTCGCATGGCTAAACTTTACATTATATATTTGAATTATTACAGCTCCATTTAGTTTAAATGCATTGTCTTTCAATTGGAACCATTAATTTTTCAATTTCCTGACATCAACTTATACTCCTCCTAAAAACGTACTACTGCCCCTTTAAGTTCATATAAATATTTTTGAATCCAGTATGTCTGTGTTTTGTTTCTAAGATTTCATTCATAATTTCAATAATGAATTGCATATATTTTTTTTAGACTTTTTGTTTGACCTATATTCAATTGAGGTCATATCTAATTATTTCGTAATTCATTATAAAAGTAATTGACCACATTATTATGTGATTAGCAGTGAAATACCGAGATCTGTCAATAACAATATCACAAATGACAATAACAATGGCAAGTGTTATAAGTCACTATCAGTACTAATCCTGATAAATAAACAAAGCATACTTATCCTAAGTGATATGGATATGTAAAGGTAAACAATTTTTCTTCTGCTTTTCAAAAAACGTTTGATAAATTATTTAATATACGTTAAAATTCATCCCTTGAAGAATAATTTGATATGAGTGAGAAAAAAACACATTATACTAAAAAAATATGTAGGTCCTACTAATATATGTTACTGACATGTATTCAGTATATATTCAACTATTGTTTTTTTAATCTGTGATAACATCTTCCCTTGATACATGACACTGCATTGCCTTTCAAACTAACTAAACTTCATTTGTCACTACAATTCATCACTATATCTTGGGAACAACTGGTTGATGTGAAGCTTACCTGACTTTTTTACAAGCATGATACTATAAGGAGAGAAATTCAGTTTCCCTATATTCCTTTGGCATCTGCTATCGAAAATTGTTGTTTGCCCTTTCATTTTTCTACCCTTTCATGCTTATTATAATCTCCTTTTGTTCAAAATCACAAGTGCACAACATGCGCGTATTCCATCAGCATAACATATATTTATAATGCATAGGTAACATTTAGATATCAACTTGAGGCAACAAGACATTGCCTTCATCCATGCTAAAAAGCAGTCTGCCAGCTGATGTACAATTTACTGATTTCAATCTACTAAGTGGCATTTGAAAACGAAACAACGATCTTAAACACCTTTGAGTGGTTATATTGTTAAACAATGATATTTATATACAGCTATCCACAATTAGTTCATTCAGTACTAAACCTAAAACTAAATTTGCATCCCTGAGGCTAAGACAGAGGCACAGACTGTTTTCAAAGAATAAAATAATAAACTAATTAAAAAACAAATGACACTCGGAGAAGTTAAGTAACAGTAGTCTCACATAATTGTCCTGGAATTTTCCCGGGAGATTTTAATCGACCAATAGGTCAGTTGGACAATTTTTAATAAATGATAAGATTGGAAAAACTGGAAATATCACAAATACATTGACTGCTATGGAAAGAAATACATTTCTCAAAAAAAGTATTTGAATTTTTATAAAGCAAAGTTTATGATAATAATCGATTAATGAAAGGCCTTATTTTATGTTTCTATATTTTGTCATAAACTATCGATTTTCACTGGTATTCTAAAGACAGCAATCTTGCATTCAAAAATTGACAATTATTACAAAGAGACAATTCAAAGATTAACTAAGAGTGCAGAGGGGACTCTCAGGTTATAGATATCTTCATATATAAGCTATGGATATTATGTTTATATTTAAAGTGTGCTTTATTTGCATTTGATTATTTACCCTATCTTGATGTCAATATGTATATAATATTCCTCAAATCACAAGTTATCAATATTTTGAAGCCTTCATTTAATAAACATCCCAATTCTCAAGCATCTACTATTGACGAATGTGAGACACTTTATCGAGACAGAACGATACAGTGCCCCAAAGGAGCAGTGGCACGCTTTTTGATTATTCTGTATTCTAAAATTTCACTGATAATTGTAAGTGAATGCTAAATGTATTATTTTGACAGTGCCAAAAAATCTCATTACACAAACCAATCATCCATAGTCAGAGGACAAAGTATGAAGATTCACTTAAAATCCATTGGTGGCCATTTTTTGTGAACACCTTTAATTCATTTTGTGTAATATAAAGCAATCCCATGGCTAAACTTAACGTTATATATTTGAATTATTACTGCTCCATTTAGTTTAAATACATTGTCTTTCAATTGGCACCATTCATTTTCATTTTCCAGACATCACTTGATATGCCCTAAAACGTGCTACTGACCCTTTAAGAAATACTAGGCACCATGATCTCTATAGACCTTCAGAATTACCATAGAATTGGACATAAATTCGCCAATAATCATCTGCTCTGTATAAGGGAAACAACTCACATATAATGCAGTGTAGGCCTAAAACAGACCCTCAGCATAATTCATCAAGCAACCCAATGAGAAACAATAGAATGTCTATATGTTATGCCAGAAAGTATCTACTGAGCAGTTCTGTTCTCTGTGTAATTCTGTGTTCTCCGTATTAGTTTAATCCAAAATCTTCTGTTGTTGCCAAGAAAAACAAAAAAATTTGATAAAGAGGATAATTTCTTGTCTCATATTGATATTCTATAATATTGTAAGCTGTGCTATGAGCATACTGTTTCTGATTTCATACTTAAGGAATTATGGACACTCAAATCATCACATAAATAACAAGTCTTAACAAATTCACACATCGTTTAGCATGTCAAAAATGGAATGCCATTAATAATTGTTTGGTCTTTAATGCTTCCAAAGCCATTTCGCAAAAGACAGTGATTATTGCCACATATGATTTCTTTTACAATTACAGCACTATATCATTCAAAATAAGAAATGCCATGTCAACCTTTATTGCCTTTAATGCTTTCCTTCGCACTGCATTTGTTTGAATAACATTCTTGAAAATTCATCTCATAACATTGATAGCTTCATAAGATAAAGTAAGGATTTTTTCCGAATGAATGAATAAATCTGTCATTTCAAACACTCATCTCCAGTGGTGCTCAGTGAATTAATCCATTGACACATCTCATGCCTACACTTCGATGGAGGAAATTCTTCATCGGTTATAATTAATTTTAAAGAAATCATAGTTGGATGTAATTGCTCCGTGATTGGTGGATGATATTGATCTAAGCGAAAGTAATGTTGCGACATTAAGATAGAAGTATTCGAGCAAAGGATTTTACGCTTTTTATCTGCAAAATGAAATGCAGCAATCTGTTCAATGTCAGGAGAATTCTACAGACCCAAGTGAGAGCAATCAAATCTGAACCATTGGGATGACTGATTCCGATATTATCATGAATTATTGGAAAGAAAAACGGATCAAAATTTACAGTTCAAATACTGTAACATCTGAAACCTGGGTTTTTATGATATGAGGTTATATTTACTAGATTTTTCATTTTGGCTATTAAAGTTGCTTTATTGCCATTAAGTAAATGTATTTCTTCCCTGAAACTTATTCTAAACATTGCTTCTTTTCTAAGGTTTGTGAGAGTATATTTTTGTGAATTTATACACAAATAAAATATAATATTTTTTATTTTTTTATTTTTTTTGCACGTGAGTGCTCTTGATAATTAGAGTGTCCTTGATTGATACTTTCAAACTCAACTGAAGCACTATGAAGCACTTAAAATCTCATATATTTGGAACTTTAAAAATATTTGAAGGTTAAAACAAATTATCCCATAACAGTAGTTGCTTTGATTGACCGACTTGCTTGACATCAGAACTTCTTCAAAACACTTAGTTTACATTTTATATTTACAAACTAAGTTTGAAATTCCTTTTTATCATATTTAAAATTCAGTTTAATTTTGAATTAAATTTATTTAGTCAATGATCCACTGTATGTTTATATATATCATAAATCTAAGCTTTTAATGTCACTATATTGATGATGAAAATTCAATTATATTATATTGCTTATATATATTGCTTATATGATATATTACTCAAGAACACAGAAGGAAACTGTATCAATCAAATACAAACAATATCAACATAGTAATTTGAACACCATGGCTTAATTGGCGCAAAGTTACAAAATGTAAAGGGAATATTGTCAATTTTTTAGCTAATCATGATATAGTTTGAAGTATGTTGTGATACATAATGAAGCAAATAGAAAAAATGACGAACGCCAGGTTTTTTTAAAAGTTAACATTGTTAGTCAAAATATATATCTTAAAACTGAATAACAAAAATGTTCTAGAATATACCTATGGATCCACTTTATCATTGTCATGACATGACTCGCTTCAATTTTCTTACATATTTAACTTTTTTTTATCCATAAGCACTAAATCATAGACAAAAATCTTAAATTTGTTACACGATAATCTATTCACGATTTGATCAAAATCTCTTAGTGTTTTAGTTCTGAGCCAAACAGGTTTAAAATAGTTTTCAATCAGTCAGCACGCAAAATTCTATGATAAGATGGTGCAGCATATCAAGATTACTCATGGCAGATTCAGACAGATACACCAAGAATTCTGGGGCAGAAAGGGATTACTTTCTTGTCTTTTCTAATTGTAGTTTCACTCTTGCTTCCTTTCTCAATATGGAGTCACCTGGCTAGTCTTGTAGTTCATTTTCAAAATTCATAAATTCACAACTTAGTGTAACTGAATAAACATAATTCTGAATGCAGAATGTAAAGTTTTCAATATTTTGAAAACATTGATTTCTTGTATAACGTCAAGAATTTGTGGTCTACTATGTGACTATTCATTCTGTATCGCTTCAATAATATTCTGCATAACAAGCACAGAAAACAAACATTTATTGGTTGCTTATAGAAGAAGTAGAAAAAGAAGTTATTAAGTATTAAAGTGTCACACAGCAAATGACGCACATGGCATGAACAAGAACAAATACATATGCTGTCCGGCCAATATTGGCCTATGAGACACTAATGAAAATTAAAAAACACTAACATATCATAATATAAGTTAAAATATATATATAGAGAGGATGGATACATTATTTCAAGTTAATTAAGTTCATAGAAATGACATACCTCTTAAATACATTTTTTGAAGTAATGCCGCTAGTGGATTTATAAAATCTTTATTTGTCATAATATATGTCTTATACATCTTAAACCATCAAACGCTTTATCCATTACAATTTGATGAATTCCAAAACCATATATGAAAAAGAAAATATTCATAAAAACATTCAGCAAATTGCATCTGATTTGCCTGAAATGATGATAGGAAATGAAGACATGACTAGACTGCTGTAAGCAAGCAACATCTTGAACCCCACATGCATATTTCATCTTGATATGCTTCATAAGGTGAAAGTGTTAGCTATAAATATTACGGCTATGTCTTAAGTACTCATTTATAGGTTATTGATGCTTTTGAAATTCGTAATGTGCCATCTGCAATGTGATCTCTGGGCTTTGAAATCTCACAAAGACATCTGATTTCATTGATTTCCCGTTAAATATATGTCAGCCTTTGATATCCTAGGTAACAGCTGTGAGGAGACACTCTCGTGTAGGTTTTGCTATCCCAGCATGGTTAACAGGTCATCAATTTTTATGATCAAGAAATAGTTTTGACTGACCTTGCATGTTGTTTTAACAAGTTTTTTTTTATCTGTAACGTTCTTCTAGTTGTGAAAACAAAAGAAAACGTTGTTTTATATCACAATCCATATTCTGTATCAAGTAGCAAGAATTTATGTTATTCGGTCATTCAGGAATTCCTCTTATTTCTGTGGTTTATTTTTTAAATGAAGTCTGACCTTGCTCCAAATTCTCTCGATGAAGTTGCTACATTTGATTGTGTACATGTATAGTTTCTATTGCCATTTATTGCCGAAAATCAAGTATGAAATATTTCTAAATGAATTATAATGTTATGACATATTAATTTTCGTAAATTTGTTAGTTTGAATATGAAAAACATAGAATTGTTCAAAATTCAAATCGCACAAGAAATTGGTAATTCTATTATTAAAAGTTTAAGGCGAAAGGAAAGGTCAACCATTGCTACAACACTACCTCTGGGAGAGTGCTGACATGCTACATTGGACAATATTCTTCCCCTAGAAAAAACTGACTTAATTGGGTGAATTTTTTGGAGCAAAATTAAGAAACATTTGTCATATATATGACTAAGTTTTGCATTGGGATACCAATATGTCACAGAAGCCCACCAAGACATGCTAACAAAAACAATTGTCATTGTCGTACCATGTCATGATAACAACAAAAGACATTGAAACCCTTTCATATTATGATTTTTGTTTTTTATACATATAAAGCTAATGTCAATCAAACAATGCAAAAATATAACAGTAATTGTAAAGATGAAATATAAAAGTGTTATATATAGCCTATTCAGACTTGGAATAATACGTGCATATAAAGTCAACTGTTTTTTGAAGCTTGCAAATAACACCTTTAAAAAAAATTCATTTATAAAACAAAAACATATACTTGATTTCGTGCATTTTGTTATAAGCATAACTAGGACCGCAAGCATAGGAAATGGGGGACAAATGATACACAATATAGATAACAATACCCTCTCTTAAAGGAGCAGTTGCACGTTTTTATGTGGAACAAAAGGTGATGTCAAAAAATGAAAATTAATGGTTCCAATTGAAAGACAACATATTTAAACTGAATGAAGCAGTTATAATACAAATATATAATGTAAGTTCAGTATTTCAATTCTTTTTATTACACAAAATGAATTAAGGTGTTCACATAAAATGGCTGCCAATGGACTTTTGTTTCTTTCTTATTTGTTCTCTGACTATGGATGATTGCTTTTTGAGAGTTTGGACACTATCAAAATAATACATTTAGCATTAACGAACAATTATCAGTGAAAAAATTGAAAATATAAAATCTAAAAAAAAACACGTGTAACTTCCCTTTTAATATATCTAGCTAATCACTAGGCCTTATCTTGTTGAACTAACCTATTAAACCATTCCAGTTGAAAACATTCTTTGTCTTTTGTGTCCTGTTTTAAATCAACACTGACTCCCTTTTTCCGTTTTGAACTATTTGGTTTGTTGGTTGGTTGTGTGACAAATAGAGACATTTATGAGGTAACCCAAATGTTTATGTACGGTATAAAGGGGCAGTAGCACATTTTTTTAATAATATTATATTCTAAATTTTTCACTGTTTTTCAAGTTAATGCTAAATGTATTATTTTGACAGTGTCAAAAAGTTCATTATACAAACCAATCATCCATAGTCAGAGGGCAAAGTATGAAGATTCACATAAAATGCATTGGCGGCCATTTTGTGTAAACACCTTTAATTCATTTTGTGTAAGAAAAAGAAATCGCATGGCTAAACTTAACGTTATATATTTGAATCATTACTGCTCCATTTAGTTTAAATACATTGTCTTTTAATTGGAACCATCAAATTCATTTTCCTGACATCACTCAATATTCCCCCTAAAAACGTGCTACTGCCCCTTTAATGTGTATCAATAAGAACCCTGCATCTCGCCTACCTGAGACAGCGTTGTTATCATGAGCTTTTGTGATTTACATGAACATGGTAAGTACAATAATGTATATATGAAGGTGATTTTCAAAACAACATTACCAATCAACCTTCATGTCTCACACGGTCATATATCAAAAGGTTGTACACTTTAGTTAACATTCTCAATTTAAACGGTCTTATTTCAAACCCGCTGAACATCATACACAATCAGCTGCAATGGACATTATAAGTCAATCCTCTACTTTGTTGATTATGTTAATGGTGAAACTCAAATTATATCCTTCATAGTATAATTTTTTTTTATAAATATGTTTGATGTTTTATCATCATGTTTATACAAAAATATAACTTGCAAGAGTATTACTGTGACAACATGCCCTTTATTTGCCTTTAATTAGTCAGAAATCATCACGATTACAACTGACATTGTGACTTAGTTTCCTAGCTATATCAAAACATTGCAGTCAGAAATAATAAAGAACATGTAACGGTGTGTAAGATCTTAGTTGTGTTCTTCCATATTTATTAACCAAAAAATGCAATGTAATGTCAATCAATTTTTGTTCCAACAGATAGCAAGGCAAGAAAATGAATTCATGCAACAGATTAACAGACATGTAAAGTGATCTAGCATTATTTTTGAAAATCAAATACGTATCTAGGAAGTCTTGAGAACAGATAGATACTTTATACATATTTCAAATAATAATTATATGACAATGATTCTACAACGACTCGCTACTGGGCCCAATCTTCAGAAAAGATTATGAATTAACGTCCCCTGATCTCAATGCTATACCATAGATCGAGCATAGGCTGGGGAGAGATACTTAAACTTGACACTCCATACATGTAATAGCCCTCTGGAAACCAATGGAAAGAAGAATAGCTGACCCGTACTTGACAGCGTTTTTCCTACCATGTCAAACTGACAGAGTCGATGTTCGTTTGAAGGTAAAACAACACTTTAGCTGCCATTCTGGAATCCCTGAACATCTAGATCAAAGTCGTGTTGTATGGTACCAGCTGCACACTTAATTGAACTTGTTGTAACTGCTTTTCCTGAAAGCATCAATTATAACTTCCTGAACAGTCCGCTATGTACCAAAACAGTTACGAAAGTTGGGGGAAATGGTCGAATCTAATCAAGGTATTATAGATGGATAGATTGAATAATCTAATTTTGATGAAAAAGAAGTATGATGTACATATCATCCACATAAAACATTGCCTCCCTCCTTTCATTTGTAGATGGCATTAATACGAATTTTGGCAAAACTATCTAAAGAAAACCAACTCAAGACTTTCTATAATTTTCCAGTTTGTATTCCATTACAATAAGTTATTTCTTTTTTTTCTGATTTAGGTCAAAAACCATTTTTTTAAATTATCACTGACTGGTTATTACCACTTTAAATATCTATTTCTGCATTCTGGAAATTGCCATTTTTAATACTCAGAGTTCTTTTAGAGAGCAGATTTCACCTGTAGAGCAAGACGACAGCTTGGAATGTCATCGGAATACTCGAGAACATTACAAGCCTATAGCCATTTACCTATAGGTTTATAAGTAACATTCTTCACGTTGTGTGCACCTAATAATAAACATTGGGTTCCTTACTAAGTACCTACATGAACATATGATAGTGATAAACACAACAAAAATCAAAATGGATTTCATTCAGGGATTTTTGGAGATAATAGTTGACCAGCTCCAAACATTCTTTTTATCCTCCTGAGTAACTTAAAAGGAACATGTAAAGGCGAGCCATATTTGTGTCGACCTTTACATTTATGTTTAGCATCCTCTAAACCTGTGCAATTATTGACAAAAAGTCAACATAGACATGAAAGGAAATATTACTCTCCCTAAACTTTCACTGTAAGTCTTGTTGTTTCAAGACAGTATTATCTTTGTCCCCAGCTCAATATATACCATCATGTTGACAAAATTCTCCACACAGGGAAAACTGCAACAAATATGTTTAATGAAATACATATTCTATATGGATTACTGTAAATACCACCTCAAATACACATTAAATGAATGGTAACCAATTGAATTGTAATTATTAATCATCAGAAAGGTTTCATACAGTTAACATGTATATGCTGTAGGTTTTTTACAAGAATCACCTTTCCACAAATCTCTTGAGGTAGGGTTACTTGTCCTAGTTTGCATTATTCAGTATTGTAATGTACTTTGTTAACATATGAATTTACATTCTATCCGAGTTGAACAAACATTACATGACAAATAAAAATATGAGTAGATTTAGAACCACAATTTGTGTATTTGCAAAGCATTACAAAGAGTATTATATATTCATCATCAGGACAATGCTCAAGCAATCACACAAAGGCATTTCACTTTCCGAACAGAACTAACCCCAACACATAAAAGTCACTGAGCATGATACACGACCCGTAAAAAAGGAAAAGAACTGTAAAAAAGGAAATGAACGCAAAAATCTTACCAACGTACAAGGGGTTATCACACTAGCTACACCTGATGTTACAGAAAGAGTCAGAATAAACATGAGGGACGGGAAAATGTACATGATATTGTACAGTTGGACTTCCTGGATGTGAGAGAGACATTCTGCTTTCAGGAATAATGCTTTAAGACAACTTGCCAGCAGGGGGTTACTTCATTCACTCAAGTTTTGTCGCTTGAGAAGCATACACTCCGGGGCCAAAAAACTATACCATTTTTTTCAAAAGAGTACAAAACAAAATCCTGTTGTAACTTAAATGCAACTACGAACCCTTGTGACAGGCACATTAGAAGAAGTACTCACAATTTTTAAACGTTAAAGTATAATAATTAAAATTATATGACAGTTCAATTACACGAGTGTCCCAAAACTTCTTTTTCAATGTCATTTTTGGTCGTAAAATTTGGAATTGGAATAGAAAAATTATGAAATTTATGAATTTGATAAAATATAGATGTTATCAGTTTTTAAAAAAACCTTGATGGCAATTAGTTTGATCATGTATTTTGTCTTTAAGTTGGTTTAAAAACAAGCAAAAATGCAATTTTCACTATACTATCTTGTCTAGTTAAGGAGATTTTAAACTCCGTTTTTTGAAAAGCGTTAACAGATATAGCTTTAAAATTAAAAACTAAGTTCAGGTACCTCTTGAAGACATGAAATAACCCTGTTTCAGCCGTAACAATCACTCGTAGCTTATCCTAACATGAATTTTACATGGTATCGTTTATTTTGCTCATGAGTGTATGTTTAAAACAAATATCTGCCAATAACATGGCATTATCCACAACCGGATAAAATGGAACAGTTGACATATATCTAAAGGTTGTGATGATTTGGTAGAATGCAGGAAAAACGTCAAAATGGTTTCAGTGACTTATTGCCCGAATGCTTACCGTCATCAACCTAAGAGACAGTGGGTGCAATTGTACATTATTAAGAGTTGAAAAATAGCAAAGTGTCATGTTGAATTGATGACAGTTATCATTGCCTTACATTTTACGCATTGCTAGAGAATAGTGTAGAAAAGCTAATTCAGTAGTACTTCAAGTTTGTGGTATTACTACTGCAGTTTATTGGTGAAAACGCCTCAAAATATGAAGCAATAGAATATGTTAAATATCAAAGAAATAAAAGACATAAAAGTTTCTGTAATCATAACTTATTTTACTAATTTGTCCAGAAAGTTCCAGTCTAATCATCGGACTTTATCAGATCATTCGCTGTAAAAGACTCAACTACAAATATTCATATATCAAAGAGATATCATTCACTGTTGAAAGTAATTAGTTCTCAGAAAGAGAAAAATACAACAAAAGAAAAGGTTACGTTTACATTTGAGATTGGTCAATGCGATTAAGTACAAAGAATGGTCTTTTTTCAGAGAATATATCATTTATGAAAAGGTTAAGATATTCTTGTTATATTTTCATAAAAGATCATTTCTGTTTTACAGTCTGTCTGGTAAACTTAAATTCGATTACTGATGTAGAATTGTGTATATCGGGTTCTTTTCTAAGGAACATAAGCCCTTATCATCACCAAGAGGCTTTTCCTATAAGCTCTTATGAAGACCCTGCCAAGCCTGAATATCATAAATAGATTTTCTAAAGTTATTTATAGACTTTGAATTAATCTACAGTAACCCTCTGTCACTAAATATGTTTGTCTTCACTTGGATGTTTGTTGTTGTACGTTTGTCTGTCAGTCTCTCCTCTGTCTTGTCTGTGACTGTGTGTTCGCCGTATTTTTTATCATGTAAACCGAAATCGATTCACAACCTACGTTGTTGCCAGGCAAAACACCATAATTAGGTTCATTGGATTCATTTTTCATCTCATATAGTTCTTCTGTGATGAACTTAACTATGCAAACAGAATACTCAAGGCACCCTTTGTGTTAATTAAAGGGTTATGAAACATAAACGTGAATGATCTTTGACAAACAATCACCTCAGATTGTTAACGTTTTATTAAATAAATAAAATGCTGCTTAAGAAATGATTTTGCTTTTATGGTTTTAAATTGAATATTGCATTCAAATAAGTTTGATTTGTATAAACTTTTGGAAAGAGTGAATTTACCGTAAACTTATAGCACAATAAATTTCTCAATATAGAAAACCTTTATAAAATTTTTTTTGCTTTTTAAACCTCCAAACATAACATCGATATTCAAGTCCATCAAATTTGATGTTTTTAAGTTATTTTCCTGGGGCGTTCACTGAATTAATCTATTGAAACATTCAATGCTTTACACTTCAGTGAAGGAAGTTCTTCACATCAGTTATAATTAATTTTAAAGAAATCGTGGCTGGATGCAATTGCTCCATGATTGGTTGATGATATTGATCAAGGTTAAAGTAAGATCACGACGAAGATGGATTTATTCAAGCAGTGGATTTTATGCTTGTTATCTGCAAAAATGAAGTGCAGCAATCTGTTCAATGTCAAGTAAAATTCTACAGAGCAATCAAATCTAAACCATTGGGATGACTGATTCCAAAATCTTCATGAGTAATAGAGTAAGAAAATGGAAACAAATTAACTTGTTCAACTTCAATATCTTAATCATTATTTTTTAGATAAATCTTTAAGGTTTTATTTTAACTTTGGCTCATACCTAATCTTTTTTTATTAAAAATACAATTGATTTAACCTCTTTTACTGATTTTTTTTATGATAAATTAAAAAGTTTTTAGTGAATGTTTTGGTTGAATTTGTTATATCTTAGTTTTGATGGTAAGAATGCTTCATAATTAAAGAGTCACAGCGTGAGTTGTTGGTGGTTACTTATGCCAAACTTTACCAATCATCTGATGTTGTATTGTCAAAACAGGAAGATTTGAAGTTAAGGATATGATCGAAAAGTGGACAATGATGTCGCCAATCAGTCAACTATATATTTTTTATTTATTGTAAAGCAGTCATAATGTGAGTTATGAGTTAATAATATTTGTGTGGTTTTATAATTAGTGTTCAATTGGTAATTAGTATTAGGCAAGAAAGTCTATAAACATATTAATTTTGCATTTTTTCTTTAACTCAATTTAATTGGAATTGTTAGGGTTTATCAGGAGACAAGATATTTAACTATTTAAATATTTAGATTCGATTTAACCAAGAAAGGAAAGTAGATGAAAATTAGATTTGACACGACTGATGTTATCAAGCTATATACATGCAAGTTAATATGATTCATTAGGTTAAAATGTTATATTGATATTACGGTTAAGCCTTTAGATCTTGTTTATGGAATATTGAGGATTTCAAAGTTTGTAATGTGTCATCTGCAATGCGATCTCTGAGCTTTCCTCTCTCAAATAAACCTCTCATGTTATTGATTTTCCCATAAATATAACTGTCTGTGTTCTGTTAGGTAACAGCTGTAAGAAGTTACTCTTGTGTAGTCCTTGATATTTCAAGGTGACTTAACTATGCATGTTTTTCTGTTACACAACCAGGTCAACAATCCCAACGTTAAAGAAAAACTTTACACAACTGCTCTCTTAGTAGTTTTGAGCCTGTTTTCAAAATGAAAGTGAATAAATTTTTTTGCAATGTGATTATTTTCATTCTCTTGAGTGAATTGATGGATTTTTAGTAAATAACCCCATAGCAAAAGTCAATCGTTAGATCAGTATGAACCTGCAAAATCTCAAAATTATCAAATATCGAATTCAAAGAAAACTGCACAAAAACATTAATTGGTCCCTGTCAAAGATCAGGGCTTATCTCTAAGGGGCAGTAGCACGTTTTTAGTAATTTCATATTTTAAATTTTTCACTGATAATTGTAAGTTAAGGTTAAATGTATTATTTTGTCGGTGTCAAAAATCTCAATTTACAAGTCAATCATCCATAGTCAGAGGACAAAGTATGAAGATTCACATAAAATCTATTGGCGGCAATTTTTTGTGAACGCCTTTAATTCATTTTGTGTAAGAAAAAGGAATCGCATGGCTAAACTTTACGTTATGTATTTGGATTATTACTGCTCCATTTAGTTTAAATACATTGTCTTTCAATTGGAACCATTAATTTTCATTTTCCTGACATCACCTTATATTCCCCCTAAAAACGTGCTACTGCCCCTTTAAGGAAAAAGAAGTGTTTGATCAACAAGTTCAGCTCAAGGAATCTCAAATTTACTTACAGATGTTTAGATGTAGGCATTTTATGAATGAGGGATCAGAAATGTTATTTTTAATTCATAACATCTAAAGTTTAATGTGTAGTTTTTCCCATGTGACAATAGTTATATTTGGCCAAATTTCAGTAGTCTCACAGTTTTTCTCTTATTTTTATAATTTGTGCACATTAGCAATTTTTAGTACAATTAATAGTCAATAACAAAGCAATTGTTATATCTGGAGTGGTCAGTGCATCAAAATAATCCAAGAGCACCCAAGTTCATTTTACAAAATAGGGGGGTGCTTTGTGTATATATGTTTCTCTTTAATCTAGTGTATCAATTAAACTTAAGCATCTCTCCTACCTGAGATGATGTTGGCTAGGCACGTGAGATTCATACAACAATGTTTATACACATGTATGTATATGTACATTAAGTTATCAATATTTCAAAACAAATGAAACCATCTGCACTCTCATATTGTCAAAACTAAAAAGTATTAATTAAAGTAGTTACGTTCTTCAGCACGTTAAAAAGCAGCTCATGAAAATGTCTTATACCCTGTTGACACACCTGTTAAACTCTTACCTGCTCCAGGTGAAAGTATTTTTCCTTCTTGAATTGCATTCTAACCTAGATATCTACCTCATTTCATATTGAATTATGAGGTTTGTTGATGTTTACTGAGAAGGAAATAGTGAGATATTTACAGAGGTAGCACAATGTTTATGTATAATCGGTTCCTCAGGTGTATCCATAACAAACCTGCATCTAGTCTACCTGAGTTGGCGTTATTTACCTATCTCAATTTACCATAAGCAGTTCATCAAGAGGCTTACCCTGTTGACACACCTGGAAAACTCATACTAGCTCCAGGTGAAATATCCTTTCTTCTTGATTCCATCCCTGGTTTCATATTGAAGTATTTTGGTAGTTGTTTTTTTTGGAAAGAAATAGTGAGATATATGCAGAGTTTTGGTTGTATGTTAAGAGCACATATGCTAAGATAGGCTGTAACACCCAAACCAGCGCAACACAAACAGCATTTGACTATTGAAAGAATTTACATACAAACATATTTTTTCAAACTGTATCGGCTTGATGGTAAATAGTGAAATACTTGTATAAGTTTTGATTGCCAACAAGGTTCGTAATACATCACAAGTTATAAAGTCATTCTATTATTTGTTGCCTTGTGGATAAGCTCAGCTGACTACACAAGTATTTCTGACAAATCAACCCAAACGTTTTATTTTAAATTTCAGTGGTAAATTTCCTGAAAAGCCAAAATTGCTTGGAAACGACAGAAACAGGTAGATATAAATCTTAGTTGTGTTCGTCATGAAAAATTAAGTGACCAGTATTTGAAAAAGGTTATTTCTGTATGAAACATTATTTACAGGATATTTGAAGCATTGCGGATTTTTCAATCAGTGATTTGGGTTGGTCCCTGTCACTTTGTTTTTATTGGATGAAAGTAAGAAACCTTGCGAACAATAATATTGTTTGATTTTTAAATACAACAAACAATTTGGTGTCACTGACCCTAAGGGCATGAACATTATTTTTAGAGATACAACCATATACATTGTATGAAATTTGTGTGTGATCTATTGAGAGCATACGTTCCAATTAAATCCTTGTCATCTTTTTCATTAAGAAAATCTATTTACCCTCTTTGGGGTGAATTTCTATTTTTTTTCGGATTCATATCTAAATATAAACAAGGTTTTTTCAAGGTCTTATTCAATGTTAAAGAATGTTTAAGAATATTATTTCAGTGCAATTTGTTAAATCTCGAAGAAAACCTGTCTTTGTGTTTGTACATTTTCAAAAATACACCACAAAAATCCAAGTATAATTTTTGTTGTCCTTTTTCAAATGTAGGTCAGACAGAAAAATAAGTGCCTATTTGTACCACTGTTTATTCATTCCAGAACATAGCATTACTAATTCCAGGAGTTCTTCTAACCAAATCGTTTTACCCATGAAAGAACAATGACAGCTGAGAATGTCATCAGAATACACCAGAACATTGCAACCTCAGTGAACCATGGAAACCTATCTATAGGTTTGCATGTAACATTCTACATGATGTGTCTGCCTCATACCCTTACTTAGTGATTACATTTACAACTGATTGTGCATACCAATGCTGATAACAAGCATGGTCTTTTGGGAAAGAAGCTTCATTCAAAGAAATATCGTAGCGCACCTCTTGGCACATTTCTTTGCTCAAGTCATGTTGTAGGTCATACTCCTGGGATATTAAGCATCACCTCAGATATTTGGTATCTGAGCATTTATTGACAAAAACTTAAGTAAAATTAGAATAATAAGCTTAGCCATTGTACTACAACAAGTAATAGTTAGTTTGGATCCATATTGAGTTTGAATCCCGCCAGGGGCTCGGCAACTTTGTCTGCAGTAGAGAACTGTTCTGCACGCAGCAAGGTTTGGGTGCAATGCTACACTGAAGTTCAGCGCAGTACCACCCATGGTTGGCTAGTTCCAGTCGATGCTTGCAGGTTTCACCGCAATGCACAGCCACGATGGTGTTGCGGGCTTTATCCCTGCAATAATACTAGCAGCCGCGTGAAATAATCTTGAAAGCGGCGTTAAACTCCACATCACCTCACCTCACCTCATTATGAGTTTTCTGACTTAGATGGCGGGCAGGCAAACCTATTGGAATTAACACAAAATGTAACAACAAATGTTTACTTGTCATACCTGTGAATGTAAGCAGTGTGTAACTCATTACTATAGTTGACAATGTTATTTCTATATTTCCTAAAGGGTCAAATTCTAGTATACTTTGATTTCGGTCAAAGTGTTTGAAATAGACTTAGTGAACACATGTTCAAATAGCTGAAAGTAGTTTCGGCACCTGACCAGTGACACTATAATATATTGTCACTGGTCACAGTGAATATATAAAAGATCGTCACCGTTGCCTGATAGACAGTATATTTCACTGATAAAACCCAGTATTTCATCGCTGATCATATAACAAACTAAACCTATCCTTCAAATTTAACACAGTGTATATTTGTCTACCTAATTGTATAAACCGCACTGTTATAAAAACACAAGATGAAACAGCTAGACACAATGTCTAATGATGTAGTAGGTCTCGGGAGATGTTGGTCTGAATCTAAGTTTGATTGTCTAGTGGAGAAAAAAAGAGTTAAGAGGCAATGTTGGCAATACCCATTTAGCAAAGCATTTGATCAAAATGGGTGAATGTATCGATACCTTTCTTGGTTTTATCATAAGTTAATATTTGAGAAAAATATGGTCTCTAATGGAGAATCTTTCTAACTTCAAATGAATATCTTAGAACCCTGTATCACCATTCTGTGTAATTAGAATGTCTTTCATTTGAAAGTGATATTTGATAAGGATTCAATTCGAGGAGTCTGTTTGTTTGATTTGCAGTACATATCAGAATTAGAATTAAAATTTGCAAAAACCTAAAAAGCAATGCATGGTAAACAGGACATGATCCTATCAAATGTAGCTGCCTTCATTATACCACTTTGACAGTAGCTTGAGAAATCAGAATTAATCAGAATTGCCAAAGTTTGATTCAAACATAGAATAAGATGAGTAATGATGAATTGTTTTGGGAAAGAAGATAAAACAGAGTATCATTTGATTCATAATAACAAGGAATCAACGTGTCAATGGTATTTCTTGCTCAAGTAATATTTAGGGAAATCATACGTTCATGTATTTTAAACATATTTCACCACAGAACTAAGAATCACAAATGAAGAGATTGATCAAAATAAATTAAACATAAATTCTTTACTTTGATCCGGACTTCAGAAAGTTGATTATTTATGAAAATAATGCATTTTCATATTGTTTTGGTAGGTGTCTAACTATGTAATTTGGCTAAAAACCTCAGATAAGTGTCATCTTTTATTCCCCTAATATGACCAACATTAAACAAACAATACTGCTTTCAGTCTCGTGAACTCTAATTGGAATACAACAGCCCGGTGTCACCATAACTTATTTGTGCAATTCCATGTGTTTATTTTTTGTTTTTCACATGTATATCCATAGTTTAATCATCATGACAATGCTGAAGCAATCAGCACAAGCCCTCCTTCTGTGTGAAACAAAAAACTATGTACCGGGTGTCAATGGAATAAAAAGTGACATGTAGACAAAAATATAATACATGTATGCGGCCATCATATAAGTTACAGGATATTACCGAAAGGGTCTGAACATGTATGACAAAACTACTGGTCCTGATATTGGTAGCGCCGTTGGCATTCCTGGAGATGGAAGAGACATTATGCTTGCAGGAATAGTGCTTCAAGATATGCTGACAGCAGGTTGTTATTGCACACATCTCGTTTAAAAGTACAACGTTTCTAAGAAAATTTCAATGGTGTAATATTTTTCTAAGATATAATAACAATATTAAAGAGGGGTCATGTAACAATGAAAGATGTTATGTAATCTGAAATGCAGGAATTCTCATCTTGGTCATTGCATTTTTCAGAACTTTAATTTGCTTTAAAATCATAAAACATAATAATTATGAAAGAGCACTGAAATTTTCAAGACAAAAGATAAAGGAATTGGATAAAACCAATCAAAATGAAAGCAATTCTCAATATTTATCAATTTTCCCCTTTATAAGATTAGCCAGTCAGTGAATGACAATGCCCAAATACAAGGTTGGGGTTCGCACTTTAGCTTTAAGTAAAAACATTTAATTGCCCTTGGGTGGCATATATATAATTTTCAATGTTTAAATGTTTGATATATTTGATTATACCAATGTTTGTGTCAAATATTTGAATCTGTTAACAACTGATGATCACCTAACGTAGCAAAAAGAGCATCTCAAAGCAGTACTGAAATTTGATAGCTAAAACTTAAAATTAAATCCAGTTTTACCAATCAGATTAACAAATAACATTTCACTTCCTAACTTACACTTACAAATATATATCTATAATAAATCTCTAGAAGATCTTAAGGGTTGATTTATTTGGAGACAAGTGGAAAGTCTTGTTACAATGTCATATACATATGGATAAATAAACCACATATATAAGTTATGATTATCTCGCACCAGAAAGATTGCCAACAATTACATACATTTGTTGAAAAGCTAGCCTTTTTCACAGTTTACACTTAAAGAATAATAATGGCTAAAAAAAACTTAAACTGTGGCAAAGGTATACAACAACTTAAATGTAAGTATAGTCTAGTTATATTTTGTATTGATTTCAACTAGAAGATTTTAATTTATTAATAGGACTGTGTTTAGCCTGACTTTTTTCCCTTTAAATATCAGACTAAAAGTTCACGATTGTAGTATTTGATGTATTATTCCAAGTGCCATATAGCTTTTGATAACAATGGAAAGGAAAAACTATCTTAAGAAGAAAGAACACTGGAAAAGAAAAGGTCACATTTATATTTAATAAGATTGTGTTCATGTTATTTTCTGAAAACATATCATTTACACAAAGGTGGAATTGATAGTGATATACATTGTCATTTTAGATGGGTATAAGGTGATGTTTTTCAGACTGTCTCTCTGGTCTCATCATTTTATTCAATTCAATTAAGATTTTCAATTATTGTGTTCCGTACATATTTCATCTATATCTATATCTATATGATGATCCTGGCGTTTAATCACAGATGGTTTTAATCGTAATATCAGAATTCTTTAAACCTTTTCCGTTTCTATAATATAATAGTGTTCGAATAACTACAGATAAATACATTTTCAATGAAATTAAAATGACTATATTGAATTTGTTTGATTTCAATTGCATGTTTTAAAATAATTTTATCTCCAAAGGTTCCAAACATTAACCCCAAGGTAAAATACCATAACTTCGAAAATAACGAATAAAATCGAACAACATTACCACATTTTGGACGTTTTCACCCATTGCATTAGTTAAAATCAACAGAAAAATATAAAAATCTTGAATCCTGACAACACCTTACATTGAAAGTTTTATTTGATATTTCACTCAAACGAATTTATAGTTTCTTCTGCATGAATGAAGGATTTTAGCATAATTTCAAGACTCAGAAACCGTAATTAAATGTTATTGCTCCATAATTGGTGGAAAATATCATCTAAGCGAAAGTAATGATATGGCATTTAGATTTAAATTAATTCAAGCAGCAGTGGATATTACACTTGTAATCCACAAGATTGAATTGCGCCAATCTGTTCAATGTCAGGAGAATTTCTACAGACCAAACTGTGAGGAATTAAATCTGAACCATGAGTATGACTAATTTTAAAATCATGAATTATTGAGAAAACAAATTGAGTAAATTAAGCTGTTAAAATACTATAGCATCTAAAACTTTCTAACGTTTTTAACCTGTAGTTGATATCTCCAACTTTTTAATTAAAATGAAATCAGAATGAAATTTAATTTGATAAACTATGAGCAACTTTCAAACTCCATGTGCTCAGACAACTTTATTTTATTATTTATTTTTAAAACAGAAATAAAATTGATTTTATCATTACAATTACCGAATATGCTTAACGGGCTATCAGTTTTACCTTTATAACAAATGACGTAATTATTAAGTAGTGAGAAAAAGCAGGTTCGATTAATTAGAATAGTAGTGATTAATGGTAAAAAAACTAATTCTGTTAATAACTTGCCCATAATACTGAAGTAGAAAGAGGAGGATGAAGACATGAAGAATTCTGCACATACTCTGCTTACTTTTTAAGGTCACAAAGACTTCAAAGTGCTTATCTCCCAATGATTCTATAATGTTTTTGCATGATGAAACCCTGTATTTGGATTGCATCTGTCTACATACAAAGAATTATATATTTTCAATCCGATTCCACCTAAATTCATTGACATAATGGTTTTACACTGTCTGCAAAATTGCCTTGAACCTAACGATAAACGGATTTTATTTCAGTGATAACTTTAAGATTTCAGCTTAGTCTTAAAAGGGAAATGCTGTTTTCAGTGTAAAATTATCTACATAAGCCTGAGGTCTTCAATTTAATGCCCAATGAAGTTACCATTGTAATAGCTTAAAACAGGTATGACACCTTATCATGTTATATGCTTGAAGTCATACAGAGTGATACTAAATGAAAGGTACATTAAGTGTCTTTGAGGGTTGTAAATTTGTAATCATTAAAACTGACTCGTATGACTTATACAAGGACACCGGTTAACTGCTTTCAAACAGAAAACTTAAGATGATTCTTTAATATTCAAGTGTTTATTTCAAAAGCAAAGGCCAAGAACAGCAAATCATAAAACACATCAAAATATTTCCAACTCTAATTAACCCTTGAGCAAACTCTGTTTATATTCTATAAGCTGTCAGATTTGTGTATACGAATATTTGCAGATGTCAGGGGTCAAGTACCACCATGCCTTGTCAATATAACAATGTATAGCTGAAGACGCGGTAGATACACAGTGTAGGGCAGGTCTGAAAAGAAATGTGTTTTGAATGGAGATTGAGTGTTTATCAGAGTGTCAGACATGATGGTGCAGCATATTAAGAGATTGCTCTCAGCTCCCGCATGTATACTGATGTGACTTGATTACTCCCGGGAGAATCAGACAGATTCATTAGGGATACTGGGGGGCAGTCTGAGACACACCTCCCTCACTTGTCTCGCTGTATTCACTCATGCACACACTTTGTCTCTCCCCAATAGGACGTTTGGGACTTTGCATACTTGCCATGTTCTACCTATTTAGATTTTAAAGAATAAATAATTTCAGAATGCTGAAAGGAAAGTTATTTTTGAATTAACGTGTTTTTAAATCATATGTGGTAGTCCCCTGTCATAATGTATCCTGAAAATATAGGAAAGGTTTGTTCTAAATAATAGTCAGCATAACCACAAGGTAATCAAGGTTTTCATGTTCGTATTATGCAATCTACAATGTGATCCATAGTTTTGATAATGTTGACATTATCATTGAACTTGAATAAAATTGTCTAAAATGTTGGCTTAGGATCCTTAGAATGCACGAACAAAGGCTACCAAAGCTAGAATATAACATGCTTGTTCATTTAGACGATAAAGGTAAGAATACATGGGCAACTCATATTAAAAACTTATTATTTACCCATGGGTTTTGATTTGTATGGCTTAATCAAACAGTTGGTAATGTTACCGTTTTTCTTAAGCAATTCCGAGATCAATATGTTAATATGTTTTATCAAGAATGGAATTCAAATCTAGACAATAGCACAAGATACCAATTGTATAGATAATTTAAGAGCTTAATTCAACCAGAGTTGTATCTTTCTGCACTGACATCTAGAAATATAAGACGCACATTTGTTAACTTTCGACTGGGCTTGCTAGATTTATCAGTAAATAAAGGCAGAAGATTTTCCATAGAAAGAAGTTTCAGAATATGCCCATTATGTAAATCTGCTGTGGAAGATGAAATCCATTTTGCTTTTGTGTGTCCACGTTATGCTGATTTAAGAAAACGATACATTTCAAATCATTACCTTTTAAAGTATCCTAAAACTGCCTTTGTTTCAATTCTAACCTCGAAAAATGAAAATGTAATAAGGAAATTAGCGCTCTTTGTAAAACATGCTGTTGTCCAAAGAGACATTGTTTTGAATTGTTAAACCTGCTGTGAATTTTCTGTATATGTGCACCTTGTAAACTTGTATCATTTGTATATGGGCCGGAGGCCTGAATTACAATAAACTTCTTTGACTTTGAATAAATATAAAACTTTGTAATATAATAATCAGTAAATATCATATGCAAAACAATTTAAATCTCATGTACGTATTTCATCTATACAAGGCTCTAAAGAAGTTTACAAATGGTAGTTAATGTTGTACATGTATGCTCAATGCTGGATCACACTACAGACGATATCCAGACACCTTTATCATATCTCAAGTAAGAATCTCAATCTCTTGAGCGGGTTGACAGATTATTTATACCCACCATAAAAACATAAAAAGTGTGCAGATTGAGCTTCTTGAAATGTACAAAGTCAAGGTTACTATTCATCAACTGATATGTAGCTTTGGACAAGATAAATGAAGTAAGATAAATTTGTTACACCAATCAGACGGGATATATTGGCATCTCGATTAGTATAACACCAAAAGGGTAATGTCCTTTTGGTCTTCTCGTCTAAATTATATAACTTATACTGTATTATTTTCAAATTAGAATAAAAGTTTGGAAATAAATCATCATATGATATACTCAAGAGCCAACGGTGATGTACACACAGTTCTATTCAGAGATTCAAATTTTTTTAGAAATATTTTTACTTTCATTAATAAAATAACAATGCAAAAATTGTATGAAATATGCTTTGAATTATCTTTTACGTCTACACTTTGCAGCTCAATCAATGTGTTTTCATTCACAATAACCATCTATTTACCATTTTTCAGGGTTCTCGTTCTATTAGGGCCTTGGTAATCATACAACATTTTCAGTTTTACATTTAAATATTTAATCATATCTTTATTTCCATAGTTTCAACTCAATTAAAAAATATATAGGTTTTCACCTTATCCCCCTTTCAGTCATTTTCTCTACAAAAATTTGCTATATATTGCTATAAGATTTGATGTTAAAACAAGCTCAATTGTCCTGTCAGAGAAAAGCAATAAAGGTTTCCTGTGCATAGTCTTCATTCAAACTGCAGCTCATGCCTGTATAAACCGTTTTTCCAAGGTATCAATAAAATACAAGATTCAGTTTCTGAAGGAGAAGTATTTTGGACAGCTCCACCAGATAAATTAATACAAGAAACAAATTCTTGTAACAGATCGACAGACATGTTCACCATCAGATGGGAACGTGATCAGAACAATACAAGCTTCCTGTCACGCTTTGCTTGAATTCCTATTGACATGTGTGGTGTGTATTTATCGTATATTCTGTATAACATAATGAAATTATCAAATTCGGTACAGATTAGATAACCTATTTCTCGAGTATTCAGGGTCCTATTGTTTTTGTCCTTCGAATATAATTTTTATTATGTTGTAGTGAACTAGCTCAGAGGACCCTGGGTGGTATTGCAATACATTTCGATGTATTTATGTTTTCAAAGTCGGTTTCTAAGATGACAACTTCTAACATGACCATAAGTCTCTATACATGTACATGTAGTACCAATTCTCATTCAGCTGAAAGAATATAATTTATAAACTATCCCGATATTCATCTAATACCAAAGATCAAATAGATGTTGAAGGGAGATGACTCTTAATACATATATAAGGTGCTCCGAGTTATAGCTGTGATCATAGAAGAACATCTGACCTGCACTAGATACTTTACTACCTCTTTTTCCTTTTTTAATATGAGTGAGTTATTGTTTTACACCGCTTCGGCGATGTTTCAGCACTTTGTGGCGTAAAATATATGAGGCTGGTGAGATAATATCTGTTTAATTTTCACCTGGCTTTTACTACTTTGTGTTCATATGTCAATATCAATTATAAAGATATTTCAATATATGATATTTCTGATGTTAGATAATACCATCATAATTTCAAACAGAATTATAAACTTGGAGAAAGAAAGAACACATGATGCATAACAAACATGTAGTTACAAATTAATGATAATCAGTACAAGGGCATGCAGGTAATCAAATGATAATAAATACTGATGAATTGTAATTTGAAAAATATGTTCATTTATGAACAGGTTTTCAGCCTGTTGTGATATAATCCATATTGTAATGATGTGGTTATTTTTATCTTTTAAGAGAAAGGTTTGCAAATATAACATTATGTAATCTTAGTTGTCTTTTACGGCTTCAATTTAGTAGTTATCCGAACATTATCATTATCTAAGTATCAAAATCAGTCTAGCTGTTAGCATCTTCTTCATATTATCCTTTCTAATTTGATATTTTTTCTTAACACATGTACTGAATTTTGAGTGATTTTGATACACAAACCAATGAAACTGAAAGGATATGAAAATCTTTAAATATGGTAAAATACAGAAATATTAGCCTTATTCCATAATCATGTTGCAACTCGGAGGTCGATAGAAATGGGTTTGACAACCTTTCTTTTTCATTTTCAATATATGTCTCCTTTATGAAAGTGACCACTTCAAACTGCTCATATATCTTACTGAAAAAAAACATTCATCGATTTTTTTAATTATCTTTATTTTGTGGTCAGAGTTTCCATAGCCTTAAAAAAAAATTATATATACATGTGACATGTGCCTTTCATCCTAATATTTCAGAACTGTACAATAAATGTAAAACTATGACTGCCTTTCTATATGTTTAATGTATTATGTTGTATTTCGAACAAAGATGTGGCAAACACTGTAAAATTACATTTGAGACTTTCTCTACATGCCATAACTTTGCATTCCTAATACTAAACGAATTTTCTCCCCAAAAAAAACATTTCACATGTAAGAACTTGGATATCTCAAATGTCAAGTTAAATAAAAAATTAAACTGTTGTTTCATACGGTTTAAGGGAGAGCACCCAAAAAATAGGCAACATGTCATACTTCAGCTTCATTGAACCTTGACTTGTGAGTTAACACTTTTTCTGTATGAATGTTTCGAAATATACAATAAACTAACAACAAACATGTTTGAAACAATTTTCAGCGATTATTTGTACAATTTTCCTGTTTTCCACATTCTTGAACCGGCATTCCTAATTCAAGGAATTCTTCTGGCAAAAAACGTTGAGTTGTAAAGCGAGATTACAGGTGATAATGTCATCAGAATTCTCCAGAACATACAACCCCAGTAAACCATGACAGCTTATCAATAGGTTTGTATGTAACATTCTCCACAATTTGACTTCACAAGAACAAACACTGGGTCTATTACATCTGATAGTAAATATCATTGACAAGAGCAAGCACATTCTCTCCAGACAGAGGCAGATCAAGTCATGTTGATTTAGCCTCTGTTATATTACGACGAGTTTGTGGGATAGAATGGGAGATGCCTGATTGGAGGCAATCAAAATTAGTTGTGCAATCAGCGACGCTGTTCTAAAATAATCATTTTGGCTACTGAAACAAGGCAAAGGCATTGTGATATGAACCACCCTTTCCATGCGAGAAGCCTTGTCATTTGATAAAGAAATTCAAATGTATCGAGATGAAAGTTTTTTTCCGCCAGGGGAAACTGCCGGAACCCAAGGATTTCGGCGTAATAGAACAGAGGCTAAATCAACATAATTTGATCTGCCTCTGTGGGGAGAGAATGGAGCAAGCATGGCATTACAAAAATACAAAAATATAATCAAATGCTTTTTGGCGATTATTGCTTTACACAATACAGAATATTGAATTCTCTCGCAACAGAGGCAGATCAAGTCATGAAATGTTGATCGAGCCTCTATTCTTATTTGCCGAGTTAACGGGATAGAATTTGAGAACAAAGTTAGTTGTGCAATCAGCGATGCTCTTCAAATTTCATCAATTTGGCTACTGAATCATGGCAAATTCACTGGATATGAACCACCCTTTCCATGCGAGAAGCGTTGTCATTTGCTAAAGAAATCCAAATGTGCCATTTTTTTCCACCAGGGGAAACTGCCGGAAACCACTAATTTGGTCTAATATGAACAGAGGTCCGATCAACATTTCATGACTTGATCTGTAATGACTGTCTCTGTGGGAAGCGATTGGAATTAAAGAAATCAAGGAAATATAATAAAAATGCTTTTTGGCAATTATTTCTTTAGACGATACGACCCAGTCGTCGAACAGATTATTCAACAAGCAACTACGACTAATATACGGCTTTGTCTAGAATTATTAACGATATATGAATTATCTAAAAGAACACAGAAAATAAATAAAAAATAAATGTTTTAAAAACGAGCAAGAGTATAATATCTTGATGTGTACTTTGCATTTTTTTTGATTAAAACATGGTACAAGTTTAATGTTTACCTGGAATATGTTGCCGTACTGGATAAATACTCCTTCTTTTATCTTAAATTAACACTTTTAAAGTAGAAAACGTTGATTGAAATTTGATACATCAAACGTGCATGTCAATGATTTACCTGTTATATACATATTATCAATCACTAAGACTTTTGCATAGCATTTTTATATCTTTCCGAAAATGATATCAATAACATTTTATTTTTTTAAGAATTACTACGATAGGATGTTTCAAAATCTGGTACTCTTTCACATTCAATCTCTGGATTTAAAAAAAAACTCTATACGTCAGTTTGAAAAGGGAAAAAATAATTCAATAAACGTGTTAGAATAATTGTTTTTAAAATATATAAAAGGAAATATTCAATGTAAAGCATGCATAAATTACGTAAATATAGTATTTTTGTTTTAAAAAATGAAGAGTTTAAGATACGTTGTGATAATTTGTGCATTGTTGTAATTAAAATCACATCCTTCTGTTAAATAAAAAAACTAGTTTAATAGATAAATTATTTTATTTAACAAATATGGAATTTTCAGCTTCATCAACTAAAAGCAACAAGAGAAAAAACACTCGATGATATAAAGAAATTTTGTGAGTATAATATTATTTTTTATTCCTTGCTGATAAGTTGATCTTTAATATTATTAAAAACACCATTCCTTACTGATCGTTTTAGTATACTAATGGTATCTCATAATTCCATTTTAATTGCTTTACGTATTGTTTAGCTGAAATACCTTTGGAAAATAATCAACATGGTATGTGATCATAACAAGAAATGCCGTGCGCCTAAGTGATTCGTAATCAAAATTGGTTTCGTACGGGCGACAACTAAATAAATAGAAAAATATTTTCGTCCTCAAACAAGCCAAGATTTATATGATAAAAACGTGAATTCCATGTCAACATAGAAAATGCCATCTTTCAAATTAATCATTCGTGTTTTGATTGATATAAACAATTTCCTTTTGATTACGAAACCATATCACCATCATCGCAGATTCGCTTTTTAGGATTCGCTTCGACAAGATCACATTAGAAGGTCTATGTTTTTGAGTGATAAAATTGATAAAAAATTATTCTAAGTTACGTTTCTATTTTTTTACAAATGCACTTATTTCAGCAAATTCATTTAACACTTTATTTCAACCTAATGAGGATGTCTCAAGCTTATAAAAATTCTAAAAAATGTCAGTGAGTGTCAGTGTTCAAACCTTGTGACGTCCGCACATGGGAAATCTTTTGAATCTGTACTGAAGTTTTGAAGCAGTCTGCTGTTCAGAAATATTTATTTATTCCTTTGGGCATCACAGAAGTAGAATATTCTGGATTCAGCACGTCTCTACTGAAGTCGTGACGGTTGTTACAGTCTCATGTTAGACGGGCCGTCACCGCCCACCATTGAATCTAACGGCGTCTCCTAATTTCGTGGTGTGTCGCTGACGTCATATTCCCGGTGTTTCTCGCTCTCGTTTACCCTTCGAGATAGCAATATGGCGCCCCCATCGATGCCGGTAAACTTGATTTTTCTCAACTTTGAATTTTTATTGCAGAGTTGGTGATTTATCTAAAAATTATTAGCCAAAGTTGAAGGATTTATCCATAAACATTGTTTTAAAAGGCTCTTTTTCATTTTTCATTGGAATATTCCTTTAATGGGATGCCTTTCTTTCCGTCGTTTTCCTCATCCTTTCGATCCCTTTCTCCCTTTTCTATCTACTCTCTTTTGGATGACAACATCCACGTGTTTAATAACTGAAATATTGTTCAAAACACGTTAAACACCAACTCACTCACTCACTCACTCCTTTAATTGGATAGAGTTATCCCCAATTTTGGTGTACATTGCAGTAACTCATATCTTGTGACCTTGACCTTTGCCGTTTAAGGACACCCATTCAATGAACACATTTCATTGAGTATAACAACCATGTATTGAGTAAAAGTGTTCATAGTTAAAATAAAGCATTTTCGCTTAACCATGCTTAACTTTGCTGTGACCTTAACCTTTGACAGATTGGTGCCAAAACCTTTTAATTTTTTTTACTCTTCCGGGGACAATACATACCAAGTCAAAGCTCCATAGCCAAAAACTTTTCAAGTTATCGTGTTGACAAGGAATTCTTACAGTGATTACTTAACTCATGACCTTGACCTTTGACCTTGAAAGTGAACATGTCAAATAGATCCTCCGAGTTTTAGGCAGTTAGTTATGAATACGAGTTTTGGAAAGCTTCACGCCGCTAATGGCTGAAATATTGAGCAAGCAGCGTAAAACAATAACTCACTCACTCACTCCCTCTGGAAAGCCTAATGGAAAAAAGATATAGCCAGAAGTACGAGTGTGGCGGCCGCGGTGGCGGAAACTGCTAGTAAACTAATAGCAGCCCCTGCTAATAATATACCAGGAGAACAACCTCAGACTCCCAGAATACCTTCACCTTTCCCGCTGTCAGAAAAGTCTTTGCCCTCTTTGGTGCTGATGATGTCACATTCTTCCATTGTTTTGACTGTGCATGTTGGTCAATTATCCAATGTTTTCATTCTGAGGTTTATGTTTTGTTATTGTCTACTGTCATATTTTTGTCATGTGTGGAAATCGTTTTCATGCTATTACATTCTGCGGTTGTGAGGCTTTTTTAAAGATTTTTGTGTTTTAATGGGACAATTTTAGTGACTTGTCATATGAAATTTTTTCTGTTTTGAATCAGACACACTTATGCCTTTTTTTAAATTTGAGTCACACCCTTTACAAGAGACACACTTATAATATATATGCATTGTTGATCATCATCCTTCACTTTCAGATTATTAATGAAAAAGAACTGTTTCACTGATGATCGTATTTCATGTCCAATGTACCAAAAATGATTTCAATGTACCAAAAATGATATGAGAAATTTAAGAACATGCTATACCACTCCGTTGATTTCATTCTTTCAAAGCAAGAATTATAAAGAGAATCGGGTTACAAAGCCAATGAATCCACTATCTGGAAAGTATCCCTCTATCTGTTCAGACGTAATGTAATACAACAGCAACCAGAACATTTCCCAAAGTGTATAATTGTACACAGAGCACTGTAATAAAACCCAAGATGAAAGAGTCAGTAACAATGGCCTAACAATGTAGAAGTTCCTTGGGGAATTTGGTTTGCACCTTAGCGTTACATTCTAATGGACTGAAAGAGGTTTCTAAACAAAATACCAGCAACATCTATGCACCAAGCACTTGATGAAGACTTGTTAATCTATGTATATTGTTATAATCAATGGTCCACTCAACGTTTTAATGACTTGAAAACACGTGTCAACGTTCTGCTTTTTATTTAAGTTGATGGAATCAGTTAAACTTCACATAAGTACTTGCTTTACATTCTTTAAATGACAGTTTGTGTATTTCAGATCTCTTTCGCTGCCATGCTATAGTAAATACCGAGAAAAAAATGCAAAAGATTCAGACGGAATTCTACATTTGTAAATAGGATATCATCTTTGGTGCGCATGCGTCATGGCAGTCATATGAGGAATCAATTTATCAGAATCTAAAGTTGAATTTCATCTGAGGATAAAGTGGTCGTGGTGAAGTCATCAAACCTGAAGAGACCTAGCTATATCTTTTTAAACAAACTCTAATATGCTTTTGCTGCAAATGCATCAAAGACATTCACCTACTCATAAACAATTAAAGGATACTGAAATTTTACTTTTAGGGTGTTTCTCAAATTGTCCAATATTCCAGGACTTTGAAAACGAAGTAACCCTCTGATATGGACGTCAAAGAAAACAGAACAACTCATGAAGATAAGAATATAATAGATGAGTAGAGGTTACGGGACCAGCAACAGCAGATATAACGAAAAGGTACTGAAATAGTTACAAGGGTTAGAAATATTCAGGAACCATTAGCTTTTCCATTATCAAATTTCATTTTAAATTTATAAAGAGTGTTCATATCATAGAGAATCTTACCCACCCATTTCTTATTATGAACTTAGCAGACAAGATAAAGTCACAAATAGTTAAGGATTAAAGACGATATCACCATATTTGCTTCAGAATATATCATAATATTGACGTTAGAATAATCAAGGTTCTAATACCCTTTAAAATAAATCTTCACTATGTTTCAATGGAAGATCAAACACCAGGATGAACTCTTATGAACCTCAAAACAAACCAGAAAGCAACACCTTTAGAACAATGGTCTGATGTCAGAAGTGTTTGATGAGCAGTTCTGTTCAATAATAAATCAAATTTCTAAAGGTAAAGGTATATCAGAATATATATCAAACAACACTTGGTTTGTTGAACCGTCTGTTTGTCCTCACTGGGATGTTTGTTCTTGAACATTCATCTGTCTGTCTGTCTGTCCACGCCTGTGTTTGTATCTGTGTGTTCTCCTATTTGTTATCTTGTGATGCAATATCACTTCACAACTTACATTGTGGCCAAGTAAAACACAACAGTTGGTTCAGGGAGTTCATACCTTATATCTCATGTTGGTGTACTGAGCCTAGAACCACGTTGAACAGCCTCTGTTTTTATGATCAAAAAGGTATGGAAAAGAAATCTGAACTTTTTTAACATATATCAAAAACTGGATCTATGAAATACAAAAACACTTACTTAGTTTGTTTTCTTATAATGCTTTTAGTGACATATTTGCATTAGATACGTTTTTGATTTTGTGAGATTTGTTTTCTTAAAATGAGTATTAATTTTTGAATTTACATGTACATGTACATTAATATCATTGCAATAATCACTTTTAGAATATGATATGAAGTATCAAAATTTTGGGTTTCAATGCCTAAAATAACATTGCATTTGTTGAAATCTGTAAGAAAGAAAACATAAAATGTCTTCAAGATTGACCACACGTAGCATTGATGGTTATATTTGATATTCAACTCCATCAAAGTGAGGCTTTTTCTGCATGAATGAATGATTTTCTGTCATTTCAAGCACCCATGTCCAGTGGCGCTCACTGAATTAAGCTATTGAAATATCCAATGCCTTACACTTCAATGAAGAAAATTCTTCATATTGGTTATGTGTTTTTTTAAGAAATCATAGTTGGATGTAATTGCTCCGTGATTGGTGGATGATATTGATCTAAGCAAAAAAAATGTCATGACATTAACATGGGATTATTCAAGCAGTCGATGTTACACTTTTTATCTGCAAAAATGAAGTGCTGCAATATGTTCAATGTCAGAAAAGTTCTACAGACCAAAATGTGAGCAATTATATTTGAACCATTGGGATGACTGATTCTGAAATCAGCTTGAAATACAGATAAAGAAAATGCTCAACCTGCTCAAATACTATAATATCTGAAACTTGAGGTAAAATTTGGTTGATATCGAAGTTTGTTAAATGACATTAAATCAGAATGAAAATTAAATTTAGAAACTATGAAGATCAATACTGATATGAAATTGAATTCATCACAGTGTATGTTAAACGACCATAAATTTGAAACTATTTGTTAAAAGGAATTAGTTTTTATTGAGTGAAAAGCGAGTTTGATAACTGATAACTAGTTTAATCAAGTTGAATATTAGTTATTGGTGGTAAACTGTTTAGTATTCTGTTTATTACTCGTCTTTTTATTATTGAAGCAGAAAGAAAAAGTATGAAGAAACTAAGAAATCAGCAAATATCATGACCTTACTACTTTGGTGCTTACTTTGTGAGGTCGCAAATCTTTCACAGTGCTTAACTTCAAGTGATTCTAACACATGCCTTATCATAATGAAACGTTTTTACTGTATATGCTGTTAACATATCCAGCATATTTTCATGAAAACTTCACTATCTATATCCCCCCGACGGGGATATAGTTGGTGGCTCTGTCTGTCCGTCCGTCTGTCTGTGATCACATTGTTTCCGGAGCAGAATTTGAAAACCGATACAGCTAGCTCAATGAAACTTGGTATCTTGATTAATCGTTGCATGTGATGGCTCGTTGACATATTGGTTTTACACTGTCTGCAACACTGCCTTGAACCTGAAAATAATCTGATTTTATTTCAGTTCAAGATTGACATCAAGCAAGTTATGAGAATCAATATTTTGACTCGACCTGTGCAACCCTCTATTACTCAATTGTTGACGTATGTACAGGGATTATCATAATCTCTGTAATTATGTATCATCTCTAATTTCGATGATGTATGAACGTTGTGTATGACCCGAGGTTTCTAAACAGGATGACTTCAGAATAACCATTCTGGCTTTAAGGGCATGACCGTTTTAATGAACTGCCAGAAATTAACAATTTCATGTGTAAATACTGTTTATTTTTAGTTAAGTGTTTTTTAACTGATTATGCCTGGAAATATTACTCCTTTTCCTGTAATATATTTGATGTCCTTACAGAGTTTAAAATATGGAATAGAAGGTACATTAGTACAAAGTTTATAACTTTTATGACAAAGAAATCAGACAACTACTTGCCAACGAAAACCTAAAAATGCGTCTTATTTTTTTTTTTTTTTTTATTTTTTTTTTTTTTTCAAAGGACATCATTATACAAATGATACAACTCAAAATATAATGGACCCTTGAGAAAGTTCTGTTTAAATTTTCTAAGCTGCGAGATTTATGTATAAGATTGTTTGCAGATGTCAGGGGTCAAGTACCACCATGTCTTGTCAATATAACAGTGTATAGATGAAGAGCCAGTAGATACACAGTGTAGGGCAGGTCTGAAAAGAAATGTGTTTTGAATGGAGATTAAGTGTTTATGAGAGTGTCAGACACGATGGTGCAGCATATCAGGAGATTGCTCTCAGCCCCCACATGTATACAGATGCGACTTGATTACTCCCAACATCAGACAGATTCATTAGGGATCCTGTGGGCAGTCTGAAAAAAATCTTAAAAAACAATTTGATGATCATATTTCACTTTTATGTAAGGTGAGTTTAGAAGCTATGCCTCGTCTACATAAATTTATGGTTTTCAAGTTCGTAATAATCCATCTGCAGTGTGATCCCTAGTTTCCACATCTCACATTTAACATAGATTTCATTGTTTTTCCACAAATTTATATGTTAGTCTTTGATCCATAAGGTAACATCTGTAAAGAGATTATTTTGTCTTTGCCATCTCAACATGGTATATTCTAAGCCTTTCTCCGAACGATCTGGAAAATGATGACATCATTATTGAACTTGAACTTTTATAAAAGGTATACAAAATATACATATAGATATCATATACGAACAAATTAAATCCAAATTTATGTATTCCATATACAAGGGTCCCACATGTAGACAGATGCGACTTGATTACTCCGGGGAGAATCAGACAGATTCATTAGGGATCCTGGGGGCAGTCTGTAAAAATTCTTTAAAAAAAAACATTTTGATGATCATATTTCCCTTTTTTGTGAGGTGAGTTTTGAAGCTATGCCTCGTCTACATACATTTATGGTTTTCAAGTTCGTAATAATCCATTTTCATTCCACAAATTTATATGATAGACTTTGATCCATAAGGTAACGTCTGTAAAGAGATTATTTTGTCTTTGCTGTCTCAACATGGTTTATTATCAGCCGAACGATTAGGAAAATGCTGACATCATTATTGAACTTGAACTTATATAAAACGTATACAAAATATACATATAGATATCATATACGAAACAATAACTTCCAAATTACGTATTACATATATACAAGGGTCTAAAAAAGCTGTTAATGTTGAGTGTTTGAAATACGCGTAGGCCCGTAGGTCCGAAGGCCCGACACCGACAGTTATTTACAAGGGCCCACACTTTTCAATATCTGCAAGTCCTTACTGGCTGACAGTTTTGTTTATATGATACTGTTCCTTTCTAACAATACTTGCTGTAAGACATATTTTCTTGCCAAACCTTTATACTATCACTCTAAACTGACAACAGTGTTGTGTATTTATAACGTACTGATACCAAGAATATTATTATTTTAGAATAAGTCAAATCAGTACTGATAATAAATGCCGACAATTTGTCCTTCATGGAAGAATGAAAGCTGAATTAATTCAATCTTGATAGATTTTCAGTTGTGTTGTTTTATGTTACTGTAGCGGATCAAAATTCCAGTCAAATCACATCATACAATTAAACAATTACGCATTAGAAGAAAATTAAGGATGGAGAAATGATCAGTGAGAAAAACGGTTTTGTTCTGTGGCTGTCTTCAAATCTTTTTCTCTACAAACCTTTTGTAAGAGTTTGTATGCAACCATTTGAAGGATCATAATAAAGTTGGAATCATTCAAACTTTAATCTACACTGTGGCAAATTAACTTAAAATTTACAGGCTTTGTTAGATTTATCATCAATGTGAAAAAATATATATTCCATATAATCAAAATTCTCAGGAGTCTCAAAGAATATCATTTAAACTTTCCCTGATCTCCATGTTATGTCACAGTGCAAGAAGATTTTGTAGGGAGCTGACAGATACTCTCCCCACATAATAACCGATCTCCGAGTTGCTATAGTTGTGATCATAGAAGAATATCTGAACCATACATGACAGGTGTTTGCCAACCATGGTAAACTGACAGAAGTGCTGTCGATAGACGGTAAAACACCACTTTAGCATACATTCTGGAATCCCTAAGCATAAAGATCAAAGTCATGTTGTATGTTTCCAGCTGCACATTTAATCTAACTTGTGTTCTGAATGCATCAATTATAACTTTCTCAACTGACCTCCATGTACCAAAACGACTTAACAGAAAACAGCAAAATGTAGATACACGTAGTGTGTCTATGTATATGAGTGCAGTAGATACTCTACTACGTCTTTGTCTATTCCATAAATATTCAATATATTAGACTGATTATATATACGTCTTTCATTTTCACATGGATTTTACTATTTTATGTTCATATGGTTTATAGTTATGTAATTTAGCTTTAGGTCAATGAACATTGACTTGTGAATTTACACTTATTCTGTAAGGATGTTGCCAAAGTACAAGATACTAACAATAAACACTAAATGCTACACACAGGTTTGAAACAATTGTCAGTGAATATTTGTACTTTTCCTGTTTTCGACATTCTTGAACACAGCATTCCTAATTCAAAAAATTCTTCTGTCAAAAAACGTTCAGTTGTAAAGCGAGATTACAGGTGATAATGTCATCAGAATACTCCAGAACATCAGAACCCTAGTGAACCATGGTCGCTTATCTATAGGTTTGTATGTAACATACTACAAAATGTGCATCCACAACGACAAACACTGGGTCCATTACTTTATGGTTGCATTTACATCTGATAGTGAATATCATTGACAAGAGCAAGCATGGAATTAGACATTCTCTCCCAATACAGGCAGATCAAGTCAAGAAATGGTGATCGAGTCTGTTCTTAGGGTAGTCATTTGCTAAAACATTCAAAAACATACAATGAACAAAGAAGTTGTCAACCATATATTCCTCAGCAACATTCAAATGGACTGTGCTGCAATTTTTCCGCCAGGGGACACAGCCTGAACCCACGCATTTGGTCTAATATGAACAGAGGCTCGATCAACATTTCATGACTTGATCTGCCTCTGTTGGAAGGGATGGGAATTAGAGAAATCACGGAAATATGATAAAATGTTTTTTGGCAATTATCTCTTTAGGCGAAAAGGAATTCACAGAAATTATTCATTTAAAATGGTTTTTCAAAACTTTTTTTGTGGAGACACACTCTTCATGCGTCCATTCTCTCCCCACAGAGGCAGATCAATTCATGTTGATTTAGCCTCTGTTATATTACGTCGACTTTGTGGTATAGAATGGGAGATACCTGATTTGAGGCAATCAAAATTAGTTGTGCAATC
Source organism: Steromphala cineraria (assembly GCA_916613615.1). NCBI lineage: Eukaryota > Metazoa > Mollusca > Gastropoda > Trochida > Trochidae > Steromphala > Steromphala cineraria. Next base: position 47,529,740 of record OU744720.1, read on the forward strand.
AGCGACGCTGTTTTCAAATCATCCTTTTGCTACTGAAAAAAGGCAAAGGCATTGTGATATGAACCACCCTTTCCATACGAGAACCATTTTCATTTGATAAAGAAATTCAAATGTATTGTGATGGAAGTTTCTTTCGCGAGGGGGAACTGCCGGAACCCAAGGATTTCGGCGTAATAGAACAGAGGCAAAATCAACATGACTTGACCTGCCTCTGTTGTGAGAGAATGCATGCGTCATGCTTCTTCATGTATTGCATCCTCAAAAAGATTCGAATGAAGTGTTAATAGCTTGATGTTTAGCACTAGTTGAACATGTTGCAGTAAATACTATTGATAGAAATAATAATAGTTGATAAAAATGAAAGTTATATTTCGAGTATAGGAGAAATCGATACCAAATACTTTTATTTTGCAAGGTAGTCACCCTTCAATGTTACACACGTCTGTCAGTGTTGCAGAGCCGAAATCAAAGGAGTGTAGAATATTTTGTTTTAGGTGTGAAGAAAATTATCAACACCAGCAATGATGTCATTGTAAGACCAGGAATGACGTCAGAAAAAACATACTTTCAGAGCTGGACACAGTTAAAAGTCCGAGGGAAATAACGCCTTTGGTCAGTTTACGGGGTTTTTTTCTTTCCTCGATCATATTCTATGGTTGTTTATGGTATTGACCGTTAATGTTTTATCCTTTTGAAAACTAGACTATATCAAAAGAGTGTAGAATCCTTGTATTAGGTGTGAAGAAAATTATCAATGCCAGCAATGATGTCATTGTAAGACCAGGAATGACGTCAGGAGAAACATACTTTAGGAGCTGGACACAGGTAAAAGTCTGAGGGAAATAACGCCTTTAGTCAGTTTACATTCTTTTTTTTCTTTCCTTGATCATATTCTATGGTTGTTTATGGTATTGACCGTTAATTCTTTGATCCTTTTGAAAACTAGATAAGCGTTTGCAGGACACCACAAAAGTGAGGCAACCTCGGAATTTGCATGGGGTTTCGCCTTCCCATGTTCTGTCTTTTACAGGCCTCAGCAAATTGGGCTTTTTCTCCTGGCCTTGACCTTTGACATTCAAAGTCAAACAATCATTGAATACTTTTCATTGAGTATAATAAAAATGTAATAGATTTAAGTGTTTATAGTTAAAATAGAGCTTTTTTGTTACACTATGCTTAAGTCGTGACCTTGCTGTGTATTTTAATGGGACAATTCAGTGATTTGTCATCAGAAAAGGATACTGTTTTGTATTAGAAACACTTAACTGCTTTATGTCATATTTCATATTTAGTCAGACATTTTATATGAGAAACACTTAAGATCTATATGCAGCATTGATCATCATCCTCCGCATTCAGATAATTAATGAAATGAACTGTTTCACTTATGAAGATCGTATTTTATGTCCTTTTATAATGTACCAAAACATAATATCATTAAAGAAATTAAAGAACTTTTTATACATCTTTATTGATTTCATTCTTTCAAAGCAAGAATTATTAAGAGAATCGGGTTACAAAGCCAATGAATCCACTATCTGGAAAGTATCCGTCTATCTGTTCAGACGTAATGTAATACAACAGCAACCAGAACATTTCCCAAAGTGTATAATTGTACACAGAGCACTATTATAAAATCCAAGATGAAAGAGTCAGTAACAATGGCCAAACAATGTAGAAGTTCCTTGGGGATCTTGGTTTGCACCTTTGCATTACATTCTAATGGACTGAAAGAGCTTTCTAAACAAAATATCAGCAACATCTATGCACCTTATGCACAAAGCACTTGGTGAAGACTTATTAATCTATTTATATTGTTATAATCAATGGTCCACTCAACTTTTTGATGACTTGATGTATTGCCCACCTACTGAAATGGTGCCTTTTGATATTTTTAAATTTCGAAAATTTTATTTTTTATTATTTCCATGGAAACGGCTCTTATTTGGACTCTGTTCATGAAAGGTTTCGTTTCATATATATAAAACCGGTCCACATATCTTTCTTAAACTTTAAATGTGTATTGCCCACAAACTGAAGTGGTGCCTTTTCATATTTTCACATTTCTGAAAATGTTATTTATTATTTCCACGGAAACGGCTCTTATTTGGACTCTGTTCATGAAAGGTTTCGTTTCATATATATCAGCTTATACTATTATGAACCTTGCTTGAAAATTTTACAATTATCTTTCAAAGGTTTACATCTTACGATCATGTGGAACTGGTGGGATATGTCATCTTCTGATGACTCTTGTTAAATAGGATATTAACTTTGGTGTGTCATATCATTGCAGTCATATGAGGAATCAACTAACAGAATCTGAATCATCTCAGTATAAAGTGGTCATGGTGAAGTCATCAAACCCTGAAGAGATTAAGCTTTATCTTTTTAAACTAACTCAAATGTGTTTCTGATGCAAAGGCATTCACCTCCTCATTAAGCATTAAAAGATACTGAAATTTCACTTTTAGGGTGTTTCTCAAATTGTCCAATATTCCAGGACTTCGAAAACAAAGTAACCCTCTGATATGAACGTCAAGTAACACAGAACAACTCATGAACATAAGAATGTAGTAGATGTGTTACAAGTTACCGGACCAGCAACACCAGATTACAGAAAGATTCAGAAAAGTTACGGAACGGCAAAATTACTAGACATGATATCGGTAGCACTGTTGGCATTTCTTAAAATGAGAGAGACATAAAAATATTCTCCTTGCGGGAATAGTGCTTTAAGACATTTTGACAGCAGGGGTGATCATAGTCGCCTAGTTTTAATTTCAAACAGGGGACGCACTTGTCTACGAAGACTTAAAGAGAAAATGAGCTGGTAACTACACTGATCCACTTAATGTGCTTAAACATTAGAAAAGTAAAATATAAAGGAGGTGCAAATACCAAACACACATAAAACAAGGTGGTTGACAATTTCATGGATTTAATTGTAACCTAAAGCCACCCTTGTGGGCGGTTGCACCAGACAAAAATAGAGCCATTGGCTCTGTAGCTCATCAGGCATCATATCAAGTTTGCTTTATACAGGCAAGATGAGCTAAAAATGAAACTGATGTTACCTATTGCAAGAAAACCTATAAAAAAAATAAAAAAATGTAACGATTTCGGAATAAATTTCCTTACCCAAATGATTTATTATTATTCAACACTTTCTAGATCGCCAATATCAGACAGTGAAAGAAGTCCACACTAAAATATCCAATGAGAAATAAATTTGCCATAGACTGTGATCTAATGGAGAAAAATAGGTTTTTAAGATTGTGACCCCTGTGACCCTATTTGGGGTCATGGGGTCACAAAACCTACAGTTTAGAATCCCAATTGGCCAAGGAGTCTACATGCAGTCTTTCAGCTCAATAGACCTTTAGGAGCTAAAGATGATGATGAAAATAGGTTTTTAAGGTTGTGACCCCTGTGACCCTATTTGGGGTCATGGGGTCACGAAATCTACAATTTAGAATCCCCATTGGCCAAGGAGTCTGCACATATAATCTAAGCTCTCTAGACCTTTTGGAACTTGAAAAGAAGATGAAAATAGTTTTTTAAGGTTGTGACCCTTGTGTCCCTATTTGGGGTCACAGGGTCACTAAAGTTACAAATAAGAATCCCCATTGTCCAAGGAGTCTGCACATATCAATATTAACTCTCTAGACCTTTTGGAACTGGAGAAGAAGATGAAAATAGGTTTTTAAGGTTGTGACCCCTGTGACCTTATTTGGGGTCATGGGGTCGCGAAATCTACAATTTAGAATCCCCATTGGCCAAGGAGTCTGCACATATCATTTTTAACTCTCTAGTCCTTTTAGAACTGGAGAAAAAGATGAAAATAGGTATTTAAGGTTGTGACCCCTGTGACCCTATTTGGGGTCACAGGGTCACTAAAGTTACAAATAAGAATCCCCAATGTCCAAGGAGTCTGCACATATCATTTTTAACTCTCTACTCCTTTCGGAACTGGAGAAGAAATGGAAATAGGTTTTTAAGGTTGTGACCCCTGTGACCCTATTTGGGGTCACAGGGTCACCAAAGTTACAAATTAGAATTCCCATTGTCCAAGGAGTCTGCACATATCATTTTTAACTCTCTACTCCTTTTGGAACTGGAGAAGAAAATGAAAATAGGTTTTTAAGTTGTGACCCCTGTTACCCTATTTGGGGTCACAGGGTCACCAAAGTTACAAATTAGAATCCCCATTGTCCAAGGAGTCTGCACATATCATTTTTAACTCTCTACTCCTTTTGGAACTGGAGAAGAAGATGAAAATAGGTTTTTAAGGTTGTGACCCCTGTGACCCTATTTGGGGTCATGGGGTCACGAAATCTACAATTAAGAATCCCCATTGGCCAAGTAGTCTGCACATATAATTTTTAACTCTCTACTCCTTTTGGAACTGGAGAAGAAGATGAAAATAGGTTTTTAAAGTTGTGACCCCTGTGACCCTATTTGGGGTCATGGGGTCACGAAATCTACAATTAAGAATCCCCATTGGCCAAGGAGTCTGCACATATAATTTTTAACTCTCTAGACCTTTTGGAACTGGAGAAGAAGATGAAAATAGGTTTTTAAAGTTGTGACCCCTGTGACCCTATTTGGGGTCACAGGGTCACACAAGTTACAAATTAGAATCCCCATTGTCCAAGGAGTCTGCACATATCATTTTTAACTCTCTACTCCTTTTGGAACTGGAGAAGAAGATGAGAATTGGTTTTTAAGGTTGTGACCCCTGTGACCCTATTTGGGGTCATGGGGTCACGAAATCTACATTTAAGAATCCCCATTGGCCAAGGAGTCTGCACATATCATTTTTAACTCTCTAATCCTTTTAGAACTGAAGAAGAAGATGAAAATAGGTTTTTAAGGTTGTGACCCCTGTGACCCTATTTGGGGTCATGGGGTCACGAAATCTACAATTAAGAATCCCCATTGGCCAAGGAGTCTGCACATATAATTTTTAACTCTCTACTCCTTTTGGAACTGGAGAAGAAGATGAAAATAGGTTTTTACAGGCCAGATGAGCTAAAAATTAAGGAAAGTGACAAAGCCAAAGGAAATGTCTTTCATAATTTCCAATATGTATTATTGTTGAAAAAACGTATCAAGAAAATTGAAGAAGTTATAAAAGGGTTAGAAATATTCATTAATAAAAAGAGTTTCCATTTTTAAAACAAATGTTAAATTTTCATATCATAGAGACATTTCTGACAATGAACGTAGCAGACAAGATAAAGTCACAAATATTTTAGGCCTACAGATGATATCCCAAAAATGTGTTACAGAATATATCAGAAGATACAAGGGTAATCACGGTTCTATTACTCATTAAAATAAATCTTCATTATGTTTCAATTAAAGAAGATCCACTTTGAAACAGCAAGATGAACTTTATGAACCTCGAAACAAACCAGAAAGCAACACCTTTAGAACAACGGTGTGATGTCAGAAGTGTTTGATGAGCAGTTCTGTTCAATAATAAATCAAATTTTTAAAGGTAAGACATGTATCAGAATATATATCCAACAACACTTGGTTTGTCGAACCATCTGTTTGTCCTCACTTGGGTGTTTGTTCTTGAATGTTCATCTGTCTGTTTCTCTGTCTTCGCTTGTGTTTGTATCTGTGTGTTCTATTTGTTATCTTGTGATCCAAAATCACTTCACAACTTACAATGTTGCCAAGTAAAACACAACAGTAAGGTTCAGGGAGTTCATTTCTTACATCTCATGTTGGTGTCCTGAGCCAAGAACCACTTTAAACAGCCTCTGTTTTCATAATTAAAAAGGTATGGAAAAGAAATCTCAATGGTCCCAATGAGTCATCACAGATGAACTTTATTAAAGAATATATAAAAGACTGCATCTTGAATAATACAAAACATGTTTTTGCTTATAATGCTTTATGTCACATATTTGTGTTTGAAATGTTTTTGATTTTGTGAGATTCTTCTAAAATGAGTATAAATTTTAAATATTCCAGGAGAAAAAATAATTTTCTAATATATAGAATTATGTAAAAGAAAACACCATTACGAAATGTTTTGCCTTCAGTGCCTTAATAACATAACATTACAAATCTGGAATACAACATAAAACGTCTTCAAGATTGAACACACGTAGCATTGATAGTTATATTTGATATTCAACTCCATCAAAGTGAGAGTTTTTCTGCATGAATGAATGATTTTCTGTCATTTCAAGCACACATGTCCAGTGGCGCTCACTGAATTAATCTATTGAAATATCCAATGCCTTACACTTCAATGAAGAAAATTCTTCACATCGGTTATAATTAATTTTAAAGAAATCATAGTTGAATGTAATTGCTCCGTGATTGGTGGATGATATTGATCTAAGCGAAAGTAATGTCGCGACATTAAGATGGGATTATTCAAGCAGTGGATTTTACGCTTGTTATCTGCAAAAATGAAGAGCTGCAATCTGTTCAATGTCAGAATAGTTCTACAGACCAAACTGTGAGCAATCAAATTTGAACCTTTCGGATGACTGATTACAAAATTATGGAGAAAGAAAATGAAAGCAAATTAACAAGTTCAGATACTTGAATATCTGGCACTTGCATTTTTTGGTGTGAGGTTACAAATTGTTCATTTGGTTGATTTCACAAACTTTTTAAAATCACATGGAAATAAGAACCATGCAATTTTAATTTTTTATAATGAGTGCTCTGTCGACATTCAACTTTTTAATGTTTTTAGACAGACATTTATTATATCATTTCTTGAATATTTTTACCTGTCATTTTATACTTTTTTTTCATCAAACGCCTTAAAGGGTAGTAGCACGTTTTTTGATCATTTTATATTTTAAACTTTTCACTGATAATTGTAAGTTAATGTTAATTGTATTATTTTGACAGTCTCAAAAATGTCGTTTCACATGCCAATCATCCATAGTCAGAGGACAAAGTATGAAGATTCACATAAAATTCATTACCGGCCATTTTGTGTGAACATCTTTAATTCATTTTGTGTAAGAAAAAGGTATCACATTGCTAACCTTTAAGTTATATATTTGAATTATTACTGTTTTATTTAGTTCAAATACATTGCCTTTCAATTGGAACCATTTATTTTCATTTTCCTGACATCACTTTGTATTCCCCCTTAAAACGTGTTACTGCCCCTAAAAATCTTGTATTTCTGATATCATTCTCTGCTTAGATAAAAACAAAATGAAATGGTAAGATTCTGCTCATTACCCTCCCACATTATTAACGATCATGATAGAAATTATTCTTAAAGTAACAGTCTTGCAAATAAACTGCTATTTTGACAGCATAACTTAATGTGTGACATCAAACAGTATTACAGGTTTAATATTGCCAAATATACAATTACATTGTGTAATCTCACATATGTGAGTTATTATTCAATCTATAAACCTTGTATGTTGTTAAATGTATACGTTTGATGTTTTTACCTAATCTTTATTTCATTTTTATATTTTGTAGATCCATTATGTGCTCCTGATAAATCACCTGTAAAGCTTATGATATCTAATATCCCATGGTTAAAACAATTAATCACATATAAAAAAAACTTGCTTAAATTCGTAAACCTTGTTTGCAGCAAACACTAAACAACTCTCAATAGAAAAGCGGGGGAGCCTTCCACAAAGGAAAGACAAAGACGCTTTTGTTACGTTTCATTTGGTAAGTAGAAATAACTTAAACGAGTTAAGATCAGAGTAGCCCTAACCTTCATGTGTTCAATATCTACAATAGAGTATACTTTTACACTGAACTATGATAACGCCAAACCACTCGACCATCGGCCTCATGCTTTAGTTATAATAGTTCAGCGAAAAACTATACTTTATTATATCACATGATGATTAGGGCTACTCTATTTCTGAAATAGTAGAAGTTGGTACAATATATACGTATAATGCGCAGTACGAAACAATTACGAAGCTGTTCGAATACGCAATACTAGTATACGTAGACCAAATATGAGTAACATTACGCATAACACATAACCAAATCACATCAATAAACTTCTACTATTTTAATGCAAAATCTTAAATGCTCATATGCATTGAATGTCAAAATGGACACTCACGCCAAACTATATATGTTAGTTACTCATACATGGAATCAGACATTAAACATATCAAGCAGCACGCAACAAGCATCACACACGAATACGTTCAAATGGAATCCCTGCTTTCAGATAAAAAAAAATTGGAAATAAAGACAAAAACACTTCAGGGTTATACACGAATAATTACCTTTAAATACAAGCAATAGCCTCGTGGATGATGAAAAGGTTGATTTTAACACATGATAAAAAATAGAGAATATCTGAAAAAAAGAAGCTATACATCTCAAGATTTTTCTGAATTTAAAAGGTCAAAATTACATGCAACATGCAAAATGAAGATCAAACAATTTCACCAAGTCACCAAATCTGTGAGAAAGACACCCAAACGTAATTAAATGATCCTCAAGGAAACGTTTTCTCTCACTCTATGACACATCTCGGTCTGTACGGAGAAAAATAATGAATATTTAAAGATGGCATTTTGAATTGTGTTAACAAAGAGGATGTAACTCAGGAAAAAATATAACATGCATAAAAGAAGAAAACATAGTTTTCTATTAACTCTGTAAAACACAACCCAGAAAGAAAATCTTCAAAAATCTAAGCTTCCAACACTAATTGATATTGAAACCGTTTACAAGACTTCCAACCAACATCGGAGGTAAACAAAAGAATGTTGAAATTGTCTTTGTCAGGTTGAGCATTCCTTCTGGCTTCAGTGATTGGTATATCCCTTTGGCTTAATTGGTAGAGCAAATCTTACCCAAAGGTCTCAGGATCAAATCCCATTGTAGGAACGAATTGCTTGTGTACATGTGTCAAAGCATTCTCTCCCCACAGAGGCGGATCAAGTCATGTTGATTTAGCCTCTGTTATATTACGCCGACTTTGTGGGATAGAATGGGAGATGCCTGATTGGAGGCAATCAAAGTTAGTTGTGCATTCAGCGACGCTGTTCTTAAATCATCGTTTTGGCTAATGAATCAAGGCAAAAGCATTGTGATATTAACCACCCTTTCCATGCGAGAAGCGTTGTCATTTGATAAAGAAATTCAAATTGGTAGTGTTAAAATTATTTTCCGCCAGGGGAAACTACCGGAACCAACGGATTTCGGCGTAATATAGCAGAGGCTGTATCAACATCCCATGACTTGATCTGCCTCTGTGGGAAGAGAATGACCAACAATGGAGGTAAAGAACAAAATGTTGAATTTTTCTTTATGGGTGTGTGTCAGCAGTCAGGTTGAGCATTCCTTCTGGTTTCAGTGATTGGTATTATCCCTTTGACCTAATTGGTAGAGAAAATCTTACCCAAAGGTCCTAAGATCAAATCCCATTGTAGGAATCAATTGCGTGTGTACATGTGTAAATGTCACAGCCTACAAAATTTCAGCTTCTGCTCTACAAAATGCATTCATTATTGATAACAAAAAATTATAATGAATAGATGATGGGTTATGGTTGAAATAAGTGAATAGCTATTATAACCATTGAGCAGTCAGCATGATGGTTATCACAGCCATGATATTCACGAAGTCTAGGTTTTTCACATACACCACGTGGTTTAACCAATTTGCATTTTAACAAAAAGTAAAACATCAACCAAATATTTAATTATTTGATCGTTGTTGTAATGGGGTAAAATTTAAATACACTCCACTTCTAAACAATGCTTCAATTTCACAACACGCAAATTTTACGTGCAGATTGAGCATGTCTTGGCGAAGTTGTCAACCAGACAAATCTGAGCAACTAAATTTAAACACTAAACACCAAAATTCTACATTGAACTGAAATCAAATAAATTTGAAAACAATTTGTCAAAAACGTTACCGAAATTGTGATCAATGGCAAATGATATTGTTATTCATATTCTTTAAGGAACTTTTCAGTCCATCAAATGGTTCTCACTCTAGCAAGCAAAAGGTGTTGCTGCACGGATGTTGTCAATTTCATCTTGTGATGCACGAATTTCACGCAAATGTCATATCGCACGAAGCGAAAGGACATGGTTTGAAGGTGGAGAGGAAAATGAAGTGGTCTCATGTTTTGAACAAAATTATGGCCGTCTTTCGAGATCTTTTCAGGAGGAAGCAACGGTGAGTTTAATTTTAATGTATATTTATGGATGTTTATAATACGTGGATCTACGAAGATGCTGTTCACAGTATGTACATAGAGGGTTTACACGGTATAAAACAAGCTGCCAACAAGCAAGTTCATATTTATGCATTTTGCTGTTGAAAAATTATTCGTCATGATGTAAATATTATTTAACATCAAGTAATGTAAATAACAATGTTTACATAATATTGATAAATAACATTGTGATTATAAACTTTATAACTCTGAAATTGTAATTAATTGAGCGTATTTATTTCTAGCAATTAATCACATTATTCGACATTCATCTTGAAAATATGATTGGTCCATTCAAAACTTATACCCTAACTTTATTAAAAATTCAGATTCAAAATATTTAGAAATGAAATCAACAAAAATATTATTATCTAGAGAGAGATCAATATTAAGCATTAAAACAAAGTTACGTAAACATTAGTATAGTTTTGTTTTCGTACTTCGCTGGTGAAAGTCTCCAATAGTTGAATAATTTACGGAAGGTCTCCAATAGTTTGTTGGACCGATGCCAAGAATGTTCCCGTCGAAATCAATGCGCTCGAACGCAACTGCCTGAATTCCGAGACAAGTGCTGAAATCCAAAAGTTCGTGCACAACTAATGGCGACTTGGACGTAACCGGCCAACAAGTATCGCAAAATTTTATAAGTTTAAAGGGACATGTGCACGGTTTCTTTTAGGAAAATAGAGTTATCTAACAAAAACGAAAACAAGGTATTTCAAACGCAAGAAACTGAAAATAAAACGTCTGTTATGCGACACAATAAACAATCCTATCTAAAACAGTATTTAGAATGTATGAAGGTGGTCCCTATTATCGTGGGTCTTATTGTTTCACATGTATATTTTCCTCTAAATAAGTACAATCTAAATATTTTTTCTTGTTTTTAAACTCTGCAAATATGTCCTTCCAAAATATGTTAATTAAACTTCTATCTATGGAAAATATATTTTTAGACATAGATATAAAAAATCTTCTCTGTGTGATGTATTTTATCCGAAGTGTCCCTATTATCAAGGTATTTAGTATATGATAAATAAATTATTCTCTGTAGATAAAATCACCAATGTAAGATTATTATTTACAAATGTAATGAAAATTGATTTTATATCAGGATATTAAACACAATATTTGCAAAGCTGTAACAAGAAAATTCTAATAAAAAGACGCCTTGTCACAGTTTTACAGAGCAGCCATTTTTGATAAGTGATTTGAACACTATCTTAACAAAATGGCATTTTTTACAATTAAATCATATAAATAATATTCAAGTTTCATTGCTCCTTAAAAGTGAGATCATTGTTTTCACATAAGTTGTACCTATAAAATGAAAAGAGAATGTTGCAATCTATTTTAAGCTCATAAATAACTTACTTTTATCTGGCGAAAAGGTTATGATTTTAGAGTTTGTGTCTTATTTTCGCACTAAATGTAATTCTTCATTAAAAATCTTTGAAACCATTAATACATTTTCCTTTCATACAATTCTGTTTGTTATCTATCAAACTATTCCCATACAAAATAAAAAAACTCTCGGACAATATTTTGTGAAGACAGGATCGTTTCTTTATTAATTGCACAAGCAGTTAATATTTCATAAATGAAAATGATTCCTCATTTTTTCGGATAACTGAAAATGTGAAAAGATACTACTGAACATTTGAACAAATGTTTTTTTAGATGCCTCAGTATCTAGTTAATTCATCTATGATGTGTTTTGCAAATATAAATATTCCTTGTAGGCATTGGAGACTTAAATGAGTTTACCACGATAATAGGGTTACCACGATAATAGGGTCACTAGCCATACAATGCATATTACAAATAAGTTAAACAGACTTATAAGTTTATGGATTTTTATTGAAACATTATAAAAGGACTAAAATATAATCTTTATAAAAAGAAGAATATATAGTTATTGATGGACATATGTCCTGATTATTGGATAAATGTATTTTTTTTCAAGTTGATTTTCTCCTGATATGGAATGCTTATGTAATGATACCGTTAAATTGATATATAATTATACTATTTATACCTAATAACGAGATTATATCATATATACTAAATTAATTTTTATATTATTTCCATAAATGAAGTTTTAATCACCAAATTCAAATGTCTCTTAATGCGTTAACTAAATGCTAGGTTTTCAATTATTACTTAGTAAGTACAACATATATGAATTCTTATTTCATTACTAATTATCTTTGAATTAATTTTTTAAAGGGGCAGTAGCACGTTTTTTGATAATTTTAATTTTAATTTTTTTTCACTGATAATTGTAAGTTAATGTTTTTAATTATTTTGACAGTGTAAAAAATCTCATTACACAAGCAAATCATCCATAGTCAGAGGACAAATTATGAAGATTCATTTTGTGTGAACACCTTTTATTCAGTTTGTGTAAGAAAAAGGAATCGCATGGTTAAACTTGACGTTATGTATTTGAATTATTACTGCTCCATTTAGTTTAAATACATTATCTTTCAATTGGAACCATTAATATATATAATATTATATATATCACTGCGGATTACTAGATGTCCATTTCCCCAATAAGATTATCCATTCTTAGTTCTAATGTTTAACATTCACACCTAAAAAATAAATATTGCTCAATTTATTACAAATAAAGAATATAATTAAACTTTTAAAATATAAGAAATGTATATCAAAAGAAATCAAATAATATACAGTAAATGTTAAATGTGTAAAATGTAAGTTTCGACGAAGTAAATTGATATAAAATCATATGGAATTAATGTGTACTTACTTATTGTGTACGGATGTTTACTTGACGGGCGAGTGTTTGAAACTAACAGTCAAGAAGATCATGAAATACATATAGAGCATAAGTCGCAATTAGTTTTGCACATGAAAAGTTGGGTTGTGGCGATCATTTTTGCAGCAGTCACTCGTTTACTTAAACTTTGTTTTAAGTAGGAGAATGTCCTCAAACTGGCCTAACGGCCTCAAACATGCTCCACGTGCAAAACTAATGGCCAGTTTTCGAACATTCTCCTTCACATAAAGTCAAACATTGATAAGCAATTAATTAACAAAGAACCTCGGCGTTTCTATTTCAACAACTGACGTTACACTTTTTTTTCAGAGACTACATATGGACATTTGATTGACTACTAGTACAACATTAAAGTCGACCTTGTTATGGATAATTCAAGATAGACCATATGCATCGAACAGATTTCAGCTTGTCAGAGGATTTGGATCATTGCTTGAAGTTGGGACTCGCATGGATTCTGTGTTCTACTTGCTGAAACTTTTCAGCTAACCGTGAACGATTTGTGTGTGAGTGTTATCATGTAAATTTACACCCCTTGGGCGGTTATATCCCTTCTTTTTTCAATTGGTTTTAACTCATAACTACCTTCTTTATAGGTGTTTACCCTTTACACCCCTTGGGAAGTTATTGCCTTTATTTTAGTTGAATGTTATATGCCGTGAGCTCAATTAGCGTAGGTTGGTTATCTCATAACCACCTTGGTCGGTTATAAGATTGTAAACAATTGCAAACAATTGGACTTGTAAAATTTGGGTTTTTAATCAAACAAGAAAGTCAAGATTTATGAACAACGAAAGTGGTATTCGAACCAGGGACCTCCATGTTGTCCATCAGCGCTCGTACCTGTTGAGCTACCGAGGATCCATGCCAGTTGATGTAAATTTTTGTGTGTCATGTTTGGTTTGTTTTTTTCCCTATAAATAAATATTCACATTGCAATAAAATAGTTTTTAATGTAGGGAATCAAGTGTTTAGTTCTAAAACCCTATGCAGGAGGTATTGTAAGTAGTCTAAAATAGTATTCTTATCAAGACATATCAAACCCGCAAAATGGATCACTAAAACGTTTTTCAATGATATGTATGTAAACCAATTTAGTTCAAACACCGTAATAAAATAGTTTTGATTGTAAGAAATCAAGAGATTATTTCAAAAACCCTAATATTGGGGTATTTTAAATAGTTTTCTTAACAAGAAATGATAAACCCGCAAATGATATCAGTAAAACGTTTTTAAACTAATTGTTTATAAACAAATTAAGTTGAAACCATTGCAGGAGTCTTCCGCGGGAGTGTAAGTCAAATAATAACCCGTTTGCCTCGGATTATGGAAATAACCTCTGCTCGGGCTACGCCCTCGCGAGGTTATTTTCCATAACCCCTCGGTACTGGGTCATTATTTACTATAACTTGAGGTCTGCATTCATCATGGATGCCAGGATATTACATAATGAAATCAATATGTGATGCACTTTATATGAAAATGAGTTACAAATCTGTAACTAGACTAAACTGACTTCAAAAAGAAACTTTGCACCCTTTTGTAATGATTCTGATTGAAGAATGAAAAACAATAGAAATTTTAAATTATCATTTGTTTAAACAACCAGCGAATGCAAATTAAAGGTTTTGCACTTATTTGATCTGAAGTGGGCAGGGGTCAAATTTAGGTTTTTCAGACGTCTGTTGAAATGTTCGCAATAATTTCGTTAAAGTACTAAAATGTGTTACTTTAGTACCAGTTTTCAGCAGCCCGATTGTTATAACTTCCAAATCTGTCATGAGTAACAAAAAAGGTCAAACGTTAAATTACGTCTTCTGTCAGCAGGTTCAACTTCACATTTCGTCTGCATCGAAGCTTTTCCAATAATGGGAATGTGTGGACACATCTTTGAGTCGTACAAATGGTGACCAGCCTTAAGAGTTCAACAATCGCAATTAAATCTTGTTATTGCATGCCAATTCTGACGTTATAACATCGATTGAAACTAGAAAGGGTTTTTACTCGTAAAAACAGATGTCTCCCCCTTCCTCAAATGCTCCAAACCTCTAAACAATTCTATCATAAAGCACCATTAATGTTCTCTGTATAATTCAACTCCACAATTATAGCAAACAAAATATTCAAAATTCTAAATGATTTGATGCTGAAAGTCCAAGTTGTTGCCATGGAAATAATATAAAAAAAAAATTTTAATCTATAACCTCAAAAAGGCACATCTACATCTACATGATATGGAGAGACAGTATACCAAGTTTGGTGATGATCGGTCACATACTTTTAGAGATATGCTCCGGAAACGAAATGGGAACGCTGACGCGGACGGGAATTCAGCTAGAACCAATATGTCTCCCGACCATTAGGGAGGAGATATAATTGCCATGTGTCGATGTTAAGTGACCAATGGCTATCAACTTAGCAGTCGATGAGCTCCGCTCAGATCTGGCCAAGTTCATAATGTGCATGCAAACATAACAACATGCCGACCTATGATGTTTGCCATCTCTGACGTCACTAAGAGACAATATTGGCGGTGGTCTAACGTCACAGATATCGGCTCTCATGCAGTGAAAAAACAACTGTTTTTTCTATTTCAGGGTTGTCAGCAATCCTCACAACTTCTCTGTAAAGCCGGATCCAGTTGCCATTAGAATTGAAGAAACACTACCGATATTTTTGCTATACCGTTTACTGGTTTTAAGGTGGTTTTTTTCACTATTGGTGTGACAAACATTCATTATGGACAGTTATTAAACTTTTTAGTCACATGACTAAGTTCCACCGGAAACGTCACGTGATTATGACATTTTTGTCATTTCTCCAAAAATGCATGAATATTGCTCAACTAAAATTTTAAACTTGAAAGTGTGGTTTTCAACTATGTCATTGCCAACTTAAATAAAAATGTAAATATGAGATTGCAAGTTTAAAACTGGAATTTCGAAAACAAAGTTTCTTTTGGAATTCAGTGTACGTTTCAAAACTGTTTTGATTTTATGTATTCTTTCGTGTATAAGTCTTTGATACAAAGTCAACATTTCAAGGTGTTCGTTACTTTGATGTACCCTAAAACACAGTGGTTGTAAGTTCTGTTGAGGTGTGATACTACAAACAAGTGAGGCTAAGCCGAACTTGTTTATGGTATCGACCCAAGAACACATCGACCAAATGCACCCTGGATGTGAAGAGGTAAGGTTATACAATATAACCATTGCACGCCTGGTTATACAAAATAGTTAACCTCTGATATTGACCTGATAACCACAGCATGTGGTGTATAGGCAAGTGGCCATTGTATCTAATTATGATGAGCTAATTGTTAAATGTCAAAAGTACAATCCATTTCTCTAAAAGTGGTGGCAATTGGTCCTGTGCAATGCTCAGTCGACCGCTATCAGTGTAGTTCAGCTCTGGATGAATGGATGTCTCAATTGTTGTGGATGAAGTAAGAATTTGAAGGGTTAATTTCCTGCCTCACACTGAGACCATTCTCGATAATCCAGAGTTTACGTTCCGATAATATCTCCACTAACCTCTGGAAGCAATATGGGCTCAATGCGATTCACAAATTACCTGCCCTTAGTGGCATATCGTCCAATGAGGTATCTACGCTGCCTCCAGCAGCGTACCAATCGCATGGCTTCTTTCATGACACACCCCCGCTGAAATGACATCCGAAGAGATAGATTTCGAAACTGTATTTTTGTGTTTTTGTTGATCAAAATGGGTTGGGTATATCAATTGTTATCTAGCATTCCGAGTTCTCGTAAAGATAATACCTCTGGACTGTAACACTTTTATCGCATGGCCTTTGATTTTATTTTTGAAAGAGTGAGTGACTTGAGGTTAAATGTGCTGTCAGTAATATTCCAGCTATATAAAACTTGGATGCCGCCATCTAGATTTAAGAGAGTTG
The DNA here is from genome assembly GCA_916613615.1 of Steromphala cineraria. Lineage (NCBI taxonomy): Eukaryota > Metazoa > Mollusca > Gastropoda > Trochida > Trochidae > Steromphala > Steromphala cineraria. The sequence continues at coordinate 47,546,678 of OU744720.1, forward strand.
ACAGATCCGAGAGAGAAAAAAATGTGTAAGGAACTTTCAACACATTTTTTTTTAATAAATAACCATGGTAGTTACATTTAGTAATTTCATGTATTTTGGAATGTTTTTGAGTTGATTACATGCCATCCCACTTGACTCAAAACCTTATTGCAGTATGGTAGCTTGTGTGCTTCGCGGTCCCTTGGAGCCAGATGGAGCTCACATGCTACTAGTAGGGTCACCCAAGCTTAATGGTAACTTGGTAGAAACCAGACCAAACTAAAACCTGCTTTCTATCCCTCTTTTTCGTCTGTTCTCTCATCCTATCAAACTTTTTTCTCTCTTATCTTTTCTCTTTTGGATGGCAACATCTGGAAAAAATTGCTGATTGTATGTTAAACCCCAACTCACTCCCTCACTCATCGTTTATCTGCCTATATGATTTCTCTGGATTATCGAGAATGACAGGAGAGACAGGAGTCAATAGATTCATAGTGTCACCTTGGGTAAGAGACATCATTCAAAATGTACTTTTGTACACCCAGTGCTACAATTGAGTACCTGGTTTGGAAGTGAAGGCAATGTGAAGATAACCATAAAAGCGCTTTAATTGTCAGTTCAGTTGCATATTCCAATGAAGTTGAGAATGAAATCAGGAGAGAGGTTTCTCCTTACACCAGGGTAAAATAAGCAAAAAAGTTACCGTGGCTCACTAATACCCCCGACAATTCATCCCTGGCCAAAATTACTTCTTACTTCCAAAAACTTAGACATCCCATTATAGTGACCACTAAAATTGAAAAGACATCTATAACAAATAATTTGACACAAATTTGACAATTCAAAATTTTATGAAGTCGTTATTAATTTGGCAATACACCCTTCCAAGGAGGGTAGAAGACATGTGCAAAATTTAAAAACAATTCGATAAATCTTTTTTCTGAAATTGGTCGGACAAAAATGTCCTCAGATGGATGGAATCGCTTGTATTACTATATATACCATCAACTGTTGGTCAGGGGTATAATAATGAGGGTCGCACTTTGAGCATGGCCCTTTGAGTTGTGGATTCAGTGCATTATAAGTATCCTCATTTAAGAAAGCAATTCGAATTATGGCATATAATTAATCAATAAGAATATCCTTATGCTGCTTTTAAACTTCATGCACACAAAATCCTATGGTTTTAAAACAGCTTGTTTGGCAGATATTAAATCTTGCACATTTTGCAATATACTACTATAAACTATCTAAATTAAATTTGTTTTGATAATTCGATCATTTCACTCTCGCTCTCTCTTTTCCTATCTTTTCATCAAATTATAGCTTTTTATCATTGAAAATTGTTTTAAATGAAATCTAAAGGAGGAGTCTCTAGTCACAAACTTAACTTTGTATTTTAGTACTTTTGAAATTTTTATCATAAAAGGCAATTATTTTTTTATATGAGATTTAAAGCACAGGATTACGTAGCGTGCTACTGGCAGGTTGAGTCTATTTATAGCACGCTACGTAATCCTGTGTTTAAAGTAAGAAAACATGATCAATATGACTTTAAAATCAAACTTTAAACATTTGGCTTTATGTTTGAAAACAGTTTTGAAAACTCAAGTACACAAAATCTTATGGCTTTAAATCAGAGTGGAGTGTAACTCACATAATTCCGGCACAGCGGTAGAGTGCCTGGCTTATACATTAACATCAATACACTACATATACTATTTAAATTTAACTTTGTTTTGATGATTCATTTCACTATCGCTCTTTTTTTCTATCCTTTTTATTTTGTTATAGCTTTTATCATTACAAAACATTTACCGGTAATATAAATCTAAAGGATGGTTCTCTTGTAAAACTCTACTTTCATTTTAGTAAAAAAAATTTAATTTATCATTTAAAGGAACTAATTTTGAATATGATATTTATAAGAAGGTAATTTGATCAATGCGACTTAAAAACCTAAACTTAAAAAATTCATGTCCAAACTTTAAACATTTGACTTAAACTTTGAAAACAGTTTTGAAAACTCTTTGAAGATGTTCAAATTAAGTGTTCCATAATCTAATTCATTATTCAAACAAATTCTTTAAGAGCATGCAAACTGTTATTGCCATCGATTTAGCCTAATTTCTTATCTTTTTGCTGTATATTTCAAAATAAATGTCTTAAGTATTATATACATTATCTTGTCACGATAGCAATATCTATTATCTTAATGACTCAGCTCACAAACTAGTTCATTTTTAATGAAAAGTTTCTTAAATATCAATTAGATATGAGTAAAAATGACTTTAATTCCCATCATAAATTTTTCAGCATCAACATACCAAATAGAAGTACAATACAGCTATTTGATATACGACAAAAGGATAGATTTTGTGTCCAACAACCATCTACCAATCGACAAGGTATTTAGAAACATGATTTCCCACGGGATTTCAAAAAGATATAAAAGTTTTCACTCTGACCTTTAGGTTGATAGATTTTTCAAAATCACCCCAAGGACAAAGATAAAGAGAAAATGTCACACATTATTCTGACATGCCATAATTTACTTCTTTGAAATATTCATTTGTGTTGTTTGATTACAGGTTGTCATATTCAGCACCTCGCTGATGATTGCTATAAGAAGAGAAAAACGTTAATGATTCTCATTTTACTGCAATTATTGCGTAAGATGTTGAGCAAAGTAGTTCCAGATTCATTAGTCAGGCCGCAAAAGGAGAAAATTGTCTTCATGATGAGACATATTAGTTTTGTAATTCCGCAAACGAGTGCATTTATTGAAAACATTTATATTTATGAAAGTAATGAGAATGGGTTGTCTTAAACAATGGATATTGTCAGGCATATTGCATTCTTAGGAGTTTCATTTTTAATGTTTTACTTGAGGAAATGGATTTGATCTAGGCTACGTTTGAAAAAAATAGATTTTGATCAGTCACAAAATACATTTTATTAAAAACTTCATTTTGGTTTAATTGAATATTTTGATATAGTGATGAAAAATGTATTATTTCTAGGGATGGTGTCTTCGGTTACAGGTATCAAAGCTTAGATGAAATATTGTTTATATAGGCATGAATTGACATCGCTATGCAAAGATGAATAAATTTATGTACAAAGCACTTAATAACTGCATAAACAAAAACTTGTACTTCTTTGTTTCTTCAAGTGCAATAAAGTGTATGTGTTTCCAATAAAAAAATTGTGATCATGTATAACTGATAGCAGTGGCATGACAAATCTTTTACGTCCATATAGAAAAAATAACTTTATGAAAACAGACAAAGATAATTTTTCACTTGATTAAGGTATATCACTGTCAGACATTTTCTTCTCCTAGGTTCAAAATTTAGCAGGATTCGAACCGCGGACCTCTTAAACCGAAGCCGAACACGCTAACCACAGGCTGCAAGAGAATTAGTTTACCCCGATATGTCTAATGTGAGTTGAGGTGATTTGGGGTTTAAAGTCGCTTTCAAGAATATTTCACTTATATCACGGCTAGTATCATTGCAGGGAGCAAGCCCACAACGCTATTAAAATTGTGGCTATGTATTGTGGTGAAACCTGCGAGCATCTGCTGGAACTAGCAAACCATGGGTGGTACTGCACTGAAATTCAGTGTAGCATTGCACCCAAACCTGACTGCGTGTAGAACAGTTCTCTACTGTAGACAAAGTTGCCTAGCCCTGACAGAATTCAAACCACAAACCTTTTTATGCAAAGCCAAATGCACTTTACTGCCACTGCGCTATACCCATTCAGCTTCTTTGGCAAAGGATGAAAACTACAGATGTGATATCAATTAAAAGTGATTTGATGCATACTATGGATATCTAATAAAAAGAGCAGTTATATTCTACAGTTGGTATATATGCATATAAGAAATAAATACCAATTGGATCATGAAGAGAAAAAAAACATCCAGTTATCAACTTGATCAAAACTTGACATATTTTAATTTTTTTCCAAAATCAAGGTTTCAAGAATGGTCTGGAAAATTTAGGTAAAAAGTTAATAAGGCCAACTCAATAATGTTATTTTATTCTTTCATGATGTATATTGCTTTATAAATATACATATGAGAGGAAGGAGATTTGAATTTTTAAAAGTGAGATATGTAAGAGGGTTTGAAATATGAAACCATGGCCATGAGCTAGAATAAGGACCATTCTCTTTGATACAAATTGAAATCAGAGATATATCTGTTTGTTCATAGATTGAACTTAAAGGGGCAGTAGCACATTTTTTGAAAATTTTACATTTTCAATTTTTCACTGATAATTGTAATTAATGATTTATGTATTATTTTGATAGTGTCAAAAATCTAATTACGCAAACCAACCATCCATAGTCTATGAACAAATTATAAAGATTCTCATATAGACCATTGGCCGCCATTTATGTGTGAACACCTTTAATTCATTTTGTGTAAGAAAAAGGAAACGCATGGCGGATATTGGATTTATTGTGACTTAATTTAATTTAAATACATCGTCTTTCAATTGGAACCATCTATTTTCATTTTCCTGACATCACCTTATATTCCCCCTAAAAACGTGCTTCTGCCCCTTTAAAAGCTATTTCCTTGTCAGCCAGACCCAAGAATCACATAAATCCTAAGCAAGTCTATGACTTGAGAAGTCATTATAAGGAATGAAGGAGAATTTATATAACTATCTTTTTTCAAATTTTAGATTTATTTCACCATTTCATTTCGAAGCGTTCGACATGGTATTTCAAAAACATGATTATCAACTAATCAATAATCATTTATGCATCAGTTGAAATAAATAAAAACATGTTAAAATATTAATCAGAACAACATGCGATTGCTGTGGAGACATAATGGGCAGAAGAAATAATCATCTTGAGTTGAGTGCAAGTATACACGTTGATAGATTTGTTGTATCAATTATGGATAGAGGGTTTAACTGTAAGTGATGGCTATCCACCAAGAATGTACTCAATCGTCCCTATGCATCAGGCAAACTATGAACTGAAAAATCCAAGTTATGGATGTTCTATGCATATTTAAAACCAATATTACTCCTGTGACACTTTAACTGATGAAATCTTATGCAAAATATTTTTACTTGAAATATGTATCACTTTAGGGATATGAAATATTTTAAGGAAAATTTGACAAATTTTGCTCATTAAATACTAATGTTTGCCTGACAATGTTAGTCTATCTTGACTATTTTGAAACATTGTTGAGAAGAGGCTTGGTGAGATATGGGAATTTTAGTAATGTATTATTCAATGTTGTATGTCTCAATATTCATAAAAGAGATCGAAAATGCAAAACATATTTTTTGGAATCATATTATCAGATTATCATAGCTCACAAGAAATTATGTGTATATACCGGTATGTATATATAGATAAAAAATAAAAGTCTGGAAATGATTTGAATCCCGGACAGGTTTCACACTATTCAGTGATCATCATGGGGTCTTTATGACGTTGCCATGCTATGACGTCACAGAACAAGGGGCGCATAACAATTGATGCGTACCCACAGATTGGTGACGTCATTTCATGTATATATATATTTACAACTGTAAAGGCCAGAGTAAGAGTTGCGGTATCACTTGGATATATATCAGCTAATATACTCCTCACAATAAATCAAGCAACATTTAAAATTTGGACCATGTCCATCTTATTCAAATTGCATACGTTAATTGTGTGGTTGTGTTTGAGCACTCTAATCAATAAACAGATTTAAGGCTATATATCCTAAAACTTATTCTAGGTACACTATTTCTTGATGTATAGCTACCTACAATGTCTACATGCTTTCCTGAAAAAATATTCTTGTTGCTTTATTTTTTATGGGGAGTATATCACTTGGAACGTAAATCGTACGATGCTTTTGCATTGAAGTAATACCTTAAAGTAAAAGCTGCATAAAGTGAGCCATTTAAGACCTACACCACTTTTTTTATCATCATCATCATCATCATTATTGAATGTAGCTTTCATCCCATGTCAAACAGTCCCTGCAGTAGAGCTGCTTTGCCCCTGTGGGATTCAAACACCAGACTTCATGATCAGTCAAACATACTAAACACTGTGCCCACGCCGCTCTGAAAAACTCTGATATAACTGCAGGGTGTTTAACAGTAAGGTATCATCTTCATTTGGGCAATATGGTATGAAAAGGTCATGTTTGCCAAGAAATGCCTCCCGGAATAAATCCTATTTATAGGATGATGGGCAATTGTATGATCAATATATTGACGCATCTAAATGAATAAAGATGTTGTACATGTCATGAATGCGGAATCATCTTTGTCTGAAGACCGGCAATAAAAGTATCTTTACCCTCAATGGGGAAGCAAACAGCTATTGTGCTGTAGGAGCCTGAAACCTTGCAATTTCATCTCCAGTGATTCATGAGTATTTTTCGTGTCAGATTGAAATTGACAAGCACCTGCTCAGCTGTCTGATATCAACATGACTTGGTGATGGTTACATGAATCTCAGCTGTCTATGTTGGCTGAAATGTACATGGATTTGTGATATCGACAACTCTCCCCTTTCACCATTTGCGTCGATTCACAATTATCTCGAACGCTAACTACACCAATTTACCGATAGTCCTTCAATAATCTGACACTTTTTCCCCCTCACCATTCTCTCTATGGTATTTCAATATCCAAACCCCAAATATCGTCTTCCAATAGACCATTGATTACTTTGTTTAGAATCCTCTGGACTCGTATGAATCCCTTTGTTTCAAAATGGAAGGTAGGAAGTCTTTACAGAGAAAACTTCAACATCCTGAAGGGTAATCAATTTCATTGTCTATAGCAGTCATTGATTGACGGGGGAAATCAATATCAGTTCGCAAGGTGGAGCACTAGGCCTCTGTTTCTTCTCAGCATCTTTGTGCACTCTGTCACAGTTCATTAAAGTGTTTTATAAACACTTTGCTTTATAAGATAACCTTAGCCACCACATCATTGATTACTTTTATTCGAACGGACAGAACTTAGAATTCTTGATAAACTGTCATTTCTTCTTATTCTAGGGCCTAATTCACTTAGGTTGTTTCCGAGCTGCGAGAGAGAGACACATTAAATGCCTATTAAGACCTTAATCACATTGTCAACTTTAGTGCCTCTGTGAATAATGGTAATAAAAATTGAAAGGTCATCAATGTCAAATTTTATATATTTGATTAGTCTCAATAACAGCGACTAGTTTAAGTTGCTCAAGAAAGTTGGATCATGCTTACTTTTACTTAATTGCAATTTCACTTGTAGATATCATGAATTTTGAAATGCATCTTACAGTCCTGGAATATTAGTGATAATTCCAGATATAAATAAATTGAGTTATGATTTGACACCTATCTGTACACATGTAGTTGCATTGGAGCCACATTAAAATAAGCTCTTTGGAGTTTGTTGGCTAATTCGTTCATGTATCAATTTATAAATAAAACATGTCTAAATCAGATATAAATCTAACAAAATCAGACTAATAAAATAAGTCAAACATTTTTGTGACAATTGAACATCCAATTTTCATGTTAAAAAATTATATGATCCAAAACAATCTTATATCTAAACATAAATGTATTTAAACCCTGTTAATCACAAAATCAAAACCATTTGTAATTAAATATTTGCTCCCTTCCCATTTTCATTGCTTGATCACATATATATATTTACTACATACACATAGCAAGATCTCAAACCCTGATCAATTGCATAATGATGGATTGATAATTCCCCATCCGTCATGCACAGTTATGTAGAGAATCAAGGAGTCATCGTCGAAATGCCATGATTTAATTAAAGCAAAGCATTGGAACTACTTACTACTTCCAAGTGCTCGGTAAGTCGACAGGCAAATGCTTCCACATGCATCCCTTTCACAGAAATTGGATTTCATTTACAGCCATTTGCATCTTATCAACAATTATTTGAATGTTCATAAACACCTAGATATTGATTATTGTTTGTAAGCATGCTCTGGCATTACAAAAGTGTATTAATATTATCCTGGTTTGTCTTTTTTCTTGTTCATTAAATCACATGTTGACATATTAGCTCACCCTAAAGAATGAAAACTGTCACCATTTTTTCTAATTTCTTTTATGGAGTCAACCCAAATGTGTTGATGTAATAAACAGTTTTTGTGTCAATATATTGTACCAAATGTGTTGATGTAATAAACAGTTTTTGTGTCAATATATTGTATTGATATTATTCTGGTTTGTCTATTTACTTGTTTATTTAATCATGTATTGACGTATTAGCTCACCCTAAAGAATAAAAACTGTCACAATTTTTTTCTAATTTCTTTTATCGAGTCAACCCTGATAAGTGTTTAGGCAATAGACAGCTTTTGAATCAATATATTGAAATAATATTATCCTGGTTTGTCTATTTTCTTGTTCATTTAATCACATGTTGACATATTAGCCCACCCTAAAGAAAAAAAAACTGTCACAATTTTGTCATATTTCTTTTATTAAGTCAATCCAAATGTGTTGATGTAATAAACAGCTCTTGTATCAATATATTGAATTAACATTATTCTGGTTTGTCTATTTTCTTGTTTACTTAATGTATTGACACATTTGTCCACCTAAAGCATAAAAACTGTCTCCATTCTTTCTCATTTCTTTTACCAAGTCAACCCTGATAAGTGTTTATAGACAATAAACAGTTTTTGAATCAATATATTGAATTAACATTATTCTGGTTTGTCTTTTTTCTTGATATATCTAATCACATGTTGAAATATTTGCTCACCCTAAAGAATAAAAACTGTCATCATTTTTTCTAATTTCTTTTATTGAGTCAACCCTGATATTTCAAGGCATTAAAGAGCTCTTGTATCAATATACTGTCTAGGTTTGATATATAAAATGACATGTTTATAGCCTATTTAAACTTGATATTATTTTTATATAGAATCAAACGTGAGGGAGATGAAATCAAATCTGAAATGTCAAGTATAAAGTTACACAATTGATTTAATGACAATAAGAAGTGCCCAAAAAATTATATCAGAATTTTATTATTTTATTTTTTTGTGACCCATCAATAATTTCCTGGAGAAAATACTGACCAAGTCATCAAAATGTTACGCACCAATTAACAGATAAGTATATATTAAAAATTGAAAGATAAGGCAATGAATTAATTATAGTTGAACATCACCTCCTATATCAAGTAATAAATGTAAGATTTTACTTTCCATTACAATATGTAATAATTATACCTGGGTGTAACCTTAAACAGAATGTAATAAATATGACATTGACAATCAGCAAAATAAGATGATGCCAATAACATTAGCCTATTAACCTTTGATTTAATATTTTGTATCAATTGACATATTGATATCTTTAATATTTATTGCGGTAAGAGCTATAAAATATGTCTACCAATATAATCATCTCTTCAACAGAACATTAAGTTAGTTGAAGCAGACTTTTAACAAGAAAGATTATGTGTCCACTATGTTTATAATGTTATCTTATCCATAGAAAACCTCTAACCTTTGTATATGGCACGTGGTGGCACATGGTCCTGTGCGAAGCTCAGATGACCGCTATCAGTGTAGTTCAGCAACATCTGGCGTGGCTCGCCGGATGGGTGCATGGGTTACCCGATTCATTGCTGAATGAACTGAGAGTTTGAAGGGTAATTCCCTGCCCCACACTAAAACACGAGTTGTATAACTTGTGGTGTCGCCTTAGGCAAGAGACTTTATTCAAAATGTGCCTCTGTTCACCCAGCAGGAAATGGGTACCTGGTGAAAGTTGTGTTGGAGGGGGATCCATCAAGCGCTGAATCGACAGCTTGGGTTAGACCAGGGTAATAATTCAGGGAGCGCCTTCAGCATGCATTCGGTGTGGATATGTGCGCTATATAAATACCCTAATTATTAATTATTATTATTATATCATGGTCTTTATTTTGAATTGCTGAAATTAAACAACTGACAAACCCTAGGTTCCATTTAATATAATGCGACACTTATCAAAATGCTTAGTAAATCAAGTCTCTAAATGCTCTCACTTTAATTCTGAATTTTTTCCATGAAATTTTAATAGATTATTTTAAGCTGAGCTTTTTATTGTACCTGTCAACACTATGTCGATAGAGACAATTTCTCTTGTACTCACGATAAGCACTTATTAAACTCAGACATATTTGTTGCTTGTCAAATGACAGGAAGTGCTTATTGAATAATAGCTAAAACTCTTTATTGTCCTAGTTACACATTCTTTTTGTTTGTTTGTGGGATAGAATGGTTAGAGGCAATCAAAGGTAGTTGTGCAATCAGCGACACTGTTCTTAAATCATCATTTTGGCTACTAAATGATGGCAAAGGCATTGTGATATGAACCACCCTTTCCATGCGAGTAGCGTTGTCATTTGGTAAATTTCCCATTCCGTGTATGCATGGTATAGTAGGAATTTAACCTAAAGAAATACTAAAAATCAAAACCTACTGTAGATATAAGCATAAAATGTTATCTTTGATTGACATGCAAGCTTTGGTAAATTGAGAAAAAAAATTAAATTCGGATCTTTAACCTTGAAATATAACCTTTTAATGTTAATAAACTGAAATGATTAAAATGTATGCATAAATAAGTCCTTCTTGATAAAATAACACAATTATTAACATTTGACATATTTGACTTCCAACAAGACACTCCTAACCTTATCATATCTTATTCAAAACAAGATATCAGAAACCCATAAAAACACAATGGTGGATTCTATAACACAATGAAAGTATCTCATAGACTCCCTTGTCTTTTGTTGATCCCGGAGTCAGACAGAACGTTGAGACCATTCCCTTGGCGCTTAGAAACAAACAAGACAGCAATGAAGAGAGTGATATTACACCCAGACTCAATTAGCTAAAACAGCACCATTGCATGATCGACCTTGTGTGGGACCGGCACGAGAGTAAACAGTTGAATTGGATGTACTACTTCAACTTCTCAGCCATTTATGGAAGGATTTTACTGTGCTACTATCTTGAAAGTAATTGCTTTCAGAACCATCCCTGTTTAATGATACATTTTGTTAACATCTACTTGGAATGAATAAGAAGGATATCAAATATTCATGTCGTAAATGCACTTGTGATGTTTCAAGCCCAAGTTTAAGATGATTAACAGAAGAATTCTTCATTTAGAACATCATTGTAATGTACTTAAGTCCACCGAGCTGAAATGGGTTCACGCTAGGTGTGTAAATTGCTATTAAGCACTTCAAGTGTGACTGATCAATAACACTATTGCCGCTTTGCGATTCAGACACGTTTCTCGGAGATATCCTGAGGTTACTTGCGGTCACTCAAAACAATAAGGGATTACCGAGAATTGGAAATTTTTCACTTCAAAACTGACATTTGCGAGACTATTGTAATTAAATAAGGAATAGTTGGTTAGACAATGGGCCAAGTTTCTCATTGCTGTCTCCTCAAGGAAATACAAGCGGAAATATGAAACATGTTTGTAGACCTGGAGTCTGCCCTTCTGGAATTATTGAATCGAGACTGATTACTAAATCAATCATTCTTGATGTGACCGTGAACTTTTAAGAATTTAAAACTTTGGAATGTAATTAAAATTCTAATCTGAAAGTTTCAAATTCTTGCTTCGTTTGCATAAATCAATTACCTTGACCTTTAGTTTCTGTTTCTTTTCAGAATGTAGGTATTAAGAGTTGAAACTTTACATAAAGTTTTGATGCATACACTATATAGAATGGTGACATAGATAGCCATAAAATGTTTCTTAAGCTGTGGACTTCTTACTGCCTTTAAAAAGGGTCAATTCCCAAACCTACATTTAGAAAAAAATATTCTTTTTTTTCTTAAGATAGAAATTGTCATTATTTTTAAAAACATATTGTTAATTGCTCAGGCTTTAATATCTCATATTGATCTTGTTGCTCTGAGGTATAAAATTATGCTTTGATATATACAATTTCCATACAGCATCTGTCATTATGTGCCTAAGGGATCCAGATGTTTTTCCATTTAATGTTTTGCCCTTACAATTTAATCCTATTTCTTATCTTTGTCAAAGCTTTTATAACCTTCATTTATGACAACATTAAAACAGTTAAGGATAAAACTTCTTTCAGTGAATAAATGTCAATTTCCTTTGGTAAAATAATTGTAAAGTTTTCTCCTTACTATAAAATGTCACTATCATTGAAACTGAACTATTCCCTTTCTTAAATAATCAGCATCTACGTCAAAAGGAATCACTTAGTAGTGATCAAACATGTATGGTTAAGCAAACAGATGATTATTTATCATTTTGGTTAGGTAACTATTGAAGTAACAGCTCAAATAACATCCTGTCTCAGGGTATGAACATTACGCTAACTCCACCAATCTGTACCCTGGGCTCAGAAGCTGGATTCGTTCGCGCGGCCTGACTTGGGTTCTAGCCAATCAAATTATTTTCACGCCACCTTCTCGATAAAATTTCAACAAGAAAATGATTTGATTGGCTATATCCCGAGTCGGGCAGCGCGAACCAAATCTAGCTTCTGAGCCCAGGGTACAGATTAGTGGAGTTAGCGATATGTTCGTACCCTGAGACAGGATGCTCAAATAATGTTTTGATGACCACTCTAACATATGATCCAGACCCTGGTGCAGTGAAATTATAGGAACATTCTTAAATCTATAAAATGTAAGTTAATCAAGTCACAACAAGACTTAACATTTATGATTAAATGAGTGAGTTGGGGTCTAACACTGCTTGGGCAACATTTCAGTCATTAGCGGAGTCGAGTGAGTGAGTTGGGTTTAGAGTGTTGTCAGTAAGGTTTCAGCTATTAAACATATGGATGTCATATGGATGCTTAGTGGGAGATAGAAAAGGTTCTATAATGACCTGTATTGTATTTAGTCTGGCTTCTACCCGTTGACCTATCCAGCTGATGTGAAGCTTGCAGAAGCATGTAAGTTCCTGCTGTTTGAGCTCTTGCTGAACGACCAAAACCACCAAAACCACCAAACCATGGTCAAATGGTGGTGTTTAGAATTGAATCTGTAAAGATTTACATGATCATGATGATACCAGATTTGGCACCAATGCTGTGGCATTTTGTTGGTACCATTGCAGCACTACTTCAAGTATTATAATTACACTTTAATACTCGCCCATTAAAGATATCCCTGTTTAATAAATCTTCAAATTTATTACACATTGTGTTACAACATTACGTACTGACCGATCAACATGATGTCATAATCGTTAAGGATGATGTCACAATGTCAGCAGACCAGCCGCAATGGTATTGTCGGCAAACTTTCTTTATATTTTTGTCGATGTAGTTAGGCCAATAATAAATAAAATACCAAACTCAGTCCATTTTGATAACATTTTAATGAAACTTGGGAATGCTATAGGTATTTAAGTCACTTTCACTCGTAAAAAACCAAACCATGCACTCGTTTCATAAAAATTTTATAAAACGGGAAGTTGTTTAATATTCTCTATAAAGATCATTTTGATGATCCTCAAAATCATTTGTTGATTGTAAATGTTAGAACAAGTAAATAGGCATAATAGGCACAATAGAAGTCAAAATAAATGGTGACAAGATTTTGCCGAAGTGGCTTAAAAGCACTCTATGAGGACAAACTAAATTCATACTTTTCTCTCTAAGATGCCAAAGTGCTAAGCCAATTGCCCAACTGCCAATCTAGATTTTCTTTACAAATTGGTTTATGAGGTAAATGTCACTTCGGTTTACAACATGCATATCAATTCAAACACTGCCATTCTTAACCTTTGCGTGTTATGTCATCTTCACAGAAATACTTCTGAAATAGTGGTGAAATTGACTTTGGTGTCAATCTTTTCTGCCACTCAACATCTTTCAGCACCAAAGGGCAACAGAATTTTCTTCTTCTAATAGATTTAATGATCTCTAAGGTTTTCATCTATGTCTCTTTATTGTCATCAAATGTCTCTTTGCTTGCAATGCTGTTATATGCTCACATGTCAAGCCTTGGCAGAAAATACAATAAAAAGGGTTTGGAATTCAATTATTTCATTACCTTACATTTTATGGTTACTTTATTTATATCTTGCAGAACTTACATGCGTTTGTCACTGATAGTGTTAAAATGTTCATTTGATTTTCAAACATTTATGAGATGTGTTTATTCAAAACCATTCATTCACAAAATAATTATTTCGTTTTAAGTGTGAAACTTTTGGAAAATGTCATATATATTCTTGATCATGATGGTTTTATTCTCTTGAGTCTTATTTAAGCAGAGATAAACATCGTCAAAAATTCTGCTGCTCAAACATGTTTTTGCCTTTTAAAAGGAATTTGTTGACAATAATTTAATGGGAAAGAGTTCTTGGTCAAAGTATTGACAAAATCTAAACATATTATACTTGTTTGTAACTTCAGTAACTTGCGTAACCGTCTTTCTGCCTTGAAACATGAATACATCTAGAAGCAATGAAAGCCAACAGATCTAGTGAGTAAGTTAATGCTTAACGCCGCTTTGGCAATATTTCAGCCATTACCGGCGGGGATCTAGATCTAATTATTTTAGGTTTTCAGTGATGTCACAATATTATCAAGTGGTGGTGGCCCTTGGTCCTGTGCAATGTTGATAAGACTGCTATCATTATGGTTCAGCAACAAGGGAGCAGCTTGCTTGATGGGTGGGTAACCTGCTCATTGCTCAATAAACTGAGAGTTTGATGTGTCGATTCCCTGCCCTTCATTGAGGCACAAGTTAAGACTAGTGGTGCCACCTTGAGACTTTATTTAAAATGTTACCAAGCAGGAAATTGTTACCTGGTAGTTGTGGTGGTTGTGGTGACCTTCCAGTAAGGATGCGCGGTATTATCAATATATCGTTATATTGCAATACAAGAACAAGGTGATCAGATCGGTACACACTTTTGAAATTATCCAAGATATCGAACATTTTAAAACGAGCTATTTCCATCTAAAATTATGAAACGAAAACAAACAAATGTAACAAGATTTACATAAAGTTTGTTTCAAAGTGTGAAGTTGGGTCGTGAATTTAGCTCAAATATGTATACAGATCATAAACAGTGATTGAAAAAATATCCTTTCCAAAACGGCTCATGAAGCTGAGCAATGATGATTGTTCTCAACTTTCATATTTTTACAAGATAGCATGCAAATTCTTGAATTAAAGAAGTACCAATATATTGCAATATGTATTGCAATACACTTTTCTGTATTGCAATATACTGCAATATAGAAAGGAGGAACGATACCCATTCTTACCTTCCAGCAACAAATATGTCAGCTTGAGATAGACCAGGGTCATGATGTTGGTAGGCCCTTGAGCATATATACTAGTGGAAGGAAATTAGCATCTAATAAATATCCAATATAAATTATCTTATTCCCCATGGAAGCAATATGGTCATAAGGTCACATGTCAAACCAAGACATGTACAATAAAGGGGGTTTGAAATTCAGTTACAGTAGAACACGGTTATAGCGAACAATCGGATAGAGTCAAATTTTCAAGTCCCGTCCCTATATAATGTTGTTAAAATTATATGTGTATAGCGAGCACCGGATATAGCGCACTAATTCTTTGGTCCCTTGGAGTTCGTTATATCCGTGTTCTACTGCATTTCCTTATATTTCATTCTATGTTTACTTTGTCATATTTATGTCAGTGATGTGTATCTAATATATTCATATACTCGCATTCATATTCAACTTATTCATCCAAACCCTTTTTACTGACCCCTACTTTACAAAATATTTGTCACTCTTTATCATTAAGAGTGCACTTTATTATTTAGTGACACTGGAAATCCTACGTATGTTAAGTTATTGATAATAGTAAATTCCCCCTTGGGTCTCATTGCCATGGTAACTGTTAAATTAAAACTGTTACACGCTTTCAATTTGCACTTAGAAATGGATGGGATGAAAATAAAATTATGTTACCTCAAAGCATCACAGGAATCAAGAATTCATCATCATTGTTGATATCAAAATGAGAAAAGATCAGCAACTCCTGTATTACTGCAAACTGTTTGCATTATATATCAACCAGCACATTGAAACCTCACTATTCATACAATATCTCTAGCATTATGATATATTAAAGGGGTAGTAGTACATTTTTGGGGGGAATATAAGGTGATGTCAGGAAAATGAAAATAAATGGTTCCAATTAAAAGACAATTTATTCAAACTAAATTAAGCTGTAATAAACAAATTTATAATGCAACGTTCAGCCATGCGATTCCCTTTTCTTACAAAAATGAATTAAAGGTGTTAACACAAAAATAGCTGCGAATTGACTTATTGTGAATCTTTATATTTTGTTCTCTTACTCTGGATGATTGGTTGGTGTAATGAGATTTTGGACACTACCAAAATAATAAAATTAGCATTAACGTACAATTATCAGTTAAAAATTGAAAATATAAAATTGTCAAAAAATGTGCTACTGCCCCTTTAAGTCATTTGTGAACCATGCATCCAAGTAATGTAAAAGTGATTCATTAACTGACATATGTTTCCTTTTTCATGTCTCCTATATCTGTAAGTGTGTTAAAATACTGTTTAGAAATAATTGACAATATATTAGAATGTATTAGAGATGTCTATCAGAGGGGTAATGAATGTAACAACAGCTTAACTATACCGTTTGTTGGTCCTCCATTTTTGTGGATGGCAAAATGGGCGAGTTGGTCTAAGCTGCTGGTATGGTCATTGGTGGCGGTGATGCCGAACTCTGAGGGTGTGGGTTCGAATCCCCCATGGGATTTGGCCTGAAAAAGTAAAAGAACTTGTACTATTGAAGATAGTGTGATCCCAATTATAACAATGTTACAAATATATTAGTACTTACCCTGTTTCATCTGTTGAATGAATTAACTCCAAACCATTTTACCTCCCAGACCAATATACAATATTCAATAACATTTTTACACTTATATTGTTAACTTTGATATACCTAAAATTGAAAATTCACATTAAATCTGATTGTCCTTGTGAAATTCAAATTCAAAGACACATCTTTAATAAATGCACTTTGAAGTTTGTAATTAGCTACAAAATGAAAATAAGTGAACTTCAATATGAAATCAAATTAAATGTTTTGGCTACAATATCAGCTGATGTAAATTAACAGCTAGACAAAAATTACAAAACAAACAGAAATTGTAAATGAAATATCAGATTTGTGTTTTGTATATTGCTTTAGTGTTGTCAATTTCTTCTTGGAAGCAATACTTTCATAAGGTCACATGTCAATCAAAGACGGAATTAACAATAAAAGGGTTCCAAATCAAATTATTTGACTACCTTACATTAATGGTATATTGTGTCTCTTCAATGACATATATTTCATGTCTAAAACTGTACCAAAACATTTATTTTGAATTAATCATTCTACTATTTAGTGTCTTTAGGAAATAATAATTAAAATGAGTTCCCTTTTATTTAGCAGTATGATAAAGAGGAAAGTCTGGAAGGTCAAATATCAGACAGAATGTACAATATAAGGTTTAGAAATTCAATTATTCCATTTTCATGGAATCAATGGTTTCTATAAAAATGTCATGTTATGTTTTGTGCTCATATGTTTACTACCAAGTCTCAGAAATATGCTAGTGCCTTTAAAGGGGCAGTAGCAGGTCTTTAGGGGGGATAAAAGATGATGTCAGGAAAATGAAAATTAATGGTTCCAATTGAAAGACAATGTATCTAAACTAAATAGAGCAGTAATAATTCAAATATTAAACGTAAAGTTTAGCAATGCAATTCCTTTTTCTTACACAAAATTAATTAAAGGTGTTCACACAAAATGGCCGCCTATGGATTTATATGAATCTTCATACTTTGTCCTCTAACTATTGATTATTGGCTTGTGTAATGATATTTTTGATACTGTCAAAACAATACATTTAGCATTAACTTACAATTATCAGTGAAAAATTTCAAATATGAAATTATCAAACAACGTGCTACTGCCCCTTTAAATTCTTTTGATAAATGAAACAAAAAATGTTGATTCTTTCAATATATATGCTACATTAGTTGAAGCTTTCCTTAATTCTAAAACAATCCTAAATCAGAAAATAAAAAGGCTTTTAGTTTTAAAATAGTAATCTTCTTTAAGATTTACCATACAATAGATTAATAAAATTTGGATTAAAATGCAATGTCAAATAATACAAACCAATCTTAACATAGAAACATTCATATCAATAGCAAAATTTAGCGCTCGATCCTGAAAGCATTAAAATTCAATATAACAATATAAGTAAAAAGTTATGAACATACAGCTAAGTAAAGCACTAATTTTCTGTTCCAAAACTTAAAACATAAATTCAATTCATAATCAAAGTTTTATTTCCATTATCTCACATGTCCTTTATACTTACCCTTTCCAAACTTAAGCAACTCTTGAGAAGATGTTTTATTAAAAGGACATTTTAAATGTATTGTAACGTGTCATTAAGAATCTGCTATCAAGCTTCAATGAAAACGCCAGCTATAAGGATCTAGTCCCATGGTGTTAAGTCTGTTTTGTTCAATCCCATAAACCACAAATGTTGCTAATGATTTATGCATGAAATGAGCTTTGATGTTCAAGAAGGTAGTAATTATTGCAAGTTTAATGGACACTGCTTTCCAATAAAAGCCAATAAAGGAAGAAACACAAGACAAAATGGCTTCATTTTATCAGCAGGTAGGTTAAAGCCCCTTTATCATTCTTACATGCAGGTCGTGATGAATTAATGTCCTGTAGCACATTTTTAGGGGGAATATATTGATGTCAGGAAAATGAAAATTAATGGTTGCAATTGAAAGACAATGTATTTAAACTAAATGGAGCAGTAATAATTCAAATATATAATGTCAAGTTTAGCCATGTGATTGTTTTTTCTTATACACAAAATGAATTAAAGGTGTTCACACAAAATGGCTGCCAATGTGAATCTTTTTAATTTGCTCTCTTACTATGGATGATTAGTTTGTGTTATGAGATTTTTGACACTATCAAAATAATACATTTAACATTAACGTACAATTATCAGTGAAAAATTTTAAATATAAATTTATCAAAAAACGTGCTACTTCCCCTTTAAGATTAGCTAGGAAGTGATGTTTGTCTATGCTGGACAGCAGCCAAATAGTGCCATGATAGACAAGGGAGGTAATCACCACTGACACACCTCCGACAGGATAGTGGTAGGCAGAAGTAGTGCACGTCCAGACTGGTGCACAACGTGCTGCAACACTCACCCCGCTGACATTACCAGGTCATCTTTAGCATAACTTGCCTCTTATATATAGAAGTTGGCCCTTCTATCAACCTTCTACACAGATTTCTTCAAGTCATTATTCAGAGCCAATTAAGCTGTTTACCTTAGCATTTTAGAAGTTGTAAAGTTTTAAATCCGTAGAAAGGACTTATTTTGGCTTTCACATTCTCTTTAACATGTTGATGCATTAGTCATGTAAATGTATATAAGCCTATACTTTGCAGAAGGTAGATTTTAAATTTGTTGTTCTGATGTTTAGTATGGTTTGGCAATTAGGTGAGCTGATTTGGGGTTTATGACCGCTTTCAATAGTATATCACTAATATCGCGGCTGCTAGTATTATTGCAGGGAGAAAGCCTGCAACACAATTGTGGCTGCGTTGCGGTGAAACCTGCAAGCATCGGCTGGAACTAGCAAACCATGGGTGGTACTGCACTGTAATTCAGTGTAGCATTGCACCCAAACTTGACTGCGTGTAGAACAGTTCTCTACTGCAGACAAAGTTGTCGAGCCCCGGCAGGATTCAAACCATGGACCTCCTGATCCGAAGCCAAATGCCCTATCCACTGCGCCTCGGTTTAGCAATTAATAATTCAGAAGAGTTGTGATATGTTTGTTTATGTTTTGAAGACAGCCAAATACTTGACTTAAACCCAAAACTTCGATATTTTATCACTTTGAACACATTAAAGGGGCAGTAGCACGTTTTTTGATAATTTTATATTTCAAAATTTTCACTGATAATTGTAAGTTAATACTAAAGGTATTATTTTGACAGTGTAAAAAATCTCATTACACAAGCCAATCATCCATAGTCAGAGGACAAAGTATGAAGATTCACATAAAATCCATTGCATGGCTAAACTTTACATCATATTTGAATTTTTACTGCTCTATTTACTTTAAACACATTGTCTTTCAATTGGAACCATTAATTTTCATTTTCCTGACATCACCTTATATTTCCTCTAAAAACGTGCTACTGCCCCTTTAAAGCTCAATATTTTTAAGGATTCAGCTTTTCAAGCTGAATCCTTATTGTTATTGGTGTGTTTTTTTTTTTATTATTCCACGAATTTTGTGGTCAACTTTCAGCCCAAACGGCTGATGCTATCAAAGCCAAATTTCACAGGCTGGTAGACCTTGTTGAGGAATGGCGACAATAAGCTTTTGGGCCAAATTGGTCCGTACATTAAAGGTCCAGTTCGAATCCAAAGTCCAAAATTTAACATTGACTTTTTTTTCAAAATGCACTTAGAGACCTGAAACTTTTTTTAAAAGATGCGCAATAAAAAATAATGAAAAAAATGCAATTATGACAAATTTGTAGGTCACGTGGTTTGGCCGCCATCTTGATTTTAAGCACATTTGACAAAAGTCCGACCCCATGCATACTTGGCGATTCACCACTCGGTAACTACTGATACCTGAAAGCTGAAATTTACATATAATGTAGCTAAGATATTGGCCTCTAACAAGTTTGTAATAATTTGAAAATTCAAAATACTTTGTGTGTAATAGCCTTTCAAAGTTTGACAATTTTTAAAAATGTCAATTTTCAAGGGCAGGTAACTCAAAAACCTGACCGACGAATTTCATGATTTTTGCATGAGACCTAGACATGACCAAGGTCTTCAAATTGAAAAAAGAAAATCGCTCGCGAACAGTCATTTCCAGTCACGAGGAGGGGTCAAACTTTGCATTTTGGAAATTTTGCTTTTACCGTTGCCGACCCCACCCGCCTTTGACAATCTTCTTCTCTGAAGACACTGAAATTTAGACTCAATGTAGCTGAAGCATTGTAGTTCTTAATGTGACTTCTAGAAAGTCCTAACGCTAGTACTTTTTCTGCTGTGACCATTCAAAGTTGAGCAACTTCTAGAAATCGTAAATTTCGAGGGCAGATAACTCAAAAACCTAGCCAGGGAATTTGATAATTTTTGCATGAGAGTTAGACATTGGCAAGGTCTTTAAGATAAAAGAATAAAATCGCTAATTTTTTTTTCTCGAAAAGAATGGCTTGGAAAAAAAAGGACTTTTTTCGATTTTATTTGATAAAAATCCTTCCCAAGGGCAGGGCAAATCGCCAATGAAGACTGGACTGGGAAAAAAAATGGATTTTCAAGTATATTTCTTCGTCCTCTGCCCTCTGTCCCCTTCTCTCCCTTTATCCCTGCAGTCTGACTTCTTGTCTGTCAGCTCTGAGAATTTCAGGCAGATATCAATTCAAGTTTTCGAGTTATGTGCACTTGAAATGGTAGGTATGGAAGAAATGACCTCAAAACAGCTTTTCCCCCCCCTTAAAAGATAAATCATGCCAAAGTTGCTACAAATGGCCTCAAGCACTCATATATTTTGCTGAATCCTGTAATCGTCGCTTTGCGACTATATTTTATTCTTGCATTTGGCAAATCTTATATGGATATTCATTTTTTAAACCTTGTCCAATCTTTCTAATGCTCAAGAGGCCAGAGAATTTGTGATGAAATGAGCTGTGTGTGTCATAAGAAAAAAATATGACGTAATTATAGCAATATTGTATTTTTCTTAACTGCAGAAAGAAAACTTGCAACTATCTTTCTCTCCCAGATTTGCTGAAAGTGTGATAATATGCTTTAATCCTCAGTTCTTAGAAATGTCCATTTCCATTTTTGTTTGCATTGTATTTGTATGTATATATTGAAATGTCAAAATTCTAGGATGATCAAATCTGTCCAATGCCATTCTTTTTTTTTCGTTAAACTTCGTGATTATTGAAAAAAGGCCAAGATATTGCATTTGTTCCTACCTTTCTTACATTTGGGGAAAACAAAATCGCTGAATCAAACGTCATTTGCAAAATGTTTAAACCGGAACAAATCTCATTTATTTTGGTTCTATTACTTGATATCTATAATCAAATACACATCACATGTTGCACAAGGAAGATATTAAGGAGGATATGAAATATTATTTTTTCATGAATTATTGATAGCTGTCATAGTATTAAAAAACTTGTGAAATATAAGACAAAGGCACAATGTTTAATCATATGAAAAGATAAATGGTACAATATCTCATAGAATTCCTTTAGAAACTCCATATATCTCAAATATTTATATCCTCGTGAATTGAAGACATGGGATGTGTGATAGCATTGTATGTGTATTTTCATTTGTTTTTAATTCGATTGGTAATTTTATGAAGCTGATTTCAAACCAGAAATGAAATCAACAGTTGAAATATAAGCAATACATTTTGAGTGGTTCTTTGAGGTTCTATGTTCTTGTAAGTATTCATAACTGAATCCTGATTTTGATGTCATTAATGCTTATCAGACTTATGAATTAAGTATTCCCTTTTATATAATAAATTGTAGTCACTTATCTTTGTAATGGTCACGTGAGGTGAGGTGATTTGATGTTTAATGCCACTTTCAAGAGTATTTCACTTATATCACGGCTGCTAGGATAATTGCAGGGAAACCACAACACCAATGTGGCTATTCATTGTGGTTTAACCTGCGAGCATCAGTTGGGTGGTACGGCGCTGAAATTGAGTGTAGCATTGTCCCCAAACCTTACTGCCTGTAGAACAGTTCTCTTCTGCAGATAAAGTTACCGAGCCACTGGCAGGATTCAAACTTCAGACCTCTTGATCCAAAGCCAAATGCACTAACCACTGGGCTATCCAATGATGTTGATGATGTCAACAAAGCTAATGATAATCATTGACTTAAGAATTAAGTATTTCCCTTTTCAATAATAAAATATATAGAGGATACTTAATGTTGTTTTCTGAATACCAGGTTTATTTCATCTCGTGTCATGGGTAAAGTTGATATTTTACGAGTGAAATATCAACTTTACCCATGTCACGAGATGAAATAAACCTGGTATTTTGAAAACTGCATTAAGTATTCTATTTATAATATGATTTTTTAATGAAATATGTAATTTAAATTATTTTAAAACTGGAAAGTTACCCCCTTTTGTTCACATGGTTGAAAGTAGTTCCGGCACCTGACCAGTGACGATATAATATATCGTAAATGGTCACATTAAAAATATAATATATTGTCACTGTTGCCTGATAGACAGTTTATTTCACTGATAAAACCCAGTATTTCATCAACGATCATATAATAAATTCACTTATCTTTGTTATTGTCAGTCTTTTCCTCAGAAAGGAATGTTTTTACAAACCCTCCGAAAATATATTCACTTTCAACCTTATCTAGGTGAAGCAGGAAATATAAATAAGATAGCATGTGAAAAAGAAATAAATTTATGTTCAATTGGAACTACCCCTTTCCTGTACCATTAATTCAAGCATAAACAGACAGAATATACTCAATAAATAATAACATTCTGACATCCAGGCCAGGAAGATTTCATCCATCTTAATTCCAGAACGAAATCCACACAACTAATTTGAGGGAATCCGTGTTATTCCGGCATCTCTATGAAGGTATCTGATTACTGCGTTTCAGCATGAAATATTTATACCAGCAATCATCCCAACAGGCAGACATCACAATTTTTTATTAAAAGGATGTTAATCTGTAAAACCAGATTAAATTTGAAATTCAGATAAGCTCAACATATGTCATGGCTGTTAGAATACATTCTTTTAGTTCATGTTTATGTTAATATTCATAGTTTCATAACCTTGTCATAAATGATTTGCAAATATCCAAGCAAAATTAAGCTTGCAATTGACATTATGGATTACACAAGTATCACTATTGTTAACCTCCAATCTTCAAGTTTATTTAGTGAAAGGCATCTCTGCTTGACTTTTTGAACAACTTTTATTAAAGGGGCAGTAGCACGTTTTTTGATAATTATATATTTCAAAATTTTCACTGATAATTGTAAGTTAATGCTAAATGTATTACTTTGACAGTGTCAGAAATCTCATCACACAAGCCAATCATCCATAGTCAGAGGACGAAGTATAAAGATTCACATAAATCCATTGGCGGCCATTTTATGTGAACACCTTTAATTAATTCTGTGTAAGAAAAAGGAATTGCATGGCTTAACTTCAGGTTAAATATTTGAATTATTACTGCTCCATTTAGTTTAAATACATTGCCTTTTAATTGGAACCATTAATTTTCAATTTCCTGACATCATCTTATATTTCCCCCTAACAACGTGCTACTGCCCCTTTAAAAGAACAATTATTACGGGTAATATGAATATCTAATTAAATATTCCTCTTTGAAATTACATTATCCCTAACTTATTTGTTCAGCATATTTATGCAAGGTAGGTATCTATGAAATTCAAGAACATATTTTCCTCTTTGTGAATTAAGTTGTGATTCATAATATAATTGAGTAGAAATAGCTAAAAGCAGATAAATAATATTTGCATGTCTTTCTCTTCAACCCTTTGGACTGAACCATTCCTGATTGACTGACTTTCAGAAATGTAACTCATTTCAAGGAGACCTAGACTTACATTTAGTCTCAGAAGTATTTGTTCAACATTGACAATATTTTTAAACAAATCATGTATTATATTAAAATGGAGACCAGAAGATGAACTTCAGAAAAAAGCTGAGCGATCTAGACTTGCTATACTTTTCTAGACTTGGTTGGTCATCAATTAAATATTTTTGCTTTAGGGTCTGGTTGACAGATTAAAGGAGACCTTGCACTTACAAATGACATACATTTATAAAGAATGGTTCCCCAATGAACATTCAAGGGTCTAGTAGGTCTGACGCTCAATTAAAGTATTTCTGCTGTACAAAAAAACTTATAAGTAATTGACCACATACAACTTCTTGCAGATGTCCTTCAAGCAGAAGCAGTGATACTGGCTTGGGCATACAAGAATGGTAGCGCTAAGAGAGTCAGACGTTTTCATTATTTGTTGCCAAAGAAATAGGTCCAGCTGAATTTTTGTTATTCATTTTCATTTCATTTCTTATTTGACAAGTAACATCTTTAAAGGTGTGGTAAGGTATCTGGTTTAACTCTTCCTTCAAGAGTATTTCACTTCTATCACAGCTGCTAGTATTAATGCAGGGGGAAGCCTGCAACACTATTGTGGCTATGCATTGCGGTAAAACCTGAGAGCATTGGCTGGAACTAGCGAACCATGGGCGGTAAATTCAGTGTAGCATTGCCCCCAAACCTTACTGCATGTAGAACAGTTCTTGGTTGCAGACAAAGTTGCTGAGCCCCTGACAGGATTTGAACCACGTAATCTTGATCTGAACATTATAAGCATTGTGCTATATTTCCTGTTCCAAACACCTTTAAAAACAGTATACCTTTCCCAAATTATATTCTCGAACAGTATAAAATTTCTTTTAACCATTCAGCTTTTACCCAGTCAAATCGCTGTTTCCCCCAACGCATATTCTTTTCATTTTTACTTTAAGGTCATCACAGCCACTTACAACTTTATATTTTCATCCAAGTCAGCCCCGATAAATATGTTATCACATGTTTTTGCTCCAATAAAATTGTTGTATCTACACACTTCTTTGTTATGTTGTTGCACAAACTTGATCTGAACATTAAAAACATTGCTATCCTGTCCCAAACACCTTTAAAAACAGTATACATTTCCCAAATTATATTCCTGAACAGTATAAAGAGCAGAAAATGTCATTAATTATTGTCATCTTCAGTCCAGATTACAAAGGGGTCACACCAGGTCAATCCAGGCTTAAAGGTTATTCCTTGGTTAGCATTACATGTTTATCACGCATGCATCAGTATAAAGACAATCTGCTAATCAATGAATACTGATTTTAGGCTTACAGAGTTCATCTATGTTTGTAAGCAGACGACAGAATCCTTAGGCCCAAAAAAAATCAAATATGTTTCTGGTCTTTGTATGCAGGCAAAAATGACGCAATGCGGGGTTTTTTTATTTCCGAATATATTTTTTATTATTGAATATATGAAAATTATTCAACCGAACTTGAAAAAATAAATGAATATAAACTTCATCCTGTCTCAGGGAGCGATTGTTATGCTAATTCCACTAATTTGTACCCTTGGCTCAGAAGCTAGATTCGCTCGCGCGGCCTGACTTGGCATATAGCCAATCAAATCATTTTCTCGTTCAAATTTTATCGAGAAGGTGGCAAGAAAATGATTTGAGTGGCTACATCCCAAGTCAGGCCGCGTGAGCAAATCTAGCTTCTGAACCCAGGGTACAAATTAGTGGAGTTAGCGTAACGTTCGTTCCCTGAGACAGGATGATAAACTTTGGATCACTTTATAACTTTGTCTTTGAAGGCCTACACGAACAAAAATGAGTTAGATTATGAAAGTTCAAGTTTCAATGTTTTTTCTTGACCTGGGGACTGCATTTCCATTTTCACCCTCGTCAAC
This sequence comes from Steromphala cineraria, assembly GCA_916613615.1. Classification (NCBI taxonomy): domain Eukaryota; kingdom Metazoa; phylum Mollusca; class Gastropoda; order Trochida; family Trochidae; genus Steromphala; species Steromphala cineraria. The sequence continues at coordinate 47,573,330 of OU744720.1, forward strand.
ATCTGACAAAAAAGGCTTGATGCGGGGGTTTGAAACTGACGCGGGCGGAAACCAGAAACATACCTTTTTTATTCCAAGCCTTATGGTATTGTAGCATGGTCTAAAGGGTAAATGTTACCTGCTTTGTTTGGAGCTTGGACAAAATGTTTGGTAACAAAGATATAATGTCTTAGACAAAGGATGAGATCTGCGATACCTTTATGCCCTTATTACACATAATCAATATTTCTTCCTTGGTGCATCTTCGAGAAGTGTTCCTTGTTTCTTGTCATCTAGAAACTGGATAATATGCAAACACAACAGAAAATGTCGATGTTGCATTAAAGTATCAGTACTGTAATCGACATAATAAGCGCCCTCTTCTTATAAGCGGCGCTTTTAACTAAAAAAACATTAAGCACCCCCTCTCCAGGCAGACCTTAAATGACAAACCTTTGAAAGTTTACATAAAAAATGGTTTGAAGACTTGATTTCGGTCCTTCTCTTTAATCACGGTAATTGGGTTTGTAACTTTTCGCTAAAAAATATATATATGCAGATCGAGAATATACAATCATTTTTATCCTTCAACTGAATGATTCAGACATTTTAGTAAGCGCCCCCTCTTTCCAATTTTTCAAGCACCCTGGGCAGTTAAAAAATTGGAAAGAGGGGGCGCTTACTAAAATGTCTGAATAAAGAGAAGGACTGAAATCAATTATCTTCAAACCATTATTTATGTAAAATTTCATAGATTTGTCATGTAATAATATATCAGATCAAATATTGTATATATATAATATCAAGCTACTTCTCTTTGGCTCCAAAAATAAGTTTTTCTTGGTGAGTTGATTTGGGGTTTTATGAAGTAAAATATTGTCTATCTTTCGATTTCGGCTCCTCGCTAGCAACATTTCTCCGATGTACACCTCGCTAGTTCTGGTGTACGGTTATACACAGTGCTTAGGGAGAGTTCACAGTACAAGAAATTTAAATAAGTTAAGGAAAGATCTATGACCCAGTAAGGTCTTATGAGTTACTTTATCAGTTGTTACAGTACTTTTTGAAGGACAAAGTGCTCATAATCAATGTTACAAATGTAAAAACAATAATTCCTGGTTAATTCTTCACTAACTGAACTATTTAACCCTTTTATCCCCAAGGAACCAGTAACAAGAAGGTTTTTGAGTCTGATTTCTGGTTTGTTGGGGTAAAAGGGTTAATACAATGGCAAAAGAGACTCTTGCTGAAACATGAGAACAGTTAATAATGCAGTGAAATATTGGATGACAACTTCTTTGTTCATTGAATGTGACATTTTTTAGAGATATTTTAGAAGTTGGAATGACAATAATGCAGAGGAATATATGAATGACAACTTCTTTGTTCATTTTATGTGAACAAAGAAGTTGTCATCTATATTTTCCTCTGCAAAATTGTCCTTCCAACTTCTAAAATATCTCTCAAGGTGATGTGGGGTTTATAGTGCCGCTTTCAAGAGTATTTCACTTATATATGGCGGCTGCTAGTATTATTGCAGGGAGAAAGCCTGCAACCCTATTCTGGCTATGCATGCGCATTACGGTGAAACCTGCGAGCATCGGCTGGAACTAGCAACCAAGGGTGGTACAAAAAATATCTCTCAAAGTTATTGGAATAGTTAACAGGTTGTCAATATTATAATTCTAGCAAGAAGAGAAATATCAGCAAACACTAAACAGTACTACAAGACTGTGTTAGCATCAACCAATCAAACCTGGGTCCAGATTTCCAAAGCTGTCTTAGTTCTAAAATAGTTGTAAACAAGATGTGTTTGTGAAACATGAATGCCCCCGGATGCATCCTGCTCGCTGTGTCAAGGTCAAGGTCACAAGGTCAAATGTCATGGTGTCATCTGAAAGGTCTCATCACAAGGGATCCATATGTCAAGTATCAAAGACCTAGCTCTGACCAATCAAAAGTTATGACCAAGGTTAAAGTTTTTGTGGACAAACGGACAGACGGACAGGTGAAAAACAATATAACCCCGGAATCTCCGATTCGGGGGCATAAAAACATTATTAGCCTAAGACAATCTTAGCACTAAGTTAGCTTCAAAATCTTGGCCCTGGTTACTAATTCATTGTTACTTTCCACTTTATACCTCAGCAAATAGATTTTTAGTTTTTCTTTCTTGCTGTTTTACCTAGCCTTGAATTACAAAAAAAAAACATCTTCTGCACAGTATCCCTTATCTTAAATTTACGGCATCAGAACACGACATTCAAGTCAAATAAAAGAAAGCTTGATTTTTTACATTTATTTCTTTTGGTATATATCGTTGGCCTTCACTTATTTCTTTTATACTTATGTCAAAGCTTTTTTTCAAATCTTTTGTCATATATATATCTTATTCATTCAATTTCTCTGAGGGCAAAAAAGCCCTTGGCAACTTGCCAGAACATGTTTATAAAGAAAATATTGATTAAAATATATAAAATAGAATAAAAGTAAGCCAAATGAAAACCCATATTTATTTTATTGATGGAATATTTTACTTTCAGGCTTGGTTGACCATAAATTGAAATATGAAATATAGATATTAATAACAGTGTTTAAAATGTAGCCTGTCTGCCAGTCCTTAAATTGGCTACTCTTTGCCAGGACTTGTTACGTTTTGGTCAGGACTGGTAACTTTTCAAATTTGTTCTTTATTTTCCCTAAGGAATTGACCAAATTAATTTTCAGGACAGGCTAGGTTTCCAATCTATTTTATACACTGTAAATATCCATATTTAAATACTTGGCTTTATATAATTTTTAACCATAGTATATAGTTGAAAACCATCTCCACAAAAGAATAAATATTTCTAATATTTGCTTATACAGTCAAGTAGCTGATTGTGTTGTAGGCTCAATATGACATGAACTTAAATAGTTTTATCGAACTACTGAATACCACTAAAAGATTTATATCATTTATCCCTTACGTTTGTCATGTCATGATCAATTATAAAAGAAATAAACACAGAAATATTAAGTTCCCTACTGGGATTATATGAATTAATGACAGCATTAGTCTGGGCGATGAGTTGTTTAATTGATTATGAGCACTCTTATCATGCAAAATTATAATCTTATCAAAACTGACAATCTTTTATCATCAATGGACAATTATCATTAAGTCCAAAATTATGCATTTAGGGACCTGTGCATCAATGTTATCTCATTTAGTTAAGCACAAGGGACTTCATTGAAATCGACATCCATAAAGATAATTGACATGTTCATTCATTTGTCAATTTCATTTGAAATGCTTTTTCAAAGCTTCATGCATCGTGAGTTTAGACACATGTCATCTGTTCATCTGTCAATAGTGTTTATGTGTCTATCTTATAAAAGCTTTCGATTATCATAAAAACATCAATATTTTTCCTTTTCTCTCTGTTTGATGCGCCACGCGACATGATGTTACAAATAAATCAACTTGAACACTATCATCATATCTATCAAACTTTTCAAATAACCTGATGGGATAAAACAAAATATTTTTTAAAAAATGAACAGGATAAAAAATGAAATTTAAAAAAATCAAAAGATAAAATGATGCTTCTTCAACATTTATTAAATATTCAGACATTGAAAGGTAAATATTTTGAAATGACATGTCAAACTAACCTGTAAGTTAAATTTTTTGTGCATTGTTATTCAGATGCCACAGAATAGGCTCAATCGATATAAACAACATCATGTAATAAAACAAAAAATTTAAGTCGCTAAAAGCAAATCAGCTTAAAAGAACACTTATGAAATTGGAAATGGAAATTATTTTTCATTTCATACAATCATTGTCCAAACCTCTTCAAATGTTTATCCCTAAGGATTTAACTAAATTACTATATAAAGTTATCTCTACAGAAATAGGTGAGAACTTTTTAACTTAATATTGTGTGAGTATTAGAAATACTAATTTCAAAACTGAAACTTTTGTACTTTGGAAAAGGATTATGATATTTCAAAAGGAAACTTTTTGGCATTTTATACATCATCAATGAATACATGAAATAGCCCTTTTCGGCTCTGTAGCTCTGCAGCTCAACAGTTTTAGATAATACATTGTAAAGGTTTAACATTTTTAGGTGATGCCGGTGGATTTAAAAAAGTGAATTTTAAATGTTCAGCTCATAGCATTTGAGTAAATTTAGTTTAAAAGTATTAGGTACAACCATGTCACCAAATCTGCAAATCATAACATTACCAAAAAGTCTGAAGTTTTGAAATTTCTAGGCTTTTGATGTTGCAGAAGAATTCAACAATACAGCCATTGAATTGGCTCTGTAGCTTGGGCATCATATAACTTATTATTCAAGGGACAACAGGTTCTCAATATCTTTGGCCAACATGTCACAAATCCTATCATTATAATTCCATTCAGCTTTGATTTTGTAACAGGATTTCAACCTTATCTCCTGAAGATGAAAATAGATTCATAAGGCATATCCCCTGTGACCCTGTGACATTGTCAACAAAGCTACTGTTTAGTCAATCAGAAGTTCAAAAGGGGAAAATTGTTACAGATGGTTAGACAGACAGGCAGATGGATGATTGGACGGATCGGCGGCGGATGGATTGATTGAGCCCGGACACCTGACACCATGCAATGCCAGAAGCCCCTCAAGCTCCATACATAACATTATTTAACAATATTTCTAAGCCTATACTTGATAATATATTTTTGGTCCTTAAACAAATCCATTTTCATTTATGGAGAAGTGTATACCTGATTTCAGGTATCAACAAATTCAGGTTTCATCTTTCAATCTTATATATCTACATTTCTTACTTTCATTGATCCCTGATGAAAATATAAAGTCAACATAAAAAATTAAAATATGTTAAAATCAGTAATTCAAATTCAAAATGAAATCTAATATCTTAAATCCAATACTGTATCTAATATTAAAATTTATTTTTAATATTTGCTATTTGATTCAAATTTAACATTCAAACACTCCTAAGGGAGATATCAAATAGCAGTATATATGTTTCCCGATTCTCTGATATCAGAACTTTGGTGACAAAACAATGAATTGCACAACATTTGTAACTAAAAATATGCATGTTTCATAATATTTCATCAGCCTGTTAATAAAACATACATTGATTTGCAAGATGATTTTATTTTATCGAGTGGGTGGTTTATTATTGAGCAGCGCTTGGGGAATATCTCAGCCATTATGCCCAAATTAAGTAAAATTTAAAGTGAGGATTGTAAAACAATATTTTTTTTATAGTATCACAATCCAAGCTTTTAGGTATAAGAGATAAGAGCTATTTAATGAAACTGATATAACACTGTTTCACTTAAAACAAACCTTCAATATGTCAATGTTGGCTTTTTAAATAAGTGAATAATAATGATTAACCTTTGTGAAATTTGTGGATAAATGGCCACTTTTAAGAGTATTTCTTTTACATCAAGTCTGCTAGGATTATCGCAAGGAGAAAGCTCGTAAAACTATTATGGCTATGTATTTCCGTAAAACCTGTAAACATCGGCTGGAACTTGCAAACCATGGGTGGTACTGTGCTGAAATTAAGTGTAGAATTGCACCCAAACCTTACTGTGTATAGAACAGTTCTCTACTGCAGACAAAGTTGCCGATGGTCTTATGGAGTGAAAAACCAAGACCTCTTGATCTGAAGTAGTTAGCCAGACCCTAACATGAGAAAAAAGCCTAAGCAAGTGAATGATTTTTTTCTTTTTTTTTCAAATTTTACATTTGTTTAAGTGATAGACTATATCCGAAGCCAAATATCATAATTAAGATAAACAAGATGTGTTTGTGAAACACGAATGCCCCCCGGATGCATCCTGCTCGCTGTGTCAAGGTTAAGGTCACAAGGTCAAATGTCATGGTGTCATCTGAAAGGTCTCATCACAAGGGATCCATATGTCAAGTATCAAAGACCTAGCTCTGACCAATCAAAAGTTATGACCAAGGTTAAAGTTTGTGTGGACAAACGGACAGACGGACGGACAGACGGACATGTGAAAAACAATATACCCCCGGAATCTCCGATTCGGGGGCATAAAAATGTGAAACAAATTATCATACAATAATCATATTTTCTAGGACATCATTTTCTAAGCCACTCTCCTCAACAACAGGGTACATCCAAAAGATCTGGACCCATTTCCACAAAGCTCCTAGTCTGTCAGCCAGACCCTAAAATTAAATAAAAGCCTAAGTAAGTCTATAATAAGGCTTGAGAGCTCAATTTTAGGAAACTGAAAATGAAGAAATTTCAGTCTCCTTTTCGTTATATTTATTCATTTTTTTTCAAATTTCAGTTTTATTGAATAAAAGTCATTTCAGGGTCTAATTGTTAGACTACAATGCTCCCTTACACTAAGGTGATTGCAACCATGGACTAAGGGAACCCTTAATTAGCACAAAGGTGATTGCAACCATGGAGTAAGGGAACCCTTACACTAAGGTGATTGCAACCATGGACGAAGGGAACCCTTACACTAAGGTGATTGCAACCATGGACTAAAGGAACCCTTACACTAAGGTGATTGCAACCATGGACGAAGGGAACCCTTACACTAAGGTGATTGCAACCATGGACGAAGGGAACCCTTACACTAAGGTGATTGCAACCATGGACGAAGGGAACCCTTACACTAAGGTGATTGCAACCATGGACTAAAGGAACCCTTACACTAAGGTGATTGCAACCATGGACTAAGGGAACCCTTACACTAAGGTGATTGCAACCATGGACGAAGGGAACCCTTACACTAAGGTGATTGCAACCATGGACTAAAGGAACCCTTACACTAAGGTGATTGCAACCATGGACTAAGGGAACCCTTACACTAAGGTGATTGCTACCATGGACTAAGGGAACCCTTACACTAAGGTGATTGCAACCATGGACGAAGGGAACCCTTACACTAAGGTGATTGCAACCATGGACTAAAGGAACCCTTACACTAAGGTGATTGCAACCATGGACGAAGGGAACCCTTACACTAAGGTGATTGCAACCATGGACGAAGGGAACCCTTACACTAAGGTGATTGCAACCATGGACGAAGGGAACCCTTACACTAAGGTGATTGCAACCATGGACGAAGGGAACCCTTACACTAAGGTGATTGCAACCATGGACGAAGGGAACCCTTACACTAAGGTGATTGCAACCATGGACGAAGGGAACCCTTACACTAAGGTGATTGCAACCATGGACTAAAGGAACCCTTACACTGACTAAAGGAACCCTTAGCACTAAGGTGGATCTGTGAAATTGAGCCTTGCATGGTGGACAGATGTCTTTAGCAGTGGAGTGATAAGACAACTCAAAGACAAAACCTTTGCTTAGATGTGTTCTGTACCAGTTGTAAAAACATCCACGAGAAAAGGTTACATGACCAAGCCACAATTAAAGATAATGAAAATATTTTGTTGTGAGCCCTTTCTTTCAGAAGGATGTTGATATCACAAAGTCTAAATCATTATTTCTGTAAAATTCATATTCATATTTATTTCATTGTGAGATTGCAACTTTTATGAAGAAATGGAGGCAGTCCATCACATGACTGTAGACAAAGTTCACATGGAGAGATACATTGTATCCCATTAAAAAGATTTATGAAGTATAATAATGAATCTATAACTGTTTTGTTTACATTCATTCAAATATATCATTTGTCAAATTATTTTTAAAATGTCTTTTTGACATGATTATGTAGATATGATCATGATATTTTATAATTACAATTTGAAGAGTTGGTATTATGACATATTTTTAAGGTCAATTAACCCTTCATCATTTATGGTCATAAACAAAGAAAATAAAATACATTATTTTTCCTAATAAATTACATGGATATGGCATGCGACAGAAAAGGGCAACAGATAGGAAATGATAAAATCTTTTTTCTCAAATCCAAATTTAACTATTATTATAAACAAAAATATTTAAAATCTCATATTCATTTTTATGTGGAGTTTTTTGGCTATAGGCATTTTTTTTAAAGAGCATAACAAACCCAATTTTAAGTCAATTTGTTAATAAAATTCAATTCATAAAGGCTGATTTAGGCAATTAACAAATAACTCAAATAATTAAATCCAAATCAGAATGGAGTTGAAGCAATTTATCTCCCAGTTGATAGGAAGTGTCATGCCGAGAAATAGATTTGTAGATCATTTGAAATGTACATGTGTTGTTCATTGCAGCTCATTATTGTCTAGCTTGAAGCAGAATTTAGCTTTTCAAGTGGTTCCCAAGGTGGCCATACTTGAGTTCTCGTTCCGACATCTTGAAGAAATCTTGTGGTCCTTATTAAAGGAGCCATAAAAGCTAAGCATCAATAGTTTTAGAGAAGATGTTTATAAGCAAACTGATGAAAAAACTTAACAATGACAGAAACAATCACATTTGGTAGTGTTTTTCTAACCCAACAAGCTAATTGTTTGTATTGTTTTGTCTAAAAAACTGTCTGCTAAACAATGTCCATGATTGCCGAGTAACTATTTCTGTCCCTCTACTATATTTATGTTTATGGAAAAAAGCCACGAGGGAAATTACAGCATGATAGGCTTCCTTGTCTTATTTTCAACATGCTAGAGCCAGTATATCAAAGGTTAAATTGACAGTCTAATGGGGGGCGTTATTGTGTAATAGGTTTTCGGGGGATATTCCTATTGGCAAATTATTTTGGGTAATACTCGTTAAAATCCTTAATCATTATATAAACAGGCTCTGTAGCTCAACAGTCTTTGCATGATTTTTTTTTTATTTTTTTTTTATTTCAGCAAAAGTTTAGTACAGTTACATGAGCATGACAAAATAAAAGTGGTTATAGCCACGACAGTCAGATTATCAAAGGTTGAATGGCTTTGCATGATTTTGCATCTGAGTTTTAGAACATACTTATGATATAATAGGTTGATTACATGTACAGAAAACACTTGGGTAAGATTCTCTATATCTATATTATAAAAATATAGTTTCTGAATATATGATTTCTCCTTCATCAGATGTTATGTGGGTAACGATCAAGTGGAATACAGAAAGCACACAACAACTAAAGGAAACTTATTCAGAGATGTTGAATAAATAAGAATTTTATACATTTGGGGTTTGCAGTACATGAGCTGTAAAAATATGGCATGTTGGCTTTATTGAAGTGGTGAAAATAAAGTCATTGAAAAAGTATTTCCTGATTTTTTTAATCTAACAATTGTTTCAGTCCCTGGAGGTTAGGTGATTTTTAAGGTTTAACGCCTGACTTCCATGAGTATTTCACTTATAACAGGGCTGCTAGTAATATTGAACGGTGAAAAACCGCAACACTATTGTGGTTGTGCATTGCGGTGAAACTTGGGAGCATCGGCTGGAATTAGCGAACTATGGGTGGCATAGAGCTGAATTCAAAGTAGTATTGTACCACAGCCTTACTGCATGTAGAGCAGTTAGCTACTGCAGACAAAGTTGCCGAGCCTCTTCTGGGATTCGAACCACAGACCTCTTGAACCCTTGAGAAAATCCACCCCCAGAGCAGCAGTATCCTGAATTCTCAAAATGGAAGAAAATTCAGTTCACATTGCTCACAGAGGCTTTACGTAGCATCCCTTTAACTGTGGCATCCATAATTCATGAAGATGCAGATTGATTCTCGTGTTAAGTCACTTAGTGAATGGAAAAGTTATACAAGCTTAAGTGATGACGTCCAGAATGAAACTTCATCAGGTGTCCCGGCAGCCACTTCAAACATATCACATACAGTACATTTACACCTGCCTTCCTTTGCTTACTTAGCTTGACCCCTGTGGACCAAATGACCCTCTGGACATCGAGTGTACTCAATTACTGCATGGTTTACCTAAGGGTTAGCTGAAAGTGAAGAATTACCAAAAAGGTGAGAAACTATTAAAAGGAAAACACTGTTGTGAAGATGTTTCACCGACCTGAAGAATTTCTAATAGGATTCTTGCACATAAGGTTCATTAGCAAAAACATAACTGTCAACTTGAGAGGAAAATTTGTACCACCAATGATAGAAACTGACAGTATTATTTTTATGGGTCCATTTCACTGTACAAAATGTGCCTTTTATTTTTAAAAGCTTTGTTGGAGTTGAGAGATGATCAAAGATGACTCTACAATTGTTCATGATCTTTACAAAGATCAAACAGGATAGAAAGATGGTTAAAAGAACATTGCCGCTGCTTGAAAGTTATATCTTGTTAAAAAAAATATTACTTCAATTTGTAGTTAATGGATGGTGGAAGTGCTACTACAGATCTTGGTTTTTAGCCCTTTTTTAAACATCAAATTCATGAATCAAAGAGTGCAATTTTAAAAATTTTAGTGTCAATTTATGGAAAAAGGAAGCTGAAAATACGTCATTAGTTTCTAATTGTGATATTTTGATTACTGCTATTAAATGTAGTATCTTTCAAAAAACTTCAAAAAATTTGTCTAATACATAAAAAAAATGACGGTGATACATGAATTGGTTACACTCACCCAAGCTTTAAAATAACCAGGTCTTAAAAAGTTCCTTTTATTTCAATCTCCATGAAGAAAACCTTTTAAGAGCTTTGAAAGTAAAAGTCAAGATTGCTCAGGTTTAAAATCTTTATAGATATTTTTGCAGGAATCTTCTTATGATATCCTTTGGTGTCTTTTTCTAAAACCAACATTCTCGATCCTATCTTTTTCAATTACAAGCAAATATTCTTTATCAGAATATCAACATTGATATTTTTTTCTTTTAACAGGAATGCAATAATAAATTCATTAGCAAGTAATAATTAATTCATTAAACCTAATTGGTATATTTTGTTATAATGAATAATTCTTTACTAAGGTAGGCCAGAAAAACTAATCTGTTCAGTTTATCAGATATAATGGAAGATAAAAGATACTCTGTGATTGTTTTCAATATTTAAGGTATTCAGGATTTTACAATTGTTTTACTTATACCTGGTAGAGACTAAGGAAGTATATAAACAATGGATGATGCCTCTGCTTTGTGAAGTATTTTATTTATATATAATAATAATAATAATATCACTTTATTATCCTCAGTACATACATACATTATCAGAAATTCGGGTTGTGCTTAAGCACCCGGCAGCCACAGTGTAGCGCCAGGTAATGTGTTGTTCTGCCTTTACAAGCAAGGCAGCAACAACTCCCACCTTTAAACGTCTTTTGGTATGACGCGACCGGGAATAGAACCCCGGTCTTCCAGGTGACGAGCGGACACTCTACCACTGAGCTACGCCCCCGGTGATTGAAGAAAAAGTGAGGTTGCTTACTTTCAATTTCACTCTGCAAAATATACATATATACTCCTCAAAAGAAGTTAAGGAACACTGAAGAAGTAATATTTGCACCAACTTTAAATGTCAGCAGCTCAAAGACAAGGTTTTTGTTTGAAGTTTTGTTCATACCCACATGCATTCCTGGTATTTGGCTACAGATTTAAAAAAAAAAAAAAATTTTGATTAATTTTGGAAATTTGAAAATTGTAATCACATTTGTTCAGGAGAATATCAATAAACTTTTTCTCTACCAGGGGTATCTTTTCCAAAGCAATCAAGTCTCCCAAGACAAGACCACAATGTTTCGAAACTGCGAGCCATCTGACTTTCATTTTCAACCCTGCCTCATTTCTGACATCAAAGCGAAATACAGAAACTGCGCCAAACTCAGAATGTGATTCCAACATGATTATGTCAGTAAGATTGTGTTTATTTCATAGAATACATAACTTTCCCCATGCGCTGAGGTATATATTGGACACTATAGTATATATAGGAATGTAGTGATGTCAAATTCAACAAAAATTCTGTACTGTATCAATTATACTCATTCTCATCATTGTGTATTGTATATTCATATATATATATTCCAAGGGGGGGTTCTAAATTCCTAGGGTTTTTTATTTTCCCTTTTCAGGTTTACATTAAGGGTAATATCTAAGGAAATTTGTAATGAATATATTTAAAGAGTCAAAATGTTTACTTGAAATACAGAAATCTTAAAAAAAAGCTATTCATTGCTTCCAAATTAGATGCGCAAAATGAGTTTAAAGAAATATGCTTCCTGGTTTTGTAAATATATTTTGTGTCTCTAAAATATTGTATTTTTTGTCTTTTGATAAAAGAAAATAGGGGCAAAACCCGGTTCTTCTTACAATTGAATATGATATCTTTACACATATTCCCATTCTCTCCCCACAGAGGCAGCTCAGTCATACCCGAGTAAGCCTCTGTTTTATTACGGCTAATACATGGGATAGAAAGGTAGAAATCTGATTGGAGGCAATCAAAGTTAGTTGTGCAATCAGCGACGCCGTTTCAAAAGTGATCATTCGCAAAACCTCGGTCATCTCTGTATGCTTTGGCAAAGTTATCGTTGAAATTTAACATCTAGGGGAGATAACACTTCCTTTTACAAAACATTGTTTTTGGTTTTTTGGTTAATTGGTACAATAAAATCCATCATAATACAAATAATGATTTACACAATTATAAAACAGTTTCTATCTTATGAAAACCCCAATCCATATCTGATTTTTCAAATATTTCCCTCTCACACTGTTAATGAAAAATAAACATAAAGGCATAATATTTTTCATGTCACTAAACGGACGTTAAGAATTCTCTAAGTCATGGATATCCAAAAGGTGTTTTCATTGGCTGGAAATAAGGGAGATATCTTGAGTTAACTTTTAGCCGCTAGGGCAATCTGCCGGAACCCCGGTATTTAGCTGTAATAGAACAGAGGCTTGCTCGCACTGAGCTGCCTCTGTGGGGAGAGAATAATGTATTCCAGGTTCAAACTCGATAATCAAGAAGGATAGGTATCGTTCCTCATTTCTGTATTGCAATATATTGCAATACAGAAAAGCATATTGCAATACGTAGTGCTTTCAAATTCAAGAATTTGCATGATATCTTGTCTAAATGTGAGCATTAAGAAAGATCATCATTGCTAAGCTATGAGCCTTTTTAGAAAGGGATATTTTTCAATCGCTGCTTATGACCTGTATACATATTTGAGCTATTTTCACAACACAACTTCACACTTTGTTAAGAAATTTATGTAAGATCATGGTTTATTTGGTTGTGTCATTTTGGAAATTTTAATTAGAAATTGCTCATTTTCAAACGCTTGATATATAGGATTTTTCAGAAGTGTGAACTGGTCTGATGGCGCTTTCCACGGTGAGAGTCAGCGGCTGACGTTACTGAGTAGAAATTCGGATCCACCAAAGGATGTGGGATGGTAGACTAGGATATACACCATAGTAGAATAAGCTTCATCATTATGATAATAATTTTTCATGGAATTACCACCCTGTATCTGGTGGGTTTTAATAAGAGTCTTAACAAGTAAGTCCTGTAATATTTTAAGTGCAAAAGTGATGGAAATAGAATATCATAACTCCAATAATCATCAGCTCTGTATGATTCATGTAATGTTATCTTGCCGTACAAGTACAAAGCAAATGACATTCAACATGCAATATTTCATTTTGTTCATAAATTTGAAGTTTTCAAGATAAATCAAATATGAATTATTTCATCATGCTGGATTTGTTATTTATGTTACATGATTTGGGTACATTACATTTCTTTAAAAAAAATAATAATAATCTTTAGAAATTTATGTTCACACATTTGATTCTATGTAATTTGTTACAAAAGTTGTTAATTCTGTTGTTTCGACAATGGTTTTTGAAATGTGTTGCAATTTCAAAAACAAATATGAACAACTTTTTCAGGGAAAACCTTCTGAAATTCAAGTATTTTGTGTGAATCATGAAAAATTCAGGTTTTTAGAAACATCAATTAGCAGCTGCTATTGTGCAAATATGTTTTGTTCACAGCTGTTCTACATCAGCTGCTCTACTGTCTTATTTTCTTAATTTCTTAATTCTAATAAATTACACCAAGTTAAATTTTGTTTCTTAATTTCTTTATTCTATAAATTAAACCAAGTTAAGTTTTGGTTCTTAATTTCTTAATTCTACTCAATTACACCAAGTTTAATTTTTACAATGTAGGTTTAACAGGACACAAATTACAATTCAAGCCAAAAAGGCCTTTTCCACAGCCTAAACCTTGGGCTTCCATTTTACAATTTACAATTATATTTAGAGACTAGCAATTTTATAAGCTTTTATCAAACATTGAAAAAACAATAAGATTTATAAAGGAAAATGAACATTTTATACAAATTTGTAGCTTTTCATGGTTTAAAGAAATTTTTTTTAAATACATAGGGTTAAAGTTCAAATTTTGATAAAGACAAAATTGTTTTCTTGATTGATTAATTTTTAAATCTAGAAGGATGAACATGAACAAAGAAATATCATAAACTGCATTTAGATTTTGAGTAAATATTTGCTATATTTGAATGTGTTGTGCACAAATTATTCATCTTTGTAGTTTATACATAGATATATGAATATTCATTCAAGATGGGCACTCAACTGAAACATTGAGGTGAGGTGACCTGGGGTTTATCACCACTTTCAAGTGTATATTTAACAGCTAGTATTTTTGCAGGGAGAAAGCCTGCAACACTGTTTAGGTACATGTATTGCATTGAAACCTGTGAGCACAAGCTGGAACTAGTAAACCATGGTGGTACTGCACTGAAATTCAGTGAAGTATTGTACCTAAATCTTACTGTGTGTAGAACAGGTCTCTACTGCAGACAAAGTTGCTGGGACCCTGGCAGGATTTGAACCTCAGAACTCCTGATTCGAAGCTGAACACGCTAACCACTGCACTATCCCCCTCCCCCCTCCTTCAGAAACATTGATTACATAAAATAGATAACACAAGCTGATTTGAACTGAAGTCTTTGAGAAACATGCAGTTTTCAGATAAGAGGGAACACTTTTTCAGAATGCAGTAGATATCGAATAGCAAAGTCACTATATGATGTTACTACCAACTCCGATTTATATTCTGTTAAGATTTTCTATAAACCTTATATTTTTCATCATAAAAAAAAAGATTTTATCACATCTCGTCTGAAACATCATAACTTTGATAAAACTTGACACTGCAGTAATTTCATCCATTATCTATAGATCTGATATTCCATTCATTGACATTTCGTGCTCTCATAAACTGCAATGTGAAACTTTTCAACATTCAACAGGAAGTACAGAACATTTAAATATGACTAACAACAATCAAGTATTTGAAATAATTTGATTTCATTAATCTGCACCAAGTGTTTTGCACGTAGGCGCTTTTACCAAATATTTGTAAAATGTCACATTCGGAACGAAGTTGAGGCAAGATATTCATGATTAGTGTTGGTCACCCGCTTGCTAAATTTACCCGACTTCATTAAAATTTTAGTGGTTGTTCCGAGGATTACAAATGCATCGTGATGAGAGAGGAATATGTGTCTACCCACGCACACCTAAAGCTCCCCTGCTTGATTAGTTTGACACAGTCCATTCTAATTGGACGATGTAGTCACATAATTCACAGAGATAATTGTCAAGACGGTGATAATGATAACTACACCCTAGACATCTGTCCACAATTAAATGTGACATCTATGTTTGGTATTGAGAAGAAATTCATACTGATTGGCTACGATCAAGTTTTCATCACACCCATGTGGTTTCTACATGCAGAGTTTTGTCACTTCGGCATGTAGGAGGTTAATTAGGAAAGCTTTGCCAGTGGGCGGTTTGTTAACATGGGGACAATATTTGTCATGAATGAGAGGACAGTTGTCAAAATTGGGGATTATGATTATTGAAAGTTCCAATTAATCAATGTCACAGAGATATTAGAAGTTTTGTCAAATTGTAATTCATGATTCAAAATTTTTATCTGTAAAGAATAAATTGCTTTGAAAATATAAAAAAAAGAAAACTCCAACAAAAAAAAGGGCAAATAATTTAATTTCTTTAATATACTTTATCTTGAAACAGTATTTCATGTAATCAATTCTTCAAATAAAAGAATATTAGATATGAAATGATACAAAAATCTGATAAAGCAATAATATATATGAGGCATTAAAGATATATTGCAGAAGAGGTAAGATTGATATTATCTTATCTCCAAAGAAACTGGACTTGCATAACAGGGGAATGTCAAGTTGAGGTCAATTGATGGGGAAATGATGATTCATCAAACACAAACAGACTTACCGGTAGCTGTACAAGCCCATCATGTACAGCCTACACAGATCTTAAACAACGTCTGAATAATTAAATATTACAATACAACAAAATGTATTTACCTATCCAACCAAAATGAAGAAAAATTCTTCTCTTTCGAAACTCGTAAACTTCTGTTCCAACTTTTTTTTCATATCCATACTAGATTCGAATGTGGTTAAATGTCTTTTTTCATGTACCGGTACACACGGTGTAGTAATATAACGCATATAAGTTGTATGTGGCAGTGCACTTTGATTTTTGTTTTTCTGTAATTCTGTAATATGATGTCATTGTATGTATGTATGTCATGCCTGTATCAAAAGTATTGTAATATAAAAAAACAAAACAAAACTTCTGAATACTAGACTTGCTTAACTGATCATGAGGAATAACAAGTTCTGCTTCTCTACAAGACATGGTAGACAGCTTACCTCGGAATTAAGATACAACTCTTGATTATTTACTTGAGGGGGTGAGGTGGTTTGGGTTTAACACCACTTACAATGGTATTTACTTATATCTCAGATTCTAATATTGAAGAATGCCAGTAAACCCATTGTGCCTATGCATTGCAGAGAAACCTGCGAGCATTGGATGTAATTTGCTTATCATGGGTGGTACTGCACTGAAATTAAGCTTAGCATTGCATCACAACCTTACTGCATGTAGAACAGTTCTCTTCTGCAGACAAAGTTGCTGAGTCCCATACTGGATGCTTTTATTTGAATATATAAATACCTATATATCAAATACACATACTACATTGAAAAAATCCAAATCTGAAATCTTCATATACCCATCTCACATTTTGATATGGTAATGTGGTAAGATTGTTAACTTATTATGGACAACTTAACAAAGGCAAAATCATTGATATTTGAACACAGTGGATTTTGAAAAATAAAAAAATATAACTATTCAGATACAATCCCAAATATAACATTGTTGCATTGTTCACTATCTAAATGGCATTTATCTCTATTCAGATACACTTTTGAACACAGGAATTATAAAATGTATCAAATAATCAATCTGAAACCATGAATAAAATTTGCAAATGTTTAAACTAAGGCTAGAGTGAGTGAGTTGGTGTTTAACATGTTTTGAACAATATTTCAGCCTAAGGTTAGAAGATTTGAGAAATTTGAATTCAAAGGATTTGAACACAGACCAATCCCAGTCATTGAGTAGTCACACATCCCACTCAAATTCCTTGAATTCAAACCTGCCTCTCATTCATAGCTTTGCTGAAATGAAAGAAAGATCTGATGCAACATTTCACACAAAACATCCATCATTCATTACAAAAGTGCTTTTTCTCACACCCAAACACACTTGTTTTTCTCAGTTCACCTTAGTAACATGTTGTGTTAACATTTGTCTAATTTTCTGAAATGTAAAAATATTACCAAATGAATTTTATCCATATGTTTCTGCTTATTAAATAACAACTAATTATCATTGCTAACCTGCTTTAAGCCAAAACAGGTGTGAAACTCCATTGTGATGTAGCAACGCCTCGGTAAGAAAAACACTGTGTGAATCATATCAAAGCTTTGTGTTGAATTACTCCACACATCAAGGCGTCATTATAAGCTTAGTGAAAATTAACAAGGGATCAAAAGGTGATTTGATTAACAATTACAATATGTATATTTTTTCATTACTATGTTCACGGGGCATATACTCAGGATATGATTTAGTTTGCAATATTGATCAGATCTTTTTGTAGATCTCCATTTTTTAATTCCCGACTAATGTTTAACAGTTATGGATTACATAGCTCAGAGATCTGCGTTCTTTAGCCCACAAAAATCATTGATACAATCATAAAAATACATAACATGGGATTTATTTATTGACATGTAAAGAGCTGACAAGGAAATTTTGTAAATAAAACTTAAAACAACTTTAAACTGTCCTTTGAAACTTTTTTGTTAACCCTTTAACAGCCACAATTACATGAATGAACCTGATTTCTTGCATATGAAAAACAGTTTTTGTTAATGTAAATACAATTCAAATAAAGAATACAATTCAAGTTATGATTCTATTTACCAACCATAGCGATAATACTGAAATTGGTTTAAACTTTTTATGAGTTTTGAATGTCCATTAACTTACTAAAAAACCACAACTCCATTATTCAAATAGCAAATATTTCAATTAGATTCAAGAGTGATTTTACTATTTGTAAATCATAAATATATACATATAAAACAAGTTATAAATAAGCAATATTTCAAATAATAAATAAAAAAACTATTAAATCTCATATTTCAAGTAAACAAATGGAATCATTATCATTTCAGGAATTACTATTTATCATTTATTTTATAAACAACTGCTGTACAAACTATAACAGATTATCCTTATGAATTCTGACTCATTCGACTCGCATGCTACATTTCATTAGAACCAAAATAGACTTTATAAGTGTCAAATGAGTGACAGCTGGAAATGTATTTAGCTCAATGATAGATATATATGTTCAATTTAGAAATATATTGATACTTATGATTAAAATCAGTAAATGGACAAATAATTCACAATAAAGGACATGCAGTAAATCAGAGGTACTTTGTAATAAGAATACTCCTTTGTCTTTTATGATTATATAGTTTCTATCATTTGAGATGATTTAGTATTTGCAAAGGGTACGTCTGAAAGAATTTTTTTTTAAATGTAAGAATTTAAATGAAGGTTTAATGGAAGAAAATATCATGAAAGGAAAGTCCATTATCTCTAAGTTTATACTCCCTCCTTAATTTTTATTCATTCTTTAAATATTTTATTTGATTTTGTGAAATAATATTATATCAAGCAAGTATTAAAATTCTAAAAAAATATCAAAACAACTATCTCAAAATGATCAGATTTAAATGCTGAAATACAGAGTATGTTTCCTTAATAACACTTTATTGTCCTAAGTACAAGGAAATTCGGGTCGTGCCTAAGCACCCGGCAGCCACAGTGTAGCGCCAGTTAATGCGTTGGACTGCCTTTACAATGCGGAGTGTCAAGCAAGACAGCAACAACTCCCACCTTTCAACGTCTTTGGGTATGACGCGACCGGGAATCAAACCCCGGTCTTCTGGGTGACGAGGGGACACTCTACCACTGACCTACGTCCCCGGTAGTTCCTTTGATGTAGAGTGAGGTGATATGGTGAATTTCACTTATACCACGACTGTTAGTATTATTACAGGGAGAACACTCCTGTGGCTATGCATTGCGCTGAAATAATAATGAACATTTTTAAGCCTAATATCCAGTGCAAGCATTGCACATTGGCTGTACATTATCACCCTGAAGGAATTGTACTTTCAAAGCCGCTACTTAGCGCTTCGCGCGACCTCATAGGTCCGTACTTCCCGTATTCAGGTACCCAATTGTACAGCTGGGTAGACTGAGTGCAATGTGGATGAAGTGCCTTGCCCAAGGACACAACACGGTGTAAAGTCAAGGTCACAAATCTTTGGTGTCTCCACCCGGATTCAAACCCGGGTCTTTGGAGTGATAGGCCAGCACGCTAACCACTACACCACTGCGCTCCACGCACCTGCAAGCATCGGCTAGAACTAGCAGACCATGGTTGGTACTGCGCTAAAATTCAGTGTTGCATTGCACCCAATCCTGACTGCGTGTAGAACAGTTCTTATCTGCAGACAAAGTTACCGAGCCCCTGGCAGTATTAATTTCTTTTGAAATGGAACTGTTAAATAAATTAAATTTGTGAAAGAATTTGATTTTATACATGAATGTTATTATGAAAACATTAATAAAGAATTTTTTCTTTAAATATTGTATAAACATATATATTGTGATATATGTATATGCTCCTGTAATCTCTCATAATGAAGCTATCATTTTAAGTTTGCTGACAGGCAAATTGCAAATATTGAAAATTGATCAATGACTTCCTGGAGTGTTGGAAGGGAAGCCTATATTTATGTCTTATAACAAGATATGAAATAGATATTATTAGATATGTAATAGATAGCATTAATATATGGCTTACATGATCTGCAAAATTAACAATGATTCCATAAATATTCTTAGATAAAATGAAATTAGATATGTTACTATAAATAGCATTATTGTAGCACAGATTTCTCTGCAAAATTTAATAACTATCATCTTTAAATATGTTTTTCATATCATGTTCACGTTTATTACACTTTTACTATCATCCAGGTCAATAAATACATATTTTGGAAATAATAGATTAAGATAGAAATAAATTTCTGAAGCACCTTTGATTTTAAGTTGACTTCTAGATTTGAAAACTTGATAGACACGTTTTAAAAAAAATAAAATTTAAAGGGGCAGCCACAAGTTTTTAAGATATATAAATTGATGTCTTGAAAAAGAAAATGTTCTACCAAATGTAAGACATTGTTTTTAAACACAAGTTATACTTATAAAATGATGTATATAATTTGTTAAGCTATGCAATTCCAATTACCAACCTCAAATTAATAATTAATACAGGTAGGTGTTTACACAAAATGCCATGAAAAGTTATGAATTTTTTAATTTCTTCTACAATTACAGATAATCTGCTTGAGTATAATGAGCAGCTTGGTCAGCAACTGATATTTATTGGGGAACATTTGAAAACAAATTGAAAAAAATGCTACTGCCCTTTAAAGGGGCAGTAGCACGTTTTTAGGGGGAATATAAAGTGATGTCAGGAAAATGAAAATTAATGGTTGCAATTGAAAGACAATGCATCTAAACTAAATGGAGCAGTAATAATTCAAATATATAATGTAAAGTTTAGCCACGTGGTTCCTTTTTCTTACACAAAATGAATTAAAGGTGTTCACACAAAAATGGCCACCAATGGATTTAAGGTAAACCTTCATACTTTGTCCTCTGATTATGGATAATTTGTTTGTTTTATGACATTTTTGACACTATCAAAATAATACTTTAAGCATTATCGTACAATTATCAGTGAAAATATTAAGATATGAAATTATCAAAAAACGTGCTATTGCCCCTTTAAGGGGCAAATATATATTTGATTTATTACTGCCTCATTTAGTTAAAACACATTGTCTTTCAATTCAACCCATTTATTTTCATTTTCCTGACATCACCTTATATTTCCCCTAAAAGGAGCTACTGCCCCTTTAAGGAACTGGACAATAAACTATCATATTGAAGATTGAAAGCTTGCAATATATTTCATGAAATTTACCCAAATTGATACAAAAAATCTTAATATGAATATTTCCATCTTCATTTATTATTAATGCAATTATGGGGTAAAGAAAACAGAGCATTTAAATGTAATTCAACAAATATTCAAATTTCATGACAAAATAATTTTGATAAACATTTTCTTTTAAACAATTTTGCAACATTGATTTGCAATGAAACTTATTCATAGCTCTGATTACAATCATCAAACTTCTATAAAACTAACCAATACTGTTTTAACATGACAGGCCTTTTCAGGCAAATCAAGTCATGAGAAATTCCACTAAATTTGATGGAAATAATTTGAATTGATAAAGCTTGGCTCAAGGGAGTTGGGCCAATATCATTGCAAAGTTTATGTCATTGATGTGCGACTTCAAATAAAGTTTGCGGCTTTTGAAATAAAACTTGTGCGATTGGCCTTCTCTTATTAACCTCGCACAGTAAGTTTATGGCCCAAGCAGGGAGTGTTTAAATTGAGAGCTTTATCTTACGCATGAAGTGATCTTAAGAGATGGGCTTCTCGACATATGTGCCTTCAATCTTAGTACTTTCATATACATAGACAACTCCTTTTGTGACTGACTTCAAAACTAGACTGGCCCCAATCACTGGTCTAAAGTTCCAATCAATGCACGACCAAATCTTTCTTGAGTGGCTCTTTTATTGACGAATCCCTTCAAGCAAATAACATTATGTGTCTGTGGAGATAGGGCTTGGGTCGTTCTTTTCAGACATGTTTTGAATATAGCACTCATACGACTTGGTATGTATTTCGCTTAATTTCCTGTCACACTGACTAGATATCATAGTAATTCTGTAATGACTTAGTACAAGCTTTCTTCTTTGAAGTCGTCAATATCAGTTATATTGCGTAAGACTGGATCTTGTTTTCATAACACAACAGCTCCGTTGTAACACTAAAAAAATCAAGTTTTGTATCCACGAGAGAAAAATGTCAATATCTGTAGCTTGCCAAATCTCCAAGCTGCGATCACTAATCCACTATCCTCAACCTGAGAGAGGTGTAAAACAAGGTTATGCTATTGGTAATCCCTTGTTATAAAGAGGGACCAGTTTTCAAGACATGTTGGTTATTGTGTCAATGAAAAGGTGTCCTATCTACAAACAGCAGTGACATTCAAGCTGATAATGTGTTTTCCTCGGCTGGCTATAGTATAGAATGTGCTAGCTGCGCTACGTGCTTGAGCCGTAGAGGAAGGGCCCAGCATGTTGGTGTGTGTACTGTATGGGTGTTCAGTGTAGGAGTCCAGTGTTGGAGATTCTCTCTGTTCCAGGTCCTCTCTCCACGAGGGATAAGTGGCGATTGAAGGGAGCTGATTGTTTGAATACTCAGAGGGTGGCCTCAGTCTTTATACCTCCACAATACCGTCTGATTGGAAATTATGGGACGTAGGATGACTTTGTAATCCTAAGGTAGAGGATATTTGTGTTTTACTGAGTTTTTATCGCATTATATTGACATTTCAAGCTTGGTTTGGTTCTTTCAGAGTTGATAAGATTTGTCTATAAATGTGTAATGCTATTATAGCCTTCTCAGCTTCTCTTGATGGAGAGAAGAATGTTGATTGTTTTCCTATTCTTTTTCTCCCTTGAGTGGAGTTTCACAGTGCCATTTCATTACTGAAGTGTGTTGCCCATACAAAACTTATGAATCGGCTGATGATTGTCCACTTAAGTGAATTTCCACAAGGTTTTAAATGTTTAACATTATTCTTATGTTTTATGTATTTGTCATATAAATCACCATTAGTACTTTTTTCTTTTTTAAATGATCAACAGGAATATACATACCGGTACTTTTTCCTTGTATTCTACAAAATGCAAAAAATAAAATTTCAGCTAGTCTTTTATGAAAAGTGTGATAAAAGGTTTAGAATAATTAAACTTAATCTTACAATTTTTATTGCATAGATAATTTTGTCAACTTTTTGTACTTGCTTAACTCTACTATAGAAAGAAATTCTATTTAGTTTATTGACTCTTAATCCTTAATTATATTCATAAACGATAAGCCTCAGTCTAGAATATTATCACCCTATCCATGAAATTACACTTTGGCATTAAGAAACTATAGATACAATATCTGTATTTAAGTAGACCGATATAAATTTCCGCCTGATAGACAAACACCCTCAGACTGGACAAGCTTATTGTGTCTATAAATCTGCCCCCACCCTCATTATCCGGTATGTGAGCCACCCCTTTAACACCCTTGTAGAATGTGAGAAATTCGAGCCCCACTCATCAGACATTGGCTAGCGGGCTGATGTTCTCCACGACATTTATTTTCCAGCGTAATTTAATTGTTCACCTTTTTCAGGTGCTGTGGCAGACGAAGTATGACGCCAGTAGATTGACAAGGGACGAGGATGTAAGAGAAGCTGGGAGAGGATTACTGGAGTTGTTTCTTCACCTTATACTCCAGCGCTGGACAGGCGATACACTAAACAGACTCCGGCGAGATCGTCATTTGTGTTGTGATTATCAGTTGGATGATCGGCACGCTGCTGTGTGTATCGTGTATCTCACTGTGGAAGTGTTGGTCATAGTGTCAGCCACAGGAGACACAAACAAACCTCTTTAAGGCTTTTGGGAAGCCTTGTTTCGGAGTTTTGTATATACAAGATAGAAATCAGTGTGTTAAGCTCATCACGGACTTCAGAGGCGAGCACAATTTGAATGCACTTGAGCATGGTATGACCTGCAACATATAGCTCACAAAGGAGTTGCTCAAGTTTACAAAGAACTGTGAACTGTGAACAACACGAACCTCGAGGGAGCTGTGTTGAGGCAAACTGACGATCCAGCCATTACTACCATAGTTACCTACCGGAGGAAATCAATGTGAGTAAGAGCGACAGTCTCAATTCAGTTAGCTCTAACGTAATGTACTGTAGGGAATGGAACCCTTGCCCAGAGATCATGGATTTCAAATGACATTGGGAACACTTGCCCAGGAGCTTGCAACATACGTTGGCTATATGAGGTATTTATATCTGTAAAAGTAGGTTTTAGAATTTAGCTTTAAATATATTTGCTATTTTTGATCATTTCTATCTAAATTCTGTTATTACTTTACAATTTGCATTCAATTGAAATCTCTTGCAGAATTACTTACTTCTGCAAAATATGGTTCTTAACCTTTTTGAATTAATGCCACAAATACATTTATCTGAAAATTTCTATTTCTGCAGATAGTTGACATTTTTAAAAATTATTTGAAGTCGGTTCATTTGAGAATATTCGAGGATGACAAATTTGTTCTACATTAAGATAAAATCTTGTTTAATTATAAAGTTAAAAAGTTAGATCTACTTGTGAAAACAGCAATTAAGTTAAAAGTGGTTGTAAAATTGTAATTCAAACTTATCTCCAACTTTATAATTTACTTTTTACGATGTATCAAAGAACAACAAGGATTGGAATTTGAATGTAAATCTTTTCACAGAAATATTGATATTTTGGCCAAGGAATTTTGATTTAAAGTAAAGTGACGCTTGAAATCTAACAATTTATCAGCATATTCAGGCGAGGGTAATTTCGTAGCACTTAAGCTCCACAATACATCACACCAAGTATCTAATATCTGTCTGATACACAGGCACATCCTTGCCATTTTTCTTCACAATCAGCTCGTAAGTTACAAGATTTTATCATGCCCGCTTTCTTTCTAAAATGATAGACATTTATATATCACAATCTCTGATAGTGTTAGTATGAAATGTCAAACACTAGAGGAAATGATATGATTATTGTATCTTCTTAGTTTAATATAAGTAATGATCATTTCAAACACTAGAGGAAATGATATGATTATTGTATCCTATAAGTATAATATAAGTAATGATGCATGTAAATGAATAACAACACCTTGTAAACGTGTCTTTGTCTATTACGGTACAATAGAATTCATTGTTTATTTGCTACCAAGGGAAATGATTGGATACTTATTACTAATGAATGGTCGCTTTGGGAATTTGATTTTAATGATATCAAGTGACTGGAGATATATTGCATCGACTGGATATTGTGTCATTTAATGAGATCCGGACAGTGTAAAGTATGAGTCATTTCAGGTGATGATACATCATGATCATGATTAGTAGATTTGCACCTGAATGTCTACAATCCTTAGCTTCATAAGAAAATATTATTAATTTTTCAAGGTAAGTATGTTTGTGTGATAAGAAATAAAAAAACTTTAATTCAGGAAATGATTAGAAATTTTAACACAATTATTATGAATACTTGCTAGTGATAACCTAAAATCAAGGAAATGATTAGAAATTTTTCCATGTTAATTATGAATACTTGCAAGCGATAATATGTCAAAATAGTTTGTGTCTGGATGATAATGTTATCATACTGTCTAAATAAGATATTTTTGAGAGGATATGTGTAATATAATGCCTCCGTATGCAAATGAGAGGGAAAATTTCGTCCTCAACATTTATTTATTCTGCATATCAAGGGGGACCATATTTTCTTGAAAAAAGTTATATAACTTGGCAATTTTGGCACCTAAATTCTTATTTTCTTACATGTTTTGATTCAGACATTGTGTGAACACCATTTGAGCAGGTGAAGGGTTAAAATATGATTTCTTATAAGAAATATATCAATGATGATTTTCGGATTAGTCCCTGTAAGGTCTTGGATGAGAAAGTTATTACCCTGGACGTGTGTCTTTAATGACACACACGTGTGTGAGTGGCAATGTGTGTATGTAGGACCAGCCGAGTAATAAGAGGGGACACTGCGTCCTTGTCACTCATTGGTTCACAGAATCCAACTGAGCCTTCCCTTAGATTGAAACAATTGATCATTGCTATCAGGCAGCAGACATTGCCTCTCTGCAGCTAAGATAGCAGTTAAAGGGGCTCAAGGAATATGTGTGCGACAAGCTGAGGGTTGACACAATCAATAGGAGGAATTATTGATACAAGGAGTAGAGGTATGTATGCGAGCTCGTGGATGGACGGAGGAGTAATTGCAGGTGGAGGTATAGGGTGCAGGGAGTCTGATGGGTATTTATGGACGTGTAATTGCCATCTGCAAGGTATTAGGGCTGTGGTATGTCTGTACTGAGTGTCTGTCATCCTTGATATCTGGGACACCTGCAAGAATGGAAAACAAACCGGATGTATTTCATCGTTCATTAGACAAATGAGCATGAGGTGATTGTTTTTGTAAGCAGTGACTCATTTTTTCCCCTGAGTGATTCATGCGAGGTATTTATTGGTTTTGTGATCCTCCTGCCGTCATAACTTGTCATTGTGATTACCAACGTGCTACTGTTTGCATTTTTAAAAATGTCAGTTATCCAACTTAAAAATATTTACGAGTGTCATGGTAATGTTTTCCTGTTTTTTCAGCTGCGGATTACGAGGGGAATGACGGATGAGAGAGATCATCACCCAGACTCGGATATTCGCTGGAAACTTCTCTCAAGCACAGTGTGAGAATATTGACAGCTTCGTCTCGATTGTGCCTATATGTTTGCAGGGCTGACGACCAGTGCTTTTATAACTCGGATTACAGCACAATCAACTAATAGTGCATGGAATACAACCCGCGTTAAGTGGGCGACTTAAACTTGTATGGGGCAGAAAATCTTGGGCCACATTGATCTGTTTCCGCAATCAACCGATGCGATCGGGAGCATTTCTTGTCCGCCTCGGTGGAAAAAATTCAAGCAATCTTTCGTGATTCTGTGGCAGTGAAATAGATGGTCTATAAGTGGCTGACAGCCCGAATTGCGATGAAGGTGTTGGATATAGTACATCAAGGAATGTGTGACAGTTAAGGCAATTTGTCACATGCAGCAGACTAAGCCCTGACAAGGAGTCGCATCTCACAAGCAATCTGTCAGCACATGTCAGACATAAGATTTTCCAGCCAATGATGAGGATTCACTAATGAGTACTTAAGCCATCAGGCAACAACTTAATGGAGAGTTAATAATACTAATGTTGTATCAATAATGGCGCCAGTGTGTATGGTGTCTGTGGATGCTTGGTTCCAGGATATGTTCTACAGAATGCGATAATGGTTTGGCGGACGACACGGATATTACCTCTGGTCATTGCGGTCAGCCTAGCGGTGCTAGCACCGGCCACTGCCACAGGTGAGTGGTCACTTGTCTACCAGCACTGACATATAGTTCTGTCTAATCAAAGACAATCTCAGAATACTTTAGATGCCATTGGCGCTACTGGTATTCTCCAGGCCTTGGGCAATGGGGTTCAATTATAGTCATATTTCTGTCTTGAGAGAGCTTTTCTTGACATTTTAAAGTGAAAGGCCAAAAACGCAAAGTTATTTCTATAAACAAACCATTGGCAACTCTAGAAGGGTTTTTATTTCCAGCATTCTTTATGTCATTGTAGGAATATAAATAATGTCAGTAGTATTTGTCAAATGTCATATAAAAATGTAAATCATAATCATGTGATTTGGTTAGTGCATTAAACGAAAATGATGTTTTTAAAAAAAAATCCAGTCTTTAAATCAAATTAGTTTTTTATGGTTTCTGCATGATCGTTAAGTCTTGAATATTTGATCAGATTCACATTAAGAATTTTTTATAAGAGTATCATTTCAAACTGTCTACACTCAAAATGAAAAGAACTATGCACATTTATATTCAACACCAAAAAAGAAATTCAATATCATATCAGATAAATCTAATAAAAAAATAATTTCGTTCTCAGAGATGAATGAATAGATTAGTTTCTGTTCAAAACAGGAAAATAAATCTGTATGAAAATTCCACTGATAACAGAAAGGAATAAAACTGTATTTATGTTTATGTCAAACTTCTTAGCAATTCTTTTTCTGGTGTGAAAAAGATTAAAATCAGTAAAGTTAGGAAAGAGATTATAACCTTTTATATACTCTGTTGTGAAAACTCAAATTAATCCTCTTTCCTATTTAATTCTTAATCAATATTCTTGCAGTGGGAAAGTATATAAGCATCATAAAAAATTTATGAAGTCTTGTTTTCCAAAAGCTTAACAAACTAGATATCATCTTTTTGCAATTAAACAGTGCCCTTAAGACAAACTGTATTATTAAAAAAAACAGTATCAAGTATATTATATTGTCAAATATGTTCAATGTATAGTCAAATAATAATGATAGATAATAATGAGGATATTTATACAGAGCCTTAACCAGGTACAGGACCTGCTGATAGCGCTTATACTTTCATCATAAAGAGTCTCAAATGTTACTTGATGAACTCATTCAAACATTATCATGAATTTAAACAGTTCTAAGTATTTAGAAAAGCTCTTAATTGATACCGACATTGATATATCTTTTCCAAAATCCTCCTTTATATAACACAATCTCACATATTGCTCATTTTTGAAAGATTTGAAAATGTTTTAACTTAAGGTAGAGAACTGTAAACTGATTAAAATCATGGATAAATGTCCGAACAAGATCAATATATTCTTCTTGAAAGTTTTGAATTTATACAAAATGTTTTTTTCTAAAATGTTTTTCAAAGAATTTAATCACAATGCCAACATAATTTGAACTACCCATCCTTCAAAATATATATTTCTAATGAAGTTAGTCAAAAAAAAAAAAATCCTTTAAAGCTAAAAAAAAGTTTATATTTATGATGCATAGTGTCAGATATTTGATTTTTGCATGTGATATTACCCAACATCGACCAACAGAAAAAGGTTCCATATGCTGTGAACAGATGTTACGAAAACGTTTTATTTTATCATGTGACCAGATGGGGATTTTGCATATATCAATGATTACATATTTGTGTCATAAATATATCGGCTCTTGATCCAATAAGTGAATTATTCAATGCCAATTATTCCAAATGTATATGATCAGCATCTGTTTCTTATATGTTGGTATGAATCAATGTACTTACTTATATATCACATGTCATGTCATATCATGACAACTACACAACCCATGTATGAATATGATATCAATCGCACAAACATGTTTTATATTGCTAGATATGTTACCTGTAAATTACATACCATGACAACTACACAACCCATTTATGAAGATGATATCACTCTCTTAAACATGTTTCATATTGCTAGAAATGTTACTTATAAATTACATACCATGACAACTACACAACCCATTTATGAATATGATATCACTCTCTTAAACATGTTTTATATTGCTAGATATGTTACTTATAAATTACATACCATGACAACTACACAACCCATTTATGAATATGATATCACTCTCATAAAAAAAATTTATATTGCTAGATATGTTACCTGTAAATTACATACCATGACAACTACACAACCCATTTATGAAGATGATATCACTCTCTTAAACATGTTTCATATTGCTAGAAATGTTACTTATAAATTACATACCATGACAACTACACAACCCATTTATGAATATGATATGACTCTCTTAAACATGTTTCATATTGCTAGATATGTTACTTATAAATTACATACCATGACAACTACACAACCCATTTATGAATATGATATCACTCTCTTAAACATTTTTTATATTGCTAGATATGTTACCTGTAAATTACATACCATGACAACTACACAACCCATTTATTAATAAGATAAGTCTCATAAACATGTTTCATATTGCAAGAACTGTTACTTATAAATTACATACCATGACAACTACACAACCCATTTATGAATATGATATCACTCTCTTAAACATGTTTTATATAGCTAGAAATGTTACTTATAAATTACTATCATGTCAACTACACAACCCATGTATGAATATGATATCACTCTCTTAAACATGTTTTATATTGCTAGATATGTTACTTATAAATTACATACCATGACAACTACACAACCTATGTATGAATATGATATAAATCTCATAAACATGCATGTTCATATTGCAACAATTTTATATTCAAAGTTAGTCTTGAATCTAAAAGTGCAAAATATAAAAAACTCCTCTTCATGGCTCTTTTTGTAAAGAATTGGAAGGTAGAAATGACAAATATTGCACTTTCATAAGTGATAATATAAGATAATATGAAATGATAAACTTAATCCATAAAAAAGGATAACATACACAGATTATGATTTCAATGCTTCCCAGGTACTTTTTAAAGTAAATTATAACATACAAAAATATGTATATGTTAATGTGTACATTGCAGAACGAAAGAATTCTAAAAACAAATCCACCATTATCTCTTTTATAGATAGTCAATAATACAATTTTATATTTCTCTGTCGCTATTAACTTGGCTGTCACTGTTCAAAAATCAATATTATCTCAATCCAAGATCCAATTTTATCAAGAAAGATAGCCACTGGCCTATATATATAGTTCTTTACTTTACTTCATTCAACAGTCAACCTCAAACATGAAGAGTTTAACAATTTTTGTTTTAATTCACGTGTTTTGCTTTGTTAATGCATGAAAACACTATTGTATCACACAGAAATCTCAGACTTGATAAGATATAAAGTACAGGTGAGATGAAGTGATCTGGTGTTTATGGTCGCTTTTAAGAGTATTTCACTTATATCGCTGCTGCTAGTATTATTGCAGAGAAAAAACCTGCAACATCATTGTGGCTATGCATTGCGGTGAAACCTGCGAGCATCGGCTGGAACTAGCAAACAATGGCTGGTACTGCGCTGAAATTCAGTGTAGCATTGCATCAAACCTGACTGCTTGTAGAACAGTTCTCTACTTCAAACAAAGTTGCCGAGCCCCTGGCGGGATTCGAACCTCAGACCTTCTGATCCGAAGCCAAACTCGCTAACCACTGCGCTATACAAACATGTCCCAATATGATACATATCATGATATCAAAGAGCTATATTATTCGATACGATACATGTTAGAATACACAATAATTTACAGAGTAGTTTGGAGAAAAAAACTAATAATTTTGACAAATATCTTGATTTTTAGGTTGAATAAGCAATTTAACAAGTCAACAATATGTTAAACAAACCACTATTTTTTTCATTTCCAAACCCTTATCTTCTATTGTACATTATTTATCATATTGTTCATATTTTTTAATTCTCTCTGGAATTGTCTTTTAACTGCCAAAATCAGGTAAAGCACCTGGAGACGCTTTTATCATCATCATCATCATCATCAATAATGCTAAATCTAATGATGTTGAGAATTGGCTTAATACCTATCCCAAGCTAGAAATAAAAATAACAAAATATTTTGTTTGGTTTGGTAGTTTTTATTTTAAAAAAATACTAAACCAAATTATTTTCTCGGCAAAAAGACATATTTATATATGCAATATTAAAAATATAATTCCAAAACTTGGTAACTTTTTGAAAACGTTAAAATTGATTTACCAAGCTGAAAAATTTATTGCAAAAAGAAATAATAGCGAACAAAAATGTGAAAATAAATGGTTTCCTTTCATCCCTTATCTTTGATCTAACATGTAATTACATATTGTTTTTCTGACATTTCATAGAGATGTATATGTATATCATCATGACCATATGTCTTGTCACTGATATGACATGGTTTTGTTTCAATATGTAATTGTGGGAACAAATAAAAACTTTGAAAAAAATAAAAAATAAAAATGCTAAATCTACTTTTTGAGCAAGAGGGAAATTACAGATAACTAATTGTGAGAGTTTCAAATGTGTAGATATAATTTAATTAAAAAACTTTGTTAAAATACAAAGTTAGATTTTCATCATCAAAATATCTCAAAAAGCTGCAAGGGAAATGTCAAGTCTGTTTTTGTTTAAAAAGTATCTCCCATAATTACTATATTGTATACCAAGTGTCACAGGGGCCCTCCAGCAAACATTGCAAGGAGCTTCCATATGTGTAAAATGTAATATTAAATTTATTTACCAGGGACTATTTGACACCGTAGGGTATAAAAACAATCTACCTGATAATTACAGCCCTGTAAAATGACTTGTCAAAGATAACCTTCTGTTAAAGCCTGGGCAGAATGAGAGCCTGGAAATTGTATCAATAATTTAATCTTTGCATGATAAGAGTTAATCTTCTCTGTGCTACGTCTTCACTGACTTGCTTTCAGGACAAAAAAGTGTCGGCATCAAGGAGATGGTTGAATTGAATATCAAATATAGATGTCAATTTTCAAAGATGACATTAACCCTATTTCTTCTAGCTGTTAAAGTCTATGTAAGCTAATTCTTGATATTTATTCTATAAGTGCACAAGGTATTTCATATAAAAATATTTTCTTATGTTGAAGAGTGAATTTGATATTCTATTAGAACATAACATTTATCAAAGACAATGTTAACCCTTAAAGTGCCAGGTTTCTTGACATTTACAATCTTATCACATATCTAATCGTGTGTTTTTCACAATATAGTTAAAGCTGGAACTTTGTTTGTGCTAGTGGTTAAACTTGATAAAAGGATAATTGATGTTGCACACTATTAGTTTATTTAACAATCTAAAAAGAGCTTAATTCCAGTGATAAGAAATTAGATGTATATTGAAGCACTCTAGTACGAAAACACATGAAAATGAACATTTGCCTCAACATGTTCCAAAATTTTATTGGAATAATTTTTCTGGCTGAAGGTTAAACTGAAAATCAGATATTGACCCTGGTGATATGGCTGTCAAAAATGTGCTCAGGGGGATAAGATTGTTGCTCAAATTGTTTGAATTTCTTGCTGGCTAAAGGTTAAACTGAACATCAGATATTGACCCTTTATAGTGATACCACTGTCAAAGATTGGGTCAGAGGGATCAGATTTATCTCATGTTGCCCAAATTGTTTAAATTTCTTGCTGGCTAAAGGTTAAACTGAACATCAGATATTGACCCTGGTGATATGACTGTCAAAGATGAGCTCAGGGGGATCGGATTTCTCTCATGTTGTGATTGCAAGGCCACAATGTATTGAATTCAGATTTCCTTGCATGGGGGATCAATAGAACACCCCTCTGAACCCCTTTAATACCTTCCTCTCTCGGATTATCAAATATTTTAATTTCTTTGTGTCATTCTTTTGCTTGTATCCGACTCAGTAATACAGTGTAATGAGTTTGTGTGGACCTGAATTCCAACCTTGTTATGTAAAGTGTTCATTTAATATGTATCACTTGTGACAGCTTAAGTAACATGTCACTTAACACAGTGATTTATCAAAATCATATGAAAGGATCCCCAAAGAAAATAAATTCACCCCTATCAAAACAAACAGCTTTGAGGTCTAGGAGCTGGATTTAACTTTCAAATGAAAACATTCTGTCGAATAAATATTCAAAGTATAAAAAAAGAACTGTTTAAAAAAAAAGTCAAAACTTTCATTCTGAAATGCATTTTACATGAATACATCATTGATACACATCTTTGATTATCATATAACCCATTTAGATTTTTTTCAAAAATTATTTATTATTCAAAATATGTTTTAACATTATCTAACAATGTATTGAAAACAAATAACTAACCACTGTCAGTGACATTTATGGCAGCTGCCTGTGGCGCTAATAAGATGACTCTCCTCCCAAGAAAGAAGCTTTTTATGTAGGCTAAAACCGTTCAGTGTAATTGAGAGGAGATGATAAATTATTCAGATTGTGTACGTATAAGTAGACTAACAGAGTAATGGTATAGATTTGCACCAATGTCCTTACTGGCACTGAATCACTGATTTGGTTATCAACACCTCAAACGGAATAATTTGCTGGAGGTATTTGAGACTCCTAAAGGTGTTCGACAGGGGAGTTTGCTATCTCCCTCTCTTTTACCAATCCTTTCTTTCATCACTTCATGTTGGAGACTCAAGCCCCCTCAGTCTATCAAGTACATTTCCTTTGTTGTTCCTAATGTTGTGACGAGTTTACGCCACGTCCTAGCTGAAGGCATGCAATGACACTTGTAATGGGACATGTGAACAGGCTTGGCTTAGATTGAATTGTGGAGGGATAAGTCGTCTCTCAATTAGATCACATGGTATCCACTATATCACTTGATAGGAACCCTGAAGCTAAATTAGAAATCATGGCCAGTTTAAAAAGAATTTGGCTCATTTTGATCAGTACATTAGATGTTCATTTAGATTTATCCCTTTACTTTGTATTTCTTTCTATGATGAATGAACAACATCAGAACATTTCAAATTTTTACAATCCTAACAATACTTTTCAAATTTTCTCATATATCCTATCTAATTTCAGACTAAAACTTAGTACAGTAACTGCTATGATTATACAAATAAAACGTAGTTGCATTTGTTTATGAATCCTTTAAATCCAATATCATAGAAATTTGATTTGACACAATTTGCAGCATTATCATTGATGATTGTTAGAAACTGAATGTTTTTTTAAACCATTATTCATCAATATGTTAAACTATCAATTTAATTTTTTTGTGATAGAAGGAATACGGTATATATACCTTTCATCAAAAGTTACAAGAAAAAATATTTTAAGGATTGATGTAGATGACACTGTGGAGTCAAAAAATTCAATATTAATTGTGCCCCGATCGTGTCAAAAAACTCTTAGTTCTGACAACAGTCCTTTGATGGGGAGACTATTAATCTCTTGATGTATAGATATGTGTGGGATGAGGGAAATATGTGGGGAAAGATATTTCTGTGTACTTCCAAATATCAATCTATGTTTGAAAAGTGATCAAATATTTGACTTGCTCCCCGAGTCAAAGAGGAATAAACAAGCAAGATGCTTATTACTCAATATTCATTTATCAGCCGAAGAATTTGCCTATTTTGACCAAATCTGTTTATCTGTGATCGCGTGATTGCACAGCACTTTTCGACCCAGGTTGACTTGCAAAAAGAGAAGTTCCTTTCAAATGACTTTGATATTTCAATTTATTTATTTCTACACCGATTTGCTTGTACAGCCCGAAGTTTATTTCAATAAATGAACAGCGGGAATGACAGTCGGACAAAGCCTGTAGTTTTTAATCAAGCGCGGAAGGATCGTTATATTGTTGTCTCGATGTCAATTCCGAGTTTGACATGGTCCCACATCAGAGCAAGTGACACATCACATGACATCACTCCTGATTAGAAGAATTTCGATTGGCTTGTTCGCCGACCCTTTGTGACGAGTTGTTTGATCAGTCGGATGTTTGAATTTATTGATGGACACATTGATTTACTGTTCGTTCTACTTCCAGGATTCGTTGCGCATTTGAGTTTTTTCAAGTGCACAAAGGCAGACACAGAAGTTTTGATTTATGAGTTTGTGGAAGATTTGTTCAAGTGAAGTTTTTCACAATGATTTACAATAAGGTTTTCTTAACATTTTCTTCAAAAGAATCAGTCATTATCTACTTGACTAGAGTTTCAGATGAATTAACCCTTTGTGTGCAAATTCAATATGTTAATGTATTTATCTCTAATCTATTCCAGGTACAGCTATTTAATTTATTTCTATCGAAGAGTTAACATTTTTATTGAAAATCAATTAAATCAGTTTATGATCTCGGTACAAAATCATCATGCTTTTAGATAAAGTCAATGTACAACCAACACCATAAAAAAATCTACTTCTAATGTTGTATATAGATAGGTTTCTATACTTATATATGTATAAATTTCCAATTGAGTTATCCCTTTCTATAAATTCCCATTAGCAAGATTTTTTTAATAAATTTCAATGAATGTGTTAAGTTCATGAACCAAATCTACTCTACACTTCTAATAAGCATATCAAACCTGTTACACAAGCCCAAGGATAAGAAAATTGGAGTTAATGATGAGGAAAGTTCAAGCAGTATAGAAATTCATGTGCTTATTTCAGCGGCCCTGTCTGAAGAAAACCTAACCATGCATGCAAGATCATATCATTTCTGTATAGATCTAAAGTCTAAGGCCAGGCAAAGTAATAACTTGTTTAAAAGTTTTGGGGGTTTTTTTTAAGGAAAGAAATCATTTTGGTTTAGTGAATATAAGAACATTACTGAAAGATTGTAAGTAAGCACAATAGCCAAATATTTATAAGATTCTAATTTGGTTTGTTTTTTTAAAATAAATTTTAACAACATTTAAAATAGAATTTTTTTCACCCAAATTTGTTAAACACCTATGATAAAGAAGATAATGGATAGCCAACTTCTTTATTGTATTGCATTTTGGTATAGATGCTAACACCATTATGAAGTAAGTGATTACAGTTTTAGTATAATAACCGAAACGTCACATTCATGCAATTAAGAAGTTAACTATGCATAAAAACCTGTTGTTCTTCAAACCAGCTTCTAAAATGCATCTCAAAGAACAACCAAAGATAAAGATTTGAAAAAATAACCATTAAATTGTCTTTGCCTAAATGATGGATTACATGGCTAAAAGATGAATTACTTGGCCTGAGGGGAAAATGGTTTTATTCGGTAAAACATGACTTGCAATGTATCTTAATTGACTGAAGAGTCATAACTGGAATAACTTGATTAGAAAATGACTTAAATATTACATCGAATAATGTTAACCCAAATATTATTGTTTTGCAAAATGTTTATTACCATATCTTTTATGCTTTTGTTTATGACCATAAATGTATATAAATTTGTTACACTTAATTTTATAGCCAATATTTGATTGAAACATTATATGTTTTTGAAAATATTTTTTTAATTATAGAATTAATACCATAATATAAACAGGTGTTCATTTTCAATATTAGGTTATTAAAGTTTTCTCATATCATATCAACAGTATAGTGACATTGATACAGATTTTTATACTCTGTATTAAATATTAATAAAAGAGATGATAGTTTCATTACAACAATAGAACTGCTTTATGCGATTTATTTTTCTCATGGATTTCCTTTTATAACATAGATGGAGTCTTTTGAACTTTAAAGAATTGACTTTGAAAAGACTAGAATACTGTTTATTGTTTTTACTTTAAAGGGGCAGTAGCACATTTTTTTGATAATTTTATATTTTAAATTTTTCAATGATAATTGAACGTAAATGCTTAATGTATTAATTTTAAAGTGTCAATAATCTGATTACACAAGCCAATCATCCATAGTAAGAGGACAAAGTATGAAGATTCCCATAAAATCCATTGTCGGCCATTTTGTGTGAACACCTTTAATTCATGTTGTGTAAGAAAGAGGAATCGCATGACTAAACTTTACATTATATCATTGATTTATTACTGCTTTAGCTTAAATATATTGTCTTTCAATTGGAATGATTAATTTTCATTTTCCCGACATCACCTTTTATTCCCCCTAAAAACGTGTTACTGCCCCTTTTAGTTCAATAGACATTAATTGACATGATAATTTGTATGAATGTTTTGAGGTGACGTGACAGGGTTTAACCCCACTTTCAAGAGTATTTCACTTATATAGCAGCTAGTATTATTGCAGGGACAAATCCAATACTAGTCTGGCTATGCATTGCGCTGAAACCTGCGAGCATTGGCTGGAACTAGCATGCCATTGTGAAATTCAGTATAGCATTGCAAACCTTACTGTGGGTAGAACAGTTTTTGATCAGGATCAGGATCCGCTTACCACTGCAGTATCCAAACCCCAAAATGTTTTGAAATACTTTGATAACATCATTTTTATGACACATATTCAGGTCAAAATCATTCTCTTGAATAATGATTAATAGGATATTTATTTACCCACTCCCCAAAGGGTTTACTATAAAAAATTTAAAGCTGTTGCTGTAATAATGAAGTTAACAAAGTGCACTAAAAGTACATCAAATTTACAAAACACATAAAATATCTCCCAAAGGATTTCTAACCTTATAAATATTGTGATATCATGGCAAGGTCCTTTGTATATACAGACATTAACATATAAAAATGGCTTAATCCAAGCTAAACATTTCTTATGTTATGTAAATAAGGATATTTCTTAGACAAGCTATGATCAAAATGTTAATAAAAGGCCTATTTTAATGCAATCATTTTTTTAAATTACCGGTAAATAAAAATTTTGGAAAAGGGAAACAGTTGGAAATTTTGATTGTATAGGAAACAATATTTCTAGTTTGCCCATGGGGTTTGATTGGCTTGTCATGAGTAAACTTGCATAAGAAAATTAATTTCGGTCAACCTTGAACATTTATACCTTGTTAAAAATCCATTATTTATGACTGTTTGCAATAGGTTTTAACCATTTTTACAGAACTTATATATTTATTGATTTAATCAAATCAGAGCCCTTATACAACTGTAAAATCATGTTAATTTTCCTGTTCAGATTTTTACATGAAATTTATATTTCAATTCATAGTAAAATTCTTGATATGACTGAATAAATTGGAAGAATGATCCGGTCAAGAGAAAAATATTTTATTTGCAATTGTAATGTAGCATTACTCATACTTCAGACTTAATGATAAATTCAAAGTATGCCCCATTTCTTTCAAAATATATCATTCAAAATCATATTCTTTTTGAAACTATTATGTTTAAAACTTCAGAAACATATTTCCATAACATTGATATTCTTTGAAATTGTAACATCACATTGATACTTCAAGTACAAGCAGAAAAGTTTAAAGTGAAGCCGTATCACATAAACTTTTCAAAAGTTTAACTATGATTTTTTTTATTTCTAATATATATTTTCATATTTCTTGTAAAATTTTAAATGAACTTTCTTAAAACTTCCAAATATTTGTGACATCCCAGCACTGAAATATTAAAAGTACAAAGTGTTTATAATTGATCAAGTTTCTCATGAAAACTAATCCTGTTAGCTTTGATGAAGACAGTTTATCGAAGCTGCCAATTAGTTCAATCGCAATAGCCCCTACCAGAATTCGGAGTGGAGCCCTATAATTTCCTTATGACGGTACAGTCCCAGCAAGGTGATAATGAAACTCATACAGCGGAGGGAGTTAATACGCCCTTGTCTTGATGAGATCCGAGTAGATTGTTTCCAAATTGCAATATTTCTCCGCAATGAGATCAAGATGGTTCACTAACTTCATATACATCGCATCTGGAAAGTCTGCTAGCTCCATCACGTGTCCGCGTCAATAAGGTCTACAAACTTTTATATCCCCAATGATAACTACGAGAATCTTTAATCCTCCAAAATTCTCCTTTTATAGCCCCCTTACTTCAAAGATGAAGGTTGCAATATCTGGTCAGTAATTAGAACTGTGCTATCTGAAATATTAACTAGATTTTAATTTAAATAATGGAGCAATGATTTCAGATTGTATTTTTTTATATATCATATTTTTAATATCTCATGATATTATCTTATTACGAGTAATAATCTTTCCAACTCATAAACCAAAAGCTTATACTGAATTACCTCCCCTTGGTGATACCAGTAATTCAGGCACCTAACATAAATTACACTTTCATATCAGCAAGTAAAGAGTTAAAGCTTAGTTGGTCGAGTATCTACTCTTCACCTGGAAGACCGGGGTTCGATTACCGGTTGCGTCATACCAAAAGAGGTTAAAGATGCTAGTTGTTGCCGCCACCCCACACTATGGCTGCCGGATGCAGTTAACGGACAAAAACTAAATTTCCAAATTGTACTTGTACCAAGGACAATAAAGATTAATTATTAAAGGGTTATGTCAGTTGAATCTTTCAGTGTGATAGGATCTTCAAAATCATTTGATATCAAACATAATTGCTGATAAAGGGTTATGTCAGTTGAATCTTTCAGTGCAATAAGATCTTCAAAATCATTTGATGATATCCTATTGATATTTTGAATAAGAACATCTCACCTATGCTCACATTTCCAGCAGTCGTGCAATGATTTCAAATAAAAAACATATTTAGATACCAAGACATTCTGTTATTGGAATGGTCCTTTAAATTCCTCTTTTCAAGGATTCCATTTCAACAAAGCCTTCAGCAATATCAGACTTGATCTCCTGTGGCAAAACTTTAGACGAAGTTCACTGCACAATGAATGCAGTCTACCCTCTATATCCTGAGGGATAAAGTTTAACCAATAGTCTGAGGAAAGGATCATTTGTGTTTAGATGTATTAGATATTGAAGAGTTACAATTCCTGCGTCGAGCACTTCTAGAATAGTTATCTTCCATTTTGATGTTAAACCACCTGTATAATCAGATGATGGGTTTTTGCTGCAACTTTGCTATAACCTTTTCTCATTACTCGCCTGTGTAAGATATCGCAGTGTACATTTTATAAGGAAATATCAAACTGGTGACGTCACAGCAGATTGTATAATGTCACAATTTCAGTGAGCCATCACAAAGGCTGAGGAGTCAAGGAAATGTCAGTTTTGGCACATTGTCGGCAATTTTGTTTGATGTTTAGGGCAAGAATAAACAGAATACTTCCTTCAACTTTTTATATTACAAATGCTATTTTATTTTATTCATGTTTTGCCTTCAAAAAGTTGAATCCATCTTCATATACAGGACCTCCTTCTCAAAACTTTTCTAAGGTTAAGCCATTCTTTACACTAAGGTTACTTAGTTGAACACACAATCCCTTTGTGCTTCATTGAAAAAAGGTCAAGAACAAGAAATTGTGAGTTTGACTCTGAGCAGTTATGGATTTTGTCTACAGAGAATTTGTTGCACAAATTGGTGCAACGAAACAAGTCCTGCTCAATGATTGTGTAAAACAGTCCTGGTCCTCCTTAAAAAAGCATTTTATTTTACACTAGACTCCTTTAGAAATAAGGCTTATCCATCAAATGGCTTTTCATCAAATGGTTGACTTGCTTGTTATACTTTCAGCGTACAAAACAAATCATAGCCATGAGCGGGATGTGGGTAATTTCTCCTTAATGATGAACAAAATAACCAATACGAGGATGCCTTTATAGTCGACATTACTCAAAAAGCAAATCCTTTTTAAGGGGCAGTAGCACGTTTTTAGGGGGAATATAAGGTGATGTCAGAAAAGTGAAAATTAATGGTTCCAATTGAAAGACAATATATTTAAACTAAGTAGAGCAGTAATAATTCAAATATATAACGTAAAGTTTAGCAATGCAATTCCTTTTAAAAATGAATTAAAGGTGTTCACAAAAATGGCCGCCAATGGATTTTATGTGAATCTTCATACTTTGTCCTCTGACTATGGATGATTGACTTGAGTAATGAGATTTTTGACACTGTCAAAATAATACATTTAGCATTAACTTACAATTATCAATGAAAATTTTAAAATATAAAATTATCAAAAAACGTGCTACTGCCCCTTTAATAGCTATTGGTTTCATTAACCCTTTCATCCCAGACCAGAAAACAGGCTTGTAAACATTTGTGTCTGGTTTATTTGGTTGAAAGGGTTAAGAAAAGCAATTCACTTTGAGTATTTTCAAAGTCATAAGCATTATTGCTGAGACATAAACATCAATGACTATCAAAGGAGATATACCTACATAAACCTATCATGAAATGGTTCTTATAAAGACATTTAAACCAAAATATATTGATGTTGACAGACATACACCCTCTCAATAAACAATAACAACTTTGTATATATATACTCATACTTTATAACAACTTTGTATATATAATCATACTTAGATATTGTATAATAGACAACTATAATTGTATTTCTCTAATAAAATTCTTTATCCTGCTCACACATTTCATAGTGATTGTAATACTTGTCAAAGAACAGGAACAAAAATTTTAAATTGTATAAACAGGAAACGCTGGCTTCAATTTATCATATGACTTGAAGATAGCAAAATATAAACTTTCATTTTTTTATGTTCACTACATCAACATACACCCTTCTAGATTCAGTGATGTCTGGGAGAATTAGCTTTTAGAGAAATAACATAAACTAAGTTTACCCCATACGGTACATGGGAAAGAAAATAAAATTTCCATTTTCATTCTAGCATCACTTGTCTATCAAACAGACCATAAAAATATAAAAGAAAATTAAATATCCATTTTCCATTCTAGCATCACTTGTCTATCAAACGGAC
This sequence comes from Steromphala cineraria, assembly GCA_916613615.1. Lineage (NCBI taxonomy): Eukaryota > Metazoa > Mollusca > Gastropoda > Trochida > Trochidae > Steromphala > Steromphala cineraria. The sequence goes on from OU744720.1 coordinate 47,615,664, forward strand.
CATAAAAAAAAAAAAAAATATAATGAAAAGTCCGAAACCCATTATCGTCCATATAGGTTTACCCCTTGAATCTTGATAAGTAATTTGATATATCAAACATACATTAGTGTCAGCCCATCATCTATGAAGCAGTGCCAGTATATATCATCTAAAACTTAATGTATTTTCCAATAAATGTTAACAGGTGTGTTCAATAATAGAAAAGCTTACAATAACAGGTAAATATGACAACAAAGGAACAACCTTCATCTCAAGGCTGTCCGTGTAAACGTCTTTGAAATATGTAGGTTAAGTTTGGAGTATAGTGGTGCATTCATAACACAATATCGTCATCATTGTGTTGGTGAATGATGCACATATTTCTAATAATCATGAGACAAACCGTCTTTGTCATTATTAAAATGAACGAAGGTATGTAAGAATATATCTTATAAATAAAATGTATGAATAAATTAGCGATGTAGACAAAGGTGAGCGAAGTGTTGACATTGCGCTAGGCTCGAGAGACACAATTTCAATGTATATTGCTGTGTAGGTGTATAAAAACTTGAATAGAACCACAGAGCCTATAGCAATGGAATTGTACGAGCACTATGCATAAATATCTGCCTCATAATAAAAGCTTGCTAACTAGAATGAAACATAGAATGAGTTGGCAAATTTGCACTGAGTATTTAAAGATCTCAAGTTAAGCCTTACATATTAAACAACATTTGATATTCAGATTATTTTTCATATTTTTCTAGATCTGATATTTAAAATGAATTAGGCCATACCATGTGACAGTGAGGTTTGTTAATTCATATGTAACTCTTTGTTAGATGAGGATTAGGATTGGATGAGAATTTATACAATGTTCCAATATTTATTTTAAATTTTAAAATTGGGCATTTAGTAAAAGGGATTAAATCAGATGAGATTTATACATGTTAACAAAATGTTTCAAACTAATTATAAATATATTTTGAGGTGAGGTGAGGTGATCTGGGGTTTAAGGCCCTTTCAAGAGTATTTCACTTATATCACGGCCTCTAATATTATTGCAGGGAGAAAGCCTGCATCATGTTTGTTGCTATGTATTGAGGTGAAACCTGCGAGCATTGGCTGGATCTAGCAAACCATGGGTGGTACTGAGCTGAAATTCAGTGTAGCATTGCAACCAAACCTGACCTCTCTACTGCAGACAAAGTTGCTGCACCCCTGCCGGTTTCAAATTTAGAATTGTGCTTTTGGTCAAAGGGATTAAATCCGCTTATTTTTTTTTAATTGACAAAATGTCTTAACCTAAAAAATATAATTTGAAAAAATGTATCATTTTTCAAACATGTGTTCTGTTTAAGTTGCAAAAGACATGGACAACATCATAAAGCATGATTTAATATAAAAGTACATAAATGTGATTTCACATTGTCAGTAGACCTGATTAAATCCAGAATACACATAAAACTGTTTGAAATAGGCACATAACATACACTTGAATGGTAGATAGTTGGGTATGGGCAATGAAGGATATTGTAGAAGCAACATAAAATTGTCTATTAAAAGACTTATATTAAAGGAGTTATTGCCAATAGAAGCAAGTCAATGGGGTTTTTAATGGTCACAAAACTATTTCAACTCTGATATTGTCTATACCATGAAAGCAGAGAATATGAAAAATTTCATTGGTATTTGAATAAGGTGACCCTGATAATGATTTTTTCAGTTTTGTGAGTGAGTTATTTGAAGTTTAACGTGTTTTGAATGATATTGCAGTTATTAAACAAGTTTTAAGGTTTGTAAAAGATCACCTGGTAATTATGATGAAACAAAAATAAAATGCATAATAACGTATACCACAATCTAACATTTTTAAAATAAAAATATAAATCTACTTAAAAGTAATGTAAAAAAACATATGAATTACATAAGTGAAGATAGTATAACAAAATAATAAACATGAAACGCACCACTGCATGACAGCAATTTCATAGGAGTGAAGTCAGATTCAAGTAGATTTTTAACATGCCGCTGATGGCTGATATAAATAATAACTCTCTCACTCGCTCAAACACTTTAAAGGGGCAGTAGCATGTTTTTTAGTAATTTTATATTTTAAATTTTTCCCTGAAAATTGTAAGATAATGTTAAATGTATTAATCTGACACTGTCAAAAATCTTATTACACAAGCCAATCATCCATAGTCAGAGGACAAAATAGGCGGCCATTTTGTGTGAACACATTTACTTCATTTTGTGTAAGAAAAAGGAATCGCATGGCTAAACTTTACGTTATATATTTGAATTATTACTGCTGCATTTAGTTTAAATACATTGTCTTTCAATTGGAACCATTAAATTTCATTTTCCTGACATACTTATATTCCCCCTAAAAACATGCTACTACCCCTTTATGACAATATCTCCTTGAGTAACCTTAGAACAAATCACCACGAATGTAGCTATCGTTATAACAGCAATTGACTGATTTAAAATACTGAACCTTACTCTTTTAAAACACCCCCAAACCCCAAAACAATAGGAAACATGCTAGACTGCCAGAAATATAAAAGATAGATTGTGTGCAGTGAGTGGGCTGAATACCATAGGAGGGAGGAGGAAGTTGAAAATCTATTGTCAGTAAACATAAGGTAATTAAGTTTAAGGTAAATCAGACAGACAGACAGATAGATTTATTCTGTAAAAGGCCACAGGCCAACCAAAAAAGCATTTGCCTAATTCATAGGCTGGTGCACATGTTGAATGGAAACATTTCTAATATATTTATATACATGATAAAAAAAATTACATGTATCATTTATAATACGGTCTTTGTCAGATTTCAAAATATTTATGAAGTTTACAATAGGATCAGGATCCATCATATATTTCTGTAAATATTGTAGCCTTAGTTCTGAGAAACGCCCACACTTCAAGAAAACATGAAACTCATCTTCTACAACATGTATTTATGCTATTGGATTTACAAAATAAACACAATCTCTCATTATGATTTACATTATTATATCTACCAATTTCAACTGACCAATGAAATAGGGTTAGGGTTAGTTTATTACTGAAACTCAGATACTCCGGTTATATCTTAAAGGGGCAGTAGCACGTTTTTATGGGGTATATAAGGTGATGTCAGGAAAATGAAAATAAACGGTTCCAATTCAAAGACAATGTATTTAAACTAAATGGAGCAGTAATAATTCAAAAATATATCGTAAAGTTTAGCCATGCGATTTCTTTTTCTTACAGAAAGTGAATTAAAGGTGTTCACACAAAAATGGCCGCCAATGGATTTTATGTGAATCTTCATACTTTGTCCTCTGACTATATGGCTAATTGGCTTGTGTTATGAGATTTATGACACTATCAAAGTAATACATTCAGCACTAACATACAAATATCAGTTAAAATTTTAAAATATAAAATTATCAAAAAACGTGCTACTGCCCCTTTAACTGATGGAATAAACTAGCAATATTTCAGCTATTTAACACATTATGGAATAAACTAAGGATGCAAATGTGTCTTAAAGCTGCTAATTGGGATTTGCAGATGAGTTTCCCATCAATGTTCTTTTAAATATTAAATATTTAGCTTAATGGTTCGGTAGGAAAATATTCAACAATATTCTGACACCTAAAACTGAATTCGATCAGCAATAAAATAAAGTACTTAATTATCATTTTGAACGGTTCCACTCTTTCAAATTGCAGAAGTGCCCTTTTGTATATATAGTTTGCATTTTCATCAAGTACCAGTATTTTCCTATTTGTTTTAGTTAGTAGAAAATGTTAGAAATACAAAGAATATGTACAAATATGTTTACACTTTTCTGAAAGTGCATCTTTAAGAATCATGCTTATTCTAAAAACACAAACTTAAACATTGTTAAAATGCATTACACAACACAACTTCAAATTAATCAATAAAAGATTTTATAACTTGAACACTCTACAAATATTTGCAATATGATCCATTGCACCAAACAACAAGGTCACACCTGTCTATCTGAATACACATATCATTTTCAGATAAGTAAACATATACCACTCAAGATTGATGTTGCTTAAAAAATAAAGCAACTTAGAAAGCAAAATTAATCATGATTTATTCATATGATAAGAAAAAATATACTCATTTATTTCTGTGTTTTCATAGCACTGTTTACTTGTTTATATGATAAGATTCTCCTTCAATTTTAATTAATCTAATAAAAACTGTTGTTTATACTCTTTTTAACAGTCTGGTAAATAAACTAATGATGTATGTTTTGGTAATTTACCATTTACCTGCCCTTCTCAGATGAATTCAGCAAAACAACAACAAAAAATTTGAATTATCCTTTAGTTGTTGTTCCCTGCCAACGAATATTTATAAACGTATGTAGATAAATAAAGAGGTTCTTTAAATCTAAAAGGTATTTCAAAGGAACTAACGATATAAATCTTTGTATTATTCTTATGATGAATAAATATTGCATCTTTAGAAAAATACTGATTAAAATATTTATAAAGATAATGAAAAAACTAACAAACATAAAATTGATCATTGTTATACACAAAATATCTCCATTCATAACAGACTAAGATGTCTTGCTGTGGCGTAGACTAAATATATATATAAACTGCATATAAACAAGATCATATCCATATTTAATCAATACAATCATACAAGATATACACAAAATATTTGTGATTATCATTAAATATGGTGCTATACGTACAGGTCGCTAGGCGTCTCCAGCATTGCAGTTATCTGAATACAAAGTCTCCATACAAAAACATTTATTCAGAAACCAAATTCAGGAATGTCTTCGTTTGTCGGCACAATGAGAGAAGATAGCACCCCACTGCTCGCTCCCTTTGAAGCAAATAGTCTTACAAAGGAGCATTTGAGTTTTTTTAAAAAAATGTTTTATGGATGTGATCTTGACGCCCTTCGTTCCTTTTCCGTCTCTCATCCCATCAATCAATTAAAAAACATTCAAAAGTTTTTTTATCCCGTTACAAACAATTGGAATCACCTGACTTTATGTGTGGCCTTGGCAGCAGAATGAATAGCGGGTTGCTACATGGCTCGAAACATAAAACTCTTTTCAAAATCTTATCTTCCTGTAAGAAATCTTTTTACTTTTTTAATCTTGTGTTAGATGAATGATAACATCATTTAGCTGTGTTCATCGTTAATCATTTCCCTATATTAACTATTCTTTTGATACTGGATATAAACAAAGGTGAAAAATGTCTTTGAAAGATTTCATTTTGTTTGTATACATTATTATTTTAAGTTTAAAAACTACTACATGTAGTAGCTCTTTTGACAAGAGATAGACCAGTGATTGCCTTTTCACTGAGTTTTTGAAAATTATTATTTCTCATATTTTTAAAAATTTGAGTCTCATTAAAGATATTTGTAGTATATTCTTTAAAAAAGGTAAATCAGTGGCATGCCTTTGAATATTCATATTCATTGATAACATATATATATGGATATTTATAACATTTTGGTAAGTAATGTGAGTGTATGAGAGAAGAGGAGAGAAAATATATATATATAAATTATTAAATCAAGTGCTTAAAAATCATGTAATGATTATATATAAGTATAAACAGGGAAGTACAATTGAATTTTGAAAATTCCCCGATAGAGCTGTCCCTCTAAAGGTTGAGAGTTCTTCTGTGGCAAGCAAATTAAGTTGTAGACTAAAATTTAGTCTATGAAATATTTAAAATAACTACTGTACCTTCATTAACATTTGTTTATTTCTTGAGGCTTTTAATCTCTTGTGTATTCAGTCAATCTAGACTTGCAAAAATAGGACCTAGACACTATTGGAGGGTCATACACAGGCATGATGGAGGACTAATTAAGTGGCAGAGAGATCCATAACATTGCTGGCCGAATGACTGATCGCTGTATGTCTTAGAATACAGTGCTTTACAATAAAACATTGCACCAAACCAAATCTGCTTTGAAGAATAACACAACATATAAAACCTTAACATCTTGATGTAAAACTAAAGACCCTGATCATTGCCCTAGATCCTGTCAACAGATAGAGCTGACCATGACAGCTACTAGCTAACAGTACATTATCATTCCAGTAGAGGTTTTGGTTCTTCTCAGACAGACGAGAACTGATAACATACCATCTACTGTACACTTAGATATACAAGATATATACAGTAGATATAGAACACGGATATAGCGAACTCGGATATAGCGAACAATCTGATATAGTGAACAAATTTGTAAGTCCCGTCAAAAGCCCTATGTATTGCGGGCAAACACGATAGCGAACACTGGATATAGCAAACTAAATTCTTTGGTCCCTTGGAGTTCGTTATATCCGCGTTCTACTGTAAATACAAAGACTTTTTATGTAAATTTCTCATGTTTTCTGTGATAAATTTCAAGACCAGTTTCAACTCTGGCCCTGCGATGAATTATCACCCTTTTCGAATTTATTTGTATTGAAACTATAACTTACCTTTTATTGATTATCAATCATAAAAGGAAATATATATATGATTTATTTTCTGTGACTTATCGTATCATATTTTCTGTAAAAACTATTGGGACCAGTAACAGCTAGGGCTTTGCTTACGATTTTATCATCCTGTGGGAACCTTTTCAAATTTGATTGTGTGAAAACCATAACTTACCCTTGGTGTTCGAGATCTTATCAGTGAAAACCCTTTTAGAAGTTGAATTTTTCTTTTTTGCTTTTCTTACAACGCAAATAGACTGTGAAAATATTTGAGATTTATACCCTTGGGCGTGACTGCCACCAGAAAAAATACTAAGATCATATTATTTAATGAAATTTAGATGCACAAGTATACATCCTAAAATCTGACACATTAAACATGACTTTAAAAAAAATATATGAAAATACCTTTTTTCTTCCAACTTCTGACATTCCTTTTTCTATTGTAGGAACACTATCTTTACCAAGCCTTCACCTATGTTTATTAACATGATATGCATGGTCTCCAGTCGATATAAATAAAGTCAACTGACAATAAATCTTGAACAGACGTCATTGTTTTTTACAAACTTGTTAAAACTTTAAGAAACTTTGAGAACAAGTGCCATCAAATTTTGAATACAGCTTAGATCCAGTTTAAACATTTTATCTGCAGACAATTCCCGCTTGTATATCTTCTTTGATGTCTTTGGCTCCATTTTTTGGTTGGTTAAATGTACGTCAGATTTAAAATCCATTAGGGTACACCTACCAACTCTCTACAGAACAGTTTGGCCACCTCGGGGACGGCAGCTAAACAAGCAAATCTTTAACCACTGAACAGACAGACGCATAAAAACTATGAGAAAAAGAGATGGATGGAAAACTATTCTGATTTATTCATGAGCTGAACTTGGTTCTTGAAGAACAATGGGTACTATTCTGGAACCCAAAAACCTGCACAAAGTGGCAAGCAGACGCGGCAATTAATACAGCGCCTGTTTTTTGGTAATTCCATTAGCGCCAAAGACACAAAACAAATCAGTAAGCGGGAACACTAAGCACCAATATATATACAAACACTACATCTATTTGTTTCTATCCTCAGCATTTCTTTGTAGCGCCATTATTGGTTGAGGCATATGTGTTTACAACGAAGGTAATTCTGAAGAAACATCTTGGCCAAAACAACTGTACCCATTCATCAGGCTTGTCATGATTTAAGTTGAAGACGAAATTCCAGAAAAACGGAGTCTGCTGATGAAAGATTGGACGTGTTGATGGCTTTATTTCCCCGTTGCTCCTTAAGGTGACCACCAGAATGTTGTTGGATTCGGATTTAAAGAGCTTGCATAGATTTACTTTTGATTTAGTCAAGATGCCAAATCTCCTCATTTGAGAAGAGACAGAACATTGCGTCCGGATTATGCAAGCGGTTGGAACTTAATTGGGCTGGAGCACATTGAAATTGAACATCACATTGAGTGCAGAGATGTTTCATTAATCACAATAAAGCTTTGGTTTGGGTTCAGAGCTGACTCGAGGGAGAGCAAATTATTGTGTACTGGTTGAAACACGGAAGAAATATGGTGTTTCAAGAATAGTCAAAGCTGTTGGAAGTGACACAATGGTATTATGCAAGCTGATAATTTGCTTAATCATTGATTTAACTTCCTGGTTGAGATTAGGGTTTTTCTCAAAACAGCTTTTAAATCAATGAAATTAGGTTTTAATAAAATCACATCTGTAAACTAATTTGTTGCATGATGTGGTTATGCAGTCTTACTTGATCATGGAAATAATTAGGTTTCTGAAAAGATTAATGATTGTCTTTGTCGTTCAGCCATAAATGACATAAACATTTGTTTTTGCATCTTATGAGAGCCAAGTTTCCTAAGATAGTAAGAAAATGCTGAGATGACAAAACCTGAATCTATTCACTGTATTAAGTTACTAATGTAATGTGTAATTCTCATAAATATATATAATCATTTAATGCATTATTTCTCAATATAAATTCTACGATAAAAGATAAATTCAACTAAGGTCAGTGTATAAAAAAGATTGGAAACCCAGCCTGTCCTGAAAAATAGTTGGTCAATTCCTTAGGGGAAAATAATTTTGTTTTGTTTTAAAGTTGCCAGTCCTGACAATAAAGTAACCAGTTTAAGGACTGGCAAATGATCTACATTTTAAACACTGCTAAGATTATGTTACAAAAGAAAAGTATCTATGATCAAATGTAAAGAATATGATGAAGAAATGTTTGAACTTGAAATTCTCTATCTTATTGGGCATCACACCTCGTCAGACAAAGAATATTATCTAATTGAATAAAACTTGTAAGTTTGTTGAAACCCATCAAATAATTGAGAAAGACAAGGACCTAAATGAAATTATTCATAGCCAGAATTGATAACATTGATAAGGTACAACCAGTGTTTCAAAGGAAGCGTTTCATCTGGTCCAAGATATATATCTTCAATAAGTGAACCAAGAATTGACCTGGATTAGGTGTGGGTGGGAGAGAGTATTTCACTTATATCACCGCTTTCAAGAGTATTTCACTTATATCACGGCTGCTATCAGTTGCAGGGAGAAAGCCTGCAACACCATTATGTGTATGCATTGCAGTGAAACCTGAGAGCAACTGGCAACCTAGCAGCCATTGGTGGTACTGCTCTGTAATTCACCCAAACCTTACTGTGTGGAGAACAGTTCTCTACTGCTAAGTTGCTGAGCCCCTTGGCGAGATTCAAACCTCTTGATCCAAATGCACTAACCACTGCGCAAGGTTTAAATCAAACCTTTAAACGCTGAAGTGTTAGCCTGTAACAACACCATTGAATTATGATCCAAAATCTATGACCTGTTGTAAGTGGCTCCATACCATAGAGAACCAAAATCAAGACAAGGGTTCCATATCAAAGCTCAGTTGGATCAGGAAGCCTGGTTATTACTTTATGACTTTTCAATCTAGTTATAAACTCGAGCACTGAAACAACTTGTGTTAATCAGACTACCATCTGGACCCGCGCTCCATAGATCGTGTTACAGGAGCATTGTGTGTTAACATCCAGGCAAACTGAGACTTTGATGGTGTGCTGTTCCAATGATTTATGGTTCATGGTCTGTTTCCCCTTCAAAGATTTCCGATAGTTTGCCAGTATGCTTCAGTTACTTGCATTGTCTAAATCATGTTTTCATTTAACTGGAAGAAACAGGTGAGCTATGCACAAAGTAGATGCTTCCCTTTGGTGTTTCACAACAACCTGTTTCAGAATCATGGACACATAGTTTAGTGATCTATTTCATGTAATGGATATATAATAATTATCAAAGTCCTTTTATCAATCAGTAATTTAGAATTTATTTATTGTAGGGATACACAATTGTGCATTATTGTGTACAGAAGCTTAATAAGTCTTAAAAAAATAAAAAAAGATAACAATGGCCAAAACCTCAAGATATAGATGCATCATTTACAAAACCAAGCAAGCCTGGGAGGTTTGGCAGCCATTTTGGAAACTTGTATGATTTGTAATTAACAAGCTATTGGCTATAGTGCTGCAGCCACTATTAAAAACCTTAAAAAATTTGTTATAGTATGAAAATCAAATATAACTTTGAAAGACTTTGTTGAATCATAAAAGTATGAGATGAGAAATTTCATGTTTTTTCTAAGTTTGCTTGAATTAAGATCTATGCAGACTTCTCAAAACATTGAAAATGGAATTGAATAACATAGGATGATTGATTTACGAGCACTTATTGAAAATTGGTTATGCCCTTACATGGTCCTCCGATCACTCGCTTCTTGTCTGTATGCGCTTTAGAAATGATGGAATTTGTCTCGAAATAAATTGGGATAAAAAGGTTCTGCAAATTTTCATAATGCCCTTGGAGACGGTTTGACCACCCATGTAGACCGCACATGTCTCTACTTCCTGAGAAATAAGAACACTGATAGAATATCTGCAAGTTGATGTAATAAATCTTTTGTGTCAAGTACAATCTCATGATTGTCAACAAATACATATAGAAGAAATGTGAAATAATATTCACGTACACATTTGTTTCATAATTTTCTGGGCTAATTACGTAAAAGGTGTTGGGTCAATTTCATGATATTTTTCAATAGATATAAATCGTATTGAATTACAATGTTTGACACACGATTGACATTTGATTTAAATATTTGACCATTTTTACCATTTTTTGGTACCAATATGTAATTTGGAATCAGTTAGGATTATCCACTGACAAAGAGAAAATCATGTCATGTTGGATGTCATCTATCCCTGTGGCGGATCCAAGGGGTTTCAGGGGGTACGGGTCACCCCCCTCCCCCCTTTTGAAAATCAAGTCAATAAAAATAATGTTATATAACAAAACACCACGTTGACAATTTCTGAATTAGAACCCAATGCCCTTTCAAACCCCCCTTTCAAAAATCCTGAATCCGCAACTGCATCACCCTTTTTTTAAAATATCCATTTTGATATGCAAATAGTCAATGTCTTAATCAATTCCCAATTTGATAGGCAAGTTTTGCATTGAACTCTTTGAACAATTCACTCCAAATACAGAGCCTGCTTGTCTCATTGTATTAATACCAAAATTGATAGGCAAGTATTGTACCGGTATTCAATTTCCCCAAACTACAGAGCCTGCTTGTCTCATTGGTCACCTTATACCTATACTCATAACTGACCAGTGGTCATTCCATTTGGTCATTTGTTTGATGAAGTCCTCTCTGAAAGTTACGAGTTCATACATAAAGCTCCTTAGAGACCTACACAGTCATCATCAAATACATTAGACATAAACCTAAGGATATTGCACTTAATAGCTCAAGCCCTTCTGCCACAGAGCTTCAGAAGGGATTCTTACCAACTTAAAGGTTACTTATCAGAAAATATATCAAAGAAAGGTGACTTAAATGTTAATATATTTTTGCATTAAAACAGAAATGTCAAGTTTTATGTTCAGCTTTAAGAGGCTCTTCAAAAGAATAACATATTCCGAGTAATGTGAAATAAATGAATTTCACCTTAAACCTTAATTATTGCAAAACTTTTCCTGAATATGTCAATCTTCGGCTGATGCTAAGTATTCTTGTACTGAAAGCATAGTATATCATAAACAGTCAGATTATGCAAAATAAACTGAAAAGCCCATTTGGTCATTTTTATTTTACAAATCTTAAGTTCTAAAAGAACACAGTAGTTTTGAAATTTGACATTTCAGTTTTATTCCATTTTCATTTTAGCCAAAAATCACTTATTTCCATTATTCAAAGCAGGAAATCACGAGAAACTCTAAAAGGAAACAATAACTCTTATGATTTGAGTTCCTGCAGAGACATATAGCATCATATCATTCATGTATTCTGCTGGGATCTAGCCTTCCTGTCTTCCTCTGATGTATTCTAAGGTTCACCAACGACGCCATCTACACGAGCAACACTCTCAGATGCATTATTCCATTGGGTAAACTTTAAAAGGATGGCCACCACTAAAATTTCTTGGATTATTCATGCTGTCAGAGTGCCTTGTCTTGGAATCCTGGAGTTAAATTCAACATTGCATGTTGCTGTACTTCACTTTGTGGAATGAAAGAGATATGGAAATGGAAAATAATTAGAAATTCATGTTGCAATGGAGTTGTCTTTGAAGGTAATTTTGCATTTGAATGATTTGATTTTCAAGAAATACTTTCAGCATCTAATGTCCCAATTTTCAATATCTGTTAGTAGAAATGATGGATTTTTCAGAGGAACTGGTGATAAAAATGAAATTGATTGCTAATAATGACTCTTGCATAAACACTGTTATCCTTTTATTAGGACAAGCCTCAGAAATTCAATTCAAGTGATTTACGCATAGAGCACTTAAAGCCCTCATTCCAAAGCTTGAATATCTATTGTCATACAGTCCTCTAATAATAGGACCATGCTAGGATAGGTATGAAATTTATTCATTTGAACATGAAGGGGGTCTGAAAACCCAATTAACCTCTGACATAGACAAAATGAAATTGAAACTGTCTGAATGGTGTGGGTTTAAATGATTTATACATGTATACTATCCATATATAGTGAAATGTTTTCAAGGTTCACAGACTAAGAACTGGCGTATGCCGATGCTCTTATTTTTCACTTAAGTCTTGAAATTAGTTATTTTTTAAGGAAAAAACATTCACATATGATCTCCTTTACATCAATACAAAGGTTACAAAGCATGGCTGTCTCAAAGAATTGGAAACCCTAACTTAATAAAATATGGAAGGAAATGATATCTGCAATTCCTGACATTCTGTCAATTTCCATATTTAATGCAAGACGAATTTACATTTCAATATTTCTTCCTTTGCAAAAAATTATTTTTAAGTCCGTCTAGGACAGAATAAAGTCACCAAATATTCCTAAGGGTTCAGTCTTAAACCTATTGTATAGATCTATTAAAAGGAACTATATGTTAGTCTAGCATGTGTCTAATTCACTAGACAAACAAGAGTTACTGTGCCCCGAGATCAGTCCAACCTCGAGATCAGACCTTTAAAGAGGACTGGGTTAGTTCAACAGGCATCAAATATAGAAGTCTTCATTCAATGTTCTCAATCATGCGTCCCTTCAGAGACCAATGAAACACATCACCTAGCTTTATAGCCGTCAGTTGCAGAGTTTCAGAGAGTGAGAAGCTCGGTCCAGCGGTGCAACCCTTAGTACATTTGAGGTTATTGTGTGGCTTATGAAGAGAAAATAAAAGACAAATTGTTTTGGTTGAATCCAGAATTGTTCAGATCAAGATCATGAGGTTTTTCAATCTTGTAAAATGGTTTAATATTCCAAATTAGTGTGAGTTGACAGATCTGTAAATGGGGATGTTCCAGTGTTCCAATTTTGTGTGAGTTGACAGATCTGTATATGGGGATGTTCCAGTGTTCCAATTTCGGGTGAGTTGACAGATCTGTAAATGGGGATGTTCCAGTGTTCCAATTTCGGGTGAGTTGACAGTTCTGTAAATGGGGGATGTTGCAGTGTTCCAATTTCGGGTGAGTTGACAGATCTGTAAATGGGGATGTTCCAGTGTTCAAATTTTGTGTGAGTTGACAGATCTGTATATGGGGATGTTCCAGTGTTCCAATTTCGGGTGAGTTGACAGATCTGTAAATGGGGATGTTCCAGTGTTCCAATTTCGGGTGAGTTGACAGATCTGTAAATGGGGATGTTCCAGTGTTCCAATTTCGGGTGAGTTGACAGATCTGTAAATGGGGATGTTCCAGTGTTCCAATTTGGTGTTGAGTTGACAGATCTGTATATGGGGATGTTCCAGTGTTCCAATTTCGGGTGAGTTGACAGTTCTGTAAATGGGGATGTTCCAGTGTTCCAATTTGGTGTTGAGTTGACAGATTTTTTTAATGGGGATGTTCCAGTGTTCCAATTTCGGGTGAGTTGACAGATCTGTAAATGGGGATGTTCCAGTGTTCCAATTTCGGGTGAGTTGACAGATCTGTATATGGGGATGTTCCAGTGTTCCAATTTCGGGTGAGTTGACAGATCTGTAAATGGGGATGTTCCAGTGTTCCAATTTCGGGTGAGTTGACACATCTGTAAATGTTACCATGGGGGAGACTATAGTTTGGGGTCAAAATAAACCTTTTTAAAGAAATATCTGAAGGTGTTACAGTTTGTCTTTTTCTGTTTGGCGCAAACACAGATATTAGATTTCCCCCAAAAAAGATATCACCAATGTTTATTGAACCAGGGGTCCTTTCACAAAGCCCTAAGGTCAGTCTAAGTACACCTAGCCTCAATAATACTCACTTAACTCCAATATTGAGTCTAGCAGGCTGTAGTAGCGGGATGTGTCAAGGTGATCTTAAGTCTTGAAGGTAGCCTTAGTGCAATGATAAAAAATGGGAGTTAAGGTTAACTATAGTTATGGTTGCTTTAAGAAAGGAGGCCCAGGTCTTGTCTTGAGTTGTGTTTTCAACTGTTAGTTCATGGAGGCCATTTTGCTCAAAACCATCTTTATCCATCATCCAGTAATACCAAGGTCAGGTGAGGAACCCTGGGGACAATAATTCAGTCATGGCTCTACACTGGACAAATTTCAACTAAATCTTCAAAGGATTTCAATTGCTCTTTCTCATACAGATCATATAAAGTTGAAGTTAGTGGAATTCTCTGGAAATTAGATCTCACTGGTGAGCGGTGGAATGTGAAAGTTTATCACCATGACAATACAAGGGAACCATTTGTTACATGTGTGTCTTTGTACTTTATGGCCTGAAGGTCTTTGCATGCTTTCTGCAGAGAAACCAGTTTCCTTTATACCTCTTAAAACACGAGAAGAAAGTGATGTCTTCGAACCTTTTGTTTTTATTATCCTGGGAGTCAAGTGGTTAGGAAGAGGCTGAGTTAGACTGACAGCCAGTCACTGAGAGATAATTATAAAAATATTTGTCAAAGATCATAAACAGCTGCCACAATGAAAAAGATCCTTGGATGTGTATCAAAGAATTAGGATTCTGAACCTTAACCATTTAAAATTGTCAAAGCAAAATCGGAGAAGGTTCCTTTCTAGATAGTCTAACAATAAGACTCTGAAATTTGTTTTCAACAAATCTGAAATTTGGAAAAAAGGATGAAAAGGAGACTGAAATTTCTAAAATTGAGCTCTCAAGTCTTATTATAGACTTGCTTAGGCTTGCATTTTATTTTAGGGTCTGGCTGACAGTCTACTTTCTAGAGTCTACCTTATCTTGTGATGGGGTGAAGTGAAGGGGATCTAATGATCGAGGGAGCGAGGGGCAGCTAGAGATCGAGGGAGCGAGGGGCCGCTAGAGCTGTGGGTATCGGCTGCAACAGTTCTGATTGTCATCCTATTGCCCTCCGTCTTCCACCGGTGTCATTATGCACCAAATGTAATGGCTTGCTATGCATTATTTATGGCGGGCTCTTTCTTCCAGTTTGGTATGTTTCTTTATCACACATTGATGTAATAACCTTGCAATCAAGAGTGTTTCCATCAGCAGTTGCTTTGAATATAAATTACGATGTAGACGTTTGATTGAAGGAATAAGGTTTACTCATTGATCTTGCATTTAATTCAAGCAATTTGTTGTCGTTTTGTTACCCGTTTTTAGCTTTCTCATTAGGGATATCAGATCGGGAAGACAAACAGCCACAGTCATCAATATTTAGTTTCAATAGTGAAAATCAAATTACTGAAAAGAAAATTTCAAAATTTTATTATAAAAAATTATTGAGCCTTTCTTTTTACTGTTTTTAAAGAACCTTGATGGATAATTTATATTTTTCACTAGAGTTAAAGCCTTTAAATTAATGAAATATTGATGATTAAAAATCATAGGGTAGCTGTTTGCTATATATTTTCACTGCATCAAAGATTATCATATTGTATACTGGATTTAAGAAAGAAATATGACTTTTATTTTTTATCTTGTGGATCTAGCACCTAAGACTCACTGCATTGTTCAACCACATACATTTCATAAAATGATTTGTACAAGTCTACAATGGTAAAGTAAAACAGGTTATTGCTAGTCACATCAAGCCACTGGGATTATACAAGTCTTAGCTCAGCACTCTTTCATTTGTCAAAATCTTAATAATCAATCAACAAAGCTTGATTCATTTATTTTATGCAGCCTCTTGTCTTTTTTTCATAATCCTTATTTCAAGTGTGAAATCCAACTATTTAATCTATAAATCAGAAATTTAGCTGAGCAAATCCTGTGTCCTAATCAGATCATGCTCAAAGAGAAAGCAGACATGTGATATCATCTTCTCCCGACATGAGGTCAAAATCTACCACTTTTTCATTACTTCCTGTATTAAAAAAAAACAAACAGTAAACAAATCTGCAAAAAGATCCTTTTCAACCTGCCTCAAGTCTAGTAAGGTAGATCTACTCGATGATTTCAGCGATGATAAAATAAACTTGACAGCATCTGATAAATGTTATGAAAAGCACATTTGTTGCATATTGGATTAAAATAAAGCAGAGATTGTGTAGGACAATGGAAAATTTAAAATATTGTATCACTTACAGCTCCTTACATGTCTGCTCTCTTATATTGATCTGGCGAGGGACGGCAACCCAAAGTGAATATGTTAGATGAGAGCGAGAAGTGATACATATCCTTCTCATGGGGCCCCTCGGAATATTTACTTTCCTCGTAGAACTCCTTCAGTATGCAAAAACAGACTCACAAGATGAACTTAGTATGCACAAGCAGAATTTTTTAATCATTGATAATTTGATATATTTGTCGGAATATACCTTAAGTGAATTGCACCTAGGGGAATGGGACATAATTGAATAGTGTGAAACTGACATTTTGGTAAGGAGGAATTGTGGATGTCAAGGTGTGAAACTTGCCTGAAATAACATGCAATGAAAAAATCTACTTTACATACACTTAGGAGGATTGAATAACATTTAGCCTAACAGAAGAAATATGTGAGGATTTGTTACTTTTAGTTTCATATATTGTTCTTTGGTAGAATTATTAAATAGGAATAAAACATATCTAGCAGGACCTATCAACAATCGTATTGTGAAGATTGTGTCTTGAATTGAGAGCAAATATTCAAATTCAAAAATTTATCAATAAATATTATTGTTGTCACATAGTTTGACGGCATAAGTTTCAAATTATGAAGAAGAATCGTTGGGGGTTTATTTGCGACTTGATTAATGTTATTCTTGTTGGAGTGAGACAGGGAGATGAGTTTTGAGAGAATCTGTTAATGCATTCGCTATGTTGGGTCTGTAAACAGTGAAACGAGGCCTGTTCTTAGCAATCAATGTCCCCAAGAGTTATTATTTCTTGTGTTTCCTTAGAAACCATTTCCGTCTGCTTGGGAATATTATAAAAAACTCTAATTATCATAAACATGCAATGTATTACCATTTGATAAAAAGAATAAATTTGGCAGTTACATCATGCAGAGCTTGCCAATGAAACAATAATTATAATTGATTACAGTTATGCAACAGACCCCAAAGTAGATATCTACCATGCCCCATTATCTTTTATTGCATTTTTTTCCCAAGCAATTACAAAGCAGAGCATGTTCAATTAAACAAGGAATGTAAATCAAGAACCATTAAAGTCTCCGCATATATCTTGAAATTTGTTTACCATGTATGCCATATATTGCCATGTTAAGGTGAAATGTTGAACAAGGTAGAAACAAATCTACAACTGTTTGTTTGGATTACAAAATGTTAACTTATCCATGATTGAAAATCAAATATGTTACACAATTATAGAACCAAAAAAAGGAATAGAAATAGAAGTTTAAGAGATAAAAAGCTACTGGTAATTGCTTCTTTCTTATATATTGAAGACATATTTATGCCACTTTCCCTTGATTCATTAGGGGGCAGGATAGCGCAGTGGTTTGGGTGTTCGGATTCGAATCAGGAGGTCTGTGGTTCCAATCCTGCAAGGGGCTCGGCAACTTTGTCTGCAGTAGAGAACTGTTCTATATGCAGTCAGGTTTGAATGCAATGCTACACTGAATTTCAGTGCAGTAACACCCATGGTTGCTAGTTCCAGCCGATGTTCGCAGGTTTCACCACAATAGTGTTGTGGGCTTTCTCCCTGCAATAATACTAGCAGCCGCGATATAAGTGAAATACTCTTGAAAGTGGCGATAAACCCCAGATCATCTCACCTCACCTCACCTCGATTAATTTAGATTAAACTTGGTTATTTACTTGATGATGACGACATGTTTCATGGCTAGCTAATCTAAAAGTTTCAAGTGTTGATTCCTTACCATACTCATTATGCAGTAGAGAAAACCTCATCTTCACAACATCCCCGGGGATTGAGATCTGACATGAAATACTGTACGAGGCAGTATGGTTAAAAACAGACTGTCATTAATTGAAGGTACTGCACTTAAAAACACAAATTCAAAGAAATGACTCCCCAATGTTAAAAAGAAGGCGATTCAATAAACAAAAGGTAAAAAAGAAGTCGATTCAATAAAAACAAGGTAAAAAAAATCCCATTCAATAAAAACAAGGAACATCCTTGTGCTTCAATCAACGACTTTGTGAACTTGAAAACTTTAATATACTTTCCATTTAAACTTCAACTCCCAAGAGCCTATTAGTCAAGGATCAGCAAATAAAGATTTCTGGAAGCTGCTTGCAGACGGAGGAAAGCGTCAACTGAAAGACAATTCATTGAAAGACTCATAGGAGCGATCTTCAGTTTCAAACTTGGCTCCTCAATCTTACGAGGCAATTTCAACCAGATATCTTCCTATTTAGTCACAGTGTCAATTATCTTTATACAGCAGCGAAATCTTGTAGAGCGATATAGCACTTTTACAACTATGATTACGACTCACATCTCCGAGTAATAACATCCCCGAGAGAGGCATTAGGACTGTAGTTGATGTAATATGAACATACATATGCTTCATACAGATCTCTGAGGGACTTGTAAATATACTTCAAACAGAAGCACTTATCTGTATGGGACCTCCTATAAAGCTATTGCATGTTGCAATGATTATACACAACTTGTATTACATTTTCTCTATCTGTATCCTTAGGGACTGATAGTTTCTCATAGATGAACATGTTTGGGTTCTGAAATAGGCTGAAATTTTTTTATTGGATATACAATTTCTAACATTTTACTTATGTTTGACTTATCTCATATGTTCTTAAACTATCTTCGTAACACGATGCCCCTACACAGATCACAAGAATTGATCATATCACTCTATGTCAAGGGCATGAGCAGTTTCTGAAAAGCAAATTTATTTGAATTTTCCCCGAAGACTTAAAGAAGAGCAACTCATTCATGATATTTAAGCCTAGGTACATGTATATAGTTTTAAATGTTATGTTATTTTGTTGCTAAGTTATATTGTCATAATGCCCCCATGTAAGTTACCAGAATACCTAAAGTATACATATAAGTTGGAATAACACTATTTTGAAAGAGAAGTTTATCATTCATTAAATCTGCGTCCTAGAAATAACCATTTGGTTCAAGTGTTAAACATAAAAAACGTAAAATTTTCTGGATAACTACATTTTTACTGTGAAAAATCATAACGTTTCACATTCCATCTTAAGAAGGATTAAGAATTTACCCAAAACCATTATTTTTCACAAGAAAGAAGTTGTTATTCAGAAATTCCTGCCGTTCTCATATAGTTCAACCATTTATAGTTTCAGGATTAAAATATTGAAATTGATTGCATAAAGATTGTCTTTATATGTGTCATCCTCCTGTTTTCGTAACGTTCAAGCACTTATTTATCAGTATTAAAATATTGAAAATGAAAAAGTTTGCCTTTATATTTTTTCCTGGCAGAATGTAGCTGTTTCTGAGTATCTCGTAAACATATTTGATCCTATGACCTCCACTAGAAGTAATCAATTAGCTCCATGAATAATGTCTTCAGGATTTACCTATAAGCATGATCTTTTTTGATGGATGGTCTTAATGAGACCACAGATTTAAGAGATCTCGGCACAGATGGTCTCTTTATCCTGGATATCATCAATATCGGTCTCAAAACCCTGACCAGAAGTAGTTGTTTGTTCATGTTAATATTTCTTGAGAACTGGGATTCCCTTGACGGTAAACTTTTGTCATTGGTTACCCTGTTTTAAGTTAGATATTCTTGAATTTACTTTGTTTCTGAAACTTAACATAAATTTGACTTGTAATTGCATCTATTTAACCTTTATTTCAAATTAATACTGCCAGAACTGTAAATTTCAAGTTCATACGCATTCTGCAGCTACGCATAATGCACAATATCATTATAAAAGCTGTCAATTTTATCTCAACAAAATTTTGGGTAAAATATCCATATATGTATGGAAAAACTAACTCCACAGGATATATATAATTAGATAGTAGATTCTGTATATCAACAAAACATGAATGTGGCTCCTGAGCCTGCAGGTTTTATGCAAGCAGTAAAAATGTACCAAACAAGTTTAGAAGAAGACATTTTTGTTGAGTGAGTTTTGCGCCGCTCGTGCAATATTTCAGCCGTTAGCGGCATAATTTTTATTGGCGTCTCACATGTAAACAATATATTTTTAAAAAAGCACTTATACTTACAACTATTAGAACAGTGATTTATGGAAGACAATGCATATAAACAAGATTCTTATAAAATTCTATATTTTATATGAACAAGTTTATGGATGTTTTAACAAACAGTTAAGTTACATTGACTATTCCCAATCTATGAATAAATCTGTGTTTTTGATTCCAAGAACAATCCTTGATTTTGTGCAAGGCAAACCAACAGCAACAAGTTTGTTTTTGTGGTTAAATATTTCAGTTGACAAAAACAGGAAGTTCTTCTCGAAGCCGTAATTTAGTTTCGTAATCATTTCCATATTCATAATTCATTTTCATTATTTCTGTCTTTATGGGATGTGAAAATCATTAATTAAATGAAGTTGTTAGAATATTTTACCATTACCTAAACCACTTTTTTCAATGCATGCATTCATCATCTAGCATTTTTCTTTGCAGTAATGATTACATATGTAATATTCATCAGTAACTGCAGATGTTACAGATATATATTATCTGAGAAAATATCATTATGTCAGTATCACAGCTTTCCATATTTTCATAACCTAAGAAAGTCTTTTAAAAGAAAAAAACTTCCAGTGAACCTTATTTCTCGAAGACGATTTATGTACTAATGCAAATAAAAAATATAAAAAAATCTTTAAAGAAAAGATTCCAGAAAACCTAATTATGAAAAATGTAATATAACATCAAGCATATACATATTCATAGCAAAGGCAATATTCATTTCAAAATCATGATTAGAAATACTTGGAAAAATATCAAATATAGGTTATACATGAAATAATGTTAAAACATGGAACCTTTTAAAAACTTATTATAATGATTATTTAGAAAAATCAAGTAAACCAATGTTTACAAATGAGAGGATTAAATATCAAAGTTAAATCCTTATAGGATCAAGCCTTCATTTCCATAATGAAATGCTAATCAACACAATTTTACATTCTGCAGAATTGAAGCTAAAGAAAATTGTATTACACTATTACTTTTACTTTAGTAATACAATTAGCAGGACTATCTGATTTCAAATTGATAAAAAAAACTCCTCTTCACATCTTCATACCATCAACGCAATGTTTTTTACCAGAATGTTGACAACCTTATTTTTCTCCACTTTATGATTATTTATTGGCTATGTCAATGATGCATAAAATAGTCAGATGTTGGTGAAATTGACGCATGAAATATATCATTTGAAAGAGAATATGACACTTATCCCCTCCAGATTCACTGGCAGATGTAGTTAAAATACGGGTAAATGGAAGGAGGTTTGAAGAATGAGGTGCTTGATGTGCGTAACTTTTATGTTGGAGAAGCGCGTCTCTGCGAGCAATGAATAACGTCCATTGAAACCCAAGACCTTCAAAACAGGAAGGGATAAAACAGTGTTACTGGCCTATTGATTATGTATATTTTGATTTGAGAAACTAATATATATGCATACTGATGTTTGCCTTTCATATTAAAACATCGTTAATCGATTTAGACAAATCTCTGATGCGGATGCGTGCTTCTTTGCCCTTTAGGAATATTGATCTCAATTTGATTATTGACAGGTACGTGTTTGCGTAATGTCCTGTATTGTGTCCATGAATTTCAAAAAGAATCCACATTACATCGGTGAAGCGGCACTAAGTTAACCTTAGAACTCACTCCCTCACCATATATGGAAATTTGATGTCACATTGAAGTGCTGAAGGAGATTTGGAAATTTTTCTCAAGTGGGCTCTGCCGGAGCAGAAATATCTTCCAAACCTCTCACAAATCTCCTCTTCTAGAAAAAACTGCATTTACAATAAATATCCTGGGCAAAATACTGTACTGGAAGAGACACTTCTATCAATAGGACAAGTTAGAATTCACACCATCATACTTGCCGTGCACATCCAATATTTGATTAATGTCTAAAGCACGGTGTTCAAACTTGTTGAATTGCCTGTAGTACAAAGAGATTATTTACTTTGTGCAAAAATATAAACACTCCTTTGTAGGCAGACTAGTTTCGAAAACATGTTCTTTTTTCATATGCCCACACTTACCTTATTTATTGAGGGTGTGAAATATCGAAATCCAATTCCAAGGTGATATTGAGGTTGAATTTTTATATCATCCTATCTCTATCGTAATGATTGCATCTTAAAAATATAAGCTCATCTTATTCACAGATTATTCAAAAATTGATTTTTCTCATGTTATTTCTAAAAATCTGAATTTAATTATAAAAAAGGAGCAAAGCTGGGTTCCACACATTAACTAGTGTTCCCTCGGCATGAAACAACATAATCTGATATTGTGCAGCAGGAATACAATATTTTGTTTCCTCAATTCCCAGAAGAGCTCAAAGCTTCGGTGTGATTAACCAGCAAGTGTGAGACCCCAGTTTCCTCTTCCGACTGAAGGAATAATTTGTTTTTTCACCTTGGTCTTAGAAATATTTCAAAGTGTTGAATGGACAGGAACTGCAATACCATTTGGAAGAGAGTTCTCCCACGGAGTCTCAAAAGACAAGATGTGCCCAATTACCAATGATTGCTGGTCTGATCCATCTAAGCAGATTGACTGAAATCGGACTAATCCTTGCAGAAGTTTGCCAGTCAGGCAGGAAGGATAAGCTCTCCAGTCAGTGAAAACACAATACTTCTTCTAACACTGTCACCTCCATAGATTCATTATAGATTTCTCCTGTCTGAAACTTTGCCAACTCTAATCAATCCATTTCCTCAAATGAAGACAGATTGACAGAAACATTGCAACTAGGTCTAACTTCCAATATATAACTAAGATCGTTGGTAATGTCAACAGTCAACTGTATTGATCAATGTCAACCTTGAAAGAGAAATAAAACAGTTTTAGGACAACATGATAGTTTTGACTTTATTTCAATATTCCAGATGTAAGAAATTTACCTAAATCTAGGAAGCATTTAGTAAACATTTTGAGTATAGAAAATAACACTTGTCATAAAATAGATATTTTTTAAAAATTTCATCGCCTAGAAAGGGCAAGATGATATTAGTAAAAGTGTCGTAGTAACAGGAATCATGATACTTAATCTGTATATCTATATCTCTGTATCGTGATAAATATTGTTGAATCTTAATTTTTAATGCATGAAAATGAAAACATTTGTCAAGGGTTGATGTTTATACTAACATAACAAAAGCATAAAGTGATATAACAAATATTACATCAATTTATAATGTTACATTGTATATCATATTCTATCTCATCTGCAAAAGATATTGAGATATGTATTGTGTTATGAAAGGACTGTATCTTTAAACTTCTAGTGATTAAAGGGGCAGTAGCATGTTTTTAGGGAATATATGGTGATGTCAGGAAAATGAAACTTAATGGTTCCAGTTGAAAGACAATATATTTAAACTAAATGAAGCAGTAATAATTCAAATATTTAACGGAAAGTTTAGCCATACGATTCCTTTTTCTTCAGAAAAAATGAGTTAAAGGTGTTCACACAAGATGGCCGCCAATGGATTTTATGTGAATCTTCATACTTTGTCCTCTGACTATGGATGATTGGCCTGTGTAATGAGATTTTTGACACTGTCAAAATAATACATTTAACATTAACTTACAATTATCAGTGAAATATTTAAAATATAAAATTATAAAAAAAACGTGCTACTGCCCCTTTAAGTGCTATAAAAATTCATCATTTAATATTTTCAAAACAAGAGAATGATTAGCTAAGAATTGAAAGGAGAGTCAATACCAGCTAGAAGGAGGTATGTGTCAATTACAACTATAACACTCATGAATATTTCTAGTTCTAAACATATGGATTCCATCACTTTGACATGTTAGGGCCATTAATCCAGCCTTTGTAGATACTCCTTTTGCCTAATTCAATAAACAAGAACAACTAATATGAATAATCACGCTACTGTTCCGATTCCGATACAAGAAAACCCTTTACTCATTGTTATCCTTATTTAACACTGCAAACGAGTTGTTTGTGTGAAAAACACTCAAAGCCCATGTGGACTAAAATAAACAATTGGGAAATAATGAAAATGCGAATTGTCAGGGAATGAGCTCTACTGTGAAAATATTGATTGCTCAAACCTGAACATATAAATTACATCACTGGAAAAGAGAATACAATCTATTATTGACATAAGACCTCGAAAATTGCTCTACAATTTCAACATTAAAATCAAATTAAATTGCTTTTTAAATAAATGCAATTTTACCGGTTGTTTCACTATTTTATATTGATCATGTTTAACAGAACCTAATATGCACTTGAGCGGTGAATGTTTTTAAGCTCCCTGGGCACTCTAACTTTTCAATGTTTTTGTGTTTAACATTTGGCATGCTCATTTTATTGGAAACCGGAATAATTCCTGGTAATCCAGACAAACTCTCTGGAAGTTTCCATGGTCAAAGACTGCTCTTTACAGAATGATCATGGGTTACTGAGTCAATAATGAGCTTAAAGGGGCAGTAGCACGTTTTATGACAATTTTATATTTTCAATTTTTCATTGATAATTGTGTGTTAATGCTAAATGTAATATTTTGATAGTGTCAAAAATCTCATTACACAAACCAATCATCTATAGTCAGGGAACAAATTAACAAAGATTCATAATAAGTAAATTGGCAGCCATTTTGTGTGAACACCTTTAATTCATTTTGTGTAAGAACAAGGAATCGCAGAGCTGAACTTCACATTATATATTTGAATTATTACTGCTCCATTTAGTTTAAATACATTGTCTTTCAATTGGAACCATCTATTTTCATTTTTCTGACATAACCTTATATTCCCATCAAAACGTGCTCCTGTCCCTTTTAGCATAGTTTGAATATGTATATTTCATCACTTAGGAAGGTCATTTATTTAACAAATATTTATAATTTACTTACATCAGCCCTTCCATGAACTTAGAATATCTCTGATGGCAAGAAAATAATTCCTGTAATTAAAGTTAAGATTCTTATCAATAGTTTGACATTCACAAATTCATCAGGTTTGGAGAAAATACTAGGCCGTTACTGGGACAATAATGCTCTTTTCATTGATATTAACAATTCTCTACAAAAGTTCTGCCAGAGGACATTTTCTTGATCTTAAACAGGTTGTGATAAATGGAATTGTCACCCTCTCATCTTGATCACGGAAGAATAAATCACCCCAAAGACAGACACTTTCACTTTGATACATGAGCTTGGTATTAAGGAGCAATTTCTGCAAGACTACAAATTACACTGCAAACAGCTTTCTGTCAGAAATAATTATTTGTAATTTGCAAGAAATGTTTTTTGTAACTTAATCCATTTCATTCTTTTAAGAGTTCACAATCAGTGACATTCAAGATTGATTCATGTAATTTTCTCAGAAGTAGCGGAGAAGAAGCAATATTTGCTGTTTTCCTGGTGAAGACCGAAGAGTCTTCAGGCTCTGATTGGAGACCGCGAGTTGTCAGACAGACAGAATTTTCATTTTTTAGAGTATATGTTGTATACTTGTAAACTTGTGCTTCAAACCTTACGTCAATCATTATGTCCAATCACTAAGTAGAAGACTCTTCATAATTGAAGATAAGAAATTCCTGCTATTGATTCTCTTCTGTCACTGAGCTGGAGGTTAAGGGGCTAATGGAGACAACACTAAAACTAGGTGTCAGCAGAAGAGAAGCAATTAGTCATTTTCAATGAAAATCTGGAACACTTTGCCCATCGGTCCAATTAACCTCTATTGACCACATGACTCAAGGATCAACACTCCTGACAAGAAGACAATTATAGGCCAAGATTTGGGGATCAAAGTAAGAAAAAGGGTAAATGTTGAAAATTTGTTCTCATGTAATTGAGAATTTCAGCAAGTTGTGTGGAAGTGGTATTGATGGAACCATTTACAGTAGGTTCCTGTCAATGTGGAGATTTGCCCGCTAGTTTGTGGGATGTGTTGACGGGCGGGAGGGCCCGTATTGACAGGGAGGCCACGTAATTGCAGGCCATTCCTCATTGCAGTCTGGGAACCTTCTAAAGTTAACCCTTTGGCAAAATCACTGACCACAATTGCAACCCTAAATTGAGCCATTTTCATTTTCTGATTCTTTGATTGGTCTGACACCTCTGTCTGATGAGTAGTTATTTTAAACTTTCCATCACCAGTTTCATGCAATGTCATTTCTCCCACAGCGAAATTCCTCTCAGGCTTTTCTTGGATGCATCCAGCATTTATGCTCGCCAATTGGCTTAATTTCTCTCTCAAGACGATTTCAAGTAACAAATTGGACTATCCTGAATTCTCTCTTAAGGTAATGATCTTTCATGGGCAATGGTGAATCTTCTTTACGAGAAATGACTGGCTATCTTTGACAGTGCCAGACCAAATCCTGCAGAGTTCAATAATACCAAGGTAAATGGACTCCTAGGTGTTAGATACAGAGCCTTGTCTGAAGCAACTCCAGTTGGTCTGATTGCATACAGGGGTGTCCCTGTTGATGAGAAACTCTAGTAGGCAATATCGTCCAAGTGTTAGGTCCTGTTGGAAACACTTAGTGATTAGATTGCTTAAAGTAGCCTGGTATATTATCCTTCTGTGATAATGTAGACCAGGATCTATATTCCATTAAACACATGCATAGAGGTACACGCCTATTGTTTTCTTATAACTGTATATCCATAGTTTCCATCAACAAAGTACATGATATGGAAAAAACATTAATTTTGATTTATATCTTTCAAAGAAGTTCCTTTGATCTTCAGAGCATTACGGTATGATTGCACTCTCCCATTATGCTCACAGCAATTCATCTTCAGATGATAATCTGCGAATTCATCTGATACATACATAAATAATTGTCGGATTACTTCCAGTTTCTGCATGATGTCTCTTTTTTCATGTTCTCAGATTTGTTCAGTCTAGCGGCGCCAGTGAAGTATGTGTCCAAGATCAATGAGTATTAGCTCGGGTAATTATAGCCAACTGACCTGAAGGTTTAATGACATTCATCAAATGGTCTGGCAAATCACAAGTATTAATGGTGACTACAGGCATTGATCTTGACAAAGCACTCTATTGTAACCATGCTCCAATAGTTACACGCCATTAATGTTACTAACTTGTTTTGTACTTAATCTACTGTAAAATTATCGGATAAATCACAAAAGAAAAGTATTAGCCGAATTTGCTGATAGATTTTACAAAATTGAAAGAAGACATTATTTATGTCCAGATAAACACCAAGCAATTATTCACAAGGAAGTATGGGAATCTTTGAGAATGGGTGTCTTGATATTGGTTATTGATAAACAAAGAATGAATCTTATGATTAATCTGTTTTAGGGGAAATGATAGGATGTTTAACTGCATTTTTTTTCGAACACTAATGATAGAGAGAGAAGGAGTTTAATAAATAATCATCTACGATATTGTGAGGAATTTACTGCTTCGTCAGCAGTTTTCAGTATTATTCCAAATACAGAAGGTTAATGCTTACATGCAGAAATGCATAATACTGATAAAATGAACTTTATTCCATTGAGAAATATTCCAAAACAACAAACCAATATATGTTATATCATTGTTTACTATAGAAATTTCCTACCTTATAAGTTTGGAGATATGTCTTATAAAACCTTTAAAATGGACAACAAGCCTTCTAAAGTGATAATATTTTGAAAATCGGGTTACAATTTCCGTTCGTCTATGCAAGTGTAGCCACATCAATCTGCCGAAATCTAACAGTACGTGAAGGTTGCTTGAATCCCCATATTATATATCAATATATATATATTTAAACTTCTCTTTGTATATTTTCATGAAAAACAACAAACAAGTATTTATATTTTACAAGTTCAATATAGAAATGACCTCGATGATTGTGCATGTTGCTTCCTGTGTAAACATCAACTCGCTAACTCGCTGGGCTGACAGACAGACGTGCTTGGTCTCTTGATTTTTTCATCTGCATCAAATATCCCAGGTATAGGCCGACCCCCCTCTTTGACACCCTAATTTCTGGTATCAAATTCTTGGCTTATACACAGTCATATACGGTATTTGTATATGTTATCAGAGGAATCAGAGTTAAGCTTTTCTTCAGTATTCTCTTGCAAATTCATTAACACATTAGATTTGGTGAATATATTTCTTCAGAAAATGTAACCATATATTCATGCATTAATCAAAATATTCTATATCTGAATATATATATCTGATATAATATTTTCATGAAGTACGTTAACTTCTATCACAGTCAGTGAGAGAGTTCATGCTTAACGGCGCTTGGGCAATATTTCAGCCATTAGCGGCGATCTATCACAGTATTACTCTAGAGATGTTTACAGATTAATCCAAAATGTGTTTGCAAAATTTTATTTAGGCCATAGACCAAAATGTGAGACTTATACTTAAATCCTTTATCAGGACAGCCCTTAAGTATGTTTTTGCAAGGTTCTAGGCACATATTCTTTATAACTGTCTAATATTCATTCTAAGATCGACATGTGAAAATACATTCTGGATAGGTTTCAGCATATAAAATGTGCAAGCTAGACTATATCCGTACGAGACAAAGCCCCTGATAACCTCGTGGCCCGAAGCTGTAACTGTAATGCTTATTACAGACTAAGGTAACTGTTTTGATAAAATTCTACGTTGTTGGCCGAATTGATTTTTGTAGTCCTGGCAAAACACAAATTACTATTATCTGTATTTGATTCTCACCAAGCCACAGCTGGGCTAAATAACCAAAACACAGTGTGCAAAGTCATCAATGCTGAACAAAACATGCCATTAACTACAGCATAATGTCCTCCATTTACCATTTCATCATGGAATATCTATAACAGACAATCCATGTTTATGCACAGAGCTATACGCCATGAATTAAACATTTATTTTCTTAATTTTTTCCCGATCACTTTTGTTGCATCTTGCTAAATATTGACCATATGTTAATTAACTGTCGTGAGCAGAATGCAAAATATGAGTGCATGCCATTGGCATGATGCATTGTCATGCACTAACTGGTAGAACAAACATACACTAAATAAAATAAAGTGTTACTGTAAAACTTATAAATATAGATGTCATGTTTATGTAATACAGGTTGGTATAGTATAACCTTAACCTTTAAAATGCAAATAAAAACCAAAAATTTATTAAAGCCGAATTTTAAGGAAATAGTTTACATGAATACTTATCTACAGTAAACCAATCCTTTTAACAGGTGGCAAGGTTTCCTTATGAATTTTAAATTAAATTTAAATGTCTGAGCAACCACCAAAAAGCATAGATACCAAGAAAAAAGTGTTCCAGATCATATGACGAGCCTTTTCATAACAAGAATCAAGAGTGAACAATTTCAGTACAGATTTTCTGGACGAAAAGTCCAAGGGGTAGTATAATGTAGAATCATTATCCCTGGGTTACTGTAGTTGTAGCATACTTAATTTCATGACAAATCGATTTAACCAGTGGCACAAAGCTGTCAAAGGCCTCAACCCAGAACTTACTTTAATCTCACAATGTTTCTAAAATATTTTTTTCAACAAAGCCAAAACAACAAGCCATTGGTTCAGGTGGTGGTAAAAAATCCTTTCAAAAAACATCACTCACTCACAATAAGAAACAAGCACTTAATCAGCAAACTTAAAAACATCAAATTGAAACTTCAAAAAGCTTAGAATCACATTTAAGAAGCTTAAAGCTCAGTGTCTTAACCGACTCCAGTTAACCAATGCCTGCAGAAGCTATCAGGGGAGATATGCAACTATATGGATTTTGGAACTGCAAATCCAGATCTGAAACCTCAAGAAATGGAAATTCTTGAATCTTAGACAGTTTCGGTTTCAAAGAAGAATGTTTTAAAGCCTACTCTCAGAGACCTAGATAAGACTGCTGGGTGCGTTATCGACAAGCTGTAATGTGATTCTGGAAAAACACACAACAACGGAAGTAATTGTCCTCCCAGTCAGATATGTGGGGTCCCTTGCTGGGAATGTGCAACACAGCTCAATACCACAACAATGCCTTGTTAAAAGACATGAACAAAAAGTGTCTGTTTGTCAAAAGCAACAGCCATGTGCTCCGCATGCACATCTGCACTCGGGAAACTTTGCTTTTTTTCTCGTCTGGACAGATGAAAAGATTCCTCAAGATGTACGAAACATGTTAACTATTCCAAGCTTTGAACTCTGGTATGACTCAGCTCATGTTTTGAAGCTAATGTTTCTACAAAATTGTTTGAAAAATAAACATAAATATGGTGAAAATGTCAATTCTATTTTATTTGATCTTGGATACTGAAGTGTTTGTTTGATTCAACATTTCCAAGACCTCTTCACAGGAATGTTATCTATTGGTGAGACAGTTTAAGTTTTAAGTTTTCCTTTCATTTGTCTTTTTTTGTTCCTAAATTTATTGTGTGTAAGAAGACTAAAGAAATATACATCTGAAGATATATTTCAAGAACTGCTTGCATTAAAGGAAATTTTATAATATAAATCATCATTCTTCATTCTGTGATAATCATTAAATAATAATGTAATAATTTACACTCTACTGTAAGAAAGTTCACAAACCCCTCTGAAATCCTTTGAATAAAAGCTGACCCTTCATGTCGTTCTGGGGAAAAGTATTGGTTTAAAAGCTGAAATTGTGTGTTTAAACTATTTTACTCTCTAATGTAAAAGAAGTCACTAACCCCTCTGAAATCCTTTGAATAAAAGCTGACTCTTCATGCCGTACTGGGGAAAAGTATTGGTTTAAAAGCTGGAATTGGATGTTTATAACAATCTACCTATCATGTCCATGTACTTCGGTAGAAGCTTTAAGTGCCATATCTCTAGTTACAGTGAATCTCAAATTGACACAGGGACCGGTAGTCTGGTGAAATCTTAAGCAGCGAGGCACTTATTAGAAGAAGGAATTATTCCTTACAACAAGTAGATCAGTCGGGATGAGTTTTGGACACTTATGAGATCATCCAGAATTATCCAGGATCAACAGGTGATTGGTATAGATTCCAGAAAATCTTCCAGCACTTGATTGAAATTGATTTATTCCTCCACATGTATATTGGTGCTGTTGTACATGCTTTAGGGCCCCTACAGCATACTTGTGGATGTAGATTGCTTGTACATTGCAGTCACATGTCAACAAAGGCGTCTATTACACATTTGCCCTTGCATCCACTGCGCTGTGCAGACACAGATGAGAGTGCTTGCATGTTTGCAGTGTATGTAACTGCTTCTTTGCCAATATCCAGCAAGATAATGAGTGAACAAGACACTTTGAAAGGCCTTTCTTTCATCCTTGGTATTTACACTACCGCTTTTCACAGTGAATGTAAATAATGTGAAGCAACGGTGACGAGCGATGTCTGTTGCTATCTGTTACATGTAGATAGCAAACATGTCATATTTGTGTAATGGGAGTCCCCCCTGGCATATTGCAGAATGTAGGTTTACGCTGTGAAGAAATACTGTTCCGAGGTAAATAGCGGAACTCTTATCAGCATCAAGGCGTTCTGGGTCGTGTATAGTAGTTTCCTAATTAAACGTTGGCTCGTTTCTCCGTTGTTTTGAGATATATATAATATTTTAGTTGTACCCATTAACCACATAGTTCAATCATGTGTAAAATCAACAGATTCTTATGTATTTTTCGGTCCTGCCATTGGCGGCAATGGTTGCAGATATTCAAAGAGCATCTGCCATGAAGATAAGAATATGGTGATGGTGTAGTATTACCTATTACCATCACTGAAGAGGCCATTGTGTAAAACATTTAGTTCCAGTATTTTGTGATTTCATGGTGGCTTGGAGAGTAAGCGTTGTAGTTCCAGAATTTATTATCCTTTCTGTTTTACCGATTGTTATCAGGATTTGTTTCTTGTCTTTGTCTAAGAAGTCTATTAGTAGAGAGTGGGAGATCTGAGTTAAAGATTATTAGACTGATATTTTACACATTTTACCATATCTACAAACTTCCACAATTATTTATATTTCAAACAATTCCTGTTGTGTTAGAAACCAATCAGTCATTTAAAAAAAAAATCCATTTTCATTGATAACCACTTCTAAAGGATTGTCTTGCTCCTAATGAAAAAGAAATGGCATTCAATTTCAAAGACTTCTTCTATGACTGGATTCAGAAATTAGAATCATAAAATCCATATAAACAAAGTTATTTGAAGAAACAGTTCATAACATAAATCTATTATTGCTGGCTTACAGTTAACACAGGATCAAAATGGGAGACCAAAACTAATTAAAATCTTTTTTCCTTGCAAGGTATGCTGTTGGCACAGCTTTTTGAGAACCTTTTTGTAATTTTTTTTCATTTTATATGCATGAGCTGAAATCAAACACTATCGTAATGTTGTTAGAATAATTGCTTTAGGGTGCGGATGGAATCGTATTATATTCCATAACTTTTATATTGATTTTTCTTTTTATAGACATCTTGAAAATATTGGTATTATTTGAGAGAAAAACTTTTGAAAGGAATTAGTTTTGGAAGTTAATGAAATATTGGATTCCTATTTTTATGGAGAGTTCTCTCTAAAAGGATGAAGTTCCTTGGAGTGATTTTCTTAAAGGGATCAGATAAGTTTTTCTGCAATGACAATAATGAAGATTGATGGATAGCTGATGACGATATTGATTAAATAATAAGAGAGAGGAAATTATTGATTTTGATATTGGTGATTGCAATGTTGATGATGGAAGTTATGATGATGGTAATGAAGATACTTAATGTAGATGTCATGGTAAACTTTAAAAAATAATAACTGAAAATGATAACTGCAAGAACTAAAATCCTTCTGCAAGATGTTTATCATTAACTATTATTGACAATAACAAACAAATAGAGCATTTGGCTCTGTGGCTCATCAGACTTATTTGTCAATAAATGGATCTTCTTGGGAGCAAAGCTATGAAAAATAAATTGGGCAATTCTATGAGACAAAATTATTGTTGGCTATTTTTTAAAACTAATCACAATGGCTACAATTAGACATTAATAATTGAGGTGTATTTGGCACAAAATGAACAACTTCAACAAAACCTAAGTTATTTAATTCTTATGAAAAGTACACAGATGAAAGACCATAGATGCCATACATTTGGCCTATCACATCCTCGGTCTCTGGAGTTAAGTTTCTACTTTTCAATGCATATATATATCTACCATGGTACTTATTATACAGGAAGCAATACTAGTACATTGATATCCCACATGACATTGATGTCAGGAAATGAGACTACTTGGTTGAGTGTATCTACTAATGAAGTTGGTGACCAATAACAAGCTTTTGTTAACTTTCCAAGAATACCACAAAAATGTGACCTTTCTCTAGGGATTTTCAGTGAATTAGTTAGCTAGTTTAATTACCCAACTTGAACATTCTATTACAGCAACCTGGAACTTTTATTCATGAAAGTCCCAAGGGAGTATATGTGTAGAGTATCATTCCAAAATTGGTGACCTTGTATGAGGTAACATTATGATGTTGATCAACTGATTTTTATGATTTTCTATTCTCCAATAGTTTTCATAATTCATCTTTTATATTCACAGACTATGACAGGCATCCTGGAGCTGATTATGATTACAAATCAGACTTCAACTACGACTATAAAGGGGGACGAGACCATGACTATAAAGGGGGCCGAGACCACGACTATTCGGGCCCCCAGTACCACCGTCCCCCCAAGATGGTGTCTACGTACGTGACCCAGAACCACACCATCGTGGAGGTCCATATGGGCCGAGCTGCCCACCTGCCCTGCGCTGTCAAACACCTGGGCACTAAGCAGGTAGGTTCCCTATGCATGATCTTCTGAGAACTGACTCTGCAGTTACATGTTAGTCTGATGAAGGGGGTCTAACCCCAGAAATATGTAACTGCAAAATTCAGCCCCTCCTGTTACTTTGGCGGCTGACTTTATGGGTTGATGATGATTATCCCCCTCTTTTTTTAATTACCAAATTTTTCCTTGCAGGATAAGGGTACATTGTCATCAAAATTCTGAAAGGAACTAATTAGTAGTTTTTTCAGGTTTAAATGAAAACATGTACATTATTACATAAAAGAAGTAATATTAAAATTTTCCTAGCCTTTAAAAAAGAAAAGAAGGTTTGTCGTACAATATAAATTTCACTCTGTCATCAAATGAGATACAAAAGTTGAATAACTGTAGACTTTAATAGTTGTGTCCATAATTTTAACTTTGATAAACATTGAGCATCCCCTTTTTAGGGATGAAATTCAGCGAATACGAAGCATCCATATCATCATTATTATTATAACCTTTTGCAGCAGTAATAAAAAAAGATTTTCATGATGTTCAAAACTTATTTAAATCAAACTTAGGCTATTAAAAACACTACAGGAGATCTGATTGTCCCAAAATGCAAGATAATTATTAAAAAATTGAAAACTTTTTTTCAATCTTCTTTGAATCTTCAGAATGCTGCTTACAATTTACGATCTTTCATCTGTGTGTCTATTTGAAATCAATATTGATATGAGCTTGATGTGATAGATCAAGTTAAAACCTTGCATCATGTATCAGACTTAATTTTTAGCTTAAATTACAATACTATCATCAACCAATAAAGATACACAGTTTCATCATAAACATACATAATGGATACGTCAATAATCCCGTTTCTTGCTGATAGCTCTATCAAGATATCCAAATCATTATTTGCTCCTTAGTGTTTGCATAATTCATTGCAAGCCGAGTGTTAGCAATGGGGGAAACCCTTTCATCAAATTGTAAAAAAATGAACGCCATTTCCGAAACAACCTTCAAACGCGTCTCCTAAATGTAAGAGAGATATCTCTAATCTACTTGTCTGTGCAGTGACACTTTACCTTTGAAGTTACAGAACTGTGAGAATGTGTGAATCTGATTGCTCAACTTTTTTATCAGCTCAAAGAATTAGCTCTTAGGAACTGAAAAAGACTGATTTCAAATAAGGTAGGAATCGTTTTTACATCAAACTAATTTTCAAAAAAACTTCATTGAAATTTCAAACAACTGAGTTAAAATCGTTTGTAGTCCCTCTGTTTCCTAAGACTTCGTTTCTCGCACCAAGTGTTTTGTCACTTTCAGGAGATGCAGTGCTTGTGCAGCATGTGCGATTAAGCATGTTGATCACGCGAGGCTACTTAAATGTATTTGCCATTGTCTTGCAAACCCGCAGATTTTTCCTTTATTGAGCCAAGATATTGGCCCTCCAAGTTTGTGACGTAAATGTCCGCCATTAAAGGCTATTAATTGCAAAACTATTCATGAAGTGCACAACGTAGTGTAGAACCGAATTTACTAGGTTGAACTAAATTTACATTTCAATCTGAAATAAAGCGTTGCCGTGAGCCTCATCTTGATTTATTGTTCACTCCATTATAAACATGAAATTTTCTGCCAGAGAAAATTGAAATTGGACACATCAATGTATTTGTTCTTCCTATAATATCATAGGATCAAAAGTTCAAGAGTTAATGGAATTTGTTACTCTTTGACATGTGAAATTATATGAGAAAAATATCAACTTGAAGGCAAATTAACTATTTCAAAGGTGTTCGGAGTTAAAGGGAAAACTGGAATTTAATGAGAATGGATGACGTAGACGCGAAGTAACAACTAGTGTAACAGTGTCATGATTTTAATCAATCGTAGCTAGGTATGGAGGTTCATGTGTATATAACTGGGGACATAGCTCAGTGGTAGAGTGTCTGCTCATCACCCGGGAGATCTGAGTTCGATTCCTGGTCGCGTCGTGTCAGAAGACGTTAAAAGGTGGGAGTTGTTGCTGTCTTGCTTGACACTCAGCATTGTAAAGGCAGAACAATGCATTAACTAGAGCTGCACTGTGGCTGCCGGATGCCACAGGCACAAAAAGAATTTCTCATGTAATTGTACTTAGGACAATAAAGTGTTATTATAATTTTTAAATCAGGTATTCCAAAGGTTTATTAAAAATTTGCCCATTCTTTTCATTGAAAGAAATAATATTTACAAATCTTGTAACACAGAATAGTTACCAAGGTGTTAGTTACCCTCACATACAAGATTCATGAAAGCCAACGCCTGTTGAATTTTACAAGTGAGACTGTACAAGCTATCACAATAGACTGCATGATGATTATCTTTATTACCACACTTTACAGAAAATACAGTATTATTTATATTTAGTACCAACATTTTTTAAATCATCAATATTCGAAAGTTTCTTTAAAGGGGCAGTAGCATGTTTTTAGGGGGAATATAAGGTGATGTCAGAAAAATAAAAATAAAGGGTTCCAATTGAAAGACAATGTATTTAAACTAAATGAAGCAGCAATAATTCAAATATATAATGACAGTTTAGCCATGCGATTCTTTTATCTTACACAAAATGAATTAAAGGTTTTCACAAAAAATGGCCGCCAATAGATTTTATGTGAATCGTCATACTTTGTCCTCTGACTATGGGTGATTGGCTTGTGTAATGAGATTGTTGACACCGTCAATATAATACATTTAGCATTAAATTACAATTATAAGTGAAATATTTAAAATATAAAATCATAAAAAAACATGCTACTTCCCCTTTAATGGTATTATGGCAAAAACTAACCTCTATCATTGCGACATGGAAAAGAAAGTGTATTTTCAACTGGGCTCCCACAGTGGTGTTATGGTTAGTTCTAAAACCTACAGGTCACAGTATTAATCCCCTGCTACACTTTTAAATGTCTTTTTCAAACAAGTAAGAAAATTGCAATTTTAATGAGGGTCTTCATTTTGATTTGTAAAACAAATTTTGTACATTAATATCATTTATTTTACATTTAGGTAATTAATCTCTACCCCAAAGTCAAGGTTTACTTCTTAAGAAACGTAAACCAGTAGCCAAAATGCAAATGCAGTTTCTAAATCAATAACATTATATTTTTAGAAATGTGTCAATGATAAAATTAGAATACTAACTGACATTAACTAGATGTCAGTTTAGAAAGTAAAATAAAACTATTTATATATATTTATAATAATATTAATAATAATAACACTTTATTGTCTTCAGTACATGTACATATTGGAAATATTTTTTGTGCATTTGCACCCGGCAGCCACTGTGCAGCGCCAGTTAATGGGTTGTTCTGCCTTTACAATGCTAATTGTCAAGCAAGACAGCAACAACTCCCACCTTTTAACGTCTTTTGCTATGACGCGACCAGGAATCGAACCCCGGTCTTACGAGCGGCCACTCTCATCACAATAATGAGAATCTCAACAAGTTTTGGATGATAAACAAGGTCGTTTCATATCATCCAACAAGCAGATCCTGCCTATTTTATGATCAAGGATTATTTGACCAATTGGTCACTTATGTTAGATATGCTGATT
Source organism: Steromphala cineraria (assembly GCA_916613615.1). Taxonomy (NCBI): domain Eukaryota; kingdom Metazoa; phylum Mollusca; class Gastropoda; order Trochida; family Trochidae; genus Steromphala; species Steromphala cineraria. The sequence continues at coordinate 47,653,647 of OU744720.1, forward strand.
CCATTAAAGCCCTGTGGTGAAAATGACCCGGTCAATTAGGAGAGTGCAAAGATCAATGATAGAAGGGCAATTCTTTGTTATGCTATGTTGAGTTCTGATCAATTCTAACCAAACCTTAAGTACATACAATACGTTAAGATATCAACCTAATAATTAATCCTATCAAAAAGATATTTGAAGAAACGATATATAAGTTGATAATAAACAAGTTTGATAAAATTTATACAAAGCTGTGATTTCGCCTTATGAATTAAGAATTTGAGAGAAAGTAGTTATTTAATGTATCGTGGTTTAGTTATACATATACTTTTACTATTTACAAATTGTTTTATAAAGCATATCATTTGCCAAAAGATTTTGTTCTCATTTCAAGTCAATTTTCTCTTGAGGAATAACAACAATAAGTGCATGGTTGAAAGCAGGTTATCAGCATTTTTTCATAGATAATGATGAATTGGTTTTGTAATAAATTTACCTTGAGGTATTATAAAGCTAGAGAGTTTTACTATAATACAATAAATCAAACTTATAAATCAACTATTCATAAGGTCAAATCACTGAACAATATATCTTTCAAGTTCTCCTGTTAAGTAATAAAATCATAAGTGGTTGACTGCAAAAATTCAATATACATCGATAGTGTTTTTTAATAACAACATTCCTTAAAATGATTTTCATTCTGGATTGTATATAACTGAAAACACCTTTTACTAGATACTGTTTTACGATTATATTTTCCTAGTAATTATCATGTTCAAGTAATTACATCAATTAGAGGTTTGCTCTCCAGACTTCCCTTATCGTAGTACCCAAAAGAGCGCAGCCACCCAGCAATTAACAAACGGTGAATGAGAAAACCTGAAAAAAACTGACTTTGATGTCCTGTTTATCTGGATAGCATAGCGCTCACATGTCTGATGAGCCTAGCGGCAAGCTAAGATAATTAACGCCTTGTAAACACATAAGTGCTTAATTATAGCCTAGTTATCATCATATTTATCACAAAATGTTACCATGTCAAAGATAATTGTAGTGATTCAGACTTGACGAGTCAATGGTATGTTGTTCCCTGCAATAAACAATTATAGATGTATCGTTTTTGATAGTGATAATGCATATTTCACGCATGGTTGGAGATAGTGGGAGATTGCTTCACAGGCTGTTCTCAGATGAGATACTCTTGTGTGTCTGAGAACACACAGTAATGGAATGTGATCATGTTGACTTGATCATTTACCTTTATTAATTTTTGAAAGGGTTATAGGTTTTCCATTTATGTGTCAAATTTAAAAAAATGGTAACTTACAGCCTTCAAACAAAGGTATAACATAATGACTTTTTCACAAACTTTTATTCCCTTTCATTACCATTACCTTAGTCTTTATGAACATTAAGAAAAAAAATTCTCATAGCAAGGGTTTGCTGGTGCTTTGGTCATTGTTGGCAGTGTTACCAAACTCTGAGAGTGCATGTGGGTTAGAATTCTGCATGGGACTTGGCCTGTAAAAGTACAAGAATTTGAAGCATTGAAGATAGTGTGATCCCAAATATAACAATGTTATTCTCATAGTTAAGACTGCATGTCAACATGCAGTTGTCCATCAGTTTCATTCCATGCCTGGTGGAAGATAGTCATGCACTTGTGACTTCTGATTCAAAACTAGTGGATAAACAACACTTATTGATGAAATACTGTTACACTTCACAAACATATAATTGCTTCCCTCATGAGTCGAAAACATACTGACCATGGAAATTATTTCAGTGCAACATTAGTTCTGATTAAATTCCTTTCAATGTTTGTAAAGGAAGATCATTTTAGAGAAAATTTCACAGTTCAAGCTTTTTTAGGTCCAAAACATCCATGGTTTTACATTACCTACACACAAAAAAGCTTTGTGAAAACAATTTCAATAATTTCATGTCATTAAATTAGGCATTGTAAGAAACTGGCTGATAAAACATACCTGCTAATTGAATAAGATTATTCATTTGATGAGAAAACTATTTATCAAGCAAAAAGGTTTAATCTAAACTTGAAAGGATTAAAATGTCAAACTTAAAACAACTAACCTTGCTTTGTGATAGACTTTAACATTTGGAACAATTTGTTACAAATAGAGAAGTAACAAATAAATGTTCAAGTAAAAGTTTTGCACTTTCTTCCAGCAAATGAAAATAACGTAATTGAAGTTTGAGAGGAAAGTGAATCTTAGAAACTTTATACAAGTTTGGGGAATTAAGAGAAAACTATTAATCAAATTGAAAAAAAGGAACAAATTTCATGAAAAAAAACCGGCTCCCTTTTTGGTATGAGAAATGGTGCTCTCTGCTCCTCGATCAAGCAAATGATATTTGGGATTTACAGAAGAAAGAGGAGGTAAAGAAAGAAGATGTACTCCCCATGTCATTATTATGCCTTTCAGAGATTTTGCAAAAAAAGTCATCTATTGGATTTGTCAATGAACAGACGAGACCTTTTAGCACAAGATGAAGTAGGGTTTTAACATTTACTGGATGCCCTCAATGAATAAGTTGTCGGACATTTGTTTTTCCTCTATCTATGCGGGAAGTCTGAAGATGCATCAATGGCCACTCGAGCTTCTCCCGGAATAGAAAACGTTAATAAAGTTGCCACACGGGAAGATGGAATAGCGATTGCAACAGATGTTTTATGCTCAAAACAGTTATGTTAATTAGTATGCATGAAAAGATGATTTCCGGTGTGGCACGTGTGGCAAAGATCATAAAGACTGACTTGACCATCTTGCGGAAGATGTGATGGCAATATTCCCCGCTGCTCCGATGACGCCTAGACAGGGCTGATTATTGGAAGCCGGAGAGCCATAAGGACGAACCTTGTTGAAACACTGTGTAATCCACAGACTAATACGGTTTGAGTTAAGATACCAAAGTAATTGCTTCATTGCATCAAAGCATTTTTACAGCAAGTTTTCCCTATGGTATTTCACGTTATTATATCTTCGTTATACGAGGTTTGAGCTGGTGACAACACACACTGGGATGAAAAGGATGCTTGACCGATCCCTGTGTGACAAATTGGAGAGCATTTGGCTTCCTGTGTGGTAGTTTTTGTCATTATCTGCAGTGCATTGTGGGAAAAAAGCATTCTTGATATTTCAAGCATATGATTGCATATAGTAATGACAATTAACAATGTAATGATAGAAAAATATCTCATGAACTATTTGACTGTAATAGAAGCAATCATAGCTGGTGATTCATTACATTCCTTTAGCAGATGGTAGATTGTAGTATCTGTAGTTTTTTTTAAAGTTTTTTTATACCAATTCATACTTTGTCTTTCAATTCAGACTGACAAATATTTCATATAGAATTATGAAATATTTAAAGGTATTGTTATATCCAAAGATAATTTTATGTTAAATAAAACAAGTAGATCTTTTGTCTACAGCTAGAAGTCGCCTGTTATATAGACAATCTGTTGTATGAAAACAGGATCGCATTCTGCACGTGCAATGTATGCTGATTTGAATAAAAGGCTCGGCAGTTTTGTCGCACTCGTCTCGCAGTCAACACTTTGCTTATTTAATATGCATGCGTCAAAGAAAGCTCGAACCTACAACCTATATAAACTCAGGTTTAAATCCTTTTCAAAATCAGTCAAATATCATGTCATTTATAATGCCCTTAATTACAAAGCTTGAAGCTCTGTTTCTGTCTATTAATCTATAGATGCCTTTGGAAAAAAATTATTTTATTCAATTAATCTCTCAAAATCACTCAAAATAATCATTCTCATCTTTTCATAATTCCAAAAATTGTGAAATGTCTATTTGTTTTAAGAATGTTTCATATCTATTCATATCTTCCTTGAAGCTATTTGAAATTAATCAAAATTTTATCATAAAACATTGGTATCATAATTATGAAAACATTCTTTTCATCTTTATACGCATCCCCTAAAGCATTTAATTCCACACTACAAATAATTCCTTTTACCTTTAATCATTGCACAAAAGAGACAGTGTTTTGTGTCAGATGGCAATAGAGTTATTTGGCTGTAGGAAAGTTTCAACACAAGTATACAATTTGCACTATGAAATAAATAACATTTTATATTAAAAAGCTAAACCAATAACAATTAACTTGAAATCATACACAAATCATGTTTAAACCTCTTTAAGGCAAATCACATTTTTCAACAAAGTGATTAACAGAAAAGGAAAATATAAAGTTATCAAATGCAAGACAATTGTTTCGATCAAAATGTTTCACAAATCAATTTCTATAACTCAAATTACTTTAAGACTTCACACTTAAATGGCCACATGCATATTTGGCTTCAATATTTTATTTTATGACTGCAGATTGTAAGGAGACCGAGTATTGAGTTGTTGACTCTCTGAATTTTAATCTTTCTGCGAAAAATTATATTTAATGGGGAAAAATTAAGATAAAAAATTTCCAAAAAAGTACTTCCATGCCTGAGGATGTAAATTTATAAAACTAAAAAAAAACTTAATTATTGACACGTTGGTTACAAACAAAAACAATTCAACAAATAATAAAACAAATGGGCCCAAAAATCACAACACATTTGAGTAAATAAGATAAACACCCTGTTGCCAAAACAGTACAATTCAATAAGTAATAAACATAACAATTGGCTCCAAGGTCCAAAATTACCTCAGTGAAAGCTTACCTAATTGTATTGGGCACCTGCTAAAGCATTCTAGTGGCAAAAATAGAGTGTGGGGTACTAATGTGGTTCATTTGTAGTCTTCAGTACCACCAGACCCTCTCCACAAGAGGGGGAACTTTTTAGCAATCAGAATTAAGAGAGTGTGGCGGGGATTGTTAACGCGTTAACCAGCGTCAATTCTTAACTAGTTTGCTCTCATCAACACGTGCTATCAACCTTTAAAGCATTAAAAATGAGTGAAAATTTACACCTTACATCTGGAATCTATTAGCCATGCTAGGCTGAGGAGAACTTCCAAAATACCTGTTGAGAATTCTTCCGAAATTCTTGGCACTTGTGAATGAAAAGGCAAACCTCTCATTTCTCATTTCCATCCATTGAAAAAAATTAATTAACTATGATATGTTATCCGACTGTTGAGAATCTCTCTGTGACAGCTGGTGTTGGATATATAGATTTGAACATTTCAATTTCCTGGGTAATGTATAAATTGTAGGATATCAGGTTTAAAGCAAAGCAAATGCTTCATATGGATCATGTATATGCATATATATTATGGTGAAACCTGTCAGTCATTTTCAAACTTTTGAAAGCAAAGAATTACATGCTGATCAAATTTTCATTCAATTTATCATAATATTAATGACGTATGTTTTATTGGCAAAATACATTTATCATTCTTAAACTGACAAGAGTCGTTAGTGATTCCTTAACTGACTGTTTCTTGATCAGCATGTGAAAGCTTCATAAGTAGATATATTCAAATGTGTAAATTTGCCAAACATTAACATAAAGCAAACAATTAAACCTATGATTAAGGGAATGCTTTCAAATGCATCTTAAAAACTATAAAAAATATGTTTGATATCAATCTAAGAAATAAGAAATAAAAAAAATAAAAAAAATTATTAAGCTTGTTTATTGTTTGCTCAGAACTGAAAAAAAGACTTATCAATTGAGAAAATAACAATGCAAGTTTTTCTTCAAACAAAACATAACTTACAAATAGAAAATTATCAAGTATTTGTAATAAAGATGAGGGGAAAGAAGACACCCCTGTCGGACTCCACCCTTATCATTCCTCATTCCACTTGATAACCGAGTGATTACAATCATATAAAGCACAGCTACAACAACAAATCTCTCCTTAGTGTCTGCAAGCAACATCCGAGATGAAACTTTTTATGACAGAGTACGGTAGCTTCTGAAGCAATTAGCATCATTCTACATATGGAGAGCTTGGCAGCAAAAACAAGCATGCATGAGAAGACTGAGAGAAATCTCTTTAATTACCTAATTCAGCTAGCAAAGCCTGCTTGAAGCTTTTCAGTGTTCACTTGAAGCAGGTGAAAGGCATATCCCATCACAGAAATAATCCCGGTCTGACACGGCCACACCAGAATTGAGCTAATTCATCAGGAGGATGCTCAGTTTGGATCTTGCCTATTTTATCATCTAAAACTTCAAACAGCCCTCAAAGTTTTCTTAGTTTTCGAGAATGTTTTTCATCTTATTTCTGACCGTGCTGATAACAGTTTTATGGTATCAATTACAGATGCAATGAAATCGTCAACATGACCTATCTTCTCAACTGGAATGTTCAAAACAAAGTTTATTGATGTTTAATGTGAACGTCATCAAGATATATTGAAATTGAGATAGTAATTTAATGTTTCTTCACAAGTTTGAAATGTCCTTGCATATTTATTAAGTTTACTTTTAGGAATAAAACACGATTCTATGACAAATGTTCATATATTTTAATTTACAATACTTTCTTAAAATGGCACTGCATAATGTTATTCTATTATCAATAGCATTTGTTTACAAAAAATTCAGCCATTGTGGGATAGCTGAACATGATGTCAAAAAATGAAGTTTATGCAGGTTTGAATTGAATTTTTACATTCAGCAAATCAGTTTCATGCAATGCAATTGCTTCTTAGTTATATTGGTATGATCAAAAGTAGAACTTTATGCTATTATTCAAATCATACTGCTCTGTATCTACAGGTGTCATGGTACCGTGAGCACGAGGAGCACGTGCTTACTATCGGGGATCTTGTGTGGGTCAGGAACTCCAATGTTGTCGTTGACTACCGTGAGTTTGACAACGATGTCACGCACTGGAACCTGACGATATCAAGAGTGAAGCCAGAGGATGAGGGGGTCTATGTGTGTGAGATCATTGACAAGGAAAAGCAGATCCTACAAGTGCGCTTAAGGGTGCTGGGTGAGTTCCATATTCATCCATATTCATCTGTGCATTGGCTCTAGCTTTGTGCTTCTAGATTTTTATCAATCTTCATCACTTTTTGTTCATCACCCTCTCATCTTCACATCACCTGCATCAATGCATTGTTACTAACCTTAGATTGAATCTTACTGGATTGGAGTTAAGAGATAAAAGTCAAACCAGGATTTTATCAATTTTGATACTTACAATGTGTACTAAGTTGGAAAAAGTTGTTGGATGATCATACATATCACACATATGGAAGTACATATCATTTCTCAGCAAAACCTGTCAGAAAAGCATGCACAATCACCTGTTTGACTTCTATCTCAACATTCATGCTCCTTTCTGTTTACAAACACTGAATTACAATTTTAATGTATAAATCTTATAAATTAGAGTTATCATTATAATATTTTTCTGTCTTACTTTTTGAAGACTGAAAACTTCACTTCAACTAGAACTAATACTGTGGTGTTAAACACCTTATTTTATACCTTTCATAGGTTTTCAAGTTATATCAATGATCATGCATAATTTTTTCTAAATTACGTACTTTATGTTTTTTAAATCCATTGTTCATTTTCAAAATTCCATCAGGCTAGATATGGCATTAGTTTTGGAAGCTTGTTGATTTTTCTCTTTTTTTGTCTTGAGCTAAAAATAATCACTTAAACAACTTTTTAAAATGTTTAGCTCAATTGGCACCATTTACTGCATCTTATATATTTTTATTTCATTCTTCATCAAGATATCAAATTCATTTATCAGATTTGTATCTGGAGTCTTCATTGTCCCATCATTTTCACAAAAACCACGACATAATTAATAAGATGAATCAATCAGTGATTTTTAGAGAATATTGGTGAATGTTTTTCTATAAAAAATCCTTTCCTTTTTTGTTCAAAATTTCAACCATTGATTTTCAGATCCCCCAGACTACAAGCCAGGTAAGTTTGAGTGCTGTGTTACCTGTCTGCACAATCTTCTTTATCTATATCATCTTTAAAATATACTATTCATAGTTTACTGAGGATCACACCTTTTATTCCGAAACAAATATTCTGATGTGAAGTCAGAAGTTTTTTAAAGAATTCAAACTAACTTATAATGATTTATAAAGAGGTTCATTTCATTGATTTGACTCGATCTCACCAGGATAAACATCTGATAATAATATGAATTAAAAATCAATAAAATTCAAGGTTGTATTGCATTTAAGTTACCAAATGTTTAACAGGATTATGCAGAGACAAAATTAAAAACCATTTTTGTTTGTACAATAATAAATATTATATTACAAAATAAACTTAGGGTAATATTTGGTACTTTTGATTTTACATTTAGGGATGAATTTTGCATCAAGGTGTACAATCAGTAAAAAGAAATTTATGGTAGTTTTAGATTTTTAATGTATTAGATAAATATACTTAAATTGATTGAATAAAAATCATAACTCCGCAATTCATATAAGAATACACAAATTTTACCAGATCTGAACCTTTTAAGTGACTTTAAATTTTGTATATATTATACCAACAATTTCTAAAATAGATGACTACTTTGCACCTTTTACAAAAAATATGTACCAAGAATCATTAATCAGACCGAACACTTTCTTCTCTCAATATATGAGAAGGAAACATGTGTCTAACATTCACATCAGCCTTAAAGGGACAGTTGCACGTTTTTAGGGGGAATATAAGGTGATGTCAGGAAAATGAAAATAAATGGTTCGATTGAAAGACAATGTATTGAAACTAAATTGAGCAGTCATAATTCAGACACATAACCTAAGGTTTAGCCATGCGATTCATTTTTCTAACACAAAATTAATTCAAGGTGTTCACAAAAAATGGCCGCCAATGGATTTTATGTGAATCTTCATACTTTGTCCTCTGGATGATTGGCTTTTGTAATGAGATTGTCGACACTTTCAATATAATACATTTAGCATTAACTTACAATTATCATTGAAATATTTGAAACATCAAATTATAAAAAAATGTGCTACTGCCCCTTTAAACCTCTACTTGCTTAGGCCTTTGGAAAAATTCATGATTGTCATTTTATTGTTCACATTAAAATACACACTCCATCACCAGTTTGTAGTAACAATTTAATTTTAGATCGTTTTTTTTATTATTGTACCAATACTTCTTAATTTTTCAATTAATCTAATCATATGATCCTCCGGAAACTATAATTAGTATGTCTGAAACATTGAAATTTTTATTTGAAATTTGTATGCATCTTTCATTCAAAATATTTTATTATTCATCTAAATTAGAAAATATATTGTTATCTTGTATTTGGAGGTAATTATTTTTTTGAAAAGTATTTTACTTAAAGGTTTAAAAGGAATCATGAATGATTCCAATGATTATTGCATTTTAAAAATATATATGGATGATCTTGAAATTATTAAGCTGACAAATTAAGATAATATTATCATAAATGGTTGGAATTCTTTTGGAATAGTAACCTAGTAGCCTCTATGAAAAATTAATTTGCTATTCGGTACTTAAAAAGTCTGTTAATAATTCAATAATCTCTTATATTTAATATTTACAATATTTAGAAGAAAGTTTTTTCTTTCATGTGTAAAATAATATATAACTGTCTTTGAGAAGTTTTTGCTTTCCAAAACTATGAAGTCAAATTTTAATTACCCGATATGATGAATCACTGTGGTGTAGCTTTCTACATAAGATTTATAACTACATTTAACCATAGATCATTTTAAACCAATTGATTATCTATCAGCCCAGTAATTGCTATTCAATAATTGGTTCAGAAAAAAAGATTTATTGAACAAATGACTTGACATATTCAATTTATGGTCGAAAGGCAATTTCAATTGTTTTTTCTTCTTATGGCGTAAAGCTAAGAAATTTGAATAAAATAAGTAAAAAAAATAGCATTTTCACTCTAATTCATGATGATATAATTTGATAGTTTATGCTATGCTGTGAACAAAGGGAAGTTAAATCAAATCTTTTAATTACATACAAATCTTCAAATAAAAGAGATGCTATTGATTCAATTCAAGGCGCACATGGTCAAAAAATGCTATATAAATCAATTTAGCTAATTTGACCTGTAACAGCCAACTTCAGATATTGTACTGAAAGGTCATTTACTAACATTCCTGATTGTTTAAATACTATTTCCTGTATTATTCAACTTCAAGTTGTGGTTGAATGACAATAACTGTTCCTTGCAAATACCTGAGTTTTAGATCTATATGATTATTTTCTGGGCATGATAAAATCCAATCAAAATAGTGGAACCTGTTTTGGAAATGAAATGGCATAAATGCAGTTAAGATTTATTATCAATTCAGTATAAATGACTCTGTAAATAGGAAAAAGAAGTAACCCTGTTTACGGTAAAGTGTTTTGGGTTAAGTACTTAAAACGGTTTCCATTTTGGTTAAAAGGAATATTTGGTTCTGCATGGCATTCTTAAATATGCATTTACTGGAAATTCCTCATTGAAATATAAAATTCAGTACGACCATAAATAAATGAAGAAATGTCATAAAAAGGTGATGATAAAAGTCTGAAATCTACAATTTTAGAAGGCAAAGTGCAAATAAATTTTGTACAGAATAATGTATCAAAAACATCTTATATAGAACTAGAGACTCATTATTCATCAGCCCAAAGCCCAAATTATCAACTTATGAAGGCAAAGTGTAAATGTAGTTGTAGAGCATAATTTTTCAAAATATATTTTATTTGAACCAGAGAACCTTCATGCATCAGCCCAAAGCCCAAATCATCAACAAACGAAGGCAAAGTGTGAATGCATTTGTAGAGCATAATATATCAAATACATCTTATTCAGAACCAGAGACCCTTTATTCATCAGCCCAAAGCCCAAATCATCACCTTAAGAAGGCAAAGTGTGAATGCATTTGTAGAGCATAATTTTTTTATTTTTTTTTTATTTTGAAGCAGAGATCGTTTATTCATCAGCCCAAATCCCAAAGCCCAAATCCCAAAGCCCAAATCACCAACTTACAAAGGCAAAGTGTGAATGCATTTGTAGAGCATAATTTTTTCTAATTTTTTTATTTTGAATCAGAGACCCTTTATTCGTGATTCCTCTCTCATGTTGCAGAGATTCGTATTTTTGGGAAGGAGTACATCGACCTTGGAGAACAAATCAGGTTAATCTGTAATGCAACTGGAGGGGACTTAATCCCAGAGGATATAGACTGGTTTAAGGACGGTGACATTGTGGACTCCATGAGGTTTAGGAACATTATTATAACAAAGTATCGGTCCATAGAGGACCAAGCATTAGTCAGTGAGTTGATAATAGACAGAAGTCGAGGAGAGGATTCTGGGACTTATATATGTCGAAGTTCGGAAAATCTCATCGACAGCGTTGAGGTGACAGTGCTTGTTGGTACGTATAGTGCCTTTCTAGATCCTTTCACTCACTTAGATATTTCAGTATATTCATGATTCGTAGTCTGTCAATTCTCACTGAAAGTTTAAAGGAACATCAACATTTAATCTCTTGGAAATAAGGTAAACATTTATTGTAGTCGATTCGATAGATTTATGTATTTTTTTCAATCTTGTAACAAAATGAGAAATTATGTGAAAATTGACTTTCATTGCTGTCATTGGAATTCACAAACCAAAGAGATTTATTTACATTCAAAAAGTAAACATATATATATATTTGCACAAACAAAATTTATTTACATCTGAAAAACATATATTCATAAAAAAATTCTTGCAATAAAAACTTTTCAAATCAACCGAAATGTCTTTCAAATAGGGAAAAAAAAAATTCAACATTGGTTAAATTACCGAAAAATTGGGAAGTAATTTTTAGATTTTGATGACAGCAATTGTGGTACTAATCATTCGTTCCTTTAAAGTTTTGCTGAGTATAGCTCCTTCTTTACTTTCTCCATGCTTGTTGTCACGAAGAAGCCACCGGTAAGTGCCGACCACATCGATCTGCATGCCTTGCATCGCTGCTACTTCACTATCTCCGCACTCAGGCCCCGACAAATTAACTTACGCAAGCAAAATTATTTCATCAAAACTCCATTTGCATAAATGTCTTACAATTACTTTAAGAGATCTGACTTAAAGTTTGAAACGTTTGTTTTATAGAATTTCCAGGATTTTTGAACTTATATATAATTGATGTTAATTAGTTTCTGAATTTTTAAAAGTATGCAGAATTTTTTTTTTTTTATCAACAAAGTCCGGGGAAAACTTTTGATAGTAAATGTCCTTTTGGATGTTTGTGTATGTATGATCCCGAATTGGGAACTGAGAAATTGTGTTTTTCTTTAAAAATAAACAAGTTATTCTTGAATGTTCTGAAATTGAATTCTATGCCAATCTAGCATTTGAATGAATGTTCTTTGTATCCTAGCTTTTCAAAATGGGTCAAAAAATTCAAATCTCTTCTTCTCTGGTGAACAAGCTAGTTTTTTCTGTAAAATCCAAAGAAACGTGAGATTTTAACTTGATAATCCAAGTGTTACTTGAATATAAAAAGTTTCATTCAGTGAAGTTTTACAGAAGTTTCAATTTCTGAATACACTTGAGAATGTACATACTTTTACTTTTTTTTAAATGGAACGCATCTGTTTAATTCTGCTGTTATTTAAGTGCATCATGACAAGAAATCTATCACAATCATATTCAATCAATTTCATAGCTTTTGGCAGCAATGTAAAAAAGTTGGAAAGGGAGTTTAAAAACTATTTTTCCAAAGCATGATTCAAGGAAACATCAAAATAAGTTTATTTGTTGTGGCCTACTCATATTTGTGAATATTGACTACAACATATATTTGAACCTGTGTGAATGAATCAAAATCCATAAAAAGGATTCAGTAAAATTCAGGCAACAAGAACCTTTTTATATTTGATTTTTCACACAGACTTGTAGCTGCTTTTAAAATGATTCTGTTATTTGAGTTTTTGAAATTTTATTCTTTGCTATACATTTGGTAACTTTCTGATTTTTTGTCTGACATCAAGATGCTTTAAGTTGCAAAAATAATCTTTTTCAGATTTTTATTTCCCATAAATGTATATTGTACTTGTCTTTCATTTAGCTGTTGAAAAGATGGTGTTTAGAATTTAGTCATCTTAACTTTTTTCAAAAAATTAAAAAAATTCCTAAATCAAGAAACATCCTTGAGAACATTAATAACACTCTCAACTTGCACAATTATGCCAAACTAAGTGATGCCTTAAACTAAATGATAAATATATTCCATCAAATTAAAATAAACTTTGTCAATTTTGAGATTTAATGTCACTTGTTTTTCTTGCAGCAAACTCTTCGAACGTAAAAAGAGGTATGTTTTCCTTCATTACAAGTTTAATTCAATCATTTACGGTATATATCTGTGCATTTATCCAAATCAGAAATCAGGAATCTAGAATTAGCCAGGTATAACAATTCCATCAAGAATAAAAGCTTGGTTATTTTTGTCACCCCTGTAATTACAGAGTTATCCTTTAAATAAACCTTTTCTAATCAATGAACATAGTAAACGATTGCTTCACCTATTGTTCAATATTTGATCATTTCAATCATTTTACTTGCACATGTTGATCAAAATGTTATTTTCATCGGCATTTGCTCGAGTTGTGACTTTCAGATATGTCATGATATGATAGTTGTCACAATATCAAAGAACTTCACAATTAGATGACACATACACTATTTTGGGGCATTGTGTTGAAAAAACAATACTTAATTTTCACTAAAACTTTGATTTTTAGGCGAAAACAGCAATTCTAAAGGCAATGATACAACTTATGATACAACATCCTGTCTCAGGGTAGGAACGTTACGTTAACTCCTATAATCTGTACCCTGGGTTCAGAAGCTAGATTTGCTATCGCGTCCCGACTTGAGATATAGCCGATCAAATCATTTTCTCGTTGAAATTGTATCGAGAAGGTGGTGAGAAAATGATTTCATTGACTATATATATATATATGCCAAGTCAGGCCGCACGAGTGAATCTAGCTTCTGAGCCCAGGGTACAGATTAGTGGAGTAAGCAAAACTTTCGTACCCTGAGACAGGATGATGATACTAATAACATATCAAAATACAAATATCATGAGATTCAATATCACTATTCAAGCTGTTACAAATTATCGCCCAAAAAATATAATGTCACAACTCCAGCATTTGCAACACAAACCAATGTTGTTATCAAACCGTCCAATTTCAATTTCTAGGTTCTGGGTCTGCGTCACATACAGCGAGGACAGAACATCCGTTTAACAAGGCAGCGCTCCACATCAGTAGTAGCATCAACCTCACCACAGTCATGGCCGTCGCTACTCTCGCTTTTATACACTTCTCTAACTCATGACAGATGTAGCACATCTGCTAGCAGGCTGTATACTCAATGTCATGGCTGGAAGGGGAGATAACTCCAACAAGGGGAGATAAATATTGAATACTAAGATACTGAGCAGGATGTGACATTTTGTGGCAGGTTGTGAAAGGAAGATAACTCTTACAAACTGAGACAAATGTTGAATGCCAAGATACTGAGCAGAATGACATTGTTGCGGAGGGGAGATAACTCCAATAAAGGGAGATAAATGTTGAGTATCATTGATAAGGCTTGATGAGGAATTTACTCCAACAACCAGAGACAAATGTTGAGTACAAAATGCTGGAAACAATGTTGGGGACATTTTGTGAAAAATATACCTGGATATAGGTATAAATTGGTGGTGACATATGTATAAGAAATGATGTTATGTAAATACTAGAAGGGAGACAACTCAGTCAAAGAAAGTCAACTGATAATTACCAAGACTGTATATTAGTATTAAGCCAAGTTGTGTCAGTGTTAATATAAGGATGATGAAATTGGTATACAGTTGGGAAAGGATTAGAAAAACCGAGAGATTGACGAGAGAAAAGTAACGGAAATTAAAGCAGGAAAACTTTTCAAAGTCCATGATTGCAATTTAAGAGAATGTGTCAAGTTATTCATCTTGGAAACGGGAACTCATTACGTTGTGACGATAGAGGCTTGAAATGGATGCCCAACTGATTTGATGATGTGAAATATACGAGATCTAGAAGTGAAAGTGGCAGCCGAACTCATGATGTAATTTCATAGATGTGATGCGAGATGCAGCCAATGACACAATGATAGATGAACGTCCACCAACAAATGCCGCAGGATCGAGAGAGGATATATAAGAGACAAACCCGAATTTATGTTCGGCTATTTCTTCAATTAAAAGTAAGATTGGAGACCACAAGGGACTCACCATTTTTACCTTCCAGATGCTCAGCGTCTTTTCAGGGCTGGAATCAATCGGTTCATTGTGCTTGTTTGTAACAAATAATGCACAGATTTGTGCTAGTGATTTAGTGTTTGGATATTTTTTATCTTATTTTCAAGCACATACAATTTTCATTAAAGACAAATCAGCTTATGTTGTTTTACTTTTCATTTTCGTAATTAAAATTTGACATCAAAAATAGGAAATAAAATAGCACAGACAAGAATTTAGATCATTAGATTATTTACCAATTGTTTCTCTTTTTTGCAACATGTTTAGATGCTTTTTTTTCTACAAATTACGTGATGGAGATGTCAACAAAAACTAATGAAGTAAGTGTTGTTTTAGTGGCCTTACACTCGTGTGTTACAAGGAATTTGAAACCAATGTGAATAAAATCTAAACACTGACTTGTGTGAAGAGCCATCCCACAGTACTGTTTTTGAAAATCTATTTTTGTCTATATGCACTGTCTATACAGTTGTACAGTTTAACCTCCATGTTTCAACACCCTGTATATACTCAAAAGACAATAGATCTGTACAACTGCCATGGATGATCTTTAATATCTTATTATTAAACCTTTTAGAATTTTGTACATTAACAGCTTTTGAAGTCAAAATGATCTGTTTCAAGTATGCCAAGATATCTTGAATGAAATATATGTCATGTCGGTTAACCTTTTGAAAACAAAAAAGATATCAATTTAATTTTAGCTTTTCGTTATGGCATAGTTTAGTGGTCATAAACACTTAAAGAAGTTGACATTTAGAACAGTATCTTATATTAATCATGACAGCGTTTTGGTTAATATAATTTCAACTTATTGTTCATGAAATTTAAAAGCATGCCACTTTTACCGATGACAATACACAGACCTATGTAAATATACCCTGACAAAGTAAGATACTTATTGTTAGGCTTTGAAGTGTTCCATGGATTAATCATATGTATATTAGCTGCAGTCTCCCTTATTTATTGATCAACTGTATATGTTGCTCATATTAGTTTTATAAAAATGTAAGCTGTACATATGCATGTGATTATTTATCAGAAAAGTGCCATATGTGAAGCTTATAACATTTTTTATCCTCAAAAAATTATGGCATGTTTTTATGTATGTTTTATTTAATGTTAAGTCTTCATGTTTTCCGAGGGTTTTGATCTTGAATATATTGATTTCAATATAAGGCAATCATTGTTTTTTTCCAGTTTGTTTTGCTACAATAATAATTTTTCAGCTGAAATGACCTTATCGGTCTTTCATTAAAAATGCTACATTTTGCAAAAAGAATATTCACAATTTATAAAAAAAAATTCACAAATCTAATTCTCTCATCCAAAAAGAACTTAAATGTCAAATTGCCTCAATAAAAACTGCTAATGCCACTCTTGTTCCAATAAATGTAATTATATCATTTTTTTGAAATTTGAAATGTCAAATGCATCGTTTTATTCAAATAAGAAACCTCCTTGTCACTTTTGTATCAATTATTACAATTATGTAAAGTTTGTTTGTTTTGACAGGTGTATGTTACTGTGCTTGTTTGGTAAACTTGATTCATATTTTGTTGAAGTATTATCAATAGATTATTTATGTATAGTGTTGTGTATATTATTGTGGTTATTTACATACAGATCAGGCGGTAACAGAATCAGGAAATCTTTGTTTTGCTAAAATATCCATCAACAATGGGAATATTCTAAAAGGAAAAAAAATATTAATAAAATAGTTAATTGATCTGTCACTTTTTAAGTGTATATGGACTTTATTACGAATTATGAACAATGAAGAAAAAGGTTTTTTTACATGAGAATTTATCATTGATTATTTTTAATTGAAAATTGATCATTGATCATTGATTTCTATAGCTGAATGTTATGCAATATCTTTATCATAAATTGTTATACTTGAACAACACAACATATTCTAAAACTTGAAAATTGAATCAAAATCTATTTTACCAAAACTTATGCTAGCTTTTAATTTTTTCGGATAAAGAATTATTTAGCAACGTTTGAACAGAACCAAAGGTAATATTTTCAAACACCAGATAATTAAAATGATATATATATCTAAATCAATGAAAACAAAAGTGTGAAAATCAGCTTTAATTACTTATTAAAGGTGCTACAATGTAAAGGGAAATAAATTTTTCTTTGTATCATATTTATTCTATTAGAATTGTACTACCATATTAATTTCAGTATAGAGATTTGTTTTGTATTATCATTCTTATACAGTAACACTGAAATGTATTGAAGGTTTGAAGATAATATTACCTATAAGAAAAGTGCAAATTAAAATCATCTTGAATAGATAGAATATCCAATTTCAGAATGATTTATTCTTAGATAAGATATTGGCACATTAAAGTAATATTTTGTATTAAGTGCATTAATGGGCGAAAAATTAACTGCACCAGATAAAACTCCTAGTGGTAGATACTCGGATATTTTATGAGTGCTTCACTAACTCTTTATCAAACACAGTGATATTTTGGTCTTGAACATTAATGAGATACAGGGAAGTACTTTGAAAAACAACCCAACAGGATATATTCAACTTCATTTCAAAATAATAATAGTAGATACTAAGGATATTACATATTACTTCAAAGGATACAGGGTCAATGTAAAAAAATTGAAATAATTTGGTATAAGATAAACCATATTGGTGAAAGGACCAGAATCCATTTATAATACTTAAAATATATTATCCTTTCAATTGCAATAAATTATATTTCAACTCAAAATGTCCTTATGTTCTCAATGCCATGTTTCTTCTTAAAATTATAAGCTGCAAAATTATAATAAAAATGTATTTTTTGTTATTTTGTAGGTAAATGGTCATACTTAGTGCTGATGCTGTTTAACATTTTATACACAAAACATTGTAATTGTAAAAATTGTATGTAAAAAAATGATTCAATGTTGTGAAAATTGGGGTCGATATTACAGTGTCCAGATAAAAGTTGGAGCCCAGTAATTGTATGTATTGGGGAACTAGCTCTTGAAGCTGGGCACAGAGATGCTGCATTTAACATTGTAATATACCTCTGTCTGTAGTCCTGTTACCATCTTTGTACGTTATTGTATGAAGTTACAAAATAAAGGCATTGATAATTTTCAAGAAACTTTATGTTATATCTATCATGTGAATACATGAAATCATCCTGTCTCAGGGTACGAACGTTACGCAAACTCCACTAATCTGTACCCTGGGCTCAGAAGCTAGATTCGCTCGCGTGGCCCGACTTAGGATATAGCCAATCAAATCATTTTCTCGTTGAAAATTTTATCGAGAAGGTGGCGAGAAAATGATTTGATTGGCTATATCCCAAGTCGGGCCACGCGAGCGAATCTAGCTTCCGAGCCCAGGGTGCAGATTAGTGGAGTTAGCGCAACGTTCGAACCCTGAGACGGGATGACATGGAATAGGCTTGGCAAATGATAAACTCCATATGAAATGTGCTCCTTAGGGAGTGTTCCATACTCGTTGACCAGGGTAATATGTCACTCAGCGCTTTGAGCATGCAATGTGCATGGATATATGCGCTATATAAATGGACTATTATTTTTATCAATGTTTTAGACCAATGAGTACTGTAACACTTAGACTCTGAAATTAAATGTCAATAAATCTGAAATTTGAAGAACAAAAATGAAAAGGAGACCGAATATTTGTCATTGAGCTCCAAGTCCTTTTATAGACTTGCTTACCATAAGTTTGTATCTTATTTTAGGGTCTGGCTAACAGGCTCTGACAGACTAACCAATGAGAGACACTTTATAAATGACAAACTGGACACAGAAAGAAAAAACAAACGCAATCAGAAAAGATGTTATGTATACTATCAAAACAATGTTGTATTGGAAGCAATTTTACTCAATTATTATTGCGTTATCATTTTTTTCTTAAATAGTCAAGAAATTATAAGTATTACAAAAATATCTTTTTAGTTCTTATTTATTAGGAACAGTCATGTGATAATTGTGACTATAAATCTCTAACCATTTATATTAACAGCAAACATTTGAGGAAGAGTGAGATTACAATCTTGGTATCTTCAAAAGCCGTTCATCGAAGATTTTATTACCGCTTCTCACATTCACAGGACAAATAAAAAAGATTTCAAACGTAAAGAAAAACCATCATTTATCTATTTTCTAAACAGTTACTTGTTTAATACTGTCAACTATTTGCTGGTACGTGAAATAACGCTGTATAGTGATTTTGTCACTGTCACTTCAACCTCGAAAAACCGTTACACAAATTCATGAAAAAGATTAAAAAGAACGTTTATTTACACTTACCAACGTAATGATATTAGTTGGCTATATAGTGGGTGAGTTATTGTTTTACACCGATTGGGAAATATTTCAGCCATTAGCGGCGAGTTAGCTATATAAGTGATGAAATGAAATATATGTGTGAGTTGAAACAACGGATGTTCAGTTTGGAGGCGTCAAAATGACACGTCAATTAAGTAAAGGAAGCGTTCTTAAAATGTTAGCTTTGGACCAGTTTGGATTAGTTGAAACAGAGTCTCTGGTTATGGTCAAGGAAGTTCAAGCCAACCAAGAAAAATATTTTTCGAAAAATTGAGAAAAATACTAAATAGTAACAAGTTCAGTTAAACAACTAAATTTAATCCCCAAAGAATGAATTCGAAAAGTAAATTAAGGAAAACATATATTAATACAATTACATTTCATACCAAAATGGTAAATATATTCATATCTACTGACCTCGATGTGTATTTGGATTCCGAGTCTGTTCATCTGTGTCAATTCTTAATGGAAATCCCTAATTAGACACAGAACATCATTGACTCATTTTCGTAAAGTAATTGGGCTTGTTCATGAAAAACACAGAAAATCGTGCGCCACGTGCAGAAAACCGAACGGAGAAGTCGTGAGGCATATTCAGAAGGGTGCACGGAAAACTCATGCAGAACGTGAACAACACCTTTCAGAGAAATCCAACTTGGTATCCGTAAGTGCGCATGCATTGTTTTGAACGTGTCGCTTGAGTAAAAACAAAAAAATCCAAATGCTTAAGTTATACCAAGGAATTACATCAGAATTAAATTTGTCATAAAAATCCTTGGTTATACATTAATAAGATTTTGGCAAATCTTGAAGGAAAGTTTTAGATCTATTTCATGATTAGTAACACTGATCACCTTTTCAATCATGGCTGTCCACAGAAGTTGAAATTAGATAAGAGTTAAACTATTCAAAAGAGTGATGATAGTCCTCAGAGATGTTTTCCTCGATTGTTTATATACTGAATCATATTGAAAATGCACCAGTAGAAAATAATCGATGTTTATCTTTTTAAAAAATCATATTGATTATCACGCCAACAAAATCGTAAAGGATTCATATTGACAGCAAGCTGGCCATGACTCGATCGTTTCGACCTACCTATGGACAAAATGAATGCCAAAAATGCCATAAGAGCTTATAACCAAACTTTTATCCTCACATCAGTGCAATCGAATTAAGAAAGAGAAAACTACTGTATATTTGAGTGGATGCAATGGATAGCATAAGCGAATCGCTAGCGGGTTTTAGACATGGTTATACCACTATTGACAATATGTTGTTTCTACAAAGTTTGGTCCAACGATATCTAAATTCAAAAGGAAGAAAGTTTTATGCCGTATTTGTGGAATTTGCGAAAGCCTTCGATTCTGTACAACGAAACAGACTTTGGTCTCTTTTCCATTATCATGGTCTAAGTAACAAAATGAGTAAACTTTTATCTAATATGTAAGATAATGTGAAAGCATGTGAAAAAAAAATCACGAATTGTCTGAAAATTTCGAATTACAACTAGGTGTAAGACAGGGGTGTATTTTAAGTCCATTCTTGTTTTCATTTTTCCTCACATTCTTCACCACAGAGGCAGATCAAGTCATGAAATGTTAAAACAGCCTCTGTTCTATTACACCGAGTTTGTGGGAAAGAATGGGAGATGCCTGATTGGAGGCAATCGAAGTTAGTTGTGCAATCAGCGACGCTGTTTCTAAATCATAATTTTTGCTACTAAATGATGGCAAAGGCATTGTGATATGAACCACGCTTTCCATGCGAGTAACGTTGTCATTTGATAAAGAAATTCAAATGTACCGTGATACAATTTTTTTCCGCCAGGGGAAACTGCCGGAACCCACGGATTTCGGCGTAATATAACAGAGGCTGTATCAACATTTCTTGACTTGATCTGCCTCTGTGGGGAGAGAATGGTGTTGCACAGACAAATCGATGGTTTGTTTGTTGGCAGTGTAATGGTGTCAGATAAAAGGTTATCATTAGGACCGACCTTGACGAGTTCAGTGGCAGAGTTAATGTCCTTTTGTGTAATGTGTGTTGTTGCAAACGTGGATTCATTAGCTACTGACGTCTCGTTTTGACCCCATATACGTCTTTCATAAAGAGCAGTCTAAGTAAACCTAGCCTCAATATTATCCGTTTCACTCCTATACTGAGTCTAGCAAGGCCCAGTGGAGGGTCGCGTCAGTCGACCTTTCTGCGAGCTATGACCCTCCAACGTTATACGTGCGAAGGCAGACTATTAAGGCTTGGTAAGATGAGTTCTCGTTGGTCAACTCGACACATGGGCTGACGCCACTATGCCTTTCTAGACTCAGTATAGGAGTGAAACGGATAATCATGAGACTAGGTTTACTTAGACTGTCATAAAGAGCCGAATAAAACTTAACATTTTGATGCTAATTGCCTTTCATAATGATCCTTGAATCGATATTTAGGAATCTCTCTTTGCCTTTTTGGATAAATTTCCATTGATGACAATTTTCATAAGAGGTGCGTGTTCAATGATGTAGGCCTACAGTGTATTGGCTTTTACATTTTATCATTTTTTGAGCTTTACACAATTGCTTATACTTAACTCACACAATTCGACATAAGTGTAGGTGTAGATTTTTCTAAATTACCTTGACAGATATATAGGGCTAGCAAGCAATATGTTTACAAACAACAATGAAATTGTGTATACACAAAATTCACTTAGAATTGAATTAAAACACGGTAAAGACCAAAGGTAAAACGGTCGACCAAAAAACTAACATCTTATTTTGAAACTGCAGCATGCACTTGTCACAATCAAATACTTAAGTTACCATAAAATCTATTTAAAGAGCCGCTGTATAACCTTTTTTAAATATATTTTTCATAAGATATTGTTCAAATAACTATATAACATAAATATTAGGCCAAAACAGCAACGATACACAGTTTCTCAATGAAGCTACAGCTAAGTAAACATTGCGTAACAAGGCGTCTGCTCGTCGCCGTCCAGCGACAAACCAAAACAAGGCTGAGAGGGCACGGGCAGGGGATACCGGAAGTGACGTGGCAGTAGGCGAAGCGTTCGTCTGCTTATATAGAAAATGGTAGGCGAAATCCGTAGTTCTGCGTTTTCCAAGCGATTAACAGTATGTCATATCATTGTGTTGCTGTCAACTGTCCTAGAATATCTCCTGATGAAGTTTCCGTAGACAAATTCCCATCACATTGATCGTTTCACGCCAAATTGACCCGCTGTGTAAGGTCAAACAGAGCAATGTGACAATCTACATCGAACTCACGTGTTCCGATCACTACACCGATTTTCTGTTTCGAGCTCGCATTTTCACTGAATGAACAGTTTGGCATGCAGAGAAAAAAGAGATTAGTAAAATATAAAACATAGCACAAAGTTTTTGGCTGATTTATGGTAATAATCCGAATTTACAATGCTCACAATTAGATTTGAACGTTGTGTAAAAAGGTTGAATAAACAATGTCATTGGTCTGCAGGTGTTACTTTCTTTGGATCAGATACTCACTAATTACACAATTACTTTACTGTCTATCGTATTTCCTGTCTGTTTCCTAATTAAAAGCTATCAAATGATGACTATAGAAGGTAGGTTATATAATGCACAATCATCAACACCTGGCTATTTTATGACATCAGCTTATTAGGTAATATCAAATAGCAATTGTATTCCTTAACGTCCCTTTTTTCTCCGATTGGTAAATTATAACCTGTTGAAATTAGAAATACTTTTTTGCTCTATGTGATAATTATTTTGAATAAGGTTCATTTAATAAATCTTCATTCTGTTGGGCCATGTATCGGGTATTGTTGTGAACAATATCTCTTCTATGTACAAGAGTGAAAACATTAAGATTGTCAGTGAAATGCCCTATTAAAATAATGTTTTAAACAAGACATCAGTCATCATCCAATACATGCCTTTCATTGAGATATGTAACTTATCCGTCACTAAATGAAATATCTAAGAAAAACGCATATTTTTTTTATCCTGTTACAAAATGAAGTCAAAGGCATTTGAAAAAATTGGTTTAAATGTATAAAAAATAGTATTGTATAATAACATCCTTTCTGTTGTGCTACTAAAATTATATTCAATAACAACAAACAACTGTGTACGAAGATAAAACGGTTCACACGTGAGCAATTGTTTATGACGAAAATACATCCGGGTTCTCACGTGCAGTCTTATGACAACATTGCGCAAATCGAGACCAGCTACATGCTGTAGCATTATGCGCACAACTTCGTTTTTAATGAGGGTCTTACATTTTCATCAATACAAATTGCCAGTTGATTAAATAAACTACCGATTTATTGAAGGTTTGAGATGTTGGAATGTTGTTTAGGGTGTTTAATCAACGGTTAAACATTGAGCTGTACTGTTAGCTTGTGTTGTTTTACATAACGAGGGCACACAACGGGGTATCACATCGCCTACTAACACGTCACGAGGCAGTCACGCTTCAGTGCGTTTTATTCTGTTCGCCGGCCTAATTAGGCAGTGTTATGTATACAGTCGTAATTAAGCCGTTTCTAGGTCGATTTCAGTAATTTAAAGTTGAGTCAATGTCAAATTGTAATCACTATTTCACGAATCCTGAAAGTTGCCATATAGCATTTCAGTCCATCTTTAAGAAAAGAAAAAAAACTCTTTGCTTAAACTATTAACAATACCAAGTCATCCGACTCGATGAATGTATCATTTGTAACATATAACGGCTTTGTTCATCTTTTAGGAACAATCATAATTAAAAACAAAACAACTATCATGTATGTAGCACACTTGCAACATATGTGAAATACGTTTATTAAAACAAACCACATTATACTAATGAAAGTATATATATTTTGATAACAATGTCATGGCACCTGTGTAAGCAATAAAACCTCCATAAATTAATAAACAGATAAATAAACGTTTCGACACTGTAAATATAACAATAGTTTAACCATTGAATGAATATTCAAGTCGCAGGCATTACTGAGTCATTCCGTGACTTTCGTGACAAATTATTTAGCTTTAATACGAACTTACAAACGAACTTATGAAGCAACAATACGGATATGTTTTGTTAATTTTAAAAACAAAATAAAAATACATGATAAATATTGGTCTTCATAAAAATCTAAAAAATGACTATGGAACGCAAAAAGTGGAAATCCCACGTCTCATTTTAAAAAACCTTTTAGCTCGTAGCTGTACATGTCTTTCTGGCTGCATAAAATGACTTTCAAAAATATCGAACGACCATTTGGCGCACTAGTTTCAGACTTTGCACAGTTGAATATTTTCACTGTACAAAACCCTTCACGCTGGTGAATTTTCGCAACAATTTTCCTTTCAATCAATTGCTAATAATTGACTTATGTGACCCAAACAACTCACGGAGAGTCTCTTTTCTTTAAAACATGGATTTTTTTTCTCCAAAAACCTCAAACTGCAGTTCCTTCTAGAGTAGTTAGACCAATCATTGTTTCCGGCAACGGTGGTTGCGTTTTGGCGCAACACTTCGCCCACAAAAACGTTCTCACTCTGTAAAGACCATAAATCGCAGAATGAAGAATTGGAGCAACGATTAACGGCACTGTAAACATAAGAACAAGTGCTTTCTCCAAGTTCCCCGAATAGTTTAAAGCACCATACACATACGGCTTGCCTCTATGGTTAGTTCCGCCGAGTGACCAATATACCAATGTGAAAAGAGCATACGTGAATGAAAAACATGCGCTGGCGTAGAAATGTTGGATTCTGATTGGATAGCGTGAAACACACAGATCAATCAAAACTAAGGCAAGATTCACTCCATGCGTATTGATGCCGTTGAAATCAACGTCTTCTCCTGAAAAATGAATAAACATTTTCTTGAATGGTTTACGTTTGCATCTTAAATGAATAAACTTAACGTTTATAACAGTGTGATTTAAAGGGGCAGTGGAATGTTTTAGGGGGAATATAAGGTGATGTCAGGAAACCAACGATGTCAACGAAAAAAAAGGTTCCAATTGTAATAAAACTAAATGCAGCAGTAATAACTCAAATATATAGAATGTAAAGTTAAGCTATGCGATTCCCTTTTCTTACATAAAATGAATTAAAGGTGTTCACACAAAAATGACCAATAATGGACTTTATGTGAAAATTTATAATTAGATCTCTGACTTTGATTATTGGTTTGTGCAATGAGATTTTTGACACTTATCAGAATAATACATTAAACATAAACGTACAATTATGAGTGACAATTTAAAAAAATAAAATTTCAAATCAACGTGCTACTGCCCCTTTAAACCCTTTCTCATTAGATACTTTATTGAAGAAGGTTATGAAAACATACAATGATTACACGTTGTTTGTATCTTTACACTTGTCTTAGCATACGCTATTTAGTCTAATACAGGGTGCCTATATATTTCACTTGAGACTCTTTCAGGTTTACCAGAACTTTGAAAAAATGGCTGCAGCATTCATAGATTTGTTGACATTGTTCAGTTCATGTCACATTGTTGTGGCTTCAAGAATTTTGACAGTACGACAAATAGTCTTCCACTCATATTGCTACACTTTCCTGAGGGCGATAGTGCATGGTACATTTATAAAGTAATTCACAACCCTTGAAATAAATTTGTCAATTCTTAATCGTCATAACTAAAGCATTTATAATAAAATACACCAAATAGATAGATTTGCAATGGTGAGCCAACCGTATGACCGTCAAGACAGGTATATAACACTGACCTATTGTGTATTTTGGTAGACTAATTAGATTAAAAAATAGAGCCATGGGCTCTGTAACTCATCAGATTTTTGATGGAAAAAGGTTTTGACCCCTGTGACCCCATTTAGGGTCATTGGGTCACAAAATCTACAAGTTTGAATCCCCATTGGCCAAGGAGTCTACACACAACTTTTTAGCTCTCTAGACCATTTGGAACTGGAGGAGAAGATGAAAATAGGTTTTGAAGGTTGTGACCCGTGACCCCATTTGGGGTCATGGGGTCACCAAACCTAAAATTTAGAATTCCCATTTGCCCAGGAGTCTACACACAACTTTTCAGCTCTCTAGACCTTTTGAAACTGGAGAAGAAGGAGTAAAATCTATTTTTAAGGCTTTGACCCCTTTGACCCCAATTGGGGTCAAGGGGTACCTAAACCTAAAATTTAGAATCCTCATTGGCCAAGGAGTCTACACACAACTTTTTAGCTCTCTAGACTTTGGAACTGGAGAAGATGGAGTAAAATAGGTTTTTAAGGTTTTGACCCCTGTGACCCCATTTGGGGTAAAGGGGTAACCAAACCTAAAATTTAGAATCCTCATTGGCCAAGGAGTCTACATACAACTTTTTAGCTCTCTCGACCTTTTGGATCTGGAGAAGAAGATGAAAATAGGTTTTTAAGGTTTTGACCCCTGTGACCCCAATTGGGGTCATGAGGTCATGAAATCTACAATTTAGAATCCTCATTGGCCAAGGAGTCTACACACAACTTTTCAGCTCTCTAGACCTTTTGGAACTGGAGAAGAAGATGAAAATAGGTTTTTAAGGTTTTGACCCGTGACCCCAATTGGGGTAAAGGGGTAACCAAACCTAAAATTTAGAATCCTCATTGGCCAAGGAGTCTACATACAACTTTTTAGCTCTCTCGACCTTTTGGATCTGGAGAAGAAGATGAAAATAGGTTTTTAAGGTTTTGACCCCTGTGACCCCAATTGGGGTCATGAGGTCATGAAATCTACAATTTAGAATCCCCATTGGCCAAGGAGTCTACACACAACTTTTTAGCTCTCTAGACCTTTTGGAACTGGAGAAGAAGATGAAAATAGGTTTTTAAGGTTTTGACCCCTGTGACCCCAATTGGGGTCATGAGGTCATGAAATCTACAATTTAGAATCCTCATTGGCCAAGGAGTCTACACACAACTTTTCAGCTCTCTAGACCTTTTGGAACTGGAGAAGAAGATGAAAATAGGTTTTTAAGGTTTTGACCCCTGTGACCCCATTTGGGGTCATGAGGTCATGAAATCTACAATTTAGAATCCACAATTGCCAAGGAGTCTCCACATCAAATTTGAGCTCTCTAGAGTCATTGGTTCTTGAGAAGAAGTCGAAAATGTGAAAAGTTTACGGATGGACGGATGGACGGACAGACGGACGGATGGACGTACGGACGCCGGACGCCATGCCATGCCATAAGCCCATCGGGTCTTTCAGACCTGATGAGCTAAAAATCAACAAATTGCTCTATTTGAACCTGTAGGATTCCTCCCAACTAGGTCTGGCCACAGCACCGTAGCTGTGATGTTAGCTCAGCTAACCAATCACAAGTTGTTCGGCAAAAACCTTCGGTATCAGTAGGAAGGGGCAAGTAACGAACTCCTGAGAACCATGCTTTGAACATGATCACTGATGGCAGTCTTATAAGCTGGATCATTTGACTTGTCCGCTGACGATTAGGTTTCACCTACACCGTAACTGGTATAAGAAACCATGCCACCTACGGGACTGCGGTCAGACCTTAAGTAGAGAATTTCATAACTCGAATGAATTATTATTTTTGCCTAGCAGTCCTATTGGGGTATTTTTGTGATAACGAGGACTTTCCTACGCTTTCCTACATGAGGTTAGCCATCCTGTCTCAGGGTACGAACGTTACACGAACTCCACTAATATGTACCCTGGGCTCAGAAGCTAGATTCGCTCGCGCTGCCCGACTTGGGATATAGCCAATCAAATCATTTTCTCGCCACCTTCAACGAGAAACTGATTTGATTGGCTATATCCCAAGTCGGGTCGCTCGAGCGAATCTAGCTACTGAGCCCAGGGTACAGAATAGTGGAGTAAGCGTAACGTTCGTACTCTGAGACAGGATGGAGGTTAGCATTTAAGTGGTTCGTGACCTAACAATCTGATACAGAATAGAGGGCATAACATAGAATAGAAAAATATCGTGAAATGAAGCCAAACCTGAGCTACGAGCATGGAACGTCATACTATGGCATACCACTGTCACAACTGATAAATTGTATTGTGAATTATTTACGAATATGCTAACATTCGATCAATCAAATAGTTAGTATTTAGTTACATCTCAACTTTGTTAACAAATTAGCATGAAAAAACATTATTTTCTTGTATTGCTAAAAAATCGAAATGGCGGCGAAAGTCGATAGATAGGTGCCTTTAAGCAATAGTATATTTACCTTTATAGACGAGTACCCAGTAGAGAAGGGAGACGAGAGGTGTTGTGGAACAAGACACTGTTAGCAGCCACCACTGGAGGGACAGCAGAGGGCGGGGCAGTTGTATGTGATCTGAAATCAGTGAAGTAGATATGATAAAACAACATCATGATGACGATGAATACATTTCTTATTGAATATATAATTAGAGGAACTGCATGAAATGATAAGTAGAAAGGAACAAAGTGATATGAAAATAAATAGTGAAGCCATGTCATCCATACGAAATGTTGGTTATTATTTTTCCTAAATAGAAATATACGACCATTTGACAAAGATAATACCATTTTGATGAACAGGGGAATGAAACATGGACTGATAGAACATGTTTATCAGTTTGTCTTATTTATTTTTTATCTAGCCAATTTAAAACCTAAAAAATAAATAAAGTTCATATGTCTTTGCTAAGTTTTTCAATATTTTCCTCGTACGCATATCCAGTGTTTATAATGATCAAGATTAATTATTTGTACGTCCAGAGTTTATTATGATCATGATTATTCTTACCCTTATCTTTGAGTCTGTGCATGTACAGCCACGCCGTGAGCGCTCGTACCAGAAAGGCTGACGTCATAACGTAATAGGACCAATAGGTCAGCCATATGAAGATCTTTGCACCGTAACCATTGTTCATCCCAGTGTACACCACCACAGCAAGAGTGTACGCACTCAGGAGGCTAGAGTATAGAGCGTACACAATGGGCCTGTCTGTCCACTGTTCAAAGAAGAGAAGTAAAAGGGTTAAAAACAGTGTACGCACTCAGGAGGCTGGAGTATAGAGCGTACACCATGGGCCTGTCGGTCCACTGTACAAAGAAGAGAAATTAAAGGGTTAAAAACAGTGTACGCACTCAGGAGGCTGGAGTATAGAGCGTACACCATGGGCCTGTCTGTCCACTGTACAAAGAGAAGTAAAAGGGTTAGAAACAGTGTAGGCGTTAAAATGATTGAAGAATGAATGGTACCGAAAATCCTTTATTAGACTCAAAGATTTTTCGAAAACTTTAACCTTGGCCATAACTTGTGATTGAATGGAGATAGACCCTTGATATTTTACAAGTGTAATTATCATGGTGAGACCTTTCAGATGAGGTCATTCTTTTTTACCTTGTGACCTTGACCTTGCCGCAGCATGCATTTGTCGAAAACTGTAACTTTGGTCATAACTTATTCAGAAATGTCTCAGGTACATATTGACACAAAATATACATTTACAATTTTCTGATATCCGGGGACATCTGTGCATAACAAACACATCTTGTTTTATTCTACACATCTATCAAAAGAGGATAACTTTGCAGTTTGAACTTTTTAGGCTACAAAATATGACTTGATAGACGTTTAGTAAGTACGTTTAATAAATACTTCTAACTTAGATTAAATTTAATTGCCCCTTAATCGCTTTTAATCATTCTTTCAATGTCACAGACGTTATTTTCAAAAGGACAGAAACAAAAGGTGCAGAAGCAAAATAACCTATCTAAACTAGTCCATACATATGGTGTTGTCCTCGGCTCCGTCATAATGAAACGGGGAGAGCGAGATAATCATTGTGTATATATATGATTTAATCAAAATGCATATTAATGAGCTATTCAATTTTTTTTTTTAAATGCGAGTATAAATTATACATGAAGACACCAACGAAAAGGTAGAAAACTTGAAATATGTTGGCGCCACATGTAGAACTTGATAACATGTTGTTTTGAAGAGATCCTGTTTCTTTCCAGCAAGTGAAAATATTTGTAATGGTTTACATCGGGCCTTATTAGAAGTATAAAAAGATCTCATTAACCTTTGAGAAGCCTCCATATGTACTTAAAGGGACATTCCTATCGGGGTATTTTGGTGGAAATTCAAGAGTACTTCCATGTTTATACTTATATATGATTATCACATGATAAATTCACTCTTTTTTCAAATTTGTCAGTGAGGGTAACATTGTATTTGTTCTCGATTCGACAATTTGATAAAGAATATAGAATGCATCACTGCATCTTCTTCAATTTTGTTTCCACAAAACTACCCCGATACAGCTGTTCCTTTAATTTTCTTTCTTACACACTTCAAGACATAGTGAATATTCAAGAAGAATCATAAAATATTTATCCTTTAGATCGTCTTTAAAACATTCCTAAATAAAGAAATCTTAATTCGGTTCAAATAAATCTCATATAAGCGACCTCGTTATACCGTGAAATGTACAAGCCACGTGTTGAGTGACAAGTGACGGGTGTGTTTGAGCGATACTGACAGATGCACCGGGTAACGCCAGTTTTGTATGCGCTGAACTATAGTTTTGACACCTGGATGATAATAACTTAGCATTTAATCAACATATTTAAGATATGTGTCACATCATATTTGGTTAACATAGAACTTCAAAATAATTATGCATATGAAGAGAATAAATCGTTGTAAAGCGCGTTACCCAACTGTCTAAGTTAAGCAACGTTTGTCATGATTCATCACCGGATGGGTGACCACCTCAATGTCATTTTATTTGAAGAGTTAGAAGCGCTATGCATCATCTAAAGTGACAATTGAGACATGAACTTTGAAATAAATACGTCATAAAAGTGTCAATGGTGTGAAATTGGGTACCTGGTATAAGGCTAATATGGAAGTATGATTTAATATGATAATCAGGCAATGCGCGATAGAGATTAAAATAAACAATTATCATTCAGTTTATCGTATATGTTCATATCGTGTCAATTTAATAATTTTATAAACTTTGGACATTTCACAGCATTGAAATAATAAATGGGTTGAATGACATTGTAAAGCAAAGGGTGACACATGCTCAAGTTTATTTAGGTCAATGGGACAATAAAGACAGACACTTCATTAATTATGGAAAATAAATATATTTCACAATGAAAACCTATTGACCTTGTTAACAAATTGGCTATTAATTTCCTTTAACATCCTTTTTGATAGGTATGTCATATATACCTACATGGAAGCCATTTGAAGATATCTAAATAATGTATGGAATGTCTCTGCCGCTCTTTTATAGCAGTGGACACGCTACGAAAATAAATAGAAAAACCCTAATAATCGAGTCCTTAAAGGGGCAGTAGCACGTTTTTAGGGGGAATATAAGGTGATGTCAGGAAAATGAAAATAAATGGTTCCAATCTTTAGACAATGTATAAAAACTAAATGGAGCAGTAATAAATCAAATATACAATGTAAAGTTAAGCCATGCGATTCCTTTTCTTACACAAAATGAATTAAAGGTGTTCACACAAAAATGGCTGCCAATGGATTTTATGTGAATCCTCATACTTTGTTCTCTGACTACGGATGATTGGTTTGTGTTATGAAATTTATGATACTATCAAAGTAATACATTTAGCATTAACTTAGAGTTATCAGTGAAAAATTGAAAATATAAAATTGTCAAAAAACGTGCTACTGCCCCTTTAAAGTGAATCTGCCTGCATATAAGGTAGATATGACGAGGCAACTGTTGCCATCTATTTAAAAAAACAGGAGGTAAACTTTCCGTTCTTTTAACTAAGACGAGTTTATAGTTCAGCTTATCATTAATTACAGATATATTACCAATCATATGTTCTTTCTTCGCAAGAATGTCCGGGTTTTTTCTCAATGAAAAATTAGACTTTTCAAAATGACTTTTGTCGAGACGAGATGGGTGCGTTGGTTAACTGCTGGTACAGTCAGTGCTTGCGGGGACACCTGACTTTGAGGATGTGGGTTCGAATCCTTCAAGGCACTCAGTTTGCAGTAATTCAAATAATATTTTATATATATTATACCGAAGCTAGCTAACTTCCATCTTCATGTAAATCGTTTTAATGTTATGGTACGCGTGCGTGTTTTCAATATGTGCCTGATACTAACCATTTTCAGGGTAAATTTAATCACTTTTTTATCCTTAATTGGAACCTCCTATCAAGGTATTGTTTGTGGAAACGAAATTTGCATGTGTGCTCATCAACAAAAATGTTACCCCCAGTAACAAGTTTCAACTTGGTTGCGTTATATTCATGTATTGGTAGCATTATGTGCATAAACTGAAATGTCGTTTCCACAAAAAATACCCTGACTGTCCCTTTAAGATATCGGATATCGGCAGGTATTGATGTTTTGTTCACAAGAGTTAAATGTTCCGATGATTATGATTAATTGTCCGTTTTTAGTTACATTTGAACGAAACGATCGATCTTCGTTTAATTTAAGGTCGACGTTGATTCTTCATTAGTCTGTTGGCTGTCTGAATATCAAAATATTGAGCTTGATTCAACTTGATATGCAATCACATTCCACGGCCCACTGACAATAGTTCGTGGTCTTGAAGACCAACAAGCGATATAAGGGAGATCAAAGGACACATATCTACACCGTATCAGCTCTAATACGCAGCTATCTATTAAACGATCAATGATATGTCAAATCATTTTATTCATGAAGATTGATATCGACGAAACCAATATGTGCAACTCTAACGAAATAGATTACTCTTAAAGGGACAGTAGCACGTTTTTTGATAATTTTATATTTAGAATATTTCACTGATAATTGTAAGTTAATGCTTAAAGTATTATTTTGACAGTGTCAAAAATGTCATTACACAAGCCAATCATCCATAGTCAGAGGACAAGGTATGATTTTTCACATAAAATCCATTGGCGGCCATTTTTTGTGAACACCATTAATTCATTTTGTGTAAGAAAATGGAACCTCATGGCTAAACTTTACATTATATAATTGAATATTTACTGTTTCATTTAGTTTAGATACATTGTCTTTCAATTGGAACCATTAATTTTCATTTTATGACATCACCTTATATTTCCTCTAAAAACGTGTTACTGCCCCTTTAAGAATACCTTATTTGTTTGTGGTAAATGAACTATTTTTTCTAGGATAATGTGTATGTATTATATATAAATATAAGTTCTTACATACAGCTTTTTCATGCCGTTTTTATATAATGCAATTAGGAACTTAGAGACTAAGAGAGAATTGAGACGCATATTTCATATAATTATAACAGAGAATTGAGACGCATATCTCATATAATTATTACAGAGAAATTGAGACGCATATCTCGTATAATTATTACAGAGAATTGAGACGCATACATCATACAACCATTACAGAATAGAGCTTTAATCACAACGGTAAGTTCGTTTCATCTGATTTATAGCGAGTTATCAAAGTAGTCGTCATTTAATTGGGCGTGTAAATACCTCCTCTAGATTACACTTAAGATAGACACTGTGTCAACACATATTTCATTAGGAAGGACTACCAAACCCTCCACAACTATTTCGTACCCGTCTCTTGTTGCCCCTATGTTAGAATCTAACTTACAACTCTAACAAAACACTCCCCGAATACTCGATGCATTTCTTTGATCACCCGACTACCCGCCTTCTCGTTAGAAATTTGAACTATTGATGAATTTTTTTTTATTCATTAAACATCATTAATGTTTACACAAATGATGCAACAAATGTGCATAATTGTCTGTAAATTCAATTGATAATACCGTAGTTTTAGACGTTCTTTTATAAGTACATCGGGTGCAGTTCAACAAACTTTTGCGAAATGACGTAGTAAGCCTAGTCTGTGGGATACATAATGAGGTAGGGTTTCGATTGATTTGTGGTATAACTGGTATAAAACACACAACAGCCATATCACAAAATCGTCAACATTTTCACTTTCCATATCGGTTGGTGCACGAGATTCACATGCAAACGTCATTTGCACGTGCAGTTGTCATGGTGACGCGAGTCGTGTTCATTTCGAGGCAAGTTAACTTCTATTAAGTCCTTGTCCTATCACGTTCAATATATACTGAACAAAATATGTTTCAGATTCTCCTTACTTTGGTAAGCCTCATATGAATTATTATATAAAAACTATACAATATGATACACAATACAATATATAATCCTGAAATTCAAGTTCGTGTTTTATTTATTTTTAACTACACGCGCATATTAATTTTACTCATTAAAGAATTAATTTTAAAAAATAAAGTCAAAAATTAATTCGACTTTGAAAAAAATGTTCCAATATATTATCTTGTTTACAGTTATTCGAATTATGAGTAATCGGCGTTAAACAAGTAATATTATATATGAAGAAACATGTGGATGACAACTTCCTTATTCATGATATGCGACGTTTCGACATATCCTTCTGTCGTTTTCAAACAGTGTGTCGAAACGTCGCATAACATGACTAAAGAAGTTGTCATCCATATATGTTTTTCATTATCATCATTCCAACTTCTAAAATGCCTCTCAGAGAAGTAAAATAAGCCCTGTTATCAACAGAAGCAGGCGTATACGGTGGGCCGATTAATCGGAGTACTAAATCAGATATTGAAAGGAAGAAGTACTCCGGGGTTTCTAGGAGGCCGCAGGAGGGGTCGAATGTCGAAATCCACTTCGTACACAAATAACGTATGATAGGAAGAGATTCTATGGAGTACACTTAGTGTAATGGCTCCGTTGAGCTACAATGTTCATAAATTACCCAACCAACCACGCATACAGAAAGCTGAAGTCATTTTTATCAAATCTATTTTAGATAAGAAGCCTTTTATCTTCAACGTTTTATTGTTTATATTCCAAATCATGATCGGTCAAAACGTTT
Organism: Steromphala cineraria; assembly: GCA_916613615.1. Taxonomy (NCBI): domain Eukaryota; kingdom Metazoa; phylum Mollusca; class Gastropoda; order Trochida; family Trochidae; genus Steromphala; species Steromphala cineraria. Next base: position 47,689,123 of record OU744720.1, read on the forward strand.
TGTTGCTTTTGTTCGCGCAAGCATATTTGTTTCATTAATGATATGATTCTATATGAGTATAAAAATCATTAAGACTGTCTGATAAATAATACAAACAGCTATATGAAATTTGAATCTCGTTATCATATGTATGATCGAATGCAAGTGTTTAAAATTCTTTATACAAAATTCTATGATTAATTAAAAAATAACAGAAGTATGGATATTCCAAACGTTAAAACATTTACATACGCTTTATTGCTAGTCGACGAGTTACCTTATATAAATGTTAAGCGATTAAAAAAGAAAAAAAATGAAATGAGTAATTTTGTGGAATACATGTATTGTTCTGACAAAAATTACCATTATCGAATCTAGAGTTGAATTGTTAACTGTCTATTTCTTCAAAAGATAGCTATTTAGAACAGATATGTAAAGCACAACTAATATAACTAGTTTGAGGTCGTTGATCTGTGTATTATCAAACTAACTCAAAAGTTTCCAAAAGATTTATTCATAGATTTATAAAAGTTACGTATCACATATGTACAAATTCCCGTCATATACAGAAATATAACTAGTCCAAATGTAACTCTATTACCGGAAAGTTTTAAAACATTTATCAAAATTTATCCAATTTTACGAACAAGCTTGCCATGTATGCACAAGTACCTGTCAAACGCCTGTACACAATACACAGGTGTGACTGAATTGCATACCTTACGTCAAAGGGTTGTAAAGGAGACTTTTTTCTTCCACGCTGACTTATTAATATCACACTACGCCGTAATCGTATTTTAATTGTTAGTAGCACCCATGACGCCCAATGTTGATAGCATTCTTTGCATTCTCGACTGTCATGGGTTGAATTTCGTTTTCAGTATACAGTGTAATATGTACGGCGTGTGCTTTCCTTTGATATCATAGTATTAGGTAACGGTTGTATATTATCACTTAACTCTTACTAGGCAGAGGGCGAGTTATGTTGCATTCAAAAGATATTGTCAACCTTAACAATATAAGAAAGGTTAACATTCCAACGATGACAGGCAAATTTGGAAGGTATATTACGAGATCGGTTTACTCATATCCGACCGTAGATATGTCCAAACAAATTTCAGCATGATTATTGCTACTACTACTACAATAACAACAACAATAATGAGCAAATTTGTCAAAATTTCAATCACATGTTATTTGTTACGTTACTTTATCAGATAAAAGGTTCAGTATGTCAATAACAAGTTCGTTCGCCAGCAAATAAAGAGGGGACTAACTTTGAGGGGCGTTTAAAAGTTGGAATGAAAATAATGCAGCGGAATATATGGATGACAACTACTTTGTTCATTGTATGCGACGTTTCGACACAAATTCGTGTGTCGTTCTTAAGCAGAGGAAGAGTAAAGAGGGAACTAGATTTTTTGCTACAACAACATATTGGATAATAAAAGGATATTTGGTCAAATTAATGTATATGACGAAATTTTACTTTTAAAAAGTTTGAAGGTTGGATCTCTTTGAAACGCAATAGTTTGTGACACGCACATGAAACGACTGCACTCGTGCACATAAACTATTTATCACATGGGTTACTCGTACGTTCAACGTTGATCTTAGTTCCGAATGCAGTCGCTACACTGAGGTAAAATATGCTGAATTAAACCAATTCCAATCATGTATTGACTCCATTAATCAATATCTATCTATGTTAATCCGGTAATCCTGATAATTATATTGTGGACATGCAGGATCTGAATAAAGGACAACTAGCTGACCATAACCTATCAAATTACCCATCGCATTGCTAACATTTCCTGTACTTATCGCAATATATGTGTCTAAAAACATAATTTCAAAGAAGACATAAGATATCAATAGAATAAATCAACGACAAAAAATAATATTTCCCCAACACATTGATTCCAATTATTGGTAAGGACAACGTTCCATTGCATCAAACACGTACTCTCCATACAAGGTAAAGAGATATTCGTTCCTTTTCAAGATAGAAGTGGACAGCATCATAAAACAAATTGCAAGTAAATATGGATTCGAGGTGCATTATATCTCGTTTCAAAGTTGATTTAATGGTATTGTGAGTTTTCTCTGCATGTGCATCTAAAGAAAATGCCATTTACCAATAGAAACTCGTTTTCACGAAAGGCAAGCTGAACAAACTATACGAGAGTATATATAATAATTCAAAATAAACTATTACAAACGGTAAGGCATATATTCTCTATATAAGGCAATATTCGTGTGTCATGTTACAAATTGCAAACACATTCTATCTCTTTAAAAGCATACACCTATAAATTTCTTTCAAAACTAACTATAAGCAATAACATAATATTCTAATGACTCAGCAAAATACCTACCACATGTTCCATGCATATATAATTATATACAAATGTATATCTTAATTAGCTATTTAAATGCATAGAAAACGCAATATTACAGTCATAAAAATCAAACCGATTCTAAAATATAAATATGATTTCAAGTTTTATTTCAACAACAAAGTGGACCGGTTCGTGTTTAGATTTGAATTTAACTAAGATACCTTTAGGTTCAATGTCACAGCTAAAATAAACATTATTTTGAATTATGTCAAATGGTTTTAGTAGATATGTGTCTGGGGTCTCAATATCTTTGATCGGAAGACGCATATTAAGATGAATAATGAATCAATTTTATCGCCTGCTTTGTTTATAATAAAATCGGTGAGCTATTGAAATTTCCTTTTTCGAAAAGATAAATGCTTAAATGACCTTGAATGATGTGTTAAAGGGGCAGTAGCACGTTTTTTGGGGGAATATAAGGTGATGTCAGGAAAATGAAAATTAATGGTTCCAATTGAAAGACAATGTATTTAAACTTAATGGAGCAGTAATAATTCAAATATGTAAAGTTTAGCCATGCGATTCCCTTTTCTTACACAAAATGAATTAATGGAATTCACACAAAATGGCCGCCAATGGATTTAATGTGAATCTTCATACTTTGTCCTCTGACTATGGATAATTTGCTTGTGTAATGAGATTTTTGACAATGTCAAAATGATACATTTAGCATTAACTTACAATTATCAGTTGAAATTTTTACATATAAATTATTAAAAAACGTGCTACTTGCCCGTTTAAGCTATAGTTTGAAAAGTTTGATGCATGGGCACATTCTAGAAATTTAAAAAATAACATTTATATTCATAATAACACAATTTGAAATATTACAAGGTTTTTAACTTATTCCAAACGATTCCCTTGTTGTAATAGCTCCAACAACCTCAGGGTCAGGTAACATCGCAAGCACTGACGGTACCAAAAGCTTAACAAACAAACCACCAGGCCTCGACAGAATAACGGCCTAAAATCATAACTGTATCTTAAGAGGCCTTAAGAGTACGTCAATGGCATGTATATCTTATGCATTTATCTTTGGAAGCTGTGCAAATTTACAATTGCTAAAGAGTTACCTGAATGTAAACCTGCATGTCTTTAATCATCTATAATTGTAAGACCTCGTTTCTGTCTAATTTGGTCTCGTGTAGATTAAGATTTTGCCTATGAACTTACTAAGAAGATAATTATAAATTCTTCCATTTCATTATTTTTGTATATGTGTCCAGTCAAATCTAAATACGTTGAGGTATGGAACTGGATAAAGGATCCATATATTAACCACTGTTAAGTGGCAGGATATGTCACGTGACTGTAAGCGAGGATGAAAAACTTCCTTTATGACAACGACCTTTGCTGCTATCGGGGTTCGAATTCGCTTGGATCCATGTTTCATTTCAATTGCACACAAACTATTTTCAGAAAGGAACACGTCATAATTGAGGAAGAACGTCCATAAAGTCACATAGAAGGAAGGAGTCACTCAATCAGTGGACCGAGAAGTGCTTGAGTGAAAAGCGGACATTCTTTGTGAAATAATATACATGATGAGTGATCTTCAAACTACGCCAAAGATCCGATTACGTCGTATCTCCGACAAATCATAGGTTAAATACGTTCTTCGTATAGAAAATGTATCTAGTGAGGAAACGTTTCTTTACCATGTAAAGCCACACAGGGTTAAATGTACTTTATAAAGAAACAAATTTTCTGTTGTATTCATGACAATTAATAGCAAGTGTCTGCATGAGGTTAAGTACGTATTAAGAACTCGAAGATGAGTCTGTAAAAAACAATGTTTTCATCATAATTAAACATACTTGAATAACAGCCGGGCGATTATTAATTTCGAACGTCGTTTTGACAGGGTGATTATTCAAGGCAGGCGATTATTCGAGGCAGGCGATTATTCAAGGATATAGTCAATGCACCAATGCACGTTGATTAAACCATACTATAGAAATTGCAGCGTACGCGTTGAGCTTTAGATGCAACGAATTGCTTTAATTGTCATTGGCATATATAACGTCTAAACGCAATGACTTTTTAATGATTTTCACAAATGAAATGTGTGTTTAACTCTTATTGAACTATAACAATGAAGCGACACCAAAGTATTCACGGTTCACATGTGAGAGACGTAACATAATGAAACCGATAGGCATTTAAGCATTTCCTGATATGTAGGCGACATTTCTTAAGAATATATTTTGATAACACAATAAGAAATACAGAAACATTCACACTATACGTACATGTATAAGTGGGCTCTTTCCATGCCCAAAATAGATCAAATGTGAAAATTTCAAAACGACGATATCGAAGCAATTGGAAATAAAGATAAAGAGTACAATAACGAATGATGAAATGAATCATTTGTTGGATGAATGAATGAATGAATTGTTTAATAAGTATGAAGCAACGAGAACAAACTAAGCAATACATATTTCTTTTAAGCAAGTTAATTTCCCTGTCTTGTTGATAAGTAATGTTTATACATGGGTGGAGTTTTGTTATCATTGAGGTGTATGTAGTCGTTACAGAAGATAAGGAAATGACGTGATTCACGACACGTACCAACATTTACATTTACCTGCACTTAACTTAATATGACATCGCCCTATATAGCAGGATTATTCATGAATATTAAATTATAAAAACATGACACTTCCGTCCCGAAAATGTCCTTAAACGAATATTATGAATTTAATAATATATAAGATATTTACATTATCAATGTTATCTTGATTTAAGCGTGAATTAATATTTTAATATAAATGTACTTACCTGTGATAAAACGAATTTTTTCTGACAGGCGTCATCCACTGAAAATCCAAAATATTTTCTGTGACATTGACAATGGCACGAGGCCCGACCCTCCATGGTGAAGGCAGGTGTATGAAATGTACAATGTATAGTATACGCTAGTGCTTGTGTCACTTGATAACAGAACAGTCAAACGTGCGTTCACGGGCCGATTACAGACCGGCCTTTCGCATTCGGATCATCTCTAACCAACCTTGGACATCTCGACGACTTAATGACGTCATCATTCATACACGGATATAATATATATCATATTGAGTATGTGAAAAGGGATAGTTCGGTTTAATTTTATTCAGTCGCGTGTTGTGGTTTATGCCCTGGTTATTTATAGTTACGTTCATACTTATTTATAGATCTTATGGTATGTTGACTATAAACTTTCTGGATTGGAGATTACAATTCAATAATTTATTCCGCCTCTATCGTTTAGTTAGCCTACTGAATATTTGTTTTATCTAAACCCTGAATGAAATACCACTGTGGGATTAACCACTCTATAAGACAACTAATATAAGTATTATCATGTATTAGAACATCCTACAATAATGATATGAGAAAACTATGATAAATAAATTATGTGCATGGGCTCATCGTCAGGAGCAATAATTATTGATTTTTGAATTTTGAATTATTGATATTCATTTTTGAAATTGAATTAATTATTTGAATTAATCCATATAGTCGTGGTTGTTATATATACCATTGCTGAAATATATTGGAATAAAATTGATAGCACATTCAGTGACAAGGAAAGAAAACGTACTTTCCATATTGATTGGCATATGAAAACATATATCTATCAATGAGATGAAACTTTATAGAGAGGTATACTCATAAAAAATCCATTTTGTTTTCAGCCATTAATAATAACGAATAATCGTTGAAATATTTATGTATTTGGTACAAGTTAATAGATGGGGTCATAATAATGGCTATAGTGCATATTTACTGCACCTTCTATGATTGATTTACATTGGAATTAATTACATATTACAAAAAGAACATAAAAGTATCACTGAAAACCTTAATGACATAAATTTTACTGAGGTGTTCTCTTTCATTTACATTTCGTAAACGGTGAAAATCTTGAAAGCAAGATTAACAACCAAATAATTTAAACGCCCACTTATCCTTTTTATAGCAGCCAAGATATATTTCAGGCTAAAAATGTATCCTTTGAATAAAAACATCAACAGCCTTTGGCTCTGCAGGTCATCGGCTATTCCGCACTTACCGTAACTACCCCTTTAATGTAACCCCATCTCCCTACTATAATCCCTTTTCACCTCTCCCTCTACATTCCCTTTTTAAAAGCCCTCTCACAGCAATCCCTTTAACCCCATCTCCCTAGCAATCCCTTTAAACACCTTACCCCAGCAATATCCCTTTTAACCCCCTCCCTCAGCAATCCCTTTTAACCCCCTCCCCGAGCAATCCCTTTTAACCCCACCCTCAGCAATTCCTTTTGCCCCTATCTCCCTACCATTCCCGTTTACCCCCACCAACCCCATCCCTCTGACATCCCGAAATCTTGAAAGACAATTCAACAATATAATGCTTCACAAATGCTCTGCTTAAATCCAATTTGCATGTCAAATTATGTAGAACTAGAAATTTAATTTTATGAAAACCGCCCTAGACTTGCTGAATGAGAAACTACATATAGGCCTTTATTATATTATGTACTGTAGTCTACAGGTATGAACATCCTGTCTCGGGGTACGAAGTTACACTAACTTCACTAATATGTGGCTCCACTAATCTGTGGAGTTAGTATAACGTTCGAACCCTGAGACAGGATGGTATGGGTGTTGAAAGGCTCCCATTTCCTTTTTAGCGAGATTCGCAAAATGATCGACCCCCGCCCCGCTTATCAAGTTGCACGCGACTTTATATAACAATATTATTATTATTTATTTTTTTTAGCTCAAACTTTGTCAAAGGTGAAAAAAATTAGAAAGGCCGAAAACACGTTTCTGATTAACCGGAAGTATAGTCGCTAAAACGCAACCAAAACAGTGTTGTTACTAAAAATAGCTGTCACATGACGAAAGATGGCCGCACACATGAGATTTGTAACAAACTTCACTTGTCTGGTTTTGATTTTGTCGTGCATAGCATTCAATTATGCACAAAATGCTTGTCAGCTACCCATGTATCACATGGGAAATCTAACACAGAGGTAAATGTTCGTTTTTGTCGCACTTTCGTTGATATAAGGAAAGTTTTGCTGAAGTTTCAATTCAACAGGTCAAGTAAAGCTGTCACAACCGAACGCTTCAAATATTTTCTCTTTTGATTATGTAAGCTTCAAAACTTCAAGAGACGATTTCTACAAAATTGTTATCACTTGTCACATGCTTTCTCGTTTGCACATCAATATTCAGTGAACATGAATCCATCTATCCGTTTGTGAAGCAATAAAATTTCAATTTATTGGTGTCAAAAATTAGATCTGAACGTGATGTCATAGACGGAAACTTCTGTCGCCAAATGCTCTCTCTCGCACGTGATATCCAGTACATGGGGTTGCTTGTAGATGCTCACTATGTCAAATCAAAAGAACATGTTTTTTACAGCTGCACAATTACTGACAGTATCTCTTAGCTCCCATACTTTAGATGCAATGAGTTTGAGCCTATATTTGTTATAAATTATATTTAGGATTATATAGAAAAGTCTTTAAGTAAGAGCAATGCTTAATTAAATTTCATTCAAATGGGGCAACAACTTCCCTTGTCAACTCTAATGGAACACTATTAATGAGAGCATCGCCAGGTTCTTTTAGACGAGTAACGAGGTAACATAACACTAACTGTTTACAGGCTGACAGCTGTAAGTGAATCATCTGTAGGGTAGACTTCTAACCACCTTTCCAGAATTTTCATTTGCTCGTGGAGTTTTTGTCAAAGCTTTTATTCAAATAAATGATAAAAAATTTCTTGAAGAGATCAGAAGAAGCAAAATATTTCTGAATGATCCATTTTGAAACACTGATTCAGAATTAACATTCAATAAGGATTCTCGAGCCTTGTTCTAGCCCACAAATTGAATGATAACAACAGAGGTATGATCAACATTTTTTTACTTTGAAGTTGAGCTACAGACGGTGAACACAAGTATTTGCATTGTGACACTTTTTCCATAAACTTGCATGTTAATTTAGTGAGTATGAATAATATTCATGGATTTATCTTTCATCATATTTCATAATACAGTGATCTATAGGAGACATATATTATCTATATACATATGTAGTTAAATCTGATCAAATTAGTTAAATACTTTTCAAAAGCTTAAAATGAAATTATTTACTTCAATTTGAGATGATTTCGTTCAACATACAAAGTTTCATCTGAATCAAACACAACTCTCTTTTCATAGAAATTATGTATGGGACACTAAAGTAACATGTATGTATATTGAGTTAATGTAACAGTGCAAATACCTTTGTCCAAAGTCTGTACCTCTTTGGGTGGATTATTATTATTATATGAGTCTGGACTTATCATATTCGACATAATAAGCGCCCGGCTCCAAAAAGCGCCCCCCCTAAGGGTTTTACAATTAGGTCAAATAACCCCCCATTTACCAGCGATATTAAGATAATAAACTTCAATGTACATTAAGCGGCAATATGTGTTATTTTCTACTCAATAATTTGTAAGTATGTTTTGAACGCCTGTATCAGTTGTACAAGACAACCTAAACACAGTTCAACTTGAGTAGTCTTTATTTTTCACTTGTCATTCCCACCACTTTAATACGCACACATGGAAGTCAATTTCTTAAGCACACTAGGTAGAATATGTGACTCGTGAAATTAAGAATTAGATAAAACCCATTATCCTACCTCATGTAAGAATCTCGATCTCTGATTGGTCCACGTGACCCTGAATAAATACTGATATCCCTCTCTTGAGCGGGGAATAAATCATTTATACCCCGGCACAGAAAAAGCATGAAAAAAGCGTGCAGATTGAGCGTCTTGAAATGTAAAATGTATGTTACCTCGAACACATGATTAAGCTGGTTACTTTTGATTAACTAATATGTAGCTTTGAACAAACTATAGTAAAATAACTTACGAATTTCTTACCCTTTATCTTCATATTATATGCGTTGTGTTTAAACATTCGGTAAGATAAATTCATTATACCATTCAAAGGCGGGGTACACGGGGAGATATCCGCCTCTCGCTTGGTGTTATGCAACTCGCCTTCGGCTCGTCGCATAACACCAAGCTTGAGGCGGATATCTCCCCGTGTACCCCGCCTTTGAATGGTATAACTTATATTGTTTTAAACACTATACTATCAATTCACAATTTTTGGTTTTCAGGACTTGGTTTTTCAACACCAATACAAGTTGTCTTCCCACCAATGAGACAGAAACTGATTGTCTGATCTACATGCATTTCTGTGAACCAATCAAATTGAACCCGGTCTGCGGAAACAATGCGTCCATTTGTGAGACAGGAAATGAGCACAATTACATGCTTGCTGGATACAAGGCAATGCCTTTCAAAGAATATGAGGACCGTAAGTGTGATATGGATTTATACAAAGAGATCGTCGTTGAGAAGTTTCTCTACTTGAATCAGTTTATTTTTGTCTTACCTCCTTTTGACATATGTATGATCATCTTAATTACTCCGACACAGACATGTTCATTGCTCAGTCATATCTAATATTTAAGCTGTTTTAATATTTTCATTGAAAAGAAGTATTTATCTAATACAGGTTTTAGTTAATTTTGGATGAATATGTGAGATTTCTCATCAAAGGAGAGCAATATGTAATTAGAAACATTAAGTTGCTCTTTAATCATTTTACCGTACAGCAATGTTCAAGGCTTTTAATGTGCATAGTCAATGCGTCCTATAAACCAAGGACTAATTATGATTGTAAAATTACAGTCTGATTTAAATAGACTGTGATTCGAGGAAAAAAGTGTAAAAATATTGTCTCTAGGGGCAGGTAACTCCAGTTTACCATTTGTTATACATAAAAGAGCCCCGATAGAGACAATATTTTGATATTTTATTCCTCGGAGTACGGTTGATTTTAATCAGACTAGTAAAATTAGTGCTGTTTCTTTTTTTTTGCACATAGTGCAGTTTCCTGTATTAATCATTCTCTCCCCACAGAGGCAGATTATGTCATGAAATGTTGATGCAACCTCTGTTCTATTACGCTGACTTTGTAGGATAGACTGGGAGATGCCTGATTGGAGGCAATCAAAGTTAGTTGTGCAATCAGTGACGCTGTACTAAAATCAAGATTTGGCTGCTGAATCATGGCAATAGCATTGTGATATTGACCACCCTTTCACTTCGAGAAGTGTTGTCATTTGATAAAGAACTTCAAATGGATTGTGGGGCAATTTTTTCCACCAGGGAAATTTGCCGGAACTCACTGATTTCGGCGAGTTAGAACAGAGGCTGTAACAACATTTCATGACTTGATATGCATCTGTGGGAAGAGAATGATATTTATTTGTGATAAGTCCCTTTTGGGAATCGAACTTAAACCTCAGGCAGGCAATCCAATAATAATAATAATAATACTAATAACAATACCATTTTATTGTCCTAAGTACAAGTACATCGGAAATTTCTTTTGCACCCGGCAGCCACAGTGCAGCGCCAGTTAATGTTCTGCCTTTACAATGCTGAGTGTCAAGCAAGACAGCAACAACTCCCACCTTTTAACGTCTTTTGGTATGATGCGACCGGGAGACACTCTACCACTGAGCTGTGACCAGACCAGCAGCTAAAGAACTCTCTTACCGTTATTATGTCCCCCGAAATATTTTTCGGGAGACATAATGGATTCACCTCCGTCCGTGATTCCGTGATTCCGTGATTCCGTGATTCCGTGATTCCGTGATTCCGAAATGCTTTCTTTTCCGGGCCATATCTCAAAAACCGTTCAATATTTTTTCACGAAACTTGGTATGTGCTTAGACCTAGTGATGGAGTGGTGCCTTTTGCTATTTTGGTCATTCTGAATTTTTTATTTTTTCTGGTTTCCATGGAAACAATTTTAACTTAGTGCATATTGGGGGTAGGAACCTTTTCCGGCCTCTATTTCAAAAACCGTTCAATATTTTTTCACGAAACTTGGTATGTGCTTAGACCTAGTGATGGAGTGGTGCCTTTTGCTATTTTGGTTATTCTGAATTTTTTATTTTTTCTGGTTTCCATGGGAACAATTTGAACTTAGTGCATATTGGGGGTAGGAACCTTTTCCGGCCTCTATTTCAAAAACCGTTCAATATTTTTTCACGAAACTTGGTATGTGCTTTGACCTAGTGATGGAGTGGTGCCTTTTGCTATTTTGGTTATTCTGAATTTTTTATTTTTTATGGTTTCCATGGAAACAATTTTAACTTAGTGCATATTGGGGGTAGGAACCTTTTCCGGCCTCAATCTCCAAAACCATTCAATATTTTTTCACTAAACTTGGTATGTGCTTAGACCTAGTGATAGAGTGGTGCCTTTTGCTATTTTGGTTATTCTGAATTTTTTATTTTTTCTGGTTTTCATGGAAACATTTTGAACTTAGTGCATATTGGGGGTAGGAACCTTTTCCGGCCTCAATCTCCAAAACCGTTCAATATTTTTTCACTAAACTTGGTATTTGCTTAGACCTAGTGATAGAGTGGTGCCTTTTGCTATTTTGGTTTTTCTAAATATTTTATTATCCTGGTTTCCATGGAAACAGTTTGTACTTAGTGCATATTTGGGTAGGGACTGTTTCCCAGCCATATCTCAAAAGGTATTCAATATTTTTTTACGAAACTTGGTATGTGGTTAGACCTAGTGGTGGAGTGGTGCCTTTTGCTATTTAGGTCATTCTGAATTATATGATTTTTCCTGGTTTCCATGGCAACAGTTTCAACTTAGAACATATGGTCTGAGGACCATTTCCGGGCCATATCGCAAAAACTATTTAATATGATTTTACGAAACTTGGTATGTGGTTAGACCTAGTGGTGGAGTGGTGCCTTTTTCCATTTTAGTTATTCTGAATTATTTTTCTGGTTTCTAAAGAAACAAGTTGAACTAGGTGTATATGGGGGGTAGGGTCTGTTTCCGTACTTTAGCTTAAAAACTATTCAAAATATTTTTACTAGACTTGATATGTTTTTAGAACTACTGGGGGAGTGGTGCCTTTTGCTACTTTGGTTATTCTGAATTGTTATTTTGCTGGTTTCCATGGAAATTTTTACATAATGGGGGTAGGGTCACTTTCGGATTAAATGTTAGCGGGGGACATCACAGTGCATCACATGCACATATTTCTAGTTATGATTATTATGATTATGTTGCAGCTACGCGAGGTTTCAGTACAAGTTTCCCTCAAGGACAATCATTCACCTACACAGAGGATGGGAAGAACATCACGTGTACACTGACGACTATAGTGAACTTCAGCTGCAACAAGGACAAGGTCTGGGTACCGGACGCCAACAATCCTAATCTACAAGCGGCTCCGTATCCGCCTCTCGAGATCAAGTTTAATAAAGCAACATGCCAGGTAACCGAACACAGAGTCTGATGAGGAGAGTCACATGTAACTACAAAACCAAGTATGATTTATAATGGACAGTGCTCTGAGGAATAATGCTGTAAAAATAATGTCTCTATTATGCTTAAAACCGGGATATCTTCTCCCTCAACTGAATGCAGCCAACCTAATAGGATGTTGCTGTAACTGTGTTTAGCACAGATTTATCCAAGTCATTAGCAATTCAATAACTAAAAAAAACTAAAATTTCATTTTTTACAAAAAATTAAAAACTTTAAAGTAAGACTGATTAAAATTGACCGTGCTCCGTGGAATAAAATAGTAGAAATATTATCTCTATTTGGGTTTGAACCAGCCAGGATATCCTCTCCACACCCACCTTTGTCACATGTTGCTGTAACCAGTTTAGCGCAGACTTAACCAAGTTATTAGCAATTCAATCACATCGTCATGTGTAGGGATTGGTACACTGGAGTTACCTGCCCCTAGCATGATTTCGAAAGCTTTTGTCAATGTCCTTGCAATTGGTTAGAAACGTGACAAAAGTGGGTGCGGTGGGACCGTGGCACATCTTCCTACGCAGAGCCTAAAAGGCCAGTTTCCAAACTGTCATTTTATGCCTTGCTGCAGAGACTTTTCTTTTCTGTGCTGCTAAAGTGCCCCTACAGACTAGAGAGCAAGCACAGAAAACTCAAGGCTATGCAGCAAGGCATAAAATGACAGTTTGGAAACTGGCCTTTTAGGCTCTGCGTAGGAAGATGACCGTGGCAGAAGATGACCGTGGCATCCATGCTAGATTAACTTCCCCGATAGAGACATTATTTTTACAATTTTATTCCTCCAAGCTCGTTCATTCATTTGGCTGATTTTCGCCCAATTCATCAATCCTAATTCTCTCCTTGCAAATTTTCAAGTCTGAAATATTGCCCAAGCCTGTTAAGATCTACTAATTCACTCCCTGTAAAGCGACAAATAATTTTCTTGGAAAGAAATGTCAAATCTAAATTCTTGCAGCTTCAAATAGAGAGTTTAAGATGTTCTTTAAAGGGGCAGTAGCACGTTTTTTGATAATTTCATATTTTTAATACTTCACTGCTAATTGTAAGTTAATGCTAAATGTATTAATTTGACAGTGTCAACAATCACATCACACAAGCCAATCACCCATAGTCAGAGGACAAAGTATGGAGATTAACATAAAATCCATTGGCGGCCATTTTTTTGTGAACATCTTTAATTCATTTTGTGTATGAAAAAGGAATCGCATGGCTAAACTTTACGTTATATATTTGAAATAGTACTGCTTCACTTAGTTTTAATACATTTTCTTTCAATTGGAACCCATTATTTTCATTTTCCTGACATCACCTTGTATTCCCCATAAAAACGTGCTACTGCCCCTTTAACCATTAGGAAAACATGGGTTCAATAACACATAATTATCATGTAGTGTTCAAACATCTTATTCCTGCCAGGGCCTCAGAAATTTTTTCTGAAATAATGAACTGTTCTACACACAGTAAGGTTTGCGTGCATTTCTATATTGAATTTTGACTCAGTACCATTCATGGTTCACTAGTATCAGCAGTTGCTTGCAGGTTTCACAGCAGTGCATGGCCACAATAGTGTTGCAAGTTTTCTCCCTGCAATAATACTAGCATACTGATAAGTGAAAACAGTGATAAACCCAAAATCACCTCATGCCCTGTAAGCTTTGATGTACATATGTAAATTATATATACTTTGTATACGGGCCTGTTGCCTATAGACAAATAAAAGACTTGACTTGACCTTGACCTAACCTCACCTCAAACTTCTTTGACAGAAGAAGTATGGGATAAAAATGGGGTCACTATCCATGTTGAAAAGTTGCATGAAATCGATTTGAAAGAACTTACAATAGTGGGTATGTCAGAATATAAAAGTTGAACATCTTCTGTTGGGACAGGTAGCATCTTAAAAATATTTTTCATCATTTTAAAAGTTTGTGTGATAACTGCATGCCTTTTCAGGATTGTCAGTTTTCAAATATTCAGGTTTTACTTTTAGTGACAAGATTTAATCAACTAGATGTGATTGCTTTACTTTTTCAAATTTCAGTACAACATCACGTTTGAGTTTGCTGGTGCATGTTTGACAAACAACCCGGCAATGATCATTGACAACACTCTCAGCGCTGGATCTGTTCTCGTCATCTTGTGAGTTTATTTTTGAAGCATAATTATGATACCGGTATATCTTCTTTGATGGGCATTCTAGAAGTTGAGATGAAGAAGATGAAGCCAGTATTTTGGATATACAACTTCTTTATTTCAAGTTTTTCATTGACTTGACTGTGCTTGAGAACAGCATTAGTATCTACCATATATTTCAATGTATAAGGCGAGTTTTTTATGCCAGAAATTGGGGGGGTCAAAGAAGGGGGTCGCCCAATACACAAGGTAAAAAACTAGAGGCCAACCCAACAAGTCAAGCGAGTCAATGTTTACACCGGATGTCCATTACACAATCATCGATGTCATCTTAAATTTAATCTTGTAAAATAGAATACCTTTATCTAATTTTTAGCTCATCAGGACTGAAAGTCCAGATGGGCTTATGGCATGGCCTGTCGTCCGGCGTCCGTCCGTCGTCCGTCGTCCGTCCGTCCGTAAACTTTTGACACTTTCGACTTCTCCTCATGAACCATACACATTAGAGAGCTGAAATTTTGTGTACAAGTACCTTAGCATATGGAGATTCTAATTTGTAACTTTGGTGACCCTGTGACCCCAAATAGGGTCACAGGGGTCACAACTTTAAAAACCTATTTTCATCTTCTTCTCCAGTTCCAGAAGGACTAGAGAGTTAAAAATGATATGTGCAGACTCCTTGGCCAATGAGGATTCTAATTTGTAACTTTGGTGACCCTGTGACCCCAAATAGGGTCACAGGGGTCACAACCTTAAATACCTATTTTCATCTTCTTCTCCAGTTCCAAAAGGAGTAGAGAGTTAAAAATGATATGTGTAGACTCCTTGGACAGTGGAGATTCTAATTTGTAACTTTGGTGACCCTGTGACCCCAAATAGGGTCACAGGGGTCACAACCTTAAATACCTATTTTCATCTTCACCTCCAGTTCTAAAAGGATTTGAGAGTTAAAAACGATATGTGCAGACTCCTTGAATAATGGGGATTCTAAATTGTAGATTTTGTGACCCCATGACCCCAAATAGGGTCACAGGGGTCACAACCTTAAAAACCTATTTTCATCTTCTTCTCCAGTTCTAAAAGGACTAGAGAGTTGAAAGTGATATGTGCAGACTCCTTGGACAATGGGGATTCTAATTTGTAACTTTGGTGAACCTGTGACCCCAAATAGGGTCACAGGGGTCACAACCTTAAAAACCTATTTTCATCTTCTTCTCCAGTACTAAAAGGACTAGAGAGTTAAAAAATGATATGTGCAGACTCCTTGGACAATGGGGATTCTAATTTGTAACTTTGGTGAACCTGTGACCCCAAATAGGGTCACAGGGTCACAACCTTAAAAACCTATTTTCATCTTCTTCTCCAGTACTAAAAGGACTAGAGAGTTAAAAAATGATATGTGCAGACTCCTTGGACAATGGGGATTCTAATTGGTAACTTTGGTGACCCTGTGACCCTAAATAGGGTCACAGGGGTCACAACCTTAAAAACATATTTTCATCTTCTTCTCCAGTTCCAGAAGGACTAGAGAGTTAAAAATGATATGTGCAGACTCCTTGAACAATGGGGATTCTAATTGGTAACTTTGGTGACCCTGTGACCCCAAATAGGGTCACAGGGGTCACAACCTTAAAAACCTATTTTCATCTTCTTCTCCAGTTCTAAAAGGACTAGAGAGTTGAAAGTGATATGTGCAGACTCCTTGGACAATGGGGATTCTAATTTGTAACTTTGGTGAACCTGTGACCCCAAATAGGGTCACAGGGGTCACAACCTTAAAAACCTATTTTCATCTTCTTCTCCAGTACTAAAAGGACTAGAGAGTTAAAAATGATATGTGCAGACTCCTTGGACAATGGGGATTCTAATTGGTAACTTTGGTGACCCTGTGACCCCAAATAGGGTCACAGGGGTCACAACCTTAAAAACCTATTTTCATCTTCTTCTCCAGTTCCAGAAGGACTAGAGAGTTAAAAATGATATGTGCAGACTCCTTGAACAATGGGGATTCTAATTGGTAACTTTGGTGACCCTGTGACCCCAAATAGGGTCACAGGGGTCACAACCTTAAAAACCTATTTTCATCTTCTTCTCCAGTTCTAAAAGGACTAGAGAGTTGAAAGTGATATGTGCAGACTCCTTGGACAATGGGGATTCTAATTTGTAACTTTGGTGAACCTGTGACCCCAAATAGGGTCACAGGGGTCACAACCTTAAAAACCTATTTTCATCTTCTTCTCCAGTACTAAAAGGACTAGAGAGTTAAAAATGATATGTGCAGACTCCTTGGACAATGGAGATTCTAATTGGTAACTTTGGTGACCCTGTGACCCCAAATAGGGTCACAGGGGTCACAACCTTAAAAACCTATTTTCATCTTCTTCTCCAGTTCCAGAAGGACTAGAGAGTTAAAAATGATATGTGCAGACTCCTTGAACAATGGGGATTCTAATTGGTAACTTTGGTGACCCTGTGACCCCAAATAGGGTCACAGGGGTCACAACCTTAAAAACCTATTTTCATCTCCTTCTCCAGTTCCAAAAGGAGTAGAGAGTTAAAAATGATATGTGCAGACTCCTTGGCCAATGGGGATTCTAATTGGTAACTTTGATGACCCTGTGACCCCAAATAGGGTCACAGGGATCACAACCTTAAAAACCTATTTTCATCTTCTTCTCCAGTTCTAAAAGGACTGGGGTGTTAAAACGATATGTGCAGACTCCTTGGCCAATGGGGATTCTAAATTGTAGATTTCGTGACCCCATGACCCCAAATAGGGTCACAGGGGTCACAACCTTAAAACTTAATTCATCATCATCTTTAGCTCCTAAAGGTCTATTGAGCTGAAAGACTGCATGTAGACTCCTTGGCCAATTGGGATTCTAAACTGTAGGTTTTGTGACCCCATGACCCCAAATAGGGTCACAGGGGTCACAATCTTAAAAACCTATTTTTCTCCATTAGATGACAGTCTATGGCAAATTTATTTCTCCTTGGATATTTTAGTGTGGACTTCTTTCACTGTCTGATATTGGCGATCTAGAAAGTGTTGAATAATAATACATTTGTTTTGTAATTTTTTATAGGTTTTCTTGCAATAGGTAACATCAGTTTCATTTTTAGCTCATCTTGCCTGTATAAAGCAAACTTGATATGATGCCTGATGAGCTACAGAGCCAATGGCTCTATTTTTCTTTTTAAATGAAAATAAAGAGAGAAATATGATTGAAAAATTCAAAATAACTTATCAATCAAAATTATCCATGTACCGGACCAAAGGAAATATTCAACACGTGTTTGCTGGCCGATAACATGTTATGTTAGTGTCGGTGTCATACGAGATAGAACCTCGTAATGAAATAACTTGACATAATTAAAGATAACAATAAATTTATAATGATTAATTTATTGTTTAACATTGTTTTGATGACTGATATTGTGACTATATTTTTCTCTATGCATATATTTAACAAAAGTTATGCTGCCCAAATAATTTTATCAATTATGAAAGCGATGTATAACTCAGTTTTTACTAGGCAGCAATTATTCTTTACACCGGTTAGGTTTTTTCAATATGCAATTTGTGTTAGATTTTCTGATTGGTGCACTATTACAACTTCCGTTCTTTTAACCAATGAAAAGGCTTGAAACAAATATAGCATTACCAGGACGATGACTGAACGTTTGTTTAGATTTCTGAATGAGAATGATGAAAACGAAACATGACACAGTAATGGGAGTTTGTTGACTGTAGCCTTGCTTGTTATCAGAAGCAAATGATAAATCATTGAATAAAATAACAAACACTGTAAGTAACTTATTTATTTTTTAATTACACATGACATTTCACTTAAAAATTACCGACCTAAATTTACCCTTCCGCAATCTTGTCAACACGTTGTCTGTCATGTCGACTATTTCAACGACCTGCTAGAAGGGGAATCGCCTTATTAATGAGATATATGATTTTGGCAGCGATTTGGGGGGCTGAGAAAGAGGGTCGCCTTATGTACGAGGTCGACGTGTACATTGAAATATATGGTATGTCAAAACATCACAAAACTTGAATAAGTTGTATATCCATGATAATGCCTTCATCTTCTTTATGATATATATATATACAGTGGAAACCTGATAAGTAAAATCTCAAGGGACTCTTGATAATATTTTACTTATCAGGTATTTTACTTATCCAAACACATGGAAACCTGGAGTTGATAACCATATAGACTACTCAAACATATGAACTGTAATCGGCGCAGCAAAATATAAAACAACAGTTGTATGTAATGACAATATTTATTGCATGACAAATATCAGGAGGCACGTTTTCTAAGCAAAAGATTTTTTATCTGCAATATGTTGGCTACCATGTTAAAGCTAGTGTCTCCATCAAGGCATTTACCTGTTGCCAGAGTTTGTGGAGGGTCAACTGATTGAAATAAGACAGCTCGAAGCAGGATGTTTTTATAACCGGCGACTTGCACAAGGCGTGTTTATTAAACCAACAAGCGACACGCGCCAGTGTAACTCGATAACATGTAATGAAGAGTATTGTACTTATCCATTCCCTTTTGTTCAGTAATAGACTTCTAGGGACTGTGAGAAAACATTTAGTTAAGCGGTATGTTTTACTTATCTTCTGATTTTAGTTAATAGTGATGATTACTGAAGGCATTTGCCGGGACCAAACACCATTGTGTTTTGCTGGATGTAGAATATTGGGTTTCGACATTGCCATCAGATTGTTATTTATTGCCATGATGCTTACAGTATTTTTCCTCTTGAACAGATTCTTTGTGTTTACCCTTGCCTACTTTGTGTTTGGATCCATGTGGAATATTGGATGTCGGGGAGCGCGGGGGAAAGAAGTCATACCAAACTTTGAATTCTGGACAATGTTGCCGGTGTATGTTGCAGTAAGTGAAAATTTTGCTTGAATTTCTTAAAAAGTCTAATCTAGCAATTGTCAAACAAGTTCAGTATGATTAAAATAGATCTAGTTCAGAGGAATAATATTGCAGATATTAACTCTATGGAGATCTACTACAGTACGTTTTGACCACACATGTTTTTTACCAGTATAGTACAACCAAAACCTAGTCATGAGAAGATCAATCAGATCTGCTTGCTTTAAGATCGCTATCTGTGATTGTTTTGAAAGCAAGGTTGACAGGAGTTACTTGCCCCTAGCTACTTATACCAAAGGCTTTTGACGGTGGCTTGCAATTAGTTAGCTGAGTTAACGTCAGAAAATGTGACCTATGGTGCTGTGAACAGACTCAGTGGAGAAGGATATCAAAATAAGGGTTGACAGGAGTTACTTGCCCCTAGCTACTTATACCAAAGGCTCTTGCTGGCAACTTGCAATTAGTTAGCTGAGTTAAGGTCAGAAAATGTGACCTATGGTGCTGTGAACAGACTAAGTGGAGAAGAATATCAATATAACAAGGTCGATTGTCAATAGAGTTAATATTTTAAAGCTTTTATTCCTCGCAATTGGGCCGATTTTAATCAGACCTGGAACAAGTTTAGCTTCCTGTAAATCAGGCAATTCTTTGGCACAAGTAGATTTACGAGTTAAAATTTTCAAAAGCTGAGTGTATCCTTTTACAAGAGTACAAAGTTTGGCGCATCCAACAGCCAGTATCCTTGTAACATTTCATCCCAGGTAATTGTTTAATGTTCTAATGAAATAACTGACAAATTTTACTCTTTGGGGCTTGTTTATTAACAAGCTTATTTCATACACAGTTAATGTCGTATTTACATCAAATAACTTCTTTGGGTGGCATTTAGAAGTTGGAAGTCAAATAAGGACGAATATTTTATGGATAACAACTTCTTTATTCTGAGTACACAACGTTTCGATACAGCTTCTTGTATCAAAACGTTGTGTACTCAGAATTAAGAAGTTGTTATCCATAAGATATCCATCCTTATTTACCTCAAATAGTTTTTAAAATTGAGTTCAGGTGTTTGATGAAATTCAACACAGAACTGTCACTCTTAATTCTGTCATAAGTTTGAACATTCTGGAAATTTTGAAGAGTAGAAAAGGTATAGCATCAAGTCCTCAGTTTGCAATACCATAGCTACAATCCAGGATTACAAATTAGTTATTGTTGTATGCGTTGATAAATTAGCCATCTTTTCATTTATTTGACATTATATTTGTTTCAGGATGGAGTCCTGTTCACATTCAGATGTGGGCAAATGGAAGCCTCGTCCTATGACAGTATTTAACTTCACCATTCCTGCTTCTTCATCATCATGACAGTAATCCATCTTCAAACTAAAGGTCAAGGACACCTGAAGGTCATTAAGTCAGTCGTTCATCAGTTAAAAAACAGATCATCAGGTCAAGGCCTTTAACTGAAGGTCAAGTACTGATCATCAGGTCAAGGCCATTTATTGAAGGTCAAGGACACTTTATCAGGTCAAGGTTATCAAAAACATAAAAATTATGTTTGGTTGTTTTAAGAATTTTTACATTAATATTGTGTAATTGGTTTTAATATTGTTGAAAGACATTTTAAGAACTTGTTTCTGAATTGATAATTTGTTTCTTTTGAATTGTCAGATATAAAGAACTTAAAGGTGACTATTATATCATGCACAGGCTCAAATCTCAAAAGGTATGCTGTGATAAACAAGTAAAGGTAATAAATTTCATGATTTTATATTTATCAAGTTTCACTTCCATGCTATTTTAAGAATCAATAAAGACAATGTACAGTAGCAAAGGGCATAAAGAAAGAAGATTACCAGAAATATATGGTTAATGATTATATTTCACAAAAATATGATTCAAAATTTTATGGGTATGACTAAAAAGTCATTCGCCTTATGTCATGTGCCTTAATTTGATTGACACTTTTGAAAGTATTATTTTTTACAGGGTTTTTGAGGAGTTGAGCATTCATTCTTTCCCAATTGAGGCAGCTCCATACATAATCTTTAATCCACGTTAACATTCTACCTATGGAGCTGTGGTCAGACCTAGTTGAGAAAAAAAACTCGCAACCGAACAAGTTTGATTCATGATAGAGTTAACATTTTGAACCATTGATCTGAGAAAAAGATAGATTTTTATCAAACTGATCTAAGGAATATTTTATCATCAATCCAACTCAATTAGACCGTTAATTGGACAACAATCAGGATTGCACTTGTAACATGGGTTATTTAGAAATATGAGTTGAGATGTATCTGTTGGAGAGAAATATAGGATGTATGTTCAATTACCAAAGGTTATGTTGTTCAATTTTGTGTACAGTATTATAAGGTCCTTGAGTAAAATATAATCCAGATAAAGAGCTTTGTGCCTTGTACATTTCTGTTGTCTTCCATCATGTCTATTATTCATGAATATATGTATGTACCAATCGTTTTATTCAAATCAATTTTCATTTACCCATGTTCATATTACTTGCTTTGAATCATAAAGGTAATGTTATGCATTATTTTTAGGAATGACAGATCATTATTTCTGCTAACATTATCTGTTTGAATGTAATGACCATATAATCAAAACAATAAAATTTTTACTAAGGCTTATATTCAACATACATGTTGATAGAATGGGACTCGCCTCCTCTCCTGGGTCTAATTAGGCGGAGCATTGTAAAAGCTTATTTAGGCATTTAACTGTTCGATTTCAGAAATTCAAAATCAAGTCTATGTCAATTTACAATCCCTTCTTTATGAATCCTGAAAGACAATAGACCATTTCAATTAAACTTTTTTTTTCTTTGAGAGGCATTTTAGAAGTTGGAATGACAATACTGCTGAGGAATATATGGATGACAACTTCTTTGTTCATTGTATGCGACGATTATTATTATTATTTTTTAGGAATATTTTTTACTTGGTCATTATTTGCAAATGTTGAATGCAAAGAACATACCTTGATAAATAACAAAAGGTACATGTAAATAATATTTTGTTCAATATTTCGCTGTCAAATGATTTCACATACCGTATTCGACCTATTAAGCGCTCTGGGCGGTTAAAAAATTGTAAAGAGGGGGCGCTTATTAAAAAGTCTTAATAATTCACTCGAATGATAACCATGTTTGTATATCCTCGATCTACATATAGTTTTCTAGAGAAAAGTTACAAATCCAATTCCCATGATTAAAGAGGAGGACTGAAATCAAGTCTTCAAACCAATTTCTATGCAAGATTTCATAGGTTTGTCTGTAAGGAATGCCTGGAGAGAAGCGCTTAGTGTTTTTTTAGTTAAAAGCACTGTTAGAGGGCGCTTATTACGTCGAATACGGTACCAGGTAAATGGAAGTTTATCATTATCATTATGCACAGAGATTTGTATTGTTTAATATAATACGACCAAGGTCGAATATTGCAAGGTATTATTTTAAGACATATGAATACCTTTGGATAAAAGCACTTACAGTTTGTCATAGCGTTTACATTGCTATTCATCAATTGTATCATCGTGTTCATATTGGATCTCGAATTATTTATGAACAGTAAATGCTTGATATTGAAAACAATGTAAATTGTATGATCTTCTATTCTAATCTAGTTTCAATTTCAAGTGTTGATCTCATCGACGTGCCTTGCCCGCTTGTATGCTCATGATCAAAATGAGATTATATTCAATTGGATAACTCCATGCAATTGACCATTGCATTTTCACTATCAAATTATTATTAGATTTTTTTCCCCATAAGGCTACTAGTGGTGAAAGATGATATTACAATGGTTGAAACTTTACAATAGTGTTCAAGATGGTTAATTACAGAATACAACAATAAGAAAATTGCTCATGATACCTTGCTTATAATAAAACTTAATATCTATGTTGATCTCTTTGTTTGTAAGGAAAATTTTGATTGAACTATTAAATTTGTAATACATGTAACTTGGAATGGGAACTGTTCCTCATTTTATATTGTGATACAAAAACAAGTATTAAGATACATATGGCATTAATTTGGTATTTTTCAAATTTTAGTTTTAGTTCTCTCTTGAATTAATGACAGCAATCTGAACAGCAAATGATTCTAGACTGTCTGAAATTTTGGAAAGGGAGATAGTTTGGTGAGTGGTTATAAGCTCTAATATGTTTTGTGATTTTCACTTTGAAATTTTAGCATTAGGTTGTGTTGTTTATTAAATTTAAGACAGAAACTGTTGATTAATATATGTCTTTAAAGGGGCAGTAGCATCTTTTTTGATAATTTAATATTTTAAAATTTTCACTGATAATTGTATGTTAATGCCTAATGTATTATTTTGAAAATGTAAAAAATCTCATTACACAAGCCAATCATCCATAGTCAGAGGACAAAATAAATGATTCTCATAAAATCAATTGGCGGCCATTTTGTATGAACACCTTTAATTCATTTTGTGTAAGAAAAAGGAATCGCATGTCTAAACTTTGTTATATATTTGAATTATTACTGCTGTTTTGTTTAAATGTATTTTCTTTCAATTAGAACCATTAATTTTCATTTTCCTGACATCACCTTATACCCCCCCCCTTAAAACGTGCTACTGTCCCTTAAACTGGATATAAGTGTTAACTGTTACATATCATGTTGTTTCTGTAGGGAAATATGCTAATATACTCATAATAAAACGCATCTGAAGTAATAACAAGTAGTGCAATTTTCTGATCAAGGAATAAGTTTTGATGTGTTTATTGTTAACATGTTTATGTTGCGTATTGATATGAGTACATGCAAACATTTGTTAAAAGATATATGATAGCTTCTCTAGCACGGAGAGCGCTTGAATTAAACAGATTTGCATCAGAGGATATGACGAGCCACCCCTTTTGGGATGGAATGAATAAAAACAGGCTTTGTTGGTTTTTAGCAAGCTCCATTGAGTATAATGAAATAATCTGAGGAAAAGCATTTCACTTGTCACCTTGATTTCTGTCAAGATAATTGCCCATCCATTTGTCCTAATATTGAGAATACATACCATATATCATTCCTTGAATTAAACTTTCATTTTAATTTTCATGTTCAGAATTTGATAAGTGTGTAAGAGTGTGTCGATAAGATTTGGAAATAATTTTGGAACTAAACACAATCAAATTTCCAATGTCATGAAATCATATGTGTTTTGTAGATTTTTGTATATATTTCTGTAAATATTGTTTCAAGGTATTATATATTATATATTATATGGTTTGTAGGCAGTTGTGATATAACGTAGAACAGGAATAGGTGTGAAATATAAGGACAAAATGACATAATTATATGTTTTTTGGGCGTAACTTTCATGAATGCATGTAAATATATTTAGTCTTCCTCCCCAGTCTGATTAAAATCGACTGTGATTCGAGGAAAAAAAGTGTAAAAATATTATCTCTAGTGGGGTTTGAACTTCAACCAGCCCGGCTTTCCTCTCATTCACAGTCTGAAGGCACCCCTATTATCCGCATGTTCTGACGCAAGCTCATCTAGCCAATCGCAAGGGGCGCAGTAAAAGCTTCGATATCATGCAGGGGCAGGTAACTCCAGTGTACCATTCGTTATACATAATCGCCGCTAAACGCTATTTAAAAACGAGGATGTGATTGGATAGCTTATAACTGGGTTTGTCTGCGCTAAACTGGTCATAGGAACATACAATAGAGGTGGGTGCATTCAGACCGAGACAGAGAGGATGTTCTGGCTGGTTCGAGCCCCGATAGAGACAATATTTTTGATATTTTATTCCTCGGGGTACGGTCGTTTTTAATCAGACTGTCTTCCTCCCTTGAACAAGAATCAGATAAATCCAACTTCATTTATTTACTTGAAATGGTGAATAGGAAATTATATTTTGTGGAGCAGGCAAAGTTAAAAACCTCAACACGACTAATTTTATTAAGAAAAACATAGTACTGATAAAGTATTTTCTACTTTGCCCAATTTCTCTTTGTTTAAAACTAGGCAGGTTACCTTAGCAATGGAAAATGATCTAAATTCTTACCTTGATCAAAATAGCCATATCATCCTTGCCTAAATCTTGACACTCCAATAGACACTGTTTGCCTATTCGTAAGTCAATTAAATGCTACAGTTCAGCAAAAATTTCGAAATATAACGGTAAAATTTCAAAAATATGAAAATTTTGGCAGACCATGTCATTTCAAAACTCTTTTTCCATTGTGCTCTAAATTAATGAATTGCATATTTGTCAGCAAGGGTATAAGGGTTAGCTTCTGTCTTGTTCAATGTGATCTTTACTCAAATCGTCTCGAGTTTAAATGTTTAATGTTACCAAAAAAGATATCTTCAGTCAAAGTAACCTAGCCTAAAAATTCTTGCTACACTTACATATTCAGTATCGGAGTGTAGCGAGTATTATTTAGGCTAGGTTTAGTAAGACTGACATCTTAGATTAATTTATCATTTTAAAATGTGAATTCACAGGTTATGTTATATCACAGAATGTAAATATTTCTTAAACTAAATAAAGTATTGTGTGTGATCTTATGCACCAAGAGAAAACAGTGAGTAATGCAGTTTTTAGCTCATCTGGCCGTAAGGCCGGATAGGCTTATGGCATGGCATGATGTCCTGCGTCTGTCTGTCCATCTGTCCTAAACTTTGTGCATTTTAGACTTCTTCT
The DNA here is from genome assembly GCA_916613615.1 of Steromphala cineraria. Classification (NCBI taxonomy): domain Eukaryota; kingdom Metazoa; phylum Mollusca; class Gastropoda; order Trochida; family Trochidae; genus Steromphala; species Steromphala cineraria. The sequence goes on from OU744720.1 coordinate 47,715,658, forward strand.
CCAGAAACATAAGGCCTAGAAAGCCGAAACTTTGTGTACAGACTCCTTGACTAGTGGGGATAATAATTTATAGCTTTGGTGGCCCTGTGGCCCCTAATAAGGGCAACAGGGGCCACGCCCTTAAAACATATTTTCATCTTTTTCTCTAGAAGCATAAGGCCTAGAAAGCCGAAACTTTGTGTACAGACTCCTTGACTAGTGGGGGTCATTATTTATAGCCTTGGTGGCCCTGTGGCCCCTACTAAGGGCCACACCCCTAAAAACATATTTTCAAATCTTTTTTCTCTAGAAGCTTAAGGACTAGAAAGCTGAAGCCTTGTCTACAGACTCCTAAGTTAGATAAATTGTACATTAAGTAACCCTGTGCCCCCTTCTAAGGGGGGAACCACATTTGCGACACCCTAAAGCAAAATTGATATGAAGCCTGATGAGCTACAGAGCCCATTGCTCTGTTTGCTATGCAAATATGATAAGGAAAAGATTTGTTTTGGGAACATGGTGCCTTGGGTTTGATCTGCAAACTGATCTATTTTTGTATGCCCAACTATTTATATCTTGTTAATAAATTTTATACATAATAGCTTGTTTCCTGTCTTGTTTGTGTCTTAATATAAAGACTAAAGCACCAATAATGACCAATTACTTACTTATTTTTTTTAAGTGATGTTTTTCTCATGTCTTATCAAGCAAGACATTCGGAGTTGATAAAAGACCACTCTTTTGATACATTCTTCATGGTGACTTCAATTAATTACTTATATCAATGAAAAAATTAGTATATACTCATATTGATCCTGCAAAAATAGGAAGCTGATATGATTGATATAATCAATATATATTTTATATAACAAATTGTTATTATTCATGTTTTAAGGAATACCGCAAATGGAACCTTTAAATATTACGTTTACGTCTTGTGTCTTTTTTTCAGAAATATGATCATTCACCGATAATTTAGGGTTCATTTTTAACGGAAGCGCCCATAAAATGTCTAAATAGAGGTCGATCGTCGCTTGACAAATTTATACAGAGTGCTGTAAGAAACACTATCAAAGAAACACTTATAAAATGACCTTTCTTACATACCAATATCAAACGTATCGTCATCTTCTTCTTTATAAGCATTGTTTCAGAAACTTGTCAAAAACAGGCCAAGAAGTGATATAAAACAGACTATTTGGTGACGTCGCTCATGGAACAAATAATAATGACAAGATTATCTTTCATCGAATTTCATTTCTTATGGACACATCAAAAGTACTGATTTAAGTTGAAATCATCTCGCTCAACTTGCATATTTGTCCAATTAAAACATATATATTTAATAGGTTTCAATTTATAATTTATATATTAATTATTTTATTTTTTATTTCGTTTGGAATAGTCATTACAGTGCCAAACTTTAATTTTACTTTATGAATGTATTTTCATGTATCCAAATCACGATTAAAAACAAGAAAATGAAGAACTCATTAAAAAAATCAGCGATATTAATCACACAAAGGTGGCCCTCTTTAAAGATGTTTGGGCAAATTGAATCCAGTATACACATTCGCAAAACGCTGCAGAAAATATCGTTTTCAAAAACGATCCTCGAAGACTCATAGCTCATGGTATTGATTGAATAACGAAATCTTTTCTTAATGAAGGTCTGCGATGTGGTTTTATAATTATCCTAATAGCCTGGTAATAACAATAGGTTTATTTTCAAAGAGACATATAGAAATTAATACTTAAAAGGGCAGTAGCACGTTTTTAGGGGGAATATAAAGTGATGTCAGGAAAATGAAAATAATTGGTTCCATTTGAAAGACAATGTATTTAAACTAAATGAAACAGTAATAATTCAAATATATTATGTTAAGTTTAGCATTTTTCTTACGCGAAATGAATTAAAGGTGTTCACATAAAATGGCCGCCCATAGATAGTAGGTGAATCTACATACTTTCTCCTCTGACTATGGATGATTGGTTTGTGTTATTTGACACTATCAAAATAATACATTTAGCATTAACTTACAATTATCAGTGAAAAATTTAAAATATTTATATAAAATTATCAAAAAACGTGCTACTGTCCCTTTAATGCAGGAAACAGCACCAGCACGTTTTAGAGACGGCCATTTGGAACAACAACAGCAATTATATGACAAATTATTTTAACCCAGCTAGTATGGTACATTCGTTTAATAGATTTGCTACACAAAACGTGCAACTGCCCAAATATTAACAAGCTAATGATAATTGATATTCCTCGCGTCGGAAGTTTTTTAAAAGGAATCTATCAACGAAATTGCTACCAAAACAGCAACCATGGTAAGTTAATTAGCGAAATATATATACGTGGGAGTGAAGCAATTGCGTAAGTTTTAATAATTAATATGAAACAAACATCATATCTCATACGTCATCGATCATTAGCACCTGATTAATAAGTCCCTACATAGATTTATACTGATAATTGCAACATGTCAAATTGTTTTCCATATCTATTTTGAGGCTAAGCTCAAAAGATTATCCAAATCCTTCAAATCATGACTGATCCATACGTCAGAATTTGGAACTTTGAAGAACTTGTAGGCGTAAATCACGAAGAGACATCAAAGCCGATTATTAGCACCTAATTGTTGTATGAAATAATGTGATAATTGCCAGATGAATTTAGAAATCTGAATAACAAGATAAGATAAGATAAACTTTATTATCCCCGCGGGGAAATTTGTTTTACATTCAAAGAGCTTTGCATAAATATAAAAAATCACAATTAAATAGATATATAACATATATACAACAAATACATTTTGCACTACAAGCAGTAATATTAAGCATTGTAAACAATTAAGGGTGTTACATTGAACAATACAATACATTTATGATTACAGTGCGACGGTAAGTCAGACTTACAATTTTGTATGTAAATGTAATACTGTATGGAACAACTGAACTTGTACTTCTATTAGTTTTGAAATGCCAAATTTTGAAACGACGTCCAGAAGGTAAAAATTCATAATATTCATTTAGAAAGTGGGATGGGTCACATTGAATGGCTAGAGCTTTTTTTGAACTTTTGAATCAAACTGAAAGGAAAGGTGTTCAAGATTGATGCCGATAATTTTGCTGGCTATATTTACAATTTTGTCGAATTTACTTTTCAGTGATAGGGGAAGATTGCCATACCATGCATGAAAACTGAAAGTCAGAATGCTATTGATGAAAGTTTGATAGAACAATTTTAGAATACATGTGTCAACATTAAAAGATATTAATTTCCGCAGGAAGAAAAGTCTTTGTTGAGCTTTAGCATAGACACGGTGTGTATTAGATTTCCATGAGAGTTTATCATCAATTATGGTTCACAGGTATTCATACTCGTCTACTACTTCAACTTCCTGTCCGTCAATAGTAACTGGCTCCAGGTTTTCCTTTTTTCTGCGGAAGTCAATTATCATTTCCTTTGTTTTACTAATGTTAAGGGATAGAAAATTGTCTTTGCACCATTGGTTAAATGAATCAATATTTTCTCTATAGTCTAATTCTGATTGATGAATGAACCCAACCAAAGCGGCATCATCTGCAAACTTTAAATTCAAACAGGAGGAAAATAGAGAAACACAGTCCTTTGTATAGAGTAAAGAGAATAGGCGACAGGACGCAGCCTTGAGGAGCACCAGTACTCAGGAGATTCACTTCAGAGAGCGTAGAATTAACTCGAACACGTTGGGGACGATTAATTAGAAAAGCTTCCACCCATTTAATGAGGTTACTGTTTACTCCCATATTGAACATTTTCTTAACCATAAGATGTGGTTGGATGGTGTTAAACGCCGAGGAAAAAATCTGCAAATAGAATTCTTACATATGACTTTGAGTTATCAAGGTGAGTATAGACTTTGTGAAGAAGAGAAATGAGTGCATCTTCCACACCGCGTCCTGCCCTGTAAGCAAACTGTAAAGGATCCAACTGATGTCCAGTATTCAATCTAATTAGGTTCAAGACAATACGTTCAACACATTTCATCATTATAGGGGTAAGGGCCACTGGACGGTAATCATTTAGGACAGAGGGTTTCACCTCTTTCGGAACGGGGATGACATGCGATGTCTTTCATAATGATGGTATGTAATGAGTGTCAATTGACATCTGAAACATCACTTTAAAAATCCCACACAGCTGTTCACAACATTCCTTAAGTGCAATGCCAGGTACTCCGTCGGGTCCACTTGATTTCCTCCAGTTAATTTTCCTAAATGCCAACATAACATCAGTATCTCTGATACTTAGGTTATCGTCTTCAGGCAGGCTGTGAATGAAAGCCTTTCGAGACTCTGTGAAGTCATGAACATCAAACATGGCATAGAAACTATTCAAATCACAAGCAAATGAGGCACCATTATGATTGTTTGACGGCTTAGTTCTACTAACATTACAAATCATAGTTTTAATTCCATTCCATGCTGCTTTCAAATTATTACATCGGAATTCCTTCTCAATCTTATCCTTGTAATGAAGTTTACATTTCTGTGTAAGGCGCTTAATATCCCGTTGTATGTCTTTCACTCTTAGTCTGTCACCAGAGCAGAAAGCACGTTTCTTCTCAATGAGTAGTCCTTTCAGTTCAATGCTGATCCACGGTTTGTTGTTTGGAAAATCTTTATCGTTTTGGACGGGATGATATCATTTATACAAAATTTGATGTAATCAGTAACAACATCAATAACGTTTCCTTTAAGACGAGTGCTAATACATCCATCACAGAAAACCTTTTCTGACTACGTTCTTGACCTGACTCGAATTTTGGAGGAACGGACTTTACGTAGTAGCAAGTGAACATAACGGGCGAATTGGGACTTTTAAAAAAAACCGGAGGGTGCGTCAGCACTTTGGACATTCGTTCTACCGTTCTGAACTTTGACGTTATACCAACGGATGGACCTTTAAACGGGATTGCCCAATATTCTAAACCCCTTGTGCTCTGTTCTACTGTTTTTTAAAAAATAAAATGTTTTCATTCTGTGATGATAAATACGTAACGTTAAATGAGTTTCAAATGATGATTTTCTTGAAAAGAATATCTGCCAAGTTCAGTTTATGTGACAATATGAAGTAAACATCTTCTCAATTTCGTTATTTACAAAATGTATTCTGATGACTCAAAATTTCCAAAAAACGATGAAATCCAACTATTTCTTAGTAAGGGTCGATCATATCGAGTTCGTAATATCTTCACAGGGAGTTTGTGGAAGTTATATGTACACAATTGGTTTACTTGAATTACTTTAAAAGTCTTTTGTGTAAGTTTTTTAGTTTTAAACCATGAAGTAGATCTAGAGAGATTATTACCGAGATACCTACACGGTTTTACATTCTTAGTCGTAAATTAAACCACTAGTGTTTATATGCACTTTTGTAAATCAAACAAATAATTCTTAGCGGTGTGATAGAACACACCTGACCCTGAGAGTTATGTCCCTTCGATAAGCCAAAACGCAAGTTGATGTTTTGTTTGTGCGAACGATAAGGTTGCATTATATTGCTTTTCTTGTCATCTCTTCTTCTTGATAAATATTTTGTAAAATTTAGAAGAAATATTCGAACTATGATTACACATATCACATATAAAATTATGCGCTTTTCTGCAAAGTTTTAGTCCCAATTGTCATGTACATAGAACGTCGTTTAGCCTAAAAAAAGGCTATTTTTATCTGCAGGTGCCCCATAAGTAAATAAAAAAACGAAACATCAGTCTGCAATGAATTTGCAATCGTAAGACAAATATATGTCAGATGGGCATATATCTGGCCTAGTGCAATCGACAATTCTTAATATTACTATTATTAGATTGAAAGCAAAACTCTTTGCCTACAGTAACTGTATTATCTTTATCAACTGCATGTTTCCCCCTCCGAAATGTTCTTTATCATTCACAAACGATGAATTCACTGCTTCTCTTCAATCAAGAGCAGCAATTCAATATGGCTGAATATATTGATAATAATTAAACATAAATATGTGACAATGTAAACTTCCGGACTAAAATATGAAGGAGCGTCAATGATCATGTACGAGGTTTTATTTTAAATGAATTGTGGTCTTCTATCATCTAAAGTGAAATGAATCAATGCTTCTTCCATTTTTTAAAATATTGTATATCAAGGTGATTTAAAATTTTCAACAGTTGTATTTGAGAAACCTATAGAACGCAACAATCCCTTATGAAAATTCTGTATCCACCCTAGTTCAGATAACCTAAACTTTGCTTTATGTGCGATAACTGCGCACGCGAAGGAAGACGTCTAGCATGCTGGACTACATAGGAAGACGTCTAGCATGCTGGACTACGTAGGAAGACATCTAGCATGCTGGACTATATCCACTGTTGCTCCATTACTAATATTCAATTTCATTTCAGGATTGATAATGGCAGGGGATGAAACAGAAGTGGAAAATCTGAAACTGAAAGTAGAGAATTTGGAAAAAGAACTTTCAATTACCAAGGAGGAACTAAAAGTCTCTAAAACAGAACTTGAAAGAAAAGTAAAAGATATAAACAAGACACAGAGAAAGTTAGACAAGTCAAATGCATATAATGATGACCTCCGTAAGCAAATAACAACACTGAGCCAAGAGATCCAAGAGTTCCGAGATCGACGGCGAGACGCCAAGCATGTGGGAATACAGGCAGTAGCAGAGGAGATTCTAACTGGTAATACTTTCTATTCCTTATTAATATGGAAAATCCAGTACTATTTCGATAATCAGACCAGGCAAAAGTTGATTTACAGATATTTTTGGGATATTTTCTTACAACCGGAGGTAAAAATAAAAAAAATAAAAATTGCTTAAACACTTACCGTATGCAGAAAAAGGTACATCATGAACAAAAATATCCAAATTTTCTCTTAACCTTTATAGATAGGGAGTAAAAATATATTTTAATTTCGGAGATTCCAAGTGGCAGTCTTCTCTCGAAAAAAGCATAACAAAAACACTGTTAACATTGTTATCAATTTGAAATTAACATATAATTTGCACTTTTGCAGTGTTCTGCACACTTACCGTAGTTATTCACAAAATTATTTAGCAATATGAGATAGTTTTGTGCGTAGATACATGGAAGAGGATAAAATATATGGATTTAAAGATTATGTTTATGTATGTATATATGAATACACTTTAAATGAATTGGAGTTAAAAACTGTTATACAGAGTCAAAAAGTGTTTTGTGAACCAAAAAGAAACTCTCCTGAAACTAGATTCAATAGCATGAAATGAAAAATTATTTAGTTCAAATCCTGATTTTTCTTTCAGCTCTCGGAGAAAAGCCGTTACCCCAGTGGGATAATGATACAACAACAACAACTGTTAAGGTATGAACTCCTATAATTTACGAAATATCCTGAAATGTTAAGATCCTCTCCTTTAACATCTTAAATGTTGAAAGATTGCAGCGATTATCAAAGATAGTATTTTTTTAACATTTCCCTGCCATTTGCATGTACCGTACATGAATAGATATGATGTCAATAACCTACAGCTTACTGCAACCTAAGGAAAGAGCAGTCATGAAATATAAACATTTTCATGGATACGTTATGAACAAGATCATCATTTGAGAAAGAGAATCTCACCTTTATGTCCTCTGATGCCAATTTACCAACACTAGCTGAAAAAGTAAATTTAAATTAAATTTAAACAACTTGTTTTTTTGTTTGTTTTTTTTTTTTTTACACAGAAGTTACCACAATTTTAAAAGTGAATACGATCCTACGTGGTGAGGAATAGCATTACATGTATAAGTAACAAATATTGTGGCGTCTTAAATCTGTGTCAGTATATTAAATCTAATTTAAAGTTTAATTAAAAAAAAGAATGAGAGAAAAAAAAAGAAGGAAAAAACAAGTGAGAGAGAGATAGAGAGAAGGGGAGGAGATTTATGTTGTGAAGCAGCCAGTCCATTTTTTTAAAAATTCTTCATTGTCTTTGCCACATATGAATTTTTCTATATCATAGTGGAATTTTATAATTTTCTTTAAATGGTTAAAGTTTAATTCCTTAATCGAACACTTACATTTATAAATGTAATATTTCTTTATGATAGTGAATAGATGATTGACAAGAATGCTTTGATTGGGGTCGCCAAGAAGAAACGAAGAGAGGTTGATATCAATGATATGATCAGTTTCGTTTTTGAACCAATTATGAAAGTTTTTTAGCAGTGTCTGCAGGTAAAGCAGGTGTTCAATCGTTTCATTTTCACTCTCGCATAAAGAACAAAGCTGATCTTCACTTTGTCCAATCTTAAAGAGAAATGATTTAGTTGTAATTATTCGGTGAAGAAGTCGATATTGAAAATTTCGGATTTTGTTGTCGATAGTCGAGTTATGATTAATTTACAATAGGGTGTTATTCTCCAGACTCAACTTTCATATGCAGGAAGAAGAGGACAAGCCGACGTCCATCGCAGAGTCCTTGAAACAGACAGCTGAGGCAGCTCTCGCTCAAACTGGCTTTGTGTACGATGAGAACACTGGACTGTACTATGACTACAACTCGGGGTATTACTACAACTGTGTAGGTTAAATGTTTATTTCAAGAGAGTGTTTCTTAAGTCATTGATGATATCAATTTCTCTCCTAAAATCTGTAAGTTTATCTGTTGTAACTTTAAATAATTTGAAACTATTAATTTCAGTAGTTTAGGGGTTGTTATCTTCATAAAGAAGCATATGGATAATTAAGAATGTAAATATACTTTTGACATGATCATTAATTATATCATGGTTATTTTTTGTCATGTCATGACATTTGTAAGGCTCAAGAGTTTAAAGTAAACATATTTACTCCAAAAAAAAAAATGAAAAGTTAAAAACCTCTCAACATTCAATATCTATGTAAGCATCATTTTATTCATGATATATGACAATTCAATAATGAAAATTATCAGTTGAGTATAATAATAATAAGTGGTCTTGTAACACGCACAGATCAAATCACTTAGCAAATTCTCGATGCGCTACAAACGTTCACTGAACACAAAGGTCACTGAATCTTCTGTGTGTAGTATCTAAAATATTGCATCTAGGTGTCATAGGCTTGTTAAAACAGGAATGTTTTCAGTTTGGACTTAAATGAGGTGACACTCTATGCTTCTTTGATGGTGAGGGGCAAGGACCTAGTACCTCCACAAGAATGTTTCAAAATAGTAAAAAACTATTGACCAAATGTTTGCAGTCTCACTGTAGGTATGCACAGAACTAGATCTCAAGAACGGGCTGGGATATGTTGACTTATCACTAACAGGTTATTCAGTTAGGTATTAGGGAAATTTATAGCAATAAAATACATATTTCAGGAACATGGTTTATACTACGAACCATCAAGTGGGACATATTTCTACTACGATGAGACGAGCGGAGAGTACACATTCCACTCCCAGGTGGAGCCACAATACACCTGTCAAGGTAGCCAGCCTTCAACAAAGGGGAGTAACTCTAACAAGGGAGATATCTCTGATAGACGGAGGAAGAGGGCGAAAGACAGAAAGGATAAAGATTCTGTTGTGAGTTTACTAATAAAAACAAGTTTGAATAGATATTTGTTGTCTTTTTCTGCTAAGTCGATTGTATCATTTTCTCTGTAACTGATGTTTAACTGTTAACAGTTTTGTTATAGTTACTAGGGGGGCTATAAGTTTTCCAGAAGCTGCTTGTGGAAACGCATGGTTTGTAGTATCCATCCCTGCATCCATCCATACGTCCGTCCGTCATTACGTCCGTCCATCCAACCATCCATCCATCAAGTTGAACAATACATATTTTTCAATATCAAGATATCTTATAGCAATTTGATTTTGATATGAATTTATATGATACATGTCACGTCACCCCCATGTCAGTTTGGTCTCATAAAATCTTATTTTTTAAATGGATTTCATGTCAAAACCTCATCTATTATAATTAATCTTTATTTTCCCCAGGTTCCCCCCAGCAGTACTGCAGTGGACGATGTCACAGAGGCTTTACATAACCTGGAGATAGAAAATCGTCGTCATCACGCGTTAGGTAACGTTTACACCAAGCTCACACACTGTTCTCTCTCTTGCAGGAGAGGGAAAAAGGAAAGAAGAGAAAAAAGAAGAAAGAAGACAAAGAAAACTCAAAATCAAGAAAACATAAATCCAGGAAGGCAAAACACAAATCGCATAAGAAGGGAGACAACTCTGAATCTAATGATAATATTTCGGAAGATGTCAAATCACATCACCACAAACATTCAAAAAAGAAACATAAGTCTTATTCAAAGGAAGAAAAATCAGATTCCAGTGCTGATAGAAAGAGATCTGATGATGGAAAATCTAAAAAATCAAAGACAAAAGCAAGACCTGTAGTCGAGGTCAAAGAGACCCAAAATTCATCCGTGGACAATCAGGAGACTGTCTGTTCTCCACAGAAAGAGTCTGATGTGATAGAACTGAGCGAAGGAGAGATATCTTCACATAGTCTGGCCACAGGAGAGTCTGAGCTGGAGTCCGGTGAACTCACCTCAGACTCGGAACCGGACTCCTCGACTTCAGAGGAGGAAGTGGAGGAGGAGGAGAGAGAGGAAGAAGAAATGGCAGTGGACGACTACAGTTTGATGGCAATAGAACAGGATGGTGTGCAGTTTTGTTGTTGATTTGAGATACAACGGGTGGCCAAATTATTATGTACAAGTGACGTCATTCCCATAGACTTGCATGATAATTAACAGTTTTGAGAATATTTATTATAAATTAGGAAATGATCCGATTGCTGTTATATTTTTCAGACATCATGGAAATTGAATCAGCTATTTATACATAATTACATATCCCCTATCCATAAATTATTTATCGAATGTCACTTGTTGAAACATCGCATGTACAACTTGCGATTCGAAAGCCCCATTGACGGCCATGTTAAACATAGCAGGTGTTGCAAAGTGCTTTTAAATTAGATGCAGTTTTCTTAATAATATTCAAACACGTAAATCAAAATTATGTGTCTGTAGCTGGGATGATTTCCAAGCTGCCTGTAAAAAATAACAGCAATTAGATTTCAACTAAATTTACGATAATTATTCTCGCAACGGCTTATTAACATGTAAGTCAATGGGAATGATGTCACTTGTACGTAATAATATGGCCACCCACTGTACTCTTGAAAATCATGATATCTTTTTATCTTGTGGAAAGAATATTTGCAACCTAAAATGATATAAAGAGAAAATGGCTTACAAGTTAATGTTCGAATAACACATATTTATTCACACCACATGACTATTTTGAAAAAGCAAACGTCTGTAAAAAAGTGTTTTCTGTTCATATGTAATGGAAATCAATTTATATCAATTATCAAATATTTGTAAATTTTTAAGTTTTCCGAAAGAGACCTAATTTGCATAATCTTTTTCATATTGCCATTGTTTTTTCTAAGATTCTCTGAAATTAAACTAACATTCAAGCTCAAAAAGTTTGATTCAGGAAGAACAGCTAAAATAGCAGGTTCTAAGTTCTAATCCTGATAGGCTCGATGGTCTTATTTCATGTAATCTGTTGTCTGTCTTTTTCACACTTTTGGCTTCTCCTTAAGAAGAGTTACTGTGTAGAAGAACCTTAGGGAAGGTGTTGAGGTTTAAGGTTAGTTTGTTCATGAACAATTTCTGTCTTATACCAGATGTATCTGAGAGCTGGCCGCCATGTATTCGGGTGATGGTGACGGAATCTGACTGTCTGGACGAGGGCACTCTTTTTATCGTGACTTGTGGTGGCGCCACTATCGGTCGAGAGAAGGACATGAACCACCTGATAATGATACCTGACATCAATGTCAGCAAGGTAACTCACCTGATTGCTGTGTCAGTGACAGATCCAGTTATTTTGATAGGGAACGGTGGTGAATAAGGCGAGTTTTAAAAGAAAATTCCAAAGGGGAAATCACCTGATTGATTGCTCTGTCGGTGACAGATCTCAGTGTCCCTAATGAAAAGGCGAGTTTTCAAAAAAAATTCCAAGGGGGGGATTGTGAAACCCAAACCAAATTTTGACCCCTCCCCCATACATACTTTCTTAATCCGCCACTGTGTCTTTCATTAGTATTGTCTAATTGGTACGAGAGGCAATGTTCAAAATACAGTAAGACGTAAAATTATACAAGACTTCTTCTCAAGCAAACCCCACCTGAAATTCCCAAAAATTTCTTCGTAAATTTAAGTTTGATGTATTGATGAGGTTTTTATATGTATTCCAGAATCTGTAACTTCTATGTGTTCAAACCGTTCAACAAACAATTGAATATTCTAACATTCAACAAAGGGGACATGCAAGTCCCTGAATGCATTGTCTTAACTGTAATCAAGGTTTCTTGAAATAAAATTTATTGATTTCAAACTAAAAAGAAATTGTATGGCAGCAGGCAACTTTTTCATGGACTGCTTAGGAGAAACATTTGCTGTTTGGAAATGTAAGTACCAGTTCCTTAATGCAGAGCAAAGAAGGCCCCTTTCTAAATGCTATTCATCTTTTTCTCATGGTTTGATAATACAGCTTTTGCCCAATATGTCTGACATTATCAAGCACATGTTGTTTCCAGCACCATGCAGACATACAGTTTGATTACGAGGCAGGCAGCTACGTGGTGATTGACTGTGGCAGTCAGAACGGGACCTTTCTCAACAACAAGTGTATCTCCCAGGTCAGTCTGACATATTGTTAAAATACACCGAATGTCACAGAAGGCTCTGATAACCGGGGTCTAACCCCGGAGATATGTAACGAAAATCTGTTTGCATCTAATTCATTGTGTATGTGACAGATCAACCTCTTTCTCTTGATACATATCATTGTTTACATTTATGTTTATTATAAAGTGAAAATAAAATTGCTTTTATGCCCGGTAAAACACGGATATAACGAACTCCAATGGATCAAAGAATTTAGTTCGCTATATCCGGTGTTCGCTATACGCATATAATTTTAATGATATTATATAAAGGACGGGACCTGAAAATTTGTTCACTATATCCGAGTTTGCTATATCCGTGTTCTACTATAGTTTGTTTTTAACAAGTCAATCTTACCTTAACCAAATCTCAAGCGTGTCATCCTTCATGTTGACCTGCCTCCGTGATGTACTAGTGGGGAGGTCGCCTTATGTCAAGGTATATGGTTTTGACAGCAATTTTGGGGGTTGACAATGGCGGTCGCCATATACACTATGTTGCCTTATAGATTGAAATATACAGTATGTCAATGTTTTAATGCTATTTGTTTGATTCTTTAAGGGAAAGAATGAGTTATCGATGCGAGCGCTGGGTCACGGTGACACACTCCAGATGGGGAACACAACGTTACTGCTGCACATTCACCCCGGGACGGACACGTGTGATGACTGCGAGCCTGGTCAGGTCCTTAGTCGGATCCGAGACAAGCAGAAAAAGGGTTAATATTGTTTGTGACTTGTAGATGTAACTAAGTAGGGGTGTACAGGGCCCCAGATAAGATGTGAATCTGAGTAAAATACGCATGGACAATTTAGATTTACGTATGAATTATGAAATCAATGAGTGACAGACACGCATGACTTTCTGAGAATACGAGTCAGATTTTATTTACATGCATGCGTAAAGGTAATTGTCAAATATTGTTTTGAATAATGCTGAGGAATATATGGATGACAACTTCTTTGTTCATTGTATGCGACGTTTCGACACAGATTCTTGTGTCGTTCTCAAGCAGAGGAAGTACAATCTCTCTGTTTGAGAACGACACAAGAATCTGTGTCGAAACGTCGCATACAATGAACAAAGAAGTTGTCATCCATATATTCCTCAGCATTATTGTCATCCCAACTCCTAAAATGCCTCTCAAAGAAATATTGTTTTGGTTCAACATATACGATTTGTTACATCTCGAATAGAATGTTTAGTTTTCACGAATAGTTTTTCAAATTTTTCGAATGAGCCTGCTGCCATCGATCTTATCATCATCATGATCCTAAATCGACAGTAATTCTAAGCACATTTTTAATAATTTTGATTTTAATTTCATGAGTGAAATTCTCCTCACCGTTTTTCATGTGCTATTTTACGCCTCAATCTAAAATTTGATGAGTGAAATACGCATGTGTCAAAATAATTATCTGGAGCCCTGGGTGTAATGATGCTGTGCTGATAGAACTTTTTTTTAGACTCAGTCAAATGTACTCCAGGGGAGGGACAGTCTAAGTAAACCTAGCCTAAATAATACCTGTTTCACTCAGATATTGAATCTAGCGAGATGTGATAGCGGGTCGTGTCAGGAGATCTTTTGCCGACCTATGACCTTCCACTGTTATATGTGCGAATACAGGCTAATATGACTTGGTAAGACAACCCCTGATTGGTCAATTTGATAGTTCGGCTGACGCGACCAGCTACTACATCTCGCTAGATTGAATATCGAAGTGAAACGGGTATTATTAAGGCTAGGTTTAGCTAGACTGGGGGAGGGATTATTTTTGAATTCCCTTGAAGAAGGATAAGAGGACAGTTTTTGGTTTGTTTTTGTACTTAATTATCAGTAGAGGTTTGAGACTGTTAAAAAACTCTCTTGCCTCTGTACCTTATGATGAGCAAATATATAGTCACATTACATTGGATTTCAGTCTAAGTAAACATAGTCTCAATAATACTCGTTATACTCCCATACTGAGTCTAGCAAGATACAGTAAGAGGTTGTGTCAGCCGACCTTTCGGTGACCTATAATAATAATAATAAATATAGTCGCAAAGCGACGATTACAGGATTCAGCCAAATATATGAGTGCTTGAGGCCATTTGTAGCAACTTTGGCATGATTTCTTTTTTAAGGGGGGGAAAAGCTGTTTTGAGGTCATTTTTTCCATACCTACCATTTCAAGTGCACATAACTCGAAAACTTGAATTGATATCTGCCTGAAATTCTCAGAGCTGACAGACAAGTAGTCAGACTGCAGGGATAAAGGGAGAGAAGGGGACAGAGGGCAGAGGACGAAGAAATATATTTGAAAATCCATTTTTTTTTTTTTTTTTTTTTTTTTTTTATAAGTCCAGACTTCATTGGCCATTTGCCGTTTTGCCCTGCCCTTGGGAAGGATTTTTATCAAATAAAATCGAAAAAAGTGCTTTTTTTTCCAAGCCATTTTCTTCGAGAAAAAAAAATGTGCGATTTTATTCTTTTATCTTAAAGACCTTGCCAATGTCTAACTCTCATGCAAATATCATGAAATTCTTTGCTCTGGTTTTTGAGTTATCTGCATTTGAAGTTTTCGATTTTTAGATTTTGGTCAACTTTGAAAGATCACAGCAACAAAAGTATCAACGTTAGGACTTTCTTGAAATCAACGTACAAACTACAATGCTTCAGCTACATTGCGTATGAATTTCAGCTCTCTAGTGCAAGTATCTTCAGAGGAGAAGATTCTCAAAGGTGGGTGGGGTCCGGAAATTTTGACTTATCATGTAAATTGACACGTCCAATCGACCGAAAATGACTGTTCGCGAGCGATTTTATTCTTTTATCCCCAAGACCTTGCCAATGTCTAACTCTCATGCAAAAATCATACAATTCTACGGTCAGGTTTTTGAGTTATCTGCCCTTGAAGTTGGCGATTTTTAGATTTTGGTCAACTTTGAAACATCACAGCACGAAACGTATTAACGTTAGGACTTTCTAGAATATAAATTAAGAACTACAATGCTTCAGCTACATTGAGTGTGAATTTCGGCACTCTGGTGCAAGTATCTTCAGAGGAGAAGATTCTCAAAGGTGGGTGGGGTCGGAAATTGCCAAAAATGCACTTAAACCAAGATGGCGGCCAAACCACGTGACCTACGAATTTGCCATGATTTGTTTTTTTCCATTATTTTTGATTGCGCATCTTTTAAAAAAAAAATCAGGTCTCTATGTGCATTTTGAAAAAAATTCCAATGTTAAAATTTTAAACTTTACGCCTACATAGGCGAAAAATGACTGAGCCGATTTGGCCCAAAAGCTTAACTTGGCGATTCCAGGGTAAGGTCTACAAGTCTGTAAAATTTGGTATCATTTGCTTGTGCCGTTTTGGCTAAAAACGAAGCAAAAGTTTCGTGGAATAAAAATAATAATAAAACACGCCAATAACAATAAGGATTCAGCCTGAATGGCTGAATCCTTAATAATGGGCATTTATAAAGCGCTATATCCATACACAAGGTGCATGCTCAAAGCGCATTGAAAATAAGAAAATTATTTTATGACCCTCTAACGTTATATATGTGCGAAAGCACCATGGTAAGCCAAGCCCTGATTGGTCAATTCGATAAGTCGGCTGACGTGTACTCTAAAAAATGGAAAAAAAAAAAAAAAAAAAAGTCAGCTGACGTGAGCCGTTACTACACCTAACTAGACTCAATGTGGGAGTATAGCGAGTGTTATTGAGGCTATGTTTACTTCGACTGATTGGATTTGTGGGGTCTTTAACTAACAATGGATGTGATATGAAAACACCCTTAAGGACGTCTTTAAAGGATTTTAGATACATTATGTTGCAAAGAATTGATCTTTCTCCAGAGGTTGTGATACAGAGTAAAGAGGAGAGACAGAGAGAGCAGAGGAAACAACTCAAACAGATCAAGAAGAAATATGGACTGGAGGTAATCATGTGCTTTATGAGTGTGAGAGTATTGAGTGTAAAACACGGGTGACAGTGACATATTATTATACCCCCTGCTACGTCTGTTTGTCTGTGCATCCAAAATCGTTTCAGGAGCATTACTTGAAATCTGTTTAATTCAGAAACTTCAAATTTGGTATGGATGTTACCTATGTGGCGCAGATTTTTTGTAATTTTGTCCCTGAAACGGAAAATTTGTGACTTTCTTCAGTCTCTGAAGCACAACTTGAAAATTTAGAAACTTCATACACCAAATGTGAGATTTCCATTTCCCACTTATGTGCCTTAAAGGGTTTAAAGCCAAGGTGGCCATATCATTTTTCAAGTTTGACTAAAAACAATCAAATGTCATGACTTTGTTTTATTTCTTTAAATTTGTAAAGCTATGACTTCTAGACTTTTGTTATTTTATGACTTTAATTTTGTCATTGTAATGGCAGAGAAATTTCAGTGGGGGTATGTGAGCTGTGCTAACTTTTGCCTTGTTAATTTAGAAACTTCAAATTTGGTATTGATGCTACCGATATGGTGCAGATGTGCCTTTTAGGGGTTACGATTCCAGATTACCAAATTATTTTTGAAATTTTGGCCCCCTAAATCATCAAATTGCAGTCTTTGTTTGAGCTGTACTCACTCTTGCCTTGTTTTTTCTATGGGCTCTTTTCTGGACAATCTTAATATGAGACAGTTGTAGTTAAAAGTTTGTTTGAATAGATGTATTTTATGAATAATTGAACAAACTTTCTTGTCATATATCATTCAATAGAGCTCATGAATTAGAGAGATATATATGAGACTCATTGATATTGACCACAAATTGAACATCAATTAGACTTCTCAATAATTCAATCACATAATCACGCTGCCTACACAAACAACACTTTGGCTGTTTATATAGAAATTATGATAGTTATCTCTTGCTTGTTTTATTGGCCTTAAAGGGGCAGTAGCACGTTTTTTGATAATTTTATATTTAAATTATTTCACTGAAAATTGTTAAGTTAAAGCTAAATGTATTATTTTGACAGTGTCGAAAAATCTCATTATACAAGCCAATCATCCATAGTCAGAGGACAAAGTATGAAGACTAACATAAAATCCATTGGCAGCCATTTTGTGTGAACACCTTAAATTCATTTTGTGTAAGAAAAAGGAATCACATGGCTAAACTTTACATAAATATTTGATTTATTACTGCTTCATTTAGTTTAAATACATTGTCTTTCAATTGGAACCATTAATTTTCATTTTCATGAGATCACCTTATATTACCCCGAAAAATGTGCTTATGCCCCTTTAATTTAGCAATCAAAATCCTTGAAAAATTTCCTTCATTTTAGTTGTGGAATTTTATACGAACGCTATCCTCATCTTCAGAACGCTGCGTACATAGACAACTCGGCAGCTTTCAACAACCCTGCCTACCAAGACAAGGCCGCAACAAGAAGACGAGAAGTGGGTAGCGACAACCCTCACGTTGTAGACGAGGCCCCTGCATCTGTTATGAGGTCAGTCTTGTTTCATACATTTATTAGAGGTATGCAATCAGCCCAAGAATGAAAATGTAAAGGTTGTGAGTTTCATTCAAAATCTGCGCATTGGCAACAAGAGCAACTTAGTACGGAAAAAATTTACGATTATAAAAAAATTTATGAAGAGATATATGTGGATGACAACTTCTTTATTTATGTTAAGCGACATTTCGACACAGCTCTCTTGGGCAGTTGTCAAGCAATGAAAAAATAAGATAAAAAATTTCATATTCTTAACATTATATTTAAGGAAGTTAAATATCATCACTCATAGTCACAAGATGAACTATCTCACTCATAACGATGAAGTATTTGTCAAGAAGATAGGTATGTCTGTGAGATATATACATTCTACATTGCCTAGTGGATGAATTGTCCTTTTCTAGAGAAACCTGTCGTATAATTAATACATAATGTAAATGTCACCACAATTGTTGCAGACCCATCTCAACAGAGAACAAAGGTCACAGACTGCTAGCTAAGATGGGCTGGAAGGAGGGACAGGGACTTGGCAAGGACAACGCTGGTATAGCAGAACCGGTGAGTCTTTGTTACTTCAAATATATCGAGGATATCAACAATGGTGTGATGTTACAAGAAGACTTGTCAGTCAAGGAGTTTTGCATAAATCGTCACATTTTGAACCACAGAGGCATGTAATAAACAAATTTAATATATTTCGTTTTCAGTTTGATATCACTTATCTCTCATCAAGTGACAGGTAGAGCTAGTATTTTCTCGTGTGATGCAGTCATTGAGTGATGTGAGTGATGAGGTAATATAGGTGATACTGGTTTTATTCCATCACCGCCGTTAATGGCTATAATATTGCCCAAGCGGCGTTAAACACCAACTTACTCACTCACCCATTTTTATTCCATCACGAGATGAGAGATAAGTGATATTTATCTGAGAACAAAAGCTATTTATTCTGGTTATTATATGCCTCTGTGATCAAACTTGTAGCGATTTATAGATTTATATAAAAAATGTCTTGACTTGTGAGTTTTCTTGCGATGTCATAAAATTGTTGCATTATAACTTAGTGATTGTGCTGTATACTGAATTCTTATTTGTTAACTTTGTGAAATTGTGAAATTTACATGATGACAATTATTGTTTTACTTGTTCTTATTGTTGTGAAAATTTTTATCTTGTAAGAACACATCACTTACATCCAAACTAGTTTTTCAAAGCTTTCAATTTCAATTCAAAATATTTTTGCTGACATATCTCTGGTTTTCAAAAAAAATAAATTTTGATGTCTCTTTAATGATGCATACTTTCTGAACAGAAACAATTTAAAAGGGATGGAAAAGAAAGAAAATCTAAAACAAAATATCAGTGATCGTAAATTTCCCAGGTTCTTTAAACTTTTGAACTTTTATTTAAAAACCCAAACTTGCAATCTTTTAGTCCTATAAGATTAAGTCATACTCTCAAGTTTTTGTTTTCACAACTTCATTTTCATAAACTCTTTCAGATCAATGTAAGGCTTAGGACCAATCAGAGTGCAGGACTTGGGTCAAGTGCGGCTGTAGAGAAGACGCTGGATGATGTCCAGTCGGTCAAGAGGAGTCATCGATGGCTGCAGGCTCAACAGAGGTATAACAAGATTGGTCAATCGGTCATCAACCCCTCGCAGCCAGCCAATGTGTCTTTCTCTTTCAAGAAGGGACCAACCGTTAACATGCAACCTAAAGTTGATCTAGGGACAGTGGATTCGGATAGCGGAGAAGAGGAGAAATCATGATGTGATGAGACTTTATGTTGGTTGTCACTTCGATTGACAGTGACAGATCAGTTAATTTGGTTTCCACATTTCTAAGTCAACCAATGCTTTTTTGTCCTTCAAAGAATGGACCAACCGTCAACATGCAACCTAAAGTTGATCTAGGGACAGTGGATTCAGATAGTGGAGAAGAGGAGAAATCATGATGTGATGAGACTTTTTATTGGTTGTCACTTTGATTGACAGTGACAGATCAGTTAATTTGGTTTCCAAATTTCTCAGTCAACCAATGTGTTTTTGTTATTCAAAGAAAGGACCAACCGTCAACATGCAACCTAAAGTTGATCTATGACAGTGGATTCAGATAGCTGAGAAGAGGAGAAGTCATGATGTGATGAGACTTTTTATTGTTGTTGTCACTTTGATGGACAGTGACAGATAAATTAATTTGGTTTCCACATTTCTCAGCCAACCAATGTGTTTTTGTCATACTAAGAATGGACCCACCGTCAACTTTAAGACTAAGTTGCTGTGGGGACAGTTGAATCTTGCAGTTGAGAGAAGGAAAAGTCGCAAAATTGATTTCCAAGGCTCTATGCCAACAAATGTTTCTTGCTTATTGAAGGAGATTTGATTAAAGAACAGTTGACTCTGATAGTTGAGAAGAGAAAGATTCATGATATTGATGAGTTCTAGCGTGGTTGTCACAGTCACAGTGAATCAAGTATCAAATGAGTATCAACTCCTCTCAGCAAACAAATGTGTCTTTCTCTAAGATTGGATGTACAATTCTATCCTGAAGATGATCTAGCAAAAATGAAATCAGAAAATGAGATGAGGAACAGTCATGATGGGATTAGATATCAATTGTGGTTGTCATTTTCTGAAAACGAAAATGTAAATATAATTTGGATGTGGTTGGTTTCACTCAAAATGGGTTCATAATTGAAAATAAAATGTGATAAAACTTGTTGTGTTTGCATGTGAATATCATTTTGAAGAATATGATAACTTAAAAGTCATTGTGCCCAATCAGTGTATCTGTATCCCTGTGGCACCCAAAGGATTTATAAATGTTTAGAACGATTAAAAAGTTTCAAAAATCACAATCTGAATTTTCACACTTAAAATTAGCTTTTATATGTTACAAGAAACATATATTTCATTTTTGAACAAAATTGGTGAGTAATGAAATTTTTTGAAAAAATCTATAACTGTTATAAAGAAAACACAAGGAAGGACACTCACGCAATTGTTACCTGATCAAAAACCAAACACCCAAATTTTTTTAACGACCATTTCAATTAATTTATCTTTGTGATTTATTGCCTTTCCATGTTGTTTCACTCTGTGCGGGGGTGTCCTCAAAGGGGGCAACTTTTCTCAGAAACTTTTTCAAGATAATATTAGGTTAATAAAATTTCTTGTTTAACTTCAGGGTATACCTGTATCAACCCAACTGCGAATAAGGCACAGGAACCCGATATCGTAAATAAAATGTAGGTAAAACGTCCCCTCTATGAAATAGTCTATTTTCCTGTGGAACCAGCCCAGGGGAGAATTTACAAACTTACAGTTATATTATTAAAACGTGAATTGTGAATAATTTTTTTTAATAATAAGGCCACACAAAATTAATTACTTGATTTACGGATTTCTGGAGGTCAAAATGGCTAAAGGCAGGAGGGAAAATAAAAATTAAAAAAAAAAGCTTTTTGGTCTAGTGTCGACAAAGATTTGCCTGAAAACTGATTAACACGAGACCGGCGAAAACACCAATATATATCTTAAATTTTTATTATTGTTTTGTTTTTCATTACACAGATTTTGTTTTATTGTATCATGCATGCAGAAGTAAGTACTATCTATGTCTAAAAAAAACTTAATAATGGGACATTTAAAATTATAAGTCTATCATTTAAAATAATATAACTCATTCTGAAAATCTATCATGCAAAAGAAATTGTTTTTATCTTTTGCCCTGATCAATCTTAATATTATAGTTTTTTAATCTGATTGCAAAATAAATTTGATTGAATATATAATAAGAAGTATTCTGATAAAATTTATTAAGAAAATCACACTTACAACAAAATCAATAATTAATGAAATACATAAAGATCGTTTATATTAATCAATCTCGAGATAGACTCATTTCTAATTCTATAAATAAAACCTTGTTTGTGACTATTTCTGCAACAATCAGATAAAAATGTTTACCTTATACCACTTGAAAAATAGTCTGTTGACGACTTGCGAACGCCGATTATCAACATTGCTAGCAATTTTCATGCACTTAAATTTTGACGAATTTGTAAATAGTCTTATTAAAACTGTATCATATCATCGTAGAATTATCCGTAGTTTGTGAACTTGCTGTCTAAAAGCGTAAGTTTAAATCGTTTTTCAAAAGGATGCAAGAAAACAAAACCACGAAGTGCCGAAGTCAAATGGCCATGTTCAGAATAACATGCGGTCGTAACATTTTCCTGACAACACATTACCGATAAGATATTAAATGTCTAAATAAAACAAGTTTTTGGATGAAATTTTCTGATGATTTATTTTACAACAAAGATGCAATGAATTCATTTTTCTAATTTACATATTACTTGAAGAAAAAACGATCAAAAATGTTATACTTAGCTCGAAATAATATTTATAATGTCTATATGTCGTCAAGAAAATACGATTGTAATTTCAAACGGTGTTTCCTTTCGTAACTGCTGTCAGATAAAGTTGACAAATTCATTGCATATTCTTTGATCTTTTGCGATATAATTGATATTTTGAATTATGGTAGCGGTTCTTTGGTTCTATTTAAGTCCATCGTATTTGAATATTTATATTTCGTTACGCATATAATTTTATTTAATCAAAAATTACCTTCGTAATTTGGAATGAAAACAAACCAGTAACTAATTTCTGAAACACCGGTTTGGGGAAAACAAGGTGCTTTCGAGATTGTATCTTTGACGACGATGTGTTTAAACTTAAACTTTGATAAATTACGAAGAAGGGCAGGAAATTTGTAACATTAAACAATGATAATGGGTGACACACTTTCTCGAACGAGTATTTTTGGCAGTCTCCCTTTTACTGTTCGTATTTTCGTAATATTTTAGATTTTTTTTGTTTTTCAGCGGCAATGCAACATTTTTTATTGAGCGGGGTTCAAATAAACATTTTTTATTTTGGGAATTTGCCAAAATCGTAGTCGGCGGATCCGTAAATCAACTAATTAATTTGGTCTCGCCTAATAATAATAATAATACTTTATTGCCCGAGAAAGGAATTCTTTTTACAACAGTGATGCAACAGTGATGCAACATATTTATCATAACTTAGGTTCTATACGTTTGCTACATAAGAGGAAAAAGTAATTTACATATATTTCTGTAAATACTCTACAGTCTGACGACTATTTTGTACCTTATGTCACTTGCTCTGAAATTTCTATTCGGATTTGAGATAATGTTTTGAACAGTAATGGAAACATATTTGGCGGGAAATACTGATGCCTATGTCTTCTTGTTTAGATTGGCAGTGACAATTATGAATGAGTGAGTGAGTTATTGTTTTACGCTGCTTGGGCAATATTTCATCCATTAGCAGGGTGTAAAATTATGAGTGAGTGAGTTGTTGTTTTGCTCCACTTGGTCAATACTTCAGCCATTAGCAGCGTGTAGAATTATGAGTTAATGAGTGAGTGAGTTATTGTTCTACGCCGCTTGGGCAATATTTGTACATAGGGTGTAGAATTATGAGTGAGTGAGTTTGTTGTTTTACGCCGCTTGGTCAATATTTCAGCCATAAGTAGCGTGTAGAATTATGAGTGAGTGCGTGAGTGAGTTATTGTTCTACGTCGCTTGGGCAATATTTGTACATAGGGTGTAGAATGATGAGTGAGTGAGTTATTGTTTTACGCCGCTTGGGTAATATTTGTACATAGGGTGAAGAATGATGAGTGAGTGAGTTATTGTTTTACGCCGCTTGGGCAATATTTGTACATAGGGTGTAGAATTATGAGTGAGTGAGTTATTGTTTTACGCCGCTTGGTCAATATTTCAGCCATTAGCAGCGTGTAGAATTATGAGTGAGTGAGTGAGTGAGTTATTGTTCTACGCCGCTTGGGCAATATTTGTACATAGGGTGTAGAATGATGAGTGAGTGAGTTATTGTTTTACGCCGCTTGGGTAATATTTGTACATAGGGTGTAGAATGATGAGTGAGTGAGTTATTGTTCTACGCCGCTTGGGCAATATTTGTACATAGGGTGTAGAATTATGAGTGAGTGAGTTATTGTTTTACGCCGCTTGGTCAATATTTCAGCCATTAGCAGCGTGTAGAATTATGAGTGAGTGAGTGAGTGAGTTATTGTTCTACGCCGCTTGGGCAATATTTGTACATAGGGTGTAGAATGATGAGTGAGAGAGTTATTGTTTTACGCCGCTTGGGTAATATTTGTACATAGGGTGTAGAATGATGAGTGAGTGAGTTATTGTTTTACGCCGCTTGGGCAATATTTGTACATAGGGTGTAGAATGATAAATGAGTGAGTTATTGTTTTACGCCGCTTGGGTAATATTTGTACATAGGGTGTAGAATGATGAGTTAGTGAGTTATTGTTTTACGCCGCTTGGGTAATATTTGTACATAGGGTGTAGAATTATGAGTGAGTGAGTTATTGTTTTACGCCGCTTGGGTAATATTTGTACATAGGGTGTAGAATGATGAGTGAGTGAGTTATTGTTTTACGCCGCTTGGGTAATATTTGTACATAGGGTGTAGAATGATGAGTGAGTGAGTTATTGTTTTACGCCGCTTGGGTAATATTTGTACATAGGGTGTAGAATGATGAGTGAGTGAGTTATTGTTTTACGCCGCTTGGTCAATATTTGTACATAGGGTGTAGAATGATGAGTGAGTGAGTTATTGTTTTACACCGCTTGGTCAATATTTGTACATAGGGTGTAGAATGATGAGTGAGTGAGTTATTGTTTTACGCCGCTTGGGCAATATTTCAGCCATTAGCAGCGTGTAGAATTATGAGTGAGTGAGTTATTGTTTTACGCTACTTGGGCAATATTTCAACCATTAGCAGCTTGAAGAATTATGACAATAGAAAGATATTAGTCTGAGGTAAATAAAATTTAGAGAGATATGAGCATAAATACGGCCACAGTCACAATGAGAAGTGAAACATTTCAACAAATAGAGTAATTTAATATGGAATATGATAAAAGACAATTAATGTACTCTCTCCCGCCAGAATAGACATAAGAGACAATGGCCTTTATAGGTAACGAGGCTAATATAATGTACGTATATAAAACAACCTTATAAAAATCATATACAAGCATTACAGCCACTTTGCACTTTGCTCTCAATAAAAGACATCTTTCCTTATCCCAAGACCCACTGTAACAATACATATTCTTTATAATCTGTTACAAACGTAAACTCGTATATAACTAAATACACTTTTTAAGCGCAAAAGTCTTAACACACATGCAATTTACATGAATAGGAGTATTTAAAGGGGCAGTAGCACGTTTTTAGGGGGAATATAAGGGGATGTCAGGAAAATGAAAATTAATGGTTCCAATTGAAAGACAATGCATTTAAACAAAATGTAGCAGTAATAATTCATATATATAATGTAAAGTTTAGCCATGCGATTCCTTTTTCTTACACAAAATGAATTAAAGGTGTTCACACAAAATAGCCGCCCTTTGAATCTTCCTACTTTATCCTCTGACTATGGATAATTGGTTTGTGTTATAAGATTTTTGACACTTTCAAAATAATACATTTACCATTAACGTACAATTATCAGTGAAAAATTTAAAATATTAAATTATAAAAAAAACGTGCTACTGCCCCTTTAAAGTATCAATCTAACGTTTTACTCTTTGATACGCGGCATTGTCCGGTTTTCTACCAGTATATACGTCTTTATAACAGGATTACAGCTCGTGGCCATATCATCACGTACAAATGACGTCATTCCTATAGGCTTACATGTTAATTAACTGTGTGGTTCTATTTAGCAACAACAGCACTTTTGATAACACCATTAGAAAAAGGTTTGACACATGTGAATCATGCAAATTACGCCATGTTATAGTGTACAATGTTCAATAAAATATACAACACTATATATACAGTACTTCTAAGTGGAAATATTGACCCCTGCGTTCTTCAGAAACCTATTACTATTATACTTCTGGAAAAAAATTAAATTAAACCTTTTGAAATTACCAAATTAAGATTCTCGAACTTGACTTTTTACCAACAGCAAAATGCACCCATGATCAATTGACAAAAAGCTTCTGATGTTCTCTTAACTTTGCAATCAGTATGTTTCCGTTAAAACACTCAAACACCACTGCATGACATGTACATGTAAATTGCACATTTACCTTGCAGCGGTGCACCTGCCGATAAGAACAATGATAACAATTCGCATACCTTGATCACATCATCAGTTGTGTGCTGTAGGCAAAGGTACTTCAGATCAATCGGTAATGGACATCTATCAAACATATCTTTATTTTTTAAATACGTTTCCTCTTTCTGTGCATTTTTATACATTTTGATAGAGATGGAATAGCACGCTAACATCTAAAGCCCCGGATGTATCTGTACGTTTGTTTTTGTCAACGCTTCTAGCGATGAAAGTTGTCACCTATGGACTTGCATTTCCTTCTCAACTCGTATGTTATCACTGAAAATCAAAATTCTGCAACCCAAAAGCAATTTCTTTCAGACACGAACTTTGCATTTTGAGGAATGATATTTGGATATTTATATCTTTTCTCCAATACTAATGTTTGAACATCCAATCAACATATATTAAAGAGGAGGTGAGGTGATGTGATTTGGGTTGTAAAGCCGCGTATTTCACCTATATCACGGCTGCTAGTATCATTGCAGGGAGAAAGCCCACATCACCATCGAAGCTATGTATTGCGGTGAAACCCAAAGCAGACAGACAGATATTTTATTTCAGTCTCACCTCATAATTAAAAAATAAAATACAGCGTCTTGATCAAATTTAAAGACACTCCATGTGGAGTTATGAGAGACTATACAGTCATGTAAAAATTTATTTACAAAGTAAATGTTATACAGTCAATATGAAATGCATTGGATACAATAGTTTTTAACGACCATAAAAATGAGACCTTCTTTTTGTAAAATTAAGTGGCAGGTTTTGGCAGATAAAAAATACATTTCATGGCTGGATAATATAAAACACACTTTTTCAACATCAGATAAAACATCATAATTTAGACATGTGTTACGGCAGACATTTAAAACTTGACATCTTTCATCCTTTTAAAGAGGACAGTTCAGTAAAACATGACATCCATCTTCTATAAAATCAGAACAATGTAAACAGAATCTTTCATTCACCGCCGTGCTATCATATCGTCCCGTTTCAATGCGTCGGCTAGAACTCGCAAACCAAGGGTGATACTGCCCCGGAATTCACAGTAGTACTGCAATACGGAAATGGGGAACGATACCCACCCTTAGTATGCCCACACTACCTTGTTTAAATCGTGCATCCTCTGAAACTTTTCTGTGCTTAAATGCTTGAGGACGATTATCATTATTGTATGGAAAATAAAATAGGTAATGATAAATTTTGTTTGTAGGCAGATTTGTAAAGACGATGGCAAATTTCGTCTATGTTTAGCCATTTTATCAATATTTGAATTGCCGTTATAGGAACAATGACATGCTTTGTAATGTGCTAGAGAAGAAACGCAACCCATTTTCTATACAGTATTTCGTTGTTACTGCATGCAGACACAAATAAGTTTTCTGTGTACTGGATAGCATGGGCTTAATGTCCCACATTGGTTCTTGCCCACTTGGTTCTACCCTACATCCAATTCTCAATTCTTTATTAACGGTTGATATTTAGGACAACGGCCTATGCCAACATAGAATACATATAAAATGGATACTCATAATGCACATGCGTTTACATTGTAGAAGAAACATAGTTTCGAAAGATGCTTATGTAATAAGTGTGCTTCGTAGTTTCATAGCATGGTATATATACATGGCAACATTCCTTAAACACACTAATAGAACATTAATTTTAAAATGGTATTTTGACCCTGTGACAACAATGAGGTATTGTTTTCTAATATCCGAATGTGGCTTACAATGAAGTAGAAAATTATATTCGTCCTCTATTTCTCCTGATTTACATAGCTTACAGGTTTTATCTTTGCGTTCTTTACCATTTTTCCTACCAGTTTCTAATTCTAAAGGGATGTTCCACAACGGAAATTTGTCAAAGTGCTTCTAAATTTATCTATTTTAAATGAATTTATATACTCTTCAGTTTCAAATCTGAGAGTTTAAAGGTATTATAATTTATAAGTTCAATTACCTTACATCCCTTTCCCTTCAAATTCCAACACGTTTTCAAAGCCAATTTCTCTCACTTTCCTAATATAACACCTTAAATCATGCATTTTCTGTCTGATTTTAGTGGAAAATAAAAGTTCGTATCATATTTCTAAAATCTTTTCAGCAATCACGACGCAACAGATGCTTTTAAGAAGTAAATCCAGTGCGTTAAGGTTGATCGAGGTAGCCGTGCCTTACCACTGTCAAATCACATAAATTCATTTAGAGAATCTAAAATTCCAAGATTTTATTGTAGCCAAAGTTAACAAATTACTTTATGATGTTAGTCGAGAAGAAAAATTAGCTATAAACCTGCTAGTTCCCATCAGCAATAAAGTTACCGAGGCCCCTTGAAGTGTTTGAGCCAGAAAATCATCATAGACGTCTGTTGTCATTTTCGCAGTAAAAACATATTTCTTTGATGTATTCAACGTTTTTAACAGCAGATATCTCTCTAACGGAATTGTGCGATTTTTTGGTAAATATAACCATTAAATAATCAAAATGCCCTGTTAATTGCAAAGAAACCAAGGATCACCGTTTGAAGTCTTGACTGAAACACACTATGAAAGATCGTTCAATTTTAAGTGTTCTAATATAAAAATACGTTTTTAAGATAGAAAAGATGATACCGATCACAGTCAACAAGAACATGGTGACATGTGGACAAAAGCTTTAATCACGAGGAAAGAGCTGATATCAATCAATAACGCTATTATCACTTTTACGACTTGATTATTGCCATCTTAACATGCGCCGTACTATTAACGTAGTTTATTATCGTGTCTCGTTATCAGGCCTTGTAGGCAGATATCATAGGACTGAGCAGCATAATAACCGTGACGCTATAATTTTGTAAGTAGAAGACATAAACTGGTAATAAAATTTACATAACCTAGCACCTTGAACGATTTAAGCGCCCCTTACCCCCCTCGAAAAATTTCAAACAAATAGCTTGCACTTAACGACTTTGAAGTCATATCCGCATTACTTTCACTCCTTTGCACCTTAACAAACGCTGGGGGTAGTTTTCTTCAGGTAACTGTGTACAAGTTTCTTTCCGATGCATTATTGCACATGTATACCTTACCTGGCTTTGTGCAAACAGAAAAGGTTTGGTTAACCCCTTTGCTGAAGATAATGTACTTAACTATAAAAGTACATAGCTTTAGTAATGGTTTGTGTGTATATAGTTTTTTGCTTAAAGCTGGTTATGTGTTTGATCCCTTGCTGAGAATAGTATAAAAGTAAATAATGCAATGCATGCTTGCGAATACTAAATGAACTTTTGCTGTGTAATTCAAACCGTTTGCCTCTTTGAGAGGAACTGAAAATCGTCCATGATGCTAG
This sequence comes from Steromphala cineraria, assembly GCA_916613615.1. Lineage (NCBI taxonomy): Eukaryota > Metazoa > Mollusca > Gastropoda > Trochida > Trochidae > Steromphala > Steromphala cineraria. The sequence continues at coordinate 47,745,396 of OU744720.1, forward strand.
CAATGTCTTAAAACGGTGCTGTCATTACTAAAGTTATAATCAATGTAAATACTATTTATGAAATATATGTTTAAAGGTATACGTAAATGGATCTACATGGCCTACTTAAATGAATAAATTAAATTGACCATTGATCTTCGCGTTTCTTTGGTTTCAAATGTTTGTGGCATAGGCTAAGAATGCAATATCTTTGTTAAGGAAGTCAAAGAAATTTCTATGGAAGAATATCTTCATCCTTTACACAGTATAGACGATTGTTTGAAAATGGTATAGGAATTCATACGAAAACGTCGCTACTGTAAAACCGAGGTTGTTCATCCTTAGTATTTTTCTTCCTTATACTACCGACGTCTAGACCGCCACTCAAACAGCTCTTTAATCACATTTTCTTTTAATGATTTTCTTATTGACGACAAAATAAATTCAGCTTTATATCATTTGTGAACCCTATTTGGTGGTCTGGCACAAATAGGGTTAACCACGTAACTGTCTCTTTGTTAAAACCATGTCAAATTGAAAATAACTTGCCTGTTGATATCTGTTATGATCTATGAATAATGAGTCAGATTTGGGGGCTTAATATACATATAGACGACTTTCAGAGTAAATTGAAGGTTAATTCTCGGATAATTATCCCTGCCTGGAAAAAAATGATTTTCCAAGATGTTCTCGTTTCTTCTGCTAAAACGATTTCGCTATCCATTTTACGGGATGAATAGAACATTGATAATTATTTTTAACTCGTAAATATTTTAATAAAGATGTTTTGACAGGTGAAACGTATATATATTAAATGCTACAAGAATGTTGGTTATGAATTTTTATAAAAATATGTTTTGTGACGAAACACCATTTTATCGTCATTAATCTGGGCCATGCGATAAACGCTTTTGTCATTACATTATGTGCATTTATTTAATTTATATTTTAGTTTAATGCAAGTTCACTTAATCCACTTTTGAACTCTAGTCGTTCATATAACAGCAGTGTTTAAAAGGAAAACAGTTTATATTTTTCAATTTTTTGTATTGCTAAACATATCTACAGGTTCTTTCAAACAAATGATGTTATTTGATAAACTTCTTAAAACATTTCTTAACATTTCCGCTTAAAGGGGCAGTAGCACGTTTTAGGGCGAATACAATGTCAGGAAAATGAAAACTAATGGTTCTAATTAAAAGACAATGTCGTTAAACTGAATGGAGCAGTAATAATTCAAATATATAATGTGAGGTTTAGCCATGTGATTGCTTTTTCTTACACAAAATGAATTAAAGGTGTTCACACAAAATGGCCAATGGATTTTATGCGAATCTTCATACTTCATCCTCTGACTATGGATGATTGGCTTGTGTAATGAGATTTTTGACACTATCAAAATAATACATTAAGCATTAACGTACAATCATCAGTGAAAATTTAAAAAAATTAAGTTATCAAAAACCGTGCTACTGCCCCTTTAAAATATACCAAATATATTATATAAAAAAATCGAAACATAATTGACATTTATTGTTCCCTCTTGTCATAAAAACACCACAGCTTAATTTAGCACGTTTTAGAGGGAATATATGGTGATGTCAGGAAAATGAAAATAGATGGTTTTAATTGAAAGACAATGTGTTTAAACTAAATGTAGCAGTTATAATTCAAATATATAACGCAAAGTTTAGCCATACGATTCCTTTTGCTTACACAAATTGAATTAAAGGTGTTCACACAAAATGGCCGCCAATGGATTTTATGTGAAACTTCATAATTTGTCCTCTGACTATGGATGATTGGCTTGTGATATGCGATTTTTGATACTGTGCAAATAATACATTTAGCATTAACTTACAATCATCAGTGACAAATTTGAAATATAAATTAATCAAAAAACGTGCTACTGCCCCTTTAAAATAACATATTCTTACCTTCCATTAGTTTTAATAGTTTATTGTAAAAAAAAAGCCACACGCACTTTACTTGCGTATTTGTTATTTTTCCATTTTCACTACTCCGTTATGTTAGTAAAGATTAAAGATAGACCATAAATTGTGTTATATCAAATTATATTTAAAATTTTTTTTGTTTTTTTCTCGACTCAGATAAACAAAAGCAAATATATATGCATCAAGGGCAAATAGATTAACACTTAAAACAAACAGTTCATCAACCTTTCCCTGCCGTTTACTTAAATTTTCATATTTTTGCTTGCATTTTATGCTTCGCTATTGAATTACAAACCGTAATACCTCTGTCCACCATCTTAGGGCAAGGCAAACTACGTCATTTAGAAAAAACCATGTGGAATTGAACGCAACTTGATCCAAAGTTACCGCTGGTTACTGATGCAACAGCTGGTTACCGATGCAACAGTAACGATTTACTGCATCGGACATCCGTACTCGATGTACTCTCTAAACATTCGCCGGTCTAAGTCTAACCGTTTGGTCATATTCTAGTGAGGTTTTGAGTATTACCGGATTATATCTAATACCCATATATAAAATCCACCTCACAGCCACATTAGCAAACTTGTTTGACATCGGTGAATAAACTATTCATCTGCCAAAAAGACATTTCTTAGTTTTCATGAAAGAGCATATATGCTTGGTAGAACATTCAAAATCTACGTACTTATAACAGGTACATATGATCTATCCAACCCCAACAAAACTTGGTTTTCTATTGGAAAGTTTCGAAAATGACGTTTGGCTCATTGGGTGTAAATTGTCCTGTGGTTAAAAATATTGTTACACTTTTAGTGTCATACCGAGAACCAAAACGTATCAAAATGCTATTTTCAGCAACACTTAACTAGAACCTTCCGATTCGTTTAAAAAATGTAAATATCATTAACTAAAACTTTGAACATTTTCAAAGTATAGTTCAATATTGAAACGAAAAAGAGCGCTCCAAAAACAATGATTAAATGTCGCTGTGCTCTGCTATATACATTTTATATTTGATGATAATATCCGATACGTCGCTTTTGCAAGTCCAAAATTCACAAATGGTATTTCAACAAAGTCAAACGACATATGAAATAAACAATATTAAAATATATACTACACATATGGAAAAAAAGTTCAGCACTCCCCCGTTTCTTAACCAGCCAAATTGTCTGTAATAGAACTACACTTTAACAATGTAGGGGGGAACATTCATTTATATTATGTTTCGCATCTTTTGCATATAATGTGGTAATTTTATGTGAAAAAAATGAACAATGAAAGTTAATGTTGTAATGCGAGTAATTCAGTCCTAATTAACTGGTCAAACTTAACTATTTCTCTTTTAGTCAGTTTCTATTAATGGGCTGAACTCAAAAGAATACCGTAGAAGAAGTCGTATATGATTACAATCTCATTAAAATTATATCACGTAGTGTAGCAGGTAGATCATATTTTAATAAGATTGCATATAATTATAGCGTCTCTTTCAAGTATTGACAATAATCCAATGACTTCCTTATTTTGCTAGTTAAAAGACAAACATGTTGTTTTTCAAGATATCTGGACCCAAAGTTTATTACCAGAAAATAGGCAATAGAACATACTTTTTTTTTTTTTATAAAACTTCAGTACCATTACAACCTTAGTCGTTACTACACAAATTATCTTCTTTGAAGAAAATTACTTTAGCATAGTATCAATTAGTTATGAATGGTTGGAGGGCTGTTTCCCTATGTATATAATATAACCTTTTCTCAAATGAATAAAAAAAAGACATTGTCCTTACAGCATTTCAAATGTCTTCCGCAGAGTTCACTAAAAAGAAAGGCTTCAGAATGTCACCCTGTCCTAGCCCTCTTACCAAATGTCGATGATGTAAGACACTGTCGCGACAGACTATTACCCAAGCTCTTAGGACATAAATGGATCTTGCATTGTTAACGCTTTCGGGGCATTTTAAACAATTTGCTATAGCCTGTCTGGTTATACACTTCCCACTGAAAAAAAAATCACATGCCATTTACTCATTTAGAAATAGCTCCTTTCCAGTGACATGTCTGGGTTGCCTGGTTGACATGGTTTTAATAGATAGCGAGCATGCGATTATCGCTTACTTTGAAAATACTTATGTTATTAATAAGGAGATGCTGGGTCACCCTGACCTGTCTGGTTATTTCCACTAATGCCAGTTAAACGACATTTGACCCACTTCATATTTTGTAAAAAGATGCCTTTTCTAATACCTTAAAAAGGGCAGTGTTAACAAATCTAGACGTGTATAGCTTTTTTGATTACAACTGCTTTATTGTGAAAAGTTATGAATAAATGTTTACTACGTTTTGTATGCTTACCGTCTCATTAAATTGAAAGGAGTTACTTTTTTTCCAAAGAATCATGTCTATTCACAGCAAAGAATGTGTCATCTACAACCTTTTCTTTCCTTGTACAGCTACAAGTTTGTTGCAAACATCATATAATAATGTATTAGGGTAAGTTCAACTTTTTCAATCTGAATTGTACAAAGTTTAACAATTTTTAGAGAGGATGATTAAAACTTATTTTCCCATCAAAAACTGAAAGATGATACTAGTAATACTAGAGGAATATATTTTGCAGCGAATAAAGCAACATTCGGATAAAAATGATTTTTTATTGTCTTATGTCTCTCTCTCTCTCTCTCTCTCTCTCTCTCTCTCTCTCTCTCTCTCTCTCTCTCTCTCTCTCTCTCTCTCTCTCTCTCTCTCATCAACAATCAATGAACGCTTTTCATTTAGTATAACAATTTTGTAATGAGTAAAGTGCTAATAGTTCAAATATTATTGCTATACCATTAGACCGTATAAAGTGTTTTAAGTCGTGACCTTTGACAAATTGAAACCGAAAAATGTTTACTTCTCCAAAGATGATATAAAAATGATTTTTTATTGTCTTATGTCTCTCTCTCTCTCTCTCTCTCTCTCTCTCTCTCTCTCTCTCTCTCTCTCTCTCTCTCTCTCTCTCTCTCTCTCTCTCTCTCTCAAAACTAGATTAGCGTCTGCGGAACACTGCAAAAGCAGAACGGCCCCGAAACTGGGGGTTTCGCCTTCCCCTGTTCCGCCTTCGACAGGCTTGACATTCAAGGTCAAACAATCAATGAACGCTTTTCATTTAGTATAACAATTTTGTAATGAGTAAAGTGCTAATAGTTCAAATATTATTGCTATACCATTAGACCGTATAAAGTGTTTTAAGTCGTGACCTTTGACAAATTGAAACCGAAAAATGTTTACTTCTCCAAAGATGATATTTTCCAAGTTAGAACTTCATAGAACAAAACGTTTTTAACATATCTTGTTTACTAGGAATATTTTAGTGATAATTTTAATCGTGACCTTGACCTTTGATCTGTCATGTCAAACCGTGAAAATAATTCCCAAGAGTTGTTAACAGTAACACATGGGAAACTGCAAAAAAACACTGATAGCAGCCCCGACTCTCAGCAAATGCTGTATTTTAGGAGCCTTGTATACCCTTTTTTTAATTTCCTTTAAAGAGGCAGTAGCACGTTTTTTGATAATTTTATATTTTACATTTTTCACTGATAATTGTACGTTAATGCTTAATGTATTATTTTGATAGTGTCAAAAATCTTCTTACACAAGCCATTTATCCATAGTCAGAGGACAAAAAGTATGAAGATTCAAATAAAATCCATTGGTGGCCATTTTGTGTGAAGACCTTTAATTCATTTTGTGTAAGAAAAATTAATCGCATGGCTAAATTTTACATTACATATTTGAATTATTACTGCTCCACTCAGTTTAAATACATGGTCTTTCAATTGGAACCATTAATTTTCATGTCCCTGACATCACCTTATATTCCTCGAAAAACGTGCTACTGCCCCTTTAACAAGTCAACATTTCTGAATATTCTTTACTTTTTTTATTTATTCATTTATTGCAGAAACCTCATTGCATTCATTGTATCAAAATAACCGAATAAAAATAATTGACTCAATTTCTCCTTGGTGTATATTTCGAGTGACCTTTAACCCGCCGTCCAAGGTTGAAGCCATGACCTGATACTTACAATGACACAACCGCAAAATATTGATATGTGTAATGGGTGACACACTTCCCATTCATTCAACAATACCAAGCTAGATTTTGATGTAGCTAAATCACAAAATAAACGCAGACAAAATGTGATTCTTCTCTGGATTTCACGTGTATATTTCTGATGACCTTTGACCGTCAAAAGGATACCGACCTGATATACGATAGACACAGCTTAACTCTATCATCTTTATCGGCTGGCAAAGTAAGGCGGTTACATCGCTTCAAGTACGTTATGTCCGGTAAACATAATACGCAGGTTCGAATCCTGCAATAACCGCAGACGCGACCCAGTCTTTTGATTTTTTTCTCATTATTTTTTATGAATTGTCTTATTAAACTTCTCCTTTGTATTGATGATGTAGAAGCTATTGATGCATTTATTATCAGGATTCTAGCAATTTGGCTCCAGTGTTAGACTAACATTTAGTCTCAGAAGTATTTGTTTCAATATTGACAATATTTTTAAACAAAACATGTATTATAACAAAATGGAGCCCAGAAGATGCTTTAACTTCAGCTGAGCGATCTAGACTTGCTGTACTTTTCTAGGCTTGGTTGGTCATCAGTTAAATATGTTTGCTTTAGGGTCTGGATGACAGACTACTTCAAAGAAACTACTGTTTGGAAATATGCTATTCGACCTCAAGTACGACTTTCTGTTTCTATTGATAAAAATATTATATGTAAAAAAATTAAGACTACTGGATTAGAATTTAAAAGTTTACATTGCAACTGAATATTTTATTCTAGTTAACTAGATTATTTTTTGCAGAACACGTAAAAGCAGAGCAGCTCCGACACTTGCGATTTCTCCTTCACCTGTTCCGCCTTCTTCAGGCCTCAGCAAATTGGACATTTTCTCGTGGCCTTGACCTTTGATATTCAAGGTCATACAATCAATGTATACTTTTCATTGAGTGTACCAATCATGTATTGAAATAAAGTGTAAATATGTAAAATAAAGCATTTGTGTTAACACCATGCTTAAGTCTTGACCTTGTTGTGACCTTGAACTTTGACAAATTGAAACGGAATCCTTTCCAAAAATGTTTACTTCTCCAAAGTTGATATATACCAAGTTAGAGCTTCATAGCACAAACAGTGTTTAAGATATCGCGTTTACTAGGAATTTTAAAGTGATTTTATAGCTCGTGGCCTTGACCTTTGATCTTGAATGTGAATCCTTCAAAATAATTCCCAAGAATTGTCAACAATAACCCATGTACATGAGTTCTGAAAAGCTTAATGGGATTAAGATAAAATACCCAAATTTGCTGTACAGTGCAATAACTCATATCTCGTGACCCTGATTTTAAACATTCAAGGTCATACAAACAAGGAACATTTTTTATTGATTATAACAACCATTTAATGATAAGATTTGTTAATAGATAAAATATAACATTTTTGCTAAACCTTGTCTAAGTCACGACCTTGCTATGACCTTGACCTTTGATGGATTGTAGCGGAAACCTTTTAATTTTTTTTTACTTTTCCAAAGATAATATATACCAAGTATTCATAGCACAACAACTTTTCAGGTTACAGGGAATTTTGTGTGATTATATAGCTGGTGACCTTGACCTTTGACCTTGAAAGTGAACATGTCAAAATCGTTCCCCTGAGGCATAAGCAGTAAGTTATAAACAAGACAAAAATGTTACCCTCAGTGACATGATTCAACTGGATTGTGTTATGATCATGTACTATTTATGTAATCTGGAATGTCCCAATGAATTCATCCTGTCTCAGGATACGAACGTTACGCCTACTCCACTAATCTGTATCCTGGGCTCAGAAGCTAGATTCGCTCGCGCGACCCGACTTGGGATATAGCCAATCCAATCATTTTCTCGTGATAATTTTAACGAGGTACCCTGAGACAGGATGCATTGAATTTCGTTTCCACAAAAATATCCCGATATAGGAATGTCCCTTAAGCATGCATGGCAATACTGTAACATGTTTTTGTAAATGTGACATTGAAACGTGCATTTTAGTATAACGTGGTTTACCGCTTTTTCTTAGCGGTGACGTCACCGTGATATCACCGGAATTTTGCTTTGTTATAACTATTTAACTCTTGCCATATCCATATACGAGTATTATATTTTATACATACAACTGTTGTATAGATTTCAAGATTTGTATTATTGTAATGTCCAAAGAAATGAAGGTAACCCCAATATACTTTCTTTTTCCCGCCAATTTAGTTCGTTTGTAGACAATGAAAGGAATTGACAACCTGAGATGCGAATATATGTAAATATAGCAGAAAACTTTGTCAATTTTGCCAAAGCGCTGGTAAACAAAAACTCAATTAATCTTTATTAAATTTATGAAACGCAAATCTCAAATAAAATACTGTCGAATTGATGACCCAGAAAGAAATAAGTTCAACACATTGTTAATCAAATGGATTTTTTTTACACTTATTAACCGTAAATTCTTTTGTTAAAATACATTATCACGGTTATGAAATTTCGTTTAAAATAACAAACTAATTGCTATCTTTTGATCAGTTCCATTCTAGTACAAGTGGTTGTGTCAGTCATTAAATTTCTTGTCTAATAATTGTCTGCCGAGTACAATTATGATCTTGGATTCAACTGAGCGGGATAAACCTATTTATCGAAACCAAAATAATTACCTTAATAGTTCATTCACAATACATAGTCATTCCGCATTCCACACCTACCCTATTTAACCCGGCGCACCCGTTATCACAAACGAAGACTATAACAATATGATTTTAAAAAAGACTCTTGTTCGACCTATCCTTTGGTTATAATGCGTCTGAGAATGCGAGTTAACCCACCGGATATCTGAATGTAGCATTGTGTAAACATTATGGGTCTATGGCACCGTGGGGGTTAATGATAAGACGTCTGGGTAGGCCGATTAAACATATACATAGTACATAACTGCAAATTTAGTATGAATGGCCTTACTATTGTAATCTCATCCATATAAAAACCAACAATAAAATTACACACTTTGAACTTCTTCAAAGTTGTAATTCTATTTTTATCAGAATTAATAAAACCTTACAAGTTATTATGTGATGACAAGAACGCACTTAACGACCCCTACCCCCGAGTTCACTACGCATTGTACACATTCTTGTATCACGATCGTGTCTGCCTGAAAACGCTAACATCACGTTCGTCTCTACCCGTGATAGCCTACCCCGTCTGTACACCCTTTACCCCCATCGTCAAGATTCTAACCTTCAAACTCGAACTAACCCTAACCAGGACCACGTATAAATAACTATAAGTTACTAAATAGGTCCGCGATATTGATAAAACGAACCCTTACCATCTCAACAACGTTTAAGAACTAAGTAGGTCTTAGGTATTGATAAAACGAACCCTAACCATCTCATCGCCGCTTAAATACTAAGAAAGTCTTAGTTATTGATAAAACGAGGACTTACCATCTCAATAACGTTTAAGTAGCAAGCAGATCGTAGGTATTGATAAAACGAACCCTTACCATCTCATCAACGTTTGAGTAGTAAGTAGGTCTTAGGTATTGATAAAACGAACCCTTACCATCTCATCAACGATTGAGTAGTAAGTAGGTCTTAGGTATTGATAAAACGAACCCTTACCATCTGATCAACGTTTGAGTAGTAAGTAGGTCTTAGGTATTGATAAAACGAACCCTTATCATCTCATCAACGTTTGAGTAGTAAGTAGGTCTTAGGTATTGATAAAACGAACCCTTACCATCTCATCAACGTTTGAGTAGTAAGTAGGTCTTAGGTATTGATAAAACGAACCCTTACCATCTCATCAACGTTTGAGTAGTAAGTAGGACTTAGGTATTGATAAAACGAACCCTTACCATCTCACCAACGCTTCAATACTAAGTAGGTCTTTGGTTTGATAAAGCGAACATTTACCATTTCATCAACGTTTGAGTACTAAGCAGGTCTTAGGTAATGATAAAACGAACACTTACAATCTCATCAAAGCATAACTACTTAGTAAGTCCTAGATATTGATACAACGAACACTTACCATCGAACCGACAAACGAACACTAAATAGTTATTCATATATCTAATTTTTTTTGTTACAATAATAAAATTGTAGTAATTATGAAAAATTATTATCAGAATAAATGCAAAATTTATGATTGATATATCAAACCAATGACTAAATAAGGTGCCCTCTTCTAGATCCATTCTCTTCTTAATGACGTTTTCATTGTGATTGATGAATTATATGATTATTATAATCAATGCAGAAATAATATTTATACAAAACAGATGTCAAAATGAAATATCAATACATGTAGATATAATCGATGCACGTTTACGAAAACATAGCGGCAAGCAATTTTATCAGATTTCGTGATTTCACTTTATATGATCTCGAGGTTCTTAAGATCTTCAGGTAATAATAAACAAGAATTCTTCGTCTATTCAATTAACAGCAATATCAAGCCCGCCAAAATAATCCCTCTGGTAGCTTAGAAGAAACCTTATTTATCGTGTATAAATCAATCATACATTAAGTTATTTATCAAGAGAATATTTTCCCTACCAATCTACAATATATTCATTCATTGAAGTTACTCGGTGCATCAATTTTTTTTCAACATTTATCGGATAAAAGGACGTATGTCGTTACAACGGGGGTCAAAGGGTAAATAACTCACATAATTTCTTTTGGAATCATATGATAAACGTTGTCACACACGATCCAATAACACTCATGCATTTCTGTAAATGGATTAAGAAACGATACATAAAGATATACTTCTATGACCTTTCACCTTTGATTGTGCAGATTAAAGCTCTTCAACATACTTTTTTGTCAAGGAGATTAATGTTAATCCCATAACTACTGGTATTCGAGACGTGTGTTTGTACAGGTATTATAAGATAGTCACGCCTCTGCAAGTTTGTATATGAATATGATTGCACGAAGGCTAAGCAACTATATCACAAGATCTTGGTTATAATACTGTATGTAATTGTGAAATATCTGTATACATTCATTGAATATACACATTGACATTATTTATACTATACGGATGATGCAATATAACATACAGCTCCATACCGAATATTTGTTTACATAACTACGTATCCTAGTGCAAATATTATGTTAATTTCGATGTCTTTGGGACGTCGATGCATTTCTTAAAAACGAAACTTACAATGTGGATATTTCACTACAGACGTGGTGATTCATTGCACTTACAACAACCTAGACAAAGCTGAATATTTATTTGAGTTTAGTAGGAATAATTGCAAATTATGTATTTCCACTAAAGTATTTGATAATCTGGATCGTTTTATGTTTTGAAGGGAAAGCATTTATATAGGCATTTGCTGCCTGTTTGCTTATCCTGTTCCCTATTGTATATATATTATTCTGAATGTTGTGTATGTTGTAGATGTTTTATGGAAATAAAATACTGTTTAAATCATATATCTATTTCTTTGTTGCTTATGTTTGTGTGGTTTAAGCGAGAATATATATCATATATACGTTGAAATTCCAATTGTTACACTTTCTGGAATGTATTTACTTACTTTATCAAACACGTTATCAAAATAACATCCCAACCCTCATTTTAGGATGTTATTGCCCCAAAATCATTTACCAGTAGAGACTGGCCGCTGGAAAAATATACCGAGATTGAGTAGAAATTGTAATCTTTGTAACTCACCGGCGATAACCGATGAGTACCATTACTTATTAAAATGTCCATATTTTGATGATACAAGGTCATTATTTATTCCGACTTATTACAGAAAATGACCCACTCTCTTAAAATTTACGCAGCTGTTTACTGTGAATAACAATTCAGTTGAACTTGTCACGTTTCATTAGAATTATCAATACTACCATGAGTAGATAAATATATAACATGATACAGTGTTTGCTGTTACCAAGTGATCACTATATCTTTTTCACTTATGATAAAGTATTGTTTGTATTGTTCCTGTACCACCAATGGTAGTTTGTTGGAATAAAATACTGAATTGAATTGAATTGAACAAAAAAAACCTTTTAATCATATGATATTAGCTTAACACTCTATCTATGTCATGAATTTTGAAACCAAATTGCACAGTCTATAAATGGATTTTAAGAGATGTTTTGTTATCGAGAAGCATAAATATAAGAATATGAATTACTTGGGAAAAAACGACCATTCTTATGGCCAAATTTAACTGTTATCTTGTAAGAATTGTTTCATCAAATCCTCCTTTTGTCCCTTGTAAATGTACCATTTCAAAGTTTTCGTTACATATTTGAATTATTACTGCTTTATTTAGCTTAAACACATTGTCTTTCGAATGGAACCATTTATTTTCATTTTCCTGACATCACCTTATATTCCCCCTAAAAACGTGCTACTGCCCCTTTAACCTGTTATGTGAAAACATCTTCAATGTTCAAAAAACGTTTTAAACTAAAACAACATAAACATTTATGAATATCATGCATGTTTACCGCACTTAACCGTAACAGTTTGTGTAAGTCTTTAAAAGGGGCAGTAGCAGATTTTAAGGGGAAATATAAGGTGATGTCAGGAAAAAGAAAATATATGGTTCCAACTGAAAGACAATGTGTTTAGACTAAATGAAGCAGTATAAATATAACATTTAATATAAAGTTCAGCCTTGCGATTTCCCTTTCTTACACAAAATGATTGAAAAGTGTTCACACAAAAATGGTAGCCAATGGACTTTATGTGAATCTTCATAATTTGTTCTCTGACAATGGATGATTGGTTTGTGTAATGAGATTTTTGACACTATTAAAATAATAAATTTAGCATTTACGTACAATTGAAAAATTGAAAACGTGCTACTGCTCCTTTTAGGGCACCATGAAACGCTAGCAAGTGAAAAAACTTTTGGCATGCAGTTTTTTTTCTAATTGTATGTTAGTAACAGGGTTACAAAAAAAAGAAAAAAATGCAACAAATTTACTTAAAGGACTTTAAATGTATAACTTACAATAATTATTTATTGGTTTGTACAATTCACACTTATATACCATGTTAATTTACCAGATACTTATTTTAGTTCACAAGTTAGGTTGTTTATTCCCTTTAAAGTTTGAGATGTTTATTACCGTATTCGGATATGTCATTGAACCTTGTACTCGAGTAGACTTTGTAGTATGAAAAATTACCCCACCCTGACAACTGAAATGGATAACTACCTATAGATGAAATTTCTGTGTGACAATGAATGCTTATTTCATGATAAATCTTATTCTGAATTTCAAAATTACCACGATAAAAAGAGACACATGTTCATAGCAAAATCCTGATGATGCAATATCTATTTAGGCCATGCCCATGTCATAAAAAATAGGCTCTATTTTATTTTCTATGTTACCACATTTTAATCATGATGAGCGCGGTGGTGTAGTGGTAAGCATACTGGCCTCTCACGCCAGAGACCCGGGTTCGAATCCCGGTGGATACACCAAATATTTGTTACTTAGGTCTCATACTGTGTTGTGTCCCTGTTGTGTCCCATTGCACTTAGTCCACCAAGCTGAAAGTACACTCCGGGTAATAACGTAAAGCTTTGACCATGTCTTAAGACGTTGAAAAAGCGCAATATAAGTAAACACATTAAATTAAACGGGACAGACGCTATCTTACTGACTTATTAAAGGGGCAGTAGCACGTTTTAAGTGGGAATATAAGGTGAAGTCAGGAAAATGAAAATTAATGGTTCCAATTGAAAGACAATGTATTTATACTAAATGAAGCAGTAATAATTCAAATATATAACATAAAGTTTAGCCATGCCTTTCCTTTTTCTTACACAAAATGAATTAAAGGTGTTCACACAAAATGGTCGCCAATGGATTTTATGTGAATATTCATTCTTTGTCCTCTGACTATGGATGACTGGCTTGTGTAATGAGATTTTTGACACTGTCAAAATGATATATTTAGCATTACTTTACAATCATCAGTGAAATATTTGAAATATAAAATTATCAAAATAGTGCTACTGCCCCTTTAATGTCACTGGTACATCACGAGCATTTGAAATGGCACATTTACAAGGGGTAAAAGAAGGATGTGATGAAACAATTCTTACAAAGATAACAGTTACAAATGGCCATAAGAATGGACATAACCTGCAATGATCAGTGAACAAATGTAAAATATCAAATTATAAAAAACTGTCCCTTTAAGATCAAATATTTAAGGCGATTTTCTCTTTTTAGTTTTGATGTAAGAAAAGAAAACTGGGGTCAAAAATGAAAATCACAAGATGTCAGGCGTTAAAGGTTAAAAATGACGCAGTCTCGTCTCAGGGGTTTATAAGACATTTCTTCTGATTACCAAATTTTATTATTTTTCAATTTCTTTTAAGATGGAAATCAGTAGCTTCGAACTTCAAACAAACAAGTTTTTAATAACAAATTCAACTCTGTTATATACAGTGTATAAAATAGATTGGAAACTAGCCTGTCCTGAAAATGATATTGGTCAATTCCTTATGGGAAAATAAAGGAAATTTTTTAAAAGTTACCAGTCCTGACCAAAAAGTAACCAGTCCTGGCAAAAAGTAGCCAGTCAAGGACTGGCGGACGGGCTATATTTTAAACACTGTTATATATCATATACTTGTATATCATGCTATTATGTATCTTGTAAAAGAAATCTATGGGAACAATAAACAAAAATTAAAAAAAAGAAAATGTAATCTTCAATAAAATTTCAAGTTGTTGCACATGACGAATACAACTTGAGTGTTGGTTAACTTCTTTGAAGTAGTTTAGTAATGCAATTAGCACGGCGCTCCCATTAAATTAATTTGACACGGGCAATTTTGACTTGACATGTTGTAGGTGGGTCTTTGCAGCCATGTCATAAATAGAGAATACTACACGGGGTCTCGTTAGATATGAATTATACGAAACGAGTGTCCATCCGGCGGTATCTGACCGAGCGGAAGCGAGGTCAGATACCATAGGAAGGTCACGAGTTTCGTATTATGAGAAAATGTTCAGCTTATTTTGGTCCAACGAGATATCCTTATCTTTATCGAAATCTTAGTAATCGAATTACGTTTTAATTCAGGCCAAATTCAGGGGGAGGGGGCGAAATTTTCATTTCTAAAGCTCAGTGTGTTTCTGTGTGTGGAGGGAATGGGGGGAGGGGTGAATTTGGAAAGGAAATTTGGATGTAAAAAGACCTTTAAAGAACAAAAGAGTGACGTCGCTTAAGGCTGATAATTATTATTCAGGATATCACGCAAATAGTTAAAATTAGTTCATGTCATTCATGTCGAGTTCTGTTTATACAGTCACATTTCACATTTCTGGAAATTAGGGGAAATCTGTTTAAATAGAAACCAAATTAGTTCTTGATCCTTCACATTTCTGGAAATAAGGGAAATATGTTTAAATAGAAGCCAAATTCGTTCTTGATCCTTGTCTGTAACTATGACGTGGCTGTGACATTGCAAACGGCCCACCCACATTAATACACCTACACATCACTTATCAATTATTGTCATAAGTTTGTCATCTTAAATATTAAGAGAATTCAAAGCTGCTTGGGGGTATAATGTAAACGTACATGTCACTTAATTGTGAAATTTGTCAAATCTAATGTGTCGTTCATAGCGTTTATATACTATAATTGCATAATAAATTGTATAATAAAGGTCATTTATATTTAATTTTTCAGATGCCTGATTTTATTTTTAAACTTTTAAATGTATCACTAACTGCAATCGTTATGTGCAAATTATTGAGGTATTTAACATACCGATATTGTTGCTTATTTATCATTTGACTATAATATAGTCCAAAATTCTGTTTGTAGAAGACAATACTAACGTATCTAATATAGGTTAAGGTTAAGGTATAAGTTAATCTTCGAAGATGGTAGATCATTGTCAGAAAAAAGAAAACTAAATTAGTGGAAACAATTCACATTCATTTCATGCATGGATTTTGGTCGTTTTCTTGCTAGTGAAAAAGCAATTTCATCTTAAGATCTTCTTTGGTGTTATCCGAATTAATCTTATCCGTTACAACAGAGTGTAAAAATATGTGATGCCTTAACATTCACAAAATTATAACGTCACTTCAAGAGTGGAATAAGTATGTTATTTATTTGGACTATATTTAAAAAAAATTCTGTGCCGGGTCTTTCGACTGCTTTATTTTTACAAAAGACATAACAGAGGTTTTCCGGTGCCATATTGCACTTAAAACACTCGTGCAAGTAAAATGATATTTACCTCGCTCCCGCTCGGGTAAATTTCACTTTACAATCACTCGTCCTGAAACAACATTTTCTAGACTTTTGCGTGGCTATGTACCTTAAAATTATTTCCAATCAGGTTACAAACTTATTCACAAAGGAAGAACCGAAATACACTTCTCATTAAGGCGAATGTTATCAGATTTTGTTATATATTAGTTTTTGCAAAGTATGCTTTATTCATAGAGTAAACATCACATTACTGCACCGTTTGACGTTTGTAAAACACATTTTGTTTCTTAGTTCATCGTCATCAAGCAAAGTTGATAAAATATTTATAAACAGCCGCGATTCTTAAAAGAGTTAAAGTTATATAGCGAAAACCTGGAATTTATATTTTATCGAAGATGAACAGAAACGCAATGGAAATTTCAACAATAAAAATGACCTTAACCTTTGACCGTAAAACCGACACGAAAGTCAGTAACACTTGTTTGTACTCGGCAGGTGGTGTTAGTAGATTTAACTGGGTGACACTGCATACAGATGTATATATATATAGTGATGTTTTCGTTGATGTTTGAGGGCACTCACACATTACACTACAGTGCAGTTCCATCATAACAAGCTCAAGTTTCGCATTGGCCCTGTAATTAATTGTTGTGATTGCAGTACTTTCAAAATTTATTATATTGATTATGAATGATAAAATATCAAAAATAAGTATTTGGTCATTTAAACTGTCATCTTTGTCAAATCTATTTAAGACATTTTGAAATATCGTAAAATGCGATACCCTATACTATACTGATACTAATATAAAAATAGGTTTTTTATAGGCGTGGCCTCTGTGGCCCTTATTTGGGATCACGAGGCTACCAAAGCTATAAATCACAATCCTCACTAGTCAAATAGTCTCCACACAAAGTTTCATCTCTCTAGGCCTTAACCTTCTGGAGAAGAAGGTGAATGTAGGTTTTAAGGGTGTGGCCCCTCTAGTCCTTATAAGGGGCCACAGGGTCACCAAAGCTATAAATTATAATCCTCACTAGACAAGGAATCTATGCACAAAATTTCAGCTTTTTGGAGAAGAAGTCGAAAATGCACAAAGTTTACCGACGGACGGATTGATGGACGGACGCCGGACACCATGCCATGACATAAGCCCATCGGACCTTACAGGCCTATTAAACTAAAAATTCTTTCTTAAAACTCAGTGACTGCACGAAATTCACGTGCAAGTTTGTCCTTTACCTATGAAACAGTTACTGCACGTGCAGATCGTTCGAAATCCACCTCTTTGCACGAGAATTACGTGTAATATGGACATTGCTTACATTGCAGGTGTTAAACGGGCCATCGTATACACTATGCGTTGAAATAGCACCCAAAGCCCTCTGTGACTTCTGCAAAAGCGTATTGCATCATCAATGGGCTTGACATAATTTGCGTTTGTTACTTTATCCCTTTTTTCTTCTTTTCATTGTCGAAGACAATTTACTTTAGAACTAAATGTCATAAACACTTACCATCGCTAACAGCCTCTTTTTATTGATGTATTATTTATCTTTTCCGAAATAACCTTCAGCTTTTATATCCTTTCTTCTGGTAAGTCACTGAAATATTATGTAAATAAGTTAATGCTTAACTTGAAGTTTGTTTTGAAAGTAAAGTTACCCCTAACGAAGAAAATCGTTTCTTATCTATAACAACCTGTTTAACATCGTTAACTAGTTTAAACCAGTGTATGTGTCTAAATGTCTGTATGCATTATGGGCTATACAAACTAGTTTCTGTGATTGCTATCTCTTATTGTAGGGTACCTCTTAATGAAACTTAATGAAATACATAACGACGCTGGTTTTCTTATATTTAGTCGCAATCAGATAAAGATTACGTGTCAACGTATTTCATCAAGGTTGCTGAATAGCAATGAGTTCCCGGGCTGTTGATACCCACCGCGAACAACTTGTTACTAAACGCCAGCTTGTATTTGATCCTGTTCAAAATTGTTATTTTTCATTAAGAACCTAAAAGTTTATTCAAATCTATTCTTTAAGTATCATATGCCAAACCTTTTTTTAGTGTTTCTTACAGTACGTTGTTGAATTGAAGAAATACGGTCAATGACTTCGAAAAAAGACCCCTAGGTCAAATGAAGTTGTGTTAAATACGATTCTTTGAAATTAGAATATATGTCACTTTTGATTCGTGTCTCGAGATATGTAGAAACTATTTTTTGTCAGAGAGATAAAAGTTGAAACTATCATTGATTATTTCCATCATATAAACTAAGCAAAGGGCGTCCCAGGCGGACAAAGCGAAGCGTGTGTATTGCAGTCTACTAAAAGCTCTCAATGAGCATGCTTTGGGTTACCTAGGGAGGTAAACGGAACAGCCGTACGCCCTCACTCGCTACAATCAGCGAGACCTGTCAATCATCAGTCAGTTTCATGTCACACTGAAATTCACTGGATGTTGATTTTACCACGTGACTACAACTAAAGCCCTTAAGTCGGATCATGAAATAGAGTGTAGTTTTTTGTTACACCCTTTTAAGTTAACATTTCAAGTGGATTTACATTGTCGTCGAGTTGTATTGAATTTGATAGCAGTAAATTTACAACTCGGATAGTGGATAAGAAAAATATGTTTTAATCTGACATCAACAGTCAGTATTAGATATAAGCGGCAGAAGTTCTGTGAAGTATATTCCATAATACCTGAAAAACAATAAAAATCGACGGTTTTTATTGGAATGCCCCCAGCCAGGATGGAAAGTTTGGTTTAACGGTCTGGGGCGGCTAAACCAGGAATATCTCTTGGAGGGTCACTCTAAGGCATCATCACGTCCGCAATAGACATTCTCAGGTCAGGGCGGCCTATCACCTCACTTTCTCCGATATAAAAAGAACCTGTCTGCCTTGATCGCCAAAACGTCCAAGTCGTCACAAGAAAATCTAAAAGCGCAGACATCCAAATGAAGAGCGAACTCACCGCATTGTTGAAAACACCGCGACAAGTTGCCGTCTAGACGAAAACACCCTGATAAAAAAACATCGGTTCTAAATACTCTACGGCTATTCTCAAGCGAATCAATAGGATCTGTCTGTGATTGCACTGACAGGAGACGAGGGCTTTAAATTCCGGCAATGGATGTGATACGTGTGTTACTGGCTACTATAGTTGCCGCTATCCTGCACGCTGTTCAAGGTAAGCTGTATTTTGCGTTTTTATGTGATGTCGCTTAGTGCATACGCAGTAGTCATATATATGTTGAGTGCATGTCAATATTTGTGATCCTAAAATAAACATATCTGTTTCATAAGTTATAGGGCAAGATATTCTAAGCCACGTGTTGTTTCTTTCTTTATGTTTCAAGTATTGATTTAAGGAATAGTGTAACGCTATGGTTGGAATGCTTTGGGGTATTACATGGGGTATTAGTGCGCTTTGAACCCTAAATGCATTAACTTAAGTTACCTTTATTGATACGATCATAATGGAACACCTGTTCTTCTTAGGACCTCGCGTAGTAAATTGTTTGAGGGGTTGTAGCCAATGATACACCTGTATAAGGACATAAAGTCAATATACGAAATGATACACCTATATTAGGGTCCAACTTGGATACATCCAGAAGGGGGGGGGGGGGGGTATATGTATAACGCCTGTGTTTAGAACGGAAATTAATTACAGTGAATATTGATGCAAAATTTGTTGGATCCGCTTTAATACATACAAACTGATACGTAATGACAGTTTGTGTACGGAGTTTACGTCCCCACGTGCGTATTGATACACATTTTATCAATACGTATGTAATGAGGTTAGTATAGAATAGAAATAGGATCACTTTATATACTTTATGATTCACTTAATGCCTGTTGGTGCACATGATGTGACATTGATAAGAACATAATGATACACTTAATGCATGCTTGAACACTTGTGTAGGATATGACAAATTTACCTACGCAATGATACTCTTAATGCATGGTGGTACACCTGTGATCTTACATCTATACGTACATAATGATACGCTTAATGCATGCTCGAATACTTGTGTACGATCTTATATTTATCAAATTTGCATGTAATTATAAACTAAATGCATGCTCGTATACATATCTTAGGATCTGACATCTTTACGTACGTAATGATACACTTAATGCATCTTGGTACATATAAGTACGAATCTGACATCTACACGTACGTAATGATACACATAATGCATATTCGTACATATAAGTACGAATCTGACATCTACACGTATGTAATGATACACATAATGCATATTGGTATATATAAGTACGAATCTGACATCTACACGTACGTAATGATACACTTAATGCATAATGGTACACATGTGTAAGGATCTGACATCTACACGTACGTAATGATACACTTAATGCATATTGGTACACATGTGTAAGGATCTGACATCTACACGCACGTAATGATACACTTAATGCATATTGGTACACATATGTAAGGATCTGACATCTACACGTACGTAATGATACACTTAATGCATATTGGTACACACGTGTAAGGATCTGACATCTACACGTACGTAATGATACACTTAATGCATAATGGTACACATGTGTAAGGATCTGACATCTACACGTACGTAAAGATACACTTAATGCATATTGGTACACATGTGTAAGGATCTGACATCTACACGTACGTAATGTTACACTTAATGCATATTGGTACAAATGTGTAAGGATCTGACATCTACACGTACGTAATGATACACTTAATGCATATTGGTACACATGTGTAAGGATCTGACATCTACAAGTACGTTATGATACATTTAATGCATATTGGTACACATGTGTAAGGATCTGACATATACACGTACGTAATGATACATTTAATGCATATTGGTACACATGTGTAAGGATCTGACATCTACACGTACGTAATGATACACTTAATGCATATTGGTACACATGTGTAAGGATCTGACATCTACAAGTACGTTATGATACATTTAATGCATATTGGTACACATGTGTAAGGATCTGACATATACACGTACGTAATGATACACTTAATTCATATTGGTACACATGTGTAAGGATCTGACATCTACAAGTACGTAATGATACACTTAATGTATATTGGTACACACGTGTAAGGATCTGACATCTACACGTACGTAATGTTACACTTAATGCATATTGGTACACATGTGTAAGGATCTGACATCTACACGTACGTAATGATACACTTAATGCATATTGGTACACATGTGTAAGGATCTGACATCTACACGCACGTAATGATACACTTAATGCATATTGGTACACATATGTAAGGATCTGACATCTACACGTACGTAATGATACACTTAATGCATATTGGTACACATATGTAAGGATATGACATCTACACGTACGTAATGATACACTTAATGCATAATGGTACACATGTGTAAGGATCTGACATCTACACGTACGTAAAGATACACTTAATGCATATTGGTACACATGTGGAAGGATCTGACATTTACACGTACGTAATGATACACTTAATGCATAATGGTACACATGTGGAAGGATCTGACATCTACACGTACGTAAAGATACACTTAATGCATATTGGTACACATGTGTAAGGATCTGACATCTACAAGTACGTTATGATACACTTAATGCATATTGGTACACATGTGTAAGGATCTGACATCTACACGTACGTAATGTTACACTTAATGCATATTGGTACACATGTGTAAGGATCTGACATCTACACGCACGTAATGATACACTTAATGCATATTGGTACACATATGTAAGGATCTGACATCTACACGTACGTAATGATACACTTAATGCATAATGGTACACATGTGTAAGGATCTGACATCTACACGTACGTAATGTTACACTTAATGCATAATGGTACACATGTGTAAGGATCTGACATCTACACGTACGTAAAGATACACTTAATGCATATTGGTACGCATGTGTAAGGATCTGACATCTACAAGTACGTTATGATACATTTAATGCATATTGGTACACATGTGTAAGGATCTGACATATACACGTACGTAATGATACACTTAATTCATATTGGTACACATGTGTAAGGATCTGACATCTACAAGTACGTAATGATACACTTAATGCATATTGGTACACACGTGTAAGGATCTGACATCTACACGTACGTAATGATACACTTAATGCATAATGGTACACATGTGTAAGGATCTGACATCTACACGTACGTAATGTTACACTTAATGCATATTGGTACACATGTGTAAGGATCTGACATATACACGTACGTAATGATACACTTAATTCATATTGGTACACATGTGTAAGGATCTGACATCTACACGTACGTAATGATACACTTAATGCATATTGGTACACATGTGTAAGGATCTGACATCTACACGTACGTAATGATACACTTAATGCATGTTGGTACACATGTGTAAGGATCTGACATCTACACGTACGTAATTATACACATAATGCATATTGGTATATGTAAGTACGAATCTGACATCTACACGTACGTAATGATACACTTAATGCATAATGGTACACATGTGTAAGGATCTGACATCTACACGTACGTAATGATACACTTATTGCATATTGGTACACATGTGTAAGGATCTGACATCTACACGCACGTAATGATACACTAATGTATATTGGTACACATATGTAAGGATCTGACATCTACACGTACGTAATGATACACTTAATGCATATTGGTACACATGTGTAAGGATCTGACATCTACACGTACGTAAAGATACACTTAATGCATATTGGTACACATGTGTAAGGATCTGACATATACACGTACGTAATGATACACTTAATTCATATTGGTACACATGTGTAAGGATCTGACATCTACAAGTACGTAATGATACACTTAATGCATATTGGTACACACGTGTAAGGATCTGACATCTACACGTACGTAATGATACACTTAATGCATAATGGTACACATGTGTAAGGATCTGACATCTACACGTACGTAATGTTACACTTAATGCATATTGGTACACATGTGTAAGGATCTGACATATACACGTACGTAATGATACACTTAATTCATATTGGTACACATGTGTAAGGATCTGACATCTACACGTACGTAATGATACACATAATGCATATTGGTATATATAAGTACGAATCTGACATCTACACGTACGTAATGATACACTTAATGCATAATGGTACACATGTGTAAGGATCTGACATCTACACGTACGTAATGATACACTTAATGCATATTGGTACACATGTGTAAGGATCTGACATCTACACGCACGTAATGATACACTTAATGCATATTGGTACACATATGTAAGGATCTGACATCTACACGTACGTAATGATACACTTAATGCATATTGGTACACATGTGTAAGGATCTGACATCTACACGTACGTAAAGATACACTTAATGCATACTGGTACACATGTGTAAGGATCTGACATCTACAAGTACGTTATGATACATTTAATGCATATTGGTACACATGTGTAAGGATCTGACATCTACAAGTACGTAATGATACACTTAATGCATATTGGTACACACGTGTAAGGATCTGACATCTACACGTACGTAATGATACACTTAATGCATAATGGTACACATGTGTAAGGATCTGACATCTACACATACGTAATGTTACACTTAATGCATATTGGTACACATGTGTAAGGATCTGACATATACACGTACGTAATGATACACTTAATTCATATTGGTACACATGTGTAATGATCTGACATCTACAAGTACGTAATGATACACTTAATGCATATTGGTACACATGTGTAAGGATCTGACATATACACGTACGTAATGATACACTTAATTCATATTGGTACACATGTGTAATGATCTGACATCTACAAGTACGTAATGATACACTTAATGCATATTGGTACACATGTGTAAGGATCTGACATCTACACGTACGTAATGATACACTTAATGCATATTGGTACACATGTGTAAGGATCTGACACCTACACTTGGTACACACGTGTAAGGATCTGACATCTACACGTACGTAATGATACACTTAATGCATATTGGAACATATGTGTAAGGATCTGACATCTAAAAGTACGTAATGATACACTTAATTCATATTGGTACACATGTGTAAGGATCTGACATCTACACGTACGTAATGATACCCTTAATTCATATTGGTACACATGTGTAAGGATCTGACATCTACACGTACGTAATGATACACTTAATTCATATTGGTACACATGTATTACAATCTGACATCTACACGTACGTAATGATACACTTAATTCATATTGGTACATAGTGTAAGGATCTGACATCTACACGTACGTAATGTTACACTTAATGGATATTGGTACACATGTGTAAGGATCTGACATCTACAAGTACGTTATGATACATTTAATGCATATTGGCAACATGTGTAAGGATCTGACATCTACACGTACGTAATGATACACTTAATGCATATTGGTACACATGTGTAAGGATCTGACATCTACACGTACGTAAAGATACACTTAATGCATATTGGTACACATGTGTAAGGATCTGACATCTACAAGTACGTTATGATACATTTAATGCATATTGGTACACATGTGTAAGGATCTGACATCTACACGTACGTAATGTTACACTTAATGCATATTGGTACACATGTGTAAGGATCTGACATCTACACGTACGTAAAGATACACTTAATGCATATTGGTACACATGTGTAAGGATCTGACATCTACAAGTACGTTATGATACATTTAATGCATATTGGTACACATGTGTAAGGATCTGACATATACACGTACGTAATGATACACTTAATTCATATTTGTACACATGTGTAAGGATCTGACATCTACACGTACGTAATGATACATTTAATGCATATTGGTACACATGTGTAAGGATCTGACATCTACACGTACGTAATGATACACTTAATTCATATTGGTACACATGTATTACAATCTGACATCTACACGTACGTAATGATACACTTAATTCATATTGGTACACATGTGTAAGGCTCTGACATCTACACGTACGTGAGTGAGTGAGTGAGTGAGTTAGTGAGTGAGTGAGTGAGTTGGTGTTTAACGTGTTTTGAACAATATTTCAGTTATTAAACACGTGGATGTTGCCATCCAAAAGAGAGTAGATAGATCAGGGAGAAAGGGATCGAAAGGATGAGAGAAAAGACGGAAAGAAAGGCATAGTGAGAGATAGAAAAGCAGGTTTTAGAAGGACTCACATTCGGTCTGGCTTCTCCAGCTGGCATAGCTCTCCGGGTTGTCGAAGCACACAAACCACCACACCACGTTAAGGTAATGAGTCCAGTGGTGGTACACGTACGTAATGATACACTTAATTCATATTGGTACACATGTGTTACAATCTGACATCTGCATGTACGTAATGATGCACATAGTGCATGCTGGAACACTTGTGAAACATCTTACATCTATACGTACTTGTATTTACACTTAATGCATCTTGGTACATTTAAGTGACTTGTGAAGCATCTTATATCAATTTAACGTAAAGATACCCTTAAACCATGGCCTAGATTTTCGAAGCTCTGTTAGTGCTAAGATAGTCGTAAATCAATGTTAATGTATGCTGGTATACATATCTAGGATCTAACATCTATGAAAACCTTATGATACATATACACATACTGGTACACTTTTGAAAGATCTACCAAACGTATTATAGACTTAAAGCATGCTGGTACACGTGTGCATGATATCTATATAGATGCAAACGTAATGATACACTTAATCCATCCTTGTACATATGTGTTCGGATCGTGTGGCGATTTTACATACTCATATAGACACACCTGGTTTACGATCCAACACTGATACATTCAAAAGAATGGCCCTATGAAGAATAAGCAGTAATCATTACAAGATCAAAACCTAACCATGCGGCTATAGTATTACGAAACTTGGGTGATTTTCTAAATTACCCAGGCGTGACTCTTTCAAGGGTACAGTCGCGAAAATAATGTAACACATTTGTACTAATTTGGTGGTCCTCGTTTCATTCATTGATTTATAAGGCGATGTGAGACAGTTGAGACGTGACTTCTT
Source organism: Steromphala cineraria (assembly GCA_916613615.1). NCBI lineage: Eukaryota > Metazoa > Mollusca > Gastropoda > Trochida > Trochidae > Steromphala > Steromphala cineraria. The sequence goes on from OU744720.1 coordinate 47,771,813, forward strand.
ATCTTATAAAGGCATATCGCACGTGCAGCTCGTGCAATGGGAAGTCTAGATACATTTCATACTACAAATATCGTGAAAATCGTGCAGCCCGGAAGGTTATAGAATGTAAAAGACGAAATCGCACGAGCAGCTCGTGCACGAGTAGGCACTTTGATGTTACAAAGATCGTGTAACTCTTGCAGTATGAGGTTTTCAAATGTAACAGAAATGTTTTCCCGTACAAGTCGATTTCTTTGGACTGTATCGGATGAAACTACATGACGCGTTGATTTTGGGTGGAATTACCTGGATTTGAGTTTACGTTCTGATAATTGAGATACTTTTAAAAATATTTACCTGACTGCACATATGTTTATAAAAGGAAATTATATACAAAATGGTTCGACAAATTTAATGACTGCAATCCTTTGTTAAACTAATTTTACATATGTGCAAGGTCATGACGAGAAAATACATTAAAAGGGGCAGTAGCAAGTTTTGTGGAATTGTGTTTTCTTCACATTTTTCAATAAAATAATATTAGTAAATGACAAATGTATTTTACTCATTTAGTCAAACATCACACTACTTATAAATACATCGTCGAAGATGTAATCAAGTATCATCCAAACGCTGTATTCAATTGGTAAACGTTTTGTTTTGTTTTCGTGAGATAGATTCATCTTTGCCGCTAATGGCTTCAATATTGCCAAAGCGGCGCTATCAACAACTCACTAAATTTATCTTCCTAAAACGCGTTACTTCCTCTTTAAAGGGGCAGTAGCACGTTTTTTTTGAAAAAATTATATTTTCAATTTTTCATAAGTAATTGTTCGTTAATGCTAAATGTTTTATTTTGATAGTGTCCAAAATCTCGCAAACCAATAGTCAGAGAACAAATTATGAGGTTTCACATAAAGTCCATTGGAGGCCATTTTTGTGTAAACACATTTAATTCATTTTTTATAAGAAAAATGAATCGCATGACTGAACTTTATATCATATATTTGATTTATTTCTGCTTCATTTAGTTTAAATACAAAATCTTTCAATTGGAACCATTTATTTTCATTTTCCTGACAACACTTATATACCCCCTAAGAACGTGCTACTGTCCCTTTAAAGTTCCGACAGTGTTTTCCTTCATTACTGAAGATTAATTATTTTATGTTCTACAAAAATAAAATCAGGAAGGAATAATTTTTGAAATGCTATTGATGACATGATGATGACTATTATGATGATGATGATGATGACCGCGAAGTGGTAAATGCACCAAATCAAGATCTTGATGTTTTCTTTAAGTACAACCCATTACATAAAAAAATGTTTTCATTTAAACCAAAATGTATACGATTAACCTATGCTGTTTCATCTGATTCAAGTTTAAAAAGGCCATACATAATATTATCCGACCAAAGTTCGCTATAATTGGATTGGTTTAAATTTTGTTTTTCTACATTTGATGAAATTGGTCTTATATCAACGATTTTTTATGACGTAGTTTTCTTATCCGGTTCACTCTTAAGCGCTGCACAATGGCATTTTTTTCTCCTTTTAGTTGAATCTAGCTGTAACATTAAACGACCCGTAATTTGCTGTTCTTGTTTTCGAAGACATTACTTAAACCAATCCTTGAACTCTATATAACAATTAACTTATGTGCGTAAATAAAACTTAATCTAAATCCTTGAATACAACCCCGGGCTCTATTTCAATCAGTACTCATAACCCATGGGTTGTATTCGAGACCCGGGTTGTGACCCCCAATAAGTATTCGAGACCCGAGTTGTTATAGAATTTCACTTCTATATGTTTATACCCGGGATGTATTTACCTCAGCGCCCAATAATCCCCAATAAGCCCAATAGGTATTCGAGACCCGAGTTGTTATAGAATTTCACTTCTATATGTTTTTACCCGGGATGTATTTACCTCAGCGCCCAATGACCCCAATTAGTATTGGAGACCCGAGTTGTTAACGAATTGGAGTTATTTATGTGTTTATCAGTGATGTATTTACCTCATTGTCCAATGACGCCCACGTAATATTCAAGGTCGAGTTTATCTTCGAGACCAGGGTTATGTGCTAGGAAATACGGTTAATAGGCCAACAGAAGCCCGTCTCTGCACTGTCATCATGAGTTTTCGAGTTAAACTTGTCTAAGTGAACGACCGCTTGATGAATGAACTGAGTGTGTGTAAGCCCGGTGACGTGTTTTCGTATGCTAACGCATATGACTCGTTAAAGTGATTTTTATTATATGGATATTTATATAGCGCGCATATCCAACCACTCGTGGTTGCTCAAGGCGCTTACATTTTCCCCCTGGTCAATGGCATTCTTTCACCGTCCGAATATTTTTCCATTTCAACTCTCTGGGGAGTATTCAACCGGCATCCATATGTGGCGCTCAGGCTAGGGACCATTCTATGCCTCACAGGGTACCCATTCACAGCAGGGTGAACTGAGACACATAGTGACAGCAGTTTGTCCAACACTGCTGAACGCTGATAACCGTCAGCTCGGCGTATGCACGTGTTCATGTATCCACCATTCAGCCACTGACGTGAATTCGAGGGATCTTTTAAGTGCGCCGTTTTGTTGCACTACACACTAGGGCTCCAGGGTGACACAGTTCTAACAGAGGTGAACTCTGGGTTTTTACACCTTGGCCTGGATGGGATTCGAACTCTGGGCCTCAGCAACGTGGGACCGGCGCTCTTGCCGACTGAGCTATCCCGTACCCGTATACGTATATTTGTATAAATTAAGATGTCTATGATTTCTGTTCTTGTTAAAATAAACTCAAGTCCATAAGAAAATTACCATTTTCATATCCGATATATTGAAAACAATCTTATATTGATGTTGTCATTTATATTGACAATGTTGAAACTTTAGCCTTTGTGTTTAAATCCTTTGATTGGGCTATAACCTGGTGCTAAGTTACGTGACGCAATAGTTTTATAACTGTCCTTAATGAACGTTGGTTACCCCATCAATTAAATAAACACCTAAAACAGCAAATGGTGTAGCAAAAATATCGTGAATACAATCCGATAATTGATAAAAAGGATATAAACTCAGTCTAAGTTAACCTAGCCTCAATATTATCCGTTTCACTCCTATACTGAGTCTAGAAAGGCCTAGTAGAGGGTCGCGTCAGCCGATCTTTCTGCGACCTATGACCCTAGATCTAACGTTATACGTGCGAAGACAGACTATTGTGGCTTGGTAAGAGGAGTTCTGATCGGTCAATTCGATACGTGGGCTGACGCGACCCTCTACTACACCTTTCTAACCTCAGTATAGGAGTGAAACGGATAATTTTGAGGCTAGATTTACTTTGACTGGATATAAACTACTCTTGTAACAAGAATTGCCGTTGTTCCATCATTATATTGGTAACTCAGTGCGGTAATATAGAGAAGTTTCGATGAGTTTTGACAGCCCTGAAACGCAAAAGTTGCATGACGGCCGATATCTGTAACGTGAGACCACCGTTAACGTTTTCTCAAAGTGACGTCAAAGACAATAAACATCGAAGCCAGTATATGTTTATGTTCATGTGTACTCTAGGGGATTGGTCAGGTGAAATCAGCGCTTAACCACTGCCAAGTGATAATCTGTGGTCACTTAACATTGACGTATGGCTCATGTCACTCGAGATAAGGGCTTTAGGATTGTTCAGCAATGATAAGCTTTATCTGCGATCGTTAAGCTCTCAAGGCTGGTGACCGATTGAACGACGTTTCAAAATGACTTGTTAGGCTCTATCCACACCTTCCCATTAATGGACAAGATTTATGCAGATTTGAAACTGCTGACAGGTGACGTCATTGACGTTTGGAATTTTCCGTTAACTGAAGTTGTGACACGCAAATAACTTATACCTGGTACAAAAGTACCTCATGTATTACTTTAGAGAAATTATTGCGGAAAAATTATTTTTAACAAACGTATGGAAAGTAAAAAGTTCACCCCTGTGTACATACGATTAATAAAATGCAAAGAAGATTTTCCCCCTTTAATTTAATTGGTTGGTAATTTAAAGAACCGTCGGAGCCAGAAGATGACTTTGTTTAAAATTCTCTCGTTTTTCGTTCTTAATTAGAACGATTAAAAGGGTTTTTAAAGTGACACAGAGTATCTTTCTTAAAATTTTATTTGGTTTTGATAAGCTACAAAATATCTAATATGCTGATTGAAGTTCATATCTCATCACTAGACTTGCAAATATATCCATTTATGCATAATATCTCTAAAATGATTGATTTTATGGAAATATCAAGAAAACATCTCAAATACGTTTAATATTCGAAATTATGCATCCAATTAATCTACCTATTAGTTACAATTCCTAATAAACACTATCGAATCGAATATGTCTTCCTGTCAGCTTATGACAAGGTTTCAAAATTACGTTTGGCGAATTTGCGCGCGCCACTCGAGCCACATTGTCTGATTTTCGATCAAAATTCCGACTTTGAATGGCCTTATTTTCGCTCTAATGTACTGATTGACCTTTAACTTGTTATTTTCAGTAACAGTTATTGGTTCCCTAGGTAATAACATCGATTTCAAAATTTGACATATGTGATCCTATCAACATACTCTGTGTCTCTTTAAGTTTCTTTTTGGGGTCAGTTTATCTTAACAGAAAAGAACAACTTAACTTGTTAAAATGACATTTACTCTGTAATGACATCGACGCTCACAAACAGGATGAATATTACATAAGGTTTCTATCGAATACCATTCTCTCCCCACAGAGGCAACTCAGTGCGCGCCTACTCGGGTATGACTGAGTTGCTTCTGTGGGGAGAGAATGATCGAATACTAGGGCCAAAATAGAGAATAATAACCAACCCAAAACATTATTATAAGCACATATAGCACCTTGTTGAGACGTTACCCCTCTTGTTATCACCTGTTGTCTTAACAATATATACACAATATATTCTTATGAGACCAAATGTTATTGCTGGTTACTATTTATTCTTTGTATGACCACTGTACTGAGAATGACCATGACCTTCATCCATCAAAGCAAAGCCACAAAAACGTGCATATTTCAAAGAAACGTGTCATCTGTTTCTGGCACAAACACCATCTGTTTTATCGTCACACGAATCTCATTGGTGACTCTTATTCTTTTACAGTTCCAAATTCTATTAATAAAAGGTCAGATAATATAAAAATAATTCCGCGTATATTGATAATTATGATATGAATTGACTTGGAGTAAATTGATTATGACTTCACGTAGAGCTAACGTTATGACGTGATCACTGACAAGATTCTCCAATTATCGATTTACAAACCGTTACCTTCATGTCACGATTTCTGTCAAACGGTATGATTCTCTATATAGTCACAAATAACAATTGACAGGTGGTAGAATAGTCACTTATTGATTGTACCAATAAAATACAATTGACAGGCACGTTTTCGGACGAGTAGGAATAACAGTTCGGGGATGTAGCTCAGTGGTAGAGTGTCCGCTCGTCACCCAGAAGACCGGGGTTCGATTCCCGGTCGCGTCATACCAAAAGACGTTAAAAGATTGGAGTTGTCACTGTCTTGCTTGACACTCAGCATTGTAAAGGCAGAACAACGCATTAACTGGCGCTGCACTGTGGCTGTCGGGTGCTTAGGCACAACCCGAAGTTCCTATATGTATATACTGAGGATAATAAAGTGTTACTAGTATTAGTATCATTATTATTATATGTAATAGTACATGACAACAACTGTTGTTTTCAATACGAAAATAATAAAAATACGGAGCTTGCTTTCAACTTTTATTTCTAATATTAATTAACATATAATGAACATTATATATATCAGTTGAAAATGTCGTAATGATAGCGACACCATTTGTTTTGAGAGTAACCTTGTCTACCACTATTTGCACTAGCCCTTAATGCAACTAATACCAAAGTATCTTAAAGGGACAGTAGCACGTTTTTTGATAATTTTATATTCTAAATTTGTCAGTGATAATTTTAAGGTAATGCTAAATGTATTATTTTGACAGTGTCAAAAATCTCATTACACAAGCCAATCATCCATAGTCAGAGGACAAAGTATCAGTTGGCGGCCATTTTTCATTATGCTTAAGAAAAAGGAATCGCATGGATAAACTTTACGTTATATATTTGAATTATTACTGCTCCATTTAGTTTAATTACATTGTCTCTCAATTGGAACCATTAATTTTCATTTTCATGACATCACCTTACATTCCCCCTAAAAACGTGCTACTGCCCCTTTAAGGGGTACATTTTCACATTACAAATATCATCAACTTTTTTAAAGCTACTATTAATGAACTTGCCTCCTATAGACGGTGTATCGTATTTGATATAATCACTATACCTTTTACGTCATAGTGACTTAGGGGTAATTTAATCTAAATCACATTCTTGAATTTCATTTGTACTTATACTTACGTCATACATCAACGTGACTTTCTATTTTCGCGTTTCACAGTATCTGTTCTCAGTCCGCCATTTTCAGGATGATATATTAAACAAAAGAAACTTTGTGTCTTAAGACATTCTCTCCCCACAGAGATCGATTAAGTCATGAAATGCTGGTCAAACTTCTGTTTGAATTAGCCAAGTTAACGGGCTAAAAAGGGAGAGGCCTGAATGTATGCAATCAAAGTTAGTTGTGCAATCAGCTGTTCACCAATCCACAATTTTTATACGAGAAGTGTTTTCTTTCGTCGTAATTTTTCAATTTTTGCCGCTAGGAAAATCTTCCGGAAACCAGCCACATAGTCTGATTCAAACAGAGGCTGGTTCAGAATTTTATGACATGACATTACCTTGTGGGGAAATTAAGGTTAAGAGGTTAAGATCGATATAGTAAAAGGAACACTTTATTTGTTCTTGATTTTTTTATTTGAAAATTGGAAAAATTATATGTCCTTGTATATATTCTAATAATCTCACTTAGCTTACATATTAACCTCTTAGCGCGAAAAAAATCCGACGTTTTGTCTTTTTCAATCAAGATGGAAAAACAGCTTATATATTTACACTGTCGACGTCATCTTTCCAAGTGCATCATATTACACTAAGACGTCATTATTGCATCATCAATTCTTAAAGGGGCAGTAGCACGTTTTTATGGGGTATAAAAAGTGATGTCAGGAAAATGAAAATAATGGTCTCACTTGAAAGATAAAGTATTTAAACTAAATGGAGCAGTAATAATTCAAATATATAACGTAAAGTATTGCCACGCGATTGCTTTTTCTTACACAAGATGAATTTAAGGTGTTCACACAAAATTGGCCGCCAATGGATTTCATGTGCATCTTTATACTTTGGCCTCTGACTATGGATGATTGGCTTGTGCAATGAGATTTTTGACACTGTCAAAATAATATTTAGCATTAACTTACAATTATCAGTGAACATTTTAGAATATAAAATAATCAAAAAACGTGCTACTTCCCCTTTCAAAGGAAAGGCTAATTCACACGTCCAATTAACATGAACACTAGTTATATAAGCTTTCGAATAGAATCAACTCAAAACAGTCATTTTAAATGCATTTGATAAATATCCAAAATTACGTTTGAATGATTGACGCGCGGCATTGTCCGATTTTCGATCACAATCGCAACTTTAAACCTTCTTATTGTCACTATACAACGTCGATTAGCTCTAACATGATACGTTTTAACAACAGACCATACTCCACGATCATATGACATTATTTTGTCAAATGTGACCCTCAATAACTCACTGAAACGCTCTTTAATACAATCAATCTCATTAAAATAATATCACAAATTTCTTCACTGCGCTACATGCGTAGCGTAGTGTAGAAAGTATATTGCATTTCAGTAAGATACATCAACAAAACATATTCTCTGCTCTCTGTACATAATCCCTTCCGAAACAGTAAATATATAAACAATTAATCTGACATCATTTGTAAAACCACAAACTTTGAATATCACTTTAACTAATGCTAAATATATCTGATATGTGAAGAAATCCAAGGATAAGGTAAACATGTTATACATAGTGTTTGCACTTGATAACGGGGACGTTATTTAGAGAACCCGTTGACAGAAACTAGGACCAAAATAAGGGCGTGTTGATAAACCTTATCTACCTATGTAGATAACTAAAGAGAACAATTCGGTTAAAGAGAGTTGTACCCTTGTAAGCGTAAGAATGTTGTTAGATTCTGTCCTGGTATCGTGACAATACTCTTGGCCTCTCATCAAATAACAGCTTTCAACCTTAAGTTTCTTTAAAGGGAGCCTGCAACCCGAATTTTTAACTTCCAGAGTTTTATTAGCGGGGCCCCAAAAAAAGTCGAAAATGCCATATGGACGAAATCGTTTGGTTACGAACCGCTTACAGCAGACAGCCAGTACCAAGTTGGTGTCATGTGACCCCCCTTACCCGTCTGGACGCTCTAATTAATGATGGTCAATTAGGTTTCACGAGCTAGGTCGTTGATTCCCTTTAACTGTGAAAAATGTCCTATGTAATATTATCATTTTTGGAAATTTTGAATTTTTCACCATTTTTTAACAAAGTATCTTATAGTCAAATTTTGGATCAATTTGTACGTTGAACATATCTAAACTGCATACACAGAACAGATACATGACATGATTGATACAATTCTGGCATTCTCAAAGAGGGGCATTGGTTCAAAATTTGAAAATTCTGATTTTCTTCTTTCTTCAGTATGAATTCCATTAAACACTTTTCAGCAAACTTTCGATGCACATAGTAAATATTGCTCAACATAATGATATAACTTCTCAAGAGATATTTCGAAATTATAATTTTGCAACATAATCAAGATTTATTTTGCATTTTTGACCCCAGGCCATTGTTGCATATATCCTTGCCAAATAAGTTCCCCTGTTAATATAAGTATCATCTTTCAGTATGTGATGGGGAAATGGTTACTACTAAATCATCATACCTTCTGTTTGAATAAGTTGAGCTCAAATGAACACCATATTACATGATATGTGCACTGAGTTCAAAAGTGATCAAACTTTCGGTAAGCAGCTGTATTAATCCTCATGAGACTATACTTTAATCATTTATACACTATTGTTTATTACCGATATCACTATACTACGACCTACCTAAACAAACAACTAGATAACGAAGTGCTATAAATTTCTTGAATTTCCGGAAATATTGTTTGTGATATATTGAGCACTCAACTGATAACATTGAAGGCAACAAAATACTAGAACACCTGGCAGATCAGGATAATTATGAATTCTAAATACCTTTTATTCATTTTTAGATTAAAATTATTGTATCATTTTACAAGTGGTGTATTTTCAAAAATATTTGTTTTAGATAAAGACGTGATAGAGACGTCTGTTATTATCGGTTTCTTTTCAACAAATACTTACTTAAACAAGTTATTAGGAAATTTGTAAATTTCAATATCATTGATACTGAAATAGTTTGACATACTGATGAAACATTATTCATGAATATTTTGCTTATCTTTACTTTGTCCAGTAAAAGTTTGAGAATTCTTACTACACTCAGGGGCAAAAGAAACGATACCATATAAAATGCATAACAGATAGTAACGGCTGAAACGGGTTTATTTCATGTTTTCAAGAGCCAACTGAACTAAGTTTGTAACTTCAAAGCTATACCTGTTAAAGGGGAAGTAGCACGTTTTTTTATAATTTTATTTTCTAAATTTTTCACTGATTATTGTAAGTTAATGCTTAATGTATTATTTTGATAGTGTCAGAAATATTACACAAGCCAATCGTCCATAGTCAGAGGACAAAGTATGAAGATTAAGATAAAATCCATTGGCGGCCATTTTGTGTGAACACCTTTAATTCATTTTGTGTAAGAAAAAGGAATCGTATGGCTAAACTTTACGTTATATACTTGAATTATTACTGCTCCATTTAGTTTAAATACATTGTCTTTCAATTGGAACCATTAATTTTCATTTTCCTGACATCACCGTATATTCCCCCTAAAAACGTGCTACTGCCCCTTTAAGGCATTTGAAAAAAACGCCTTTCAAAACACGTCGTTTAAAAATCTCCTAACTTGACGAGATAGGGTAGTGAATTTTGATTACTGACAAAATGTGTGAACAAAAAAATGCATATCAAGGTTCATTATATTATAACATCTTAAATTCATAAAAATTATACATTTCATAATGATTCCAATTCCACAGATAGTGTCCAAAACAATTGAAGAGCTGTTTTAGGACCCCTTGTGTATTTGAACAATCAAACAATTAGAAATATAATTTGATGTTTGTAATGTGAGTACTTCTTCACAACTGATGTGCCTATCAAGGATTCGTAGTCACATTTAATTTACAGGATTTTGTTTTGTACTCTATTGAAAAGTTGGTATCATTTCTTTTGCGCCTTATATGTACCCTAAGAAGATTGTCACGTATACAGTTTCCTGTAAATGTTACATTATCAACAGCATGTATCGGTCATTGTATCTGTATGTAAATAGGTAGAGAGCAGGTTATCACTTGTAATGTGTTATACAATTTTCATTCAAGATACTGGACAGAGGACAGGGAGAGTACTGTTGCACTAAGTTGTTGTTGTTGTTGTTGTTGTTGTTTACACAAAGTACAGCAAGGGTCTGGTGCTACGACGCTCACACTATCGTCAAAGTTGTTGTTTTGATATGTGTATTTAAAATAATTAAAATGAGTGGTACAGTCTATTACCACAGTATCATTTTATATCAATCACATTTCAAAATATAAACATAAAAAATTAAGCACCTCCCGAAATTCAAAACTAAAACTGATGCTTTGACAAAGTTATGAAATGTGTTGTTCATTTGACGGATGACGCGGAGAATGGACTTGGAGAAAATGCCTAGCACGTGCAACACGACCCGCACGAGTTGTCAATTGCATCGCCGTAGGAAAAGAATAACAATGTGCACGGACTAAACCATCTGTAGCGTAGCTTAAGGTTGTGTCCCATTTCCAATGAGTGAGCACCGAACATTGCAACATTTTGTTAGTAAAATGTGGTAAATGTATGTAAAAAATATCAGTTTTTAGTTCGTGAAGTCATACATGGATTAAGATTGATTAGTTTTACGAATCCACTCAACTTCATGCATTCTCCATTACATAAACCTTTACAAGTTTCATATGTAATAATGAGATTTTTTTTACTTGACAATCTTCAGGAACTTTGTGATCCTTTAAAAATCACAAAATCACTGAAACTCTATGTCGATATTAGTTTTATTTTATGAGACATAATAATAGCTTACACAATAGCATTTATAATTTTGATTATTAAATCATTTAAAATTATTAGCCTTTTTTGTCATAATCCAAAGATGCAGATCCACTGAATGTCGAACTGGCCGCGAATTTGTTATTCATAAAAATATCATCAGCGTTCAACATATTGTATTTGAATTTATTTGTTTGGACGTTTGGTATTCAAATAACGATAATTGATAAAAAATATTCCCGTGACTGCAGTTCATGAAAGCTTACATTTGTCTACATTAGTTTGCGTCAGATATTAAACTTACATTTTAACTTTGAAATCACAATAAATCTCATTAAAATATGATACTATACTCTGCATAAAGTGGTGACGAAAATTATGATCTTATTTAAATGAGATTGGAATTGCAATGTATTTCACGGTATTAAAATTACACGATTAGCATCAAGCCAATAATGTTATTTAAATCACACCTGAGCGTTGATCTCATTAAAATTCCTCTGAATTAACGAATTAAATACAATTTCAAGTTTTCAAAATTTAATATGATCTGGTCTTTTCACTAATAATAAAACATGTAATCACTGAAGACAAATAGGTCTATTTTGGTCGAAACCAACAGTGCATACGATATGCTGTTTTAAAATATTGTATTGATAATACTAATACTGACAGAAATAATAACTCTCTGATAATAATAACCTTCTTTACTTTTGATGACGTCATTGACTTCGCAGAGCATGGTTGATCCGGATTTGTTTGAAAAATAAGATTTATTGATTAAACGTCAGAAGAAGATATACTAGTAACATTTTTACCTTATATAAACAATTGCTACGCTACGCTACAGTTTGATTTACGTATTCTTTTCCTTAGTGCTCTGATAACAAACCAACTGTCAACGACTATTATCAACGTCTAAATATTTGCAAAAATATAATGACAAATGATGATGCATAAATCAAAATGCTTCTTCACGTTTGTCATTATTTATCAGTAGGATGATATTCGAACTATGCAATTGTTTGACTTCGTCATTGAAAACAAATGTCCATTATAACATATTCAACAACTTACTCAAAACGTATATACTACTCAAACGTTCAGGGTCAAACTCAGTCTGAGTAAACCTAGCCTCTTTATTATCCGTTTCACTCCTATACTGAGTCTAGAAAGGTCTACTAGAGGATCGCGTCAGCCCACGTATCGAATTGACCAATCAGAACTCATATTACCAAGCCACAATAGTCTGCCTTCGCACGTATAACGTTGGAGGGTCGCAGGACCGAAGAAACGCGACCCTCTACTAGTCCTTGCTAGACTCAGTATAGGAGTGAAACGGATAATTGAGGCTAGGTTTACTTAGACTGGGTCAAACCTTTATTTCATCATGTAATCGTCATAGAGAAAGAATAATTTCGTGGCTGCAATAAATCCCACACATAAAAAGAATTGCATAGAAACTCGATTGCAACCAAAGGAAAGACAACTATGTTGAACCACCTCTTCCTGAACTGGAACAGTCTCAACATGTTACCGATTTTCTGCTAAAATGTCCATTGAAAATGTCCGTGACACGTGTAAAGACATAACATTCATATAGAGGTCTGAAACATTGCATTCTCTCCCCACAGAGGCAGGTCAAGCCATAAAATGTTGATACAGCCTCTGTTCTATTACGCCGACTTTGTGGGATAGAAAGAGAGATGTCTGATTTGAGGCAATTAAAGTTTGTTGTGCAATCATAATTTTGGCTATTGAATCATTGCAAAGGCATTGTGATACGAACCGGTATTTCTATGGGAGAAGCGTTGTCATTTGATAAAGGAATTTAAATGGATTGTGGTGCAAATTTTGTCCGCCAGGGGAAACTGCGGGAAACCACGGATTTCGGCGTATTAGAACAGAGGCTGTATCAACCTGACTTGATCTGCCTCTGTGGGGAGAAAATGGACACATTGCGTTAGGACAATGAAAACAGGTCCACAGACCCATAATTCGAGCATGAATGGGTGTTATTTTCAGGAGACTATCTTAGTCCTTGTCATTTTAATATGGCATACGCTTTTTTCACACTGATTTTGTCAACAGGTTATATTGTGACCCATTTCAACAAGAATTTTGCATAGAAATTTGAATTCGTATCATTTATGCATAAATCATATCATGCAGAAATAGGTTTGACCTTTAACTTATTTTGATTAGTTTATAATCATTAAGATAAGTAGTTTGTGTTATGCTAAAATCAAACAATGATTTTGGCACATAATATACTATGCTATATTGAAAACTGATTTGTTTCACACAGGTGGAATATGCTGGTTGTCAAAAGGTAAAAACGGGAGATGTCGACAAGGTTACAGTCTCGAGATGTCCAAAGAAAAGTGCTGCAGTTTCCCGTTCCCGTCCGCAAGTTGGTCGCCTCACGAAAACGTAACCAGAGCGGACATATTTTATTGGGTGGCCTTCACAGGGGGCGCCCCTCAGTGTCACACCTGTCACGGTGAGAATAAAAATATGCTTTGAAAATTAAGATCTTACCCGACACTCGCTGTCTCTGTACGTAAGGATCTGAACATTCCTTGTCCGGGGTCAAGGCTTATCGCTTGTTACTTCAGCCAATCAGAAAGGCGCCTGGGAAAACTTTAAAACAAATGTAACCCCTTATCATAGGAGGTCGCTAGTTCAGCATGCTTGGCTTCAGAGTTTAAGTAAGATTATTTATATATACTCAGCGAAAAAAGTATTTGAACACCTGTCTATTCTTGGTAGTAGTTACTGTTAGACAGTCAATTTGATTGTCGAGACTCTTAAATAGGACAATAATGTTTTGAATATACACATACCTTAGGTAATAAGCTTTGTGAAATTAGAAATGTACATTTCGTACATATAACTGTATAGACCTACTCAAATGTATAAACATTTTCACCATGTATGCTTGCATTACTTTAAAAATATCATCAAGCATCACTTGCTGGATAACGCTGTTAGTATCCACACCTAAACGTCAATTCTTGCAATAAATAAGTTGTTAATCTACAGACCTTATTTCTCATTTATGACACAAATGTACTTGGAAAACCTTAAACTATGTTATATGGTTTGAAGGAAAGTTCGCATACCATCAGATAAATACTATTGAAAATTTAATCTTCGGAACCGACTTGAATATGAAACTCTGACCGCCATTTACCACAATTTCAATTTCAGAAACGTGCAAAAAAGTGAAGTGCGGACCTGACCGGAAGTGCCGAGTGCGGCGCGGACAGGCGCGATGTGTGTGCTCCCCATACTGCCCTCGCTACAAGAAGAAGAAGTTCGGAGCTCTGTGTGGGACAGATAGAGAGACATACAGGAACCAATGCTCCTTGCTAAGAAACAACTGCAGGAAGAACAGAGAGACCAAGATAGCCTACGTCGGCACGTGTAAAGGTTGGTTGATGTGTCAAAAAGATATCACGTGCATCAGTCAGCTTGTCGGCACACTGTTCTTTTACCTGTATTGTCACATTTGTTCCATCTACTTTATACTTTATATTGACGAAAAACGGAAACCAGGTTCTTCGGTCACTTAGCCAGATCGGCACATTGTTCTTTTATCTGGATTGTCACATTTGTTTCATCTACACTGTATTGACGCAAAAGGAAAGCACGTTCTTCAGTCAGCTTGCCAGATCGGCACATTGTTCTTTTACCTGGATTGTCACATTTGTTTCATCTACACTGTATTGACGCAAAAGGAAAGCACGTTCTTCTGTCAGTTGGTCAGATCGGCACATTGTTCTTTTAGCTCGACAGTCACTTTTGTTCCATCAACTTTATGCTTTGTAATGGCGTAAACAGAAACCACTTTCTTCAGTCAGTTGGTGAGATCGGCACATTGTTCTTTTGCCTGGACTGTCACATTTGTTCCATCTACTTTATACCTTATTGACGCAAAAAGAAACCACGTTCTTCAGTCAGCTTGTCAGATTGCCATGCATCTTGCTCTTTGAACTCGATAGGACATTTGTCCAATTTACTTTATACTTTATATTGACGCAATAAGAAACCATGTTCTTCAGTCAGCTTGCCAGGTCGGCATATTGTTCTTTTAGCTCTACGATCACATTTGTTCAACGAACTTTATACTTTGTATTGACGCAAAAAGACATCACGTTCTTCAGTTCACTTGCCAGATGGGCATTCACCTTGTTATGTTACCCGGATTGCCTCATTTACTTAAACTTTGTATTGACGCAAAAAGAAACCACGTTCTTCAGTCAGCTTGTCAGATGTTCTATTAGCTCGATTGTCACATTTGTTTCATCTACTTTATACCCTAAACTCCAACCTACTCACTCACTCACTCACTGTATTGCCATTGGCATCAAGTTCTTTAAGTCAGATTGAATCGAACGTGTTCTACTAGGTAGTTTCCCCTCCCCAAGGTCTTAATGGCATGTAATATGATTCCAATTGCCTTTCAGAGTCGTGCACTGATGTGAAATGCCACAACCCAGACCACCATTGCTTAAGAGATCAGCACGGTCTTCCTCACTGCGTCCACTGTAACACGCACTGTCCGGAGCTCCCGAGTATGAAACTGTGTGGCGAGGATGGAAAGACTTACAACAGCTACTGCCACCTAGTGGCGGCAATATGCATCAAAGGGGAGGCAATCAGGATAGCATACAAAGGATATTGCCACGGTAAATTTAATGCACTTTTGGAAAACCATTATTCTAAGAAATTAGATCTGCGTATCGGTTATGAGTGATAACTTACAAATGTGCATATTTTACAAAACAAATATATAACTCTCCTTATAAACAAATAAAAGTCAGAACTGGAAAAAATATATTACTGATATCGGTAAAGTCATAATCTCACAATTGCAAGGTAAACCTTTGAGCTTTAATGCCGTCGAAACGGTTATACGGAAGTATTTAAACACTTTTGCAAATATTAAAGATGATTAAGAAATGCCAAACAAACTATTGGAACGTTGCTCTCGAAGGTATCATTTCTGCGGTGAACATGATGGTTTGGTATTTTAGATAAAGTTTGACTAATCTCTAACCCTCAATAGAATATGGCCGAATGTAAATTGTTTGACAGTACGGGAATACCGGTTGTCCGATGCAGTGTCAATTATAGGTTAAGGCAGCTGTCGGTTGGAGCTTCTATACCGTATTTCTTCTAATAAGTGACGGGGTGATTGGTAGTTGACAAAATAAGCGCCGGGCCTCTAATGAGCGCCGGGTTCCTAAATAAGCGAGGGTCCCAACCATTGGGAACATCAGTTAACATTTTGCAGATATTCATTTTAAAAGACGGCTTAAAACAAACTTACATTTTGTATGAAACAAATAAGCGCCGGGCCTCATATCAGCGCCGGGCCTCTAATGAGCGCTGGGTATATAAAAGGGTGCTGAAAAATAAGCGCCCGGGCGCTTATTAGAGGAAATACGGTATATTATATTAGCAAAATCCTTGACATACGACAATAGAGAGGGATAAACTATTTGTAATTTAATGTTGAGAGCTAGAATGCACGCAGAGGTCTGAAATTGTTGCATACGGCCTAAGGCCTGTTTGCCTGAAGTGAATAAATATTTGTCCTGAAAAAGTAAGTCTATAACTTTGAAATGGATTTCAAAACTCAATTTGTTTTCATAGCTCGATGGTTTCAGTCAGACATATAAACTGCTGTTACCTGGATGCTACCATTAGATAACTCTTTGATCTTATGCACGGCGCGCCGAATGGAGCACCACAGTGAAATCGTAAAGGATAACAGCATATTACTGAATCAAACAGCATTTATAGAATGACGAAAACAATATGAAAGACGTTAAAGATTCTTTATTAATATAACCCCAGGTTTTTGATAAACTTTTAAACATTTTTCATTGATACCTGGTAGAATTATTTTCTGTTTCCGCTTACTCTTTTCATTAACGGAATACGAAGGTAAACAACGACAATCCTAAATTTTACTTCCTCGTACGTTTACGGTATAAAAAGGAAATTCCGTTGTAAACATATTTTCGTTTACGTATCATGCTCGTTTCATTAATGGAATGTGAAGGTCAACGTCATTTGTAATATATTTTCTTCCTTTACTTTTATGATATATAAAGGAAATTCTGAATTATAGTATGGTTACGTTTGATCTTTGTCAATATGCATGCTAGATACTACATTCAAAGCTAAGGCAAGGATAATAAAATCCTTGAGATCTTAACTTTTAGGGGACAGTAACACGAAAGGATGGGTATCGTTCCTCTTAGTGCAATATATTGGTACATCTTAAATTCAAGAATTTGCATGCTATCTTGTCTAAATATGAGCGCTAAGAACTATAATCATTGTTCAGCTATGGGCCGTTTTGGAAAGGAATATTTTTTTCAATCATTGTTTATGATCAGTATACATATTTGAGCTATTTTCACAACACAACTTCACATTTTGTAAAGAACTTTCCGTCAATCAAGTTTTATTTTCACATGGGTTTTTTTCAATTTTAGAGAGAAAAGCTAAGTATAAAACTTCGATTTATTGGATATTTTCACAAGTGTGAACCGAGTCGTATCACGTTGTTCCTGTATTGCAATATACCAATATATCGATAATACCGCGCATCCTTAGTAGCACGTTTAAGGGGGGATATAAGGTGATGTCAAGAAAATGAAAATAAATGGATCCAATTGAAAGACATTGTATTTTAACAAAACGAAGCTGTAATGAATCAAATATATAATGTAAAGTTCAGCCATGCGATTCCCTTTTCTAACACAATATAAATTAAAGGTGTTCACACGAAAATGGCTCCCAATGGACTATCTGTGAATCTTTATAATTTGTTCTCTATGGATGATTGGTTTGTGAAATAAGATTTTTGACACTATCATAATTATACATTTGGCTTTAACGTACATATCAGTCAAAAATTGAAAATATAAAATTTTGGAAAAAAAGGTGCTACTGCCCCTTTTAAGTAAGAGATATTATTTGATTGATATCATTTACATTCTTGAAAGCATGTTGTATCACAGGACAAAGAGATTCTTTAGTCTTTAGCTTAAAACTTCATTAGTTTCTTTAGATATAGAAACCGAGTCGACAAGGGCTAAAAATGTTAATCAATGGAAATTAAATAGTAATTGACAAGGTGATATGCCTAATCAGCTATGACGTCATTGACAAGACAAGTTGTTTATCTGTCCAGCACGTGATAACCTGCAGGTAAATGCGCTAATCGCCTGAACTCCAAATTGAATTGACGGTGTTTTTAACTTCTTACCAAACTTCTGAGTGCGATGCACATGATAAAAACAATATGTTTTGTTGATAGAAAATATAATTTATTGTCTGAGTATTTGTTTCTTCCATGCACGTTCTTATTAACTTTTCAGCAAATATCCGTGACTAAAGACTATCAAAACTTCTAAACTGCATATTGTGCATATTTTAAAACAGATATCATTAATATTTTTTTCGCCAATGAAAAAATATGTTCTGTCTGAAAGCCACCAAACATGCGAACTGCTCCTCAGAATAACTTCCAATAATGCGCATACACTAAGCCTATCATTGACAAAACATTTTTGAATTCATGGAACATCATGCCATTCTAATAAAGAAAGTTCAATTGGATCAAGTTTGATTAGGCTGTGTCAGCGTGACATGTCACAAGCAAACGGATATGCTCTGTGTGAATGCTCTCGTTGATTATGCCTTATTTTATTTCAAAAACTAATAAATAACTTATGATAAAAATATAATGTTATCTTGAATCAATTTGCCTTTCCTAATTTCAGTTTGATTATAGCCCCATCATCACTTGCATGCGGTTCGTGGTGAAATTTAGCTATCGAGAAAAAAACTACGTCACGCGGTTAAAAATCTTTCGTAGAAAGTTTGATATCGTATTCACATGTTTCAATCAACAATAACATACCTTATTCGACGTCCAAAGTACAGTACCCTCTGGAAAAGTGCCATAGCTTGTAACGAACCCGCTTTCGCGACGTCATCATTATGTGTGTAGGATTTACACCGCGTCTCAGTTACCACAATTGCGTTCGATGGGGATCAACTTCAACAGCAACGAGTACCTGATTCGGAGAAAAAGAAAAGAAACTCTAGTCCTGCGCGACAAAGACGGCTTTCTAGCTTATGTTTAGAAACGGAAATTGAGATGCCCACACTAGATTCGCCTTCATGTCGGCTGCCGTTTCGGCATTTAATAAACAAAATTCAATGAATACAATAGAAATACTTGTAAAAATATTGAACACTAAACTTTGAATATGGGTTTTTTAACACATTCGTTTATCGACATATAAGATATTTGCTATTTGAACATACAGCATCTAATTGTTTCTACAAACATTGTGTCAAATTAGTATACAATGTGTTTCTTACCTCTGTCTACATTAAACGAATTTCTTCAACAAATATTAATCTGACTGTTATTTCTCCGTGCAAACTAGGCCTACTGCATATGTTATTGAAAACTTATAATCAAAATAAATATAAAATATTTAATAAGCCAACTGTAATATATATTGCTCCTACACATAACTATATGTTAAATATTATATTTTTTTATATTCATTTACAGAAAACGCCGATTGTTCCACTCTACAGTGCCCCGACGGCTACAAATGTCTTGTAAATACGACTTCCGGGTTTCCGCAGTGTTCAAATTGCCGCGTGTCATGCGCAGTGCCCCGTCCTCCTGATGGTCGCTTCCTGTGCGGTACTGATGGGAAGACTTATAACAACTACTGTCAAATGCAACAGCATGCATGTGAAACAGGGACTGTCATCAAAACTGCACACATTGGGGACTGTTCAGGTACGTACAGGTAATATATTCTCTAATCAGATAAACACATTCTCGCACCACAGAGGTAGATCAAGTTATAAGATTTCGATCCTACCTCTGTTCGAATTAAACTTAATCCTTGGTTTCCGGCAATTTTCCCTGGCGTTAACAAATTGCACCACAATCCATTTGAATTAATTTAAGCAAGTGACAACACTTCTTGAAGGAAAGTGTGGTTCATATCACAATGCCATTTCCATAATCCAGTAGCCAAAATGATGATTTTAAGATACCGTCGCAGATTGCACAACTAACTTTGATGGCATCAAATCACGCATCCCCCATTCTAGCCCACAAACTCGGCTAATTGGAACAGAGGCTCGATCAACATTCCTTATCTGATTTCTACCCAGTTATCATGTTTTGTTTACTTCTTATCCCCAGGCAAAAACTTACTTGATTTTATGTTTTTGGAATTTGATAATAAAAACTTTCGTTTGAAGTGACGTCGACATTACATCAAAAGCTGTTTCCACTAACCTCTAAGCAACCTAAAGTTGTTTCGATTGAATTTATACACCAATATTTTTCAAAAGAACATGCACCCTATTTTTCAACTGTGACAAACACCTGAATAATTTTCCAACTGAATAATGTCTTTTTTTTATTTCGACAGGTCAAAGGAACTTGGACACCAAAACCAGAGGTTTTATGACCCCTTTTAGGAGTCGCGTGACTGTAAGCACGTGAAACGTCTAGATCAAGATAGTTAGGGATTGTGCAATAATTAATATTTGTTGATATATTGATATTTGATATATGTGTGCATTTGATACCTCCGAATATGAAAATGATACCCTAAGGGATTTGTCTGAAAACATCAAACTGTAAAAGACAAAGACAAAAAATTCAATACGAGTGCGAATATAGAAGTTATGGAAAGACAATTGTGGCTGTAAGCAGTTCCCGTATCAAAGGGGTTAAAATTGTTTGCCGAAAAGTGTTTTTCGTATTGACAAGCCAATCTGATTGGTGAACTTTGTTGCCATTTGAAGAGGAAGTACGTTGGTGTTTTCGTATGGACGGCGCAGAACAGTGTTTCCATGGTGATAGCATTTCGTATGCAAGAGACACGCTGATTGGCTGATATCGATACAGTATGGTAAAGACACTCTGGTTGGCTATGGTGTTTGCGTTGATACAAAATCAAGTCAATGTTTTCCAGTGCCTTTAAAATAACGCGCTACATTGTTCATTGTTGTCTCTTACATGCAGAATAAATTTATGTTAGTAGTTTTCCCAGAAGTTGCTTTTTTATTTTATGAATTACTTGCCAACTTGCTATAAAGGGATCGAAGAAGAATGCCTTTAGACAAAATAAATAGGTCTCGCGTAAACGCAGATAAATGTTTTCAATCGCAAGACAACGTTTTATGATGATAATACATTTACAATAAACATATGTTTTTGGGAAAGTATGAAGAAACAAAATTTAAAAGACGTGCTACTACCCCTTTAAATATTTGAAGAGTTCTCACAGATCCGGTTATCAATATTTAGACCATATGGATTCCGAAACCTGACAACATCGGAAAACTGGACAAGTATAAGAATCTGAAACGTGAACAAGAAATAGTAGAAATATATGTATGTTGCATTTGGTAAAACAAATTGCAAAAGAAATGAAAAGGGTTGTTATAAGTCCTTAAATTTTGCCCGAGGTAAATAAGAGTAAAGTAGAGATATTCATGACTGTCATGCCATACAAAGTGACATAGTTGAGTTAGCGTAACGTTCGTACCCCGAGACAGGATGGAATGTTGCTATTCCCCGATATGAGTGACCTGTGCGATAATGCAACTTGAATGCTGAAACATTCATACCATGGCCTTAAAGGGGCAGTAGCACGTTTTTTTATAATTTTATATTTTAACATTTTCACTGATTGTTGAAAGTTAATACTAAATATATTGTTTTGACATTGTCAAAAATCTCATTACACAAGCCAATTATCCATAGTCAGATGACAAAGTATGAAGATTCACATAAAATCCATTGGCGGCCATTTTGTGTGAACCTTTAATTCATTTTGTGTAAGAAAAAGCAATCGCATGGCTAAACTTTACGTTATATATTTGAATTAGTACTGCTCCATTTTGTTTAAATACATTGTCTTTCAATTGAAACCATTATTTTTCATTTTCCTGACATCAACTTTTATTCCCCATAAAAACGTGCTACTGCCACTTTAACATCGTTGATTTGTATAACCCCGGCATATAATGCGGGGGATATAGTTGCTGGCTCCCTCTGTCCGTCCGTCTGTCTGTCTGAGATCACATTGTTTCCGGAGCAGAATTTGAAAACCGTTACAGCTGAAACTTTGTCTATTGACTAATCATCGTATGTAGTTGTGCCTTTTGGGGTATTTGACTTTCTGGAGTTTTTTTTTTCGCACTTTCCAAGGAAACGCAACTTAGAAACGTGTTTCCGGAGCAGAATTTGGAAACCATTTGGGTTAGCTCAATAAAACTTAGTATGTTGACTAATCATGACATGCCGTTGTGTCTTTTGGGATTTTCAACTTTCTGGAATTTGTTATTTTTCCGGTTTCCATGGAAACGCAATTTAGAAATGCGTTTCTGGAGCAGAATTTGAACACCATTAGGGCTAGCTCAATGAAACTGTTTACAAATGTGCCTTTTGGTGTTTTCAAATTGCAGCGAGTTTAAACACGGTCACATTCCTCATTCCAACATTACTATTAATTTCTAATCTGTATCTCACCAAGGAATGAAAATGTGTTAATCAAACAGCTTATTCAATCAAACGGGATGGTTGTTTTGCTCTCTCTTCACATCACCATGAGGAACTGGACGATGACATAACATAAGCATTTACTTATTAAGAAGACCTAGATGTGGTTTGTCATAGTCTTATGATGGTTATTGAAAGTTCAACAAAATTAGCTGCATGGTATGCTTACAACACTTTGCATTGGAATTGGTAGGGCTACTGTGACCAACCAAATTCATTACCTGTTTGTCCTCGTGAAGCGCCATTGATATCATGGCAATGCTGTTAACAAAATAGCATATTGCTATATTAAAGGGGCAGTAGCACGTTTTTTGATAATTTCATATTTTAAATTTTTCACTGATAATTGTAAGTTAATGCTAAATGTATTATTTTAATATAAGCTGATGTCAGCATTGATTATAGACACTAATGAGACACGCATTTCCATCATTTGTATTCTATTTAAGAAATAGAGTAGCCCTAACCATCATGTGTTTTGCAATAAAGTATAGTTTTGCCCTGAACTATTATAGTTAAAGCATGAGGCCGAAGTTTTAGTTATTTCTACTCGAAATATAAACATATTTTGTAAATAATGTCCGGCCGCAAACTGAAAATCCTCGATCAGGGCCATACCCAGTGACGTCATTGCCAATTGTTAATGTCGTCATGGGCCATTGTTTCGTGACGTCACTCAAAAACTATACTTTATTTAAGAAATAAAGTAGCCCTAACCATCATGTGTTTTGCAATAAAGTATAGTTTTGCCCTGAACTATTATAGTTAAAGCATGAGGCCGAAGGCCGAATGGTTTGACGTTATAATAGTTCAGGGCAAAACTATACTTTATTGCAAAACACATGATGGTTAGGGCTACTCTTTTACTTTTCTAGTATGTCGATTTTTACTCGTTTAAGTTATTTCTACTCCATATATAAAAATGTTTTGTAAATCACGTCAGGCCGCAAATTGAAAATCCTCGATCAGGGCCATAACTAGTGACGTCATAGCCAATTGTTATTGACGTCATGGGCCATTGTTTCGTGACGTCACTCAAAAACTATACTTTATTGCGGATTCTAGTATTGTTTCCGTAAAGATCAAAGGCGCCGCCCACCCTTTATTTAAGAAATAAAGTAGCCCTAACCATCATGTGTTTTGCAATAAAGTATAGTTTTGCCCTGAACTATTATAGTTAAAGCATGAGGCCGAAGGCCGAATGGTTTGACGTTATAATAGTTCAGGGCAAAACTATACTTTATTGCAAAACACATGATGGTTAGGGCTACTTTATTACTTTTCTAGTATGTCGATATTTACTCGTTTAAGTTATTTCTACTCCAAACATAAAAATATTTTGTAAATTACGTTAGGCCGCAAATTGAAAATCCTCGATCAGGGCCATAACTAGTGACGTCATAGCCAATTGTTATTGACGTCATGGGCCATTGTTTCGTGACGTCACTCAAAAACTATACTTTATTGCGGAATAAAGGATGGGCGGCGCCTTTGATCTTTACGGGAACAATACTAGAATCAGCAATAAAGTATAGTTTTTGAGTGACGTCACGAAACAATGGCCCATGACGACATTAACAATTGGCTATGACGTCACTGAGTATGGCCCTGATCGAGGATTTTCAGTTTGCGGTCGGACATTATTTACAAAATATGTTTATATTTGGAGTAGAAATAACTAAAACGAGTAAAAATCGACATACTAGAAAAGTAATAGAGTAGCCCTAACCATCATGTGTTTTGCAATAAAGTATAGTTTTGCCCTGAACTATTATAACGTCAAACCATTCGGCCTTCGGCCTCATGCTTTAACTATAATAGTTCAGGGCAAAACTATACTTTATTGCAAAACACATGATGGTTAGGGCTACTTTATTTCTTAAATAAAGGATGGGCGGCGCCTTTGATCTTTACGGGAACAATACTAGAATTCATAATAAGATATCCTGTATTCGAAAAAATATTAAACCAAAAATTATGATTTTTTCATTTAGATTTTTAAACTAATGCTTTGATAGCATGCTAGTTTAATGACATAGTTTTGATTAATTTCATATTTTTTATAAAAATGCTTACAACATTAGCAATTGCTTAATTCTGTGTTATTTTATATCCGACCTCCTTAAAGGGGCAGTAGCACTTTTTGAGAGAATATAAGCTGATGTCAGGAAAATTAAAATTAATGGTTCCCATTGAAAGACAGGGTATTAAACTTAAAGAAGCATTATTAATTCCAACATATAACGTAAAGTTTAGCCATGCGATTCACTTTTCTTACACAAAATGAATTAAAGGTGTTCACACAAAATGGCCGCCAATGGATTTTGTGTTAATCTTCATACTTTGTCCTCTGACTATGGATGATTGGCTTGTGTAATGAGATTTTTGACACTGTCAAAATAATACATACAGCACTTATCAACGAATTTAAAGTAAAAAATTATCAAAAAACGTGCTACTGCCCCTTTAAAGGTAACTATGACATAACGCCAAAACAATATACATCAGATTGTACACATACATGAGCACCGTGGTACATAGTACATACATCACTGTAAGTTGGTATTGGTTACACAGTTGAGAAATCTATTTCTTTGGTAGAATGCACAAATATGTATTTTGCGTCTGTGATTCAAATAATTGCGCTAGTTTTCATTCCGATGGATATGAATGGTGATATAAGGAAGAATACCACATCCTATGATACATTCTAAGGTAAAATAATTGCCCTTACTTTTCTTTAGTTAGTGTTAGGGTGTTCATCAACATTTTCCCCAACGATAAATAAAAAATATAAAAAATCGATAAATGCTTTGTATTTATATGGTACCCTGATTTAAAGGGGCAGTAGCACGTTTTTAGGGGATGATGACAGGAAAATGAAAATTAATGGTTCCAATATTGAAAGATGATTGGCTTGTGTAATGATATTTTGACACTGTCAAAATAATACATTTAGCATTAACTTACAATTTTCATTGAAAAATTCAAAATATGAAATTATCAAAAAACGTGCTACTGCCCCTTTAAACAAGGCAGAAATGAATCTGAGACTTTACGTGGTTAACTCATACCTTGTGATAAAATAGAACTACCCCCAATGAGTGAAGGCAGAAATGTCAACTTTAATTGCTTTACCGGTTTATTCAACGTCCGAGACACAAACAGCAAATTCGGACAGTAAAAAGTGCTAAAATTGACCCCACTTTCCCCTATCGTACGTCACGCGGACCTAAAAGTTCGTTACAACGTTGCATGTGATACGTCTGGTGTTTTAGAATTTATTTTATAACTTAATATGTACATATTTTCCAAACAACTTTTATGTTTGACTTCTTTGGTGTTTAACTTTAGTAATATTGATAGATATCCATAATACATATATGTGCATTACTAACACTGACGAAATATCTGTATGCTCGAGTACCTTAAAAGGGGCAGGAGCACGTTTTTAGGGGGAATGTAAGGTGATGTCAGGAAAAACATTAAAATAAATGGTTCCAATTAAAAGAAAATTTAAAGTTCAGCCATGCGATTCCTTTTCCTTACACAAAATGAATGAAAGGTGTTCACACAAAATGGCTGCTAATGGATTTTATGTGAATCTTTATACTATGTCCTCTGACTATGAATGATTGATTTGTGTTATGAGATTTTTGACACTATCAAAATAATACATTAAATTTGGGCATTAACATACAATTTTCAGTGAAAACTTTAAAATATAAAATTTTCAAAAACGTGCTACTGCCCCTTTAAGTTATCAATGGTTTCTTTTACGTTACAACAACCCTTTTGCACCCAACGCCATAATCGCAACAACATAGTAACCTAGTTAGGTGAAAGTCATTGAAGGCAATCAAAGTTAGTTGTGCAATCAGCGATCAAGATGCCGGTTGGAAGGCCTTGTAATATATAGTATATGAGCAATATCCATGCCCGAAGTGCTTGTGGGGGAAACTGTCGGAACCCAGGGATTTAAGCGTAATATAACAGAGGCTGTATCAACATTTCTTGACTTGATCTGCCTCTGTTGGTAGAGAATGGGTTTTACAGGACCAAACTTTCCTGAGTATATGACGCAGAAAATCTCCGGAGGACCCCCAAAATAACCATTGATGAAATGTTCTTATGATACAAATATTTAATATTTTTATGAAAGCCACTTTTAGTATTATTTTGCGACAAGATGGTATGTAACACCAACATATAAAGGTATATTCGAAAGCAAATATTCATCACAAAATTATTAAGAATGATACATACATATATAAGGATTGAAGCCCATGAAGGGTTACTAAAACAGGAATAAACTTCCAAAACATATATACTTCGGAGTCCCAAAGACTCTCTATTTTGATTGACTATGTAAAACACTGAGACGTTGTTTGGGAACACTATTGACATAGAAAATTTAATCGAAATAACATGTGATTCGTTGTTGACCCAAATTGAGAAACTCATTATTTGTAAACAATATTGTTGACGCTACAAGAACATGAGCGTGGCAAGCTTGAACGACCCGGGTTGGAATCCCGATGGAGACACAAAAATGTGTGAACTTAGTCACATACTGTGTTGTCTTCTTCGGTAAGGCACTTCATCCACATTGCATTCAGTCCACCAAGCTGTTAAAATGGGTACCTGGAAACCGGTTGTAGGGAGCACTGCAGATAACATTGATTTGAAGCTGATTTAAAAATCCTTAAAAACATGAAAAGAGTGACAGAACAAAAATGTATTTCTAAAATTTGGGAAAAAATTAGTAAGATATTCTTGTGTTATCGATTAAAAACATTTGCTGTCGCTTCGAAGACATATATCTGCATGTCGGCTGCTTTGTCAACGCAACTTGTTGGCGCGTTACCAATTTGTCACCTTCCAAGGCAATTGAGGCCTCTGTGAAAAAATCAATTTCCTATCATAATTGTATATTAAAGTTAGACTGAGTTACGGTCATCCTCGATAATCCAGCGCTTTCATTCCGATAAATCTACACTACAAGCCCTGGAAAACTTTACGGGGTTTTACCTCAAGTCAAATTACCTCCCTTTGCAATGACTCAGCTAAACGCTTGCTTTCTAACAACCAATAAGATCAATTCTAAAACCAGCTTTCTATCTCTCACTATGCCTTTCATTCCGCCTTTTCTCTCGTCCTTTCGATCCCTTTCTCCCTGATCTGTCTACTCTTTTTGGATGGCAATATCCACGTGTCAAAAAGCTGAAAAATTGCTGATAACACGTTAAACCCCAACTCACTCACTCACTTGATGTCGCGAACGGTCGAATTGGTTACGCACTTGGTGTCTGCGTTTCGTTTCTGATTGGATAACATGTATGTAAAGGGAGGTAATTGGATTTGAGGTAAAACCCCGTAAAGTTTTCCAGGGCTTGTAGTGTAGATTTATCGGAACAAAAGTGCTGGATTATCAAGGATGAGTTACGGTGTATTTGCGAGAATAAAAACTACGTAACAGGTCAACTTATTTTTTGCTTCTTAGGGCCTATATCCAATGAAGTTTTCTATCATATATTTTTCCTCATCATAAGTCCACAGCTTTCATTCTAATAAGTTAAAAAAACAATTATTTAGGTTTGAATTCAACTTTGGAAATGGGTCGAGACAATTTCATTTAGGACATTTTCGAAATGCTAGTCAAACATTCGTAAGGAAATAATTATTTTAGTAGCGCTTCAGACAGATAGGATCGCAGGAACAAAAATTAGAGTTACCTCCCTTTACACAACAAGCAAAATGGCTGCCGTATTTGGAGTCAGGGTCGCAGGGAGACTTGCTTTGGCGTCTCGGAGTGTAATACCGAGGTGAATAAGTTTAAGATCGTCATTTTACTTTCATGAGTTATGTTTGCTTCAAATACACCACTCATGACCATTTTTCAATAACCCAGGACAATATTTCTGTCATATAACCTTCAAACGTCATCTGCATTTGTGAAAATTCCCAATGTTTTGTGAGACGTTTCAGAACTAAACTATACAGTATGGTTTTATTCAAAATGATTTGATTTGAGAAATTATGCAAAAGCTATTTGAATTGCCAGCATGAAACTCAACAAGTCTCGATGGAGCAATAACACATTTGATTTGTTTAGGCCTGTTGATATTGTTAATGATAAATTAAGAAAAATCTTTTGATGCAGATTATAAATTTGTTAAAAGGTGTCAGAAACAAACCATGCATTCATAGTATTAACCATTCTCTCCCCACAGAGGCAACTCAGTTATACCTGTATTAGCCTCTGTTCTATTACGCCTAGATCCTGGGGTTCCGGCAGATTGCCCTAGCGGCAAAAAGTTGTAACTTGAGATAGCTCCCTTATCTGCAGCCAATGAAAACACCTTTTGGATATCAACGACTTTGGGAATTCTCAACGGTCGTACAGTGACTTTCGAAAGCATCATGCCTTTAGGTTTATTTTTCATTAACAGTGTGAGAGGGAAAATACTTAAAAATCAGATATGGATATGGTTTTTCATTAGAAACATACTGTTGTATAATTGTGTAAATTGTTCTTTGTTTTATGAAAAATTTTATTTTAATAATTTACCAAATAAAAACTAATGAGAAGGTTAAAAAGCGATGTATTGTAGAAGGAAGAGTTATCTCCCCTGAATGCCGAATCACCGGGAATAGCCGAGCTTTTGCGAATGACCCCTCTTGAAACGGCGTCGCTGATTGCACAACTAACTTCGATTGCCTCCAATCAGATTTCTACTTTTCTGTCTCGTGTATTAGCCGTAATAGAACAGAGGCTAATTCAGGTATGACTGA
Source organism: Steromphala cineraria (assembly GCA_916613615.1). Taxonomy (NCBI): domain Eukaryota; kingdom Metazoa; phylum Mollusca; class Gastropoda; order Trochida; family Trochidae; genus Steromphala; species Steromphala cineraria. The sequence goes on from OU744720.1 coordinate 47,801,498, forward strand.
GTTGCCTCTGTGGGGAGAGAATGAGTATTAACTTAAGGTTCAGATCTGTATGTCATATTTGTGACTGTAGGTATTACGTGACTGGCCGCCCAGTAGATACAGTGACTGCAGCCAAACCCCAGCCCCGTGATGAGGACTCCAAGACCCAGATCCAGACCATCACAGTGGACGATAAGGTAGACCAAGTCATCTCTTTTAAGATTTTCTTGCCAAAAAGATTATGATTGCAGATGATTTTGATGATTCTTTGCACGTTTTTAATAAACTAGTGCTTAAATACAACAACTCAGGGTTTGAAAGTACAGCTAGTCTGGTAGCCAACAGCATCTTCCTACGCAGAGCCTAAAAGGCCAGTTTCCAAACTGTCATTTTATGCCTTGCTGCAGAGACTTTACTTTTCTGTGCTGCTATAGTGCCCCTACAGAGTAGAGAGCAAGCACAGAAAACTCAAGGCTATGCAGCAAGGCAGTTTGGAAACTGGCCATAAAGGCTCTGCGTAGGAAGATGTCCCCACAGAGGCAGGTCAAGTCATGCAATGTTGAATTGTTGATTGAGCCTCTGTTCTTATGTGTCGAGTTTGTTGGGTAGGATGGGAGATGCCTGATTGGAGGCAATCAAGGTTAGTTTTGCTATCGGCGAAGCTGTTCTAAAATAATAATTTTGGCTACTGAGTCATGGCAAAGGTACCAATTGGAAAATTAAAAAACACAGTAGGTTTATCTCCTAATTGGAAAACAAGTAATCTGCTTGATAGTTTCACTCGATATAATTTTGACTGCTTTTCACTCTTCCTAAAAAGTGAAAGAAAAGCCTGGGGTCATATTTGATGTTATTTTCAGCATGTCCTTACAATGGTTACACATGATTTATGATTTAGACTTAGCAAATCTCACCCTATTATTATGAGCTTTTATTTTGCAATTTTTAGATGGGTTTGATTGTTGAAATGTATTTGATACATATATATATCTTCACAATTTTGTCAGAAATGTTTTCTAAAATGTATGATTAAGAAAAAAATATGTCACAAAAATATATGTCTTAAAGTGGTTAATTATTCTATATTTGTTTTGGTTAAATTTTTACCCCAAACATCTCACAAGGGTTGTATCCGAACCTGAAATCAACCATATATATCAATGTTATACTGAACTGACTTGTGCCTGCAAGGAATGTTTCGAATTAATAAAAATCAAAGTTTGTTCATGTCATGTCTGTCTCTTTTACAGATGGACATCACTTCTCTGAGTGGTGTACCTGAGGAGCACATCGTCACTAGACAGGTGCGGATCTTTGTGCCGGCACGTAACGCGATGCAGTCTGGGACATACGGGACACGACGCTGGAGGATAGAGTTTGATCAGAGGGAGAGATGGGAGAACCCCCTCATGGGCTGGGTCTCAACGTGAGTCCTTCGCTGGTTTATTAGCAGCCCCGTCTAATCCGTCAAAGGTCAAAGTCATAGCGAAAATGCTTTCTTCTAACTATGAACACTTTTAACCATACATGATTGTTATACTCAATAAAAAGTGTTCATTGATTGTGTGACCTTGAAGGTCAAAGGTCATGAGATATGAGTTATTGCAATATGCACCTAATTTGGGTATAACTTTATCCCATTAAGCTTTTCAGAACTCATGAACATGTCTAAGTGTTTACACCTCCGGAGAATTATTATGTTCACATTCAAGGTCAAATTCAAGGTCACGACTTATAAAATCACTACTTAATTCCTTTTAAACACGATAACTTGAAAAGTTTTTGTGCTATGAAGTTTTAATTTTGTATATATTATCTCTTGAGAAGATAAAAATTTTAGAAAAGTTTTGGGTACAAACTGTCGAAGGTCAAGGTCACAGCAAGGTCAACATATATTTAGAAAATGGATTATTTTAACTTTAAACACTTTCATTCATTACATTAGTGCTTTACTGAATTTAATGTGTTCATTGATTGTTTCGGGGCTGCTCTGCTTTTGCGGTGTCCGGCAAACGCTAATCTACCGGTAGTTTCTAACAGAGCATTGGCTGATTTTACATTATATAGGAAGGAATAGTCATCAACATCCCCCACCAACTTCGTTTTCATAATAGCTTCGAACATTTTCATAATAGGGCAAAATCACAGGACAAGGGTCATAACCCTCTCACGGGCTTGGTCTCAATGTGAGTCCGGCCTTCCGTGTTTTGTTTCAAACAGAGCATTGGCTGATGTTTTTGATTCGACAAGAAGGAAGAGTCGTCAACATCCTCCACCAACTTGGTTTTCATAATAGCTTCAAACTTTAACTAAGAAACGAAAATGTTGGAACAAGAGTAGAACTATTAATTGCATGATTCTGATTTTCGAAACCCATTATGTTTTTATACCCTTTAGCCACACAGCAAATTTGGTTATCTTTTCTTAAGTTGATTCTGAGACGTCCCCTTTAAAGATACCCTTGACATGGTGTATTTAATGTTCTTATGCTATAAATTGCAAATGAAAATAAATTACCGGTATTAGTATATGATATGTTTGAATTTATAAGAATTAATATATATATGTATAAGAATTTTGGCATGATTTTCATTAAATCAATAGAATCTGAACTAACATTTAAATTTGATCTCATTACAGAGCTGATCCACTCTCAACGATGAATGTAGACTTTGCTTCCAAAGAAGATGCCATAGAATTCTGTGAGAAGAATGGTAAGTGTACTCGTGTCTTGTGTAAATGAGGCCAGCAAAATACAGAGCTTATGTTTTGCGTGAGTCTAATATCACTTCAATGAGTAACTGAGCAAGGTAGATATTTTCTTAAATAGCAGAGTCATGAGTGAATGGCTTGCCTGTCCAAAGAAGTTTGTTTTACACAGAAAACTTCTTCATGCATCAACATTTGTTGCATGTTTCTGACATAAGCTCATCTTACTGATTGCAATGCAGAGGCAAAGCTTTCGATATCATGCAAGGGGCAGGTAACTCGAGTGTACCATTCATGAATGCTGCTAAACGCTATTTAATAACGACAATGTGATTGGATAACTTATAACTGGGTTTTGTCTGTGCTAAACTGGTTACATGCGATAAAGGTTGATGCATTCAAAGAGGATATCCAGGCAGGTTCGAATCCAGATAGAGACGATTCTTTTACTATTTTATTCCTCTGAGTAGCTCCATATTAATCAGACTGGTAAGACCCTTGTAGATTTCACATTTTCTACGCTACACCTCAAGAAATACAAACTCTACCAGAGTCTTACAGTCCTGTGCACTAATTCAAAAATCTGTGTCACTAAAAGTATACCTGACGGGCCTAGATTCAGTAGATTGGACCTTGCTTATCTCCCTTGAATGCTCACGGATGTCAAGATCATTACAACCGGACTTTCTTTGGCAATAGGAACATCTGAAAATCCTCCAGGATTTGAACCTTGAACTATTTTGATTGTGCTGTCACCAATATTCTTTAGATCAATCACTCTGTCTCTATGTTTGGTATGAAGGCCAGAGCTTCCCTACTGGTACAATGCATCCAAGGCAATTTCTGATTGTAAACAAACAAGGGAGACAATCTGTTTTGCAATTTTTCACTTCTGAATGGGCTTTAGGGATATAAATTTAAGTTTGTTGTTACAAAGGGTAAAATTTTCGCACACTTAATAACTTGAACAACTTTACCCGCTGTGAAAATAAATCGATAACATTTCTGATGAGGGATGCACGGTATTATTGAAATATTGGTATATCTCAATACAGAAACAACATAATACGAATCGGTACACACTTCTGAAAATGTCCAATATATCAAACATCTAAAACTGCAGAAAACACAACTAAAAAAATGTTTTTAACAAAGTGTGATGTTGTGTTGTGAATATAGCACAAATAATATTATATGCATAAAGGTCATAATCAGTGATTGAAAAATCTTCCTTTCTAAAACGGTTGAGCAATGATTATTGTTCCTAATGCTCATGTTTGACCTAGAATCTTGACTTAAAAAAACCCAATTTATTGTAATTTGTATTGCAATACGCCTTTCTGTATCACATTATTTTGCAATAAAGAAATGAAGAATGATATCCATATTTATTTCTGATTAATAAAAATTCTTCACTTTCAGGATGGGAGTTCTTTACCGAAGAACAGCAGGAGTCAACTTTCAAGAAGAAGTCTTATGGCGCCAATTTCTCATGGAACAAGAAGACAAGGGTTTCAACTAAATAATGTCACCTTCGAACATGAAATTGTCTGTTTCTGGTTTTGAAACGTGATTTCAAATACAGAACTCTAACCAACAATCTGTTTGAACTTTATTCTCTCTATGTTAGAACAGACATCTGTCTGAGATACTTTCAAGCAAGAGAAGTGTACATAAGTCATTGTTATACATGTATGTGAGTGGTTATAGGTGAAGTGTCAATAAATATTTAAACTTAGTCTTGCGTCTTGTTTTGCTCATCAGACTTGTTACCTTTGAAATTGAAACTTTTGTAATCCTGTGAATATGTTTTGCACAATCTTTACACATTTGTTCCGATCAAGTTAAGAATTCATTGGGCTATTAGTGGAAAGAGCATTTTGAACAAATCTGCTACTATTAAGTTAAGAATTCATAGGGCTATTAGTGGTAAGAGAAATTTTGACACATCTATTACTGTAAATTAAGAATTCATAGGGCGATTAGTGGTAAGATATTTTTGAACACATCTGTTCCGATCAAGTTAAAAATCATTAGGGCTATTAGTGAAGAGAATTTTTGGGCTGACCTATCAGTCAATATATGCTTGTTGCATAGGTAATAATCTCATTCAAATCAGCTCAAAATGAAACAATAACATATCTTATGTCATATGTTAAATAAAACTAAATATTTTATATCTATTCATTCTTTAAATCTTGTTCAATACATTATTCAAATTACCAAATCTAACAAATAACTAGTTAAATACATTCAAATGTACATGAAAGGTAAACTGAGAACTCACAGAATAGGAGGTTGACTATTAAATGATAAAAACGTTTAATAACAAAATTCGGTTGATTCAGCAAGGGTGTTTGAAGTACTTTAAAGGTCATCAGGCCTTAAATAGCCACTCATTGATTATAATCACATTATGATACTATCTAAATTTGCTTTGGTAGGAATGTAAATGGCATAATTCATTCCCAAATTGCAATCATATGATAAAAACTTATTTTCAACGAAAATCTTTAAACGGTCATATATATTTGCAAAAGCTAACTTCCGATGTCCAGAAGCATCAGGCCTAAAAAGCTGAAACATTATGTACAGACTCCTTGACTAGTTATGATTAAAAATTGAAGCATTGGTGGCCCTGTGGCCCCTTATGAGAGCTGTAGATGTCACGCCTTAAAACCTTTTTGTTCTTCCGCAGAAGCAAAAGGCCTAAAAAGCTGAAACGCTGGTAGCAACTCCTAGTAATGAGGATTATAATTTATAGCTTTTGTGATCCTATGGCCCCAGAAAAAGGACTTGGTGAACCTTTGGATCCTTTACCCTAACTTATTAACAAAATATTTGAGCAATTATCATTTCTGAATTGATTACCGATATCCACAGGGACGTGTAATGTTGAAAACGGAGTAAAAAGCTTTTTTTAGTCGAGGATCCAGCACATACTACTTTATAAAAAGTATAGTAGTATGTGCTGGATCGTCGACTAAAAAAACTTTGTACTCTGTTGTTTTCGATATTACACGTCCCTGTGTCGATATCTGAATTCACATCCTCTTTATACTTAATTTTAGGATTTGTGACCCTGTGGCCCCTACAAAGGGGGGACACCATTGACCACACTCTACAGTATAATCGACTATGAAGCCTGATGAGCTACAGAGCCAATGGCTCTATTTTTTTGTAAAAATGTTGGGATTTTGTACTTTATTATCCATATTTGATAAAATAAATCATGACAATAAATACGATTTGTTGCACATGTGTAATAAACCCCTTACGCCCAATTCCATATGTCGTTTATGGAAAACACGTGACATCGGAATGTGGAAATACTTGTATGAGTTGCTCAAATTTTGGCTATAGCTCCCGGGTAGCACGCGAAAATCGTGCAGCACGTGCAAAGTCGTGTCAACTGACAGTGAATCCGTGCACTCATGTCAATTCATCAGCCTGACTTCGACATTAATAATCATTAGGCCTGATTACGAATCAGAGGAATCTCAATTCTGCTACCTTTTATATTGTTTATATTAAATCGACAGATAACATCAAGATATATAGTGATATCCAATATTTCGTTGTGTTGTTCGAAATTAGCGCTACTTTTTGAGTATATTAACCGTGCTTTTCGTGACAGATTTAGAGCCTTTACCAAGCTATTCATTACCAGGGATATCACTTTTAAAGCAGTAAAGCCACTAAAGACAATACTGAATCGTTTATAAATCTGAACCATCCGAAATGATGCGACTTTTATTTTTGATCCCTGCATTAATTCTGACATCTTAATTCAACCGATAATCTGCTTTACTCTCAGCAATTGGTCAGTGAGATAGTGTTTATTGATGAAAGACAAAACTTGACCATGTGCTTGTTAATAAAGTATAATTATGAGAACAATATACAAATGTTCCTTAGATCTTTTGACTAAAATATTTAATAATTGACCTGTCCAACCTTTAGCAATTTTTCAATTACCCTTCCCCGGTGGTTGCATATATTATCCGACTCTTCCCTTGAAGCTCAGGAGATATCTTCAGAATTTCAGAAAATCCAAGCAACTGAAGTATTTTATTTGTAAAGGTGACACGATAGGTCCGCACCTTGACTAAAGGTCAAATAGGACAAGTGAGATGTACTGGCTAAAAATCTTTTCATGCCTAATCATCGTATTCAGAAAGTCATCATATCATATGATGTTTCACCGAGACAGTATTGGTAAAGTAGCTTGGACATCAAAAGTTAGATATTGGTTCTTTTCTCATGGCTTTGACTTTATCTGGTTAAATCAATCTGCTTTTATAAAAATATTTCGTATTCGAACACAAAGCATGTTTCATCAGGAATGGCAATCGAGTCTGAATAATAGAACACGCTATGACTATTATAGGACATTTAAAAAGTCTGCAGTCAGAACGTAATGATTTAAGATAGATTAAATTTAGGCATATTGAAATTAATGGTAAATGAGGGAAGAAAGATGTCAATAGAAAGAAACCAAAGACTCTATCCATTATGTATAAAGATGCAGTTGAAATGAATATCCATTTCATGTTTATCTGGAAACCATATGATGAAATTAGAAAGAAATTTTACCTATTTATGTCCTTTTAAAATCCCAGAAAGTAGCCTTTCGGTCATCAGTATCATCACGTGATAAACAATATATTTAAAAATGTCTTAGTATATAAAATATTCTTGCAATTAAAGAGAGGAATTGCTTAAAAAATAATCAAACTGTCTCATTTATTTTATACTTAAATATATTACTCTGTAAACTGTATATGGGCTTGAGGCCTCGAATTAAAAAAAAAAACTTGACCCGACTTGACACGAATATTACTATGATGAACCATGTTAAAAAATGTATATTTGATGTTTTAAGGCGAAGTTTTTAAGTGGCTTGTTGAAAGTTATAAACTAGTGCTCAAAACAAAGTATACACTATAATAATTGGCTTTCTTAAAAACAAATATGAATGAAGTGAAAACCACAGTACGCAATGTTACACAAGTTAATACAAATCTTTTCTGCCAATTAACTTAACTACAGTAATATGTATAACGTTAAATCCGAAATTTCACGTTTTGTGATGTAACAAAAAATATGCATGCATTTTAATTGTATACGATAATAAACGTGACATCTTAGCCATAAAGCCGTAGAAAAACCATAGGAATTGTACAATGTTTGTCTCCTTTTGAGAGAAATGACAGTTGTCAAAATGACCAAAGAAGGATATTACCCATCTCATTGTCAAAAACTTTAGCAACGACAGAGAAACGTTTATCCAACTGGTGCAATGACTCAAAAATACTGATCAGGCTTAGGAGTAGTCGACCATGAGCGATAACCCCTTTAAAGGCACTAATCGATCGGTTTTCATCCGCCATCTTGGAATATTATCATTACGAGAAACCAAATGCGCTGTATCATGCTAATAATGAACAAAATTAAGAAATAACTTATTGATTGATTGAAGAGGAGCATGTTTACAAATGATTCATAATAAAATTTATCAGTTACGACAGCATTTTGTCGTAGTAATGCATTTCACGATCGTAGCTTTGTCAAATTGTTAAATCTTGAACAACTGAAATGCTAACCTCACAAACCTATTTGAAATTAAATGTGAAATTATAATGTAAAAATTATATATAATTGTAAACAGGAAGGTCCTTCTGAATTTAGTTTCCACAAAATGCCAATTATATGATAATTATTTGTTTTCGTGTATATTCACACGTCCAATCAACATGTATACTTGACATATAACCTAAAAACTGCAATCCTGACTGATTTAGATAAGGTTCCAAAAGTGTATGACTGTTTGAAGCGCTTTATTGTCCTATTTTCAATCATAATTGAAACTTCGAATAATCCTGATGTGAGGTAGACACTCGCCCGAGAAACTGAGTATGTTGATAGGCTCACATATGTCAAATTTCGAAATCGATGTTACTACATCGGGATCCACTAACTGTTACTGAAAATAACAAGTTAAAGGTCAATCGGTACAGAGCGAAAATACGGTCTTTCAAGGCGGAATTTGATCGAAAACCGGACAATGTGGCTCGAGTGGCGCGCGCAAATAAGCCAAACGTAATATTTAAACCTTGTCATAATCTGACAGGAAGATATATTCGATTCGATATTGTTTATTGTAACTACTAGGTAGATTAATTGGATGCATTATTACAAATATTAAACGTATTTGAGATGTTTTCTTGTTTTTTTTTCATAAAATCAAGCATTTTAGATATATTATGCATAAATGGATTTATTTGCGAGTCCAGTGATGAGATATGAACTTCAATCAGAATATCAGATATTTTGTAGCATATCAAAACCAAATGAAATTTTAAGATATATGGTGACAGAGCCTTCCAGATCTGTGGTGATTGAACTTCCTCTGAGAATTCGATCCCAGCACAATCTGTCAGCATTCAAATCACAATTGAAAACCCACCTCTTTGCCACTGCCTACGGAACAATTGTTCAACTTTGAGCAAGTGTAGTATTGTCAGTGCTCATGAGCGCCTTTGAGTGGTTATTAACAAGATACTGGCGCTATTCAAGTGTTTATATGATGTTCTTACCCAAGTGGGCAGGGATATGCCGGGTATAAAAGTTTGCATAATGGTCATGGGAATTACATTTTTTTCTAAAAATAACTCGCATTTTGATTGGTTGACGGAACTTTCATGCTTCCATTCATGATTCGCTTAGATCTTCTATTTCAGTTGAGAGATAAAGATGAAAAATCTTATACTGAAATTGCGAAAGTCACACATTACTACAACATTTTTAATCGGAAATTAAGACCTACTGGTGTTTTCTTTGCCGTAAATACAAATTTAAATCTTCAAGGCGTCAAACAGTGACGTCATACATTCCTCACTAGGCTTGTCAAACGTAACGAAAGCTAACGACGTCTTACTTTTTTCTTTTCGGTTAATAATAACGATTTTTTATGTTATGACACAATAATATTTTTTGATATGATGTGACATCAAGCAAATAAACTATTTCAAATTAGATCGTGAGCTGCGAACTTCTTCATCCGCCGCCCATCCTGAAGTAGTGAGCAAAATTATGAATGGCGTATGAATACAATTTGTACTTTACCGGCCGAGAATAGTTTTTTAATGTAACATTATCTGTCCCACGTTAACTTTTGTGTCAAACTCCTCGCTGAAGCTCGGAGTTTATCACAATAATTAACTCAGGACAGATAATCCGTAATTCCTCGCAACTCGTTGATTATTCTTATAATAATGATGATGATGATGATGAAGAAAGATACTCTGTGTCACTTTAAAGAAGACGCTCTTCTGCAGCACTCGATACTTCTGGACCACTATTGACAAAGATAACCTCTTGCTCTTTAACTGTTAAGGCAAATGTCTCGTAAAGGTGATTTCAGGAAAATGAAAATTTAAACTAAATAAAGCAGTAGTAAATCAAATATATAATGTAAAGTTTAGCCATGCGATTTCTTTTTCTAACATAAACTGAATTAAAGGTGTTCACACAAAATGGCCGCCAATGGATTTAATGTAAATCTTCATACTTTGTCCTCTGACTATGGATGATTAATTTGTGTAGTGAGGTTTTTGACACTATAAAAATAATACATTTAGCATTAACATACAACTATCAGTAAAACATTTCAAATATAAAATCATCAAAAAACGTTCTACTGTCCCTTTAAAACTTGTCATGAGTATTATTATTATTCACGAAATCAGACGGCCCTCTCTATCGTAGCTTAGTGAACATCCGTACGTTTCAGTTGACTTTAATAACCCAGGACCGAACGTTCTGATGATCTACACTGCATTACACCCGGTGGCTTTTCATAAGGAAAACTCAAATTGACTCGACCACGAGTCTTAGAAGTGATAACTTATATGAAAGGTCTTGACATATAATAATATATTTACATTTAGCATTAACATTCAATTATCAGTGAAACATTTGATTTTTTTTTTAAATTTGTGCTACTGCCCCTTTAAAGAACGAAAGTCAACCGTCCTATGCAACTATCATGCAATATGGTGTTCGCTTTAGTTTGACTCATTTGATTTGTAAAAGTTATGATTTTAGAGCAGAGGAGGACAAATCATTTTCCCAACACATTCTAAAAGATTATGCTTAAATTACTACAGGGACATATTTGTCAGAATTTATCCATGAACTGTGGTCCAAATTGCTTTGCTATCTTATATAATTATTACTCGCCCGTGTAAGATACCGCATTAGTACCAATATGGTTGAAAAAAAGTGCTTTCATATTTAAAATAGGAACACGAATGCTCATATCACTCAGCCAGTTCCTTTTCCATTGGTTGATTTCCGCGCATGCTCGACACGAACCAGGTGGGTTATTAGCTAGATGTAACGTGAGGACTTATTGGCCTTTACATTATAGCTAGTTTAACTAGATTGTGTTGTGGTATTTTTGTACTCGGAATTTCCAAAAAATATTACCCCTTCTCAGGGGCATCTGTCTATCTAACCATGCCAAGTTTCGAAATTGTTCACCACAAACTAGACGATGCTAAAATGTGGTTTGAGAATGGTTATTTTACACATGGACAATTAGTGATCTTTTATCAGTGCTGCTGTAGTTATTTGATTGACGTCCAAACGAAACCAAAATTACATGATATTTGCACTAAGATACAGTAAAAAGTGAACAAACTTTAGGTACACAGCTGTATTTGTCAAAATTATTTTGTAAAAACTGATTTTGAAAAAAAATGAAATACCGTTTAAATCACCTTGGCCATTCCGATTGTGAATGGTAGTTTTTGGTGACTGTCCTCCAGGTATGAGGAGTGTACCCTAAAGTCCCAAGACGCAGATCCGTACGTAGAATGCAGTACAAATATTTCGTACAGGTACCATGGCGAATGACTTTACTACTATACATTGTGAATTTGCGTTCCATGGTTTGACATGTGACACTTTCGTGTTACCTCCCGACCACGTCGAAAATATCATATTCACATTTTGTTAAATCGTCTTCTAATGTAAGCACACTATTTACGTATATGTTAATGCATTTGCTAATATACATAAGGTTATTACCACAATCATGATAATAACCATAAGTGATCGCGTATGTGTACATGTATATGTATGTGTATGTGTGCGTGTATATGTATATGTATATGTATATGTATATGTATATGTATATGTATATGTATATGTATATGTATATGTATATGTATATGTATATGTATATGTATATGTATATGTTTATGTATATGCATATGTATATGTATATGTATATGTATGAATGTTCATGATTTTATTTCAAACGCATACCAAATCAATTATTTACTATTTTCAGACAGTTGCATTTATACCGGACTTGGCGGTAAAACATGACGTCATATATATTAATTCATGATTTATGAAATGATGACCGACAATAAAGTGTTTATTGAATCTTTAGCAACGTTAACCTTCCTCTTTTATTGTCCCCGAACGATAGGCCTACCCCAAACCGGTGAAATGTAAGTATTTCCAGTGTGACAGATCTGGACACAAAATCGTAAAGGACAAATGTATAAAAGAGCCACCTTTCGCCCGGGGGATACTTTTGACTGCGAAGATGCCACGCTATCTTTTAGCTGCTCTAGCACTTTGTAAGTATACCAAGTTAATTTACATCTAGATATAAGGGCTGAATGTTAGCGAAGTTGTCGATCAAGAGATTTATGGCTTCGAACCCGCCAGTGGCTCGACATGTTTCTCAGAGAACTGTTTGGAACACGCAACAAGGTTTGGGTGTAATGCTACACAATGTTTTTCAATTTGAATTTTTAAATCTTTAACGGACCAGCTTTCGGTGACGTAATCCTTATGCGTGTAGGATATACACCGTGTCTCAACTACCGTACCGTATGGGTATCAAATTTGACGAATGGTAACAACGAATACCTAATACACTTTGAGCAGACACTTAGTGCCTGGATTATTGAGCGCTCTACAAATCTACTGATTATTATTACCTAATTTGGAGAAAAAGAAAAGAAAATCTAGTCGTGCGCGACAAAACGGTTTTCAAGCGTATATTTAGAAACCGAAAGTTTTGAGATGGCCACACTTGATTCGACTTTATATCGGCTGCCGTTTCGGTCATTTTGCTATAATTATCTCCTATTTTATGAATTTTGGTCCGATTTTCCCTAAGCTGTTCGCAAAATTTGACAAAAAAATAAAGGAAAAACGAACGTTGAAACTACTTTCAAAAATATTGAACTATGGTAATGAATCGATAATCAAATTTAACAGTTTTGTCTTTTTCGGCCAAATTTTGGATGATCGCGCTCAGAAACGATTTATCTTACAGGGAAAATAACCTAGATGAGTTGAGGTTAATTAAAAGAGCAGTCCAAGATACAAGCCATAACTAAGAAATTAAGAATCTAACCAAATTTACTGACGAAAACGTAAATTATTGAATTTCCCACCTCAAATTTCAATAACTCCCTTCTTAAAACATCTTGCTCCACAGACTACACCCAAAAAATAAAAGTTTTTATTGTGGACACTGGAACAGTTACAACTGCCTATCTTAAGTTAACTTGCTTGTGTATCTTAGTGCAAATATCATGTAATTTGGGTTCCATTTTACGTCCATAACATAATTGTAGGACCACTTACTCAGGATCATCAATTGCCCATTTGTAAAATAACCATTTCCAAACCATATTTTGGGATCGTTTTGTCACTGGAGCTAAATGTCGAAATTTGGCATGGCTGAATAAACCGATGGGATCATATTTTTGAATTTCGGATTTTCTTAAAATTCGATTAAAATAACCCATGTAAACATTGTGGGAAAAAACAGCACAGTTACATTGCCGTATTTCAAAGTAACACATTCAAATAAGATCTAAAGCTGTTCATCACTTATGAAGGGTTTTGTAGAGAAAAATAGAAATTTCGACCCCTGGTCACTTCAATGTCCTGCCAATTGTGTTACGGTTATGTGTTAGGTATGACATGCAAATATCTTTATGCCAACTAAATCTTAAATACAACATTAAATTTCAACATTATTTGTTTCGTTTTCGCAATGCTAAGATGTCCCAAAGAAATTCCAAATTACATATTTGCACTTGTATACAAGGTAAGTGTTCAAACTTAAGATACACAGCTGTAAATATATAACGTGCACGTATATCAGGTAATTATCATCTGAAACCATTGTACATAGTCTCAGTGTTCATATTAGCTCTAAGTTTATCCTGCAATGAGGTTATCCATTTATCCGCCTAATTAAGTTTATTGTTGCTCAACTTCGCTGTCCTAAGCTAGTCATGCACAGGACCTGTACAAAGGAATAATGCATTGGTGATACCCAAATAGTCAGACACCCCAATAGTCAGACGACTCAGTTGTCAGACAAAGGTGTTGGAGTAGACCAAGCGCTCACCTATTGTTACAATGGACCAGTCCTAATTAATCCTGAGATACCGGGAATTGTTAGGAGTTGAAATAAAGCTTTGTATTCTAGATATTGTTTAACCTTTTAAAAGCATTAACTTGTTTTTGTTATTAATTTTTTAAGACCATTCACGAAAAACTCTATAATTGCTATACCATTCTTTCCGTGCAATGGTTCATTTAGTATGATTTTTAATGATTATATACTCTTAGTGTTATTTTGCTTAATCGTAGACACAAAATCTCGTGTTTTTAATATTTCTATAAGCATTCATAAAACTAATAAGTTTTAAAAATAATTCTTGTTTTCTGGATATATACAAATTGATTCTCATTACACAATTTATGCACAAATAAAAACTCAATCAATCATCAATCACGCAAGTGTGTTAAAAAATATTTCCCATAGAATATTGATAAGAATTCGTATTATTCCAATCCATACGTGAATGTTAATGTTGAAAATCATTACGTCTATATATGCTAAAAACAATTTTGAGAAGGAACAATCGTTCCATTTTGATCTGCATTAATTTATTATTGATTTAATGATATATTGACAGTAGAGTACTGTATCTGTTCTAAAAAATTCTTCGAAAATATTTAAATAATTCCTGCTTGTTTATTAACGCTTCTCTTGTAGCATATACTTCTTGAACAATAATGTTGTCCAATGTCGGTTTTATATTGTTTTAAGTATTGCAAGGTATATGAAAGATAAATAATATTAATTATATACAATACTAGAATTAACATTATTATTTATAAACACTATTATCTTTAAAATTTGTAAAAAATCTTTTTTTTTTGTCACAATCTTTTTTACCAAGTGGCAACGGTGACCGGAAAAAAAGTCACAGGAAATTTGGTCACAGAAAAAAAGTCACAAAATTTGGTAGGAAAAAAAACCACAGGAAATAAAGTCACAACTTTTTATTAGACATTAATAAAAACAATAACATACATTTTTTTCATAACATTATACAATAACATTCAAGTTCACAGTCATTTTAGACTATACAAGTAGCCTTTGGTCAACTGGTCAAATGGATGATTATGTTGCTCTCTAACTTCAGGGTTTTCCCTCTGTAGATCTGTTGTTAGGCTGCCTCTGCAGGACATGCTGGTTCTCTTGACACACTTCCACCATAGTTTGGTCTTCCGAGTTGCATGTTTGGTGTACATGTGACCTTCAAATACAACTTTGAATCCACCTCTGATTGTCTGAAGAACTTCCATGATGATAGTTCAACATTATGTTGTTGGATTGGGGTTTAACGTCTTCTTCACCATACGGTGATGTCGCCGACGTTGGATCTAAGCCTGAGTTATTTCCAAAAAAAAGGGGCATGAAATTTAGAATAGGTCTTAGGCACCCAAATAAAATTAATAAAAGTTCTAAAGTGGTTAAAATTAATTTAGAATTTGGAATAGAGTGAGGGGGGGGGGGGGGGCTGATTTTATAAATAGTCAGTAAATAAATAGTGCTGTGAAATGGCGTGGTACCTGAAAGAGATAGAAAGAATATATTATGTATGGGAAATTATATTGAAGTAAAAAGGTTTAATATAGTATTTGAGATGGTATTTTTAATTGTGATAAGATAAAATTGTATTTGAATAATTGTGTTTGAATTGTATTTATATTTATTTGTAATTAGTAATGTTTTATATCTAAATTTATTGATAATTGAGTGAATGGAGTAATACTTATCTTTTTGGTTTGATATACTTAGTCTGTTATTTGCTGTTGTTTCCAGCGTTGTTATCTTCGCAATGTGCATTTTTTCTTTCTTGAAGGTCGTCTGACTGGTATTGTACCTATGTAAAGTGCAGGGGGTAGTCTAACCATACACTTAAGGTACAATACCTGTCCTCCCCACTGAACCCGATTAAGAAGCAGGCAGTAAGGGTTTTGAGGTTTGCTACTGGGAAAATTACCAGTTATAATTTAGTGAAGTGCCGGGGGTAGCCACACCGTGCACTTTAAGTGAAAAGTTTTAACCATTTTGCCCTGTGCCCAAGTCCTACCAGTTATCCCAAATATGGGAGTGGTAAATATTATTTTAGGTGTTGGGTGGAAATCTCAACATTCAACATTATTAAATGTAGGATGTTTTATACACTATTGTCTTAGAAGCCAGCCTCTAAATAAGATTAACTCAATCAAGAGTTCAAACAGATTTTAGAGTGGATATTCTCAATCTAACAATTCTTAGGGATTAGCTGTTTAACAAAAACAACACAGTCACAAGTAACTAACAATTAACAAAACAAACACAACACACGGAGCACTTCCTGGTCACTTTGTGATTACAGTAATGCATAATACTCAACTATCCGAACATAGTTAAACTCAAAATATGTGGCTTTACAACACACAATTACTTAAAACACTTTACAAAGGATATTTACTAAACAATGATAGAAGTAATCACTTTAATATATAATTTGTGACTTTTTTTCCTGTGACTTTTTTTCTGTGACTTATTTTCTGTGACCAAATTTCCTGTGACTTTTTTTCCTACATTCGTGGCAACAAAAAGTGGGATATGAGTTGGGTTCAACTTAAGGAAGGATCCATTTCTGTCATTTTTGGCCTTGCTGTCTAATAAGTGAGGTATGCGTTGGAAGGTTTCATTTTCTTGATGGGTAACAGTCTCAGTTTAATCTGCTTAATAAAGTGTCTGACAAGTGAGATGCCTGACAAATGGGGCGCCCCCAATGCGGTGCATTGAGGACTTTAGGTGCTTATCACATTAAATAGATAATGTAATGCATTCTTTTTAAGAATAACAGATAATTAAGGATGATTAATGTCCGAGTAACTCTCCATTCCTAAAAACAATGTAGCCGAGGAAATGGAGGGTTACGAGGATATTAACCGACTTGCCTGTTCAAAACATAACTTAAAACATCTAAAAAATTAGACATTTCGATGAAAATCTTGATGTAAAAACAACTCTCCATAAAAATAATGAAGCGAGAAAACATTAGGCTGACGTCACAAGTGTAATTTAACTCAATAAAGTGTATTTGAAAAGTCGTTTTTAGGCGGGTGACCATATACCAGCTAGGTCCCCTTTAATGGGGAATTTCAGGAAAATAATATTTTACATTACCATCAATCTATACCTGACAATATTTATAAATATCATCCAGAATAAATATGACCTTTTTTTATTTTTTATATCTCATTCTCTACTTGGCGATGAGTTCCTAGTGGGATTCGAACAAACATTCAGGTTACACCGCGAGCAACGACCATGCTAACGTCAAGCAAATTCGTCCAATTCGCCTCGAGGCCAAATTTTTACTATTTCAGATAGTGAGATCTCATTCTATCCCCACAGAGGCCGTTCAAGTCATGAAATGTTGATAGGCCCCTGTTCTATTACGCCGAAATCCGTGGGTTCCGATTCCCCTGGCGGCAAAAATTGCATCACAATGAATTTGAATTTCTTTACCAAATGACAAGACTTCTCGCATGGAAAGAGTAGTTCATATGACAATGCCTTGGTCAAGATTTAGTGGCCAAAATGATGATTTAAAAACAGCGTCGCTAATTTCACAACTAACTTTGATTGCCCTCAATCAGGCATCTCCCATTCTATCCCACAAACTCGGCGTAATATAACAGAGGCTGTATCAACATTTCATGCCTTGATCTGCCTCTGTGGTGAGAGAATGGTGTGATCCCAAATGTTAGACTATTTTTTGCCTTCCAGGTGCATTGTCGGTGTCAGGATGCGGAGCCCTGCACGAGTCAGAACCAGCCGATGCCTCTTCACCACATAATGATCCAGCCCAGGATCAAGAGGATCAATCCGTTGATCCAGCAGCGCACCACTCCAATCTTCTTTCGATGCTAGGGGCCTTGAAGGGTGGACATGAATTGGAAAACATGGAGAGTTTAGTGAAGGGGTTTTCAATCTTTAAAGATGCAACTGAATTTTTGTTCAAAATAAGCCCTCTTTATCGAAACCTAATGGAAGTTGCTGCCAAGAATAACCCTTCTCTTCGTATCATTGAGAAAGTAGCAAACGATCAAATGCCCGATGTTAAAGATCTCTATGATCTCACAAGAAACTCACGGAAGAAGCTCATCATGAGTGACTTAGAGAAGGTAGCAGCTACTGACCAACAACTTCATAACTTTCTGACTCTTATCGAAAACCCAGCCACGAAGCAATCTGCCGCAAATCTGAAAACGTTAGTAAACATTTTGACTGGGATAAACGTCGACTTCAATCAAAACGTTGTCACAGCTGTTAACAACAACAACGTTGTTGTCACAAAGGACAATCTAGCCCAAGTCAATACGATATACTTTTTTGATTTCGCGATCGACGAGTCTCATTACATTGAGACGACATTGAGTATGTTGGCAAATGGGAATACAAACATGCTAATGAGTCTTATTAGAGCAATGTCACAGTTTGACGTCTCTAAGCTCTCCAAGATCAAGGTCATTGGACACCATCTTGAAAATGACAAGTACAAGGTCACAAGCAATGAGCCTGCCTTTCTTCCGGACCCAAACGTGGCCAAGATTCTTGAAGACTTCGCAAGAGCCAAGAAGATGTCTAAACAGAGGAGTATTGATGATAACGAAGGTAAGTTTAAAGGGGAAGTGGCAATCTTGAGACATGTTATTTCTTCAAATGTTCCCCGAAGTATTAGTTATGTCAAGTATGTTATTCACAAGGTCTAACATTTTATTACTCATTCTTGTCATCCGTATCTCTGACTTGAAAAAATGTATTTCGCTTTTTATAGGACATCCATTTTTATAGAGAATGTCCTAGAAGGCATTAAAGTAAATATTTGACCTTTAAACAGATTGATTTTCGCCATCAAAAATCGACCCTTTTGAGTCGAATAAGGCGATATGACTGCCCTCGTAGGTAATAAAAGGCATGAGTATATTAATTAGGTTAGTTAAGTATAATAATAGTATATATGTTTCTGTAAGCAAGTTACATTTTAACTCGAATACGTGTTTTGATCAGATATTTGTAAAGAATCTTTGAATTTGGGTGAGATCTGACACATTCAACAATTTAAAAATATGGTAAATTAGCTCAGATGATAGAGCGTTTGCTGTTCGCCCGGCCGAGTTTTGATTCCCGTCATACCAAAAGACGCTAAAGGATAAAAATCTTGCTTGACGCTCAGCATTGATTAGATGTTAAAAAGTTGGTCGCGTTTCAGATAAAAGTGTGATTAAGTTACATGTATACGAAGATTTTATAGTCTGACAATAAAACATCGATTCGATTTGTGTTTGTCTTACTTTTAATGATGCAATTAGTGAATAGCAATAAATAATTAACATGATACGAATACGAAACTTTTGACAACATCTAATTTATCATACCTTTTCGAAATCAACAATTTCTATCTTTAATTACAGAAAAACTCAAACTTATAAAACATGATGTTGGCAGAAAGTTGTAAAACAAACTTTGAACTTGGTTCTGATAATAGCTTAAATAAATATCATTTAGTTTAAAACCAGTCATAGAAAAATATGCCTTTCCAAAACGGAGTGAGTTATTGTTTTGCTCCGCTTGGGCAATATTTCAGCCATTAGCGGCGTGTCCAAAACGGAAGACCGCTGAGCAATGGTTGTTGTCCCTAATTTACCAAGAGAACAAGCAAAATTATTATAAAAAATTCAAGAAGTACCAATTACGTATCGCAAAACGCTCTTCTGAATGAACATATATGGAAATATGGAAATGAGGGAACGATACCAAAACCTTTTTATCACTTCCTGTTAATCTGTCATAATTTGATTGTTGTATTTTATGACCGTGTGACCCACACCAGTTTGCATGTAAAATGATGTGTGGCGGGGAGTTGAGTCAACCAATCTGGTATTCATCCTCGGTAACCCGGGGCCGAAAGTTCCCATGATCTACCCTATAGCACCCCTTGGACTTTTAATCTGAAATGATCCGTCCTTGATCTGGTTACGTCAAAAAACTGCTCTGACTCTCGACCTTTGAGACATGTAACAAAACGCTTTGGAACAACTCGTCTTGTGTTCTGGCAAGTCTTCATCCTTCCAAATTACACTTTGTGTTCCTAGTTTTAAGCCTCATATACAATCCAAGCACTGCTCATTGGCTGTACATTACATGTGTGACCATGTGGCCCATCCACTCCTGTATAATTGAATATGAAGCCTGATGAGCTACAGAGCCAATGGCTCTATTTCTTACGTGTTAAAGATGTGATTTTGTATCTTATTATCTATACGTGATAAAATAAGTCATGACAAAAATTAAGATATGTTGCACATATGTAATAAACCCATTAACGCCCAATTCCATATGTCGTTTACGGAAAACACGTAACATCGGAATGTGGAAATAATTTGCTCAAACTTTGTCTATATCACGACACAGAATTCCCGGGTAGCACGCGAAAAGCGTGCAGCACCTGATAAGTTCTGCCAACTGACAAGTGAACAAGGCAAAAGTGAGCGCAGCTCACATACCCCCACCTGAAGTTTGACCGCCTTTCTTGACGAAAATAGTGAAAAGTCATATGTTCTGATAAGTCCTAGGTTTGTTACCGTATTTTTCCATCACATGATATAGATCATAAAAAAGCGACATTCAGCAATAATGAAAATAATTATCAATGCAAAATAAATTGGTCTTCATGACCTTTTACCATATGATACAAGTAAAATCAATTCATGATTGAAGTTTCCAAGTCATATAATTTTTAGTACTGTTTTCAGACTGTTTTGGTTCAAAATTTCACAAATTATTTGAACTTTGGAATTAAAACCCCTGAAAGGCAAAACAGCATCATGTAGGTTACTGCTATACCAAAATTCCAAGTGGTATAGTTTTTAAATTATGATCTGGAAACACGCAAGGTCTAAATATCTTACCGTTTTTTGATACAAATTTCAAAATTTATTTGAACGTTGGAGGTGAAACCCCTGAAAGGCACAACAGCATCATGTTGGCTACTGCAATACCAAATTTGAAGTTTCCAAGTGGTATTGTTTTTAAATTATGCTCCGGAAACGAGACAAAGTCCAGAAATTGGACGGTTTTTTGGTCAAAATTTCAAAAATTATTTGAACGTTGGCGGTAAAACCCCTTAAAGGCACAACAGCATCATGTAGGCTACTGCCATACCAATTTTCTAAGTGGTATAGTTTTTGAGTAATGCTCCGGAAACGATTTCGGACGGACGGACGCACGGACGGACACGCGGAGCTCTATATACCCCCGACTACGTCGTAGCGGGAGTATAGCAATCGTGTCAATTTATTAACCTGACTTCGACGTTAAGCCTGATTACGGATAAAGAGGGATTTCAATTCTGCTTTTATGCTTGTTGACATTAATTCAACAGACAGCATCAAATTAGTGATATCCGATATTGTGTTGCGTTGTTCGAAATTAGTGCTACTTTTTGTGTATATTAACCGTGCTTTCCGTGACAGATTTAGAGCCTTTACCAAGCTACTCATTACCAGGGACATCACTTTCAAAGCAATAAAGCCACTAAAGATTATACAGAATTGTTTATAACCTGAACCATCTGAAATCAACGACGGCGCTTATTAATCTACGGCGACGTTATGATCAACGACAGCGCTAGGACATCTTATTAATCGATAGCGACGTCACCATCAACAATGGCACTAGTACATCTTATTAAACGACGGCAACGTCACTATCAACGACAGCGCTAGGACATCTTATTAATCGACAGCGACGTCACCATCAAAAATGGCATTAGTACATCTTATTAAACGACGGTGACGTCACTATCAACGACAGCGCTAGGACATCTTATTAATCGACAGCGACGTCACCATCAAAAATGGCATTAGTACATCTTATTAAACGACGGTGACGTCACTATCAACGACAGCGCTAGGATATCTTATTAATCAACGTCGACGTCATCATCAACGATGGCGCTAGGACATCTTACTAATCGACGGCGACGTCACCATCAACGACGGGCCTAGGGCATCTTATAAATCGACGGCGACGTCTCATTCAACAACAGCACAAGGACATCTTATTAATCCGCGATGGGGCGTCCCTATCAACGATGGACAAGGAAAGCTTATAATCGACACACAATGTACAACACCTAAGTCACCTAGGATTCGAGCACATTGACTCTACAATCTGACTATTCAAACAATGACGTCAATTAATATGTACCAGACAAGTTAAACCTTGCAAGATCGGTATTCAGCAAGGTCACATATTCAAAGAGTGTAGTTTTTTTTGACAGTACATAAATAATGGCAGAATACGTGTTTATACGGATGTGTCGGCGGAAAATTTACATTTTATCGCGTCCTGTATTTTTAATGGCTACTTTATAGACTGAGATAAAACTGTGGCGATCTGAAAACGAGACTTGTGATTACCAGATTACCAGCACTAGTTTATGAATATAAGCTTTAAAAAACTGGTAGTATTTGAAAAAAAAATGCTTTTTAAAATATTAAAAAAAATATTATTAAAAAAATAAACCCGTGACATATCGGGGTGTCCAGTAATAGTAATAACCAACCTTGAAATTGGAAGAAAAACGATTTCAGATTTTATGTTATTCTAATATTTTGTTATCATCATAAAATATGAGCTTAATTGTATCTGCGAAATTCCACAAGTGCCTTCTTAAAGAGCCCCTCCTTGGTTTTATCAAATTTTCTTTTGCTTTGACCCGAACGTAAATGGCCTAATTCATGATATGAATTCAAAATATATTACATATTAACTCCGGACATGGCAATTAAATGATAATTACTTGTTAACGTGTATATTCGCGAATTCAAAATACACATGTCCAATTAACATGCATACTTGTTATGTAACCTAAAAAAATATAAACTCTTATGTACAATGTAACTGTAATTCTGACTGATTTAGATTAGTTTTCATTATTTCATGCATGATTGACTCGCTTTATTGTCCTGTTTTCGATCATAAGTGAGACTTCTAACAATCCTGATGTGAGGTCGATTTGCTTAAAGAAGACACTCTCCTGCAGCACTCGATATATTTTGAAAATAATATTTTGAATATTTATATAGCGCACATATCCATCCACTAGTGGTTGCTCAAGGCGCTTACATTGTTTCCCCTGGTCCATGGCATTCTTTCACCGTCCAAACAATTTTCGAATTCAACTCCCTGGGGAGTAATCAACCGGCTCAAGTGGCGTTAAAAACTAGGGACCATTCTTTGCCTCGCAGGGTACCCATTTACAACTGGGTGAACTGAGACGCATAGTCACAGCAGTTTGTCCAACACTGCTGAATGCTGATAACCGACAGCTCGGCGTATGTACGTGTTCATGTATCCACCATTCAACCAATGACATGAATTCGTGGGATATTTTTAATGTGTAGTGTTTGTTTCACTATACACTAGGGCTCCAAGGTGACACTTGTAGAATTTTAACAGAGGTGAACTCTAGGTTTTTAAACCTTGGCTTTGATGGTATTCGAACACCAAACCTCAGCAACGTGACCGGCTCTCTTGCCGACTGAGCTATCCCGTAATTAGATCAGATGACACTATTGACAAAGATTAACTACCAAGAATGAGTTGCTCTTTAACAAAATGTCTCGTGAAGTTAAAATGTGATGATAATGATCATTAAAGAGACAGTAGCACGTTTTTAGGGGGAATATAAGGTGATGTCAGGAAAAATAATGGCGTCAATTGAAAGACAATGCATTTAAGCTAAATAAAGCAGTAATAATTCAAATATATCATGTATAGTTTAGCCATGCGATTTCTTTTCTCACAGAAACTGAATTAAAGGTGTTCACATAAAATGGCCGCCAGTGGATTTAAGTGAATCTTTTTTTCTTTGTCCTCTGGCTATGGATGATTTGTGTAGTGAGCTTTTTGACACTGTCTAAATGATACATTTAACATTAACTTACAATTATCAGTGAAAAAATAATGAAATTATCAAAAACAAACTACTGCCCCTCCCCAGACGCAGTTACGTAGAATGAAGTACAATTCTTCAGAAAAGGTACCATTGCGAATGACTTTAATACTATTCTTTGTAAATTTGCGTGTAATGCAATTGACGTAAGACACTTTCATGTCACCTCTCGACCATGTTGGAAATATCTTTCAACATATTTCTAATTTATTTGTGTATGAATGTTCATGATTTTATATCAAAAGTTTACCAAATCGATAATTTACTATCTTTCACTTATGCGTGACGTCACGTCAGTTGTAAATATACCGGACGGTAAAACATGATGTCAGACATTAAATCATTTATGTAATGATGATAGGCTAAACAGTGTTTTTGAATCTTTAGCAACGTTAACCTTCCTCTTTTATTGTCCCCGAACGATAGGCCTACCCCAAACCTGTGAAATGTAAGTATTTCCAGTGTGACAGATCTGGACACATCTTCCCGGCAACACAAAATCGAAAAGGACAAATGTATAAAAGAGCAACCTTTCGCCCGGGGGATACTTTTGACAGCAATGATGCCACGCTATCTTTTAGCTGCTCTAGCACTTTGTAAGTATACCAAGTTAATTTACATCTAGATATAAGGGCTGAACGTTAGCGAAGTTGTCGATCAAGAGGTCTGTGGCGTCGAACCCGCCAGAACTGTTTGTAACACGCAGCAAGGTTTGGGTTTAATGCTACACAATGTTTTTCAATTTCAAGATTTAAATCTTTTACGGAGAAGCTTTCGGTAACGTAATCTTTATGGGTGTAGGATTTACACCGTTTCTCAACTACCGTAATTGTTTTCGATGGGTATCAAATTTGACAGCAACGAATGGTACCCAACGAATAGAAATCGAAAGTTGTGAGATGGCCACACTTGATTCGCCTTTATGACGGCTGCCTTTTCGGTCATTTTGGTAAATTATCTCCTTTTTTATGAATTTTGGTCCGATTTTCCCTATATAGGTCGCAAAATTTGGCAAAAAATACAAGGAAAACATTTCAATTCCTTTTTAAAATTTTGAACTCTGATAATGGATCGTTAATCCAATTAAACAGTCTTTTTAGGCCAAATTTTGGATGATCGCGCTCAGAGACGATTCATTTACAGGAAAAATAGCCTTTATGAGTTGTGGTTAATTAAAAGAGCAGTCCAAGATACAAGCCATTATAATTGAATAGTAACCTCCCATCTCAAATTTCAATAACTCTCTTCTCACAACATCAAGTTCTACAGACTACACCAAAAATAAAATCCTTCATTGATGACACTGAAAATATTGTACTTAGCCTCAGTGTCCATATTAGCTTTAAATTTATCCTGCAACGAGGTTACCCATTCATACAGTAAACTGAGTTCATTGCTGTCCACTAAGCTAGTTATGCCCAAAACCTGCACAAAGGAATAATGCATTGACGACTTCAGATGCTATTGACATTAAAAAGATTATGGAATGCATTCTTTTTAAGAATAACACATGATTAAGTATTGGTTATTGTCAAAGTAAATCTCCATTCCTAACAAATAATGTAGCCGAAGAGTGTAATTTAACTCAATGTAGTGTATTTGAAAGTCGTTTTAGGCGGGTTAATTATTTAAAAATACAAAGTCAATTCAATACCTAATTGCATTGCCTTCTTTATGGATCCCGAAAGTGACCATATACTAGCTAGATCCCTCTTTAATGGTGAGTTTCATGAAAATAATCTTTCACATTATCATCAAAAATGTGTACTTGACAATATTTTTTTAATGTCATCCAGAACAAATATGACATTGTTGTATTTGATATCTCATTCTCTACTTTTGGCGACGAGTTCCTACAACGTTCGTACAATGACAACGCTTCTCGCATGGAAAGAGTAGTTCATATGACAATGCCTTGGTCATGATTCAGTGGTCAAAATGCTGATTTAAGAACAGCATCGCTGATTGCACAACTAAATTTGAGTGCCTCCCATCGGGCATCTCCAATTCTATCCCACAAACTGGGCGTAATAAAACAGAGGCTGTATCAAAATTTCATGCCTTGATCTGCCTCTGTGGTGAGAGAATGGTGTGATCCCAAATGTTAGACTATTTTTTGCCTTCCAGTTGCATTGTCGGTGTCAGGATGCGGAGCCCTGCACGAGTCAGAATCAGCCGATGCCTCTTCACCACATAATGATCCAGCCCAGGATCAAGAGGATCAATCCGTTGATCCAGCAGCGCACCACTCCAATCTTCTTTCGATGCTAGGGGCCTTGAAGGGTGGAAATGAATTGGAAAACATGGAGAGTTTAGTGAAGGGGTTTTCAATCTTTAAAGATGCAACTGAATTTTTGTTCAAAATAAGCCCTCTTTATCGAAACCTAATGGAAGTTGCTGCCAAGAATAACCCTTCTCTTCGTATCATTGAGAAAGTAGCAAACGATCAAATGCCCGATGTTAAAGATCTCTATGATCTCACAAGAAACTCACGGAAGAAGCTCATCATGAGTGACTTAGAGAAGGTAGCAGCTACCGACCAACAACTTCATAACTTTCTGACTCTTATCGAAAACCCAGCCACGAAGCAATCTGCCGCAAATCTGAAAACGTTAGTAAACATTTTGACTGGGATAAACGTCGACTTCAATCAAAACGTTGTCACAGCTGTTAACAACAACAACGTTGTTGTCACAAAGGACAATCTAGCCCAAGTCAATACGATATACTTTTTTGATTTCGCGATCGACGAGTCTCATTACATTGAGACGACATTGAGTATGTTGTCAAATGGGAATACAAACATACTAATGAGTCTTATTAGAGCAATGTCACAGTTTGACGTCTCTAAGCTCTCCAAGATCAAGGTCATTGGACACCATCTTGAAAATGACAAGTACAAGGTCACAAGCAATGAGCCTGCCTTTCTTCCGGACCCAAACGTGGCCAATATTCTTGAAGACTTCGCAAGAGCCAAGAAGATGTCTAAACAGAGGAGTATTGATGATAACGAGGGTAAGTTTAAAGGGGAAGTGGCAATCTTGAGACATGTTATTTCTTCAAATGTTCCCCGAAATATTAGTTATGTCAAGTATGTTATTCACAAGGTCAAACATTTCATTACTTATCCTAATCAATCGTATCTCCGACTTGTAATTTGAACATTGTATTTAGCTTTTTATAGGACATCCCCTTCTTCTTAGAAAATGTGCTACAAGGTCTAAAAGAAATACCTTTAATCAGATTGATTTTCGCCATAAAAATCTACCCTTTTGAGCCGAATAGGGCGGGGTAACGATAGGATAGGCCGACCCGTATAGATAGTGACGTCATAAGGAAACCGTGACGTCTAAGTTTGGAACGTGACGTCACAATGAAAACTTGATATTTTGCCCTAGGGCAACATAAAGAGGATAGTAAACGACCTTCCATTTAATTCTACATGTATTTATGTTAAACAAGTTAATGATTTTGTATAAAACGAGCGATATCTGCGGTGTCTTACACAGGCGAGTAATCAACGAAAAATATGAACCTGGATATGACTGCTCCTGTAGGTAATAAATAGAGATTATTACCTAAGGAAGTGTGTCATATGACTTTTACCAAACGAGTGTGATTTTTTGTATTACCCGAACGAGAGCGAGGGTTATACACAAATTTACACGAGTTATATGACACACTTCCGAGGATAATAATTTCTTTATTAACGATTCTGTTCCGTTTTACTCTCTTTAAAATATCCAGAAAATGGACTGCTTCCCTTGCGACGGCCGGCTACAGTGACGTCACGAACAATGGTTTTATTTTGTCACAGACGTAAATATACCGGGAGTCGCGCTACAACAATCTTTGCTAGGCAAAAGTTATATGTGCACAAGTGCTTATATTGAAAATATGTCACTACTTATTTTCAACCATATGAGTAATAATCTCTATTTAATGTTTTAAGTAGGTTAGTTAACTATAATAATATTATATATGTTCCTGTAAGCAAGTTACATTTTAATTCGAATAAGAGTTTGGATCAGATATGTGTAAAGAAACCTTTCAATTTGGGTGAGAGGTGACACATTCAACAATTTATAAATATGGCAAAGTTGCTCAACTGGAAGCGCGTCCGCTCTTCGCCCGGCCGAGGTTCGATTCCCGTCATACCAAAAGACGCTAAAGGATAAAAATGTTGCATCTTTCTTGACGCTCAGCATTTTTAAGATGTTGAAAAGCTGGTCGCGTTTCATTGGGACATTATATTTATGATCTTATTTTGCTTATTATGCTTTGAATAAACGCGTTGTCTTTGTTTCAGCTATGTCGCTTTGTAGAGACACCTTGAAGGAATTTACACAGCTGGTTCCTCGATTGCTGCACGATGCTTCCATACAAACCGGGGCTGTCAAATCTAAACCATCTTTAGGATAGAATGATTGCTGCACGATGCTTTCATACATACAGGGGCTGTCAAATCTAAACCATCTTTAGGATAGAATGATTGCTGCACGATGCTTCCATACAAACCGGGGCTGTCAAATCTAAACCATCTTTAGGATAGAATGATTGCTGCACGATGCTTTCATACATACAGGGGCTGTCAAATCTAAACCATTTTTAGGATAGAATGATTGCTGCACGATGCTTTCATACATACAGGGGCTGTCAAATCTAAACCATTTTTAGGATAGAACGATTGCTGCACGATGCTTCCATACAAACAGGGGCTGTCAAATCTAAACCATCTTTCAGGATAGAACGATTGCTACACGCTGATTTAACCCAAAGAGTGACAGCATATTGGAATAAATGGATTAAAATCAGCATATATTCGGTAATTTGTTCAGATAAAAATGTGATAAAGTTAGATTAGAAGATTTTATAAGCTGACAATAAAACATCGATTCGATTTGTGTTTGTCTTACATTTAAGGATGCAGTATTTAAGAATCAACGAATCGTTACAAACTTTTGACAACATGTAATTCATCAAATGTTTTCAAAATCTTCAATTTCTATCTTAAAATGCAGAAAATCACAAACTAATAAAACATGTTGTTTGCAGAAAGTTGTTAAACAAACTTTCAACTTGGTTCGGATAATAGCTTAAACAAATACTATTCTCAAAATCAGTCATAGAAAACTATTACTTTCCATAACGGATTGAGGTATTGTTTTGCTCCGCTTGGGCAATATTTCAGCCATTAGCGGCGTGTCCAAAACGGAAGACAGCTGAGCAATGGTTGCTGTCCCTATCACTGTTAATCAATCAATATTACATGCACAATAATTATTAAGAATTCAAGAAGTACCATTTACGCGTCACAAAACGCTCTTCTGTATGAACATATATGGAAATATGGAAATGAGGGAACGGTGCTAAAACCTCATTCTCACTTCCAGTAAATCTGTCAAATTTGATTGTTGTATTTTAAGACCGTGTGAGCCACACCAGTTTGCATGTAAAATGATGTGTGGCGGGGAGTAGAGTCAACCAATCTGGTAATCATCCTCGGTAACCCAGAACCTAAAGTTCCTATGATCTACCCCATAGCACCTCTTGGACTTTTCATCTGTTGAGCTAGGTAAGCCATTAAAATTGCTCTGTCGATCTGACCAACGAGACACGCTTTAGAACTACTCATTTTGTGTAAAAGCAAGTCTTTGTCTCGCATTTTGTTTTCCTAGAAAACCAGATTGCAAAGTTTCCTTAGAATTTGAAAATCATGTCCTTAACGAAGAGTCACAGATATATCAAGAAATGTTTCCATTATTTCATGTCAAGATCTTTCATGTTAGTTATCACTTCCAAGACTCGATGTCGAGTCATTTTGAGTTTTCCTTATGAAAAGCCACAGGGTGTGATAAAGTGTAGGTCGGTCCTTGGTTAATTAAGTCAACTGAAACGTACGGATGTTCATAAAGAGGGCCGTCTGAATAATAATAATAATACTCACTAGGATTGACGCGTCAATACTTAGGTCTTCAAGATTCCTCTTTGACCTTCACAAAGTGTTTGACCTTCACATGACTTTTTGTCTAAGAGGTAAACAGTAGCTAATACATTATCAAAATGACCAAATTCCACTTGACATTCAGCGTTAAAGACTTTTCAGAAAAATTCATCATGGTGGCCAATGTCAGCTATGACACCATTCTTTAGAGAATATTATTCCTAGAAGCAGAACAAAATTTGGTTAAATTATCTCTCACCGTTTTCGAGATACATGTGATTTAACGTTGTAATGTAAAGAAAACACTGAAATTTGAAGACTTTTTACCCCTACTCCATGTTGGTCCTTCTATCTCTTTAACTATCAAAATTTTTATGATAAAGTCCAACATAGCAAAAGTTGTGCTTGGAATGGTGTATGTGAAAATACAATTAATTAAAAGATATCTTTATTAATAAAGAAACTGTGGAACCTTGAAATGTGCTAAAAATGAGGATTTTCCCAAAATCGCAATATTCAAGGACCGGTCATGGACAGAATTTTTTTTATCATCACTTGCTGATATTTTTTTCCGTCTACTCATTACATCTGCTTCACAAAACATCAATGATAAAATTTCTATCTGTAACAGTTTTGAAACCAAAATTCTCAAAGTAAAATAACCCTCGAAAAATGTTAAAATCGTCGAAAAATGTAAAAAATCTCTTTATGTCCACATATTTCCTTTAATATCAACTTTTATATAATATAGACCTGTAGTGAACTTGTTCAACTATCATTGTAGAACAGAATGCAGCAAACAGATCTTTTAAATTACATTTCCTAACAGAGTTGTGCCCCTTTGAACTTGACGCAGAAAAATCTTTTTTTTCAAAAGTTCATTTTTGAAATTGATGTAGCTCTAAAACCGCTCAAAATAGGGGGCAGTTTTGGGGGATTACTTTTTGCAGCGTTCATCTGGCTTTCAAATGAGTTACAGTATGCTTCTGTATGTATCGTAGTTAGTGAGGAGAAGATTTTCAAAGACGCGTACCGTCGGAACCGGAAAATTTCGCCAAAATTTCAGTTTTTCGAAAATAGCAAAAAATCTATTTATACGGCCGAAATAGGCTTAATATATAGGCTTAATCGATGGGGAATGTTGTTGCCCACATTTTGGTGAAAGTTTTATGAAATTATCTCCCTTAGTTACCGAGAAATTGAGGTTTGAAGTTTTTCCTTTAAGGGGAGATAACTCAAAAACGAAAACGAAATTCAAAAATCGCTACGGTCATTCGCTAAGTTGAGGAACAAGCTACAATCCCTGAAAATTTCATGAAATTTGACCGATCCATAAGGGCTGTGGAGGTGACACAAAATCGGTACAAATAATAATAATAATCTGGATAAAAACAATAGGTCTTCAGACTTTCGTCTTGAAGACCTAATGACAAGTTTTAGGCCTATACAACCCAAGCACTGCTCATTGTCTGTAACTTATTACCTAATGAGTGCTACACATGGTTCCGTACTTCCTGTACTCAGATACCCAATTCTGCAGCTGGTTGGACTGAGTAAAATGTGCATGAAGTGCCTTACTTAAGGAAAAAAACACAGTGTTAAGTCCAGGTCAAAATTGTTTCGTGTCGCCGCCTAGATTCGAGCCCGGGTATTTAACTTAACAGCCAAGCACGCTAACCACTACACCGCCGTGATTCTTAACTAACGTAATACTTTTGGTTGTTGGGGGAAAGGAAGGGAATGTTTGAAAATAATTTATCGAGGACCTTTTAGATCGTTTGTTAAATTTGTTTATGTTGACTAACATCTCTTGGGTCAGGAAGCATTCATTTATTTGGGTCAAGACTTCCTGCCATTATGACCACAATATATTTGTATTATCTCTGTTACTATATGTGCATCTCCTTTCACAGAGGTTTATCTTACCTTACAGTAAAATACTCTTTTTTGATTGGCTGACGACCGACTCATTTCATCTTATGTATCCCTGGACACGCTCCCATCACGGTGTACAAATTTCATGTACCCCGCTGCCATAGCAACAGCTTCTCTCCGAGAAGAGGTCTCGCATACCATTTACATGACGTTTACAAATGACGCACGCGATGTGCAAGGTTTACGTAAGTTCGATAGCTGTTTTCTTGATTATTAATTATAGGTTTGTTCCCCCAACATACTATGTTTTATTTGGAAAGGATTTTTCATTGACACTTCAACCTATGTCTCACGAAACATATATGTTACTGCTGTTTCTTTTTTATGTACTGTTTGTTGTCAACCAGTCTAAGTAAACCTAGCCTAAATATTATCCGTTTCACTCCTATACTGACTCTAGAAAGACCTAGTAGGGGGCGCGTCAGCCCACGCATCGAATAGACCAATCAGAACCACCATAGTCTGCCTTCGCGCTTATAAGGTTGGAGGGTCATAGGTCGCAGAAGGTCGGCTGACGCGACCCTCTACTAGACCTTTCTAGACACAGGTTAGGAGTGAAACGGATAATATTGAGGTTAGGTTTACTTAGACTGGTTGTCTTCAGGCAACCGAGTACCTTTAGCTTCTTTTCATTACCGTTTTAGGCCAATGGCGCGTATTTGATAAAAGCAGTATTGGATAGATAGAAGGTTCAAGAAATAAATGAAATTGTCCGTGGTTTTAATCTAAACATATCTCATATTTCATTTTGATAAGGTTTGAACGAAAAGAACGGAACACCAAAATGTACTAAATGTACATATCATTTGTTTAAGTTTGACTCATCAACAATATACAGCTTAAAGCGTCTCCCTGCAAAAGGCTGGAAAGCCTTTGGGCAAACAAATCCTTGATAATATCGATGAAAGAGATAGCAATTAGCACACTTACTTACTCATCTACATAACTAAATTAGTTAAAGGTCATGGATTATCAAGTTCAACTTCATTTTCTATCAAAATATGACTTATTGTTCATTTGAAATGTTTACTTAAACGTGTCTAATCTAAAGGCATCCTATATCTAGACCAATGACTTTTATGAAAATCATCGAAACGTTGAATATATAAAGACTCTTTGAAGTTCTTTATCCTTCTAGCGCCTTGGGTCATCAGATAAGAGCCACTTCGTTTATTTCATGACATACTTATGACTTTATAAAAAATTAAAATTAAAGATAATGCGATGACATGAACTCAAAATAACTCACATATTCATCCAAAAAGGACCTAATTATAGAGCTTCAGGTCATCGGATAAGAGCCTCTTAGTCATTTTCAGGACATAATGTTTGGCATTTAAAAAAGGTAACAATAAATGCCATGTCTTATAATATGGTATAAATTAGAACATTTCCACATATTCATCTAAAAATGACCTAATAAGTTTTAGAAACGAGCGTAGGCCACTGACAGGCAGCGGTGGTCCAATGCAAGTTGATGTGAGCCTCCAATCAAAGATACAATTGTTTCTACTCTAGGCATATCCAATATCCTCCCAACTCGTCTGTTTTGTGACAACATGTTCCCAATTGACAATGGCGGGTGTGGTTATGCTGTTTTACGATTCCAAGATCGGTGTGACTTTTGTAAGATTTTATGTCTTTTTTTCCTAAAATGCGATATAAACAACATTGATTGTAGACACTAATGAGACACGCATTTCCATCATTTGTATTCTATTTCATAATAAGATATCCTTTATTCAAAAAATATTAAACCAAACATTATGATTTTTTTTCATTTAAATTTTTAAACAAATGTTTTGATAACATGCTAGTTTAATGACATAGTTTTGATTCATTTTACATATTTTATCATCAAAATGCTTACGGTAATAGCTTAATTCTGTGTTATTTTATATCCGACCTCCTTAAAGGGGCAGTAGCACTTTTTAGGGAGAATATATTAAGGTGATGTCAGGAAAATGAAAATTAATGGTTTCAATTGAAAGATAATGTATTTAAACTAAATGGAGCAGTAATAATTCAAATATATTACGTTAAGTGTAGCCATGCGATTGCTTTTTCTAACACAAAAAGAATTAAAGGTGTTCACACAAAATGGCCGCCGATGGATTTTATGTGAATCGTCATACTTTTTGTACTCTGACTATGGATGATTAGCTTGTGTTATGAGACTTTTGATATTGTCAAAATAATACATGAAGCATGAACTTACAATTATCAGTGAAACATTTAGAATATAAAATTATCAAAAAACGTGCTACTGCCCCTTTAAGCAGCTCTGATAAAAGCATCAGTTACCTTCTGGCAAAATCTATATGCAAAAATTTACCAGGTATGTATAAATGTCCCGAGGGAATAACTTCAACAATAATCATGATATTTAGCTAAACTTTAAAACCTGGTTAGCCGTGAAGAGATAAAAGCACCAAAAAGACATTTCCACTCAGTACGCCGAATACTTTGAAAGCGAACCCTTCGCAGCAATGGCGGAACTCTTTGCATGGATGTTGGTTTGCGTCACTGTATTTGGCGGGGTGACGGCTGCGAAGTTCCCAAAAAGTTATACAAAACTGTACGTAAAATTACTTTATATTCATGTTCATGTCTATATTTGTCAATTGCAGTATCATTTAAGTTTAAGGTGAGAAACATTGCTAGCTTTAACAATGTACTATTTGTTCATATAAGATACATCAAAAAGTATTTTTTCTGAAATCACATATAATTATGTTTTGAATTTTGTTCCTTTGTTATATGTATTCATAATTTTCGGCAACAAATTCAGATAACTCATTCTTACAAAAAAATATAAGAATAACAATGTTAATATAAAAAATGAAGTTTGTTCTTATTCAATGGTAAAGACGTACACTTCCTAAAAAAAGTTTCTTTAACTGTTTGGGAATTCCGGTGTTATGTCATCATTCTTGAAAATATTGAAATGGATAATATTTTTAAGAAAATAGTTGATAGTCAAATCTTGTGATGAATTGGTCAATGAGTAATATTTTCACTAGTTTATGGTATTCTTTACTTTTTTACAAAGATTATCTCCAAATGATGAAATGATAAGTCCAAACTGTTGGTACAATTATGATTGTCGACTTTAAAGGGGCAGAAGCACGTTTTTTGAAAAAATTATATTTCATTTTTTTTACTGATGATTGAACGTTAATGCTTAATGTATCATTTTGATAGTATCAAAATTCTCGTTACACAAACCAATCATCAATAGTCAGAGAACAAATGATAAAGATTCACATAAAGTCTATTGGCGATAATTTTTGTGTAAACACAATTAATTCATCTTTACCTTTCATTTAGTTTAGTACATCAATTGTCTTTCAATTGGAACAATTTATTTTCATTTTCCTGATATCACCTTATCTTCCCCCTTAAAGCATACTACCGGCCTTTAACATGATATTTGCAAGTGCATCAGATATGTTTTTCATGACAATAATTTGTAGGGATTTTCCTCTTTTTGCAGTAGAGTTATTTCAATTTACCATTATGTTATTAAGGTTGATATAAGGTGTCGATTTGAAGTTAATTTTGAGTCATAAAATCTCAATTTACCCTAAAAAACATGAACACCAACTTATTCGTTTCTTTGGCATTTACTCCTAATTGCTAAATATATGACAATTGATGATTTTCAATGAGAATCAGGACGTACTGAACCATAAAATTATACTATTTTTTAAGTTTGATGTGCTCCCATTACGAAGATAAGTGTCTCTTTAACGTTTTAATGATATTGTGTTTTTGATATTATGATTCAAGATTTGTAAAAGGATGAAAGAAACCCATTGTTAGAAATGATTTGTAGGATTTTTATTTGATTTACTTGCTTTGAGAGAACATTTCTGTTTCGTTATTTTTCAGGAACCGGAAGATCAGCTGCTGTACGTATATGGTTATTTTTTAAATCACATTCGTATATTTAAAAGGGATATCGAATTTTTATAAATTGAAGTATAGAATTTGTCATTAAATGAATTGAAAATGTTTTTACTTTTTGAATTGGTGATATCGGATATCCGTTAACTTATTATCATTATCTCATTTTAAAGTAAATGCTATCTAGGAGCCGTCAACCTAAATAATTATATCTGATAGGTAATTTCTTTTTCATTCTTCATCATTTTCTGCATTTACTTAGTTCGCGAACGAAACAAGATATTGCCTTTTAAACATTTATTGGGCAACGCATTTCAATTTAAACATCATGAAAACTGATGCATACGCTATACTCAAGAATACAAACTTGATAGAAGGGTAATAAGCATTGGATATTTACAACAGAACCTAATAAAGCTTCCCTTATTTTGTAAAATGAGATTGGGTTCTCTTGGTATATTTTTATTAATTTTATGTATAGTAACTTGGAATTTGACTAAAAATACCAAGTCGTTACTAAAAAGTTATCTAGAAATATTGAAACGTAATTCGAGTGAAGTTTTCGTTTCTGCACTGCTAGATGATCTTTATCTAGAAAATCCTAATTGTTTGCCTGAAAATTTGTGTTGCTTTATCGATTTTTTGTTTGGGGATGCTTAATTAAGTTCTTTGTGTGTATTTGTAGTTTTATTTAGTTATATATTAGTTTATGTAGTTACATAACTCTTTTGATATGCAAGAACCAACAACATACTTTATCAATATCGTTTCGATATTATGTAAACCTTCTTTTATGAAAACGAGATACTGAGATGTTTGGAAATTTTATTGAAAAACCAGAAAGATGTAGACATACCTCAAGCTATGAAATATTTTGGTCAAAATTCATATGGATGTCAACGGATACAGTATCTTTTTATTGTGTACTTCTTTGTACTGTTGTCGTTGCATTTTTGTGCTTTATATATCAGCATGATTACACTTATATTGAAACACCAATGCATATTTGAAAAATAACGTCATTAACGATATAATTATGTATGTTCCACTTACATTTTTGTTTTCATTTTGTTATTCTAATATTTATATATCCACAACCAACCATTTAGTATTCGAAAAACATACCCAGTTTTCCCTTTACGCAAACGAAAATCGTTCGCTCCTCGGAAAGCTGGTTATTTCTATAGTTGTGGGCAACGCTAAACTTGGTCCATACCTAGACGTACCTTTTCTTTTGAAACATGGTCCATGTATATACCTTTACAACGTTGAATGTGCAAAAACAAAACTTCATCGATACCCTTACTGTTCCTTGTCCTTAGTAATATTCAGGTGCGCAAAACTTGTCCTGTGTCAAACAATATCTTGTCCTTTGTAATATTCAGGTGCGCAAAACTTGTCCTGTGTCTAACCATATCTTGTCCTTTGTCATATTCAGGTGCGCAAAACTTGTCCTATGTCATGACCTTATCTTGTCCTTTGTAATATTCAGGTGCGCAAAACTTGTCCTATGTCATGACCTTATCTTGTCCTTTGTAATATTCAGTTGCGCAAAACTTGTCCTATGTCATGTCCTTATCTTGTCCTTTGTAATATTCAGGTGCGCAAAACTTTTCCTATGTCATGACCTTATCTTGTCCTTTGTAATATTCAGGTGCGCAAAACATGTCCTATGTCATTCCCATATCCTGTCCATTGTAATATTCACATGCTTAAACGTGGCCTTTGCTCTTGTTCTTTGTAATGTTCTCGTAAAATTCAACTCTGATCTATTCATTTGTAATAATCTGGTGCTACAAAACTTTGCCTATGACAAAGCCATACCTTCTTACGTTCCCTTGAGCAATGGAAAACTTGGTTTTGACTCTGCCATACCAATACCTTGTCCTGTGTATATTTAAATGTTCTCGTAATCGTGGCCAATGTCAATGCCTCTGATGCGCAACGCAAAATCTTATCAATGTCCTTGCCATACCTTGCATTTTCTAATGTTTCCATGAGCAACGCAAAACGTGTCCGGTGTAATGTTCACGTTATCTTGACCTAGGCCTATTTGAGCAACGGAAAATTATGCCAAAGTCCTTGCCATGCCTTGTTATGTAATGTTCCAATGAGAAAAGCAAAACTTGGCCTGGACTCTGCCATAACCAAACCTTATCCAGTATCATGTTCTCTCAAAGTGTCGTAAACTCTGCAACGCAAAACGTTACCAAAGTTCTCACCATACATTCCCTTTTCTAATGCTCCCTTGAACAAAGCAAAACTTGGCCTGGACTCTGCCACAATCATACCTTGCCCCGATATCTCAGATAAGCAACGCAAAACTTTACCAAAGTCCTAACCATCCTGTCCATTGTAATGTTCTCGTGAACAAAGCAAAACTTGACCTGGATTCTGCTATAACCATACCTTGTCCTTTGTCATTTTCTCGTTGACTACGCAAAACTTGGCATGTGCCCTCACCATACCTTGTCTTTTCGATAATCACACCATGTCCTATGCAATGAACCGACGAGCAGACAGCTGGACCAGCTGGCGGGACACGGACATGACTGACTGTAAGGGGGAGTGTGGGAACGGCGTGAGGGTGGACAGGAGAATCAGGACCTGCAAGAACCTGGGCTTCCGCGGCCCCTTCCCTTCCCCGGGGTGCTCCTACAGGCAGGTGGAGGAGACCAAGGTGGTTTGTGACACCGAGATCGAGTGTACAGGCGGTAAGTAGTCTTATGATATACGAAATTAAACACGACTTAAACGTAAAGTTGATCATGAAATTAATGTTTATATGAGTTTAACCCGAGTTTATGTCGAGTTGGTGAGTAGTTTTAAAGGCATCTGAATTAAATCTGACTCAAATGTAAAGTTGGTACTAGGCTTAATGTTATACGAAGAAACAGTTATCGAAAATTAATTCCTACTGCAACGTTTCCATATACGGGTTAGGTTTAAATAATCATACGCATTAATCACGCGTTGTAAATTTGCCGTGTAATTCAATATTCAACCGATATAATTGTAAAGTTGGTTCGTTATTTAACCCGAGTTGATGTCAACTCCATATGTGTTCTGATGATTTATCAACAAATATCTATCGATTTATCCGTCCCTCTCCTATTTATTCCCCAACCACTCTCCTATTGATTCCTCAACCAATCTACTAAGGATTCCTCCATCAGTCTCCAATTGATTCCTCCATCAGTCCCCTATTGATTCCTCCACCAGTCTCCTATTGATTCTTCAACCACTCTCCTATTTATTCCTTCACCACCATCCTATTGATTCCTTCATTAGTCTCCTATTGATTCCTCCACCAGTCTCCTATTGATTCCTCCATCAGTCTCCTATTGATTCCTCCATCAGTCTCCTCTTGATTCCTCCATCAGTCTCCTATTAATTCCTCAACCACTCTCCTATTGATTTCTCCACCAGTCTCCTATTGATTCCTTCATTAGTCTCCTATTGATTCCTCCATCAGTCTCCTATTGATTCTTCAACAACTCTCCTATTGATTCTTCAACAACTCTCCTATTGATTCCTTCACCACTCTCCTATTGATTCCTCCATCAGTCCCCTATTGATTCCTCCACCACTCTCCTATTGATTCTTCAACAACTCTTCTATTGATACTTCAACCACTCTCCTATTGATTCCTCCATCAGTCCCCTATGGATTCCTCCATCAGTCTCCTATTGATTCGTCAACAACTCTCCTATTGATTCCGTCAACACCCTCCTATTGATTCCTTCACCACCCTCCTATTGATTTCTCCACAACTCTCCTATTGATTCCTTCACAACTCTCCTATTGATTCTTCAACAACTCTCCTATTGATTCTTCAACAACTCTCCTATTGATTCCTTCACCACCCTCCTATTGATTCCTTCATTAGTCTCCTATTGATTCCTTCACCAGTCCCCTATTGATTCCTCCATCAGTCTCCTATTGATTCTTCAACCACTCCCCTATTGATTCCTCCATCAGTCCCCTATTGATTCCTTCATCAGTCTCCTATTGATTCTTCAACAACTCTCCTATTGATTCCTTCACCACCCTCCCATTGATTCCTTCACCACTCTCCTATTGATTCCTTCACCAGTCTCCTATTGATTCCTCCATCAGTCTCCTATTGATTCTTCAACAACTCTCCTATTGATTCTTCCACCAGTCCCCTATTGATTCCTCCATCAGTCCCCTATTGATTTCTCCACCACTCTCCTATTGATTCTTCAACAACTCTTCTATTGATACTTCAACCACTCTCCTATTGATTCCTCCATCAGTCCCCTATGGATTCCTCCATCAGTCTCCTATTGATTCGTCAACAACTCTCCTATTGATTCCGTCAACACCCTCCTATTGATTCCTTCACCACCCTCCTATTGATTTCTCCACAACTCTCCTATTGATTCCTTCACAACTCTCCTATTGATTCTTCAACAACTCTCCTATTGATTCTTCAACAACTCTCCTATTGATTCCTTCACCACCCTCCTATTGATTCCTTCATTAGTCTCCTATTGATTCCTTCACCAGTCCCCTATTGATTCCTCCATCAGTCTCCTATTGATTCTTCAACCACTCCCCTATTGATTCCTCCATCAGTCCCCTATTGATTCCTTCATCAGTCTCCTATTGATTCTTCAACAACTCTCCTATTGATTCCTTCACCACCCTCCTATTGATTCCTTCACCACTCTCCTATTGATTCCTTCATCAGTCTCCTATTGATTCCTCCATCAGTCTCCTATTGATTCTTCAACCACTCCCCTATTGATTCCTTCACCACTCTCCTATTGATTCCTCCATCAGTCCCCTATTGATTCCTCCACCACTCTCCTATTGATTCTTCAACAACTCTTCTATTGATACTTCAACCACTCTCCTATTGATTCCTCCATCAGTCCCCTATGGATTCCTCCATCAGTCTCCTATTGATTCGTCAACAACTCTCCTATTGATTCCGTCAACACCCTCCTATTGATTCCTTCACCACCCTCCTATTGATTTCTCCACAACTCTCCTATTGATTCCTTCACAACTCTCCTATTGATTCTTCAACAACTCTCCTATTGATTCTTCAACAACTCTCCTATTGATTCCTTCACCACCCTCCTATTGATTCCTTCATTAGTCTCCTATTGATTCCTTCACCAGTCCCCTATTGATTCCTCCATCAGTCTCCTATTGATTCTTCAACCACTCCCCTATTGATTCCTCCATCAGTCCCCTATTGATTCCTTCATCAGTCTCCTATTGATTCTTCAACAACTCTCCTATTGATTCCTTCACCACCCTCCCATTGATTCCTTCACCACTCTCCTATTGATTCCTTCACCAGTCTCCTATTGATTCCTCCATCAGTCTCCTATTGATTCTTCAACAACTCTCCTATTGATTCTTCCACCAGTCCCCTATTGATTCCTCCATCAGTCCCCTATTGATTTCTCCACCACTCTCCTATTGATTCTTCAACAACTCTTCTATTGATACTTCAACCACTCTCCTATTGATTCCTCCATCAGTCCCCTATGGATTCCTCCATCAGTCTCCTATTGATTCGTCAACAACTCTCCTATTGATTCCGTCAACACCCTCCTATTGATTCCTTCACCACCCTCCTATTGATTTCTCCACAACTCTCCTATTGATTCCTTCACAACTCTCCTATTGATTCTTCAACAACTCTCCTATTGATTCTTCAACAACTCTCCTATTGATTCCTTCACCACCCTCCTATTGATTCCTTCATTAGTCTCCTATTGATTCCTTCACCAGTCCCCTATTGATTCCTCCATCAGTCTCCTATTGATTCTTCAACCACTCCCCTATTGATTCCTCCATCAGTCCCCTATTGATTCCTTCATCAGTCTCCTATTGATTCTTCAACAACTCTCCTATTGATTCCTTCACCACCCTCCTATTGATTCCTTCACCACTCTCCTATTGATTCCTTCATCAGTCTCCTATTGATTCCTCCATCAGTCTCCTATTGATTCTTCAACCACTCCCCTATTGATTCCTCCATCAGTCCCCTATTGATTCCTTCATCAGTCTCCTATTGATTCTTCAACAACTCTCCTATTGATTCCTTCACCACTCTCCTATTGATTCCTCCATCAGTCCCCTATTGATTCCTCCACCACTCTCCTATTGATTCTTCAACAACTCTTCTATTGATACTTCAACCACTCTCCTATTGATTCCTCCATCAGTCCCCTATGTATTCCTCCATCAGTCTCCTATTGATTCGTCAACAACTCTCCTATTGATTCCGTCAACACCCTCCTATTGATTCCTTCACCACCCTCCTATTGATTTCTCCACAACTCTCCTATTGATTCCTTCACAACTCTCCTATTGATTCTTCAACAACTCTCCTATTGATTCTTCAACAACTCTCCTATTGATTCCTTCACCACCCTCCTATTGATTCCTTCATTAGTCTCCTATTGATTCCTTCACCAGTCCCCTATTGATTCCTCCATCAGTCTCCTATTGATTCTTCAACCACTCCCCTATTGATTCCTCCATCAGTCCCCTATTGATTCCTTCATCAGTCTCCTATTGATTCTTCTACAACTCTCCTATTGATTCCTTCACCACCCTCCTATTGATTCCTTCACCACTCTCCTATTGATTCCTTCACCAGTCTCCTATTGATTCCTCCATCAGTCTCCTATTGATTCTTCAACAACTCTCCTATTGATTCTTCCACCAGTCCCCTATTGATTCCTCCATCAGTCCCCTATTGATTTCTCCACCACTCTCCTATTGATTCTTCAACAACTCTTCTATTGATACTTCAACCACTCTCCTATTGATTCCTCCATCAGTCCCCTATGGATTCCTCCATCAGTCTCCTATTGATTCGTCAACAACTCTCCTATTGATTCCGTCAACACCCTCCTATTGATTCCTTCACCACCCTCCTATTGATTTCTCCACAACTCTCCTATTGATTCCTTCACAACTCTCCTATTGATTCTTCAACAACTCTCCTATTGATTCTTCAACAACTCTCCTATTGATTCCTTCACCACCCTCCTATTGATTCCTTCATTAGTCTCCTATTGATTCCTTCACCAGTCCCCTATTGATTCCTCCATCAGTCTCCTATTGATTCTTCAACCACTCCCCTATTGATTCCTCCATCAGTCCCCTATTGATTCCTTCATCAGTCTCCTATTGATTCTTCAACAACTCTCCTATTGATTCCTTCACCACCCTCCTATTGATTCCTTCACCACTCTCCTATTGATTCCTTCATCAGTCTCCTATTGATTCCTCCATCAGTCTCCTATTGATTCTTCAACAACTCTCCTATTGATTCTTCCACCAGTCCCCTATTAATTCCTCCATCAGTCTCCTATTGATTCTTCAACAACTCTCCTATTGATTCTTCAACAACTCTCCTATTGATTCTTCAACAACTCTCCTATTGATTCCTCCACCACTCTCCTATTGATTCCTCCACAACTCTCCTATTGATTCATCCACCAGTCTCCTATTTATTCCTTCGCCACCCTCCTATTTATTCCTTCACCACCATCCTATTGATTCCTTCACCACCCTCCTATTGATTCTTCAACAACTCTCCTATTGATTCCTTCACCACTCTCCTATTGATTCCTCCATCAGTCCCCTATTGATTCCTCCATCAGTCTCCTATTGATTCTTCAACAACTCTCCTATTGATTCTTCAACAACTTTCCTATTGGTTCCTTCACCACTCTCCTATTGATTCCTCCATCAGTCCCCTATTGATTCCTCCACCACTCTCCTATTGATTCTTCAACAACTCTTCTATTGATTCTTCAA
Source organism: Steromphala cineraria (assembly GCA_916613615.1). Taxonomy (NCBI): domain Eukaryota; kingdom Metazoa; phylum Mollusca; class Gastropoda; order Trochida; family Trochidae; genus Steromphala; species Steromphala cineraria. The sequence goes on from OU744720.1 coordinate 47,845,220, forward strand.
CCACTCTCCTATTGATTCCTCCATCAGTCCCCTATTGATTCCTCCATCAGTCTCCTATTGATTCGTCAACAACTCTCCTATTGATTCCGTCAACACCATCCTATTGATTCCTTCACCACCCTCCTATTGATTTCTCCACAACTCTCCTATTGATTCCTTCACAACTCTCCTATTGATTCTTCAACAACTCTCCTATTGATTCTTCAACAACTCTCCTATTGATTCCGTCAACACCATCCTATGGATTCCTTCACCACCCTCCTATTGATTTCTTTACCACTCTCCTATTGATTCCTTCACAACTCTCCTATTGATTCTTCAACAACTCTCCTATTGATTCGTCAACAACTCTCCTATTGATTCCTTCACCACCCTCCTATTGATTCCTTCACCACTCTCCTATTGATTCCTTCACCAGTCTCCTATTGATTCCTCCATCAGTCTCCTATTGATTCTTCAACAACTCTCCTATTGATTCCTTCACCAGTCCCCTATTGATTCCTCCATCAGTCTCCTATTGATTCTTCAACAACTCTCCTATTGATTCTTCAACAACTCTCCTATTGATTCCTCCACCACTCTCCTATTGATTCCTCCACAACTCTCCTATTGATTCATCCACCAGTCTCCTATTTATTCCTTCGCCACCCTCCTATTTATTCCTCCACCACTCTCCTATTGATTCCTTCACCACCCTCCTATTGATTCCTTCACCATTCTTTAATTTAACAACCAGTCTCCTATTGATTCCTCCATCACTCTCCTATTGACTTATGCATCAGTCTCCTATTGATTTATCCACCAGTCTCCTATTGATTTCTCACCAGTATTCTATTGATTTATCCACCAGTTCCCGGTGACTGGGAGGAGTGGGAGGCTGCAGGATCCTGTGACTTCTGCAAGACCAACAAGCGCAAGTACACCAGGACCAGATCTTGTGATGGAGGGTCGTGTGAGGGAGGAACCAAGGAGACCAAGTACAGGTCCTGCTCCGTCAGCTTCTACCAGAGACAACTCTGTAAGTACAAGATAAAGAACTATCTCTTGGTTTTGATTGAAAATATAAACATGAGGGTGAGGAGAAACCCGAGGGCCGGAGGACGAACTGTTTCTCTGATCCGAATATTTAGATTTTTAACGAAAATTGAGGGAGAGATCTTTACCTGTCATATAAAGCGAAAGAGTGGCAAATTCAGTACAAAAACACAAATATCACACCGAATCAAATATCAACCACAAGACACTTTTTCAATATACGTAGTAGGCCATTTGTTCGGCAGCTGCGTTTAAAGCGAAAAATAGCCAACATAGGACAAATTTGATCACACTTCAGAGTTGGTATAATGTGTGATATAGGTTTGTTTTTGGGGCCAGATGTTTTTGAATTTATCATCAAAGCATATGGCATTGTTTCGTTTCCGTTGATTTACTCGAAAACTAAAGACCAAGAAATGTAATGAGCACATAACTAGAATTGTGTTGTTTTGTGTTTTCGTATTATTTACTAATCATATAACAACTGTGTCCTTTGCAAATGTCAACATTCATTGTTAAGATTGACATCTCAGCTCTACAAATACAATATAAAATTCTAGTAACGTATTTGAGGGAAAAGAGAAGGGGATGTTTCCGGGTGATTTCATTCGTAACGAATGACACTCAAGTTACTCAAAAACATATCGGGTATTTGGTGTATTGTTTTGGAAGTCTCTTGTTTTATCGTAATAATCGCTCATAATTGGGTAGTCAGGACTGCATCTTCATATGAAGGACCTACTCTTAGCTTGGAAGTTTTTTATACTACAAATTCGAAGCTTTTGATATTTCAAATGTACGACTCAACTCCAAAGTTTACGGTCTTTTGAAAGATATCTCCAAATTTGCATTCTTCCAAGGTGGATTCGAACACCCAACCATCTGAACCGTAAGCAAGCACAGTAACCACTAGACTAACGGGACAGACAGATTGGGGTCCTTAAGCATTTTTAGATCTAATTGCACTTTAATTCCCATCTTTAAATGCAAACAAGCGTTCCTTATGGATATAATTTATATAGTGTTACTTCTTTTAACTTGTGATACATTTTACGATGCAAATACGGTATCAATCATGTGCCTTGTCCTTTGTAAAACCTTACGCTACGAACAATGCTTTGCACGTGCATTTTGTGCTTTATCAATTACAAGGGTCGGTTGAACATACTGCTTGTTTTAAAGGAAACTCATTTTAATAGCATTCAATATATAATCAAAGAGTAAGTAGAAAGTAATTTAATCAATTAAGGAATGTTAAAAAAATCGACAAACGTAAATCCTTGACATTTGTTGGGCTTTTCCTTCTTTTTTTTTGAGCAGTCTATAAATATGATTACAAATACAGTACGGACAAATGGTTGCAACTTGTTGATTAGTTTTCATTAACGGTATCTAAGTTAGTTAAAACACTCGACCTCGGTTATGCTTGGGATTTTAAAACCTTCGGAAAGAAAGCTTCCGCGGGAAATATGAACTCAAGATTCGGTCTTTCTTTGCGCTCTGCTTTCTTTCCTCGGGTTTAAAATCCTTACGTAAGCTCGCTCTCGTGTATTAACCTTAACATAATATTTGAAAGAAGACTCACTAAACCTATAATTATATTTAATAATATTACCATTATTTGGTACTTTTTGCATATTATCAATATTGTTCCCTACAACGAACCAATCGGTTATCATAATCTGACAATAGATTAGTTTTTACTTTTTAAATAATAATCTAATTTTGATAGTTTTGAAATCTCATCAGTGAATATATCACTCAACCAATGATTCTATTTAGTAATATTTCTATTATGATTATTTGCATATTATCAACATTGTTCCCAAGAAACGAATCAATCGGTTAATATCCTCGCAAGGCTATGTCTGACAACAAAATATTTTGTTACCTATCGTATCAGTGAATATATTGTGACCCTTCTCAGGTTACCACTGCCGCGACTACCGGACCTTCATCTTCTACTACATGTTACCCGTGTTCCACACGTGTATCTATGGTAACTACCAGGAGATCGAGTGCCCCAGTTCCAGGGGGGAACTCTACAGACGCTGTGACGGAGCCTTCAACAGCCCCCAGTGCCGAATCTTCTTCCTCATCGAGATGTACTGCTCCTCCAACTCCCAACGAACATGGTGAATAAAGAGCATTGAGCAATTGACATTCTTCGTGTTGGTACTTCTTATATTAGCACAACTGTAGCTGTTACACTTTGCGCAAAAATGGGAGACATTTCTACATAAATTGATCATATAGTAGAAAGCGATCAGATCCAAGATTGATGCATTTCTTTGCAGAAGCACAACTATCGCTTTCACATTCAGGAAAACACGTACTTGATTTCTAAGATATATCATTTACCAGTATACATCAGAAGGCGTATTTTCTCCCCTCAGAGGCAGCTCAGTGCTAGCAAGCCTCTGTTCTAAAAAGCCAAGACTTCCTCCAATCAGATTTCTTCCTCTGTGGCTTATTAGAAAAGAGGCTTGCTGGGGTACATATATGACTGAGTAGCCTCTGTGGGAGAGAGAATGCTGAACGCGGTAAGTTAGGGGTATTTATTTACATAAGTACAATTGAAGCTTTTACACGTTGTAGAACCAACAACCTGCATGTAATTTTCAAGAGATAAGATTTAAACAGTTGAAGGAGTTCTGACGTGGAGGTACGTCTGCTTGAGCAAGCACCGAAGGCATCCGTGACCTCTCATTTGATTTCATTGCCAATATCAGCATCTACCAGAATTTTATTAGATTCTTTGACATCATATTGTCATTGAAGGTATCCTTCCCCCTTCTGCACCCAACACATCAATACAACATTTTCATATCACACAAAGTTATATTTCCAACAGAAACATGATTAGACATGGTAAGATTGCTATCGGACACATCTTCCTTTGTTAAACTTTTATCGAAAATTTTGTCATTGCAGTCATCTGAACTACAGAAAGTGGTTTTATCGAACTATAACGTTTGCCATCAGTCAAAATTTTCGAAAGGACCTTAAATTGAACCAAAAATTAGGGAAAATAATAACCTAACCACATACCCAATGTCCTATGTCGGGAAGATGTTCATCATTATATGCTAACGTAACCTTATTTTCGTCTACACACTTCGTCCCATATGAATCTTTTACAGGGCACGTCGTATAATATTCAAAATTGTTCAACCCTACATAAGTAAAACAAAAAGGTTCCTTTAATTATTGTATCAGTTTTGTATTTTTTCTGTTCTCTTCTGTCCATCTTGTTAAACGAATGCAAATAACATTTAATGTACATATTAGGGAGAGGGTTTCTAAGTTGTATAACTTGTACCCAATCCTTTTCTGAAGAATAAAATATGTTTAAACTAAACTATAGTGTTAATATTTATTGGATACTTCATTCAATATTATATCATTAGATACTTCGTTCAATATTAAACTTCATCAGTCAAATTTACCCATATTAAAAAATATGGACATTATATTCGGGACAGGTTTTTATCGAAATTAGATCCATAATAACTTTATCGGACACTACCTTCCGTATTCAACTTCCACCAGAAACCTTATAATTTTTTAAACTTTTACCTGCAATTTCATCTAATATTAAACTCATTTTCTACCATCAAGCTGAAGCGTTTTAGAGTGACATTCTAGAAGGGACTCGGACAAGGGATGAACAGCATTTGTATGTTCATAGGAGCAACGCCACGGCATAAATAAACTTGTGTCCAAAACAAATGTTACCAAGTTTTCAACGTCGTCTATTACCTGACAGAGCCTGTTTGGAGTGTATTTGACAGACATATGCCTTTCAAGATGTATGCACATTTCATTCTTCAGGAAAAGATACTTTTGGTGTTGTGTGTCTGCCAACGCTCATGTTGGGCAGAAATCACAATTTCTAATGGTTTTGGTAATGGCACAGAATGTTCGACACTTGGTTTAAACATATTTATTTCTTTTGAAGAACTGGATTGGTAAACAAGCAAAACCTTATCTGAATACCGCCCCAGACACTGTTCGACACTTCAGTTTAGAATTAGTAAAGTATGTATATATATATTCCGATTCGTAGGTTTTTTTTAAAACGTGTTCCTCGCAAACATGAAAGAATAATGTTTTGCATATAAATAAGTTGACTTCTGGAGAAATGATAAAACTATGTTTTAATCGTATCAGTCAACGGTGGATTGAACGGTCTTGCATTTTGTATGGTAGTGTCAGAGCTTTCTTTTGGACAATAGGAAATTCATTTTAGAAAAGTTATGCTTGAAAATGGATATAGAATATATGATAGTACACAGAAACTTTGTTCCTGTAAAAATAAGGAACTTGTTTATCCACAGAATTTCCCCTGTCCTACGAAATGAAGTATTGTGCAAATATCATATAAGTTATACTATTTCATCGAGGGTGCATAGGGATATGTCAAGTCAAAATGTTGTTAAATGCAACGAGCCGAAGACTAAGCTAGGGATTGAAATGCCTAAGGGATCCTCGACGGAATGTTATAACGAATTTATCTTACCGAATGGTTTAATACAACGTGTAAATTACGCAAATAAAAATTGTAACAAAAATGGGTAATCGCTTTAACAGACCTTTTAATAGTTAGAGGACATGTCCAAATATAATATTCTGAAAACATGCATCATCAGCCTTATGAATTTTGCTTGACAATTCCTGAACATAACTTCACACGAATCTCTGTAAAAGACGCTCAAGGAAAGCAGTAAACGAATTCCAACATTTCGAGTAAATGTCATTATATTGTCACATGTAATACTCAAGATCGCCACTAGACAAATTGAAAACTAATCAAACGCTAGATCTTCGTAATTGTCACATCCTAAAGCAAACTTGATATGAAGCCTGATGAGCTGCAGAGCCAATGGCTTTTTTATTGTCCCTTACATCAAGTTCAGCGCCTCATGTTATTAGGTTATATAGTGAATATATAATGTAAAATTTAGCCAAGCGATTCCTTTTTCTTACACAAAATGAATTAAAGTTGTTCACAAAACATGGCCGCCAATGGATTTGAGATGAATCCTCATACTTTAAGTGTCCCTTATAACTACACCTCTAATATCCTTCTCCCCATTTCTCTCTATCTTGTGTATACTGTATATGATTTCCTTTTGAATGTATACATAATGTACATGTAAAGTGTTTATCCTAAGGAGAGTCTAAAAAAGTTGGACAATTTTTGCCCAATCAGTTTCACTTATGTGAATAAAATATGTTAAAATAAACCATATACTGTGTTTTTTATAATGTATTCCATAGATAAAAAATGGAAATTCTTCATTTGATTCATTCTGGCGATACTTTAAACGTTATACTATGTACTTTATAATACGCCTTGTCAACCCGTCTTCAGTTGATAAACTATGTATTGGAAATTCTTCATTTGTGTATTTCTCGCGATGCTTTAGGAAACGTTATACTATGCACTTCATTATAAGTTTTTTTCAACCCGTCATCAATTAATAAAAGATGTACTGGAAGTTTATCATTTGATTTGCGCTCATAAAAGGAAGTGATAGAATTACAATAATTTGTCGTTTTGTATAATATATTATTGAACGTGCAGATATTCGTTTCTATTTATTAGTGCTTACTGCTTTCCCATATTTCTGACAATTCTATTTTCGTTTCAAAAAGAGTCATTTAGTATTTCATGATAGATGCATTTAGATAATAGAGTTTGCCTAAGGCAATTAAGCTATTTACAGATACTTCAGCAATAAAAAATAAGGAGAACATATATGGAGTTCAAAATGTTTTATTGCCTATTATGATATTTAACATATTGAGATAAAGATATTAAAGGGGCAGTAGCACGTTTTTAGGGGAAATATAAGGTGATGTCAGGAAAATGAAAATTAATGGTTCAAATTTAAAGACAATGCATTTAAACTAATTGAAGTAGGAATTATTCAAATGTATAATGTAAAGTTTAGCCATGCAATTCCTCTTTCTTACACAAAATGAATAAAAGGTGTCCACAAAAAATGACCGCCAATGGATTTTATGTAAATCTTCATACTTTGTCCACTGATCGTGGATAATTGGTTTCTGTTATTAAATTTTTGACACTATCAACGTAATACATTAACCATTAACATACAATTATCAGTGAAAATTGTAAAATATAAAATAATCAAAAAACGTGCTACTGCCCCTTTAAGTGTGGATTATAAAAAACGTAGATGTTATCCGGACGTGCACATTCTTCTGAGACCACAGAAATACATGTTTATTGAAATTTCTTTTTCAACATTTGTATTTTCTCGTTTTTCTTTATTTGTCATTAGAGTGTAAACACCACATGTTTTCCTAAAATTTAGGACGTTTCTCGTTAAAGTGAAGATCTCTCGGAGAATTTTTGTTGAAACAAAATTCGCTGATACGCCCTTTCTATATTTTCAAATATAGAATAACAAAATGGTTACCCCCATTAACATGTTTCGATCTTGGTGGTATTATAATTATGAAATCAAACGAAGATCAGACGAAGTACATATATCCTAAAAGCTTAACATGAAACACCAAATGGAAAGTCCGAGGTAATTTTAATATGTGACAAAATGTCTGATAACAGTTTAAACTGAAATATCCTCTTGAAATTTCGGTTTCCATAATAAATACTCCGAAAGGACCGTCCCTTTAAGTGAAAATTGTTTGGAGTATTTACAAAATATATCAATAACACCAAATCATAACTTGATTCTAATGAATCACTGAATATAACTTAAATGTGACCTTTTTATTTTTCATTCCGAAGGAAAAACTTTCAAACATTTATTTCGCTTCACAATCCAGATAAAACATATTTAAATGATCTGTTTTACGACTCTCTGGGATGTAATCAGGACAATAAGGCCTTTAATTCTAAACACACCGGATGTTACTACATTATTATCATATATCGCAATCATCATAAGGTTAATGATGAATCGAACCACAGAGTGTATTCTGAATCCCCGGGGCCATCCGCAAATCCTAATCTAGATCGTTCACTGACTGTAGGTGAATTGAGTTAATCAACCATGGAACAAACTGATAAATTTACTAATCTCTCTACATTAAAATATCCTCATGTCAATGTTCTAGTAAGAATTTCGTACTTAACACTTAGGTAAGCTCCTCCATTCATACTATTTCAACGGGGCAGTGGCAATTTTTTTTTAAATTTTATATTTTTAATTTTTCACTGATAATTGTTCCTTCATGCTTAATGTATTATGTTCATAGCTAAAAATCTCATTACACAAGCCAATCATCCATTTTTATAGAACAAATTATCAAGATTCACTTAAGTCCATTGACAGTCATTTTTGTGTGAACACCTTTAATTTATTTTGTGTAAGAAAAATGAATCGCATGACTAAACTTTACGTTATATTTTTGAATTATTACTGCTCCATTTAGTTTAAATAAATTTTTCTTTCAATTGGAACCATTAATTTTCAATTTCCTGACAATACCTTATATCCCCCCCCCCCCCCCTTAAAAACGTGCTACTGCCCCTTTAAAGAGCCACTCCTGATTTTCATCATGTATGTTTTCGCTTTAAACGCACGTAAATGGCATAATTAATCGTATAAATCCAAAACATTTCATTTCAAAATAGCAAATATAGGATAAATACTTGTCTTCAATGAAAATCTTAGCACACTCATATTTCTGGGAGGAAGGCAAATTCACATGTCTTATTGACTTGTATACTAATTATAAAACCTATTGAACCGTATCAACTCGTAAAATCATTCTCAATGCTTTCGTTAAATTTCCAAATTACGTTTGACTGATTGGGGCGCGTCATTGCCCTTTTTTCGATAACGAAAAAACCTTCCTGTTCTCACGTTAATACCTCAATAAGCTTTATGAGCGTTACTTTCTTGCAACAGTCGATATTTCTCATTCTCCCCCACAGAGGCAGATCAAGTCATCTTGATTTAGCCTCTGTTCTATTACGCCGACTTTGTGGGATAGAATGGGAGATGCCTGATTGCAAGCAATCAAAGTTAGATGTGCAATCAGCGACGCTGTTCTTAAATCATCGTTTTGGCTACTTAACCAAGGCAAAAGCATTGTGATATGAACCACCCTTTCCATGCGAGAAGCGTTGTCATTTGATAAGAAAATTGTGATGCGGTTTTTTTCCGCCAGGGGAAACTGCCGGAACCCACGGATTTCGGCGTAATAGAACAGAGGCTAAATCAACATAACTTGATCTGCCTCTGTGGGGAGAGAATGATATTCTCGACCAAATGACACTTTTAATGTGTCATATGTGACTCTCAAATACCCCACGGAGAGGCTCTTTAAAAGTTTTGCGCTAATGGCTGAAATATTGCCCAAGCGGCGTTAAACAGTAACCCACTCACTTTAAACAGGTTTAGCTTGTCAGACTTTTGATAGAATAACATCACATGAGCTTTGAACCTTTTCCAGCTTTTGGTAATGCTTTGGTGATGCTGTAATTTAAACAATTGAAATATACTGGCAACAAACGCATTCAAAAATAATAACAAATTAGACATTTATTATATTCACGTTTCTTCTTCAGGAACTAAAAGTGAATGTTGACGATAACACCAAATAAGATGTACTTCAATGGATATGTATAAAATGCAATTTTAAAACTTAAAATGTTTTCATACGAAAATCACTTAGACGGTGCCCGGGTCGCGCAGAGAAGCGTACCTAGGGAAAACCAGTCCTTTATTTCCCGCAAATACTAGGGCTTTGACGGATGTGACGTAATCTAATGACGTCATCTACACGTGCTGCAAACGCGGAGCGTCTAATCTCTCACTTCACTTTAAGCACTCGACCGCGTAGGTCATTGAACTTGGTATTGAAGCCTCCTCCTCCCAATCTTCTTCCTCATGAGTTTTTGATCACGATATCATTGCACATGATAAGGTGCTATTATGGTCCCCACCTTTTGGGATTCTTATAATTTCTCTAAATTCATTTGAGAATAAGACATTTATGTTTGTTGTTATGTTAATAAACTTGTCCGCTAAATGCGGCCTTACAACAAGTCATCTCGTTTTCCTTCTCCCCAAATTGGAATTGTTCAGCTTTTTATTAATCATAAGTTTTGAGGATATATAACTTTGTCGTCCTTATCGTCAACTTCTATGATCCACAGGATGCGTTCCGCTGTTTCACCTACTGTCTCAACACCACATAACTTCAATTGCTTCAACTGTGTCATCAAATTGACATCTTCCTGAAATTTTACAAAACATAATTAACACACATTTTTCTTATTTTGAATAAACGTGGAAATGAGAGAAAAAAGTACACTTAATGTTAAGGGCAACGGATGGGGATCAAATAAGATAATGACATTCATGATAATAATATAATAATAAGACATACAGACATAACGTATTTGATAAGATAATCCATTACATTAACAAAATTGATGGCATCATCATTTCAAATTTACCTTGAAAGTGTGCTTATTTTCATGATCCAACGCCAACTCCCAGATACATTTTACAGCATGTTCTTTCTCCTCATCGGAACCATCTTTCAAAATCTCTGTCAGAATTGGAACAGCTCCTTTTTCTACGAGTACTTTTTTGTTAATCTCATTTTTAGCCAATCCCGTCATCCCGTCAACTATTTCTTCGACGCTGAATTCAAGATGGCGGTGTTCGCCGTCTGCCAATGCTTTTGCCAGTACTGCCGCCAGGGAATCATAAATTGAATCATCCACAAGAAGGAGTTTATACTCAGGCTCATCCACTAGATGTGCCATGGTGAAAACAGCATTGAGTTTAACCTCTGTCAACAAAAGATAAACCAATTATTACTTTAAGGAAATTATTTTACTTGACTTGATTTGTACATTCAGCACTACCGAAGCAAAACAATTTTGATAACACATTTAGATTTACAAGATGAATTGTGGTTTCAAGTGATGAAGGAAGTAAAGAAGTTGTAATGTATATTTAAGAAATGTAATGGTTAAAGTTGTAAACCCCACAAAAAAACAACATCCCCCCAAACCTTGATCCCTTGGTACGAATGCCATACCTTCCAACGTGAACTTGAGGAAAGGTAACAGGTGTTTCACTGTGTTGTACTCTCTGAGAGTTTGTCTGGTTGCTGGATTTCTTGAACAGTTTTGGACTATCGTCATTGAAGTCTTCAATACGTCCTGAAGTTCCTGAAGTAAAGAAATTAAATGTATGATAATTAAATTACAAACAACTATTACGATGACACTCCACTTCATGAAAGGATGTTGTATTATGTGAGAAATCGGATGCTTTCCTATCAAAAATTAGATACTTCGCCCTAGTATATTTAACCCTCGTTGTTTCACGAAGATATATTCCGAGGAACGGATATGGTTGTTTAAACAGATGGCAATAAAGAATTTCACTTACCTCATTATCATCAACACAGTCCTCAACTGTTATCACCTCCAAATCCTTGACGAAGTGCTTCAACATTCCGGACTTGCACACCTTTTCACAAAATGCAGGACTGACATCAGTGTTGTTACCCACAATCATACCCAGGAGAGTACATTTCAGAACAGTCTGCATTTTGTTCTTCATGATATCAGCAGGAAGGGATGCCATGCAGTCAATACCTAGACCAGAAAGTACAGCTTCGTATGAAGCATTTATAAGATCTGCAAGATCTATTTTCGCCATGTAATCGCCAAGCATTTTCCTGTCTGCATCTGGTTCATCTTCAAAGGTAAGGTGCTTGAATTGAAGAAAATTCTCATAATAAAAACATTCAATTGTAGGGTCCATTTCCATATCTCTTTTAAAGCTATCGATCTTTTCAAATTCCTCCTTTAAATGTGGAGCATCTCTTAGCATGTTCTGAAGATCATCTTCACTTCCGGTTTGTGCAGATGGTTGAACCGGAAGTTTATCTTTTGTTGCACCTGAAGCTTCCCTTTGATCTTGCGGTGTATTTGATGCACTTTCATCTCCTAAATGAGGATTAGATTGATCTCCATTCGGAGTTGGTTTCGACAATCTGGAAGATACTGTCGTGAATACCTCTTGATCCTCACTTTTATTTGGTTTTTGCTTTTGGGCACTGAGATCTGTCACAACAGGTTCCATCTGCTGTGATTCGTTGGTTCTCTGTAAATCAGTTGTCTCTTGCATATCCGTTGAGTGTTCCATTTGACATATTGAAATATTATGTGCTCATATTTAAGTGTATTTCTGAAAAATGAAAATGAACTAAAATTTATTTTCATCATGTTTAGATTCACTACCTTCAGAAAACTCGGTTACAATTAAGTGTTGGACAATTTACGTCAATACTTTATCAATGTAGAAATAATCTTTATCGTCACTTCTGTTTATCGAGTGTTAATTACAAGCATTGGGATTTTCACAATGACTTAAAAAACATGCTCCAAAGCATTATTCAATATTTGGCTATAAAGCATTCATTCGACGATAAAAAGATAGTTCATGCTCCAAAGCATTATTCAATATTTGTCTATAAAGCATTCATTCGACGATAAAAAGATAGTTCATGCTCCAAAAGATTATTCAATATTTGTCTATAAAGCATTCATTCGACGATAAAAAGATAGTTCATGCTCCAAAGCATTATTCAATATTTGGCTATAAAGCATTCATTCGACGATAAAAAGATAGTTCATGCTCCAAAGCATTATTCAATATTTGGCTGTAAAGATAGTTTATGCTCCAAAGCATTATTCAGTATTTGGCTGTAAAGAAAGTTTATGCTCCAAAGCATTATTCAATATTTGTCTATAAAGCATTCATTCGACGATAAAAAGATAGTTCATGCTCCAAAAGATTATTCAATATTTGTCTATAAAGCATTCATTCGACGATAAAAAGATAGTTCATGCTCCAAAGCATTATTCAATATTTGGCTATAAAGCATTCATTCGACGATAAAAAGATAGTTCATGCTCCAAAGCATTATTCAATATTTGGCTATAAAACATTCATTCGACGATAAAAAGATAGTTCATGCTCCAAAGCATTATTCAATATTTGTCTATAAAGCATTCATTCGACGATAAAAAGATAGTTCATGCTCCAAAGCATTATTCAATATTTGTCTATAAAGCATTCATTCGACGATAAAAAGATAGTTCATGCTCCAAAGCATTATTCAATATTTGGCTGTAAAGATAGTTTATGCTCCAAAGGATTATTCAATATTTGGCTATAAAGCATTCATTCGACGATAAAAAGATAGTTCATGCTCCAAAGCATTATTCAATATTTGGCTGTAAAGATAGTTTATGCTCCAAAGCATTATTCAGTATTTGGCTGTAAAGAAAGTTTATGCTCCAAAGCATTATTCAATATTTGTCTATAAAGCATTCATTCGACGATAAAAAGATAGTTCATGCTCCAAAGCATTATTCAATATTTGGCTGTAAAGATAGTTTATGCTCCAAAGCATTATTCAGTATTTGGCTGTAAAGAAAGTTTATGCTCCAAAGCATTATTCAATATTTGTCTATAAAACATTCATTCGATGATAAGAAGATAGTTCAATGCACCTTTTACGCCTCAAATCGAGTACAGAGTTCATAGTGCATAGTTACTCTATATACGCTACATGGGCGTATCGCCTCTGTGAAATAAACTGATTGAAGTGAATCGATCGCCATGTCTCTAGTGTACAGGCAGGGTTAGAAATACAACACAGGAAAGTAGCACAAAAACTGTACAACATTGTTAATTTTGATAACATGATGTTAATTGGAGTATTTTTATGTGAATGGGGCCGGTAGAATGTTCACTTTGTTAATAGTAAAGTTTAATGCATTTTAATCATCCGGATCTACAAAGTTAATGATAGTCTAAGTCGATGTTCCATATGTTAACGTATAACAGGGTGATTTGCACGTGTCATTTAACTCTCTAAAGTGCAAAGATCTCGCGATCTTTTACACGTTATTAAGAAACTGTATATTTATAGATAAAATCGGACTCATTATGAATAATAATTCTTAATATTCACTATATAATTTCGAGTGATTGCCTTACATCGTAAATGACAAATGTTATGATCACATGTTCTTTCACATTCCTAGCCCTCCCTTTCTCCCATCATTTATCGTCTTAAACTCGAAACCAAACGAAGCATTCAGCAAAGTTGAAATTGCTAAACACAAAACAAATGAACACAATCTGTCACGGCTCCTACCAAATCACAAGTATCACTAGATAAATAATCATCAAATTGTCATTTCTATCATAATCACTTAGTATTTTTCTTTTTGTCCTAATTTAGCATGTAAGGTAAACACAATTCAAGTCTATTTCAACTGAACTGAAGAAGCAAAACGTGCGTGATGTTATTTTTCAAATGTAAAAACAACACGTACATACAAAATATAATATCCGGTAAACGAGTATATATGTTTGAAGTTATAACTCAAAAGGGTTAAATATGAATGAAATACTTACAACTAAAACGTATGTATACATACACAATCCTTTTACGTCTCTTCTTCTAAAAATATCAGGCAAGGTACCGCTATTACTTTTGTATATACAGTAGGACACGGATATAACGTTTGGCCACCATGCATAGGGCTTCTTACTGGTTCACTATATCCGATTGTTCGCTGTATCCGTGTTCAACTGTGTATATGTTAGTCAATATACCATTCAATATACCTGAATAATAACGCTATTAAGTATTGACAGTTGTGTAGCGAAAAAGCCTTCAACAATAATAGTGACTCAGTGAACGTATTTCACACTGACTGACGCTATATTCACCTCTATGTTTTGGAATGTAGAGATATAATTGATCGGCCCGCTATAAGAAAGACTCTTTGTATGGATAGGTCTAAAGTTATATGAACGGTTGCACGTGGGCTGTGGGAGAGTATTCAATGTTTTGAAAGGAAATGGTTGACATCGATGTGTTGAAGCATAACGCGGAGACTTATACGCTGATGGTTCTAGTTAAAACATAACTATATTTCGAAAGGGATTTGCTTGAACAGTTGCCTTGTACGTTTGCTACTTGGTTGAATCATGATCGGTTTTGTACTGAGATGGCATGAGAAGGACGTTGTATTATTTGAATAGTGCATAAAAAGATGTTCAATTTAAAACACTTGGAAGCCATAGAACATCCATAGACAGAAAGGCAAAGTCTATATCACATCCGCTCCAGCGGTCAAGATGGTCAGTCCGAGAGATGCAGAAATACTTACTGAGTTAAGTTTTGTAGATGATTTGATACACTCATTGAAGATAAAGCAAACATCTCTGACAGACGA
Organism: Steromphala cineraria; assembly: GCA_916613615.1. Taxonomy (NCBI): domain Eukaryota; kingdom Metazoa; phylum Mollusca; class Gastropoda; order Trochida; family Trochidae; genus Steromphala; species Steromphala cineraria. Next base: position 47,860,545 of record OU744720.1, read on the forward strand.
GCTTTTAGTAGACTGATTTAGATGATCAGTGTCAAAGAGAAAAACAGAACAAAATTTGAATAGGGTTGCTCAAGAACCACTAATATTATCAGGTAATTTAGAGAACTAGAAGAACATGTGTTGATGTTTCAAGTAGCAGCTAAATTCTCACAGAGAAGAAGCATGCCGGAATACCAACAGGACTGCCGACGACGATGATGTAAGCACAAGTAAAGGCAACCATGAATGTATTTCTTAGTCAATTTACGCCCTAGCAACGGAGTACTAATTAAATCACTAAAACGGTGATCTAATACCATAGTTTTAAATAAACTTGACTTATTTCTTCCAGTCAATGTTAAGGATTGAGGATTACAATGTGACAAACGAACTTATGTTAGAGAGGACCCTGAAATAAATGTGCTTCGATAAAGAATGAAGTTCGGTTGCAGCAATTGCGTCGTTGCAGCCAAACTAGCGCCTTGTAAAGATGTTAGATGATATACAGCAAATGTTACTACTAGTCTAGTAATCAAACTGATGTGGTCAACATCACATTGCAATATGAAGCCTTGTAATGTATAACAGGTACAGATCAAAGTGTGAAAAATTGTAATTGGATTACTTTTCAATGTAAACATGTTTTAAGGGTAATCCATCATATCTTACAGGGATACTAAGACAAAAAAGTGTTCAGATACACCATTGCTGGTGAAAATGTATGCATTCTAGACACGTCTACATCAAAATGCTAAAAAAATAGATGTTTTATTATCCATTACGTGAATGATCTGACTGAAATCATTGACCCCTAAAATCCTAGAAAGGACACCAGGTTTACTCTACTAGGTCGATTAAGAACCAGGATTTGCTGGCCGAAAGGCTTTGGTGGTTTTTTTGACGGCTATCTTGGACTTCACCATTATCTGCTACTTTTTTGTACATTCTAAATCCTTCCATTGGATTCCTTGATCCCGAAAACCTATGTAAAGACAACAAATTAAGCACTCTAGGACAGATCCAGATTGATTTATATGGTTTATAGGATATGGCGGCCATATTGGACGCCATCTTGAATTACAGCTTCCTGCCCAACATTTAGAATGTCTACTCAAGTGTTTTTCGATCTCTTTAGGGTGTCCTACAGGTATCAAGTGTCAAACCTCGGGAACATTTTTATGCACACAGGACCCCACTCAGCCCCAGGACTAATTCTCTCTGCAATGATTTGAAAAGTTGGTGTAGCGTCTTTAATTAATGTCTCTCTCTTCCTGCAAACGGATCGTCTATCAATAAAGGGTCTGAAAGGAACTCAGAAGTTGACCAGGTCGAATGAGTTCATACGATATTTGTTCTGTAGGGTTTCGATTGGTTGTAGTTTTTTTAAGATTTCATTGTTTTGCCGTGAGGCGTGGTTTATGTGAATGAACGTTATCGTTAGAGATAAGCGATTATATCCGTCTAACGTAGTTGATGAAGAATTCATTTGCCTCAAGGAAACAATAGTGTCGACGGTTTTAGTCGATTAAGGTACTTAATTTCCACGAGATGGCCCTATTTAACTTTTATTGTGTTAAATATTTGAAACTAGACCACCCACATTACAACCCCACAACGTTTATAGAAGTATACATATAGAATTTAAAAAATTAAGAACATTTACATTGTCTTATATAAGCCATCTCTTGTCCATCTGTGTTTCTAGCATATTGTAGCATTTTATATGTATTATCTACAAAATGTGACCGGAGGATCCCCTTGAATTTGACTTTGCAGAATTTTTTTTACTACAACCTCATTATAATCCGTTTGACCCATAAACCTGTAACTTCTACGTGTATATTTATTTATGGACAGATCAGGTTCTTATGAGATCGGTTGTCCCTTAAATCTAATACCCCATCTGCAACCTCGACTTATAGTATGAGCTTAAATCTGTTGCACTTTAGCCTGTTCTTTTATTATCCCCCGCCTCGAAATGGAGGGCGACATAGGTTTTGGTCCCGTTCTTGCGTACGTCCGTCCGAGACAAATTTTCTCAGTCTATTGAAGATACGATAAACCAAATTTCCTGTGTGTCCACTGGCTTAATGGATTTGGAAAATCAAAAGCGTGAAACTATTACAGAGTTATTGCCCTTGTTCCGTGATTTGGACTCTGTTCGAGGGTATCTTCAAAGGGGACAGCTTTTCTAACTATTGAAGGTAGGACAACCCAATTTGTTGTGTGTCTTCAGATTGCCAATTACTTGATGGAGTTTGCAAATCAGAAGGGTGCAATTATTCATTGCATACGTATAGCCCTTTTCCGTGTATTTTTCTTCGGGGCAAATTTCCTCAGAAACTAGATAACTTTATTTGCTGTTTGAGTACAAGCAATCATCATTTTCATTGAGTTCGAAATCAGAAACATGCAATAATTTTGTACGAAGTTACACTTTTTTATCTGATTTTGGATCCGAAGGAAATGTAGGGAGCTATGAAGAAACCAATCTGTCTTCTTATTGCTGTCAATCTAAATAAATTGATCTAAATAAGTTCATATTTGTTAAAGGGGGTCTCCAACTTCTAATTTTTAAGTTCCAGTGTTTTATTAGCGAGGCCCCAGGAGGGTCGGAGAGGGCCTCGCTAATAAAACACTGGACGTAAACAATTAGAAGTTGGAGACCCCCTTTATTTTTTAAACTTCCAGTGTTTTATCAGCGAGGCCCCGAGATGGTCGGAGAAGGCCTCGCTAATAAAACACTGGAAGTTAAAAATTAGAAGTTGGAGACCCCCTTTCATACTGTCGATCTAAAATTTACCAGTATGAGAGGTCGTCCGATGACCTTTGGTGTCCAAAAAAAAAACGCGAATCTATCGATCAACATAGGCGTAACAAACAGTTCCTAAATCGTAGATTCTTCCTGATATCTTATGTCCTTTTCCCAAAAACAGTGTGTCGACAGATGCATTCTTAAAAAAACAATTCTCGGTTTTGTTATTGATAAAGAAAATATCATAAAGATTATATTTTGGTTTATGAGATTATTGGTTTTTGATTTAAACTATATATTAACTCGTTTGTATTATTTTTTAATGAAAATGAAAGTAATAAATGTAAACCTTTTTCGATAAAAGTGCTATCTCCTCTTATATGCAGTTTTTGACAATAAGTGCACTAACTTTGTTATCATTATTCGTCACAGAAGGTTCAGTGCGATTTGCAATCAGTCAATTGACAACTGCAAACCATTTTAATTTTTTTATTTGAAATGAACAAACTATTTATGATATCAAAAGTAACATTCTAAACTTATAGATTTAAAAGCCCTTGCAGTTATAACAGGACCTCATTAAAAGTAAATAATACGAAAAACAATACCAAAAGGCTTTATTAATCAATAAAACGAACATACAAAGATATATATTTAATCAATCAATCATTTATTTCAGTAGAAAGGCCTATGGCCCATGTACAAAATGAACATATAAAATAAGTTAAAGAGTTGCATATTGTCAATCAAAAGTGTCCGTAAAATTCAGGCATCTTTAACATAATCTGAGATAGACAAAACTTATAAGTAATCTATCATATCTTCATTAATGTACAAAGGTACAGAGTCGTGCAATACGTATTCGGACGGTGACGTTTTCCCCATAGACTTGCATGTTAAATTAGTGTAACTGAAATTATTTTCATGCGTTTAATTTCGTTTGGATCCTGTATATTGTTTGCATATATGTAACGAATCATCTCAGCTACAACATCATAACGTCTGTTTAATGTTTTATCTATTATCTTAGGACTGACAGCAATTAAATCATATTATGTACGTAGTTGTGAAAAGGGTAAAATGGTATGGAACACGTTTCCAATTGTTGTACATAACATAAACATTCATCAGATAAATAAATAGTATTTATGAACTTCAAGCTGAGAAGATTTCAATTCAACCTGCAACATTTAACAATGATTCAACACGAACCTTTTTAATGAAAATTATTTAAGCAACACTGATTTAACATGTAAGTCTATGGAAAACACGTCACCGTCCGAATACTTATTGAACGACTCTGTATCTTCTTAAAATGTTTTACACATATATCATTATACACTGGACACTTATATAATAATTCATCCTCTACACAATGAGATTTACATATTTTGCAACAGCGAAATTGACGAGGAATACCATCTCGCCTACCAGTATTTCTATACACGAGTAGCTCACCAACTCTTAAAGAGGCAGTAGCACGTTTTAGGGGGAATATAAGGTGATGTCAGGAAATTGAAAATTAATGGTTCCAATTGAAAGACAATGTATTTAAACTAAATGAAGCAGTCATAAATCAAATAAATAATGTAAAGTTCAGCCATGCGATTCCTTTTTCTTACACAAAATAGATTAAATAGTGTTCACACAAAAATAGTCACAAATTGTGAATCTTTATAATGTGTTCTCTTACTATGGATGAATAGTTTTTTGTAATTAGATTCTGACACTATCAATATAATACATTAAGCTTTAACGTACATTTATTTTTATAATTATCAGTGAAAAATTCAAATATAAAATTTGGAAAAAATAACACGCAAATGCCCCTTTAACTTGTGTATTACTTTGAAATTGTAAAATTTATTTTCTCGATACGTTTTGGTAAAAATACATGTATATGAAAACTAAGTTCGTAACCCTTTTTACTAAACTTATGATGGTCTTTATGCACCTGAATTAATAAAAAGTCATCCTTTTTTTATTTTTATTTTTTTATAACTTTTTATTTTTGTTGCATTTTTGGTTACACATGGTTGATGTAATAGAAACAGAACATGGGTTTACATAAAGAGCTTGTTACATATTGACCAATATTTATAAAACATAGATAAGTTGTCATTTACAATGGCATTATATTTGGCTAAGTAATAATATTTGGCAATCTCTGACAAATATTACACCTTTGTCAAACCAATGTTGGCAGAAAACACTGGTTGTCGTCAATCAGAAAATTTTCATTTAACCAAAGTATTTGTGCAGCAATAGTGTGAGATGATGGTTTATGTGTTTTGGTAGATTTGACATATTTCATCCAGGCATAAATGAGATCAATATAAAATCTGTTTCTAAAAGATGAGACCAAGTTAGATATAATTCGTTGGCTATTGATATTAAATATACTCAGTGGATGTGTAGACCGAGTATTGATGTTAAATAACTGGCACCATTTGGAGTCTGATTTATGTGCCCTTCTAATAACCGAGAGCTTTTGTGACTCTATGATCTCTTTTATTTTAGGACATTTAATTCCCCTATGTTTTTTATCAAGTACTATCTGCGATCTCTTGACTTTATCCGGTTTGTTGCCCCAAAGGAATCTAAAACATTTTGTTTGAAATTTATCTATTAGCGAGTCTGATGGATTTGGTAGGGCGGAGAAAAGATGGTTTAATTGAGGCAAAATTAGAGATTTAAGGACTGTATTTCTACCTAATGGAGTAATAGGCTGAGCAGACCAAATTGACATCAACGTTTCACATTTCTTAAGTTTTGGAATATAGTTTAGTTCTTCCATGGTATATAGATCAACACTAAATGTTATACCTAACAGCTTAAAATTATCCTGTGTCCAGTCTAGCGGGTAATCTTTACATAGTTTCATTCTAGATCTCTTTTTCGAGCCAATCCAAATAAATTTGGTTTTATCAGTGTTTACCCTCAGGCCAGAAAATCGCGCGAAAAATGTTAAAACCGTAAGGACCGCATATAAGCACTTTTCAGTTCCATCAAGAATACACGTAGTATCATCTGCATATTGGGATAAAAGGTGATGAATGTTATCGATTTGTATGCCTTTTATATTTGGGTTAATTCTAATCATAATTGCTAAGATTTCAACGCAAATCAGAAATATATATGGTGAAAGTGGGTCTACTTGTCTGCAGCCTCTTGAAATTTCGAAAAAGGATGTTCCGTGTCCATTAACAAGAACGCTCGATTGTATATCGCGATAAAATGTATTTATCCATCTTATAATTGAGTCACCGAAACCGAAAAACTGCAAAGTTTTATTCATAAATGTCCAATCAACGGAGTCAAAAGCCTTTTCGAAATCGACAAGTAATAATAATCCGGGTATTTGATGTTCATCTGTATACTGAATAAGGTCATCCTGATATAACACCTTTCCACACATCAGCGCCTGGCAAGTAATAAACGCTAGAGTTAACCACAAAATTATGGCAAATAGTACATGTATACATAATAATTGTGTCTTGAAACAATGATTGGCGGGAGTGTGGGGTCAGGGTATGCTGAAAAAGCAAACACTTGGGCACTTTTAGAGGAAATCAGATTTAATAAGACCTCTTATAAGTTTTCAATTGCCCTTGTAAAACACATCATGTCATCAAGACTTGAAAAATTCAGCTTTGTAGTCAGGTAGGTGAAGTAAAATTCGGGTGCCTGAAAGGAAAAACAGTGGAACATAAACGATAATCCTGCTGATAACAAGATCTGTACTTGGTTTTGCCAGGTTTGTGTTTTGTGCAATTATTTTAAAGTTGCATTGAAACCTACTTGAACATACATAAGAAAGAAGCCACAAATATGTATGTATTAATGTATGTTTGTACAAAATAGTTGAATGTCTTAAAAGTTTAATATAGTAAAATCAGAGAAGTTCAGTGATCAGAACTTCATGAAGGTATAGTTGAAGGAACATTTTCGGTATATTTTGCCACGTTTGTTTCAGTAAGAATTGTTGCACGTTGATATATATGAACGATCTTTAGAGAGCTCATTAAAACAAACCTCTGAAACATGTCACATGACCATGCTCTAAACGGATTGACTTGGGTTTAAAGTAAACTTCTTTTAATAAATCATAAGCAAAAAGGTTAATTTCAATTAGTGGCACAAAGTTAATTGATATCTTATCACCTTAGCCCTTAACTCCCCAAAGGTCTCAGTGTAAGTTGCTGAGTTGAAACTTTCTTAAATGGACAAGGTCATCGAAATTGAAATTTTGACATAATTAACAATTTAAAAAGAGATTAATGATTTATAAATTTTTAGCATGAATTTAGGTTAAGATAAAACAAACCTTATGATAAACATCCTTTAGGAACACAAGATTGTCACCAGAGAGTTTCTGCAGTGATGGATATCTGAAATATGAAGTAAGATATTGAGCTGACCATTTGTGTGTTGCGGTCATCTATTACAGTCAACTATTCTTCTTACAAAGAGGGTACTATTTTCCGAAAAATACAGTTACAAAGGGATTATACCATTCCTATTTCAATTGACATTTTAATCCGCTGGCAAAAAAAAGAATAGGTACACTTGAAATAAAATCAGGTTGACAGATATATAATTACTGAACCAAAGTTATCAAACAACTTTAATATGAACGGCAATTAATCATCCAAAACTGAGTTCCACATGAGATATCGCTAGATATCTCCAAGAGATATCGTTTTGACACTAGATTTTGAACAATGCACTGCAATCGGCAAGTACATGACATCACAAACGTTTTGCATCGTAAGTAATGATGTCACAATGACGTCATGAACATGATGACGTCACAATGCTATGAAATCACTGCTTCAGGAGTTTCTGAGTAGTGCAGTGTTCACTCGTTGAAAGAAAGTAAAATATCCTCGGCAAGCCTCGGACATTTGGTACTTTTATCAACTTGTGTGGATATATTTGCTATTAGAAGACACTTGGGTGAGATTCTCTATGTGTCTCTATTGATGACTGGCATATGTCAACATATAGTTTTGCCTCCATTAGATGTAATGACAGCAAGATAGCCAGTCCATAGTCGGGGAATTCGCAGTCTCTTAAAGTCCTGATCAAATGTGAAGTATTTTGTCTGATTTGTCTGAGGTGACGACTTCCACTACACAGTACACACCATTTTTGAATAAACATTAAGGTTGAATAGAATTTAAGTAAATGGATGCAAGATTAGAATTTTCAATGAATTATGGGATTGATTTAAATTTATGAATAACAATCGATTATTTTCTTTTTTCATAATAAACATTGATCTTCTTATCAAATTTCTGATAATATAAACTCTCTCAAAAAAGAAACGCAACCCCTGATTTTATGCAGTGTTGATATCAGTCTTAAACTTTTTATAAGACATAGATTATCAAAGATAACACATTGAAATTTTACATGGTGAAACAAAATTATTTATTTTTTTTATTTAATGTATGTGTAGTATAAGGTCTCAATTTCGTAGGTCTCTATTATACATTTGACGTAAACTAGGGGGCGCTTTCTTCAGTATCTAGTATGAAGGCCACGAGCTGTTATCACAGCATTGCACCTCCTCGGAACAGAACGGATCAGACGACACATCCTTTCCTATGGTATTGCTCTCCACTCATCCTGTTGTGCTGTGGCCAGTGCATCTAACGTCTACGGTGGTAGTTTACGTGCACCGATACGACGATCAAGATAGTCCCAAAGATTTACGATGGGGTTGATGTCAGGCGACCTGAAGGGCCATGGCAAGGAGTCGACATTAGAATTCCGTTGAAAATCCACTGTTGCATGAGCTGTATAAGGGCTGGCATTGTCCTGTTGAAACAGCTCCCGCTATTGGTCGATTATCGAAAGGAGGTGTGGCTGTAAAACATCATTGATGTAGCGTTGGGGCGTCAAATTGCTGCAAATGATGACCATGTGTGATCGTCCGTTGTAAGACATGGCTCCTCACACCATGACACTCCCTCCTCCAAATCTGTCGACCTGTCGAACGCAGTTCGGAGCGAAACGTTCATTTCCTCGTCTGTATACACGTTTCTTGTTGTCACGTCTGTGAAGTAGGAAACGGGACACGTCACTGAACCAGACAAATATCCAGTTCCTAAAGGGTTTATATCCTCACGTTAGTGCACCATCTGAAACGTTGACGTCGATGTTGGCGTCTCAAAACAGGTCGGACAAATGGAAGTCGTGCATGAATATTAGCCTCACGTAAACGGTTCCCGATGGTTTGGGCCGACAATCTCCTCAAACCAGGCACTTGTGTTGCAGTTACGGTTGGTGTGGCTTGTGGTTGGTGACTCGGATGAAACGACCCTGAGCCGTCGTGGTGATCCTTGGTCTACCACTCGGAGGACGGTCTTCGGTTGCATGGAACTGTATGTAGGGATTCCAAAGTCGGTAAATCGTTGTTTTATGGACATTAAGATGGCGGGCAACTGTTCCAAAACTTTGCCCGGCCTGAATCCGACTAATGCCAATATTTGCTTTATTCAATCGGGGCATTTTCGACCTTGATTTTCGGAGTAAACGAATTGAATATATTGCCAAACTACGTTTCCTTTTATAAACCTCGGCTTAAACTGTGATTTCCTTGATTTGTACGTGCAGTTCACTTTTAGCATTATGCACATGACTGTTTCGCACATTCTCGAAAAATATCGGATAAAATGTCAGCGTGCGTTAATAAGGCTGCGTTTGGGAGCTATTACTAATCAAACAAGAACATATTAAGAAAACATGACCAAAAAATCCAATTCACATTCACCATTTTTGTTCAGAGGTTGTTGTCAGATATTGAGAGAGGGGTTACCTTTTTTTTGAGAGAGTGTACTATGTTTGGTAACTTTGACCAAAGTTTACTTTCTAACCAACAGATTGCTGAAATATGTCACTGCATTGAAGAATTTCTAGATCTTTTGCTTGATAGGACAAAGCCAAAATTGTTTATGGTGTGCAACAAGACCGTTTCTTATGTTCGTAGGTTAGGTGTGACGTGTTCAAAATTTCCACGAAAGGTATTATTTATGAATTATTTAGTTGTGATCAAATGACATGGTATTTAAAAAAAGCAGCTTTCAATTTGTACCTTTCTAATCCAGATTTAGTCAGCCAGTTCTGGACATCTTTCTCTGACCAACTGGCAACAGAGGGACTCTTTGCAGCCTGGGGCGGTATCTGGACCACTGGAACAACGGCAACCTCGCCCTAGGATTAAAATGATATTAATTTTTAGCTCATGAGGCCTGTAAGGCTCGCTTGGCTTATGGCATGGCATGGTGTCCGGCGTCCGTCCGCCCATCTGTCCATCCATCAGTAAACTTTGTGCATTTTCGACTTCTTCTTCAGAAGCATAAGGTCTAGAAAGCGGAAACTTTGTGTACATGCTCCGTGACTACTGAGGATCATAGTTCATAGTTTTGATGATCCTGTGACCCGTAGTGTCAGCTCTCTAGGCTTTATGTTTCTGGAGAAGAGGATGAAAAGAGGTTTTAAGGACATGACTCTTGTTGCGCTTATAAAGTGACAAAGGACCACCAAAGCTACACTTGATAATCCTCACTAGTCAAGGAGTCTCTACACAAGATTTCAGCATTCTAGGCCTTCTGCTTCTGTCGGTGAAGTCGAAAATGTTCAAAGTTTACAGACGGACGGACGCCGAACACCATGCCATGCCATAAGCCTATCGGGCCTTCAGTCCTGATGAGCTAAAAAAATTACCTTTGCGTTTTTTATTTGATGAGTGTTAAGGAATAACATAGATAAGACGCTTACATCCGGTTCATCAGTTATCAGCGAATGTTTCCCTCTGTTTGCGAGCTCCTTTATCAAGTCGTCTAACTTCTGGTCATACGGGTACTTCCCACTGAAGTCAAAGAAGAGTTTTGTCCCTTTGATCATACCCAACCACCCGTCCGGTTTGTATCCTCTCTGCATGAGTAAAGGAACGATATCCTTCTTCAAGTCATAGGCATATTGTGCTTCTGAAATATTAAGCGTTTTTATAAGAACTATAAGACAATGCATGAGTCAATCGTACTGAAAACTTAATGTCTTCTCAAGAAGAAAAGGGCAAAGAAAGCTGAAATTCTACGTATGGTCTACTGATCTGATTGGGGTCAGAATTGATGATATAGAATTGATGACTGTGGCCCTTGATAATGTGGCACGCTCTTCTGACCACTTTCTTCCTCTTTTTAAGAAGAGAAAGCTCTTAGCAGATACCTAAACTTATGGAGGTGATATCTTATAGACGAGATTATCCTCTGGTGCTGAAAATAGCGAATCTATGATCCTTTATAAAACTTTAGTAAGAAACCATTTGAGCTATAGGGGCAATGACTCGACTTGTTACTTATGTGCTTACATGTCAACACACCTGATCGACAATTTTGGCTCATCTTGTATTTCTCAGACATACACGCTAGGACAACAGAAGCTTTTTCTACAGCCGCCGCCATTGCATCCAGAGTAGAGCCTTCCATATCATCCACATCCATCCATACCTTGAAGCCATTCTGACGTAGAGAGTCACGAACCTGGAACAGGAAAAAGTTCTTGAAGACTATTGAAGACTATTTCTTGAACTATAACATGTGCATTGAGTAGAATTGAAAACCTGAAAGGAAAATAATAGGTTTGATGTGTGAAACTATTTATTTTTTACTGTATTATTAATATCATATCAACTTTAATCTCAACCTTTAACATGGTTTTCTGGTCGGACCATTGATAGCTTATCATCACGTGTCCACCAGATCTTTCTTGCCTTCCATCTGACGTTGAAACTTTCATTTGTTCAAAACGTTCTTAAAGACTTATTGTATCAAGCTCTAACTTCGAGATAAATACGACCAGACTAAACGGTCCCTTTGGTTTCTTTAGATTGTCACTAACAGTTGCACAAGAGAAAATGATACGCACCAATGAAGTTAGCAAATGACAAAAAATAATAAAAATTGGCACATGTATTAACAAAAATTGAGTGTATAACTTGAAGCAATACATTCGTTTTCCAAGGTTTTGGAGGAGGAGCAACGCAAACACTTTCATTGAAATAAATAAAAGTGATGGTAGGCCTACATCAAACATACCTCACGATTTTTATTTCATAAAAGTACATATTTATTTTATATTTCAGCTAAAACATGTGCATTAAGTAGAATTGAAAACCTGAAAAGAAATTGATATGATTGATGTGTGAAACTATTTATTATTAACTGTATTATTAATATTATATTAACTTTAATCTCAACCTTTAACATGGTTTTCTGGTCGGACCATTGATAGCTTATCATCACGTGTCCACCAGATCTTTCTTGCCTTCCATCTGACGTTGAAGCTTTCATTTGTGCTGCTGTAAAATCAAGTGTAGAAGTTAGCAGAGCTCACATACCCCACTTCTCAATTTATTTAAAAAAAATTCAAATAGTAAAACGTATAAGTCTCTGTGTAAGTCATGTTGAAACCACAAAATTAAATTCATTTACAGGTTTTATCATTGAAAGGGTGCATCTAGGGAAATTGGTTGATCTTTGTTACAAATGTTTATGTAGTAACTGTTATATCCCAACTATGGCTGCTATCCCAACTTTGGAGTACTATTTCAAGTTGGGCTATCCCATCTTAAGATGGGATAGCTGAATCAATTTTTTATTTGAATATATATAATATAAACTTTGAAAAAAATAAGAAAAACACAAATTACTTTGATATAAAAAATACGGTGAAAAAAAGCAATACCTTCAAGAGAAATTATATTACCTTATGAAAACAAATTGTTATAAAAAGTTGACTTTAATGGATTTTATTACGTGTTTGAGGAAATATTGACTTTGAATGTTTTGTATTGTGTTTGATGAAATATTGTGTGTATTCCATGGAAGCCCTAGTATAAAAAATCTCTTGTTGTTTTAAACCTCAAAAGGCACATCTAAGGTATGTGTGTGTAAGTGTATGAAATTTGGTGAAGCTAGCATGTATAGTTTAGGAGATATGCTCCGGACAAAGGACTTGGACGTAGAGACACTGTTTAACCCCTTGTGTATTGAACAGTCAATAAGCATCATACTCTGATGTTTAAATTGTACTTCTTCACAACTTATGTGCCTATCACAGGGATTCGTATTCGCATCTTATGTACGACAGGCTTTTGTGTTTTACTCTTGGTATCGTTTCTGTTTCCCATGAGTGTATACATGTACATATTCTCACTCTAAGGCAAATTTCTTATAAAGTTCACTGTTTACGCAATATGAACATTTTAACATTGAAACAGAAGTATTTGATATTCAACTTTCCTATTTCAATCAAGTCATCTGCGGTATGACATTACCTATTCGTTCTGTATCATCAAGCCCGATGATCCACAAAGCACGTTCTGCTGCCTTTTGTACTGCCATATTTTCACATGACTTCACATTGTTTAATTCGGTCATCAATTTGTCATCTTCCTGAAAATATACGTCATATTTTTAACATGTTATACTCAGAATGCATCTTAATTATAATGTCAGAGTTATGCTCCGGAAACAAAAGTCAAAGATAAATACATAATTCCAAAAGAAAATTAAAATCCCAAAAGGCGTTACTACACATGTTGACTGATGCAATACCCAATTCTTCAACATCAACATGTTTTAATTCACTGTTCCAAACAGAAATTGACCAAAAATGGTATCAACAAATTTTGCAAATTAACGAAATTGATATTTACTTTGAAAGAGTGCTTGTTCTCCTTATCAAACGCCAACTCCCAGATACATTTTACAGCATGTTCTTTCTCGTCATCGGAACCATCTTTCAGAATCTCTGTCAGAATTGGAACAGCTCCTTTTTCTACCAGTAATTTTTTGTTGGTTTCATTTTTAGCCAGTCCTGTCATCCCATCGACAAATTCCTCGACGCTAAATCCAAGATGGCGGTGTTCGTCATCAGCCCATGCCTCGTTCAGTATGTTGAACAAGGTATCAAAAACTGCATCATCAGCTAGAAGGAGTTTATTCCCAGATTCATCCACCAGAGTCGCCAAGGTGAATAGAGTCAGAAGTTTCCCTTCTGTAAACATATTTATTAAGTATTATTAAAGAATCGTGATAAGAATTTACACACTTTAAATAACAAAATTATGATATATCAACGATAAGACAACAGACCCTCATTTCTTACAAAGTCTCCAAATAATTTGTATAGTCTTGGTTGAGAGGACAAATTGGATGTGCCAAACTTTTGCATGCAGTCCTTATTAACATGTCATATCACATTACTTATTCCTTTCCACCGACACGATAAAAAAGAAAGAAACCAAACTAGCAGAGCTAATTGATTAATAACAATGGTGATGCAATCACAAGCATTTCGTTAATTTCTACAAGTACTTAAAGTATTATCGAGGTTTGTCCATGCCTGTTCTATTTTTTACAAACATTCCCCTCTGTGATTATTGAGACAACATACCTTCTGAAGAAACCTTGAGGAAGGGTAAGAGATGTTTGACAGTGTCGTATTCTCTCAGCGTTTGTCTTGTAGCTGGATACCTTGAACAGTTATGCAACACCGCTATGGAAGTTTCGATCACACCGTAAAGATTCTGAAAGGGTAAAATTTATCTATCATTCAATACTTTAACTTGCTTACAACTTATAATTAAAATCCAATGAAAGATATATCTTAGATATATTTTCCTCCCTGCTACTACATTATTCAAGCCACATTTCCCCCAGAGTATTATTATTTTCATGGATATCCATAACCATTTTCGATAAGTCTATCTTATGGATTGAAACAACTATTATCTCATATGTCTGTGTTTTATGTTACAAAATGCTTTTACTGTTTGTCACTTCATGTATATAGAGAATACTAAACGATGTCCCGTTTCATAATATTTTATGAAACGAGTGATTTGGTTGGTATTTAACGAGTGAAAGCAAGTTCAATACGAATACCATTCACGGGTTTCATAAAAATGGTATGAAACTGGACCGAGTTATGTGGTTTTTTTATTACTGGCTGAATAACAAACATGTAAAGAAAAAGGCCGACATGACCATCTCGACCGGGCCGCTTACATTGTGACGTCATTCTTAACAATTATGATGTCATTATGACGTCACGACATTCGGTCAGCGAATGATGTTATGACACACATATTGATTTATTTATCACACATTGTTGATTTATTTATAACAGTGATATCTTCAAGGGGAGAGTGATAATTGTATTTGTTATTCGTGGGTAATGTTAATCATTTCTACAGATGTCTATCAAAATGTTTATGGATATCCACAACGATTTCAAGAAAAGTCTTTCAAAATTTGTGAAGATCATGTACAATTTTTAGAGTTGTTGAATTCATACTTTGTGAACACTAACCCTCCAAAACGATTTTATCAAGAATAATGGAGGGTTTGGTTCAAATATTTCATCATCATTTCAAAAGATTCGCTCATTGCTAAACATTACATACATTATCATGTTCACTTGTCGGTACCTGAGAATATGGCACTTACCCCGCATTCATCAACACTATCCTCAACTCTTGTAACCTCCAAATCCTTCACGAAATGTTTCAACATACGGGACTTGCATACCTTCTCACTAAAAGCAGAACTGGCATCAGTTATGTTCCACACTATTGTACGTAGACCCATACATATGTCAACAATATTTTCGTTGTCTTGCACCATATCAGCAGAAAGCGATGCCAAACAATCAATATCAAGATCCGAGAGAAGAGCTTCATATGAAGCATTGATAAGATCTGGCAGATCTATTATGGCCATATAATCACCAAGGTTTTTCCTTTCCTGATTTGATTTATCCCAGAAGCTAAGACGCTTGAGTCTTTTGTGTTTCATCATTTGAAGTGAAGGGTTCACTTTCAGATCCCTCTTGAACTTTTCAATCTTTTCAAACTTTTTCATTAAATGTGGAGCAGCCTTCAGCATGTTCCGAATATCATCTTCATTTTCTGTTGGTGGAGATTGCTCAATAAGATGATGGTCATTGTTTACACTTGATGATATATCGTGATTAGGTTCTTGTTGTATTGACGATGACCCTCCATCATCAATTGACAATCTTGTTTCTTTTTCTTTGGCGACCCTTTGTTTGCTGACTAGATTTGTGTTTGCCTTTGCGTCAATGGTTTCTGTAACAATGGGTTTCCTCTGCTGTGATTGGATGGAGATAGACCCAGGGGCGTTCCTATGTATACTGGCGGAGTTACCCATTTGGTGACCTGTCAAATAGATTGTGCATACTATAATATCACAATTCCTTTAAAAAATCTTGCTCAAACTGAAAAAGCTTTGGTGAAAAACTAGGTTCTATTACATTTACATTCCATGTTACAAGATGAGTTGTCATTCTTGAGTATAAGCCTACATATGCTACTGTAGATTTGATTAGTGTGTTGCAAGGTTTTAGAACGACTTGGTTTTTTTTAAATGTATTTCTCTTGAAATGACAGTCTGTAGGATTAGATGATATAATGATACCACATTGCTTCATTGAAACATAACTGCAAATCTCATTTTCAAAATCCAATGGCATTATTACCTTAAAGGCAAAGAGCAAATAGTTTTTACATCTTTTACAATCTTATAAGAAAATCTGTCCGCTTCGAAAAAACCTTGGAATTCTGTACCTTTAATCTTGTACTCAATCAAGATATGCTTAAGCATGATTTAACACAAACAAGACGCACAACACTGTGTGAAATTTAAATAATACAACACAATCTGGAGAATGTTTGTACAATTGTTTATGTAATTGCTGATTGTTCAACCTTGTTTGTCACTACCCGAAGATAATATTGGGCTGAAATAATTTTTGTTGGTAAAGGACAAACGTCTTCATAAGGTTTTCCAGATTTTTACTTAGTATCGAAAGCATTTAAGACACTGAAAAAAAAAACGCAAACAGTAATCAGACAAGCAGTATCTATTCTGAAAATCACGTGCAGGTTAACACGTAGTTTCCTGCGACTCTGATTAATCTATATATGAAGTGTGTTATTTCATAAGGACTTTTAGTTTGGATCATTGTCACCGTCAGTGAGTACTACTTTGCATTCAATTTTAATAAAAATATGTAGATAAACTACCGGGCAAAAGAAACTATATGTCGGAAAAGTTGATTTTTTTCACCATGCTCTACATGTGTTGTTAAAATTACAATGCTCACAATGTTTCCCCAAGTACCAAGAAGGGAAACACAACGCACAAATGCGACACGTATGCACACCGACGTTGCTGACGTCACAATTGCGAAAAACACGTTTTCACAGCTACCACGCAATTCACGTGCACGAATTCTCTAGAAGAGACATCTACCTTTACAGTGGGATCACAGCTTTCAGCAAAAACATAAAACGTATGCCACGACTGACGCGAGAGCAGAAAGAGAGGGCGAAAGGCATGTCTGAAATGGGAGAAACCAACGTCAGAATTGCGAGGACGTTTCGATGCACGACATTGACTATCGCCAATTTGTTCATACGATACAGGCAGACAGGACGAACTCAGCACAGGCCTAGGAGTCGACGTCCACGCGTATCTACTGCACAGGAAGTTCGGTACACACGTACCATACACATACGACATAGATTCGTAATGTCAACGTCAACGGCCGAAACAGCGTTGGAGCATCCCATTTGTCGACGAACAGTCTCCAGACGCTTGCGGGCAGCTGGTTTATGTTACCACCGACCCTTCCGTGGAATGGCCTTGACCCCACAACACCACCTTGAGAGACTGCGATGGACAAGACGACTTTTTGGTGTAGGGTCCTTTTTATGAATAAGAGTCGGTTCTGTATTTACCACACTGACTACCGAATGCTTGTATACAGACGAAGGGAAGATAGATTGGCAGCTTCATGCCTTCAAGAAGTCCATGTCTATGAAGGAGGAAGTATAATGGTATGGGATGAAATTATTGACATTCAAACAACACCATTGGTGGTTATTCAGGGAAATCTCAATACCAATCAAAATCGAGACCAGGTCTTGCAACCGGTTGTCATACCGTTCATCAACAATCATATTATTTCAACAAGACAATGGGATACCTCATACTGCAATTAAAACTCGAAACTGTCTTTAGCAAAACAACGTTAATATTCTGCCCTGGCCGTCTCGATTCCCGGATATGAATCCCATAGAGCAACTGTGGGATTATCTGGGAAGACATCAACATCAACCTCCACTGACGAGACGACAGATGGAGGGAGGAATGGCAGAGACTGCCAAATCATGTAATCCGGCGTTTGACGTCATCAATGCGACGACGTTCGAGAGCTCGTATTGATGCTGGTGGTTGACTCACACGTTACTGACATTCCAATTATCCCTCGAATAACTTTTACGTCTTCCATTTGCCGACTCTTGTCCATGAAATCTAAGTGTAACTTTCACTTTTGACCCCTAAATAATTTGAATGCAAATTAAAGCTTATCCTGTTGAAATTTTGTCATTTTATGTACAACGTTAGATTCACAATTGAATTTACTACAAATCACATGTGATTGATAAAAGATATCATGTGTTGTGTATTTTGTATAGGTCAATAAAACTACCTATAGTTTCTTTTGCCCGGTAGTGTATTTAAAACATTACTCGCTTGACTATTACCGAATATGGAGTCAACTTTGTAATATGTAAGCAATGCTGTATTCCGATATACATGTATATACTTTCATACAATTAACAATAACGGTTGAATTAAGATGTCAACCCATGTTTGATAACTCTGCGGGAGGGCACTCTCCAACTTTCGTTAGTTAAACAAATGACGAAAATCGATTTGTGCCCTTTTTACTTGTTTTATTCACGTTGATTATCACTTTATATTCACCATCACTTATTGAGATGTTTTATGACACACAAATGTTGGGACAGCTTTTGGTATATCTACGTGTTTCTTCAGATTTACAAGATTGGTGTTTCCTTTTTGTTAACATAAACAGGTTCTTCTCAGTAACTAAATTTCACCACGAATCGCATGTAAGTATAAAAGTTGGGTTTTTAGTATCTCAACAGTTTATGGACCGAATGTAGTGACACCAGAATTTTATTATGAAATCAAAACCAAAATACAGAATCTTGAAACGGACACTAAAATCAATTACGGTGACTTCAATCTAGCTCGGGATCATTCAAAAGATACCTTCAATTATTGACATATTAATAACCTCTTAATGAAAGGAGCTGAATTTGATATTAAACATGAAATGAATCTTTATGACCCTTGGCGCGAATCAAATCTAGATCAGGTTTGGAAAATCCTGAAATTTACGCTCAATTGACATATAGTAATTTGATCTAGGTAGAAAACCATACGTCGATCCACGTATTTAGAACATTGTGGTCAGATCAGTAATGTACGCCGTTTTCCGAATATTCGGTAGGTTCCCTTGGATTATACGCCAACGAGAATACAATCAAATGGAAGATGGGCAATAACTCAATAAATATAATTGTGTATTGTATATGGGTATTGATGTATTGACATGGTGTAAGATACATACATGTAGATAAGATAATAAATTTGCTGTACTATAATCTGCGTAGCGTAGTGCAGTACAATAACGATCATAACTTATTAAGATTAACACAAATTGATATTTGACGTTTGCCTCGTTTTGTGACTATAGAAAATAACGATCCAAATTGTATTATTATCAAAAGTTTTCCTCTGTACTATTATCTTTATATATGCTTACCATTAAATAAATCAAATATAAAGTTCACCTGGAATATTCGTAATATAAGGACAACTAATACCACTAATGTAACGGTCAACTTCTTGCTTAACGGGTGAAAGTCTATAGAGCTGTATCCAGGGGTTTGTTCCCCTGTTGTGTTGTTACAACAAACAACTTGCCTTTTTCCTTTGATTTGAACGTCCAATGTACTTTAATGCAAACATTATTATACTTACAGTTTCGGAACCACACTTGATGAGGAAATAGTAATTAAGAGCAGAGTTGGTGTTTCACAGAAAAACTTGTTTCATCGTACAAGAGTTACTGTTACCATAAACGATAATGACATGTACAATTATATATGTGTCCGGCTATATACGTTCAATAAGGCTGAATCTGAATATACCAGGCAGTGTTAACAGTTGAATAGCAGTGACGCATTGGCAATGACTCTTATAACTTCGCATTCATAGATCAACATAAAAATGCAAGTGATATCTCAGCGGCATTCATAAAAATTCGAATTACTAATACGCTTTTGTGTCAAAACATGCTTTACAACTGTATTTGGTTAAGATTTGTGTCCTTTCAATAAATGCATTCAGTCTTCTCAACAAGTTCGATCAGTTTCGAATATTCAGACAGTCACACAGATTTTATTACAGTATGAGGCCTTGGCCCTAAAATACAGTATTGAAATCGATTGAAAATATATATTGCATGCATTGAATTAAATCTGAAATTAAAGTTCATGAGTGTCACGACGTGCGTTGAACACTTTGTACAGGAACACAGCTATGGCTTGGATTGTCTGTTTTTCTGGAGATTGCATAAGTTGAGAGAATTTAAGCAATTTTGGATTTTCAATGTAGTAAGGACTTATGTAGAAGGTGATACTTAGCACAACACAGGAGAATATGATATTCGTCTTCAATGAACCTCAGTAGAACATGTTCCACAAGTTACTTGGCTACTCTAATGTAGCAGATCAAGTCAGGTTCTGAGCTCAATGGTTCTCATTTCTTCTACTTAACTATGTATCATCATTAAAGAAAATGTAAAAGATCAATATTTACAAAATGATTGCTATAGTTGGATGTTTATATACAAAAACTGATGAATTCAAACGCCATATTATTATTGTTATGATATGAAAATGCATCTTACGTATTGTTTGAAAGGGATAAAGACATGTAAACTGCGGCATACATATTTACACTTGATTTACATTGGAATTTATATTGATGAATGAATTTTTCAGACTGCAGTATTCCTTGACCTGCTTTCATTTAGTTAATATATTGCGTTTCTGAAAGATGGCGATATAAAGCAGAGGAATCTATTGTGATTAATAGACCAAAATGAGCGAGATAGAATTTGCTACTCTTTCTGTCAATCATAAAACGTAAAAATTGTAAACATATATTTTTTTTCATCATCAAAAACATGATTGGCAAACAAGTAAATAAATACTTATTAAATACATGTAAATAACAAATATGTGCAACTTGTGTACATACGAACAACATACAACACACATAAACACAACAGACAAAATACATTTGAAAATTTCAAACAAATTAAATCTTTATAGTGACACCTTTATAGATTATGTGATATATGCAGCATATACAAACTGGGTTTGCAAAGAAGTAAGGTGTTTTGATAATTTCAAAGGTCCAAATTCTTAAATCACTCTCTGTTCGAAACCTGCAAAATAGATCCTTCAAACAGTATGCAATATGTCAAACTACATTTTACAATTTCCAAAAATTCATCAATGGCTCACAGTGATACCTTATACGTTTATGTTAAATCAGCATATACTAACAAGGCACCTTTTCTGTGTGTCATCACCTTGTCGTGGTGGAAAAGCATGCGCGCTTCATCGATCCTAAAAGCTATACTGACAGGGGTTAAGCCCCGGGCAGGTTCAACCAAGTCGGGCAGGTTTTAGGGGAGGAGCCAGACAAAGCATGGCACATGGTCCTCCAGGTTGGGGGTTGGGCTTGGGACTAACAATCCCAACCTGTAAAAAAAAGTACCGTTACAGAAACTGCAACAATTTCAAACCCATTAACCCAGGATCTGACAGGAAACTTCAACCAGCCTGCTGGTACCATGACGGCTTCAGACCAAAGCCCAACGAGGGAAGTCAGGAGCCTGACAAGAAGTCTACTGAGACCCAAAACCAATATCCGAATCGGATCATGGAACGTCCGCACCATGTATGAAACATCAAAGACGGCACAAGTTACTAGAGAGATGGACAGGTACAATCTGGATATTCTTGGTATCAGTGAGTGCAGATAGACTGGTACTGGCACCAAAAGAACCTCTTGCGGAAAGAGCATCCTTTACTCAGGCAAGACAGATGATCACGCCAGTGGTGTTGCCATCATCCTAAGCAAGAACAGCAGGAAAAGCCTACTTGAATGGGAACCTATCAATGATAGAATCATCAAGGCAAGGTTTGACTCCAAGTACTGCAAGCTTACCATCTTACAGTGTTACGCCCCAACAAACGAGGCAGAGGAAGAAACAAAAGATGAGTTCTACGATCAGCTCAGTAAAACCATTAGCAAGGTCCCTCAACATGACATGCTTGTAACCATGGGAGATATGAATGCCAAAGTTGGAAGTGAGAATAAAGATCTGGACGAAGTATTAGGACGACACGGATGTGGAAACATCAACAACAACGGAGAGAGACTTGTTGACTTCTGTCTTAACAACAGCTTCGTCATAGGTGGCACGATCTTCCCACACAAGGACATCCACAAACTGACATGGTGTTCCCAAACAGGAAAAACGATCAACCAGATTGACCATGTAATCATCAACAGGAAGTGGAGAAGATCCCTAATGGATGTCAAGGTCAGGCGTGGAGCAGATGCCAACAGCGACCACTACCTAGTTGAAGCCAAGATCAAGCTGAAATTAAGGGCACAGCGCACTAAGAAGCAGCAACAGAGGGCGTTTGACATTAACAAGCTCAACTTGCCTGAGGTGGAGAAGGAATATACCATCGAGCTCAAAAACCGATTCAGTGCACTAGAAGGGGACGACAGTGACAGAAGTGTTTCATCAGTGTGGGAGACCATAAAGACAGCCTACACAGAAACAGCAGAGAAGATCCTTGGCTTCAAGAGCAAGACAGATAAAGAATGGATAACATCAAGGACATGGAAGAAAATTAATGAAAGGAAAGAAGCAAAGAAGCAAGTGTTAAACACCATGTCCCCCAGGCTACAGGAAAGAGCACAAGAGGAGTACAGAGACGCAGACAAACAGGTCAAGAAGAGTGCCAGAAGGGACAAGAGATGCTACGTGGAGGATCTCGCAGAAGAGGCAGAGAAGGCCGCAAACAAGGGAGAGTTGAGCAGGGTATATAAGATCACCAACACTCTGTGTGGAAAAGGTCGAAACACAACATCAGCTCCAATCAAAGACAAGACAGGGAAGGTACTCACAACCGAGATTAAGCAAGCCGAGAGATGGGTACAACATTTTGAAGAGGTACTCAACAGACCAGAACCTGAAAACCCTTTAGAGCTACAACCTCATTGCGAACCTGACATCAACATCAGTATAGAACCACCCACAATGAAAGAAGTAGAAACAGCCATCAGAGCCATGAAGAACAGGAAATCCCCAGGCATTGACTCACTCCAAGCAGAGCTGATAAAAACTGACCTACCAACAGCCACTAGAGTCTTCGCTAACTTCTTTAAGAAGATCTGGGAAAACCAAGTCATACCATCCGACTGGAACAAAGGGCTAATCGTCAAGATACCCAAAAAGGGAGACCTCAGCAAAACTGACAACTGGCGAGGAATAACACTATTGTCGATTCCCAGCAAAGTATTCTGCAGAATTCTTCTCAAGAGAATTGATGGGGAAATGGACAAGAAGCTCAGAAAAGAACAGGCTGGATTTTGAAAGGGCAAGGGCTGCATTGATCAGATCTTTACACTTCGGAACATCATTGAACAGAGTCTTGAGTGGAATGCACCCCTTTATGTCAACTTCATCGACTTCAGGAAGGCATTTGACAGCATACATCGAGAGAGTCTCTGGAAGATCTTAAGATCATATGGAATACCAGACAAGATCGTCAGCCTCATGAAGATGTTCTATGAACGCTTTGAATGCCATGTCATCCACAACACTGCCCTTTCTGAATCTTTCAAGGTCAAGTCAGGAGTTCGCCAAGGCTGCATTCTCTCACCACTACTCTTCATCATAGCTATTGATTGGATAATGCGCCAAACCACCTCAGACCATCCTCGTGGTATTCAATGGACACTCTTCTCACAGCTGGAAGATCTAGATTTTGCTGACGACCTTGTTGTCATCTCCACCATCTTCATGCATCTGCAAGTAAAGACAACCAAACTCAACAAGTTCGCCAATGACATTGGGCTGCAGGTAAATACATACAAGACCAAAGTGATGAACGTCAACAGTTCTGCCACAACCCCAATCACCATCAATGAAGGAGAACTGAAATTTGTCCAAGACTTCACGTATCTCGGCAGCGTCATTAGCAACGACAATGGAGCCCACAAAGACATCAAGGCCCGGTTAAGCAAGGCAAGAGGTGCTTTCAGCAGACTCCGCCCCATCTGGAAGAGCAAGAACTACAGCCTCAAGACCAAGCTGAAACTGTACAACAGCAACGTCAAGTCTGTACTCCTGTATGGTTCAGAGTGCTGGAGAGTCATACAGTCCGATATGAACAAGATCGATGCCTTCCACAACACATGCTTACGGAAGATCAGTAACATCTACTGGCCGAACAAGATCTCGAACACCGATCTCTACAAGAAGACAGGAGCCCACCCAGTATCATTGGAGATAAAGGCAAGGAGGTACAGGTGGCTTGGACATGTCTTCAGGATGACCCCAGACTCCAACCCAAGAACAGCCCTCAAGTGGACACCACCTGGACGGAGGAAACGAGGAAGGCCAAGAAAAACATGGAGGAGAACTGTAACATCGGACCTTCAACAAGCGAAAACAACACTAGCAGAGGCACAAGCACTTGCACAAGACAGGAGCAAATGGAGGAAATTTGTTGCAGCCTTATGTTCCAGCAGGAATGAAGAGGATTATTAAAGTAAGTAAGTAACAAGGCACGTAAGGTGTTGAATTATCTCCCACTTCCAAATTCTTGTATCACTCTCTGAAGATAAGTTTTTCAAAAGTTATGCCAAACAAATGAATGCCATTTAAGATTTCAGCTTTCTTATGCTTTGGTTCTAAAGAAGAAGACGGAAATATGTTTAAGGGTATGTATGAACAGAAGAGGTTAAACACTATTCAAAATAGAGCCTGCAAGTTCTTTCTCGGATTGAGCCGGAATTCTTCGAATATTGCTGCAAGGGGTGACATGGGCTTGACTGCCTGTGTAACCAAACAGAGATTGGAAGTCTACAGGCTCCTAAATCGTCTAACAAATATGCGCGAAAATAGACTTGCAGGTCTTATACATCACTGGTCTCTCAACCGATGTCATTCCTGGGAAAAAACGTACTTAAGCTATCCAAACAAATAGACATATCAGAATGACTAAACTACGACGACAGCTTCACATAATGGATGAGAACAATTGGTTTTGTGATCTTTAGAATGACCGTGGCTACCAAAATGGTAATATACTTAAAACAGACCTGAAGCCTGAAGCTTGTTTTATGCTCATCGATAACCAGGTCTTCTAAGAAGACATTTGTGCTTCTTCGTTGTGGCAGCCTGCGATTAAACATTGAAAAACTCCTGTACAGTCGACCTGCAGTACCCCTCAACGACAGGGTGTGTCCCTTCTGCCCAGATGATATAGAAAATGAAATTAATTTCCTTGTGGACTGTAATATGTACGACGACATAAGATATGACCTATTCTCTGGTATTCTCTGGTAAACTCATCTTCAATTACCAAACTCATTCATCTTATGAACTCTCTAGATATATATTAATGTATCAACTCTGCAACACAACAATGAATATGTACAAACGCCGCCAAGCATTAATTTAGGCTTTCCGTATATCTTCTATGATACCCTTAATGCATTATGGTATGAATGTTTGTGATGTATGTATATTATCATTCTATTTTACTCGCTATTTTCGTTTTACTTATATATACATAAACCAAAAAAATGTGTGTATGTGAAGGTAGTTTTTATAACCACCTAAAATTTCAGATCCATAAATCATGATTGGAACGATCAAGGTGTCAAAAAACTGAAAGGACACAATCCAATGGTAAATTTATATTTCGAACTTTTTTAAGTAGTAGAGAATACATAGCTTTTGTTGCATTCTCGACAATGGAGTTTTGTAAGTTTCGTTTGTTTAGATCTACTTGTAATTATCACGTGGAACAATATTACTGAAATGTATCTAGTGATCTTTGTAGTTCAACTGGATTATCACTGAAAAGAACAGCATCATCAGCATATATTAAGATTATCAATTCCAAAGTCAAAGAGCAGTGGATTCACTGTTTTAGAGGGAATATAAGGTGATCTCAGGAAAATGAAAATGAATGGTTCCAAGTGAAAGACAATGTATTCAAATTAAATGAAGCAGTAATCAATCAAATATATAATGTTTAGTTAAGCCATGCGATTCCGATTCTTTGGAATTGAATTAAAGGTGTTCACATAAAAATGGCAGCCAATGGACTTCATGTTAAACCTCATTATTTGTTCTCTGATTATGGACTATTGGTTTGTGTAATGAGATTTTTGATACTGTCAAATTAATACATTTAGTAAAAACGTATAATTATCAAAATTCGAAATATAAATTTTAAAAAAAGTGCTGCTGACCCTTTAACACAATAGAGTGACGTCATCACTATGGATTAACCTTTGATAAAGAAGCTTTCGCTTAAGTACATGATACTAACATATATTAAGCCTATTACCTCCGTGTTAATGAATAATGATTTCTCGACAGTAGTGCCTAAATTTCAGAAAACCCTCGCCTTTGCTCGTATCTTAAACATAGAATGACATTGACACTCATATAAAATCATCTTAAGAGAAACGTCAGAGAAAATACTTACTTAATAAGATATCAGTAGGACATAGCGGTGGATATATGAAACTAGAAGAAAAGTTGTGGTCCGGTTCCAAACAATCTCAGTTATTGTAAACTGTATCTCTTACATTAGGCTACGGTAAGCTTGTATTGATGTCTGCACGTCTTTCTGTATTCATTCGATATGACTGAATCTGAATATACAATCACTGTGTTGAAATTTGTGTGTAGCCTTATTGTGACCATGAACATAATGGAGGGATTGCATTGGAACATAATGGAGAGATTGAGTTGGTGTGTTAACTATTTATATAGGTCTGCAAATGCTTACATTTTCTCACCATGACTGAATATCTGATACAAATGCGTTGTTGAAATTACATAAAAGGCGAGGTTAAAGTGACACAGAGTATCTTTCTAATTTTTTTATTAGGTTTTGATAAGCTACAAAATATCTTATATGCTGATTGAAGTTCATATCTCATCACTGGACTTGCAAATATATCCATTTGTGCATAATATCTCTAAAATGCTTGATTTTAGGGGAAAATCAAGAAAATATCTCAAATACATTTAATATTGACTTTAATTTGACATTTTTTATATTTTGTAAGGATATAAGATGTTCTTAATTAATATCACCATATAAGGAACCCAGAAGATGAATATGTCCTTAAGAATACAGAGTGTCTCTAAAATGATTTTCCTAAAACAAACACCTTGAGACCATCAACGAAAAAAGGAGGTTTCTTTCTTTTTAGTTGTTCATTACATATCTTTAAAACAGTTACAACTACAATCCTATTAAATAGAAAATATTTTATTTACGAAGTACAGCAAAAATAGCAATTACTTAACTACACTACAAAACTTTTATGATGAATTACATAGAAATATTTTAAATTAATCAAAATTATTAAAGGGGTTAAACAAATCATACACATACATGCAGGCGCGGTGGCCGAGTCGGCAAAAGGTGCCAGGCTAACAAGCCTGTCGTGCCGGGTTGAGCCCCGCCTGTGACCGGATGTAAAAACCTTGGAGTCAACTCTCTATGCAGACGCTGTACAGCAACGTGCAGTATACTTGGACAAAATACTGTGAATATGTGTCCCAGTCCACCCAGCTGTAAATGGGTACCTCGTAAGGATTGAGAGTGACATTAACGCTGTACGTCACATATACAAATGTTTAGTAGTAGTTGTAGTAGTACAGCTGTACACAAATAAACTCTCTGTTGGAAGTTACATTAATTACTTATAGAGGACCAAACCAGACAGGTTTGAAGTTTTGTTTGATGGGGACTATTGTCGGCCGCATGGTCGCCCAGATAACAATCTACAAAAGTCATTTCCTAAGGGGTATGTACAAAAAGGAAACTATTCATAAGAAGAAGGAATAGGAACATCTTGCTGTTCTTTTAATTAAATGTTAAACGGAATAACCATAACTCCAGTCATTTAAGTTTGATATTGGAATATTTCTTTATCCTTGCAAATTCCCTGATATTGAGCAAACTGAAAATTTAATTTCCCCTTATCCTGATATCCCGTTAATGATTAAGGCTCGTCGAACCATGAATGGAGAATGGGTCAACTTGCCAGTTAAAATTAAGATTTTACAATTTTAAGAACCCAGTTCAATGGTTTTCGTGCATCATTTTCTTACTTAGACCATCTGCAAATGATTGAAAACAAACGATTTTGAGAATAAATCGCACTAATATTTTTTTTAAGAATATGAAGATATTTCACTTTTAGGATAATGTAAACAAGTGTATCCCTACCTCAAATGATTGACATTGACGTTCAGATGCTTAAATTAATGAAAATATATCGAATACATTTACAATGTACAAACGACAAGTTTATACAGACGCATTAGCTTAAATTAAGGACATTTGTACAGTAGCATCATCATAAATTTGTAAACAATACAATACATGATAACATTTCAAAAGACTTATTTTTTAATAATTTTGTAAAAGGTGTATTTTAAAGTATCAGCTTAAATGTTATCATCATACACACTTCTAAAAATTAAGGAATTGATTCCAATGGGCTTATTTCAATGTATTTATCAATGTAAGTTTCACCTTCAAAGGAAACAGCTATCCGATATTTCATCTTGTAATTCAAATTTTATATAATGAAGATTTAACATTCAGAAACATTTTACTTTTTTAGGACGTTTTTCAAGCGATGAACTTAAAAATGCTCGTGAGTTATGATTATAAAGCATAAGTTTGATTCAAGAGATTAAATTTGTCATTACTGTTTTTCATAATCTACATCTATCAATGTATTATATTTATTTTACATTCATGCTTTAAAAGAATTAACATGTTTGTAACATACATAGATATTGAAACTAAACGAAGTTATCACTTTATAATATGAAATGTATATGAAACTGATGTTGAGAGGGATATCCTACAAACAGAAACATTAACTTGTGTGTTTTGAATTTTCATAACCCAATATGGATATTCATACATTTTGAGAGAATTCTTGCGCAAAAACACTTGGCACAAAATTTACATTTTTCTCCTTAAAATTGTTAGTCATCAACGTCATTGATATAAACCATCCTGTCTCGGGGTATGAACACTACGCTAACTCCACTAATCTGTAAATTGATTTGATTGGCTACATCCCAAGTCGGGCTGCGCGAACAAATCTAGCTTCTGAGCCCAGGGTACATGTGAGTGGAGTTAGCGTAGCGTTCGTTCCCTGAGACAGGATGGATATAAACAACAAATCTTTAAATCAACAAAAGGCACAACAGAAAAAAAGAATACTAACATTAGATTAAGTGTAAGCATTTTGTAATCGGCAAACAATCGAATTCAGCACTTGGTTAAATAAAACTTGGCAAATGAAAGTTAATCATATGCGAAACATTTCCTGATCGACCGGTAGTACAACATTTCGCTACATTAGCGTATATATCTCAGCGTTATGCTCCAACTTATACCCTGATATCCATCGGACCGAAACCCTCGTTTCGCTCAATGGTTTTAAATTTTCAGCAAAACTATTTTGAACTGTATACACTGTTTCTCGATGCATCTCGTGAACATCTAAAAGACCGCTGGTTACAAACTCAGCAGAATCGTGCAGCGGGACATAAATATATGACATAAATATATTTTCTTACAGCACTCTCATTGGTTAATTTGAATGACACCGGTAGTATGCGGAAAGAAACTAGGGAACGAGTTTGCTGCTATCGCTGAAAATTCATTTGAAATTGTTTTTTTCCTGGATTGATTTCAGGAAAAAAGTGGGAACATAATGCGGAGACATATACGCTGATGTAGCAAGGGGGTAGTATAAGCCATCATGATATAACACATTTCCACAAAAAAGTGCCTGGCTAGTAATAAACGTCTTAACCACAAAATTAATGCTCCTATAGCAAATATTATACATAATTGTTATCAAATGATTGGCTGGAGTGTGGGGTCAGGGTATGCTGAAAAAGCAAAACCTTTGGCACTTTTAGAGGAAATCAGATTCAATAAGTCCTCTTATAAGTTTTCAATTGCCCTTGTAAACAACATCAGATCATCAAGATTTGAAAAATTCAGTTTTGTAGTCAAGTAGGTGAAGAAAAATTCGGGTGCCTGAAAGGAGAGAAAAGTGAAACATCAACAAATATGTGATAATCCTGATGATAATAAGATGTGCAATTATCTATTATAAAGCTGCATTGAAACCTACTTGAACCTGCATAAGAAAGAAGCCACAAATAAATTGATGTATGGTTGTACAAAATAGTTGAATGTCTTAAAGTTAAATATAGTAAAATCAGAGAAGTTCAGTGATCAGAACTTCATGAATGTATAGTTGAAGGAACATTTTCGGCATATTTTCCCACGTTTCGTTTCAGTAAGAAATGTAGCACATGGATATATATGAACGATCTTTAGAGAGTTCATTAAAACAAACCTCTGAAACATGTCACATGACCATGCTCTAAACGGATTGACTGGGGTTTAAATAAACTTCTTTAATAAATCATAAGCAAAAAAGTTAATTTCAATTAGTGGCACAAAGTTAATTGATTTCTTATCACCTTAACCCTTAACTCCCCGAAGGTCGCAGTGTAGGTTGCTGAGTTGAAGCTTTCTTAAATGGACAAGATCATCGAAATTGAAATTTTTGACATAATTATCAATTTAAAAAGAGATTAATGATTTAAAATTTTTTAGCATGAATTTAGGTTAAGATAAAACAAACCTTATGATAAACATCCTTTAGGAACACAAGATTGTCACCAGAGAGTTTCTGCAGTGATGGATATCTGAAAAGTTAACGTTAGGTATTAAGCTGACCCTTTGTGTGTTGCGGTCATCTAATACAGTCAACTATCCTTCTTACAAAGAGGGTACTATTTTCCGAAAAATACAGTTACTGAGGATTTATATCATTCCTATCATACATTGACATTTCAATACACTGGCATAAAACAAGAAAATGTACACTTGAAATAAAATCAGGTTGACAGATACATAATTACTGAACCAAAGTTATCAAACAACTTTAATATGAACGACAATTAATCATAAAAACTGAGTTCCACATGAGATATCGCTAGATATCTCCAAGAGATATCGTTTTGACACTAGACTTTAAGCAATGCACTGCAATCGGCAAGAACATGACATAACAAACTTTTTGCATCGTAAGTAATGATGTCACAATGACGTCATGAACATGATGACGTCACAATGCTATGAAATTACTGCTTCAGGAGTTTCTGAGTAGTTCAGTGTTCACTCGTTGAAAGAAAGTAAAATATCCTCGGCAAGCCTCGGACAATTGTTACTTTTATCAACTTGTGTGGATATATTTGATATTAGAAGACACTTGGGTGAGATTCTCTATGTGTCTCTATTGATGACTGGCATATGTCAACATATAGTTATCACCCCCATTAGTTGTAATGACAGCAAGATAGCCAGTCCATAGTCAAGGAAATCGCAGTCTCTTAAAGTCCTGATCAAATGTGAAGTATTTTGTCTGATTTGTCTGAGGTGACGACTTCCACTACACAGTACACACCTTTTTGACTTGATCAGTATCAAGGTTTTGAAGGAACTATGCGGATATAAACAGGATGATGTAGACTGATGTTACTTATCTTTACTGTAAGGAGACAATTGTGTTTACTTTCCATTATGTTGATGCATTGTTGAAAATTAAAAATATTGCTCGAATTTATTATGTACATTGCTCTGAAAGTATATGATGGATATTGAATAGACGCAGGATGATAACAAATGATAACTTATTTATTTTGCTGAAAGTTCAGATATCTCGTTATGTCTTGCTTTATGGTAAAAATTCTACCCAACAAGCTTTGATATGCAAATTTGCAATTTTGTAAAATTATGAACCAAAAGTTGCATTTTAGATCATTTAAATGGATTTTTTTAATTAACATTAAGGTTGAATAGAGTTTAAATAAATGGATGCAGATTCGAATTTTCAAGGAATTATGGGATTTAAGTTTATCAATAACAATCGATTATTTTCTTTTTTCATAATCAACATTGATCTTCTTATCAAATTTCTGATAATATAATATGTTTGGTACCTTTGACCAAAGTTTACGATTCTAACCAACAGATTGCTAAAATATGTCACTTTTGCTTGATTGGAAAAAGCCAAATTGTTTCTGGTGTGCAACAAGACCGGTTCTTATATACGTAGGTTAGGTGTGACGTTTTCAAAAGGTATTATTTATGAATTATTTAGTTGTGATCAAGTGACACGGTTTTACGTAGGAACCTATGTATCTAAAAAAAGCAGCTTTCAATATTTACCTTTCTAGTCCAGATTTGGTCAGCCAGTTCTGGACATCCTTCTTTGACCAAGTGGCAACAGACGGACTCTTTGCAGCCTGGAGCGGAATCTGGACCACTGGAACAATGGCAGCCTCGCCCTGGGATTAAAATGATATTAATTGTCAGTCTGTAAGGCTCGCTTGGCTTATGACATGGCATGGTGTCCGGCGACCGTCCATCCATCTGTCCATCCATCAGTAAACTTTGTGCATTTTCGACTTCTTCTTCAGAAGCATAATATATAGGAAGCTGAAACTTTGTGTATATACTCCTTGACTAGTGAGGATCATAATTCATAGTTTTAGTGATCCTGTGACCCGTAGTGTCAGCTCTCTAGGCTTAATTCTTCTGGAGAAGAGGATGAAAAGAGGTTTTAAGGACATGTCGTGGGGCTTATTAGGTGACAAAGGACCACAGCTACGCTTGATAATCCACACTAGTCAAGGAGTCTCTACACAAGATTTCAGCTTTCTAGGCCTTTTGCTTTTGGAGGACGCCGAACAACATGCCATGCCATAAGCCTATCTGGCCTTTCAGTCCAGATGAGCTAAAAAAATTAACTTTGCGTTTTTTATTTGATGAGTGTTAGGAATTAACATAGATAAGATGCTTACATCTGGTTCGTCAGTTATCAGCGAATGTTTCCCTCTGTTTGCGAGCTCCCTTATCAGGCCGTCTAACTTCTGGTCATACAGGTACTTCCCACTGAAGTCAAAGAAGAGTTTTGTCCCTTTGATCATACCCAACCACCCGTCCGGTTTGTATCCTCTCTGCATGAGTAATGGAACGATATCCTTCTTCAAGTCATAGGCATATTGTGCTTCTGAAATATTAAGCGTTTTTATAAGAACTATAAGACAATGCATGAGTCAATCGTACTGAAAACTTAATGTCTTCTCAAGAAGAAAAGGGCAAAGAAAGCTGAAATTCTACGTATGGTCTACTGATCTGATTGGGGTCATAGTTATAGAATTGATGACTGTGTTCCTTGATAAGGTTGCACTCTCTTCTGACCATTTTCGTCCTCTTTTGAAGAAGAGAAAGCTCTTAGCAGATACTAAGCTTATGGAGGTGATATCTTTTAGAGTAGGTCATCCTCTGGTGCCGTAAATAGCGAATCTATGATCCTTTATAAAACTTTAGCAAGAAACCATATGAGCTATAGGGGCAATGACTCGACTTGTTACTAATGTGTTTACATGTCAACATACCTGATCGACAGTTTTGGCTCATCTTGTATTTCTCAGACATACACGCTAGGACAACAGAAGCTTTTTCTACAGCCGCCGCCATTGCATCCAGAGTAGAGCCTTCCATATCATCCACATCCATCCATACCTTGTAGCCATTCTGACGTAGAGAGTCACGAACCTGGAATAGGAAAAAGTTCTTAAAGACTTATTGTATCGAGTTTCAACTTCAATCAGCCTAAATGGTCCCTTTGGTTTCTTTAGCTTGTCACTAACAGTTGTACAAGAGAAAATGATACACACCAGTGAAGTTAGTAAATGACAAAAAAATATATTAAAATTGCACATGTATTAACAAAGATTTAGTGTATAACTTGAGCATAACATTCGTTTTCCAAGGTTTTGGAGGAGGAGCAACGAAAACACTTTCATTGAAAAAAAGAAACGTAATGGTAGGCCTACATCAAACATACCTCCTCACGATTTTTATTTGTGTATTTCATAAAAGTACATATTCAATTTAGGTTTACATTTCAACTATAACATGTGCATTAAGTAGAATTGAAAACCTGAAAAGAAATCTATATGATTGATGTGTGAAACTATTTATTGTTAACTGTAGTATTAATATTATATTAACTTTAATCTCAACCTTTAACATGGTTTTCTGGTCGGACCATTGATAGCTTATCATCACGTGTCCACCGGATCTTTCTTGCCTTCCATCTGACGTTGAAGCTTTCATTTGTGCTGCTGTTAAATCAAGTGTAAAAGTTAGCAGAGCTCACATGACCCACTTCTCAATTTATTCAAAGAATTTCAAATAGTAAAACGTATAAGTCACTGTGTAAGTCATGTTGAAAACACAAAACTAAATTCAGTTATAGGTTTTACCATTGAAAGGGTGCATCTAGGGAAATTGGTTGATCTTTGTTTCAAATGTTTATGTAGTTACTGTTATCCCAACTATGGATGCTATCCCAACTTTGGAGTAAATAAATAAAGCAAGTTGGGCTATCCCATCTTAAGATGGGTTAGCTGAATCAATTTTTGATTTATGAAAATATGAACTTTGAAAACAACAAAAAAAACAAATTACTTTGATGAAAAAGTAACGTTGAAGAAAAACAATACTTTCAAGAGAAATTACCTTATGAAAAGTTATTTTTTATGAACAAATGACTTTAATGGATTTTATTGCGTGTTTGAGGAAATATTGACTTTGAATGTTTTGTATTGTGTTCGATGAAATAGTGTGTGTATTCCATGGAAGCCCATGGAAGTTGGTATCGTTTCTTTTGCCCATGAGTGTATACCTAATCTCTCTTTTAGGCAAATTTCTTAAAACACGTAAAGTTTGTTTCAGCAATTTCAACAGTTTAACATTGAAACAGAAGTATTTGATATTTAACCATCCTGCTACATCAGCGTATATGTCTCCGCGTCATGCTACAACCTATCCCCTGATATCCTGCTATGGTTTTCAGCCGTATCGCTGACGGGTGGTTACTCAGCGCTATTTATAGTCTGTCTGTTTTCAGTCAAACTATTTCGACTCCATACACTGTTGTCTAGTGACAATCGATCCTGGAAATCTAAGAGCTTAGCGGGAGCCTGCAATGAGAATCAGATTTATTATCTAACAGCACTCCCATTGGTTGATTTGAATCATGCGGAACAAAGCCAAGAAACCAGTTTGCCGCTATCGCTAAAAGGGCATCATTTGATTGGATTGCTATATATAGCATTACGGCTGAATACCATAGCAGGATATCAGGAGATAGGTTGTAACATAACGCGGAGACATATACGCCGATGTAGCAGGATGATATTCAACTTTCCTATTTCAATCAAGTCATCTGCCGTATGACATACCTATTCGTTCCGTATCATCAAGCCCGATGATCCACAAAGCACGCTCTGCTGCCTTTCGTACTGCCATATTCTCACATGACTTCACATTGTTTAATTCGGTCATCAATTTGTCATCTTCCTGAAAATATACAATGTCATATTTTAACATGTTATACTCAGAAGGCATCTTAAGAAACTAGTTTTATATTTTCAATATCGGGATATAGACAATAAAGAATTACATTTCGAATTCAAACAATAACAAATAGAGTCTAAAAGAGCCATAAAGTATTTTGATGCAAGTCTAATAATATTGCAATAAATCCATCTCAAATATTTACACATACATTTTCATCATTTTGTTCGCCCCCAAAACGTTGAGTAATAAAACCTATATTTCCTCAGTCGTTTTATAGATCGAATTTATGTTATTCACATGCAAAATAGGTTATAGGCGAATAAGGACCGAAAAGAAACCCGTGCAAAACTAAACCGGTGAACACATTGTACAGTTGATGTTTTATTGTCATATAATGCCGTGTTTATCATTTTTGTAATGCTTCTAAAACATTACAGGTCATTTACATTATCACTACAGCTTTAGGTCCGAGGAGCTATGATGTTTTCCCAAACAACTTATCATAAATATTGTTTTATTGTTTTGCTGGAATATATCTAGCAGATTTCTCAAAAGATGTTTTTAACAAGTCATCAAAAATTGACATATTCCACCAATTAGAAAATTGATATAAAAATCGTGTAAGATCAATATAGAATCACAGTCATCTGTACTATTGAAACCATCAGCTGCAGGATAAATATCTGAAGAAGTTGAAGCTCCAAAAAGTTACACCTTCAATTGTTCTATATTCCAAGTGTCAATGAGCTAAGTCTTATAATGTCAGAGTTATGCTCCGGAAACAAAAGTCAAAGATAGGTTTCCATGGAAACCATCAAATTCATAACTCGAAAAGAAGTTTAAAATCCCAAAAGGCGTTACTACACATGTTGACTGATGCAATACCCAATTCTTCAACATCAACATGTTTTAATTCACTGTCCCAAACTGAAATTGACAAAAAAATGGTATCAACAAATTTTGCAAATTAACGAAAATTGATATTTACTTTGAAAGAGTGCTTATTCTCCTTGTCGAACGCCAACTCCCAGATACATTTCACAGCATGTTCTTTCTCCTCATCGGATCCGTCTTTCAGGATCTCTGTCAGAATTGGAACAGCTCCTTTTTCTGTGAGTACTTTTTTGTTGGTTTCATTTTTAGCCAGTCCTGTCATCCCATCGACCAATTCCTCGACGCTAAATCCAAGATGGCGGTGTTTGTCATCTGCCCATGCTTCCTTCAGTATGTCGAACAAGGTATCAAAAACTGCATCATCAGCTAGAAGAAGTTTATTCCCAAATTCATCCACCAGAGTCGCCAAGGTGAAAAGGGTCAAAAGTTTGTATTCTGCAACACATATGTATAAAGTATCATTAAAGAATCGTGATAAAAATTTACACACTTTAAATAACAAATTTATGATATATCAACGATAAGACAACAGACCCTCATTACTTACAAAGTCTCAAAATCGTTTTTATAGTCTTGGTTGAGAGGACAAATTGGATGTGCCAAACTTTTGCATGCAGTCCTTATTAACATGTCATATCACATTACTTATTTCTTAGAAATATTCAAATCATCTATACCATATTTTACCGTACTCCTTTCCACCGAAAAGATTCTTTTAAAAAAGCAACCAAACTTGCAGAGCTAATTGATGAATAACAATTGTGATGCAATCACAAGCATTTCGTAAAATTTTTACAAGTACTTAAAGTATTATCAAACATCGAGCTTTGTCCATGCCTTCTTTTTATTTCACAAACATTCCCCTCTGTGATTATTGAGACAACATACCTTCTGAAGGAACCTTTAGGAAGGGTAAGAGATGTTTGACAGTGTCGTATTCTCTCAACGTTTGTCTTGTGGCTGGATACCTTGAGCAGTTATGCAACACCGACATTGAAGTTTTGATCACGCGGTATAGATTCTGAAAGGGTAAAATTATTCTATCATTCAATACTTTAACTTGCTTACAACTTAAAATTAAAATCCAATGAAAGATATATCTTAGATATGTTTTCCTCCCTGCTACTACATTTTTAGAAAGTCACATTTCCCCAGAGTATTATTATTTCCATGGATATCCATAACCATTTTCGATAAGTCTATCTTATGGATTGAAACAACTACTCTCTCATATGTGTGTGTTTTATGTTACAAAATGCGATTACTGTTTGTCACTCCATGTATAAAGAGAATACTAAACGATGTCCCGTTTCATAATATTTTATGAAACGAGTGAATTGGTTGGTATTTAACGAGTGAAAGCAAGTTCAATACGAATACCATTCACAGGTTTCATAAAAATGTTATGAAACTGGGTCGAGTTAAGTATTTTATTTATTACTGGCTAAATAACAAACATGTAAAGAAAAACGCCAACATGACCATCTCGACCGGCCCGCTTACATTGTGACGTCATTCT
The DNA here is from genome assembly GCA_916613615.1 of Steromphala cineraria. Classification (NCBI taxonomy): domain Eukaryota; kingdom Metazoa; phylum Mollusca; class Gastropoda; order Trochida; family Trochidae; genus Steromphala; species Steromphala cineraria. Next base: position 47,898,501 of record OU744720.1, read on the forward strand.
TAACAATTATGATGTCATTATGACGTCACGACATTCGGTCAGTGAATGATGTTATGACACACATGTTGATTTATTTATCACACATAGTTGATTTATTTATAACAGTGATATCTTCAAGGGGAGAGAAATAATTGTATTTTGTTATTCGTGGGTAATGTTAATCATCTCTACAGATGTCTATCAAAATGTTTAGGGATATCCAATACGATTTCCAGAATAGTCTTTCAAAATTCATTAAGATCATTTAAAAGTATTAGAGTTGTTGAATTCATACTTTATGAACACTAACCTTCCAAAACGATTCCGTCAAGAATATAAGAGGGCTTGGTTCAAATATTTCATTATCATTTCAAAAGATTCGCTCATTACATAAATGTTCACTTGTCAGTACCTGAGAATATGGCACTTACCCCGCATTCATCAACGCTATCCTCAACTCTTGTAAGCTCCAAATCCTTCAAGAAATGCATCAACATACCGGACTTGCACACCTTGTCACTAAAAGCAGAACTAACGTCAGTAATGTAACACACTATCCAACGAAGACGACTACATATGTGAACAATATTTTCGTTGTCTTGCACCATATCAGCAGAAAGCGATGCCAAACAATCAATATCAAGATCCGAGAGAAGAGCTTCATACGAAGCATTCATAAGATCTGGCAGATCTATCATGGCCATGTAATCACCAAGCTTTTTTCTCTCCGCATCTGATTTATCCAAGAAGCTAAGATGCTTGAGTTGATCATATCTTTTGTGCTCAATCATTTGAAATGTAGGGTCCGCTTTCAGATCACTCTTGAACTTTTCAATCTTTTCAAACTCTTCCTTTAAATGTGGAGCAGCCTTCAGCATGTTCTGAATATCTTCCTCATTCTCAGATTGGTCAATAAGATGTTGGTCATTGCTTACACTTGATGATCTATCGTGATTAGGTTGCTGTATTGACGATGGTCCTCCATTATCAATTGACAATCTGGTTTCTTTTTCTTCGGGGACCCTTTGTTCCCTGACTAGATTTGTGTTTGCCTTTGCGTCAATGGTTTCTGTAACAATGGGTTGCCTCTGCAGTGATTGGACGGAGATAGACCCAAGGGCGTTCCTCTGTATACTGGCTGAGTTACCCATTTGGTGACCTGTCAAATAGATTGTGCATACTATTCATCTAGATATAATTTAAATCATGTTGACATAAGGACAGCATTCGTAAAAAGCTTCAATGAATTACATTTACCTACTGTTTCACAAGGTTAGTGAATATATGTATTTTTGATAAGACCAATATTTCAAGTTAAGTAAAACAACCACATTGAAGTTGATGTTCATGCGTAAAGTCATATGTATAGTACTGTAAATGTAAGTAGTGTAAAGCGTTTTTATTGAAATAAATGAGTTTATGGATTTATTATCCCAAGATCTATTTTTATCTATTTCCCTGGAAACAATCTGTATGATAATGGAAACTATTCAAATAACAATTACCATAAGGAAAATTATGCAAATTGAATAACAAGAATAAAGAAGTGACGATAATGAATATCAAGAAGACATGGTCATCAACCCCCGCCAAATATGTTTTCATTAAAGCTCCACAAAACATTGTAGTACATGGGCCGTAACTCTGTAATATGTAATTGCATAAATCTCATTTTAAAACTCCAACAAGGTATCGATACCATGAAGACACACAGAAAATTTGGTTAACCTATCTTAAATAGTTTCTGAGAAAAATTGTCCCAATTTGACAACAGCCTCGAACAGAGGGCAATAAGTCTGTAAAAAAGGTATCTATACCCTAAAGACACACAGCAACTTTGGTTAACCTATATTAATGTTTTTAGAAAGTTGTCCCCTTTGAAGATACCCCTGAACAGAGTCCAAAAACACGGAAAAGGGGCAAAAACTTTGTAAAAAATTATTTTGCGGTTCTAAATTTCGAACTCCATCAAGGTATCGATACCATAAAGACACACAACAAATTTGGTTAATCTATATAAGAGTTTTTAGAAATTTATCCCCTTTGAAGATACCCTTGAACAGAGTCCAAAAACACGGAAAAGGGGTAAAAACTTTTGATTTTGCGGTTCTAATTTTCGAACTGCATCAAGGTATCGATACCCTAATTTTAACCCTCACGCAGTATCTTGGGGCCTTTGAGGCCCGGTTACGTGTTTGACATTACCCAGAATCAACACATTTGAACTAAGCAACTTCTTACTTCATGTATTCCTCAATTAGTATGTTTTCTAAGGCTACATCTGACGTCATAACTGTAGACAAGATACTGCGTTTTTTATTGACGTTTTAAGAAAATACATACGTTTGCTGTAAGCTCGGGCCTCAAAGGCCCAGGGTAAATAAAACCCTTGTTTCAGAACAAAATATACAGAATCGCAATTAAAAATAAATAAATAAATAAATAATACCCCTTGAGATTACTTCCTGATGTAGATAAACCAACATCCGAAAAAAATACATAGCAAAAATAATATACTCTCCAAAAACTGAAATGCATATGTAATTTTTCAGAGAATCTTTTTCTTCGCAAGTACACTTGTTTTAGGTTTGTTTCTGTATTGTGTTAATCACAAGATGGCGTTGAAGTCAGCCTTATGGATTCAGGGCATTTGCAAAAGTTCTTGCTTGACCTCCCTTTGGAAATGAATGGACACATTGATGAAGTCCCAATGCAGTTCTACCCCACTCTTTCTGCAAAGCAATGGCAAGTTGTTGGTGTGTCTCGGGCGTATTGTGATGTTGACGTACACGTTTATTAAATTCTAACCGTTGATGTTTTATTTGGTTTTAAATATAGTGTTTGAGGATGCATTAACAACTTCTTTACTCTAAAAGGCAGTGTAATGAGCCATTTGACGTTCTGAAAGTAAATTTTAAGTTATCACTATTGAAGCACTATCTTTGTCGGTCAATAATCTAATGAAAGTGACGTTCATGGACGTTATCGAAATTGTGATTTGCCTTCAATACCACCAATTTACTACATCTGTGTGTGCTTAATAGTGTATCCAACCCAATCACACTGTTCCAACCTCTTGACTTGTGGCATAAACTATTGGCAACATGTTCCTTTTTCTTACTGTAAACTATCAAAAGTAACGTTATTTTTGGTTATTGACGAATATGTGAGTTTTTGGTAAACCAAACTCTCCTAAACGTTTAAGGTTCAAGATCATGATCGTGAACGCCAGTTCATATGATTGAGTTCTTTGAAGCCACCAAAAACAGGGGCGATAACTGCCCTTTATGGTCAATTATCCCATACATGCAATCGCTTTCGTAAAGTTTAAATTTGGTGGAGGTGATGTTGTGAATAATCTGTATCCCTGTGGCAAGAGAATGAAGACATATTGTAACCTGGATATAGAGATTTTGGGTTTCGTTGGCAACTCTTAATTAAATGCACACGTGCATCTTACGCTCTTTTGCCCGAAATTGGCCTGTAGGAAAGAACCAATTATGCGCAATATGGCGATAATGAATATTATAATGCCAGAATACTGTAAATCATGAAACTTCGGTTTCAATTTCACGTTCGACAACGTTTGAATTTCTGACACTCTGTCAATGCATAATGGTAACCTTTGTTCCATGTAAAATTGAATAACGAAATTTGAAACAATAGGTATCACATGATCTAGCGTTTACTCTTACATGTACGTGAATTCTGCTTTACACTTTTTCCAAATAATGTTTTATCAAAAAAAGCCTGCAAATGAGTCTCAAATAAACATATCACCGATCAGTTTGTGGGGATTGGAACACATAGGTGACATATTATACATAACATCCTAAATATTATTGACCCTTTTTCCCTGCAGCGTTCCTGAATTGCATGTGAATGTGCCTGGGCCTGTGAGGCCCATATAGCCGCAAACGTGGTGTCATTAACGATACTGCGTGAGGGTTAAATTTAACAGGGCTACAGAGAAGGGGCGTACACACGTAATGAACGCCTTAAATCAACCAGGTACGACCGAAAATAAAATGTTATGCGTATCATGTACGCACATAAATACCTGTGTAGGTCTTCTTCTTTATTTCGGTGTGTATTATGTTCATGGACTTTCATTTGAGTGATATACATAATTTGACACATTGAAGAATCACAAGTGAAAACGCATCTTGCCTTTAACAGAGACACAGATGCGTTGCTATGTAACGAGGTACACCTTTTTTCGATTGGCTTTCGTTGTTACATCTCATTCTTTAACTCGATATAAATGGGTACAATATGTAGTTGCTGACTGTCATGACTTATATCAGGTGCATTACAAATTCTCAAAAATTTGTTTTGGTATGAGAGTATTGTCCGTATATAGCATAGTTAATTATATTATGAAGAGGTTAGACTTGCGCATGCATCGTACCCTATCGTGGCAAAATTATTTTAGTTTTAACATGCTGGCCAAGTATATCAATATGTGTAAAATTCGTTAGTAAAAGGTTTTTCTAATACTAATTTTAGTTTCACACTGTTTAGTGAAATCTTCAATGTTATCAAATATTTTATATTTTTAACATATACTATACAAAAAAAAGAAACGCATAGCCGGATATTTCAAGGTTTGGTTACAGTCAATTTTGAATCGACACTGTCTTTTAGTAAATGTGTACAACAAACTGAGATTTCTCATGGAGATAACAGGATCATTGCTCTTTATGATATCATACACGCCATAAGACTTTAACTTCCTTTAGCTATTCAGAGGTCACTTGAATGTCATTGTCTGTTTTTACCACAACGTGAACGCTTAGCAATTTTCAAACGCCTTGGCATAGACTGTATAAGTCACTATATTGATGCTTGGATTATGGTCTCAAACTTGTCCTGCAAAAACCGAGCCAGGTTTGGAAGCATTTGACGTAAACGTTAACGCTGCCAGAGAGGTCAATCCAGTTCATCTGAAAAGTGTTCAATCAGGTTAAGGTACTGATTGCGTAAGTGATAGGGGATCCCATTGATGTTGTAACATGTCAGAAATGATTTTGTGACACCAACAGAATGTGCGCTTCCGATGTAGTGGACAACGTTACGACGCTACGTCATTTAATGGAAGCACGTGTCGTTTGATGATAGTGAGTTATGAACGTAAGCCCATTAGACTGCCTTGAAAATGAATGAAACCAGAAAGAAATGTGTAGCATATGGCCGCCCACATCATCAGGTTACCTTTTTCAAAATCTAACGACTTGATTTTGGCAGTTTGGAGCATATCTTTCATTAGTACACGTCTGTATACCGAATTTTTTTTCATCTCCTCTTTGCAAAAGACATCCTGATGCATCGCTAAGACTTACACATTTCCCATGTCTTAGGTTCCAGACCTGAACGTTGTTACAGCACAGAACACGTTGCGCGCGATTATGACGTCATAACATATTGCCAAAGTAGCGTCTCCTGACTCTCAATCTGATCTGTTGCAAACGATTCCGTAATGTTTGTGGCGAAATTTTGTGTAGTATTGGCACCCTGGCAGCTGTGTACACAACATTGACAATACGGTAACATGGGTGAAGGAACCAAATTTGGCGATCTTGACCCTCTTTGATGACCCAAGGTGTTCCAGAACGTGGACAATCATCGGTGGAACCCAATTGTTGGAAGCGTTCTAAAAGACAAGTGTTTGTGCTCTGTTAGACGTTATGACCCCTGGCAAGGTAAGTATGCGACTCTCCAGTCTGAATTCTGCCAATGGCGGTGATTCGAGTTGCAGTGCCAAAACGTGGAATTTGCATTTACTCTTCTTATGGTAAAACTCCTATTGCAATTCGTGATCGGTGAAAGACCTTTGTGGAGAATGTGAGTGAGTGAGTGAGTTGGTGTTTAACGTGTTTTGAACAATATTTCAGTTATTAAACACGTGGATGTTGCCATCCAAAAGAGAGTAGATAGAAAAGGGAGAAAGGGATCGAAAGGATGAGGAAAAAGACGGAAAGAAAGGCATAGTGAGAGATAGAAAGCAAGTTTTAGAAGGACTCACATTTGGTTTGGCCTCTACCCGTCGACCTGTCCAGCCCGGGTGACCCCACCAGGAGCATGCAAGCTCCAGCTGGCATAGCTCTCGGGGTCGTCGAAGCACACAAACCACCACACCACGATAAGGTAATGAGTCCAGTGGTGGTTTGTGGAGAATGTGAATACACGCATGTTTCCAATAATTTAAACTTTCAAAGTGCTTTTGGTACCGTTTTGGCGATGTTCTTTTCATTTTGGTCAAAAACGCGTTCAAATTCACAATTTTGTAATCAGTGACAGATTCGAACATTCAAAATTGTGACAATCAAAATGTTTCTTCAACCAAATGTGTTTCACAGTTTTTATGAACATATTTCGTTTGGAAAACTCATTTATCCGGATAACATTCACCTATGCGTTTCCCTTTTTGTATAGCATTCTGAAATTGAAATCGATTCTGTCTTCATAAAATATTGCCAGTTTGGCCTTTCTTTCCCTTGTTTGTGAATAGGTTGTTAGTTAACAGTGAGGCATAAATAATATATACATTGATGGTTTTGCGTTTGTTGAATGTAACATTTTATTAACTTTAAAATACCACTTCATTTGAAAAATGTCATTCGGTTTTTGTAATTTTATTCACAGAGTAATTTCATCAATTAGGTTCAGTTACAGTTCAGTTACACTGATAATGGGAGCTCTGAAGATAAATCACATTGAATACTAAACAGTAAATGAATATCTTTCCATGTCATCATTTCCAAACATCATTTTCTCATAAATTCGTTACATTGAATAGAGTATTGAGTACAAATTTTATTTTCAGAGTATATCAACAAAAGCTTGTGTATACTAATTTGGATGGATAGTGAAATCTGAATTATATTCTCGTGATGGTCAAAATAAACAATATATTAAAACAAAATTTGTTTTAAATATAAAATGCAAGAATTCATTTACAGTATAGTAAATTCAAGGTGTATGTACAACTTCTCTCAAAAAGTTATCTGGAGCCCTGCCCAAACATTCTCTCCCCACAGAGGCAGATCAAGTCAAGTCTGTTCTATTACGACGAGTTTGTGGGATAGAATGGGAGATGCCTGATTGGAGGCAATCAAAATTAGTTGTGCAGTCAGCGACGATGTTCTTAAATCATCATTTTCGCTACTGAAACAAGGGAAAGGCATTGTGATATGAACCACTCTTTCCATGCAAGAAGTCTTGTCATTTGATAAAGAAATTCAAAAGTATTGAGATGAAAGATTTTTTTTTGCCAGGGGAAACTGCCGGGACCCTAGGATTTCAGGGTAATAGAACAGAAGCTAAATCAACATGACTTGTTTGCCTCTGTAGGGAGAGAATGTGCCCAAAAGACGCACAGCAAATTTGGTTATCCTTTCTTAAATAGCTCTGAGAAATCTGTCCCCTTGAAAAGCCGAGATGGAAACTTTGAGGATGAACATCGGCTTTCGTTTGATTTCCAGAAACAACTACAAAGTATTTACAGGTTCTTTGAGTGGTGATTGGTAGGTATATCATCCAAGTGTATGTTAACAAAACATTTTAGTCGATTGCATGTCACGAAAGCAAAGCAGTCGTGGATAAAGGGGATGGGGTTACTACAATTATGTATAAGTTTACGACCTTCTTTATACTATGTAATTATGAAGGAGTAGAAATCATGGGGTCATCTCAAAACCTTTTTTTTATTTTTGCACCGGGAATTACGTTAACATCCTGTCTCAGGGTACGAACGTTACGCTAACTCCACTAATCTGTACCCTGGGCTCACAAGTTTGATTCGCTCGAGCGAGTTAATTGAGTAACGTTCGTACCCTGAGACAGGATGCAATGTTAATGACCCGAGCGCCTGTGGACGCTAATGCCTATCCCCATCGCCTTTTTTGTCAACTGTTAGGCTTATGTGACAGTCAGTCGAATTAAACTTTGTGTCAACATATACTTGGATGATATACCTTTCGATAACTACTCACAGAACCTACCAGTACTTTGAAGTTATATCTGCAAATCACACGAAAGCCGATTTCCACACTCATAGTATTCATTTCGGCACAAGAAGGAATGTTACCGAATCAAGCGCTCTGATTGGTCGCAATCATCAAAGTTGAGCTTTCTTACGGGAACAGCTCACGTTCTGGCAGCCATTTGTGCGGACATGAATACTTTGTTTTCATTGATTGAAAACGAGAGAGAGGTTTATATGTGTTGCTTCATACTCAGTTTTTAGAAAAATCAGCTGTACATTCATCACAGTAAGCTATGATGTTGAACGGATGATACACTATAGACTTAATTCACCAAACAAATACCATAAACACAAATACCATGCTGTTTGCATTTGTTTTTAGCGTCACAGGTTAGTTGATTAAACAGTAGAGAAATACTTACTGTGTCGGAACAACACTTGAACCGGTAAAGGAAATTTAGAGCAGACAAACTTCTCGAGACAACTTGACAATATTTGACAAGTTAAACTGTTACGATAATATCTATATACGTTCAATATGGCTGGAAACTGTTTATATCATGCAGTGTATACAATTGAGTAGCAGCGTTGCCTTGGCTGTTATTCTCGTAATAGATCTCATGGTCTTTTTCACAATGCTCGTGATATTTGAGAAGCTGCATACCTTCTTGGCGACGCTACGGGTTTAATCAACCTTGTCTTGTCTTTAGTGTCAGGCTTTACCGCTTTGTGTTTGTTTGAGGTTTGAATATTTCCGTTAAGCTTTGTCTCAATATAAGAAAATTCGTAGTAAAGACATTTTTGAAATGAGTTGTTGCGTTTGTCTACTTCATTATGTACCATAATTTTGAAAGATTATTTTGAAGTACGAATGCTTAAGAGGGTGTTTATATACTAACTCCAACGCCATATGTTATTATTCGAGATAAATATCTTAAAGGAAACACTGCATGTAATCTATGGCTTGAAATGGGTAAAATGAATTTATTAAGCATATATTGATCTTGATGAATGCAGGAATTACTGAAGACACAGATTACTTCTGTATAGTGAAATTCTTTTGTTTCTGCTAACATACAATTAGAGAATACAATTAATAGAACAGAATGAATTTGATATCTACTCTTTCCATCAATCACAAAACGTACATATTGGAAACATTTTTTATATCATCAACAAAAAAGAGGATTTTCAAACAAGAAAATTTCATATAAATACATGTACAGTTCCCTAAAATACATGGAAAAATTACATTTATGTGCACTTTCGTACACAATGTCATGGATAAAGTACACGAAAGAAACAAAATAAAAAATTTCAATAAGACATCAAAGGCTTAAAGGGGCAGTAGCACGTTTTTTGATAATTTTAGATTAGTATTTCTGTATAGTGAAATTCTTTTTTTCTGTGAACATGCAATAAGGGAATACACAATTAATAGAACAGAATTAATTAGATAGCTTCTCTTTCCATCAATCACAAAACGTACATATTAGAAACAACATATTTTATTTCATTAACAAAAACACAGGATTTGCAAAGAAGTAAATACTCATGTAAAAGTCCCCCCCTATAATACATAGAAAATGACATTTATTTGCACTTTCGTACACAATTTCATGGATAAGGTATAAAGAAGGGACAAAATAAAAAAATTCAATAAGACATCAAAGGCTAAAAGGGGCAGTAGCACGTTTTTTGATAATTTTAGATTTTAAATATTTCACTGATAATTGTATGTTAATGCTAAATGTATTATTTTGACAGTGTCAAAAATCTCATGACACAAGCCAATCATCCATAGTCAGCGGACAAAGTATGAAGATTCATATAAAATCCATTGGCGGCCATTTTTGTGTGAACATCTTTAATTCATTTTGTGTAAGAAAAAGGAATCGCATGGCTAAACTTTACGTTATATATTTGAATTATTATTGCTTATTGAGTTTAAATACATTGTCTTTCAATTGGAACCATTTATTTTCATTTTCCTGACATCACCTTATATTCCCCATAAAAACGTGCTACTGCCCCTTTAAAGTGACACTTTTATAGTTTAGATGAAATCACATATACCAACAAGGCACGTAAGGTGTTTAATTATATCCAACTTCCGAATTCTTAAGTCACTCTGTTCGAAACCTGCAAGATAGGTCGTTCAAAAGTATTGTATGTCATTTATATGTCAATTAAATCACTAGAAAGTTGAATAAATGCATTAACACGATTTCCATCATGAAAAACATGTCCTTCCAGACCATTGGTACCCATCTTTCAAATACATGTGTAACCAGAAAATGTCTCATAATTTATCAATTGCCCTCGTGAAGTTCATCAGATCATTTAAAGATAAACGAAAATCTGTTTTGAGGTAGTTGAAAAAGAATTCCGGTGCCTGAAAGAAAAAGGGTAAATATCATTAAATAATGATGAATGAGATGTTGTTAATGACAATTCTTGTGGTTAAAAACGTGAAGCACTTTGTCTTTCCTTGTCTCAATTTGTTAATGTTAATGCTTTTCTTTTCCCATTAAAAAAATTCTCTTTTTAAAAGAATGATGTAAATATCATATAAAGCAAACACCTCTTAAACAGCTCTTCGAAATTTATTGTTAAGATGTTGAGTAATATTACCATTTTTATTTATCATAAAAACAGAAGATGCGTTTCTTTGTAGACAATATTACCATGATGTTCATATGAAACTTACCCTGTGAGAAACATCCTTAAGAAATACAAGATTGTCACCAGTGAGAGACTGCAGCGATGGATTTCTGAAACAGAACATATATAAAAGATATTAGCAGATCAGAATTTTGTGACGGTCAGCCAGTCGATTATTGGTGTAATTATGAATACTGATGCTGAATTGGTATTGTATTGAAAAACAGCCAAATAAGATATCACATTTAAGTAAATAGAGAAAGCTTGGTAGTTTATAGTGGAAGATTATAGAGATATTTTCCTTCTGTTGGCCTTTATTGTAGATTTTCCTTTGGGAATCTAAGCATATAACTTTTTTTACAGATACATTCCTTGCATTTACAAAATAAGTGAACATATTGGTTATGTAGTCTATGATCTATACCATATACTATATCATATTTTGATTAACGACAATGTCTATCAAAGTAAAGAAAGGGAAAAACTTGTACATGAAGAGAACCCAGAGACTACTAATCGTTTGGTACAAATTTCCAGCTCCGTAAAATTTCCCTTAAGAGAATTCCTTTAAACCACACCTACCTCTCTAGTCCAGATTTGGTCAGCCAGTTCTGGACATCTTTCTCTGACCAACTGGCAACAGAGGGACTCTTTGCAGCCTGGAGAGGAATCTGGACCACTGGAACAATGGCAACCTCGCCCTGGAAAGAAAAAGGATCCAAAATCTTCTGAACAATATATCGGAGCAGTGGCGGATCAAGAGAGGTTTGTTCAGGAGCTTGAAACATTTGTTTGTTCTGCTTTATACAGTATAGTTGAAATTTCATCAAGTACTTACTGCAAGGACCAGCTTTAACAGCAACTAGTCGATGGTCTCAGGGTAATTGTTTTTAAACTAAATCGATATATACCCTACATACCCGGGCATATCATCTTGTAAGCATTGCCCTGGTGATATGACGACATTAAAATGTAATGTCACATTTAGTTAAAGAGAAAAAGGAAAAGAGAAAACAAGGCAAGCGATACTTTTACTTTTTTCGAAGATGATAACACGGAAACAGTATTGCTCAAATGCAGTGCCTAATCGATTGTTTGACATAAATATGACATTTAAACATTTACATATAAATATGATAGAAATATTAACAAAGAGAAATCTCTTACATCTGGTTCGTCAGTTATCAGCGAATGTTTCCCTCTGTTTCCGAGCTCCCTCACCAAGTCACCGAGCTTCTGATCATACGGGTACTTCCCACTGAAGTCAAAGAAGAGTTTCGTCCCTTTGATCATACCCAACCATCCGTCCGGTTTGTATCCTCTCTGCATGAGTAGAGGGACAATACTCTTCTCGAGGGAGAATGCATATTCTGCTTCTGAAATGTTGAGTCAGTTCTACATAATTATTGTGGGTATTGGATGATTAAATTCCTTTTACGGCTGTGCTTTAACCAGGTTCCTTTTCTAAACAGACAATGGTAGCTATAGTCTAAAGTCTGACTAGCGTTCCATTTAACAACATATCTCAGAATAATGTTTAAACATGGGTCACTTGTTTTCTCAATACTTCCAGGTCAAGTTTTTAGTGCAGATACCTCCACAGGGACATGTTTCGCTTAAATACAGCGTTAGAGAGACGTATATACTCAAAGACCCTACCCTAATACTATATATAAGTAGGGTAGGGTCAATGAGTATATATGTCTTTCTAACGCTGTATTTAAGCGAAACATGTCTCTGTGGATACCTCTGTTTTAATAAGCCGGGTTTATGGACTGAAAAGAATCAGTCCGATTTGATGTCACTGTACGAAAGGTCATCTTTTTGCGACTTAATCATAGCAAAGGCATTGTGATAATACCAACCCTTGACATGAGGGAAATGTTTTTATTGGCAGAAATTATTTGCATCGTTTGTGATGCACAATTTTGCAGATAGGGATCAACAATCTTTGACTTGACCTGCCTCTTTGGGAGGAGAAATGGGGTTACTGATGGAGACTCGGTGATGAAATAAGGTAAAACCAAATATGCTTTGATGCACAGTCACCTTTTCAACATCAAATACATCAACAGACGAAATGAGAATGTTAATTTACTTCTCATGGATCAAACGCGCATGAAACTCTTAATGAAACTCACGTTTACCATGTGGTCACACTGGCGTAATCTTCTTTCAGCTTTCTTAGCATAAAATTCTTAAATTTTCTGTCAATGAATGTCAATATGTTGGACCATCTTTCACCCACCTGATCGACAATTTTGGCTCATCTTGTATTTCTCAGACATACACACTAAGACAACAGCAGCGTTCTGTACAGCCTCCGCCATTGCATCCAGAGTAGAGCCTCCCATATCGTCCACATCCATCCACACATTGAAGCCATTCTGACGTAATGAGTCCCGAACCTGCAACAAGGAGACAAACAGTAAACACCCTTTTATGATACTTTAGATGGCAAAAACTTTCTTGCTTGAGTCGTCAAAACACGATTAATAAGGCAATTGTTAGTTCCTAACTTACTTCAAATTATGGTCACCTTTACTGCAAGTTAAGAACGAATTTTATTTGCCCTTAAAGGGGGTCTGAAATCTGAATTTTTAACTTCCAAAGTTTTATTAGCAGGGCCCCGAAAGAGTCGTAAATGCTCGGTAGAGACAAAATTATTTGGTTACGAACCGCTTACAACTGACAACCAGTACCAAGTTTGTGTCAAGGATTTCGTCCCTAACGAGTATTTATGACTATTTTTGGGCCCTGCTAATAAAACTCTGGAAGTTAAAATTCAGGTTGCAGACCCCCTTTAAATATAAGTTCCCTGACCTTGTCATTGTTTAATAAGAAATATCATTGGTGTTTTAATTGCTAGTATAAAAATTGGTGTTTTAAATGCTACTTTTTACAGTTACAATTAAATGGAATAAAAAATACTCTTAAGACGGTCAGAGCGATAGGGAATACCCTTTCATCAAGTAAGACAACTTGATAATGCATTAAATATAATGAACATAAAGTGATGAAGGTTTCACAATGCTTAATTTTCACATGAAATTTGAAACCACACACGAAAGATTAGATCGTAAAATGTATTGTTCATGTCACTTTGATACAAAAATTGATGTTTACCTTTAAGAGGGTTTTCTGGTCAGACCATTGGTAACTTATCATCACGTGACCTTTAAACTTCTGTTGCTTCCCAGCTATTGGTCCGTTCTTTGGTGATGCTGTAACATAAGAAATGAATAGTTTTTTTGGTTTGGTAAGGACATAAGTGTGTTAAAATCATGAAAGTAATATATTTACCAATACTTCATGAATCAACGTCGTACAATCCATTTTACATAGTAACATACCTAAGTGTTCCTTATCATCAAGCCCAATGACCCACAAAGCACGTTCCGCTGTTTTACGTACTGTCTTATTCACGTATGACTTCAGTTGCTTTAATTGGGTCATCAATTTGCCATCTTCCTGAAAAACATAGAATGTTATCCAAAAATTATTTTTCTCAAAATGTTTGCAAACAAAGAACACCATAATTTAATATCAATTAGTATCCCGCTCCAACGACAGAAGCAGAAATTCAACTGCAAAAAGTGTAAGGCCCCTCAAAAGATTTTATGAGATAGAAGACTGCAAATGCCTTATTTTCACGTCGAAAGATTGTCCTTTATTACCGTACGTAATTTAAAACCACACAAAAGTTGCTACATCGATATAGTTTTAAATACTTACATTGAAAGTTTGCTTGTTCTCCTTGTCGAACGCCAACTCCCAGATACATTTTACAGCATGTTCTTTCTCCTCATCGGAACCGTCTTTCAGAATCTCTGTCAGAATTGAAACAGCTCCTTTTTCTACGAGTACTTTTTTGTTGGTTTCATTTTTAGCCAGTCCAGTCATCCCATCCACCAATTCCTCGACGCTAAATCCAAGATGGCGGTGTTCGTCATCTGTCCATGCTTCGTTCAGTATGTCGAATAGGGTATCAAAAATCGAGTCATCCGCTAGAAGGAGTTTATTCTCAGATTCATCCACCAGGTTTGCCAATGTGAAAAGAGTCTGAAGTTTCCCCTCTGTAGACATATGTATTAAATATTATTAAAGAATCTTTACAGCAATTGAAGACAAAACACTATTCCTGAATGTTTAAAAACTCCCTTTATTCTAAAACACATTTACGTGGCAGGGGAGTAGATTGCATTTAATTTACATAACGAATTGGACATATTATTGTTACATACATGTCAAATAACAGACCCCAATCAGTTTGCAAAAATATCTGTCATTTTCCTATCATATTCCTTATTTGCTCCTGCCCAATGATGTTTCCTTGAAACGAAAGTTGACAAACTTACCAAAAGTGCAATACTTTTGTTGACCAAAGACGATTTTATCATGATCTAAAGAAGACTCTGACATCGATGTTTTGCTTAAGGATGTCTTTTCATTTACCAAAACATTCCCCTCTGTGATTATTGAGACAACATACCTTCTGAAGAAACCTTGAGGAAGGGTAACAGATGTTTGACAGTGTCATATTCTCTCAGCGTCTGTCTTGTTGCTGGATTCCTTGAACAGTTTTGCAACACCGATATCGAAGATTCGAACACATTGTCTAGTTCCTGAAAGGACAGATTTGTTCTCTTCTTCAAAACATGATCATCAAAATGATTTCGAAAATTCAAAATCGAATATTACAGGTTTCTGAGATCTGCCTATACTCAATGGAGGGATTTGCAGTACTATTTCCACAGATTTTTATTATGGGTTGCAATTACCATTTGTATAGATGTATATAAATAGAGGATATTATATGAGTGTCCATGACATACTATGTTTATGACACAAGTGACTAAATATTGGTATTTCCCGAGCGAGAGCGAGGGATATACTGATATTTAGGCACGAGTGTCGTAAACATAGTATGTCATGGGCACAAATATAATATTTTGTTTATAACCGAAGTCCCAAAATTAACGAAAATACTCAAAAACTACATCTCAGCATGGGCCGACTAGCCGTCGTCGACCCGTATAGATTGTGACGTCATAGGTGAAACGTGACGTCAAAGCATTGTTTAAAACGTGACGTCACAATGAAAAAGTGATATTTTGCCCTAGGGCAACATATGAAAAATATGAACCTCTGTATGACTGCCCTCGTAGGTAATAATAATTATTAAGGATCTCAATTACCAATAATTGTCTATCACATAATTACAGATCTGCATAACTATAACCACAAAATTATTTGTTTAATCATCTAAATTTATCACAGGTATTCAATTCACACTTTCCGAAACTTTCATATCTTTTTAACATTTGACATGGAAAGATGTGTTCTCTGTTAATTCAATCAAGAATAGATTAATGTTTATCTAAGTTGTCATCCTTTAAAATGATTTTCTTATCAGAGTTATTTTTCAAGGTAACGTTTTTATACCTGAGAGTTTGTCATTGTATCCTCATGTCATTAAGATGCACTCACCCCATATTCATCCACAATGTCTTCGACTTTCATCACCTGCAAATCCTTGACGAAATGCTTCAACATTCCAGTTTTACACACCTTCTCACATAGAGCAGAACTTGCATCTGTATTGTTCCACACTATCATACGAAGAAGACTACATTTAAGAACAGTCTTTTCGTTTTCTTTCACCATTTCAGCAGAAAGCGATGCCAAGCAGTCACTGCCAAGGTCTGCGAGGAGAGCCTCATATGAAGCCTTGATAAGATCTGCCAGATCTATAATGCCCATATAATCACCAAGCTTTTTCCTGTCCGCATCCGGTTCATTCTCAAAGCCAAGATGCATGAGCCGAGCAGATCCTTTGTGTTCAGTCATTTGAAATTTATGATCCATTTTAAGATCTCTTTTAAAGTTATCGATCTTTTGAAACTCATGTTTCAAGTGTGGCGCATCCTTCAGAATGTTCTGAATGTCGTCTTCTCTTCCGGTTTGTTGGGATGGCTCGACCGGTTGTGGGTTTTTTACATTTGATGATCCATCATGTTTAGGTTGCTGTTTCGACGATTCGTATTTTGCCGAATCGGATGCCTTCTCCTTGCTAGTTTGACCTGAGGACAAGGTGGTTTCGTTTGGCTCAGAAACATATGGTCCACTCGCTTCTACGTCAACAGTGTTCCTCTTCTGTGATTGGACGGAGCCTGATCCAGGGGCGTGTCTGTGCATACTGGTTGAGCTACCCATTGAGTGACCTATAAAAAGATATAAAAATATATGTTTTATCGTGGATCAATTTAGGATCAACATCTATATTTGATTTAATATTTGTCGAGACAAAAAAATTTAAAAAATAGTTTTCTTGAAAATTTCAAGTTAAACCATCCCTTGACCTATAAAAAGCAACAAAAAATTGTAATAACATAGTTCATCGTTTAATAAACAGTCCAAGATTTTATACTTGTTGTTTTGTCACTGATAATTGTACGTTAAAGGGGCAGTAGCACGTTTTTAGAGGAAATATAAGGTGATGTCAGGAAAATTTAAATTAATGGTTCCAATTGAAAGACAATGTATTTAAACTAAATGGAGCAATAATAATTCAAATATATTACGTAAAGTTCAGCCATGAGATTGCTTTTTCTTACACAAAATGGATAAAGGTGGCCGACAGTGGATTTTATATGAATCTTCATACTTTGTCCTCTGACTATGGTTGATTGGCTTGTGTAATGAGATTTTTGTCACTGTCAAAATAATACATTAGCAATAACTTACAATTAACAGTGAAAATTGTAAAATATGAAATTATTTAAAAAAACGTGCTACTGTCCCTTTAATGCTAAATGTAATATTTCTGTAGTGTCAACAATCATATTACACAAACCAATCATCCATAGTCACAAGTTTCAGAGAAAGTCCATCGGCGTCCATTTTTGTGTGAACATCTTTAATTTATTTTGTCTAAGAAAAAGGAATTGCATGGTTGAACTTTGCATTATATATTTGATTTATTACTGCTAGATTTAGGTATTGTCTTTCAATTGGAACCATTTACTTTCATTTTCCAGATTACACCTTATATTCCCCCTAAAACGTGCTACTGCTCCTTTAATACATAGTATTTAGTACGGGTTGTTTTGCCACACGTACGCATTGCCTTCAAAGGGAGATAAGCTATACTCACCCAATTGACACACGCCGCTAAAACATTAATCCACTCGTCATTATTGTATTCCAACGGTCTTTATCATGACGATCTATTTAAACAAGTTTGTAATAACTCGTTGTAATGTGATAGTTCTTAAAAAACGTGTTAAATTGAAACTCACACCTCTCTGAATACCCTTGCTTATAAAGTTATGCTTACCTTGTCGCCATGACAGCGTAAACAAACACTTCAGTCGATAGAATAGATTTCTATACAAATGACGTCCTTATAGCGAGGTATTTAGACCTGGGAATGAACCGTGGAATACCTTTAGTGTTGTTTGTCATTCAAGAGTGTCTGTTTGTACATAGTATATCGATCGATTAGAAACTGGAAGATAGCCTGTCTTTAATATATTGTCGAATAATTTTTGATGCCAATACTTGCGCTGCTTGTATTTGTAGTTGATTTGATAACGATAAGTAGTTTAAAGGCATGATAGTAATAATATTGTTTTCGTATATTAATAATATGTAATTTTGATATAATATACTTTGTACACATTTAATAAGCAATTCTTGCCCTAAAATCATTATATTTTGATTTTGAATTACTATTCGAATTAATATTTAATTCATTCTCAAGCTTATCATTCAGTTTTTTTAAATCATTTACTCATATGGCGATGTTGAATATTGTGTACAATACATGCAAAGTGTTGCTTATTTTATTCAAGCGTTGGTGCATATCGTGTTTTATTCAATTCATCTTCGCTTAATCTTTAAAATCTATTTCATTAGTATTCGAACCTAACGTTGTTTAAACAAAACTTTTAATAAAGATGAAAATTTCGTTTATGATAATTCATGTGGAAAGATGTGATGACTGTCTAACATCGTTTATGAAAATTAATATAAATAGTTTTGTAATAATTTCTCCAAACCAACGTCTAGCTTTACTGACGGCTTTGTAAAGCGACATGTCTGTTTGATGTGATTTGTATGTTTTATAATAAAGATTCTTCATCAGTCTGATTAAAATCGGCCTAGTTCCGTGGAATAAAAGTTTAAAAATATTAACTCTATCGAGAATCGAACTTGTAATTTCGATAGGTCCTATTTAGTGTAGAGGATTTATTTAATATCATTAATGAATAAGGAAGTATTCTATGGATTTTTCAACTTCTTTACTACGTGCGACGTTTCGGTGAAGATACAAACACCGTTTTCAAGCAAATGGTGATAGTTTAAATAAATAATTATTATTAATATTTTGAATATTATACACCTCTATACTAGGCCGAATTTAATTAGACTGAGTCTTCATAATCCGTCATCTCTGTATTCCGACATTAGCCAAGTCACATCATTTATTTCAGGGAGTTCTTTCACAGTATTATTCAAATTAACTAGAGATGAGAGTAAATACTTATCATCTGACTTCTATCTATTGTCCGTGAAATAACAATAACACTTTTGTTTTGATAAATATTGCTCTGTATGCAGATAAAGTCACCAAGTAATATATCTTTAACACACTGCGATTTATTGAATTCATTGAAAATGTAGCATGTATATAACAAAAGAGAAACAGTGTTTCATAGCATCTTTTTATTCCCAATTGGCTCATGACGTGACAAGTGAAAACCATAACACTTATAACGATTTTAATGTTCTTTGCTAAGCAGACAAAACTCACATGAAAGCGCCATACTTCATGTTTGAAGCTTAAATGGAGTGGCACTTTTTTAAAGATTAACAAATTTTCTCACGGAAACTTAAACAAATGTTTCAAATTGCAAGACGCAGTTTCGAATTAAACGTACCAACTTCAGTTTAGCTATCCATTTCTCTTTCGTTACTTGAAATTTTCTTCTTATGCTACGCATAATCGGTTTAAATAATGAGATACTTTACTTTTTGGAGATAACATAATTGGCACAAACTTATATTAATCATGGAAAATCTGGCGAAATATTTTTTCTAAAAAAAGTCTTGTCGTCCCTCGAAAGCATAACCTTCTTAGAGTCAAATTGTATTCTATAATTGTGTTTATCACATGTCTCTTGTAGACGAAGATCGATTAACATACCCATTTCATGTAACATATAGTGTGTATATTTCACGAATATAACATTAAGGATAAGTAATATACATTTGGCACTGTTGTGTTCTTTCAATAATAAAAATCAAAACTGTAATGTTTTCTGAAAATCATAAACATTATATAAATCGATAAATCATTTACTGAAGTATTTCGTTGAGGTAAAATCTAGAACGTTGACAAAACTTATTAAGATATTCCTTAAAGGGGCAGTAGCACGTTTTTTGACAATTTTATATTTAAAATTTTTCACTGATAACTCTAAGTTAACGCTAAATGTATTACTTTGATAGTATCATAAATTTCATAACACAAACCAATCATCCGTAGTCAGAGAACAAAGTATGAGGATTCACATAAAATCCATTGGCAGCCATTTTTGTGTGAACACCTTTAATTCATTTTGTGTAAGATAAGGAATGGCATGGCTTAACTTGACATTGTATATTTGATTTATTACTACTCCATTTAGTTTTTATACATTGTCTAAAGATTGGAACCATTTATTTTCATTTTCCTGACATCACCTTATATTCCCCCTAAAAACGTGCTACTGCCCCTTTAAACGTACAAATACGGCCCCCCTAAATAAAGGAATGCAATTTATTCAATGACATTGTTTCATAGTCTGTTATCCAAACCCCAAAGCAAAACTAATAAAAGGAGCCTTCTTAAGTCTTTAAAATATTGGCAAGTCTAGATGCCCCAGCTTTATGCCTAAAATTAATTAGTGTTCAGGGCCCCTTTTTATTTCTTCTTACATACAAAATCAAAACAATACAAATCCTTAAGAACTCTTTTTTCAGAGAATAAATGTTAGTCGTTAGGAATTTGGTCTGATATGCAAACATTTAAAATGTTACGTTCAACTGATTAACTTCAATCTTAATTTAACTGTTCGACGGCTTCAGTAAATCGACGCATATCTCTTAAGTCCTTTAGTTGTAGTTCATCCTTCACATATGAGTAGAAGAATTCCGGTGCCTGAAAAGATACGTTGGAGAGAAATTACATTTTACCAATATATACTGATATCTGTTAGAAGAAGCTAAAACATACAAAAACTCCAAAAGAATCTAAGCATTTTCGAAAAGAGGGCGACAGGAGTGAAGGTAGGGTTATTTTGTCGTTTTTTGTGGGTTAAATTTATGTATGTCGAGTTTTTTTTTCCAGTTTCGGGTTGGTGCCGATGGGCGGGAGAAAGTGGGTTGATGTCATTATTTTAAGTTCTATTGAGAGGGAGCGGTTACGGGGATCAACTTTTACAAAGGTCATTTGTGGAGGTAAGGTTTGAGGTTCCACCTTTGAAAGGTTGTGTGGGATGGATTTTGATTGGGAGGGGTTCAATCATTGGAAGATTAACTGTAAGAGAGGGGAAGGAGTTTACTTATTGAAAAGGTGGAGCATATTTTCCTTTTCGCGTGTCATTTATCTTTAAAAACAGAGAGGGGTGATTTCGGTAAATATTTTAATTGAATAAGAAGAAATTTTAATTTCAAAATGGTGATTTTGCATCATTTTTGACAGATCGTTAATTCCTGAAACCCAATGGTTCTACAGTAACTGAATATTGTATTTACCTTGTAGGAAAGCTTCTTCAAGAAGACCAAGTCCTCTCCTGTCAAATGCTTCAGTGATGAATGTCTGAAACAATGACATCACATTGAATAAAGATAAACGGTAGGCATATTTCATGGAAATTGTCTTTCATGTAAGAAATAAATTGGTATTGCACAACTAAAAAATAATTACAAAATTGAATTGATCACCAGTATTGGTTTATATACTTAACAAAGAAAGTGTTCCATTCGATACAGAAATAAGCAGGAATTAAATGCTCCGATCATACCAATTTGAACGCTAGAGTGTTAGTCGAAGTTGGTCTGACTATTACCCAACTGACATTATTACCCAAAGAGATCAGCCAGTACTTTTTCCATTGGCTGCTTTCCGTGCATGCGTGACACGGACCAGGTGGGTTAGTAGCTAGATGTAACGTGAGGGGCGTATACATTACATCTAGTTTTAACTAGCTTGATAGTTATTATAACCCAAGCGAACACAGCTTGGTCCGAACCTACCTATCCAGACCGGTCTGAACCAGCCAGTTGCTAACATCCTTGGCCGACCACACGGCACTTCCGGTCTGGGAAGATCGGGCATCAGCTGGTCCAGCTTTGAGAACAGGAGTTATAGACGGCTGTAGGTTACCCTGGGGACGATGAACATAGTGTTAAACTTGGCAAACAACTGTTCATCTGGTGTTAAACTTGGCAAACAACTGTTCATCTGATCACTTGGTGGTGTATGTTAGTGCAGATATGTAATTTGGGTTAGGTTTGTACCTCATTTCAACGGCTGTAGGTTACCCTTAGGATGGTGTTAAACTTACCAAACAACTGTTAAGCTGTTCACTAGCTAGTGTATGTTGGTGCAGATATTTAATTAAGGTTTAGTTTTGAATTTATTTCAATACCCTCAGTTAAAGTGACATAGGATCGCCCACTCATGTGTAAAATAATCGTTCCTCGCCTACGTTTGTGATCATTAGTCTATTGTACAAAATATAATAATATTACTAAAACGAAATACAAGAGGAAGCTGTGATGCTTTCGAATTTTTTTCAAATTGTTATTAAATCTATAACAACTGAAATGTCAACCTCACTAACATATATGAAACTAAGCTTGAACTAATCATGTAATAATCATATGGAAAAATAAACAGGAAAGTACTTTTGTTTTCACAAACATACTCTGATAGGACTGTCCCTTTAAGAGGCATTATGGAAGTTGAAATGATAAGAATTAAGACTTTAAAATAACGCCCTGTTACAAAACTCACATCAATTAAATCTGCCTGCAGTCCCTTTCCCCTGTCACCTAGCTCCTTGACAAGTTCATTGACTTTCTTCTGGAAGTCATACTTTCCACTTAAATCAAAGAAGAGCTTGCTTCCCTTAATCATGCCGAGCCAGCCGTCAGGCTTGTAGCCTCTCTGCATGAGTATTGGTACTACGTCTTTCTGGAGTGAAAATGCATATTCTGCCTCTGAAAGAAATAGAAAAGATCAAAAATATAAAGATAACATCAATAATTTACATTAAAATGGGAATGAAAGACAATATGAGAATTAATTCATTTATCTACATGTACGTATTTCGTGAACTAAATCTGTGTTTCTCTCTCTATTTCTCTCTATGAATTGAACTACTTTTCTGATTCTCTGTTTAATCCCTGATTCACCTGATCTACAATTGTTTCTCTGTGTATTTCTCTGACTGACCTTATCTACAATTCCGTTCTCTGCCTATTTCTGACTGACCTAATCTACAATTTTGTTTTTCTGTGTATTTCTCTGCCTGACTTGATCTACAATTGTGTTTCTCTGTGTATATTCATGTGACTGACCTGAACT
Organism: Steromphala cineraria; assembly: GCA_916613615.1. NCBI lineage: Eukaryota > Metazoa > Mollusca > Gastropoda > Trochida > Trochidae > Steromphala > Steromphala cineraria. The sequence continues at coordinate 47,921,771 of OU744720.1, forward strand.
ACAATCATGTTTTTCTCTGTATCTCTCTGAATGACCTGATCTCCAACTTTGTTTCTCTGTGTGTTTCCCTGACTGACCAGACCTTTTACTCTGTTTCTCTGTGTATTTCCCTGACTGACATGATCTACAATCCTGTTTCTTTATGTATTTCTCTGACTAACCTGATCTACAGTTTTGAATTCTTTAGTCATGATCATATTTAGACCTTAAACTCAATTTCTTCCTAAATTTCTAGATTGCTTACTCGTCTTATCTACAGATCTGTTTCCCTGTGTATTCTAGATCACTGACTCGTCTGATCTACAAATCTGTTTCTAAGCAAAATTTTTCTTACAGGGATAGTCTCTTTAATTTCCTATGACTTACCTGCTCTACAGTTCTGGCTTTCCTTGTATCTCTCTGACATGCAGACCAAGACCACAGCAGAATTCTGTACAGCCTCCGCCATGGCTTGTAGAGTTGAGCCTCCCATGTCGTCTATATCCATCCACACATTGAATTCGTTTTCCCGTAAATACTCCTTCACCTTTGAAAAATCAAGGTAATTAAGGTCACGATCAATTCCCAGTAAATGTTTTGAACATGTCTCTACCGGGATACAAAAACGTCCAGTGCTTTACACCCCACATGGTCTGACGAAACTCCGTATAGATACAAGTTCTGTAACCAGATTTGTGAAGACACAACCTAGTCTTTAGCGAGCCAACCTCATCATCGCGTTCAATATCAAAGATAGCGGCTTTAATGTATGAGAATGGTTTATAGTTAGCGGAAGCCGGAGGACTGAGATTATATAGATAAACTAACGTCAGAAAATGCGACTATGCCGGCTCGTCAGACCGTTATGCAAACTAATGCTGAATCAACTTCGTGTCCCAGTAGAGGGATAATTTGGAAATTTTCTTTGGACCTTTTAACCGAAATTTTAACTGAAATGTTGCCTTTGATTGAGTTCTAACATGAGCCCTAAGATAATCCCACAGTAAATTTTAAGGTCGTTTTATTACTCATATATGTGATACATGTAGATTAGGGTATTTAAATGTGAAGAAATGAACAGTACCTGCAACATTGTTTTCTGATCTCCCCATTGGTAGCTGATCATCACGTGACCCGAACTTTGAACACTCTCCTCCGATTTTTTGTTTGCTATAATTAAACATAAATGATAATATACAAATGAGAAATTCGACTCCAAATATACATTATCATTCAAATAGATAAGAGTTTTGTTGGCAATAACATCTTTTTATAAGAAACATGAGAGTTTGTATCAAATTTCCTAATGTATGATACTCAACCTAGGCGGGAAACAATGATTTCTCAAACGTTTAACTCTATTAATTATCATCTCGTTACGTAAAATGTTGCTAATTTGCACGATGCTTACAACATGCCCTTAACCACTCATAAAGGTATAATAGGTCATCATAATAGGTAAACATACTATTTTTCAATGTTTTTGCCTTAAATCAATTATGCATTGTTCGCTCAATAACATGATACTTTGTGCCATTTTATTTGGGATTGTTTTTTTCACTTGTTGGTAGCTAGGCTGAACTGTAGTAAGCAACGTTGACACTTACTATCATTCTTCTTCATCTGTAAAACCCACAGGGCGCCTGCAGCTGACTTTGCAGTTTCTTTGTCTTCTGACTTCTTTAGACTTTTAAGTAAGTCAAGCAGTTCTTTATTTTCCTGAAGTAGGCAATTTATTTACTGTAATACTTAATTTCATGATTGTATCGATACTTATATAGTAAGATAGATACACTGTAAATGTCATGTTCTGCCCGATCCCCAGAATGGCCAATTCCCAGATTTTTAGGCAAGACTGTTGTCAAATCCCAGTCAATAGTCAAGGGTTTCTGATCAGTGCTTTATGTAAATGCAGTTTGTAACCACGCACTCACTCTACTATGAAATACATTTAAACCAAAAAAGAGTAATTGTTCAAGGTGATCAACGACTATCTGAAAATTGGCATCTTTTGATCACTTGCATTGCGATATCGCCAGCACATGGAATTGCACTTTTCTGGGTTTTTTCTAAATTCTATTTAGTAATTATTTATAATGACTTAATTGTAACTATGTGCCCTTATTGACTTCTATAAGGAGAAAAACGTCATCATATATTCTTACATGAGAATAAGAAACACTTTATAGAAACTTATCCTGGGATATAAAGTAAGTAAACAATGAAAGTCTGTCGCTGACAATAGTATACTATTATGAATAGGAACGGAACAAAGATCAAACGTAAACGTCCCTATTTCTACTTACATTAAATTCCGTCTTATTCTGCTTGTCAAAGGAAAGCTCCCAGACACATTTGGTCGCCCTGCCGACCTCCTCCTTGTTGGTTCGATTTTTCATGATGGCCACGAGGTGGGGCAGTACCCCTTTCTTGACCAGCAACGACTTGTTCTGGTCATTCTTGGCCAGGGCGGTCATCCCATCGATGACCTCCTCCACGCTTAAACCATCATAGCGCCGGACATTTGTGGAATTGGCAGTTCTAAGAATATGAATCAGAAAGTCGAAGACAGAGTCGTCAGCCAATAGAAGGTCGTTCTGGTCGTCATCAAGCATATTTGCAAGAGCGATAAGCACTAGAACTCTCACTTCTGAAATGAAATTGTTTTTTGTTGACAAATAAAAATTTAATTTGTTAAAAAGGGTGATGAGGCTCGTCAAAAATGATTATTATCTATGTAATAACTTGCGTAAATTACAATGAGAGAACCATATTTCAAAATTCTCATTTCATTTCAAATAACCTGAAATATTCAGATAACGCCAGCATTTAACACATAATAAACTATATACATATATGTTAATTAATATAAAGTAAATTAATTGAATACTTCTATTCCTTGAGGATATATCAACTTTCTTTTATTCCTCTTGATTCGATAAGATCAAAATATTTTCTCAATTAAAAATTAGTTAAGTTTTTTCCATTTTTCCCTCGAGTCCAAGTTATGTTGACATGGTTTAGTGCATGCCTTTTTAAACGAATTCTATAAATTTTTCACTTTGACTACCTCAATATTTGATGTCCCATGTACACAATATGCCCTGGATTTAATGTAATTTCCTTATTTATCGTGTTAACTTACTTTCAGATTTACACTTGAGAAAAGGCAGAAGAACATCTACTGTATTAGACTGCCTTAGGTTTTGTCTTGTAGCAGGGTTCCTGGAACAGTTGTACAGAGTCCCCAATGAAGAGATGAAACAGTCGTCCAGTGCCTGGAATAAAGAGGAAAACCTCATGTTTGTCAGGGGTTTTTTTTATAAACATTTAAGAAGTTGGAATAATATAATACTGGAGAATTCAGTCGTCATGTTCTGATTTTGTCAAGTTGTTGAATCAGGCCAATAAGAATCGAATCCAAATCTTAGTAATTAAAGAAAAGTATATTCAAAAGAGACACAAACTAAAATGAAAAGGAAAATATGGATGAACACTTTTAATTCATGGTATGCGACGTTTCGACAAAGGTTCATGTGTCGACTTCTTTTATCTTAGTATGCGACGTTTCGAAACAGGTTCTTGTGTCGTTCTCGATTGGGGTTCGCTTCTGATTGGGTTGATTCAACAACTTTACAAGATCAGAACACGTCGACCGAATTCTCTAGTCTTATATTGCGAGATTTAGATTTAAGTTTGCTATCATATGTTGTCAATATTCTTTATCATTCCTATATGATATGTTTAATTCTAAAAGAAGGATATTTTTTACAAAGGGTCAAAACTACAAACATTTCCGGAGTGAATTTACCTAATAGTTTTATCATAACCAATCAGAAATCTCCGCATGCATCACCGTGTATGGCCAGAAAGCATTTATTAATTGCGTGATAATGACGAAAGACAAACAGCATGAATATTAAAGTCCTAGCTTGTGTGTGTTTTCTAAGCTTACGCCTACCTGGTCAAATTCTTCGACATCTTTAGAATCTTCTTCAATGTCCCCCACAAAATATTTGAAGAATCCATTATCACTGACACGTTCACAGAACAGGAAACTCGAGTCTGTATAATTCATAATCACAGCTCTAACACTGATGAGAAACCCCATGGTGGAACTGGCATCCTGGTTTTCGATGGTCTTGGCAGTAAAGGCCTCCAGTTTGGCTCCTCTCAGAGCGGCACCGTAGGCTGAAGACATTGGCCCAGCAGCGTCAAGAAGGGCAAGGTACTTTCCAAGAACAATCTTCTTTCTGTAGAAGGTGAAATAGGCTTCCTCCAAGCATGATTCCACTCTCATCTGAAGATCCTCCCAATCCCATTCTGAGTTCTTCTCGCAGACTTTCATGGCTTCAACGAAATCGTGCATGCCTGTGAATGTTTCCATCATTTCTTGATTTTCCTCTTGTAATTTGAGGGCTTCCTTGTAATCCTCTTCATTGTTGGCTGGGAATGGTAGGTTCTTCTTGGGTGGTTTCTTGGGGGCCGATGATGATGTCTGGTTAGGATGCACCCTTCTTGAAGGTCGTCCCTCCCTCGGTACGCTGCTTCCTGCTCCCATTGTCACTCATCACCTGTGAAAGTGACCAAGTTCGTTAAATTTCCAAAACTCTTTAAAGATTGAACAGATTTAAGTTGTTCGTGAAGGATGGTTCTTTGTCGTGGACATAGATATACATGTTGATAAAATAAAACACTAAAATGAATTGACGTTATATGCCTTTTTACTTGTAGTTTGACACTCAAACTAGTAAAGTTAACACTTAATGGACATTGATGAAATGAAAATTAAGGCTGAAGAGTTCATTTTATCCTTAAAGAGCCACTCCCCGATTCTCATCGCATACTTTTGTGCTTTGATACCAAGGTAATTGACGTAATTCGTGATATTCATTATTCGATGCTGCTTAGAGGATGTATCACCTTGAAGTATCTTTGTATCATTCTTTCTATTTAGGATATTTGGATCCTCATAAAACCTGTAGAGATCCTCAATTATGACGATATCAAAAATACGTCCTCACATATACACTCAGGTAAAACATTTAAGTACGAGTTATTGATATACAGATACATTAAGATTCAGCCTTGTCATTTCGTGGTTATAAAAAACAGACAAAAGCTTTCTGCACGTAGAGTTTATACAACTGCAAAACATTATGTTATTGTCCCTATCTCATCACAAACATTCATATTTGTTTTTTGTTTTGTTTTTTAAAATCAATATTTGTTTATCATTGTCAGAAGATGATGAGCTGGTTGATTATTCAAAAACAATATGATAATCAGATCAATTTCACCATTTTGGTTAAGAATGATGAAAAGGAAATAAAAGAGGATAATTCTTCGATAAAATAAATGAATCAACTTAGATACTTAGTATATTCGAAGAAAGTGGTGCTATGCCATGAAACGGACCATGCCATATTTAAAGTATCGATGGGAAAGTATTTTTACCTGCAAGAGCACTATTGGTATATGGACATTTGAAGGCTTCAAGAACGGTGCTTAGAAAATATTCACTTAAATCTAGTGATCAATATTGTCAACTGGTAATCGCAACACATTATATTGTCAACTGCAGTATTTGTTATTGATTTAAATAACGTAATGCAATATCCGTGTTTTGGGAATGTATTCGGAACATGCGTCAAAATTAAATTGTTATACGGAAGAAAACCTGTCTCAATTATATGAAAATTACACTTATTGATGGTTAGATGGATTTTTACATTTAAAGGGGCAGTAGTACGTTTGTAGGGGGAATATAAAGTGATGTCAGAAAAATAAAAATTAATGGTTTCATGTGAAAGACAATGTATTTAAACTTAATGGAGCAGTAAGAATTCAAAAACATAACGTAAAGTTTAGCCATGCAATTCCTTTTTATTACAAAAAATGAATTAAAGGTGTTCACACAAAATGGCCACCAATGGGTTTTATGTGAATCTTCATACTTTATCCTCTGACTATGGATGATTGGCTTGTGAAGTGAGATTTCTGACACTGTCAAAATAATACATTTAGCATTCACTTACAATTATCAGTGCACAATTTAAAATTTAAAATTATCAAAAAACGTGCTACTGCCCCTTTAAATAACACGTTATATGTGTTACCTCTAAGACAGATTGTCAATGGAATATGTATTTTTCTGTGAATTATTGTTGCAATTATTAATGATATATTGATAACTGGATAATGTAACACGTCTATTGTTTTGTAGTTGTAAAGAAGTAAAAATCGTATCAGCAATCTCATTAAAAGCGGTTCGAACCTATCTCATGTAGGATGAAAGGCTGCATCTGCTTAAATGAGATCGTTTCTGAGGGGTTTACGATATTTATTACGCGCATATTTCCATCCACTAGTGCGTGCTCAAGGCGCGACCAACATTATTACCCTCGTTTTACCCAGATGAATTGGTAAACATTCCGCAGCCTAAGCCTTCTGCATAACATTTATTTATTACATTTCGCATTTATATAAAACAATATGACGCATATGAAAGCTAGATAATCTCATATCTTATGTAAGAATATTTGGAACAAGTGAATAAGTAAAACGTGTCTTCAAATTGGATTAGCTATAGTGATATATGCCGCTGAAACATGATTGCTTTTAGATAGCTCCACCCAAGTCTATGTACCCATGAACTATCTTGCAAATACGCGTACAATTATATATGAATGACTGCAAAAAAATTAGAAATTAAGATTAATATTTTCAGATCAATTAGGGTCATAGGACAATACCAAACAGTACAAGATATTTAAATGAAACTTGCTTTACGCGAGCACAGGACCATTTGTAAACCGCGTACTCTTCATCCAAATTTTAATTTAACACCCAAGCTGTTCACTTCCTAATGACATGCTTTCTTATCTAGGCAAAACCCTTCGTTATGCTGCTTGCACTATTGGTCTTTATGCACGAACCTTTCTATTGTTTTATAGATAATTATGGAGCTTCCATTTAACACTGCCACACCGTGTTGTATTAGGCTTTCAGAGGTTGTATAGTCTGGCGTTCTCTTGTTAATTGATACACAATGTCCACAAAGCGCCTTACTTAGCATTTACGCCCAACCAGTCAGAATATATAAGGTGTCTGTTGTCATGTTATTGCAGAATTGACAAGTTTCACCGGCACATGGTCAATGTCACATCTGCGCCATCGTCGTGTGAAAAAAAGAATTTCGGTCATCACAGATAAAGGCATGTAAAGACAGAGAGTAATAACCTCGCCAAACAGAAATAACCGCGATTTTGGCTCATTTTCCTCTCCAGTCATGGCAGAACTCCAAAGATTGGAGAATATTCTACCACAGACCTTAATCGATATCATGAAGCCCCGTCTATCTCATCCCGTGGAATCCTTCCGCATTCAAACAAATTTCTCACACAAGAAGACAACAGTAACGATAGTCTTCGACAACTTTAAGACGAACAAAGAGTTGGAGGCGACCTCATGTAGTCATCTTGCAAATGATAATACGGAGAAGAGACACATCTCCATTGACGAGGCTCTGCCACTTCTTCTCCTAGAGACGATGCGGCCCTGTCTTAAGTACCAGGTGGGGAACTTCTCCTTGGGAAGAAGTTTTGACACCAACAAGACCACCCTCACAATAGAGTTTGATCAAACAAAGCCTAGGAGTACTCTGACACCTGTTTATTACCATCCATCCAGCCAACTTGAGCCTCAACCATATCATAAGGAACCTGCAAAAACATCAAACCAGACCACCAACGAAACATCCACCAACAGGACCACCCTCACAGTAGACCTTGATCAAACCAAGACTAGGAGTATGCTGACACCTCTTAATGACCATGCACTCATCCAAGCTGAGGCTCGACCATCCAAAGGCGAATCAACCGGAACATCAAAGGATACCACCACAACTACCATTGTCATTTCAACAACCACACAGCCTAGAGATATAATCACCCCACCCAAAGGTCCTCGACCCCTATCGTCTGATTCCTCAGCCACTTCTGAAGACCACAGTACCCAATTCCTGGACGAAGACACTGATAGCCCTTCCTCTTCCACAAGCAAGCAAAACAAATTATTTAACCAGCCGGCTCAAACGGACATTTCTGGCGATGATTCTTATTATGATTGCTCCGATGATGATGATGATGATGATGATGGTATACTCAACTATCTCTGCCATGAACTTGACCTCCCCCTTAGTTTGGTAGTCAGGGAGTATGTTCATGATTGTTTGGATTTCAAATGGTCTTGCAAATCTGCGTACTCGGAGGACAACCTTTATAAGATCTCTCTTCTGCCTCAAAATGAACAAGAAGATAAATCGAAGTTCAAACTTAAAGTCACACATCTGGAAAGCAGAACTTCTTATCCAGTTTACATAAGATCTCTTTACGTGCTTGTCGAGATCATCGAGGCAAAATCTTTCATCAGGCACAATTTGATCTTCCCGCTGGATAAAGATTTCCTTGTAACGTGTGCAGCAGGTTTCATCAAACTTGATGGACTATGCGGTTTGTACTCAGACGATTCATTGTATACGCTGTGCGACTTATTTGACATTCACTAAATAACTTTGCCTGCAGTCTAGAACTGTTCTTCACATATTAAAGGGGAAGTAGCACGTTTTAAGGGGGAGTATAAAGTGATGTCAGGAAAATGTAAATATATGATACCAACTGAAAGACAATGTATGTAAACTAAATGAAGCAATAATAATTCAAATATATAACGTAAAGTTTAGCCATATGAATCATTTTTCTTACACAAAATGAATTAAAAGTGTTCACAAAAAATGGCCGCCAATGGATTTTATGTGAATCTTCATACGTAGTCCTCTGACTATGGATGATTGGCTTGTGAAATGAGATTTTTGACACTGTCAAAATAATACATTTAGCGTTAACTTACAATCATCAGTGAAATATTTAAAATATAAAATTATCAAAAAAAGTGCTACTGCCCCTTTAAGGTTTGGGTGCAATGCTACACTGAATTTCAGCGCAGTTCCACCCATGGTTCGCTAGTTGCGATGATATCAGGTTTCACCGCAATGCATAGCCACAATAGTGTTGCGGGACATCTCCCTGCAATAATACTAGTAGCCGTGACAGTGAAATACTCTTGAAAGTGGCACTAAGCCCAAATTACCTCACCTCACTAACTACCTATCAAAATATCAACTTTAAATCATTCCATCATAAAACTGTAGTCTGTATTCTTTCTAAAACTGCATGTTTATGTCACCGATGATGCAAACAGTTTTTGTTCATTTAAAATGTATATGTAACTTAAAATATAACGTTGTTGCTTTTTCTTCAATGCTATCTTTGTGTTATAACGCATATTTTATTGTCATTATTGTATATTTGTTTGTAATACTGCACTCAGAATAAAAAATTAAATCTAACAACCGTTATATCACCATTTCTTAAATGTTCGCTTAAGTTGTTATTATTTGATAATAACTTCTACATTAATCAGTGGTGTAAACGGGATAGTGTGGACAAATCTTAAATGGCAACACCTTGCAGATTGTGTGTTTGATAATGAGATGAACCCTTTACCACAAGTCGTAATTAGAGAGTGGGAATTGTATGCGGTTCAAAAGTAACAAACATAAAGTAAGATATTTTAACTAAGCAGCACACTCGTACAATGAAAATGAAGCATTTTTAGATAACACAGAAAATGAGTTTTCCATGATTACTGAAGCAAGCAGTGAGCCTGTATCGAACATACAATACGGTATAGTTTCTCATCCTTTCTTTTCAAGTTCTCCAATTTTGCAAATTTATCTAAATTAGTTTGTTTATACATTTTGAGTTATTTGAATTCTTTTAGGTGAGAGAATAGAAATCATAATTTTTATGATTTTTTAATGTTATGAATTCTTTGAGAGGCATATAGTTTAGATAAGACGTGAGTAGTTGATAAAAGAACAGGGTTGATGTACACGGTCATGATTGGTTGAGATAACATATATATATATACTTGAATAGAGATCAAGGCTACTTGATTACCCAAGCTTATCGTCAACTAATTAACGCCAATCAGCAGTAATCTTTTGTTCTCCTACAGGGTATCATTATATGTAATCTCAACCAATCATGACCCTGTACATCAACCCTGTTCCTTGTATCAACTACTCACGTCTTATCAAAACAATATGTACATCAAACCTTTTAATTGTAAAAAACATCATATCTTTATGTATAAAGTCTCCTACATCAAATCACTTGTATCGCTTGTTTGACAACGGTGTTAGTATCTACACCGAAACGTCGCATTTCATGCAATAAAGAAGTTGATTATCCATAACAACTTGTTCTTCTTCGTTATAAATGTTGCAAAAGAAAAGAAAATCCAAATATTGATTAAGTTTTGCAAAACAATCGTATAGTTTAAAAATCCCTTCCTTTGTCTATCGGTCTGTTGTTTTTTGTTGTTTTTTTGTCTATAACTCTTGGTCTGCCAATCTGTCCATTTCAAATCAAAGTGAATATCAAACCACCTCGAGAACATTTAAAGGGGCAGTAGCACGTTTTTGTTAATTTTATATTTTAAATGTGTCACTGATAACTGTAAGTTGATGCTAAATGTATTATTTTGACAGTGTAAAAAATCTCATTACACAAGCCAATCATCTATAGTTGTAGTTAAAGTTTGAAGATTCACATAAAATCCATTGGCGGCCATTTTGTGTGAACTCCCTTTAATTCATTTTGTGTAAGAAAATGGAATTGCATAGCTAAACTTTACGTTATTTATTTGAATTATTACTGCTCCATTTAGTTTAAATACACTGTCTTTCAATTGGAACCATTAATTTTCATTTTCCTGACATCACCTCATATTCCCCCTAAAAACGTGCTACTGCCCCTTTAATGGTAAGGAACCCTAACTAGAAAGTGTATGTAACACGAAACCGACTATGCGGATGTGTACACAGCTCGGAAGTTTTCCTAGCCAGGCTTCGTGACTATTCAAATAATTAATAGGAGCCTTCAACAAGTCTAGGTATTCGCTCAGGTTTCTTAATGTAACGTTAACACACCCATAGTTGACCAAACATACTCATATTCATTGTATGAATACATTTCTCAACAATAGTCTTAAAATGACACATACTATTTACAGGTAAAGGGAATATCCTTGCCCGACACCCCTTCAAAACAAATATGAGCCTTTTATACAGTCTAGGTCCTCATTCACTTTTTCATCTACGGCGTATTATACACACATGGATATTTATTCAAAACAGTATTTTTAGCTTTTAACATGATTTCCGAAGTTAAAGAGCAAATTCTTGCCTGACACCATTGCAAATAAAAAAGAGGCTATTAGACAGTCTAGGTTTTCATTCGTGCTTTCCCTTATATATCGTTTATGTCACCTAGGATTAACCATACATAGTTAGATATAACGCCCCAACTAGTGTAGTATTCTTACCTATAAACATGATATACATTCATAGATATACTCATTCTAAACAGTAGATTTACCTCTAAGCATAATTTCTACAGATAAAAAGAATATCCTTGCTTGACGCCACTGTAAATACAAAAGGAGCTTTTATACAGTCTTGGTTCTCGTTCGTGTTTTCTCATATGAATCGTTTGTGGCTCCTTTGATTAACAATACATAGTTAGATAAAACATCACAATTCATAAGTATATGTACCTTTAAACATGATATACATACATAGATATACTCGTTCTAAACAGTAGATTTACCTCTAAGCATAATTTCTGCAGATAAAGAGAATATCCTTGCCGAATAATATTGCAAATCCAACGTGTATTTTAAACCAAAAATCATGGATACGTCAAGGGTAACAATATGAAAACGCGAACACGTCTTACTATTATTTTTACCTTTAAACATAATATGTATGGATAGAGAGAATATCCTTGTCTGACACCACTGCATATAAAGGGCTTTCACAAAGTCTAGATTCTCATTCATGTTTTTCCATATGTTTCGTTTATGGCACATAGGATTAACCAACCGTACATAGTTATATATAAAGTTACAATTCTTAACAGTATTCTTACCTTAAAACATGATGTTTACGGGTATTGAGAATGTCCTCGCCTGATACCATTGCAAATCCAATGTGGTCGACCAAAGAATGACCTAGTTCAGGATAACTCCATGACAACGTGTACACAATTCTTCAGCACACTCAATCAAGCATGTCGTGCACACGTAGGGTTAAATTGTTTATACTGATCGAGGAAATGAGAGGTGTATCGTTTTGTGAAGAGAAAATCGTGTTGTAGCGATTGTGATAATCAGTAATCGATAATATAGAGACAGGTAGCTGCAGCCTAATCGATTTAGGAAACAATTCATTCTGTGTTCAATGGGCCGTGACGTGACGTCTCCCTTAATGAAAATATATTAATATTTGATTGCTCGTTATTTTGATTACGGAGATTGGTTTTGCACATCGCCAAATTTAAAGCCTTGGAATATGGCGCGAAGAGTACTTGAATGTCTTAATGTATCTAAAAGTATGTCTCTGTAAATAGCTTTAACAAACTGTTAGAAATTATTTTACTGCAGAAAAAAAGTATTTTCCAAGTGGACATAAGAATGTGTTAACATTATTATGCAATTGAGAGTGTTTAAAATAGAATGTTTGTGGTTGATTCTTAGGTGTATGTAAAATAAGAGTCTTTATGACAGTTTATGTCCTTATTTAGCAATTCTATGTTAAATTTACACAAATTAAAATAGCAAGTCAACAAATGTATCAGTAATTGAGAAAAATATTGATAGACTTAACCCAGGTTTACTTTGTAGCTTTCTTTTCTCGGAATTTTGAAATTCAGTGGTATCTAATGTTTTCAATGTTATTGTGTTTCTGAAATAAGAGGACTTACATGGAATAACGGACTTACAACGTATAACGTATAACGTTTAGCTCTAGTTTCCTTTAACTAGTACGAAGTCTTTCTGAGATCGTTATTTAAAATGTGTTTTGTTAGAAGCAAACTATTGTGAAATACAGATTGTACACCTTAATAAAAAACATAACACCTTTTCCTCAGCAGTTCATATTCTCCTTTAGCCGATGGTCCTTTCTAGATTTAAATAATTTCCTTCGAATATGAGTTGATACTCCTGTAAATTGGCCACTCACTGGGGCTCGACATTATTTCATTCAGCAGCGAAATTTATTTTCGTCATACCAATACAGTCTTCGTCTTTAGTAACACTCTTTACATCCAAGATGAATTTTAAGTAGATAGTAGATAGATAGTAAGAACAAAAAAGTTTGAAGTTTATTGTATTTCATCGCCAGGAGGCCTAGAGTACATGAATGTAGGCAATGTTTAAAGGGCCAGTAGCACGTATTGATGGGGAATATATGTCAGGAAAATGGAAATTATTTGTTACAATTGAGAGACAATATATTTAAACTAAATGGAGCAGTAATAAATCAAATATACAATGTAAAATTTAGCCATGCGATTAATTTTTCTTACACAAAATGAATTACAGGTGTTCACACAAAATAGCCGCCAATAGATTTTATGTGAATCTTCATACTTTGTCCTCTGACTATGGATACATGGCTTGTGTAAAAAGATTGTTGACACTATCAAAATTATACATTAAGTATTAACGTATAATTATCAGTGAAAATTGTAAAATACAAAATAATCAAAAAACGTGCTACTGCCCCTTTAAAGTACTATGTCTAGAGTAGCTTCTTGATTGAAATACTTTATACAAACAAAACATGATATTCATCTTCTTAATCTTCCCCACAATACGGACATATTATAGCAACAGGGTTAAGGTCTTGAACGTGTTTAGCACATGTAAAATTATTTGAACAACATCTGAATTTGTTAATGCCCTTCTCAATTTTATTGATTTTACACAAGTCAAATAGTTTTCAATATTAAAGGGAATCAACAACCTACCTTGTGAAACCTAATTGACCATCATTAATGAGAGCGTCCAGACGGGTAAGGGGGGTCACGTGACACAAACTTGGTACTGGCTGTCAGCTGAAAGCGCTTCATAACCAACAAATTCTTCCCGACCGAGCATTTACGACTTTCGGGGCCGTACTAATAAAACTCTGGAAGTTAAAAATTCGGGTTGCAGACCCCTTTTAAGCTGAGTTTAAAAGTACAAAAGGTAGACAAAAGTGTAGAATAACTTACATTTTGGCTCCTGTTTTTTTTATGCATATCTGTGATACGCGTTGCTTAAATTCTAACATAAATAACTTGATATTTCTAACTTCTTGACTTATACATAGAAAAAGTAAAAAATGTGTTCGTCTCCAGACTGTAATGAAAACGTCTTTCAAATTGTACACTTGCTCAATAATGTAAAACCAGCTCAAAATTGAATTTAAACTGCATATAATGGTATGAACTGCTCAACATTACAACTTGGAGCACTGCAGAAAGGACTTACCGTAGATACGAAACCTTTGGAAGAAGTTGCTTCTGTTTATCACTGTTACTTCCTTGTATTAAAAACCATTAATACACCAATTGTATTGTGCACAATAATACAGTATAATGATATCACAAAATATTCAAAATAGTTTTACATTAATCAAGACAAGGAACAATATATCTTGAAACTGTTGTCTATTTTATATCCTATTTTGAGGATGGTTAAACAATTTTTTATGAACATTGTAATTGAATAACTATTTGTCCATGTTTGCTTTTTGTACATTACTCTGTGTGTATACCTGAAAAACAGAGAGGGGGAGGGGGTGAAAAGGGATTGTATTGTGCAAGAAGATTGATACAGTTGCATTATTCAATGTGGTGTATATTTTACGTATTAGTATTTACATTTCAAAATCAGAATATTCCGTCAGTCAGTTCAAACAAAGGTAGATTAAATTCTTTAGAAATGGTATTCTTAAAAAAAAACAATAAACAGCTTCGTACTAATATTCGTTAACCCACTTTATTACCAATTGTTTTACATGTCTGATATCAACTGCACAGATACAAGTTACAATACAAGACGTTATTACAGACGAGCTGGGTTTCGAATATATTTTGGTATGCTTATGCGCGTATCTTAATATAGATATAAAATTTACAAAATGTAATTTCTGTAATATATATTAAAGCAATGAAGCAGAATATTTAGATAAACACGACAACATATCAACATGTCATGCATAAAGCCTAGTATAGGTTTAGGAGTAAGCACTTTAAACACAGATGATCGCAAACAAAACATGCACTTCAGCATTGGGACTGTTCACGTTTGAATAAATCAATGAAAAAAAACAACCTTTGAGTATTTGAGGACGTTCAAAAGACCACTATAACACAATACAATGACCAAATTGACAATGACAAAGACAATGTCAAATGAAAGACATAGACAAATCAATGGGTACGAGTAGAAAAATTAACACAGAAATGGCATGTTACATGCAAAAGTTATGTAAAATTATTAAAAATTATAAAATATAATCTAATTTTGTCTTTCCATGGACAGGAGACACCAGTTGAGTTCTGAAAGGAATTTGTTTTCACCGCGAACAGAACCATAAGGAATAATATTGAGTACAGCTTTGCCGTCAATAGAAACTACCCGCAAAAAAAAAATAATAGGTATTTTTAAGTCAACATGTAAAGAATATTCAATAACAAAAATAAGAACATGAGAATATTTTGCAATATTCACGTGCCATCTTTCAAACAAACTGATCTTACACACATATTCGCAGCCATCTTCTCACGCAGAGCCTAAAAGGCCAGTTTCCAAACTGTCATGTTATGCCTTGCTGCAGAGACTATACTTTTCTGTGCTGCTATAGTGCCCCATACAGACTAGAGAGCAAGCACAGAAAACTCAAGGCTATGCAGCAAGGCATACAACTGACAGTTTGGAAACTGGCCTTTTAGGCTCTGCGTAGGAAGATGATTCGCAGACAGATATTCTTTCTTCTGATTTTGTATTATAATAAGACTGACATAAGAGAGTCTCTGTGATTTTCTAATGAACACGTTTTCGTAAACATATGTTTGCAGAGCACTTTGACACCGTATAAAACAATGAACATCTTGAACATTTATGGCACGTGATAACATAAAGCTTTTCAAAGATAGCGAGAGTATCATAAAAGTAGTTAGTTAGTACATCTCCATCCTCGATGTTTAAGGGTTCGTGTTGGGAACATGGTCCTACAAGTGAGTGGAGGCTCAGTTGACTACTTTCAGTGACGTTCAGCAACATCTGGCGTTACTCCACGGATAGGTGGGTTACCCAAACAATTTCATATATCAAAGGGGCAGTAGCACGTTTTTAGGTGGAATATAAGGTGATGTCAGGAAAATGAAAATAAATGATAATGTATTTAAACCAAACAAAGCAGTATTAAATCAAATATATAATGCAAAGTTCAGCCATGAGATTTTCTTGATACAAAACGAATTAAAGGTGTTCACACAAAAATGGCCGTCAATGGACTATGGATGATTGGTTTGTGTAATAAGACTTTTGACACTATAAAATAATACATTAAGCGTACAATTATCTATGAAAAATTGAAATAGGAAATTTTCAAAAAACATGCTACTGGCCGTTTAACTGGGAGTATGAAAGTTAATTCCCTGTTCCACACTGAGACATGTGTTGAAAAAGTTATGACGCCTCCTTAGTCAATAGACCTTTATACCAAGATACCTTATTCAAAATGTGCCCCTGTTCACTCAGCTGTTCTAACGTCGTACCTAGTGAATGGTGTTGGAGGTGACATCAATGGGCTGTATTTGCCTTCTTGTGTTAAACCAGGGTAATAATTCAATGAACGCCTAGAGCATGTATAAGCTGTGGATATGTGCACCATATAAATATTGTAATCATTATTATGAACAACATGTATCAATAAATACACATCACAGTAAAAATACTAGTTGAATACAACAACTGATGAAAAAACATTGCAGGATTTACTAAATATGTTTGATATTGCTGCTCACACGAATTGATAATTGTATAAAACAAAGATGGAGTAAGGAGATATACCGTTAAGTTGATATATTTATTATGGATTCAACAATACGAGTGACCGTTTATTATGATTTATTATGAGAGTAAGATTCCTCTTCGATTTCATTAATATATCACTTAGTTTATATAGAACTACTATTTTAACAACAAGATCTGTTATACATGAACTGATCGCTGTAAATTATTTTTCTCAACATTTGCGTTCAGTCTAAATCAAAATTGGTCATGTCCCAGAGTGTTCATAACGTAGATAGACTAAGAACATGTTACAAATGAACTTGACGTGCAGTCCGATAATTCACACTGAAGCCAAAAATAATAAATATTCAACTGCCCACTGAAGTTGATAAAGCTTCAACTGCTTCATAGAAGTTCCTTAATCTTTAACTGCTTCACTTCAAGTTATAATGCTTTAACTGTTGAATTGAAGTCATACAGCTCCAACTGCTTCACTGAAAGCCATGCAGTTTCAAAGGCTTCATTGAATGCATGAAGCTTTAACTGCTTCACTGAAGTTGATAAAACTTCAACTGTTCATAGAAGTTCCTTAATCTTTAACTGTAGTTATAATGCGTATATGTTATACTGTTGAATTGAAGTCATACAGCTCCAACTGCTTCACTGAAAGCCATACAGTTTTAAATGCTTCATTGAATGCATGAATTTTTAACTGCTTCACTGAAGTTGACAAAACTTCAACTGATTCATTGAAGGTCCTACATCTTTGACTTCTTCACTAAATCTCATAATGCTGTAACTGCTTAAATGAAGTTCATACATATCTAACTGCTTCACTGAATTTCTGCTTCATTGAATGCATGAAGCTTTAACTGCTTCACTGAAGTTGATAAAACTTCAACTGATTCATTGAAGGTCCTACATCTTTAACTTCTTCACTAAATCTCATAATGCTTTAACTGCTTCATTGAAATTCATACATCTTTAATTGCACCTTTAAATGCATGAACCTGTATACAGCTTCAACTGCTTCATTGAAGTTATAATGCTTCAACTGCTTCACTGAAGGTCATGAGATCCTCCAAGTTGTTCAAACGAAGATCGGTTTTCAGATAATTATAGAAGAACTCGGGCGCCTGAAAAGAAAGTTTTGTATTTCATAAATGTGCCAAGAAAGAAGTTGACTATTGGAAAATAGATACCATTACAAACATCTGTGGTCCCGTGTTAACATTAAGTAATGACAAAACAATTATGCTTAATTTGAAACTTAAACTGAAAACATCCTGCAACTGATATTTTGCAAATTAAATGTCGTTTAAACTTTTCCCCGAAATTCCTTTACTTCAATACGATGAAATTTTAAAAAAGAATAAAGCTACAAATTTACAGAAATTACATTGAATATTTTATATATTGAATAGACAAATACCTTATAAGACAGTTTTCTCAAGAATCCCAGTTGTTTGCCAGTTATATTTTTTAAAGTCGAATGCCTGAAAGTAGGAATAAAACAATACATTAAATCAAATATAACAACGATTGTATAATACTGGTGAATAGAGTTTAACATGTAAGGATGATTTAATAATAAATTTTCTTGCATTTTAAATAAAGATTGTATTTGGTAACACGTGATAGATATCAGGGAATGGTTATGGGAAACAAATAGGCTAATGTAGCAGGATGATTGCAAATATGCACATTTGAATAATGTTTTAAAACAAGATACATGGTTTTATAATAATTTACAAACACTATCAAAATATTTGTTTCTATTGCCATTCTCTAAACCTATGAACACCTCATGATAATTTTTTCACGGAGACTGTTACTTACTTCTGTAGGTCCAGTTTGCTAAGCCAGTTGGACACATCGTTGCTTGACCAGTTGACCACATTGCCGGACCCTCGACCAACGTCAGGTGGCGGGGCCTTCAGCACTGGGTTCGAACCCGCCTTGCAATTAAGGAATAATTTCATTCATTGTCAGCTTAATTGACGGAATGCTTTTATTTCCGACTAAGTTTTATATTTTTAACTAAAAAAAATTAACATAATGATATTAAGCAAGCCCTTTCACACAAATTTTATCTGCATGATATAAAGTTCATAATTCATCAATAAAATGTAGGTCAATGCAACCCACATGAAATATTCAGATACCATACATCATCATTTGAGTTTATCCTTATAAGATTTTTTTAAATATGATTTACCTTTAGTTCAAGGTTCCCAGATATTTGTATGTTCATTGATTTTCATATTAATTGTTTGATCTTCTTTCATAGAACAACCAAGAGGACAACAGCAAAATATATGAAAATCGAAGGAAACGAATAACCAATAACTTAGTACTAACAACTGTCACGACGTCTATAGAATTCCTATGTAAAGATATGTAGTACCGTTCTTCAAAATTATAGGTTAAAATTATATTGTTTTATAATAATAGTTATCTACATACATCGACTGTGTCGCCGCCATCAACCAATTTGCCTCGATCTCCAAGCTCTCTGAGTAACTCGGCAGACTTCTTATCAAAGCTGTACTTGCCACTGAAGTCAAAGTACAATTTGGATCCCTTGATGATACCAAGCCAACCGTCAGGTTTATATCCACCCTGCATTAATAGAGGGACGATCGGCTTGCGGATGTCAAAAGCGTATTCTGCCTCTGCAATCAGAATTATGATATCTTATAAAACATGTTGATAAAGTTAAAAGATACCTCGACCATATTCAAGATGACCTATTCCAAATGCATTCTCGATAATCCAGAGTTTGCGTTCCTCGTAATATCTCTACTAACCTCTGGAACCAAGAAATTACCTCCCCTTAGTTGCATAACCGTCTAAAATCATAAAAGCAGATAAACGTCACTCCCCTAAAACCAGTGTCTTTTCCTGAAAGCTTTTCGATGCTAAACCGAGAACGTACAGTCCCGAAATTTATCTCTTCGGATGCCATTTCTGTTTATTGACGAAGTGGGGTGTATAATGAAAGAAGCCATGCGATTGTCACGCTGTTGAAGGCAGCGTAGATACCCAATTGCCAATATGCCTTTCTCCATATCTCTCTGACTGACCTGATCTACAGTCCTGACTCTCCATATCTGTCTGACTGACCTGATCTACAGTTCTGACCCTCCGAATCTCTCTGACTGACCTGATCTACAGTTCTGACTCTCTCCATATAATTATCTCCGACTGACCTCATCTACAGTTCTGACTCTCTTCATATCTCTCCGACTGACCTGATCTACAGTTCTGACTCTCCATATCTCTCTGACTGACGTGATCTACAGTTCTGACTCTCCCTGTATCTCTCTGACTGACCTGATCTAGAGTTCTGACTCTCTCCATATAATTATCTCCGACTGACCTCATCTACAGTTCTGACTCTCTTCATATCTCTCCGACTGACCTTATCTACAGTTCTGACTCTCCATATTTCTCTGACTGACCTGATCTACAGTTCTGACTCTCTGTATCTCTCTGACTGACCTGACCTACAGTTCTGACTCTCTCCATATCTCTCTGACTGACCTGATCTACAGTTCTGACTCTCTCCATATCTCTCTGACTGACCTGATCTACAGTTCTGACTCTCTCTATATCTCTGACTGACCTGATCTACAGTTCTGACTCTCCCTGTATCTCTCTGACTGACCTGATCTACAGTTCTGACTCTCTCTATATCTCTGACTGACCTGATCTACAGTTCTGACTCTCTATATATCTCTGACTGACCTGATCTACAGTTCTGACTCTCTATATATCTCTGACTGGCCATTATCTACAGTTCTGACTCTCTCCATATCTCTCTGACTGATCTGATCTACAGTTCTGACTCTCCATATCTCTCTGACTGACCTGATCTACAGTTCTGACTCTCCATATCTCTCTGACTGACCTGATCTACAGTTCTGACTCTCTGTATCTCTCTGACTGACCTGATCTACAGTTCTGACTCTCCATATCTCTCTGACTGACCTGATCTACAGTTCTGACTCTCCATATCTCTCTGACTGACCTGATCTACAGTTCTGACTCTCTGTATCTCTCTGACTGACCTGATCTACAGTTCTGACTCTCTGTATCTCTCTCTGACTGGCCTGATCTACAGTTCTGACTCTCTCCATATCTCTCTGACTGACCTGACCTACAGTTCTGACTCTCTGTATCTCTCTGACTGACCTGATCTACAGTTCTGACTCTCTCCATATCTCTCTGACTGACCTGATCTACAGTTCTGACTCTCTGTATTTCTCTGACTGACCTGATCTACAGTTCTGACTCCCTGTATCTCTCTGACTGACCTGATCTACAGTTCTGACTCTCTCTATATCTCTCTGACTGACCTGATCTACAGTTCTGACTCTCCATATCTCTCTGACTGACCTGATCTACAGTTCTGACTCTCTCCATATCTCTCTGACTGACCTGATCTACAGTTCTGACTCTCTGTATTTCTCTGACTGACCTGATCTACAGTTCTGACTCTCTCTATATCTCTCTGACTGACCTGATCTACAGTTCTGACTCTCTCCATATCTCTCTGACTGACCTGATCTACAGTTCTGCCTCTCTGTATCTCTCTGACTGACCTGATCTACAGTTCGGACTCTTCATGTATCCCTCTGACATGCAGACTAGAACCACAGCAGCGTTCTGTACAGCCTCCGCCATGGCTTGTAGCGTTGAGCCTCCCATGTCGTCTATATCCATCCACACATTGTACCCGTGACTTTTCATCAGTTCCTTGATCTTGAGCAATAATCATGATTATTATGATAATGAAAACGATAATTTAAGATTAAGAAAATCTTACATCTGTTCATTCATAAAGTAACCTATAAATCACTTCTGAAATTAGGCCTGATAGATATACATCACGAAATAGTCATTAGAAGATATTTGTTAAATAATAATAATAAATCATGAAGTATTCATATCATCATACTTGTTCAACTATTTTGAAACAGGTCTCATCGTTAATGAATCATATAGAAGTTATCAAATGATATTTGTTGACAAGCCTTGCGAACAGTCGTTTAAGATAATTAAGTAATTAATAACATTATACTTGTTAAATCATTATCAGACCAGGCCTTATTGTAATATGTCATGGAGTAGTCAAAACATGATTTTTGTTTCACAAGGTAATGGAGAGTAACAAGGTAAGTACCAATATTGAGGAAAGCCATTGTTAAAATTCATTTTCACCATGACATAACATCGTCGACTGTTGGGAATTAAATCAGATATATTACAGTTACCAACCCTTATCATGACTTTCTGATCAGCCCATTCGTAGCTGATCATCACGTGACCTGTCGATAACCTCCCTTTCGATTTTCCTTTTGGGCTTCTGATGAGCTCTGCAAATAATTCAGTTTTACAAATTTCAATTGCCATGACATTGCATAAATCGTTTTGGTGTTTAATGCATTTAACTTCCTTTTTCCATTTTCCGCTCTTTTGTGGAGGCTAGTTCGCGATTTCAGAAAATGTGTTCCTATTTGGGTGAATAAATGGTATTGTTACTGTTGTTTCATGACACAAACATAACTTTTATAAACAAAAGTGAGCGTGGCTCATCTCTGACCGTGCATCCTTGACCAAATGAATTACTGTTTTCTTTCCATAACTTACACATTAAAAACAAATTTAAATTGCCTTTGAATTGGTACTGCAACCCTCCTAGTATGTTAGAAAACATGTGCCAAATTTGAAATGAATTAGATGAATAATATTTCTGCGATTGGGCAGACAAATTCTGATAATGGAAACGACCAGGTAAAAAAATAAAGAAAAATTTACATTAGTAAAAAGTTAACCAAATCGGTTATTATTCAGTAATGCTCCTCTCCTAGTTGGAAAAAAGGCATGTGCAAAAATTGAAACCAATTGGATTAATGATTTTTGTGTAATTGTACGGAATTTTTTGAATTATTATTATTGAAAATGACAAATTGCAACACATGAAAAATCGTTAAAAATCAAACAGTAATGAAACTTGTTGTAATTTGGCACTGCACCACTCCTAGTAGGGTAGATGACATGTGCAAAATAAAAAGTGAATCAGATGAATAATTGCTTGCAATTGGTGGGATACTTTTTGATGTAGAAAACTGATTTATACAAAACATGGAAAATCATGAAAAAAAATTAACGATATTGGTTGTAATCTAGCACTGCATCCGTCTTAGTAAGGTAGAAGACATGTGCAACTTTGAAAGCAATCAATAGTTTTTCTGGAAATGTCGGGTACAAAACTTTCCTCGGACGGCCTGGACCGACAGACGAAAGTAATCGTTGATGTTAGTATTTACCCTCACGGAAGTAATCGTTGATGTTACTATTTACCCTCGACCGTTGTTCGAGGGTAAAAAAAGGATTTTCCAATCACAACGATATATCAGCAATTAAACTTTACCTCTGGCAACTGTCTTTTCCTGCTCTATTACCCATAATGCTCCTGCTACTACTTTTGCCAACTTTGCATTCGTGGATGTTTTGAGGCTGTTAAGTCCTTTCATCAGTGTCTTGTTGTTCTTCATGATGAAATATAATTATATAATCAATATACATGGAAAATTGTACATATACATTGAAATACCTAATTCTTATCTTTATGACATATATATGTACATAAAGCAAAGGATAAAATATATTTAATTTCTTAATATAAACATAAAAGTGAATGTTGTTCCCTTTTACGGGCCTAGGTCTATCTAAGATGACTGTCATAATGGTTTTGATAACCCACAGATGATAACATGAGAAGTGATATTTCATATATATACATGTATCATTTATACTTTATCACCCCTGCCATGCAGCGATTGAGTCATCACAAGTTTTCTTATTTCATTGTCTATGGTGTCATTAAATGATTGTTCGTTATGTCACTGAAGACAGTAATCAAAAGGGAAGCCTGTTGGTTTTTTCTATACTATAAGAAATGCCATTTCCATGCCATTAATAAAGAAGATATTACACTCTAACAAATGTCATATGACTTTCTACTCAATGCATATGCGTATATAACTAAACTCACGAGCAAAAGAAAGTATAACACTCAGTTGTATTTATCATATGTAAAATTTTCAAAGTCAGATATCTCGAGTTTTTGACGTCGTTTTCCAAAAATGACTTGTTTGGAAAATTAGTCCAAAACATTAAATAAATAAAAGAATACCTCTACGCGGTTTTTTAAATTTAAAAAAAAAATTTAAAAATTCAATATTAAAATTTCCCTAAATTTTTTTTGACAATACACAACTTTTCATCGACATATAACACATACTCTGTGTGAAAATCAATAAATGTTCATCGTCATGCACACATTTACAACATTTTGAACATGGTAGGGGTCATGTTGGTGTAAATTTCATTTCTTACCCTAGTCTACTTTAAATGATGACATTTAAGTGAAAATATAAAACAGTCACCAATAAAGCCATTCAAACTACAGCCGAAAGGTGTTATTGTCTGCTTCCATAATCAAATGCATCTTATTTCTTTAAAATATTGAATTAATGGAAAACAAGTGAGTGTTATACTTTCTTTTGCTCGTTAGTTTATAACTCTCACTGGGGTATAATAAATTAAGCCTTTGACCTCGTTAGTAAAAATCAAAATTATCTAAACGGACCTGAAAGTCCTTCTGGTTCTCCTTGTCGAAGGCCAACTCCCAGATACATTTCACTGCAACAATCTGTTCCTCTTCTGATCCCTCCACCATGATGGTCATCAGAACAGGCAGGGCGCCCTTCTTGGTCAAGATTTGTTTGTTCTGGTCATTCTTGGCCAGATCTGTCAGCCCAACGGTCAGTTCTACCACAGAGAAGCCTTCACATCTGTGTTCTGGCCTGGACCAGGCGTACTGGATCATCTTGAGGATGACCATGAACAAGTTGTCATCAGCCAGGAGCAGTTTGTTGTCTTCTTCGTCCACGATTGTTGCCAGAAGCAGGAGAATTGTTGTCTGAATAATCTGAACGTTGTCTGAATGATAAAAAACAATGATATGTAAATGATATTACATGAATATGTATAATAAATATTTATCATATATGATAAAATCATTTTGATTTGAAATTAATTGTTTATGAATAATCTCAACATTGTCTGAATTTTTGAAAATTAACCAATGATATACAAATAATGTTACATAATATATAGAGAAAAATATATATAAATCATTTTGATTTCAAATGAATTGTGTATGTGACATTCTAATATTTGACCATCAAAACAAAAGGTAAACTATGGAAAATCAGTTTTTGGGTTTCACAAAATATCAACCTCTTTGTAAAGATTTTTTTGTCGTTTGCAAATATATAACCTGTCTTCCCTATGTTGTTATAGGGGTAAGTAAAAATTGAAAGACAATTTTCAGCCTCGTGGTATACCATTTTTATGATCCCTTTGGAAGGTATTCACACCCTAATTGTGTCAAAGACCCATCACCGTTTCATTCTCTCCCCGCAGAGGCAGATCAAGTCACGTTGATTTAGCCTCTGTTCTATTACGACGAGTTTGTGTGATAGAATGGGAGATGCCTGATTGGAGGCAATCAAAATTAGTTGTGCAATCAGCGACGCTGTTCTTAAATCATCATTTTGGCTACTGAAACAAGACAAAGGCATTGTGATATGAACCAACCTTTCCATGCGAGAAGCCTTGTCATTTGATAAAGAAATTCAAATTTATTCAGATGAAAGTTTTTTCCGCCAGGGGAAACTGCCGGAACTCACGGATTTCGGCGTAATAGAACAGAGGCTAAATCAACATGACTTGATCTGCCTCTGTGGGGAGAGAATGTCACCGTTTAAGAAATTCCCATTGAGTTCCTTTAGTATTCCCTATCCATACCTTGATTTTCCGGTTTAACAGTGAGATAGTTGAGAGCCACTTGCACTGTTCCAAGTTCTCTGATAGTACCTCGAGTGACCGGGTTCTGTGCGCAGTTGTGTAGAATGCCTAGAGCAGCTCTGAAAATGCTATCACTTGCATAAAAAACCTGCAACAGTTATCACTGCAAATTAAGATAATTACTTGTTATTTTAAAAGTTACCTAACTGAAATGCTAAAACACCAGTCATTTATGAAATAACCCTGGTTTATGGGGGAGTCACACTTACGTTCATTTACCTAGTTAAACGTAGTTCATTGAACGTAGCCACAAAACCGCTAACGTGCCGAAAATGAGTGCATTTTAGTAACTACGTAAAACAACGTTTCATTATAGGTTCGTTCACTACGTGTGAGTACGATTAAGTACATATAAGAACGTTTTACTAGGTTTAACAACGGATAACTATACGTCCATTGAACAACTGACTAGCTACGTTTGTCTACGTTTAACCACGTTTATCTACATTTAAGAACGTTTATTAGTACAGCAAAGTAGGTTGAACTACGTTGAAACACGTTAAGGTACGTCAAAGTACGTTAAAGTAGGGTAAATCACGGCACTACAGTGGTAGGGCATATAAAGACACACGTTTATGTATTTTATTCTACCGCCAATTCGGACATACATATATGATATTGACCGTGTAATGGCCTACGAAGGAGCAAGTCACGGACCCACCACGAAGTGCGAAGCGGGGAATATAGTATTGAGCTCCTTACGCCGTCCGTCCATCCGTCCGTCCATCCGTCTCGCTTCTTGTTAGCGCGTTATCTCGGTTTTGGTGACCTTGACCTAATTCTCAAGGTCATGACGGGACTTTGACCAGTGTGTAAAGCCTTGTATGCGCGACATCTCACAAACCCTTCTACCTAGAGCCTTCAAACTTAGTATCTGTCTTCATTGGGTGAATACGCAGAAAACAGTCAGTTTGGTGACATTGACCTAATTTTCAAGGTCTTGACAGGACTTTGACCAGTGCGTAAAGCCTAGGTAGCGCAATAACCTTGACATCGTTTTAAGAGTAACTTTGAGACACCAACCGGCAATTCGAATCCCTTTTAGTCAATTTCTCTCTTGCGGCGGGGGACATGGTCACGTTAGTGACAACTACTTGTTCTCTGCGTTTCGTCGTCCATTTCGATTTTGTTAATATAGAGAGCAAAACATATCATTTCTTTGTTGATAGCTAATGCTGTATCATTTTCACCTTCCTTTCACTCATCCTCTCTCAGTTGTGAAATGAATAGTGTTAAAACGCATACTAGGTGTCTCAGTCAATTGTGACCAAAGGTACAAATAAATAAATCTACCTAGTTAGGCGTAGTTTATCGTAGATCAACGTAGTTCTGCTTACTTAAGTGTTGTTAGATGTAGGGAAACGTACTTAAACGTACGAAAACGTACTCGATACCTAGTAAAGTGTAGTAAATCGTGGAAAAGTTGTACTACGTTAAAGAATGTTCTAAACTAGGTTCAACTACGATGAACTAAGTTCACATTTTCAATTAACTACGTCCAACTACATTGAACTACGTTTCTGGAAACGTAGTTCGGAAATGCTAAACTTTGAACATGTCCAACAGTTAAATCACAAACTACATTTGTCACACGTCTATGTCTACGTTTTGAGCACGGATAACTAAGTATAACTACGGATAAGTACAGTTTACTGCGTTAAAGTACGTTCTGCATCACTACGTTCATAAACGTAAGTGTGACTGGGGCATTAAAGCGATGATTATCATTTCGTTTCATAAACAGTCACGGATCAGGATCAGGATCAGAACGCTTGTAAAGGGTAGTAACTTTCGAGAGCAACTGTATTGCAATAAAAAAGTGTTTCTAATGCATTTCATGAATCTATTGACTTTTTAAAATATCGGTCAATCTTTATCTGGTACTGAATCTAATATCAATTTTAAATCCTGTATTTAAGAGTTCTTAGTTCTACAGTACCATTTTATCTGTTTATCTAATATAGAATATATAAAGAACACATTTTAGAAATCAAGATGGTATACCTTGCTCGAATCCTGTGTTTCATCCCATATAGCTCTCAGATCTGCAACGAAGTATTTCAGTAGTCCACTATTACAAACACGTTCCGCAAACTGTACACTGGAGTCCGTGTAGTTCCACAAGATCAC
The DNA here is from genome assembly GCA_916613615.1 of Steromphala cineraria. Lineage (NCBI taxonomy): Eukaryota > Metazoa > Mollusca > Gastropoda > Trochida > Trochidae > Steromphala > Steromphala cineraria. Next base: position 47,949,800 of record OU744720.1, read on the forward strand.
CCTCAAGTCAGTAATAAACTCCATTACGGCTTCAGTCACCCGTGACGCGGCTACAGATTGGGTCAGGAAATTCAAGCGATGACTCTTCAAAAAAGCAGTGTATAGTTTAAAGATGGCTTCGGAGGCTTTGACGTGCGCCATGTAGTCTGCAAATATACGTCTGAAAGATGTTGATGATTGATTGACACGATACGATCTGTTCACAAGATTTGCGGTCAACTCAACAATACGATTTTCGTGTTTTTCCATTTCCGGATCATCGTGTACTAGTTTGATGAATTCATTAATGTCATTAAAGATTTCTGCATGTTCTGGATTTGCATCGATTATCTCTTGTGCCAGCTGGAAACATTCATCATTGTATGCTTGTATTGCCGCCATTTTGGATGGTGAGGTTTGCTTGTCAGAGTTATCCCCCTTTGTTAGATGAGCACCAGAGAGTAGTCTCCCCTGATCAGAGTCTTCTGTCATCTTCACCTCTAATGAAGGTTGCTTGTTAGTCTCTCGATGGCTTTTATCTGCGTCATCTTCTGCAATGGGTTTGCTATCAGGAGATGTTTGAAGGGGGACAGATGGTTGTTTAACGTATTGTGGTCCTTTTATGTCCTCTAAAGGGGTTTGTGGACGATCATCTGAAAAGGCGACCTGGTTTAAGCTGCTTCCACATCCCATATGTCAATGTGTACGTTTCAGTCATATGACTGGTGTCTGAAACAGTCGACGATTTGCAATTGGTTTGAAGACAAAGAGATGTTTGGTTAATGAAATATCATAGTGTCGGAATTGCAAAAGCCATGATAGAATAGACTATTTGACTAGAATTATAAGGTTCGTTTCTCTATCGATGACAAAAACTGACTATGGTGCTATTCTAGTAACTGAATGGTTCGGTGTTTTTCTATCGATGATCACTATATACCGTATTTCCTTAATTACACGCCGGGCGTCTATTATTTTCAAAAGGTCTACACCATAGGCGTCTATTTGAGGCAGGCTTCTTTTCAAGGCAGGCGTCTATTTCGTAAAATGCGAAACCGTTTAGACTATTTTGTAAAAAAAACCAGATAATTCAAACAATAAGAAGCGTTTTTATATATTAAACTTGGTTTGCGGCGTTTAATTAAGGCAGGCGTTTATTATTTTCAGAAAGTCTTATGCAAGGGCGTCTATTCGAGGCAGGCGTATATTCAAGGCAGGCGTGTAATTAAGGAAATACGGTATATATACTGAAGACAACATAGGCGTCATTTACCATCTTGTCGATTTACAACATTAAGTCCGACTATATCTATATACATAAATAAGCTGGAAGCATAAAGCTGGATTGAAAATAATTCCCAAGGGAATATCATGAAAACCAGTCCTGTCCTTACCACTGTTCGTACATCCGAACTGGAAACTCTGGAGAATTAATGACGATATATAGTTCGAACATATGGTAAGCCATGGGAGGGAAAGAGAGAAGGTTTGCGATCCTGGTCATCACGTAAGGTTTTAATGAAATCTTTATTCCTTGTCAGCGTGATACCTCAAGAACGATTTGATGGGTACATCCGTCTAAAGAGAAGGAAGCGCCAAATTGAGAATGGTGACCTTGAATTTTTTCAGATTGATACCGATTTCATAATGTGGGATTTCCCCCTAGTCATGTTTTACTCAAGGAAAAAAGGCTATAGTCCGCAGGTTATTAGGTATGAGTTTTACAACTTTCTTGCAGGTTTTTGCAAACTTCTCATGTACCATACCAACTTTCTGTGACTTATGTTTATGTAATTGGATGAATAAACATGTTAGAAAAAAAATTTTTTAAATTAAAAGTCATTTCATCTACAGCATACTAAAGTTTCATTTGCCGTAATGTATACATATATAAAATAGCATTCGGCTGAACCACGATAACGATGATATAGCACTCGCCGACTTATGCAAAATGTACAAAATCTACATACAGAAATATAAGTGAAAATAAAGTTATTCTAAAAGAAATAATCGTGTTATGTGTTTCGATTCTTTTTTAAATTGTGTGATGCCAAGTCTACTACACGTCTTCGTCAACCCTAAAGACGATAAAGGGCCTCTGGTCTCAACCATGCATAACATATATGGATAGCTGTTATTCCTAACAGCAACAGAATTTGTAAGAACACTTATCGATGTTTATGTGGATGAACTAGTTGAGTTCTCCGGAAATGGTAAGGTGGCCTGTTGATAACTTCACGTTCTATCTTTGCACATTTGCGTAATGATATCTGTTTACACGAATAACAATATTTTTTCTAGATATCAAATAATCATGTGGGTGACTGTATTTTGCTGAAATGCATTTACCTTCTTACTATCTTGTTGAATATTTTGCATCTTTAAATCAAATATTTAAACAAGCACATGTTTAACGCACGTTTCCTCTTCATTGTCAGTTTTAATGAAAAGACACTTTCCATCGCGTATTTATGTTCTTCTTACATTTGTAGAAAAATCATTTTCACAAGGGTATTTCTTGAAAAAGCTAAGTCAATGTTGACCTCGTTTCCCACACAATTAGTTACAATTAATTTTGATATTGATTAAACTTTTTTGACTGGCATGCTGGATGATAAGATTATGATACACTATAAGCCACCTGTTGAATCCCTCTACATAGAACATATATCGTTTACATTTAATTTCCTTATTCTCATTTCAATCATGTATTTTCCTGACGCTACCAATATATCTGAATAGCTAAAAAATGTGGATATATTAACCATATGATGCAGGATATGGAATCATATATAAACGCTCTGTGTCCATATACTTCTATTTACATTGGTAGACAATCACTCAGCATAACGTTATACAATGCACGACATGTTGATATGGTCTGTAGATCACTTGCAGTTATATTCAAAGGAATACCGTATGTACAAATAACATGCTTCGCACACCTGTTTGGATGTATATTTGCTGTTAATGTACAATGTAACCAAATGGAAATATATATGAATACCACATATTGTACTCTGGGTCATGCGGCGTTTAATACAGGTATAAACTCTCTCTCAGCATAATAATATGTTATCTTCTCCAACGATAATGGTTATCGACGTCCCTTTGTCATTACTGCATTATTCATGTTTTGTACTTATAAATATGTACGTACTTATCACATCCATTATTCATTTATACCCGAAGATATGAAATAACATTTGATTGTATGATGTAAACAAAACACTCACAAACGCATGTACATAATTTAACATAGCATTCACAAATACATGTCATATGTATATTAATATATACTCAAGCCATAATAAAGTACATATTTCTTACCAGATCTGTAATATCCTTATTCGTTTCGTAATTGTCTTACTTCCAAAGAATCACAATTGCAATTGTTTTCCAAAGCAGATAAACGGCTTCTGAAATCAATGATGCATGACATTACTTGGTTGTTGTTATTCACCCCGGCAACAGTGATGTAAGGACCATAACTTTGTAGACTGTTCTCTGTGTTTGTGTTGATGTACTTGATGTACCACAAAGATATATTTATTTTAAACTTCTTTACTCATGTATTTATTGATTCTATTCTTTTTCTTCTTTTTTTTTTATTTATTTATTCGATAAAATGTTTTATAAATTTATTTATGCTATATGTGTGTGAATGTGTTTGGATATTATGTTTATATTGTGTTTATGTTTTTAATGATTAATAGTGTCTCATAGGCCATGTTTGGCCGAACAACATACACTTTTTATAGTAACAGTATTTTAAAACGTTTATTACCCATTGTTGTATGTTGTGTGACACTTAAATAAACTAGTTTTCTTCTTCTTCTTCTTCTTCTTCTTCTTCTATATCCAGTGTTCACCCTTTCTGTCGTCATTGGAGAAATTGATATTTCTGTTAAATAACAAGCAACATGTAAAATCCCTTGTCGCCTTCGTCTATAATATGTTTTAGAAGACGAAATGTGTCGACTGACTAGTCGAATCTTTGTCTATGCAATTATATATTTTGTTTTCCTAATTTTATTTATGCGTGTGTGTTGATGTGTGCGTATGTTTTTGCGTGTGTGTGTTTATGCGTGTGTTGAGGTTTAAATGTTAAATGTTTGAATTATGCTCGTGTCTCATAAGCACTGTAAGGCTGGATGTTGTTTTTTTAAATGATTTTGAAAGTGTCTTTATAATGCCTGTATAACAATATGTGACACGTTAATCAAATATATTTCTTCTTTCATTTCTTCTTCTCTGTACTACTTTTCTCTTTGTATTGCAGGGTGGTGATTAAACAAACATACTTATGAATATTAAAGTTTTATATGTCATGTTTTTAATGTCCTTAGTTAGAGAACAAAGTATGAAAATTCGCCTAAAATCCATGGGCGGTAATTTTGTGTGAACACCTTTAATTCATTTTGTGTAAGAAAAATTAATCGAAACTTTACATCATATTTTTTAATTATTACTGCTCCATTGAGTTTAAATACATTGTCTTTCAATTGAAACCATTAATTTTCATCTAGGTTAATTATGCAAGTCTAGATTGACTGAATATGAAATGAAAAGCCTGAAGAAATAGAATAACATAAATGAAGGTGTGGTAATTTTTTTAAATATTTCATAGACTAAATTTTAGTCTAAGTGAACCTCTATGCAAATCAATTCCAATTACCTGTTAGCATATACCATGTATATATTAATGGTTATCAAACTTCATTTGTTATTCAATTTTATCAATTTGCACCTTTTGACGGGCAAGGTCACCTTCTATAAAGATTAATGTAAGATTATTTCTTCTTCGACTTCGGGTTGAAAAATAAATATTTGAACCTCTTAAGATATTATTTGGATAAAACGTTTACCTATTGGGGAAAATTTTAATAAATATTAATTTTGTTTTTAAAAACCCGCGATGATCTTTTGTTTGCTTCAGATCTGACAATTAAACTGAGAGAGTACCTCCGGGCCAATAAGAAGGAATATAAATGAATGACTAATCATTAATTTTGTTTATTGTTAATGCGTTGGTGTTTGATAGGTAAATATTATCACAAATATGTCAAACCCCTCACCTACAATATTTTCTACACAAGCATTAATCAAGACAATTTAAATCTTCCATGATCTTCCAAATGGGAGCAATAGTTTCTTGATTACAACTTCTATTTTGTGAACATACGACAGGTTGTGTATCGTGTTATTGTCAATTATTTTAGTTGTTGACAAGTTTTATTTGCTAATTTTTACTGAGTTATATTCATCCCATATTTTATCAATAAAATATCTCTCCGATAAAGAAATATGCTTATGCTCCTTAATGTCCTTCAGGTTCACAATAAACAATTTGTTATCAAAGGTTCTTGATTTCAATCAAAATCCAACTCGTGTTTTAAAGGGGCAGTAGCACGTTTTTTGAGAATTTCATATTTCAAATTGTTTCACTGATAATTGTACGTTAATGCTAAATGTATCAATTTGATAGTATCAAAAATCTCATAACATAAATCAATCATCCACAGTCAGAGGACAAAGTATAAAGATTCACATAAAATCCATTGCCGGCCATTTTGTGTGAACACCTTTAATTCAGTTTTTGTAAGAACAGGGAATCGCATGGCTAAACTTTACATTATATATTTGAATTCTTACTGCTCCATTTAGTCTAAATATCTTGTCTTTCTATTGGAACCATTTATTTTCATTTTCCTGACATCACCTCATATCCCCCCCCCCCCCCCAAAAAAAACGTGCTACTGCCCCTTTAAATCGTATATATTGGATATTTTCATATTCAAATTTCACATCGCGTGATGATATGGATTTTATGACCGCTTCAGTTTTTTCGATCTAGAGTAGAATCGTCCACGACAAAAATATTGTTTAAACTAGGATTGACGCGTCAATACTTAGGTCTTCAAGATTCCTGTTTGACCTTCACACAGTGTTTGACCTTCACATGACTTTTTGTCTAAGAGGTAAAGAGTAGCTAATAAATTATCAAAATGACCAAATTCCACTTGATATTCAGTGTTAAAGACTTTTCAGAAAAATTCATCATGGTGGCCAATGTCAGCTTTGACACCATTCTTTAGAGAATATTATTCCTAGTAGCAGAAAAAAATTTGGTTAAATTATCTCTCACCGTTTTCGAGATACATGTGATTTAACGTTGTAATGTAAAGAAAACACTGAAATTTGAAGATTCTTTTACCCCTACTCCATGTTGGTCCTTCTATCTCCTTAACTATCAACATTTTTATGATAAAGTACAACATAGCAAAAGTTGTGCTTGGAATGGCGTATGTGAAAATACAATCAATTAAAATATATCTTTCTTAATAAAGAAACTGTGGAACCTTGAAATGTGGTAAAAATGAGGATTTTCACAAAATCGCAATATTCAAGGACCGGTCAAGGACAGAATTTTTTTATCACCACTTGTTGGTATTTTTTTCCGTCTACTCCTTACATCTGCTTCACAAAACATCAATGATAAAATTTCTATCTGTAACAGTTTTGAAACTAAAATTCTCAAAGTAAAATAACCCTCGAAAGATGTTAAAATCGACGAAAAATGTAAAAAATCTCTTTATGTCCACATATTTCCTTTAATATCAACTTTTATATGACAAAGACCTGTTGTGAACTTGTTCACCTATCATTGTAGAACAGAATGCATCAAACAGATTTCATGTTTTAACATTTCCTTACAGAGTGGTGCCCCTTTGAACGTGACGCATAAAAATCCTTTATTTCAAAAGATCATTTTTGAAACTGCTGTAGCTCAAAAACCGATAAAAATAGATGCCTAAAAGGAAGTATCGATTAAACAGTATTTATTTAGCTTTTAAATGAGCTATAGCATGCGTCTGTATGTATTACCGTTAGTGAGAAGAAGATTTTCAAAGACGCGTACCGTCAGAACCGCGAAATTTCACCAAAATTTCAGTTTTTCGAAAATAGAAAAAACTCTATTTATACGGCCGTAAACCGCTACGGGATTAATCAATGGGGAATTGTGTTGCCCACATTTTGGTGAAAGTTTCATGCAATTATCTCCCATAGTTACCGAGAAATTGAGGTTTGAAGTTTTTACTTTAAGGGGAGATAACTCAAAAAGAAATTCGAAATTCAAAAATCTGGCTCGTCTTTATCTAAGTTACGTCATACTCTACATTCGCTGAAAGTTTCATGAAAATCGGGCTGTCAATAAGGTCAGAAATGAACTCACAAAAATCGGTACAAATAATAATAATCCGGACGATAACAATAGGTCTTCAGACTTTCGTCTTGAAGACCTAATTACAATTAACATAAACGTAAATCAGTTCCATGTTCCAATAAGTAAGACTTCGTGCGGTTTTAAAAAGCGCCAGAGACATTTGCGAATACTTTATGAATAAGGCGCCCGATTCTAGGTTTTAACGTGCATATAACTATCTACATAATATATTATTTATATAACTATAAATGATTATTCCACTCATGAAAGTTCAATATAATATCACAAGCTTGTTAATTTGTTTATGGACGTGCATGTTTTAGTTACATGTTTCTATAGAATCTGGCAAATGTGTGTGAATAATAAAGTATTTCGTCACGTAATATTTAAAAAGGTTTATTATTTCGTTACTGTGTGAAATGAAATGCCTAAGTTCATACCGACATATTTCAAATATATTCTGCAAGTTTATTTGCACAATTTGAACCTTCGTTCAATGATCACATTTCGCTTTCACGAGCTGTATGCGGATTTAACAACGTTTCCATGGTGACATTACTATCAGCTGACCATGGAGCGCGTGCTGCACGTGCACTTCGTGCTCTGTTATGTTTTGCGTGAATGAAATCAACATTATTACTTCACTTGTCGTCTTTGAAACTATGGACTGAAGGATAATCACGTAAGAGTGTATATTTCATCCGCGAAAAGAACAATATTTGAAATTAGGTCAGAGAAATATGGATTCCTGTCAAAGGTAATTTGATTTCAAGTAAGTGAAAAAGCTCCCTTTCCCCAGTTCAGTATTATACTTCCCTGCCTAGTTTTATCTCGTGACTTTGAAATGGATCTTTTAAAAGAAAAGCAATATTTTCTGGATACAATTATTAAAAAAATTTCGATGAAAATACTCTTTTTTATAAACATATACGTGTACTCCTTCATGGGTAACGGAAAGCTCTGGTATTTTCAATTTCACAATCAAAACTATTATCCAGAAATTTGCTGAAAAAATGGTGCGTTCTAAAACAATAACTTGTTAATTTATCATTTATTGTATGTCAATTTTCCTGCATCTAATTCAATAACAAAACTGTTTAAAGATGAGTAAAATCTCTATTTTCTTTGCATCTGCTTTTGATGTTTGAAATCTTGACAGAAAACAGAAGTAGTGTTTTTAATATATTTGTAATCTTGAAAAATTCAAAAGTCAGAGGTCGAAAGTCAATTAATTTGTATGTAACTTGCATCGTATTTTGATAACAAATATAGGAATGCCACATGACATAATAAAATATTTGATATAAAAAAAAGAAATAAGATAGCTATTAAGTGTTGTTTTTGCAAATTATGCATCAGAATAACAAACACAGGGACAGTTTTTGCTGATAATAAACATTCAATGTACTTAACCATGTTATAACTAAGAAAATGTCAAATACTGAATTGAAAACGATAGTCCATTGTGAAATTACTAAAAGAGGCCTACTATAATTCAAACAAATTTTAAAAGTCTTGTAGAGAATGACATACCTTGTGCTTTATTTCTTGAAGAAATGTTTGAAAAAGTTGTCTTTGTTTTAAAGATATATCACAAATTAACAATCTGACAATGCCACTGGAAGTCAAGGTAATTGTTTTGTTGAGGATACTAAACCTCATTCATAAGCACAATTTTCATGAATCATAATGAAGACAACCATATATTAATGGTTATACAAGTTTTTATCCCACCGGTATGTAATACCGTGGGATATAGTCATCACCCTGTCCGTCTGTCCGTCCGTCCGTAATCATTTCGTTTCCGGAGCAGAACTCAAAAACCGGTCCACATATCTTTCTGAAACTTTACATGTGTATTGCCCACCTACTTAAGTGGTGCCTTTTGATATTTTCAAATTTCTGAAAATTTTATTTTTTATTATTTCCATGGAAACGGCTCTTATTTGGACTCTGTTCATGAAAGATTTCGTTTCCGGAGCAGAACTCAAAAACCGGTCCACATATCTTTCTGAAACTTTACATGTGTATTGCCCACCTACTGAAGTGATGCCTTTTGATATTTTCAAATTTCTGAAAATTTAATTTTTTATTATTTCCATGGAAACGGCTCTGTTTTGGACTCTGTTCATGAAAGGTTTTGTTTCCGGAGCAGAACTCAAAAACCGGTCCACATATGTTTCTTAAACTTTACATGTGTATTGCCCACCTACTGAAGTGGTGCCTTTTGATATTTTCACATTTCTGAAAATTTTATTTATTATTATTTCCATGGAAACGGCTCTTATTTGGACTCTGTTCATGAAAGGTTTCGTTTCATATTAGATTATACTATTATGAACCTTGCTTGAAAAAATTAGAATTATCTTTCAAAGGTTTACATCTTACGATAACATGTGGAACCGGTGGGATATGTCATCTTCTGATGACTCTTGTTTATTCTAGATAGGCAATGTTTCAACATTTACATTTATTAATGCTGTTATCTAGAAAGTGACATATGAGCTAGATTGAGTAAGAGAGAAAAGAAGAATAAACAGGATAAACTTTAAATATATTGCATTACAAAGATCTAATAAATATCATTTTTGTCTTGTGTGGATATAACAGAGAAAATAGCTGAAATATTACTCTTCACATGCTTATCAATACTTACTCACTCATAGTCATATAAGAAGATAAAAATTAAAACCACACAGGGGAATAACACGTTACCTGTTAAAATACTTTTATTGTCAGTATAATGTGAGTCTTGAGTGAATGTAAATAGCATGTCAACACAACCTTAGCCTCCCCTACCCCCTCTCTCAGTATGACTAAAACTATGAAACCAGAATTATTTAATGTCATTACCATGTCTATTCAATACCACTCCAATCACCACCCTTTAACCTAGCCCTCCCACAATTTACTCATGTTTGCTGTAGATAACCACATAAAATATGTATAACATTATGAACATTAAAATAGGTATATCACTTATGTACATTTCAATTGATATGCAAAACAGTCATGTACATTAAAATAAGGAATGTATGCCAGTCATTTTCATTACAATAATGATGTATATGTCATAACAATAAGGAATTTAGATCACTTATGTACATTACAATAAGGAATGTATATCAGTTTCGTTCCTGACACTACAAAAGTACTGTAATGTGCATTGCAAATTAGAATGCATTTTAAAAAATAAAATGAACAACTTACAGCATTATTTACATCTGTATAACACCTACACGTACAATGAAATGTACATGCTATCAGCTGACAACATTAGCACTGTGTGTCAGTCACTGGTTGAAATGTACACCTTCTATTGATGATCATAAAAGCATCGGCCTCTATATGGACAACAATAGCTCAAGTCATAGCTCACAATGGCTTGTCAATGGACATGTTTACAGAAACATACCACCTTCAGAGTAACGCTTAGTTCCCCATTACTAACCCATTTACTGCAGAACATTTATCAATTTACTGCAGAACATTTATCAACTGAGCGACAGACCTGTCAACACCCTTCAAAGGGTTAACTAGCTCTGAAAGATTGAATCCGAAATCCGACTTTAAGAGATTTGCAAATATATGATCGACTGTTGGGATATTTCATGTGGTGAAATGTATTTGAAATATACATGTGAAATATACAACTGATATCAACATGGATATACACTCAACAAAGTGAAGTATATTATCAGGTAGGTGAGTGTATTAAACTTGTACTTACATTAATCAATATCAGTTAGGAGCCCCTTGTGTAGAGATATAAGTATGTAGGTAAAGCATGTATTATTATTATATGGATATTTGTATAGCGCGCATATCCAATATGTATGAATGCAAGTCAGGCATTTTAAGATTTATATTTTGAAATAAGCTTGAGATTATTTGAAAATCATTATGATGTCAAGATACAGATGTTATTGTTCATTTATATTATGATTAATTACTTTGTTTTCATATATCTTTGATGGATTTTGATTGAAATGAAAATTTAGATAACAGAACTATATGTATTTCTGTTGTATATTTTAGGTTTAACAAAGTATTTCTAGATATATCCTCTGTATTTTTATGTGAATTATGCTCTCTGTACATGAATTATTGCCAGTATTTATGTTTTAGTCTGTGATACAGGTACTCCATGTCAAAACACTCTCTGCTAAGGTTAACCTTAATTCTAATATTTACATTAGTCGCTAAGGTATCGGACTTAACCAACAGTTATGTGAAACAATAAATCACTTATAAATAATCTCTATTTCTAAATCTGAGGATAAAATAGTTAATGACAAGCTAAGGGCAATTTGAGAATTGAAACATGTACTGAACATTCCAATTTATAGAAATTAAATTTTTTTATTCAAAATTTTATAAGATTGAGTATCAATAAATGGATCAAGCATTATTGATAATTATAGATTTAACAAATCTATCTTACAATTTGTTTTCAATATATTTAAATCAATATTGTGTATAGATTTGTAGAGGATTAGTCGACCCCCTTTTCGACCCCCAAATCCTACTAAAATGAGGTTATGAATATCAACTGACCTCCATTGCATTGCTTGTACCTTGTGCTAGCAAGAGATAGTGCAATAGATAATTTGGAGATCTCAATATTGTTTAAGATATCTTACTTTTGTCATTTTGAGGATATTGGTTTGTATAATTTCACTACCGAAGATGGACTTTTGTTAGTGAATGTTTCATAAAAGAAGTTACTCTCTCTTAAAAGTGTTATTACAAGTGTTGTATAAATAAAATATATGATTTATACCGGTACATGAAATTGGGGAAAATTAAATTCTTCTTTGAGATAAATGTGGTTTTTTTTGGATAGAAGAAATAATTTTTTTTTTATTGATTTAAGTTTTAAAAATTATGTTTGAATATGATAAGAAAATTTTATCAATTTCCTGATTAAATTAAACTTTGAAAACTGTTGCTTTGAAAGAATAAACATAGTTGATATACATAAAGCAACATATCGATAAAACACATGCTATAGGTTTATTGTTGACAGTCATAATTACTGTGCTATAGCTCACCCGGTGGGGTGGCGGTATACCGGTAAGACACCCGATCTTAATACTATCAAGGAATGCTCCATAAATTACATTTACATGTCTGCTTAGCATTCAAACAGAACCTATTATATCTTGAGCTCTGTCACACGTGGTGACTCGTAACTAGCAATATAATATGTAGATATTCTCATGATAACATCAGTGTTAAGCAATAATGAATCCTTGGTGAGCCAGGGCTATTAAGGACATATGACTTGGGTATTTCTCTTGTGAGTATCACGTTTTAGGGGGAATATAAGGTGATGTCTTGGAAAAGAAATAAATGGTTCCAATTTTAAGGCAACGAATTTAGACTAAATGAAGCAGTAATGAATTAAATAGATTTTATAAAGTTCAGACATGCGATTCCTTTTTCTTACACAAAATGAATGATAGGTGTTTACACAAAAATGGCCGCTAATGGACTTTATGTAAATCTTTATATAATTTTTGTCACTCTCAAAATAATACATTTAGCATTAACTTACAATTATCAGTGAAATTTTTTAAATATAAAATTATCAAAAAACATGCTACTGCCCCTTTAATGTACAATGTAATCATATTGAAATATGTGTACCACATATTCTAATCTGGACCATGCGGCCTTTAATACAGGTATAAACTCTCTCTCAGCAAGTAAATGTGATCTACTCCAACGATAATGGTTATCGACGTCCCTTTGTCATTACTGCATTATTCATGTTCATGCACTTATGAATATGTACGTACTTATCACATCCATTATACATTTATACCCAAAGATATGAAATAACATTTGATTGTATGATGTAAACAAAACACTCACAAACCCATGTACATATGTAAACATAGCATTCACAAATACATGTCATATTTATATTTATAAATAATCAAGCCAAGTACCTATTTCTTACCAGATCTGTAATATCCTTATTCGTTTCGTAATTGTCTTACTTCCAACTATAAATATGTACGTACCTATCGTATCCATTATAAATCTATACCCAAAAATATGAAATAATATTTGATTGTACGACGGCATGATTTTGACACTCTCAAAATAATACATTTTGCATTAACGTACAATTATCGGTGAAAAATATGAAATTTACCATAAAACTACTGCCCTTTTTTAAGGGGGTAGAGTGAAAGGAACTCATTAAACAGATTGCTGAGAGGTAAAAGTAGGGATAGGAAGATAAACACATAAACCTTCTTGTTGCCAATTTGAAATTACTATTTCCAAAAGTGTGTGTTTGAAATCATCACAAAGCAGCAAACTGTCTTTTCATTATTGATAAACTATCGCAATGGCTATCGCAATAGTACACAACAATAGACTATCGCTATTGCAATAATGCCATGGGGTTAATAGTCACCCCTAATTATGATACAATAAAATATGAACATTATTATTTATTAATAACAGAAAGACAATATAAAACCTAACAAAAACATTTTTACCATTGTTTGTAGGATCACTTTTAAAGAATCATGTTTTAAATTGTTATCTTATTCAGTGCAAAGATTATGCTGTTTCTGCATTCTCTTGATTGCCTTTACTTTGGTCATTAATATTGCATTTCCTGAATGGTTATCTTCATTAATGTCAACCCTTCTCATTTGGCACTGACAAATATAGCAATGGCAGCCTTTTCAATATTTGAACACCATTTATTAGTACAGAGTTTTTTCTTATCCCTTACAACAACGACATAAAACAGTCACTGATAAAGAGATTTGATACTGTTATCTTACTTAAAGTGGCAGTAGAATGTTTTTAGGGGGAATATAAGGTGATGTCAGGAAAATGAAAATTAATTGTTCCAATTGATAGACAATACATTTAAACTGAATGGAGCAGTAATAATTCAATTATATTATGTAAAGTTTAGCCATGCGCTTCAATTTTCTTACACAAAAAAAGTTTGAATTATAGGTGTCATTTGTAGAATAAGACCATTACCATAGTTATGATTTATGAAATTTTAATTTTAAACAATGTCTTATGCATTTTATTTTAAAATCAAAGACAAAATCTTTGTAAGGATTTTTTTTAGAATCTTTCAATTTTACACTGAGATTGTGATTCAAGTAAAGGTCTTCTGTGGCAATTTATTCCGTTATATTTTGTTAATCATATCTTTATTTGTTGGTTAAGGAGTTATTATTTCTCCAGTTGCCTGGTTACGACACACACGTCTCTTGTTTTTCTCTTACATAAGGATGGAGTCATGTCATGTATTGATTGTCAAGCTTCATGCTTTCTCAAAGTACCGTATTTATCACAATATAAGCTTCTTGTCCATTAACATTATAAGAAGTTTATGATGAAAGAGTTATATATGTAGGACAAAATGATTTAGGGAAATTGTAATTCTGTTATCAATATTTTATAAGTTGATCATTAAATAAATATGTTATTATTGATAATTTCAAAATTTTAATATGTTCCTTATTATCATTTTCCAGTTAATGTGAAAAAGTACTTTGTTGCTTTGTGCGATTTCTGATTTTATCAATAACAATTATTTGGTTTAAAACATTTTTTTTAATTTTTTTTTTCGAGTGAGAGGAAAAATCTGTACTGTTCTAAGTATTCAATTCTTATGAGAAAAAGATACGCAAAGACTACAATGGTAATTATATAGGGCTTTAAACGTTACATGTTACAAGCATTTGTTTTTGTTGACATATTAATTAGGGGGACAGGACAGTGCAGTGGTTAGTGCATGAGGTCCGAGGTTCAAATCTCACCAGGGGCTCGACAACTTTGTCTGGAGTAGAAATACGTTCTACACGTAGTAAGGTGTGGTTGCAATTCTACACTGAATTTCAGCGCAGTACCAACCAATGCTCCAAGGGTTCACTGCTTTACATAGCCTACATGGTGTTGCAAGCCTTCCCCAAATCTCAACCTAGCATATGAATTATGTTAAAGTATAAGTGCAGTAGGTTAATAAGTATATTGATCTGTAAAAAATATCCGTTGAATTATTGGGAGATGTGCTTTTCAATCTTGCAGTCTCTTATTAATCAAATCATAATAATTGGTGTCAGATAGTGTGAAACAGCTTATAAACACAGACAAAGCCAAAGTGGTTAAGAGGTTAAATTGTTGGTATATTCAGTGCTTGTCTTCTCATTATCCTCTTCTTTCTCCTCTACAAATATGTTATCAGATTTTCATTAAAAACAAGATTTTATCATTGATTGCTTTTAGGGGATGAATATGTGATATGCTTTCAAATTATATCATTAATTATGCAATCTACGTCCATTTAATGGCAAAACAATATGTGTTGAAAATCACGGAGGTATTACGGTATCTGCATTAAGCTTACTTGTGGCATAAGCTCCTTACAGGGTTGGACACTTTCATGATAAGGGAATGTTACACTAACCCATTGAAACCATGCAGGGAGTTTAGAAGTACTAGGTAGCAGGTAAAGTGTTTTATATTCATCAAATCACTTTGAAATCTCTATGTAGTAGATTTACTTATCTGGTCTGACATTGATATATGAACACTGGATATTTGTGTAGAATCTTACCAACTGATATGAAGTTATGAATAAGGAAATTGAGTATTCCAACCATTTGTGTTTAGTATAAAATACAATTTGGACTTGAAAAACGGAAATTTGTTTCTGGTTTAGTATAAAACACAATTGGGACTTGAAAAACAGAAATTTGTTTCTGGTTAAGTATAAAATACAATTTGGACTTGAAAAACAGAAATTTGTTTCTGGTTAAGTATAAAATACAATTTGGACTTGAAAAACAGAAATTTGTTTCTGGTTTAGTATAAAACACAATTTGGACTTGAAAAACAGAAATTTGTTTCTGGTTACCGTAAGTATAAAATACATTTTTGACTTGAAAAACAGAAATTAGTTTCTGGTTTTGTATAAAACACAATTTGGCCTTGAAAAACAGAAATTTGATTCTTGTATCTGGGCATGTCTGTTTCAAACCAACGCATCAAGATTTTGACAAGGGGGAATATGGAACTTAATTCCAGAAACCTTGAAAAACATTGAACCATGACCATTTAAAATGCAACTTGATTCTGTTTGTGTTGGCCTTCAAAAATTTTTTTTTTTGCAGTGATTAGGTGATCTGAAGTCTATGTTTTTTGTTTTTTTTAAAGCTATGGCATTAACTGATAGCATTTTCGTTCTGTAGCTATTTCTCATATTGTATCTGTCTTATCAAATTTATCAATCATTTATGATTATGGTAATATGTATATAGATATCACAAGACTTTTTTATTTTCATTAAATGTTTTATCAAATCTTAGTTCATATCTACATCGGGAACATTATTGTCATTGTGATCTTACATGTATGTCAAAAACTATGCTATGATGTCAATGAAATGAACATCTAAACAATATCTACAAATACCAAATTATCAGAACTCCTGTTGTAAAAATATATGTCTTTGACAATGTTTCTCTCTAATTATGATATTTTTATATGAGTGGATTACTCATAGATTCACTGGTCAAAATAGCTCCCCCAGTATCTGCCACTTGCCAATTCACTCCTATACTGAGTCTAGCAAGGCCTAGTAGAGGGTCGCGTCAGCCAACCTTTCTGCGACCTATGACCCTCCAACATTATACAGTGGAACCTCATTATAAGGCGAACCACTGCTACGCGATTTGCGATACAACACGGCAAGGATGTGTCCCCCAATTATTTTTATCACAGTACAGCGGTAAATGAGTTACTATATATTTGTTGTGGAATTTTTTTTTGTTTTCCATTTCAGTCATACACCTTACAAATATCAGAAAGAAAAATTGTCAATAAAAAATAATAATCACAAAACGAATCGATCTAATTTGTTGTTCATATTCAGTAAAATTTTCCCTAATCAAGAGTAAATATTTACTTTATTTCATGGGTGACTTGGTTTCCATAGTAAATCTTAATTCCCATCAGCACCATAAAGAAGAAATGCTTCCAAAATCATCGGAACATCTGTGAAAAATCACACACGTGGTTGCTAAACTTCCTGCTGTATTTGTTTACTGAAGACCATACCATTATTTTACAGGGGTTGAACTTTAAGAACTAAACCAAATAATTTAAACCCATTAAAAGATTCAATGAGAGAAACATTATCAAATATGTGAAAAATTCTGTATCGGCACAAACAAAATAAAAAAATGTTTATAGGTTAAAAAGTGAAAATCCTATCTTCCTATCATAATATCCATCACCCCTTGCCCTTATCATGATGGACACATCCAAAATCCGTGATGCAGATTAATTTCATTTATTAGGTCCCAAAAAGTGTGAAACTAACCTAAATAAATGGTAAACACAAACTTTTAGATAGAATTGTCGTAAAAAAATCCAGATGTTTTATTTCTTTTGGTATATTGTATCCATATATCCCCTCTGTAAAAATGAAATATTTATCTTGAACATCGCGGCGTATTGGAGTGAACCTTCCCTGGCATACGTCCTGTGACAAATGCTTATCTTTGGTGTCATAGATATCGCACCAATGTTATGTTATTGAGAACAGCCTTCGTATAAAGTATTTATTTCTCTCTTAAAATACTTATGATATTTATGTTATATTTCATATGTTTTTTATATTAATGTAACGGGTAACTGTTAAAAACTCTGATCTCGAATAATCTCGCGAGATTTCTTAAAGGGGTTGTCGATGAAAGTGCCTGTTTTGATTTTATCTTGACGATCGCGCTTCACTCACAGCGCGGAATGAAAACATGTCTCCCATGTCCCGCGGTATATCGAGGTTCCACTGTACATGCCAAGGCAGACTATTGCGACTTGGTAAGATGAGATCTGATTGGTCAATCCGATACATGGATGGACGCGACCCTCTACTAGGCCTTTCTAGACTCAGTATAGGAGTGAAACGGGTAATATTGAGGCTAGGTTTACTTAGACTGCAATTTCTGAGAAGTTAGCAAGCCTTTCTGGCTTGTATGATTATAGAGATACTAACTGTCTTCATATTGAAGGGCTTGTCAAATTTTAAGGGCTGATTGATTTTTCAAATCACAAGCCCTATACTTGCCTGAAGTGACTTTAAGGGGCAGTAGCACGCTTTTTGCTAATTTTTATATTTAAAATTTTTCAGTGATAATGGTACGTTAATGCTAAATGTACTATTTTGATAGTGCCAAAAATCTCATTACACAAGCCAATCATCCATAGTCAGAGGACAAAGTATGAAGATTCACATCAAGTCCATTGACGACCATTTTGTGTGAACACCTTTAATTCATTTTGTTTAAGAAAAAGGAATCGCACGGCTAAACTTTACGTTATATATATGAATTATTAGTCCGTCATTTAGTTTAAATACATTGTCTATCAATTGGAACCATTAATTTTCATTTTCCTGACATCATCTTATATTCCCCCTAAAAACGTGCTACTGCCCCTTTAAAACTAATTATCAAAATTAGCACACTTGGTTGGATTTATGTAATCTTTAAAGTTGGAGTTGTCCCCAATCACTTCAGTAAATTGATTGCAACTACTGCAATATATAATGAAGCATTCATAAAATAACAACTGAATGAAGGAAGACTGCTGCATGCTTTTGAAATTCTGTGTCTTCTTATATAGGCCTAAAATATATAGGTTGACCTTCAAACTAAATTTTGACATGACATAACAAGAATTTTGATATAAGTACAATATTAGGACTTTGAAAAACAAAACAATTCAGCAGATTGATTCCCTTTGGCAAACATTTTACCTGCCACTGTTTTTATTAACCCCATTACAAAAGGTAAGTGTTGCCACTAGAACACTTCAGCAAAGTGATGACTACTGAAATATTAGATGAAGCATTCATAAAATAACTACTAAATGAAGAAGTTCATTGGTTCGAATCGTGCCAGGGGCACGGCAACTTTGTCTGCAGTAGAGAACTGTTCTACACGCAGTCAGGTTTGGGTGCAATGCTACACTGAATTTCAGCGCAGTACTACCCATGGTTCGCTAGATCCAGCCGATGTTGCAGGTTTCACCGCAATGCATAACCATGAGTGTTGTGGGCTTTCTCTCTGAAATGATACTAGTGGCCGTTATATTAGTGAAATATTCTTGAAAACGGGGTTATCACCTCACCTCATATTGAACCAGCCATTCATTTGGACATGTCAAATTGATAGATCAATAAATATATGTGTTTATCTTATATCATGAAATAAAACAATAGCCATGATATACTTCTCAAAGAATCAACAGTTCTTCTGTAATTTGCACTATGAAATATGACATTTATCCAGCACTGGGTCTGAACTATTGTCGAGTGTTGTATTTGAATAGCTGTTTTACTTGTTATTTGTATTTATATGTCATACTTTTGTGTTCTCTAAGAGAGTATTGATAATAAATCTCCATTGTGACATTAGTAATATATTAATTGTGCAAATTGATACTATTTCAGCATGAATATAACCCTCCAATTGTTAGAGGTATTCAGTGCTCCAGATAATTTTTGAACCTATTGGGTATTTACTCCCTGTTTTGGTAACAATTGAGTAATGTCGATTTTAATAGTGTACATCAGTAAAATTTTACTTGATTTCGGACAATTGGGTATTTTATATGAGGAATGAGATTGTGTTCTCAAGATTTTACATAAATTGATATTTCTTTGAATATATACATAAATCTTTAAAAGGTAATGATACTTGTTTAAGCACTTCATAACTACAGATTAAGAAATAAAAATTTATGGTTTATCAACTTCTCTATTGCTATATATGCAACATTACTATGCAGATAATGCCACCCTTTTTTGAAACAGAAAAATATGCTAACTGATTTCTGGATCAATTTGAAAGAATGCAGCAATAAAATATTTCAAGAGCTATACTGTACGATAATCTTATGTCATTAATTCTGTTTTTCTTTATCTCAAAGTTTTTGGTAAATCCTGCTCTAATCTTGACAACTTTGTAGTTAATCCTTAAGTTTGAAATGATTGCTATTTTGTAATACACTCGTGTCAGCAGGGTTGTTTTTATTACATATGTCAGTTATAGATATTATAGTTGTCAGATAAGAAAGTTTGAAATGAATGCATATATGACATGTACATCACCAGTAAAATGAAAATTTGATTTTATCTCATGACTATAAATATGTATAGTTGTCAATTTTTTTCAATTTATTCTTTGAAAGTTTTTAAAATTTCAAAAGTTTTTTTGTTTTTTTTAACTTGGTACTCATTTATGTTGAGTTTTTGAAAAAATAGTGAAATGGGTTTGGCAGAAGTGAAAACATTACTAGCCTTCTCCCTTATGTAATTTGTTGTGAATAGTTTAGTTATAAAGATTAACAAAGTAATTTAATTAACACCTTTTAAAACAAAATTAGTGCAAATCTGTACTGTGCAGTACCGGGTATTATGAAAAATCAAATAACAAAGATTGACAAAATTTGCACAACAGTAAAATATGACAATATAATAACGTCATATTAATATTTCTTTAGGCTCAACAAAATCAATATTGGCATTCTGTTTTACTGCATATAATCATCAAAGATACACAGGCATAAATGGCACTAAAATAAAAAATAAAAAATTCCTAATTTCCCCATTCAGTGATAGTTTATGCAAAATGTATTTTCTTCAAAACAAAGCTAAATTACTCAATCTGATGTGCCGTAGAATAAGGAGTCATGTATTGAAAACTACATCCGACCATTTTAGTGCAAACATGGTTTTGATACTTTAATTCTATATTCATGTATTATATTAGGGGATTGAGGCCCAAGGTTCCTGCATTATACAAAGTTTTGGGTGAGTCACAGAGTATATAACAATATATTGAACAAGTAATAAATAAAACAATGTAAAATATGATTTTATTCAGAAACTAAATTTATTTTTGCATGGGAACTAGATTAAAAAAGTTAACATTAATAGATCATGAACTGAGATTTTGTTTTTAGAAAAAGTATTTTTCAAAGACTATCTTATTTGATTTAGAAATTATAATCATTTGAGCAAGGGAACTAGATTCATAAAGCTTACATAATATGTATATACAATTCAAAGATCATGAAACTTGAACAACTGAGATTTTGTTTGTAGAACCAGATTCATAACTTGTTAAGTATTTAAGATTAAAAGATCATAAAACAACTGAGGTTTCGTTTTAAGAAACACTCTTTTTCAAAGACTATCTTTTAGTCTACCCCGGTACTATTCAGCCTTGTTTTTATGATGGTAGTAAATTATAGCTATGTGTTTACACCTTGTATATTGTTCTACATAGAACCTTTTATTGCTCCTTGACTTTTAGTTTCTCACATTCTCATAATCTTCAAACTACTTATTCTTTGTGATGGTCTGATAAAGTATTTTGTATGAGCTGCCTTCAAATTCCAACATTGTTAACTCTTTATGTTATGTAGATATATTTATTTATTTCTTAATCTGTTAAATTCTGAGTTGACACAAATGTTAAATTGAAATATTGAGATGATATTTCTTCCCCTTTTTGGGGGCGGGATAGTGCAGTGGTTAACGTGATTGGCTTTGGATCAGGAGGTTCGTGGTTCGAATCCCGCCAAGGGCTCGGCAACTTTGTCTGCAGTAGGGAACTTTTCTACACGCAGTACGGTTTGGGTGCAATGCTTCACTGAATTTCAGCGCAGTACCACCCATAGTTCGCTAGCTTCAGCCGATGCTCTCAGGTTTCATCGCAAAACATAGCCACACTAGTGTTGTGGATTTTCTCCCTGCAATAATACATGTACTAGCAGCCGCGATATGAGTGAAAGACGCTTGAAAGTGGCGATAAACCCCATATCACCCCACCTCACTTCTTCCCCTTTTAAAAAATGCTAATCATTTCTAAAAACATAGATCAGTATGTTTACATTTGTTTTTAACATATCTATATTACACCAGTAAAAGTTGCAAGTATTTGACTCACATTTTCTTTTGCCTTATGTGCACAAAGATAATAAATATCGAAAAAATTCTAGGGCATGCATAACTTGTGAACATTATGCTCAAATTATGTCTTTGGCTCCTAACACCATGAATATATTATTTTTCATGAAAAAAGGCATGTAGATGTTTCCATTCTATGCAAATTCAAGAAAGCTTCCTCTTGTGTCTTTCAATTAACCAAATTTAAAAAAAAACTGCAATCTGTATATGATTTTAAAACGACATTAATCATTTTAAGTAAGATATATTTTCGATAAGATCATTAATAAAATTTAAGATGTTATGAAGAGTATATAAATATTTGCAAAGAATGAATATAACTAGGATATGATATATTAGTTTCAATTTTTTGGAGATTTTAAATTTCTGATTTTGAAGGATGTATAGTTGATGTTAAGTTTACAGAACCCATTTCGAATTTCCTTCTTTGAGAGCCAAGCGTTTTAGAAGTTGGAAGCACAATAATGAAGAGGAATATATGGATGACAACTTCTTTATTCACCTCTGCTTGAGAACAACACAAGAACCTGTGTCACAATAAAAAAGAATATATTCCTCTTCATCATTTCAAAATATCTAGCAGAAGAGAAACATCTGCAACAATTTATTTTCATAAACTTTTTATGGATTGAAGCCTCATACAAATGTTTATTTTTTTGCAATGTAAGGTGTTAATAATATGGTAGAAGGTAAGGGTTAACTAGGTCTGGGTGTACATTGTAAGTTGAGTGTATCAGGCAAGGGCGATCACTTGGTCCTGATCTTTTTACTGATAGAGCCCACAAAGCTGAGATTAGTGTCGAAGCATTTTCTTGTTCACTCATTGTTGTTCTTGTCTTTCATGAATGGACAAAATCACCTAACTATGTTCTATGCTGAACAAAAACATGGATTTTAAACCTCTTGTGGATTATGATTCAGTATTCTGAAATTTTGTGTTTTTCCAAATGGATGACAGGTGCACTGCATTTTGTGTCATAGAAATGATTGTCAGAATTTTCCCGGTGCTTATAGCTGAAATATAAGCGGCGGTGTATAACTCCAACTAACTCACTAGAATTTCCCTTTTAGTTTAGCTTTTCTCTGCTCACAATGACTTTGTGAAAGAAAGTTAAAATTCTTTGAATTTTGTTTGGAACATTTCAATATCTCCTATGGATTTGTTACTACTTTCCTGATTAGGAACAATATACTGTTCTAAAGGATGTGTTTAAAATGTGAAAACAAGGATTTTCAGTTCATTTGTGGAATTTGATGATTGTGAATACACAAAAAACATGTTCTTTTGGATGTGATCTCAATTGTGCAAAAGGATGTGAATTCAATGTGGATCATCTGAATCTAACATATAATGGAATCAAGTTAAAATGGAATCAAGTGGATTATAGGAATGGTCCAAAATGATAACCAGATTTGAAACAATTGTTTCATTTCTTTCTGCTTTGTCTTTAACTCAATGTAAGCTGTGCATAATTGTAATTACCCAGTAATTATAAATCAGAATTGAAATACGGTAGACGAAATAGAATAGGAAGATTGAAATCAAAATATTTTCATAGAAATCATGTGAAAGATTAGAAATTAAATCAAATTGGTTTAGAATAGAATAGTTTAAATGCTAAAAAAAAGGTTCTTTTACATTAAATAACTAATGAATTAAAAGAATCATTGACTTCAAAGGAACTTATATGGATTTTTTTTTAAATTCTCTATTGAAATTATTTCACCAATGGGGTAAGAGATGTTTTAAAGGGTGAACATATCATATCAGAAAACAACACCTTTCTAAGTGTTTTTAGACCAACACCTGGTTACTGTAAAGTGGCCTCTTATACAACTTGTTAGCTTAGACTAGAATGAACTATGCTTAAAGCCATTTAATTCCTGTTTATATAAAGATTTAGATACCTTCTCAGATATCATTGCTTTGCCATTATTTTGATACCTAGGGCTTTGTTCAAACATAGCTAACTTGTATTCAAGATAAGAATTTGTTTTAAGACATGCTAAGATAAAAACCGAAAATAAGAAATTGGTTTGATTTTTTAGGCATTCAAATTTTTATAAATTGTAAAGATTAAAGATACAAAAAATATTGCTTTTTTTTTTTAAAACTAGCAATTTCAATTTGATAAAATAAATATCTTTTTAAACATTAAAGTAAGTTTGATGTTTATTGTATTCATTTTTCAAATGAAAGAACTTTATGATTTGATGAAAAACAGATTACGAACTAGAAACAATAAAGCCATTTCATGATAAACAAATACTTGACATATCCATTTAAAGCTGCAATATTAGCTGATATCTTATGTACAAATAAGCTAATCATGATAATGGATAAATGACATCATGATAATAATAATTACATTTTTCAGTAAGTAGTAACATTTTTATAATGCAAGATTTCAGAATGTATATTACTAGTAACATTTTTATAGAGGACTACAATAATGACATAATGTCATATTGAAAAAAATAATATTGGTCCCCTAAAGGTGATTTCCCATTCACAAAGGTATAATAGAGATTGCAATATTGACCTTCTTGTGCATGTGCAGTACCTTTGAAGTGTGCTAGTAAGCTAATAAACTAGTAAGTAAATCTTCTAGAGACTTACTGGGACATAATAGGAGAGTTTGGGTCTAACTTTGGGATATTGCTTTCAATGGAAAGAGGAGACGGTGTTGTAAGAAGAAATAGACATGGTCATGAAATGTGAGAGTGTTCATTGCACCTCGTCAATATCAGCTGGCCTGTCTTTCTATTGGAATATCTGATGATCCTGTTACGTACGTGATCTTTTAGCACTGATTTTGAAATCGACACTCATGGTCAACATCTACTGACTGGTTTTGAAAAAGGAATTTTCTGCACCTTTGCTTGAGAGTGTTGTTTACATGTTTTATTTATTGTTTTAATGAACAATTATCATCAATATCAACTGGATTGTTATTTACAAGTGAAGTTTTCGTGACTACTCCTGATTGTGTTTCAATTACATGGATATTTGTTCATTTGAAATGGACATCTATCGTCCATTTCACTGGATATTTGCAATCTATTCATATCACAATCAACTTTTGAGGAATTATGTTATCATGACAATGTAATATATGTGATTACTCGAAGAAATCGTTTTGCAATCTTGCATTTGTTGGATTAACTACCTGGAGAATGACAAGTGAACATTGAGAAAAATCAAAAGCTTAATTTCATCTATTGGAGAGAAGTGGATAAAAGGGAATTCAATATAAGAGGATTTTCAAATTAAGGAATTTGTTCTATCATTTTCCTTTTGGAACTACTGTGATTTGAATTTGAATGCATCATGCAAATGATTTGAGCATGATCCTTATAAAATGGATTTCTTCTTACTTTCTTTGTAAATGTTGGATCTTTTCTAATTGAAGAAGTATTTCTTACCAATACTCAGTCATTAGGGATAAAGGAAAAAGGAATTTTGTCAAATTATGAAGACAATTCATTGTGGCATCTATTCAATTGTTCACTGTATGAAGACCCAGTGTATAATGAACACTTATGAGGAACACACATTAAAAAAGGACTTATTGAGAGTGCTTATACATTTGAAATGGAAAATCTGAAAGAAGTCTGGTGAATTATGCTACAAATGGTTTAAATATTGCCAAAACATTATACAATAACTCACTCAAGTTATATGTATTTCCACTAATGTTTGCTGTCATGATGGGATATTGTATGTGATATTGTGATATCAACTGTGATGTGTGGGCTTGGTCAAATCATACCATTCACCAGTGGCTATTTACCATTGACCACAACATATTGGCTCTTATACCCAACAATGACCGATATCTACTGAATGAAGACATTATGAACTCTCAAAGGAGAAAAAGCACTAGGAACTTTATGAAAACTTCTCTGCCATGCAACTTCACAATATATCTTATTCCATGTGTATACTTACTGAAGTGCATACAGTGAAAAGCATACTAAATTATGTTTACCTGCTTATGAATTTTGTCATTGAACCATGAAAATATGAGACAAAGGATAATATGTTTCAAGTACTTACTTAGTTAATTAATAATGTCATTGAAGCATGACGACATTGGACAATGGATAATCATCTGTGTCTTATTAGAAACTAGGAGTTAACTTTTGTTATACCTGTTAATTAAAAGTGTCTTTGGACCGTGAGGATATTGGAAAATTGGCATATTTTCTTATGGTCCTTTCTTATCTAAAACAACTTGGCAAGTACGCAAGTACCTTGGATACAGTGTGTAACAGAACAATTACACAAGAGGACACCTTTAGCATACTTTCATGCTGAAATTCAGTCTTTGGATATCCCTGATCATGACTTGTTTCAAATATGTGAAAAGCATATCAACTATGTTGATCAAATTGCTTTGATATTTAAATGAATGGGGAGAAATAGGAACCTACATTTAAAATAGATGACTTTCCTTGTAGAATTCACATGTAGTTCCTTGACAAAGTGGTTCCATGGATAAATGGAATGTCAATGACGGACATTCTAAATGTGTTGATTTTTGAATTTTCAAGGAATTACAAAAATCAATGTTCCAATGTGATTTAGGTGAAAATGGAAAATGAAATTTTGAATTCATTCGTGCCAAAAAATACACTCCAAGAGGTCATTTTATAAGGAACTACAAGTAATTATGCTTTTCCAGAAAGATCATGAACCTGCAGATTAAGGGTTAAAAGTAAACAGGAACTAAAAGATGACTACATTAACAAACACTCTCAAAGAACATGACATAACAGAAATGGTTTTAGTGGTGAATCATTGTCACATTCTTAGGAGAATTTTTCAAACATTTTCTTTTGTGGACAATTGACTCAATATACATCAATATGGAGAGGGATATACTTCTGCTACCTACCTTGGGGTTTATGCCTGAGTTGCAGATTATATGGGAACTTGATGAGGATGAGGTAAGGTCATTAGTACTATTATGCTATAATTTTTAAAATTCCAAGGCACTGTATACCCTTGAGGAGCTTCGTGTTTTTCATTTTAGATACATAGACAGATAAAACAAATTCCAGGCATAATGTAGACTTTTTCAATACAAAAATAAGTACAACCAACTTATGGAACATGGAATGATTATGGAGCATAGATATACTGTACATTCATAGAAGTTGTAATGGTTATAGTCATCATAAAGATTGACATTCAGAATTAAGAGAAGTTGCAATGTGAGTAATAGATGAGTTTGTCATTTTCATTTACATATGCGAAACCGTAAAATGGTTTTAGGTTATTCAGAAGCGTTTAATAATTAATTAATAACCATATAATATGTGATTTGTGTGTCCATTTTTTTAAGACTTGAAATGCAACAAATTTGGTGTTACAATTTTAAATAAGTAGACAATGAGAACCTACATGTTTGAATATTGATAACCCTGTGCTGAAGTAAGAGGGAATGCAAGACTGAGATGCTTTGATCTAACCACTTTCTGCTTAAAGGGGCAGTAGCACGTTTTTTGATAATTTTATATTTTAAAATTTTCACTGATAATTGTAAGTAAATGCGAAAGGTATTATTTTGACAGTGTCAAAAATCTCATTACACTAGCCAATCATCCATAGTCAGAGGACAAAGTATGGAGATTCACACAAAATCCAATGGCGGCCATTTTATGTGAACACCTTTCATTCATTTTGTGTAAGAAAAAGGAATCACATGGCTAAATTTTACATTATATATGTGAATTATTACTGCTCCATTTAATTTAAATACGTTGTCTTTCAATTGGGACCATTAATTTTCACCTTATATTCCCCCTAAAAACATGCTACTGCCCCTTTAAAGGGTAATCCCTGGCTTGGGTTGGCTTTACAGTTTTTGAGGGTAATTCTAGTGATAATGGTATTAATGGTATTTTATGGTATTTCATGTTATGAACTGTGAAGAGGAGAGATCAAGCAATATCTTGTAGGACATGATGTTTTGACAGTAGACTTTGATCAGTGCCTCATCTTGATCAAGTTAAAAACATCACAATTGTTTTCCTTCATCAATACAGTAGAACTTGGATATAACAAACTCCAAGGGACCAAAGAATTCAGTTTGCTATATCCGATGTTCACTATACACATATAATTTAAATTATGTTATATAAGGACGGGACTTGAAAATTGGTTCACTATATCCGATTGTTCACTATATCCGAGTTCGCTATATCCGTGTTCTACTGTATGTCATAAAAATGCTATAATGGTGTTATAACATGAAGACTTCACAATGCCATGATGTCATAAAGATGGTGACATCACAATGCAGTGATATCACTACACTGGCAGTCTAAGGCAACTCATGTCTTCAGATATCAAATATATCAACACAAGTAGATAAAAGTAATAAATATCATAGTCTTGACAAGCAATTTTTGGTAATGTAAAAGTTCTACCGTGGAGAGTGATAGTTAGGTGTTGGGCTGTGAATGAAGGTAAAGATTTAATTAAATACCTTTCTAGACTAACATATACGGTTGTCCCTGTCAAAAAGATTTCATGACTTATTCCATTATTTTAGTATTTGATTTCAATTAGAATAAAGAGGAGTGGATCCTGAACAATATTTAAGACTAAGGCAACTAGACTTGCCTTCCATTTTTTACACTAAAGAAGGCTACTTTAGTTATCTTGCTTTTGAGTCTGAATAACCGACTTAAAGTCCCATGATCAGAATTTTAGTAATATAGATAATTTTGTAAGTATTTTTAACGTATTCTCTGAATATTCAGAAATCCATAAGTACAACCAAACCAGAAATCAGATTATTATTCGTGAAATAATAATTAAAAAATCGAAACGGCTTTCCCTAAGCGGCAGGTTGCTATAAATAGAAAGGGGCGTATTTTTTGCAATGTCGCGCAAAGGCTTATGGGAAGTGAACATGTTACGCAACGTTGCAGGCGATTTTACTTATCAATAAATTAAATACTTTAAAATACATTGATATCATTTGCATGTTTCGTCTATTTTGCATGGCGGGAACAAATTGAGTTCATATGCCTTGACCATTGTCAACACAAGAATATGTCGAATTTGCATAAATAAGTTGTAGGCATAATATGATAGTCAGAAGGACCCAAATTCTGTTTTGTTCGCAAATTGAACAAATTGAGTTCATATGCCTTGACCATTGTCAACACAAGAATATGTCGAATTTGCATAAATAAGTTGTAGGCATAATATGATAGTCAGAAGGACCCAAATTCTGTTTTGTTCGCAGATTTAGACTTCCTTATATGTAGGCAGGTTTATGGTTACAAAAAGTCAGCCACTTGAACAGAATTTTCTTTATTTGTATGAATTATACTCTCCTTATTTTGAGTAGTTCATAACCCAAACTACTTTCTAAGAAAATAATTGAAATAATAACGATCGGGTGTAATCTTTGTATTGGTCGTTTAGTCAAAATTACTGTTACATGTTTTCTGTAAAATTGGTGAAATGACAGCAAGTAATTAAAATAATGCAGATGTTTGAAATTTGAACATCAGTGTATGTAGCCAGTCGGAGCGCAGCGTAATACACTCAGGGAACCTGTATGGCCATGATTTCGATAAACAGGAAGTGAGGTGAATCCTACGCATGAAACAGTGATGTCACTGATTGTGGGGTCGTTTAAGGCTACGGCAAGTTTTTGAGGGTGGTATACTTCAAAATTCAAGTTAGGTACCTTCTCGTTTATCAAACAATCTGATTTTGGTATCAAAAATTTCCTGAAAGATTGTTCTACCCGACTATGTGCTCCTGTGCCACAATTTTTCGGAAGGATTAGCTGGATATGCAAGTCTGATCAAGGGACTTTAAAATACATTTCTAAATTACTTAAATAGATAAAGGATAACTTTTCATTGTTGTTCAGCCAAGATATTATACACATTTTGACTTCAACATGGTCATTTACAATAGTCCATGACCATGTATAAGTCCCTTTAATAACTCCCTTACTCCACCCTTTATGCTCTTTCAATCCTTCAGTTGGTCCCTCAATTAATTAAAATTCTTGGATCCTCCACAGGGTATATATATGTACATGAGTACCTGTGGCAGCCCTGTATACCAGTGCTTCAGATAAGCAGCATATGCATATTTTATGCAATAAGATCATTAAAAAGGTATTAAAGTCAAACATGGATATAACGAACTCCAAGGGACCAAAGAATTTTGTTCGCTATATCCGGTGTTCGCTACTCACATTTGGCCACCATACGAAGGGACTTTAACATATGTTCACTATATCCGATCGTTCGCTATATCCGAGTTCGCTATATACGTGTTCTACTGTAGTTTAAAAACAGATACGCTGACATTTTCTTTGAAACAGAAAGGACTTTAAAAGCTTTCGTACAGTACACAGCAAGTTGTAAAACTAGCATACTCAAATATACAA
This sequence comes from Steromphala cineraria, assembly GCA_916613615.1. Lineage (NCBI taxonomy): Eukaryota > Metazoa > Mollusca > Gastropoda > Trochida > Trochidae > Steromphala > Steromphala cineraria. Next base: position 47,980,470 of record OU744720.1, read on the forward strand.
TTGTACTGAATGTATTATCCAAAATAACAGTGTTAGACGTCTTCTCTACTTGGTTGGAAATGTTTATGAGGTACGAGTTCATTAAACTCTAGAGCAGTGTTTGTTTGTGTAAAGCAAAGGATATTCATTAATTTTAGTTAGTCCACTGTGATCTTTATTTGATATTTCCTCTAAATGCTGTTACACATCAAAAAGAGAAAAACAATAATTTCAGTAGAGCACATAAGAGAGTTTATTTAACTATTGTTTTGCGATAACAACATTCAAGCTTAACAGATAAAAACATTATTGATTCATTTGTTCAAATCAAAATTGCTTTTAACATATTCTCATTTGTATCATTTCATTGTAAATATAATATTAATATCCATGAACTATACTTACAAATCATGAGAGAACTACCAGTATCTCATATCTAATATGAAATACCCAATTGTCCAAATTAAAATCAAAGGGTTACAATTTTACTATATACACTGTCAAAATCAACCTGACCCAATTGTTACCAAAGCAGGGAGTAAATACCCAATAGGGCGAAAAATTATCACGAGCACTGTATACTATTTGGAAATCAGAATCAAATGTTTGAATCATGAATTGCAGGATATGGAGGAAGGGGAGAGGAGAGATGGTCAGTTCCTGTGCTGGGGGTGTGGGGAGTTTGGTCAGCACTGCCACGTTGACCAGGAGGACATACCGTTTGACCACAGCGAGGTCCAGCACTTCTCTGGAACCAGTCAGGTCAAACTCTTCAGCTGTGGAGCCAGTCACAATGTCGTTGTCACAGGTAATGGTAATAGTTTTATGGGAATGTTTTTCATATCACATTCTGCATCAGCCTGAGACCCAAATATAAACCTATGAGCTTAAAGGAACACACGGCCGGACGCCCTTTCCGAATAAAACTCTGGAAAGCGAAAAATTAATTAGGTCACAGCCACGCGGAAATCTCAATTAGCGTTATCTCTAGTCGACGATGTTTGCTTTGCGCAACTCGCCACTACTTTCCGTACAAGTGCGATACTCAACCCGATGTGTAAACTAGGCCTATTTCAAATTTATAAATCACGAACTTAATTCATTACATAACATAAAATATTTTCTTTTATATTATATAATTTTATATACCCCTTCTCCCTCTCTATTCCAAATTATTTTTAATTTTCACCACTTTTGAACCTATTCTAAATTTAATGTCCTTATTCATTGACAATAATAAAGGCAATAATACGCCCCGAGTCGGCGAAATCACCCCACGATAGACTTCAACCAACAACAACAACGTTTTTAATATACTTCGCATAAAGTTTTGCTTTACTTGAAACCTTGCAACAAACAGTACTGTATTACTTAGAGTAAACATATTTTATTCAACAAAGTGAATATGGATCGGTAAACAAGCCGCAATGGCTTATATAAATACCACTCCATTACAGTTGTACATAACAATAGAAAAACAATAAGATACATGAAGGAGAGCAAGCAACCTGTGTAAGAAGAAGTGAATTATTTATCAAACCTATGCGATTTCATTATGAAAGTTTGAACAGATATAAGTATCCAAGTATTGACAATTTTCATTATAAACCCCATTTAGACTGGAGCTGAGATTGTAACCCTGAGTATAAAAATACATTTCATTTCTTATGTTTGAATAGTTGGGACATATAAAGAAGAAATGTAATGCGATTTCATAGTGGTGACCACAGGAGCAGGATGGACTGGGTAATATATGCCGTTCAAACATGTGTGCATTCAAATCGCTACACTCGAGTCAGAGACGCGAATGAATTATTTGGCAGAAACGCATACCAAAATATGAGATTAAAGCTATATACATACTGTTGCTTTGTAGTTTGCAAGAGGTTTTTGAAGATGCCCTAAGTAGGAGCACTATAAATATCATCAGGTAAATTATTCCTATATTACTTATGTACGTGATGAACAAAACTACACATTGGAATATACCGGCAGCATATTTTAGAAAATGAAAATAACGAACCTGCTTACTTTTTCCATGTCAACTGAATCTGTTTTCATTCTGTATTTCAGTTTAGGGATTTGTTCCCGACGATCAAATTTGCATTCACTTACCGATTGGCCAGATATATTGGTCTACAGTTTCATTTGGTTTTGTAAGTCAGACATTCTGTCGACGAAGGAAATAACATTTAATTGGCGGAAATTGTTTGTATACTCATCCACTGTCCACTAAACAAGACACGATGGTGTCATCAATCAGTGACCCGACAGGTTATATGACCTGTTACAACACACTGTAAGAGTCCCAAGACGGTCTAATAAACTGACACCTACCGACACCTGTTATCTGTGACACCCGGCTATATAATACACAACTTCAAATGCTAGATACCCGGTCGTATTCAAAATGTATTACCCCGGTAAGTTATATTGCAGGATGTTCAATTTATCACACAATGTGACAAACTGAAAGCGATGTTATGTAACCATGAAAAATGACAAGCAGGCCTACGAAATAAATAGATGAGAAATTGCTTTGTTTTTTTATCCCCGCCCCTCTTACCTTCCCTACCTATTGCTAGTCTCGGCAGTTATCATGAGCAGCAATTCTTTTGAGGTGATTGAATTAAACCTAGTTTTATTTCGAACAATGAAACAAAGATTACCGAACAGGTTTATTTCAACGCCGCTCTTATATACGATACATAAAACTGGATACAAGAAAGTGTGAAAAAAATAAATTTATAAGAAAAACATGTGTAAATGTTATCATGTAGGTACGTAATATTTACAAATGTTGCCCAGTAATGGAATTGGCTGCAGCCTAGCTTTAGCTAGATGAAACAAATTTAAGGTTTCGCGAATCATTTGAAGAAAGAAAATAAATGTTGCTTGCATGGAAAACTCTAGCGTCCTATCCTAGTATTCACCTTTGAATAAAGTGAAATGCATGACAATTGAAAAAATGTTAAATAATTGATTATCTTCATATTGTGCGATTACCGTGAAGGATATGAAAGAAACACTACTTTCCAAAAGCCACGAAAACATACCAGACAAAAATAATTCTTTTTTCAAACACGAACTTTTCAAAAACATTTGAATCACAACAAGAGCAAGAATGTAACAGCCAATCAGCAATCGCGTGTCAATAAGGGGATCCCCTGTAAAATATCGCTCGCGTCGCTCGGCCGGCGCCCAGTCTCAATCACGTGATCTTGTTACCCGAAAAATCCATTACGTAACGCCCCCATCAGCGATGGTCAATTATCGGGGAAGACATCCGGCCGTGACCATCTTTAAATGCGAGGGTCGATTTTGTTCAAGTACTTATCCTCTGTATCTATGTCTAAATATATGATAATAACCCTTTACTGTCCAAGTCAAAGAGGCCAAATCTAAGTTCTTTTTCCGTGGAGAACGCATACAATTTTCAATGAGCTAGGTCTACTAGTACAAGAAATGAAATGATTAAGGGCAGACAAACTGGGCAATGACTATATCCCATGTTACTTCTTAGCATAATAAAAATAGAGGAAAATTCTGTCATGATACCTTAATGATCACAGCACTTCAAGAATATATGTTAAATTAGTTTTGGTCCCTTAGTATGTTTCTGAAAGTATCAGAAATAGAAAGTAGTTTAGTGAGAGGATGTGTCTCTCAGTACTAGCTTCAAATTGCAATTAACTTGAAAAAGTAGGTTGATAATCAATAATCTTAATTATTATGTAATTGAATTTTTTTTATTTCATTATCATTGTTCACAATCATAAGTTCGAAGATAAGATTGTGATTGAATAATAAAGTGTAAGTTTAGTAAATATTTCTGTCAAGTCTCTTCAGTATTATGGAATCATATATTTATTGAAGTGATTTAAAATCTTTCACCTTTGCCACAGGGCTGCAGTTATTATGCCTACAGGAGTTGCTTCCCTTGCACTGCTCTTTGGCAAGTGAACTTCTGTTCCAGCTTCCATTTTCTTCTTGAGAAACTTCCTTGAAACTTTTAAAATCTCCTTCATCATTTTAAATAGCGATATCATGGAACAGTTTGTGGAAGAGAATATATTCAAACTTTTTAAATTTCATGTTAGAGAATTTATTCATGATTTTAATCGTCAATCAATGTGTACAATTTTGATAAAGTTCTAGTTTCATGAAAGGGTTTACTGTCTTCATATTTTAAAAGCAGTTTTACACAAAATCTTATGTTATGAAAACATTCATAGTTTCTGTATTTATATTGTTCAACTCATATTAAAATTAACACAATGACCATTAAATGACATACCATAATGTTATGTAGATATCAAATCTATTAATAACCTTCTAGAATGATGATTTTGAATAATGTTCTACACCATATATCATTTAAATCTAGAATAATAGTATAATAATAGCTTATAATTCCGACATTTCCAAAAAGCTGATTATTTCACAAGACCAACATATCCAGATTCTTCCACATGACCAAGTCAAAATGCATGAACCAAATATAAAGGTCTGACATTTTACGTGTAATAAAAAAATATGGAATAAAAAATCAAGTCTGACAAACATGACAAAAAGAAAAATGAAAATGAATATTGGTCTGGCACAAAGACATTTTCTCTGTCCTGTCTTTTTCCTTCACTGACTTCAAAACAAATTACCCATGCTAGATGGTCCATAATGAAAAAAGAAAGGAATTTCATCTGTTTCTTAATTTGGTAAGCCAGGCCACTGCACAGCCGATATTAATCCTCTCCGAAGGAAAACAATGAAAACAAGAACAGTTTGTCTCTCCCGCCAAGTTAATGTTCCGTGCCGTTTTTTTTATACACGAATAATTTCTTCATTTACAAGTGTGCGCCAAGCATGTAAAGTCGTGAGAGTTTTTTTATCATCTGACATCAAGATTGACTCGATGATACATTCCTCTCGACTAACGTGATGACGGATGACTCGATGGTGTGTACACCAGCAAAGGTCAAATCCATGATAACCGTTTTGTCATTGCGTCATACTTAAAAATCCATCTGTTTTCTATTGTTATTTCAAAATAATTTGTGCCTGTACTATAACAATAACATGTTTTATCAAATTACAATAGTAATTTTTTGTCTTATGACGTTCAAATAATATGGACTGTACTGTTACAATCAAGTGGTTTTTTTTAGCTAAGAAATTAATCTTTTTTGTCTTGTTCTGTTGAAATAACAATATTGTTACAATCAAGTTATTTTTCATACTAAAAATTCATCCATATCGTTTAAACAATTCTTGGTATTAATTTTCTTAAATTTGTGTAATCAATTGCTTACAAGTTACAAGTAAATCCTTCAAAGAAAAAGGTTACTCTAATTAACAATAATGCAGTTGAAGATGATTTTTAAAAATAGTATGTCCTTATTATTCTCAAAGCAGACATACATTTATACCGTATACTATTATTATACATATCCAACTCATGAGAAATTCAAACTGTTACTATCAATTTAAAATGTAAAACAAATAAAAAATCTTGCATTGTATTCAAAACAAAATTTCCTTGTGCAAATTCATCTAAATATCACCTGCATAAGGCCTGATATACAAATAAACTTCTAGTTCTCGTTCTTGGTTACTCTAATGATATATCCATTATAATTTTCTTGTTGATATTTTATTGAAGATTCATTCAAGTGCAAAGAAATAAAGACTTAATTTCCACTTTAAACAATTAGGCTGTCACAGTATTGAGATTGAGCCTATTTAAATGGTTTTGATTTTGATGCACATGTTTTGACTTAAAATCTTGAAACATAAAAGATTTTTGAAAATTCTCAGTTTGAAATATAAGTTAGATTTCTCAAAGTGCTAATGATTCAGAACTCCCCTATGAATTTTTTTTTATTTTTTAAATCTTTTTAAAAAAATCATTGACATTTTATAAGTCATGTTTAATTGAAATCAAATATTGGCATCACATTGTTGTTTAGATCTGTATTGATTCTTAGGTCCATAAATCTTGTCCTTGTAATAAATGTCTGAAATATGTGGTCAAAATGATTCTATTTGAAACTTCTGTACTTCATATCTTTCGGATATTACAAGGGTTGAAATATACGACTTGCTTTGACATTGGGGGTCTGGGACAATAAATAAAAACCATGAAACTGACATAATTTCGTACTGTATAATAGGTATAGATTGTACATTTATCAAATTATATTCGGAAATGAGTTTGGAGCATCGAAGCATGCTTATGGCATCTTTAGGGCAGAAATATATTGACTGCTGTTCAGATTTGTTTCATTTCAGGATTCTCCCTAGAATAAAATTGATCGAGGAAATAATAAGAAAAAACATCCCGCGGCAATTGTACAATATCAGGAGATGGTGGTACGACCGCGGCCACGTAAAATGCCATTGCGATTATGACATTTTAGTTTCTGACTTTTTTCGGGCAGTTCAATCAGTTATGATTAAACCAGAGCAGTGGCTAAAATGATTGAAACCTCGTCTTAAAAGACCTTTTTCTCTTTGTGGGTCATTTCAGCGGTAACAGGCAAGAGACAATTTAAAATCAAATCTATCATGAATACTCTCTGGCAGCCCTTGAAAGCGCCAATCCAGTTTTGAAAGTTGTGCTTTTCAATTTGATGAAGGTCCCAACGATGGCGTTTTATGGAATTTTTGAGAACTCCGAAATTGATTTATATGGAGTGGTTTTATTTTTTGTGATTCATGGCGTTTTGAGGGGAATATTGTCTTTTTGTCATGTGTGATGGATTCTTACTTCATATTGGCAAGGCTAAATGCTTGCAAACTCCACAGATTGAAAATGTGCAAATGAAAAAGTCTCGTTCATTCCTCCGCACCGTCATTGATGTTATGTAAGAGAGGATCGTAATATTTGCCGGAAAAATTTGCTGATGGAAATAGGCTTGTAAAAAATATAATATTTTGGGAATTATGTTTTCAAAACCCTGATTTTAATTTTATCCCTCCGGGCTAATATTGAACATGGTTGATGTGTAAATATTTGAATATCTAGGAAATTATTAAAGCCAAAAAATGTCAAATATTTTCAGTTAATTATCTTCTAGTTTTTATTTTCAATCGCTTTTTGATAGTGGATTCTCATAAAATTAACTAAAATGTTTTTGTAAAACAATTTCAAATTTATTTTTTAAATTTGTTATAGCTTTTATGTTAATCTTAAAATTTTAAAAATTGTATCTGTTTCATTTTAAAATAGAAAGTTTTATAAATCAGTTTTCATGTTACCCATACATTTATAGCCCTAATGTGATACCAATGTCTGATAAATGAATGACTAGTCATTTACCAAAACATATCTTTAAGTATATCAAGATATTTTTAGTAGGTTTCATATCATTCACACTAAGGGAATATTTTTGGAAAAAAATCATCAGTGAGTTAAGAAAAAAATCACTTATGTCAGTAAACGGTAAACAAATCACACAGTTTTTATAGATTTAAGAGTAAAAATGCTATTTATAATCTGTCTTGAATACGTATGTTGCCAGATTCTTGTGTCTAAATCAGTCTTGTTTCTCTTATGATTATCATTTTGATTTCACTTGCATTTTGCATTTCAAAAATGTCATAATTCACTTGATTATACAAGAAATTATGGAATATCAAAAGAAAACTACATGCTGCCATTTTTGTGTGAACACCTTTTAGGTAGAGAAATGGTATTGCATATAGCTTGATGGAACATGGTACTTTGTTTTAGAAGTGTTACATTTGATTTTAAAATATTTTCTTGAAATTGATTAGATTTCTTATGGTTTTGTGAAAACCCTCTACTTTCCTAAAAGGGACAGTAGCATGTTTTTGGGAGGAATATAAGGTGATGTCAGGAAAATTAAAATTAATGCTTCCAATTGAAATACAATGTATTTAAACTAAATGAAGCAGTAATGATTCAAATATATAATGTAAAGTTTAGCCATGCGATTCCTTTTTCTTACACAAAATGAATTAAAGGTGTTCACAAAAATGGCCGCCAAGGGAATTTATGTTAATCTTCATACTTTGTCCTCTGACTGTGGATGATTAATATGTTTTATGAGATTTTTGACACTATCAAAATATTACATTTAGCATTAATGTATAATTATAAGTGAAAATTTTCAAATATTGAATTTTATCAAATTTTAAAAAAATGTGCTACTGCCCCTTTAATGGATCCCAAGGAGAAGCCTTGTTATGTTTCCTCCATTTTAGCTAGATGTCAAGAGTTCCACTTTACTACGGTATATTATCAGATCCATAATCAAGGGCCAATCAATTATCAGTGACAAGTAAGGTGATAATGAATTTCAAAATGACCAATGGTGACCAAAATGACCACTTCTCAATGACCATTGAAATAATTAATTTGACCAATTGACATTTGAGAGTCATCTTGAGTTGTTACTTCCAAGGAGTTAATCAATACATTGGCACTCAAAGACAGATTCTCATGTCAGTTTACCATTTTTAGTGCCAAATGTAAAGAATACTTTGAGGTGTGTTGTAATTTTAGATAATGAGCACTTTAATGCTGAGGAATATATGGATGATTATTGTCATCCCAACTTCTAAAATGCCTCTCAAAGAAGTTAATGAGCACTTTGTGTTGAACAATTTTGAAGGTTTATTTTAGTGGCAAGTGACTATGAATATACTTTTGGATGCATGGATAAAGTCTATACATGTTAGTATCAAATCATATTTTATAAACATTGTTTGGTTATCAAAAAAAATCTTATTACTATTGTTCATTTGTGTTATGGAATCAATATAATAATTTATATGTTGAAAGATTCAATTAGATATATAGTTTATAAGTTCAGTTATGGAGGCATTCTTTTAATAAATAATTGTTATTCAAACCTTGGTTCCCAAGACTCTCATCACAACATTGTAGGCTTGAAATATTTGATGAAAAATGTTTCAATTAGCAGAAAAATAATCATTCATTTTTGTATTGGATATGTTTGAACATTTGTTAAAAGATGAGTTGTAAAAAAAAAATAAGATTCATTTTTCAGAGGTTTTTAGTGACAAATCTTATTTTCAATGAAATAATGACAGTACAGTCATGATCGTGCATAAATTGTCAAAGAACACAATATCTTTAAAAAATGTCACCTAATCCCTGATAAAACCACAATATTTATTTTATTTGTAATTGGGTACTTTTTGTTTTCTCTTGGGAAACTCATCTTTATTCATTAAATAAAAGTTGGATACTCAATGTTTCATCCCATTGTCAACCGAAACCTTTTTGATGACATTGACGCTTCATGTTGGTGAAATGTATCAAGCAAAGACGAGTTGTCTTCACACATGTCAATCATCTCGATGGGATCAATTTCAACCACAATGAAGAGTGTTGGGTTGTATATTAGCACAAAGAGTCATGTTCGATTGTTGTAGCCTAAAATCACTAGCAATGTTTCAGATCTGACTTAAATAGGGATTAAAAGTATGTTTTAATATATTTATGAAAACTTCTGTTTATTTACCATTACAGATAACCCAAAGTACACTCATTAGTGATCAAATAAACTTTCAAAAGTTATTTTGAAGTAAAACTTGATATTAAATTTCAATTTTGCAGACTTAAATAAATTTTTGATAAAAATGCAAACTCGGTGTTATCATTTCCGAACACAAAAGTATCCATAAACCTGATAAAAAATCGTCAAAAATGATATCTGCAGAGTTGAATTAAATTTTTTCCGAACATAAATTGCGGCAGTGCAAACCTAACATCAGTGACCAAGCACTTAGACAGAACTCAAGATCAATCAGGGTAATGTTACGTCTGCGGTTTGCCCGATTTATTTCCAACTCGCCAATCTTGTCTGGTTCCAATGTGAGTGGAAGTTGCCCATTGTAAACGAGCCGCCCTGTTAAATCACGTTTAATTTCCTCCCTCATTATTCCTTAGATCAGCTCATGAGGCCACTTATGTCACGAACGATTTTTGTGTAGGACTCGCGTGTGTGTCAATTTAGCTATACAATAAGAGATTAGCTTATGCATGAAGATACAGCGTGTCGGAAGACTGCGTGATCTTATTCTGAGCTGTCATGGCCGCCATTATCTGAGGTTCTCTTGACAGTTGATGTTAGGTAGTGTTCTTTCTTCACTCAATTGCTCTCTGGCCGCGATGTTCCTCTTTGGTCGCGGCAGAGCAAACAAGAGGCAAGGGAGACAATTTAGCGCTGCTCTATATAAACGTTGCTCATTTCAACGATTGACCGCGGAGGCAGGCTTGCTAATCATGGATCCCCACTCCATAGTTTGCGGGGAATTATGTTTTTTGCGTTTATCAATATCTGGAAAAAGGAAATGTCAATTCAGTCGTATAAGGATAACACGAGGCCTATTCAAATAACCCACAAAGCAATTTATGGAAGGCCTTTCGATGGCTGAGTCATAACCCTGTATTTTATCTAGTGTCGTCGGTTTCACCCACTGTCAAAGGGATCTCATGAAAAAGATGAAATTGATGGCCAGCTTTATGTAACCAATGCTTTGTGCCATGGGGGCCCACATTTGTAGGAATTTCAGTAAATATTTAGACAAATTTTATTGCAAGTTGCGTTGCTTCACAAATAGAATCCCATCACCTCTGTCCTTTGTTGATGCTTTTATTCAAATTGAATTTCACCCCCATATCTTGAGATCTCATCAGCCAAGGCAAAAAGAAGCCTGATTTAAGACCCCGGCTAATCAGCTTCCCCTTTCACGGAATCGTCCCATCAAACAGCAAAATATAAATTAAAACCTATTTTGATATTGTAATATCAGCAAGTTTAATTTATAAGGTGCTTACGGATGCATGAAAAGATTTTAATCTGCATGGATAAGCTGGCAATTCTTTGTAGGACCTTTTGTCAAGTTTTAAAGCCCTCTTAAAACCTCTGATTATTTTAGTGCAAACTACTAAAACTCATCTATAACATTTTCGCAAATTGTGAAATTGTGAACGGAAACAGAAATAATTGAATGTCACATTCAAGGAGTTTTATGTTTTATAAAATTTGCATTTTAAAGTTTATTAATGTTGGTCCTGACTCAGCTAGGAACAAGAAGAATAAAAACTTGAATTATGTGAAAACATTCATGTTTTATATGACATTTTACAAGGAAAATGTTTTGATAAACATTCTTCGTAAATATTCTAAATATTCACAATCATCTGTGATAATAAACATCTAAATAATAACAAATAATGTGTGTATTTATATCGCGCTCTTTCTATTATGTCAATGATATATCCTGAAAATTGCATAATGTAGAGATAAAAGATATCACTTGATGTACAATTGAAATACAATTATATATGTTTTGGTATAGATGGTTTACATCAATATTATACCCTGAGTTACGCATTATGTAGAGATATATGATATTTATGATATACTCTGAAACATATTTGACACATATTTGATGGTATCAATGATATACCATGTTTGACAATATGAACAAATGATACTCAGTTACAATGATCTTACAATGTTTCAGTGATACATACTTGAAACATGCATATGTACAGATGTTACAATGTTTCAGTGATACAACCTGATATGTGCATATATATTTATGTTACAATATTTCACTGATATACCCTGAAACATGCATATGTTTTGATGTTACAATGTGTCACTGATATGCCCTGATCTATATATGCATACATGTACAGATGTTACAATGTTTCAAAGACATATACTTTGAAACATGCATATGTACAGATGTTACAATGTTTCAGTGATATAACCTGCATATATATTTATGTTACAATGTTTCAGTGATAAACCCTGATATGTGCATATATATTTATGTTACAATATTTCACTGATAAACCCTGAAACGTGCATATGTGTTGATGTTACAATGTTTCAATTATATAAATCTTGAAACATGCACATGTATAAATGTTGCAATGTTTCAAAGATATATATCTTGGAAAAGCATGTGCAGATGTTACAATAAAACAATGATATACTGTAAACATGCATTATTTAGCTGTCACATGGATAGTATAAATATTGATAATCAGGTAATACTTAATCTGATGATGAAAATTTTACACTCTCTTTTGTACAAGATATGTAACATCATCTAAATGTAATGACGTTTATTTATTCACAAATAATGTTTAAGCTCCTTTTTTTAACTTTGTTATAATCACTAGTTGTCTTTTTCAGAATATTTATAGTCATCCCCCTGTCCATCTGTAAGTCCGTTCAGCTGTAATCAATTTCTTTTTGGAACAAAACTCCAAAACTATCACACCTAGCTAAACTAGGATTGGGGATCAGTCAGAATGTGTAGATGTACCAACTTCTTCCATTTTTAATTTTGTACAGTTTCAATGGAAAGAGAACATAGAAATTCAATATAGATATTTTGATTTATTGGTAACCGGTTAGATATGTCATCTTCTGATGACTCTCTTGTTCATATACGTGTATATCACTCTTTTGTATCATTTGAAGAGTAAACATTGAATCAGATACAGTGAAAACAAACAAATTGTTTACTGAAACCCCTTTGTTAGTAGCTTGCATAGTTTAAATCATAGGTTATTTTTATGGTAACTTTCAGGATCCTAAAACTGTTTTGTAAAATCTAGTCATGTCTTTACTTTTTACACTTTTAAAAAAAATCACTGCATTAATACAACAAATTTCCTGCCAATATATTTCTCATATTTGATCCAATTGTGAAGTTATGTTTCCGATGACACTTTGACGACCGAGATATTTCTGATAATGAACTTAAACCAAATCCCTCCGTATTTTGAAATCTTATAAATATACTGATTTCAGTGTTGTTATCTATGGCCAGTGCTCCTTATGGAATTTGGCATGCAAATCTCAACTCATACATCTAAGGACTGAGATGATATAATCTTCAATTATTGTAACTCTCACATCACTTCCATTTTTCCTTTAAAGATACTGATTTACGATCATAAAGGCCATTAAAATGTTACACCCTCCGATAATAAAACCAGTTCGGATCAATTTTTTCAGAACTAAGACCACTGAAATTAACACTTAATCCAGGGAAATATTCTGTTAAGCTATCTCTATTATTATGAGAAATATGATTTTGAAAAAAAATTGCTATCTTGGGAGTCGTGAACAATAAAATTTCAGCATATGGCGTGAAAAACTCGTTCCAATCAGCGACTCAATCTCAAGCAGACATTGTGAAATTTCAAATTTCCAGATTTTTGAAAAAAGGAAATAAATTTTCCTAGATAGAGTATAATTGGATAATAAATATCCTCGTCTTCTTTTGTTTCATGAGCGACATAGTGCCCTTGAATTTGACTATCGTCTCAACAATATGTCGTCCACTGAGAGCTTCTTGTCGGGAAATAAGGTTTATTAAAGCTATAAAGCGTACAACCCTTACTATTTGTATTCTAGCTAATCCTTGAGAGAATTAAGTGTTTCAAAGGGAATATGGCAGGTATTGGCTGTTTTAAGTGGTTTCAATCGTGTGTTTAGTACCTAAAATGTGACACCTCAAGCTATCTGCCGACGGCTTTCAAGATTCGAATAGAGGCAAGACGCTATCCCATGATTCCTCTGGCACAATCGAGTCTTGTCGTTGATGATGTATTATTATTGTCCTTCGGTATCGGGGAGCTCTTCACCGATTTTTCACCTCGTTAGTTGAACAACTTGATTTGAGGGAACATGGTAGCAAACCGACAATTCCAAGCCACAACGAACCATTATTTCTGATGGTTGGGTATAAAGACATGCTTGAAATCAGGCTGTTATTGCTAATAAGTTGTAATGTGAGTAGCACAAGTTGACAGCCTTCTGCACACAAAACATTCCATTACGACCATTATCTGCTGTTAGGGAAGCAGCGCTTTGTTTTTCTTATCATTAGTTGTCAGGAAAGCGTTATGGATACATTTGGTCCTTTTAAGGCCTCTGCCTTTCATAATTCATTTCATTCAGAGGAGTTTTTGTCAAACGAAACATAAACAAAGAATAATGTAAAATTTCCAAATATTCTATACAATAACATTTTCTCCATAATTTACACTGTTTTCATGTATTTACATATTACTGATTACTTATTCCTTCATTCCAATACTTGCATGTATATATTTACACTATTTCTAACTTAAATCAAAATTTGTTTAATTACTGTCTAATATGAAAATTATTTTTCTATCATATTTTAGATAGCCAAAAATCCTACCTATATGAACCTTTATCCGATTTTGAAGGTCGGTTTTCACATTATATAAATTTCACAATATTCAAGTGAAACAATTTCCCACACTAAAATGTTATCAAAACTTGAAGATATGTTGATACTTTTCACGAAATGTGAAAAAAATGCATTTACATATACACAGTATTATACATATTAACTAATATCATATATATAATTTTCTATTATTTTTCATTCTCAAAATTATTTTCACACTTTTCATATTCTCATAAAGCCCCATTTGGAATGTGTCAGAATCTATCACGGTGACTCCTTAACATTCTCACATTACTCACGCCATCTCCTTACAAGACCAGATCTGAAAATGCCTTTAGCAGATTTTAGATTAGCAATTATGATTCAATTTTTTGTCAGCCTGCAATGAAAATATGGTTCCATAAAGGCAGCTGCTCTCACTGTTAAGAGCGTGTTGTATTTGAGGGCAGGGCCCTTGTAACCTCTCATAACTCCATTTCAACCCACTGAGATTTTTTCATAACCCCTCATAACCCCCTGCCATTTCCTCATATTCTCTGGTAACCTCTCTTCAACTGCATAACCCCCTCCCCCCTAAATATGATTTCCTCGATATCACAAACCCTCCATCCTCACCTGAGTTCCTTCCCCTCTAATTTCCCCCTTGCGATTTCATTATAACCTCATTGATGATTTATATGATGTGTTTATATTCACTGATATTCTGGCTAAAAGATCAAGACCACATTTTTGTAGCAAGTCTAGATCACTGCTTTAAGGGACAGTCCTATCAGGGTATTTTTTTGTGGAAACAAAATTCATGAGTCCTTTAAGTTCATACTTATATATGATTATTACTTCATCATTTCACACTTCATTTCATATATGTTAGTAAGGGTAACATTTAGTTGTTCTAGATTTATTAATGTGACAAAGAAGAGAATCAATCCATGCGCCCACAAAAAAATGCCCTGATAGGACTGTCCCTTTTACAGCTTCAGTGGTCCCCTTTCTCTTTTTATACCAAAAAATAACAATTAGGTATATTTATCATTTCAGAGACTTAAATTCTCTGATTACCTTCCTAAAACTGCATAACTGCTTACCATTCCCCCCCTTCAATCCCCAAACATGACTTCCTCAAAACCACCCACCCCTCCCCTCCAAATTTCATCATAACCTCCTTTGAACCCCCCTTAGATTCCACTGACCCCCCTTCAAGGGCCAGGTCACTTTTTAATTAAATGTGGTGGTTGGTAGATTACCTTTCTAATACAAGGCTTGATAATGCTGTGATATGGTGGTTGTCGGATATGAATGGCTAAGTGACAAGACAGGTTATTACCTCATGACATGAGGCTAAAGGTGTCCTTATCGGGCCAGCGAGGGAAACTTTGCTCATTTATGTGTTGGCCTCGAGCTCTGTGGCATTGTTGCCTTGCTGATTTCCCTGTAGGCCTCCGAGATGGATAATTGAGCGGAGCCATGATTAATCGGAGCCGATCCCAGCGTTATGGAAGCTCGCACAACTATTCATCTGCCTACCAACTCCACTTTCTGCTATATGTCTTCGTATATTGCTCGGTGAGGGATCTGGGGAAGGAGTTGGGGGGTGGGGGTATATGTCTTCGTATATTGCTCGGTGAGGGATCTGGGGAAGGAGTTGGGGGGTGGGGGTATATGTCTTCGTATATTGCTCTGTGAGGGATCTGGGGAAGGAGTTGGGGGGTGGGGGTTTATGTCTTCGTATATTGCTCGGTGACGGATCTGGGGAAGGAGTTGGGGGGGTGGGGGTTTATGTCTTCGTATATTGCTCTGTGACGGATCTGGGGAAGGAGTTGGGGGGTGGGGGTTTATGTCTTCGTATATTGCTCTGTGACGGATCTGGGGAAGGAGTTGGGGGGGTGGGGGTTTATGTCTTCGTATATTGCTCGGTGACGGATCTGGGGAAGGAGTTGGGGGGGTGGGGGTTTATGTCTTCGTATATTGCTCGGTGACGGATCTGGGGAAGGAGTTGGGGGGGTGGGGGTTTATGTCTTCGTATATTGCTCTGTGACGGATCTGGGGAAGGAGTTGGGGGGGTGGGGGTTTATGTCTTCGTATATTGCTCGGTGACGGATCTGGGGAAGGAGTTGGGGGGTGGGGGTATATGTCTTCGTATATTGCTCTGTGACGGATCTGGGGAAGGAGTTGGGGGGGTGGGGGTTTATGTCTTCGTATATTGCTCGGTGACGGATCTGGGGAAGGAGTTGGGGGGTGGGGGTTTATGTCTTCGTATATTGCTCGGTGACGGATCTGGGGAAGGAGTTGGGGGGTGGGGGTTTATGTCTTCGTATATTGCTGGGTGACGGATCTGGGGAAGGAGTTGGGGGTGGGAGTATATGTCTTCGTATATTGCTCTGTGACGGATCTGGGGAAGGAGTTGGGGGGATGGGGGTATAATTGTCTTCGTATATTGCTCTGTGACGGATCTGGGGAAGGAGTTCGGGGTTGGAGGGGGAAGGCGGGGGTTGATGTGGTTATGAACCTCTGCTGTTTCGAAAAATAAATGATTCTCGAGTGTGAACCCCCTTTCAAAATTTCTTGATCCACCAGTGATGCTTGTGAATCATGAAATATTGTTTTAATGTTTGTTTCAACTTTATTTATGCCATTAATAATTGTGCATTATGTTTTTTTCAAATAAAGCATATTTTGGGGGTTTTCATAGTGGTGATAAAGAGTGTCACATTTTCTGTGTAGCCAATTA
Source organism: Steromphala cineraria (assembly GCA_916613615.1). Classification (NCBI taxonomy): domain Eukaryota; kingdom Metazoa; phylum Mollusca; class Gastropoda; order Trochida; family Trochidae; genus Steromphala; species Steromphala cineraria. Next base: position 47,997,421 of record OU744720.1, read on the forward strand.
AGAGGAAAAACTGATATTTGTATCCTTTCGATTGTACATGACAACTATCTAAATATAGGCTATTTGCAAGTTCCAAATGTGGATTATTTATTACAATTCACAAGAGCAATTACCTTATGTTTTATTGATGTTTCCAGATCATAATTCACATCAGAACCCATTTAACTGCACGGTTTTCAATTAAGTTCATCCTGACATGCTAATATGGTGTTGACAAAAACTTGAATGACCTTTGACACGGCTGTCACAAATTAATGATGCCTTCTGCCAGTTGTGTCTCTAACAGGAAACTCAAAATGCTTGTCAAGTGAAAATACTGTGTAATAAAATTTTGCAAGCTTGTCAAGTCAATTTCGCATGTTTCAATAAGAATTCTATAGATCATCTATTGACACCAGTTTCTAACACTAGGTGTAAGGCAGTGTAAGGGTTCAGCTTCCTTCAATCTGATATTCGCTCGAGGTTGCTAACTTCACATTTTTTCTTTTTTGTCAAACTTCTTTTCGACAAAAGTTCTCTTTCAATTTAGTTTTATGACTTTGCATGCTGACCGATAGATAAATTACTGAATTATTTAGTATGTCAACACAATGTTTGAGGCAGGGCCACATTTGTGTTTCTCAAATTATGATATTTGGGGATAGTGCATTCGGCTTCAGATCAGAAGGTACGTGGTTCGAATCCCGCCAGGAGCTCGACAACTTTGTCAGCAGTCGAGAACTGTTCTACACGCAGTCAGGTTTGGGTGCAATGCTACACTAAATTTCAGTGCAGTAAAACCCATGGTTCGCTAGTTCAAGCCAATGCTCGCAGGTTTCACTGCAATTCATAGCCACAATATAGTGTTGCGGGCTTTCTCCCTGCAATAATTCGGTACAAGCAGTCGCTATATAAGTGAAATAGTTTTGAAAGCAGCGTTAAACCCAATATCACCTCACCTCATGCCCCAAATTATGATATCCTGAAAGTACAAATATAGAATAATCTTGTATCTATAAATAACAAATGTGATTCAAGCAAAGGCATAAAATTTCAAAAGTTGTTCAAAAAGACAGTAATTTTGTAACATGATGGCTTTCATAAACTGTTTTTCAAAGGTACCGTAATTTCTCTATCAATTCGACATCTCTGATAATTCGACCACGTACGTTAATCTGAGGTTAAAAAGTTCAAATCACCCCTTACATTTCAACCATGCCCCAAATGGTAATTTTCACGTTCCAATACATCGACCACAGTCGTTAAATTATCAGTATATATATTCTATTTCAGCCATACATCTTACAAATCAAGAAAAAAATTGTCACTGAAAAAATAATAATAATGAAACGTATCAATCTTTTGTTGTTCAATCAAGATCAAATATCTACTTTATTTCATGAGTGACTCGGTTTCATAGCAAATCTCAATTAAAATCAGCAACATATATAAGAAATATGCTTCACAAATTATCGTAACATCTGTCACATCTGTGGATAATCACTCACGTGGTTGCTTAACTTCCCGCCATATTTGTTTACAAATGACCAAACCATTATTTTACAGGGGTTGCAATGATGAATTTCTAAACACTTGACCTAATAATCCCACATTAACAAAACATTCAATGAGAGAAAGATAATCAAATATATAAGGAATTCTGTATCAGCAAAACAAATACATTTTTCTTTAGGTTATCATGAAGTATAAATTCTATCTTCCTATCATGATATCCATCACCCCGTGCCCTTATAATGGTGGACTCGTCCAAACTGTGCTACAAATAATATTTATTTTGTCTTGTAAACGTAAACTTTGAAACCGACATAATTAAATGGTATACAAAACTATTTTAAGTAGAATTGTTGTGGAAAAAAACTAAATCTTTTATTTCATTTGGTTGATTGATTCCATATCTCCCATCTGTGGAAGTGAAATATATATCTTGAACATCACGGCGAGAAACTTTCAGGCATTCGTCATGACTGACAAAGGCTTATCTTTGGTGTCCGACTCTAATGATAACAGCCTTTGTATGAAGTTTATATTTCTCTCTTGAAATACTAATGATATTTAGGTTAAATTTCATATGCTGTTTATATTAGTGTAACTGTCCGATGCATTGCGTGGTTCCATCGTGTCTTAGAATAGCAATGAAACAGGTAATATTATTGGCCCTTATGGGGAAATCCGTGTGTCTTATCCAATCAGAACGTGTTATGCAGATATGTCATGGCGTCACATGATCTCTTACCAAATGATCATTCAGATTAAAGATTAGATAACGAAGGTAGTTGATTATTGATTGTTTTAAAATTATATTTGTTTATTCTCAATTTCCTGTGACACCAGTGGCCTTCTTGATGCCTCCTAATATAGTCAAATACACATGTTTTTACATTTTAATATTTTTAGGCTTGAAATCTAAACTTGACTTGAATTTTACCGACAGAAGAACGTCTGGAATTTTATTTTGATATTTATTTTGAGTGTTGTCATCATTTATTTTAAAACGTATCTGAATTTACTCGGTTTAGAGACATTAAGATGGTCCCTCGATATACAGGATGAGCCCCTAAATCAATAATGAAATTTATATCAAAATTCAAAGCATCATTTTTTCCGACATGAAATCCCCGAAGGCTTTGAAGCGGGTTCTATATTCTGTGCAAGGAGTACAGTTAAAACATGGCTTCTTGTATCGAGTAAATTTCTTGCAAACTTCTAATTTTATCGAAGTATTTTTAGGTGGACCTGTTCTTTTTTTTTCAATATTTCAATTGAAATTATTATCACCATACGTAAACAGTCACCATTTGGAAAATTAATTCGTGAGACAGAACAAGTTTTTACAAGGAATAATACTTTGGATGAAAATCAACACGTGCTTCTAGTTTTAGTTATGGGACAACATCTAATCGCCGGAGAAAGGTATTTATGTAAATCCCATCTAATATTTCGACGATCCTACCGAACAAACAAACATTTGTGAGAAATAATTCGACCATGGACGTGATCTGAAAATGTTTTGAAATTTTGAGGGTCGAATTGATAGAGAAATTACGGTACTTCCAAAAGGCATCTATTGCAGAAAATCTGCTTCTACCAAACAATCTATCTCATGTTTCTGTCACAAAGCAGCCATTTTGTTTTTCTCTTGTTTAGAAAGATATCCTCCAAATATAAGATAATCTGGCATCCATTAGAGCAAATATGGTACCAGGAAAACCTCATCTCATGTCAAAAGCTATGGGTCGTCAAGACAGCCATTTTGTAGTTTTGTTTTCGCTAGTTTGGTTATTCCCTTGAAAGCGTTGTAGCTGTCAAGTCAATAAGAATCGTGTTTGTCAGAGGGGCATTTAGACATCATAGAATAACTTAATTTCCCTTTGTTACACTTCCTTACACCACTTCCCTCTCGCGGGATGTCATTTTCTATTTGAATTACATGTCTGTCGAAGATAAAGAAGTAATTTGCTATCGCTAATTTGTTAAAAAATCAATGCTGCTTGGGCGATTATGTCCATCACTGGCTTGCTGCAACAGCCTTTAGACCCTTCGAGGCACACGGTTGCAAGTTCAGCTCTTAACAACATTGACAACGGGCGAAAGGAAACGCCTAACGTGTGAGCTACGTATTGGTCTAAGTAAATTCGTCAAGAACCTTTTGTTTGGGAAGTGTCCTCGTGAGTGCCGAGTTGTCAATGTCACGAAGGGTGTGAACGAAATAGGCGTTGATTGCCGTCACTATCGTCATTGATTAGCTGAAGAAACAATTTGCTCTCACATCTCTGGTTAATGTTAACAAGAGAACTAGCGATAGCCTGAGTAGAAGATTTTGACAGGTGAACGCTTTCACGTATCACAATTTTCTTAAGACACTTTTCGAATTGGCGTCAAATGAGACATAAATAGAGTAAACAGAACAAGATGGTATCACAAGGCACTTGCGGTTCGACTCGAGCTTGTTAACTTGAAATACAAATTTTGAATGGAACAATTGTTTTAATTATATCATATTTTTTTTTCATAATTGAAATATCATCAAGATATTATATCCATATGAAGGAAACTTCTCAAATTGTATTTTACAGTTAAGATTTCGAAAACTAGGAATAGATTTTATTTATTTTGTTCGTGATTAATCATATGAATGTGTTATCTTTAAATTATCCACATTTTGCATTTGCTTTAATGGGAATTTCAATTATCTTATACATTGGGATAAATATAGACATGTGTTCTTAAGACTTATATAGAATAATGTCCTAATTGGTGTACTATGGAACTAGAAATTAAATCAATGTAAAGAATATATGATTAGGTATTATTCATGATTTTTTAAATTTTATTTTTTACGATTTTTTACCTACCGGTATATCTTGTTGAGCATAAAGTGATACATAATATTTGAAATACATAGTAAGTTTTTTCTTCTTTTTATTGATAGTGAAAGCCTGTTTGTAAAGATTTTCAATGAGAACTTACAGATATGAAAAATTAAAGGTAATAAGAGTTATCTTTATTTTGTTCGAATAACAACTCCTAAAAAAGTGGCATTTTTTTTATTGACTTAAATAACAAAATTACGACACTTTAAGGTAATTTCAAGCAGAAATGAATTTTACTTAGATATTTACATTTAAATGTTTCACTAAATAGTAATACATAAAATATCTTGTGAGAAAATATTCAATAAATTATATTTGGTTCCATATATTTTACAGAGATGCCTTTTCCAAATCATAAATAACACAGCTTTGTAAATGTCGCACTTTGATTCCATCTTTTGATTGAGTTTTATTTTCATTTTAGAGTGTGCAATACAACCTTGACGTCAGAATTTATTGCACGTTTTAAGATGGTCATGCAGTGATAACCATCTCGCTTCTACGATTGTTTCTGTATAGCCCTGATGTCTATCAGAAGATTCCTTCTTTAATGCCAGTTTCTCGTCAAAGTAGACTCACTCAATGCCAGAAGCCCATAATGTGTATAGAAATGGGCTGATTTAGCTTTCAAAAATCCAAAATTGCAGTCGATTCCTAATAATGTTCTGTCAGAGAGTAGAAAGTCCGTTATGATTACCATAAAATCCTTTTCATGTCAGAGACGAGATTTGCAAGGTTTTGATACCGTTGTACATCAATGCTCCAGCTCTTGTCAAATTTCCTGATTCGGCTGATCGCGGAAGATAATGAAATCTCTAGACTTCCCAATCTTCAATTTCGGGGGTTATGTCAGTTGCCGAAAAAGCAGCATGGCAATTAGTAGGAATGGGAGAGTAGACTGTCGGGCATAATCCCCTTGTCCCTCCAAATGGCCCCAATTTATTGTTTTGCCATAGAGCGAAGATGATTATGTTACGAGGCTTATTCTGCGCTGACAGCGGAGCTCATATCAGTCTTGACCTATGCTAGTTATGACCTGGCCTGTGGCAGTTATGGTGAAAATTGTCCTGAACGACTACCCCAATATTTCATCCTGGATTTTGTCAATATTGCCATGATTCAATGGCCACCGACATCAGAGGTTTAATTTTGATCCCCCTAGTTCAGAGTATGGGACGTTCTTGTTATTTGATCTGCGTATAGTTCGCGATCCCGCGCCATAATCTATCGTATCGCAATACAAGTCAAGATTGTTGTCATTATGAATGTCATAGGGTGAACGCCAAAGCCATTTCACAAGAGAATCTTGCAAATGAAATTTTGCCGAGGTTAGAGACAGATTTATTCAGGGAAATATGCCCTTGATTTTTTCTTATTCCAAATCCTTCAGATGTATGGAATCTCATTTCGGAGGCAAACCAAATTCAAAATGCACATATTCAGCGTACCATTTTGCACCATTGGCGCCATTGTAATTTTTGATTGGTGTATGTGGATTGTCAACACATTCCTTTTCCAAAGGCAATACTAGAAATACTCTGATGTTTATTTCAAAGGATTCTATGAAACTTTGAATTGTAGAAAATTTGATAAAAAAATATGATTTGAAAGCTACCGCAGTTCCAAAAGCAGACCTTCTAAACAAACCTCTGATCACTTTTCACAAACGAAAGCATGATGACTTTCAAGTGTGTTAGTTCATATTTCTGCTCAAGGCTAATTGAGCCTCTTGTCATGTTTGTGTTAAGCTTTATTAGTTTAGGGGCCCAGCCACGTCCTTACGTATATTCTTCAGGACTTGTCAATATGGTTTTATCCTTAAGCAGTTGCATGGCCTTTGCCAGGTCTGATATGGCATTCAACTCCGCAGTCAAAGACTTTTCTAGAGCTTCCAAAGGCGTCATATCTTTTTGTCTCTGATTCTCTGATGTCATGCGTTCATTTGCCGCTTCGGACCAAAAACAGAAAAAGTTTTCACATCACAACAGAGCATTTCAAAATAGAGTCCAACTTTGAGGTTTAGAGAATCATGCTTGTGTTTGATGTCACAATATCATTTTCAAGTCATTAATTTTGGGTTTGTGCTATTCATATCCTTATTGAAAAAAATCTATCAAATTTTTTATTCATTTTTAAAAATTATTTTTGTTTCTATTATACTTTTATTCTATCTAAAACAAAATGTGTATCCTATCTTGGTTCATCATTAGTTGCAACAAAAACTTCAACAATATAACATTCAAAATTTTAAATTATTAACAATGCAAAATACGTACTTCATGTTTTGAGTGCCCTACAACAAAAGCACAAATCCATTTTAGGGGATTTTGAATTAGACCCCTCTTTTGTTTATTTGATTTTTAAACCCATGATATTTTTTTTTACAATATGTAAAATGACTTTTGACTTTGCCATCAACATATTAATTCTAAATATGAATATTGTTATGAATGTATTTTTAGTAAAATTTGTTTACATATAATGATGATGATTATCTTATTTTTCAGTGTTGGATGAAATATTTGTTTGGGGCAATGGAAACAGTGGACAGTGAGTATAGATATATATCCACTTGGCCATAAATAAAGCACCACTAGCATGATGAATATATTACTTATTTACCAACCTAAAAGAATATACAAGTTCATAATATTTAGAACTGAAATGTGTCATATTTCAACATTTAATTGAGGATTAGAATCTATTGATATATTGAAATATTTTAATGTACATGTCTCTAAATCATGTCTATTAAAAAATTTTACAAATCACCATCAACATAAGTGCTATTTTTTCATAATTTGACATTGATTATAACTTTAGTTGACAACTTATCACATTTCAGAAAGGTATTAAACACCATGACATAAATCTTAATATCAAAGTGAGAATTGGGGTCATTTCATTAGATAAGGTATCTTGTTCCTTTTGAGTAATAATTAGATTGAAATAAGCTAGATTCCAATCAAACTCCATGTCTTTCATCCAATGTTTCTTCAATTTCATTTTGGAAAAATGAACTGTCAATTTTGTTTGTTATCATTCGCAATCCCTGCATGAGTAATATGAAATACAGAAAATTCTTGTCAGTTGCGTTGGATTTGATGTTTTTGACAGGGTCATGTACGGGTTTGTGACATCTGCCCGCCAATCATAGAACAATATTTTACCCACTTGTCTTTTGCCGCAATGTCATCGGGGAATTGAAAGATACTCTTCTCACTAGCGGTGCTGAATTACTAATTCCTTTGTCTGCGGCACAAGTTAATTTTCTCCCTCCCCGCTTCAACCTCACTCGTCCCGATCCCATTTTTACATCCACCCATATTAATGAATTAAATGAACGTCAATAGCATTGTTTGAAGCCGGAGGCTTGCGGTTTCCAGGGCATGGTTTTCAGTTGCCGTACTCTGATGTTAATTTCACAAAATCAAAGCTGAAGTTATCAAATCAAATGGCTACATGGTTCCCTACTAATCAACTAGACAGGATTTTATTGGTGGTATGCAATAGCAGGACAGCTCTTGTCGGTTTAATGTGTAATTAACAAAGTCGGTAATCCATGGTAGGTAACATTTGGTCTTGAACCAAGGGAGGTAATTTTGAATGCCAGATAGGATTGCCTCTAAAACATATAATTATTCTGAGAAGGGATGATTTTCAAAAGCGATTATGTGAAATGATTAGCACTATTTTGTGTCGAGCTCGGGGCAGCGGTTTTATAATCCGTTTGACTTGGTTTTAAGCCGATTTTTGTGGTGACATGTTGTTGATTTTATCCTTACAGACATTGGAAATCAAACGTGACTTGGAGGTTATTTAGCCAAATGAATAATTCTCAAATCCGTGATATTACAGTTATTATAGGATATTAGGGGCAAAGGGTAGAATAGTTAATCATAATTATGGTATTTCTTTTCAGAACTTAGAGTCTTTATTATGTGTTTCATAACATAGATTATTACAAAGGATCTTTAGGGGATAAAAAGTTCCTTGTCATTTGATGTCATTATTTTAAGACATTCAGAGATTTGAGACCTCTTAAAAGAAAAAAAAAATCTTTGTTTTTTTCAAAAAGATGGATCTTAAACAAACTTTAAAATTTCTGAAATGATTCAAATGGGTGAAAATGGGTAAATGATGTTTTTAGCCTCTATTGTTTAAAGAAATCAGAGAATCAAATTACAACAAAAAATCTGTGTCTTAATATTGAAAAAGACAGGATTTGTAAACAGATTTCTTGAATTTATTGACAATGATGATTCTGATTCTTAAAAGTTTCCATTTTTTCAACAATGTACACAAATATTTGATGCTAAAATTATTTCTCCATTATGATTCAAAGTGTCAATTTCACATGACAACGCCTCAAATTTGACTATCAATTGTAGCTTTGTCATCTCTAAGTGTCGAGGTCTTGTTATTGATGGAAGTTGACAGGGTTGAAGAGATATCTGATCGCCACTTTGCTATCAATCCGATTTCGGGGTACAGGAACATCAGAAGCGAGATTGTCGTTTAGCCCCCTAATCCTCCAAGATTACCGGATATGGATTTTGTACGTCTTGTTCTCCTTGTCTGTGAGTCAATTTCGACGAAATCGACAAGGTGTCAGAATTTGATGGGAGATTCATTAGCCATATGTAAACAGGCATTAAGACATAACAGGATTGCCCCTGCACACCTCACCCAATCAATGGAAGATCAAAAACATAACGCCGTTTCTATTATCCCCGATCGAGGAAGATCATCACTTTTTCTACCCACTCGGTAGCGTTTGCAATATTCTTAGCACCAAAGGTCGCGGTCACGGTCTGCCCTCAATCACGAATCTGATGGCTTCTGGTCGCTGGGGTTGTGCCGGGTTAACTGTGTAATAAGAAGATGTCAAAAAGGGGGCTTGGAAATATTGCTTGCTGTGGGATCGGCAATTAAGCAGCCATGTTCTTTGTGATGAGTGAGCTGTTCGTGGTCCGATCTATGACCCCAAGCGGGGCGTCTGTACCTCTGTATCGACCCCATCTCTTCTGTGCTACGAGTAGATTAAAGTCCCAATTACTACGCTGTATGATCGCCACTTTATTTCACAACAATACCACACGAGCTCTGGTTTGTGCCCTGTGATCCCTAGTCTGGTATAATGGTGACCTGATGTTGCTCAAACTACCCTGCCAGGAGTCTGGCAATTACTCCAACACAACACAGATTAATTAGAGGAAAATGAGGCAGGACACCCTCCCCAGGTGCACGCTCTAATCTAATAAAACAGTGACATACGCAAAATAAAAAAATCCCGGGCTAGCCTTGTGGCACTTGCCGGGCTCGAGGTTTCACCCTGGGAACTCTAAATTGACATGTGGGGCTCTACGTTCAATCATGCCGAATTAACGTAATAGATTTCCTGGCTTACAAATGCAAGGAGAAGTTAGTTTGTGTTGCAGTTCCATCCCGGTGAGGTGACTGGAGTGATATAATGTGGTTACGCCTCACTTAGCCACGATTACATTAGGGTCAGGTGGGATGGAGCGATCTGAACTTCTTTAGCCACTGGTGGACCAATTTCCCGCCGAGAGACCCGTTTTTCTCCCCCGAGGCCAATTTATTTCTTTTCAGGGCTCTCTAATCCTCCACTAGCCATTTTAACATGATTATTTGCGACCACTATCCCTACATTTGAGAGAGTTGTAATTTAACTTGAATGTTTGTCCAGAGGAAAGTGTCCTGTTCAATAATGGGCTTAACTGCGGAGCTAATCAACCGAAAAAGATACTCGCGAGGCAAACCATTTAGCATACAGCACCTTAATGGCAAATTTTATTTATACGTTTGTAGATGAGCAAGTAGAAAAAGAGAACGTTGGGATTAGGTTTAAGTGGATGAAATGATTTGGAAAGGGAAAGTGTGATAGAGAGAATTGGATGGGAAAACGGAGACATCTTAAAAAAACGGTCATGTTTCCAAACAAGTCAAATTAACTTTCGTGCCAGAAACCAGTGATCGGTGAAATTTTAGTTACACACTGGGAATCCTCGGTCTATAGAAGATCTTTAATGTCGGCCACTAACACATGATCTTGTTAAGACGGTTTGACTATTGAGTCAGAGTTCCTAAACTTTTGGCTGGAAAAAATTTGCTTCACGCCATTTGAGTCTTTTTACAAATTAAAGATACATGGAGCTCAAATTGTAATTGAATGAAACCTGTGAATGGAGGAAGATGCTGGTTTCCTAGTGTTAAAGTAGCACTCAAAGCAAAGGGTAATATACTTATACAAGCTTCTGACGCTTTCTTGGATTTAAAAGGCAAATTTATTTTGAAATTGTTCATGCGTAAGTGTTACTGACATGTTGGAGTTTGTAAGTTAACAGCCTATAACTTTTTGTTGTTTCTTTGACTGTTAGGAAAGAAGGATTAGATTTAAAAGATTTAGTTGTAAACGTAACTTGTATTGTGGCAGAGTGATATAAGAATTCCTAGTTACCTTGGGATATCTCTTTAGCCAAATAGGTAGAGTGTCTGCCTTGAGGTTCCTGGTTCGAATCCTGTTGGAAGTGATCTCACACTTTTGTTGCAGTATCTCCACTTCATGAATGAATTTCTCCATCAATTCGACATCTCCAATAATTTGAACACAAAATAATTTTTCTGAGGTCAAAGTTTCAATCACTTCTAAAATTTCAACCAAGTGCTGAAAGTTGATGGCCCTGTGATTCAACCAATGCTTAAAATCAATGTTTAATTCTTAAACATAAATACTGATTACTAAGCGTTATTTTCTGTACTGTCAATCTAAAGTATCGACAATCAAATGAAGACTTATATACAATAATACCAAAGGAAATTTAAAATGTCATCAGTTTTTGAAACACTTCTTTACAATGTGTAATGTTGACACCTAAACATATAAATAACATGAACTAAATAAAAGTTATTAATTTGAATTGATCAAAATTAAGATTAATAGAATACTATATATATGCTAGTCAAGGTGGTGATCTGTAAGCTTGATATTTTCATTATGATTCTTGGTAGAAAGGATGAGGAAGTTACAGTGTTCCGTATTTCATATTACGTCAATAATCGGCAGGATAGCTCAGTGGTTATTGCGTTCGGCTTAGGATCAGGAGGCCCATGGTTCAAATCCCAACTTTGTCAGGAGTAAAGAACTGTTCTGCACTCAGTCAAGTTTAGGTGTAATGCTACACTGAATTTCAGTGCATGGTTCTCTAGTTCCAGCAAATACTCGCAGGTTTCACCGCAATACATAGCCACAATATTGTTGCAGGCTTTCTCTTTGCAATAATACTAGCCGTTGGTTATGTGTGAAATACTCTTGAAAGCGGCAATAAACACCAACTCAGTGCCAATTCAGGGAATAAAAAAGGATCTACGTAACCTAGCTCAAAATAAAGGTGGTGGGTTTCCCCATTGAAGTTCCACAGACTTATGCACAATAATTGATCTTCAGAAGTTTTGCAAATGGGCAGTAGAGAGGTTAAGGAAGTTTAGTCAGTGACGGACAGTAAATGCCTAGCAAGAAGAGTCCTTTCTAACCTAGTGTGTAGGTTTCATTCTGATACATAACATTCATGGTATGCAAGCTTTCTTCCTGCGACAATTACAGCTTGAATGTGTTAGAAAATCTATATTTTCACGAGTGGCACAGCCACGAGTCAAAATATTAAAATTTTCTACCTCACAAGATGAGATAAACATGGCATTTGTCAAGAATATTCAGATATTTTATTTATTTTATGATGAAACCCAAAAGCGGCCCAATTTCATGTTGAGTGGATGTTAGGTAACAGTGTAACGTCATATGAGAATCTGTTACGTCAGATCATTGTTTCATGACTTCTGTCTCTTGAACATGTGTCACTTGACTGGTGATAAAGTTTCTCGCCCTTCAGTATCGGGATAGAGGGTTTATTTATCATCACCCTCAGTATAATATACCGGTAGTATATAATAACAGTGTTTATTGATATCCCAAAAAATTATTAATCAGACAGGGATATAAAAAAAACTAACTTCAATAATTTCTCTAAAACAAAGAAAATTTAAAAAAATCGACTCTGAAAATCGTATCTATCAGCAAGGTGACCATTTCAAAAGGTTGGAATGTCGACAATAAGGAAGTTGATCATCAATAAAACTCCTTGTTTTTCTATTATTTCAAACTGCAAAAAAAACTCATTTTAAACAACCATTTCATTTACGTTTCATTCTCAGACTTGGCTGCAAGATGGTTGGCACCAAACTGGAACCGACCCAGATTCACCTGCCGACCTCTGACCCCCGTCCAGTTGTGAAGGGCGTGTCCTGTGGGGGGAGACACACCCTCATCTGGCTACAGAACGGTCACGTCTACAGTTTTGGGAACAACTTCTATGCTCAACTGGGCTATGACTTTAAAGTGATCAACTACAAATCTAATCAGGTATAATGACCATAAAAAATATTGTTTAAAAAAACAATCATAGTAAACACTCATTTCTATATAGGCTTGATATTTGAAATTGTATTACATATCATTCTGAAATGATGCCAAATGCAAAGCTTGTTCTCTGTCTAGCAGTGCATGTACATGTCAAATGAGACCACACTTACCTGTTTGTTCCAAGAAGAGTTATCTCCCTTAGACCATACCTGTAATCAACATTCATACCTGGCAGGACATTAGTTTCTATGGATAACTATAGGAACAGATTTATTCACCTTTGAGATCATTTGTAAAATGTGATATTTATATCCCTAAATATCAATTCAGGAACATAATCTAATAATCTAACAATTTACATGATAATCTCTAAATATTATCATTTACCAATGTCAGAGGTAGGAGGAAAAGATATTTTACAACAGCACCGATGTTTAAAACTCATGCTGTCATTTCCTAAGGATAACTTTCATTCTGAATTTATTATGCTTAAACTGTCTGATCGGGCATTATAGATGTTATGCTTTAAACATTTTAGCATTGTAGGTGTTATGCTGCCACCATCTAAGCATAAAAGATGTAATGCTGACATTGTCTTAGAAATGTTTCCGCTGTAATTTTGGCATCGTATTAGCATTATAGATGTAATTTTGGCATCGTATTAGCATTATAGATGTAATGCTGGCATCGTATTAGCATTATAGATGTAATGCTGGCATCGTATTAGCATTATAGATGTAATGCTGGCATCGTATTAGCATGATAGATGTAATGCTGGCATTGTATTAGCATGATAGATGTAATGCTGGCATCGTATTAGCATTATAGATGTAATGCTGGCATCGTCTTAGGATTATAGATGTAATGCTGCCACTGTCTTAGCATTATAGATGTAATGCTGCCACTGTCTTAGCATTATAGATGTAATGCTGCCACCATCTTGGCATTGTCGATGTAATGCTGCCACCAACTTAGCATTTTCTTAGGACTTAATATGAGACTACTGCTTGAGGTTTATACACTTGATAGACAAATTTTAGATTTGATTTTAAAGCAAATTTCAACTATTTTTTCAGCTCCAACCGACCCTGGTGAAGTTTCTGATGTACAGACATGTGACCCAAGTAAGCACTGGAGACAAACATACTGTGTTCCTCTTCTCCGATGGAAATGTTGCTGCAATGGGGTATGGGTGCATTTTATTCCTTTTCCTAGCTGTTATAACCCCGGCCAAAGGTCAAGGTTATGTAGTAATACCAACGATTCCGTCCTTCTGTCCTTCCTTCCGTCCGTCTGAGGACATTTTCTGTCTGACCTATTGAGGAAAAACTATTCATCCAATTGTTTTCAAACTTTGTGCATGTCTTATACCCTACTAGGAGGGGTGCAGTGCCAAATTAAAATCAATTTCTTTCATTTTTGAAATTTTATGGATTTCTATGTTTTGACTATGTATTACTGAGCCATGCTCACTTTTTTGTTGGTTTTCTTTGTTTTCCATGGTCTCTTTTATTGTTTATCAGATAACTAAATCAAAATTATACATTCTTTTTTTTTGGAATAATTTCAATGAAACAGGAAACCTTCAATTTTGTATTGAATATTAAAGGCATAATAGCATGTTTTTATATAGAAATGTATGGGTGTTTTTAAAATGTTCCAATTGCAACAAAAGACTTAAATATTTGTTGATGATATATAAGAATGTTTTAAATGAACATCAAGTTAAAATTTAGTTAAGATGTGAAAGTCAATTTCATAGCTTACATCATTTAAAGGTGTTCAGGCTAAAATGGCTGCGAGCAGTTTTTCTGTAACACCTTATTCTTTGATTATGGACAATTAAGTTTGTTTTATGATGTTAACCCCAAATAGGAACATATGCTGACTTTTATTGTAATGGGGGGAAATTCTGAACAAATGAAATTCAAAGATTCTTCAGGCATCAAGAAATCAAACATTTCTTGGGTATATGACAAAGAAAACATGCAATTATCAATAATTTAAAAGAAAATAAATTTAAAAAGAAAAACATCAAACTATTTCAAAATATTTATTTAGATGCATCATATGTTTGTTGATACAATAGTTTTTCACCCAAAAAATAAAGCAGACCAAAATATTTTTTACGTTAAAAAATTCTTTGAAATTCTAAAAAAAAAGTAATTTAATTGCACGCTGTGCCTCCCTCATACCAAGAAGTTCACAGATGGTCCCTATATGATCATGATTGAATTAATAATCTCGTCAGACCGATATGATGCGAAAACATCGTAATGAATCTCTATATGTGCAATCAGCGCCCTCTATTGGTCATAGGCCCGGACCTAGTTTAGCCCCGATGGTTCTGAGAGATTTTTGTTCCAATGCACACCCTAGGGGGGCCAAATTGGGATTCTTGTTATTAGTGGAAAGGCAAAGTTAATTTAGTGACACACTTTGTTAGTTCGATCTCGCCATATATTAATAAGGCCATAGGTTTGATGAAATTAATAAGAATATCATTACCTTTTGTTAGAGGGAAGTTTGTAGTTTGACATCTGAAGTCCAGAATTCATTTCGGGATAAAAATTGGATAAAGATATTTTTTCCCTTGTGTATTGCCATTCCTTTATTTTGCGTGTTCTTATTTCACGGTTCATTACATGCCAATTTTCAATTGTCTGTTTGTGATCACATGTTTTTGAATGAAGAGGAAGCCTCTTTGACTTCCAAACGCTTGATGTTTTGTTGGGAACTTTCAAGTGAGAAATTGTTTTATTGTTTTTGTAGGAATAATGCTCATGGTCAAATTGGGAACGAAACCAGAGAGGAATCAGTCGTTCCTTGCAGCGTCGATATCGATAAGAACATCACGTATATTGCATCTGGCGCTAACCACAATTTAGCCATAGCAGGTTTGTATTTTATGATTTTAGATCAACAATATAGAATATGGAAGATTCATCTTTGCCATAGTATTTTTAAGCATTTTGTAATAGCATCCAGTATTTTTAGAACTTTTTGATGATGAAAATGAAATGAAATATATCTTCCTTTTTATGTTATGCTTGATCATTCAAACAAAATGTTTTATATCTTTTATTTAGAATGAACATTTTGTTATTTCTAGAATCTCTATTGTTGGATTTTGTACTATTTAATAAAGTAAAACATATATTTTTATTAAGATGTAATTCATTATTTATTACTTGACATTTTGTTTAAATTATAGTGTTTCATATAAATGTTGATAAATTCCTTAATTCCTTAATTTCACATCCTGTTACATATTTTCCTGTTTTTTTATCACCTAACATATTTAATATATATTTAAGTATAAATATCACCAAAATAATGATTTGTTAAATGCAACTTCATATGAAACATCTATGATATCAGAAAAGAAAATATTAAGTCAGTTAAATCAATTGATTGAATGACTTTCCTCCTCAAAACACTGAAGTGTAAAGATACAACTGGCCAACTGGAGTTGCCTCCCTTAGGCTGTAAACTCGGGGCAGTGTGAATTATTGATTAATGTAGAGAAAGCTTTGGTAACAGCGAGAGGAGTTTATGCTGCCAGTTTTCTCTATCTGTGGATACTCTTGTTCTAAGCATTTGCTTTCCTTATCAAGATTTGAAGAGTGAAAGGTCGATTTCAGAATTTTAAAAACAATTTTCTTCCTTTGTTCTTGAAGCATATTTACAAAAATTGTTAAAGCAGACATTTCTTGATTTTGATGTCTCTGACAACCATAGAAATATGAATTTGTGAATCTTATTGCAGAAAGGGTTGTATAGACATATGGAAATTCAAAATTTCTCAAACATCTTCAACCAGAATCTAAGGTTTGACACAGTATTATTGACTATGAATTGATATGATGTTCAATTTGTTGTACACTATGTTATAAAAATCTTAATGATGTCACAACGTAACATACACATTCATCCCACATCATGCCTTAACCCCATACCTATACTGTTTGGAAAGAGTTGCCTCTCAAGTTTGATCTATCTGGAAAAAAACTGATAGTTGCAATGATCTTTATGAAAATAATTATCTGAAATTAACTGTTCTGTTAAAGGTCTATCGTGTCCTATCTGTCAATGATATTTTCTTTGTGAAAATACTTTACTCATGCCTAATACAAAATATATACCAAATATCAAAAACAACAGTTTAATTTTGTCAATAAAAGGGGCATAATCTGCTATTTAAGTGTTCATTTGAAATAATTTTTTCAAATTTCATGAACTTGAAACATAGGGACGTACCAGGTGATCTTTCTTTCATTATAAGTAATTCTTCAAAAAGACCTATTTCATTTTTTCATTTTTCTTAGTCTGTTTTAACTTTTCTGATTTTCTTTGACATAAAACAAATAGTTTGTGTTTTGACATTTTATGCTCTCAGGAGTATTGTTTTAGTATTCCAAATATATATCTTTGAAACACATCTGTAGTGCTTATATATTACTTTCGAGAAAATCAAAATCTGGTCATAAACATTGACACAATCTTTGATGATATTATTATATCATATTTTCTTCCAAATAACATCAAATACAAGCCCTCGTAGACACAAACTCAAGAAACATTAACAGCTATAAAAGTCCATATTCTGACGGATTCATCTTTCATTTGAAATTGATATATTTTATGGGACATTAATAGTTACGTTTCCATTAACATTTATATCTTAAGAGAGTGTTTGTTTTAAGAGAATGACACATGAAACCAAAAGGATTTTGAAATGTTTGATGTTACCTTGGTCAGATGTTATGCCACAGTTTCTGAGTAAAAGTTTTGATAATTGTTTGAAAATGTGTGCTTTTTAAATGTGAGTTGAAGGCAAATAATACCGACGCAGAGACAAAGCTTGTCGTAATCTCAAAAGTAGCGTCAGAAAAGGCAAAGATGAAATGTCATCAACTCCTTTTCACAATCTCTTATGAAGTTGTTAATTGCACCCGTCATTTCGTTCTTTTAAGCACCTGAGACTGCATTGCATTGTGGGAAATTAAATTATGAATAATGTTCATTTTCTTTTCATAAGCATTGCATAACAATCTCAAAGCAATTCATACCACATGTGAGCTTGGGTTTGACATTATGAAACATTTGACAACATACAAATAGAAATAATATTTGACCACAAAAATGGACAACAAAATGAAATAAGATATTCTTAGGATTAACAAGTTATTATATAACACTTTCATTGTTTCACGAACACAATGATTGCAAAATGTTTTGAAAAATTCCAATTCATACCATGATATCTTCATCATCATCATCGATTCATCATCATATAAACACTTGTATAGCCCCAGTACCTTACTAGCAGTCATTCTTTCTTTTAATTTGCATGCAGAGAACAAACTGTACAATTGCAAGAAATACTATTTTGACATGAGATACACTTCATATGGTACTTGGGGGTGGGATAGCGCTGTGCTTGGCGCTTTGACTTTAGATCAAGAGGTCTGGGGTTCGAATCCCACCAGGGGCCCAGAAACTTTGTCTGCAGTAGAGAACTGTTCTACAATAATATTAGTCAGGTGTGGGTGCAATTCTACACTGAATTTCAGCACGTACAGTACCACCCATGGTTTAATAGTTCCAGCCAATGATCGCAGTTTTCACCGCAATGCATAGACGTCATAATGTTGCGATATTTCTCCCTGCAATAAGTACTAGCAGCCGCAATGTTGGTGAAATAATCTTCAAAACGATGTTTAACCCAAAATCACCTCACCTCATGTTACACGTATCATATGGGCATAAATGTTAACCAAAAATATTTTGTAAACAACTGTACTATCAAAATGATTACACTAATCCACGATGGCATTAGTATACTCTCAAGAATCAATACGTATGGCAAAATTGGTTTGACCAAAATATTTTTACACAATTGTCAGATAAAAATCATAAACATTGTGTTAAATGGTAAGAAAAAAATTTCAAATTAATTTCAGATTTAGGATGAGCGTTGATATTGGAACATTCTGTTGAGGTCGAGAAATCAATAAGTTGGAACATAGAACAATTAGCCGTGCACTTCAGTGACCTGGTACTTCCTTGTACGCTAGTTATGATTTCTAAACAAAATAGAGCGGTCTCTGTAGAGGCTTAAGGGGGTTCCGTAGCAGATCCATTCTCTCCATTGTGATCAAGTGGCCTTCGGCAGCAATATTTGTTATATGTCGAAAAGTCTTTGTTTGTACATTTTGAATCTTTATTCACAACTCGATGATGTGATTGGATTCTCTACTTGAGAGCGAAACATTCAGCTTGGACGATATTGTTTTATAACTCCTTATTGATCAATGATGGAATGCTATTGTAGAGAAAAAGTTGCCCGGTTGATCCTAATAATGGGCATGTTGGCTCAGGACTTGAGGAACAGTTTCCAACGATCGCGTATGGGAAATACGATGGTTGAAATCGATTAACCTCTCTTGTACATTTCGTTTCCCAATGTAGAACACGGGCCATGTACATTTCGTAGCTGTTCTTTTAATTGCTGTGTAATTTTGTTTATAATCTATCAAAAGCGTTTCATCTGTGCCAAACATGGCACAAATCTTGTCGTGAATGTGACCAAAGTGGCCTCCATTGATTCACAAACGACTTTTGCCCGTGGATAATTTCTAAACGGCTCTTACATTGTTTGTAGAAATTATTATGACCATCGCTAATTGTTTAATGTGAACTTAGTGACACAGGTTGAGAGATCAAACGTGCTTATTTTCAATTGATTTCTCCCGTAGATCGAGTCTTTTTCTTCTATTATATATCGGGCTAATTTCGGACGAGAATATTTTGGATGTTGTGTTAGATAGAAATTATATCTGATCACCTTTAATATTTGTACCTTTCAACGTCAAAATTGATTTCAAATGTTTATTTTCAATCTATTTACACTTACTCTGTATCTTATCATAGAATATAGAACTGTTTGCAGTTTTGAAAGACTTTACACCGATTGCACTACAAGGTATTATTGGACTGAAGATGAGCTTTACAACAAATACTCAACGGCTCGTTAAAATCAATAATTATTAGGCAACCACTGTATGTCAAGAGCAGAAATCTATTAGTGGTTGTAGTGGTCATATCTGCTTTATTGACTTATGGCTCTTTGATACACAAAGGCTTGATATATGTTATACTGGCTTATGCTATCAATTAAAGGAACAGTCCTATCAGGGTAGTTTTTGTAAAAAACTAAATTCATGGGGACATACCAGTTAGGACAAATATGTTATTAGTACTTGAGTTTCAATCTAGTTGAAATATTTACTTTTCATAGTAGTTTTATTGATTTACATTCCACAACTTGATAAGAGGAACATACTCTCATTAAAAATGACAAAAATGAGAAGTGAAATCATTCGGAACTTCAAGTTTGAAAAGCTTTGGTACGCCACGTTACACCATTATAAAGCATTGTTAATTAGTTTTATCAATTATAATTTGTAAATGTGTAGTTAATATTTCAATACATTCAGTTTATTTTTACTATTTTGTTCATTTTCTGTCATTTTCACAAAATGTAAAATGGCGGCTGTAACATGGATAGCAGAGCCACTTTAAAGGGACAAAACAATTTGAAGATGTTTTTAGTAAAACAAAACATTTTGAAGGGGTGCTAAAGTTATTACACTTAGCTACCGTGTTCTTTAAAAAATCTTGCCCCATGGCAGTGTTAATAATCGTTGTGGGTCATTGAATTCTGAAAGGGGGTTAACCCTTTCGGTTGACGTCAAATTTCAAAGGCAGGGTTTTTAACTCTCTGTAGCTTTCCCCCTTGGATCCCCCTGGATCATGTGTTCAAGTCATATGAAGGTGTCCCTATTATCGTGGGTCTTATTGTTTCACATGTATATTTCCCTCTAAAGGAGTACAATCTAACTATTGTTTCTTGTTTCTAAACTCTGCACATATATCCTTCCAAAAAATGTTAATTTAACTTCTATCTATTGAAAATATTTTTTTAGACATAGATATAAAAAATCTGATCTGTGTGATGTATTTTATCTGAAGTGTCCCTATTATCAAGGTAATAAGTATATGATTAATAAATTATTCTCTGTAAATATAATCACCATTGTAAGATTATTATTTACAATTTGAATGTAAGTTGATTTGAAATAAGGATATTAAAAACAATATTTGCAATGTTGCAATAAAAAATTCTAATAAAAAGACGCCTTGTCGCAGTTTTACAGAGCAACCATTTTTTGATAAGTGATTTAAACACTATCTTAACAAAATGCCAATTTTTACAATAAAAGTACATATAAAATATTCAAGTTACATTGCTCCTGAAAAGTGAGATCATTGTTTTCCCATTTATTGTACCTATAAAATGAAAAGATAATGTTGCAATCTTTTTGGAGCTCATTAATAACCTACTTTATTATTGCGAAAAGGTTATAATTTTAGGGTTTGTGTCTTATTTTCGCCGTAAATGTAATTCCTAATTCAACAACTTTGAAACCATCCATACATTTTCCTTTCAAACAGTTCTGTTTGTTATCTATCAAACTATTCACCTACAAAATAAAAAAAATCTCGGACAATATTTCGTGAAGACAGGATCGTTTTTTAATTAATTGCACTTGCAGTTAATATTTCATAAAGGAAAATTATACTCAATATTTCAGATCACTACAAATATGAAGAAATATTACTGAACATTTGAAAAAAAAATTTGTTAATGCCTCAGTATTTACTTTATTCATCTATGATGTGCTTTGCAAATATGAATATTCCTTGTAGGTACTGGAGACTTAAATGAGTTTACCACGATAATAGGGTCACTAGCCATAATTACAAAAATGGAGAATTTAAATTGTTTTCTGCATCAAAACCCATTTTATGTCTGTTCTACATACACTCCTAGGATTATGTAAGTCTTTGAGAAATTATTTTATGAAATCGCAGACATTTTTTCCAAAATTTCTTTTTATGGTTTTGCTAATTAAGTCTAATTTTCTGAATGAGGATCTGTACTAAAGCCTTCAATTTCATACACAGTCATGAAACAACCCTAAACTTTCCAAATAGAAATCAAGCTAGAAGTTCAATGTATGAAACACCGACAATTGTCTCAACATCTTACTGTCAGTCAAGGTCATACAGAATTAGTTCTGAAGCACTTTCAGGACCTTTAGCCCAAGCAACACCAGCTCTCAACCAGCATCCTCTAATTCTGCTTCTAATAAACACTTCAGGCCTGACAAATTTCCGGATGTTGTAAATCTGGCGACTGATTCCAGGTGGGCGAAGGGTCACGCAGATTGCGATCCAACCATAGAGAGGCTGACTTGTAGCCATAATAAGATGCAAGCCGACCCTAACTTTGATCTACGCTCACAGCGAGGGGTACGTCTGCAGCGATATGCCCTGCCTGCGTAACATGATGTAAAGGGAGATAACTCCCAGCTGCAGTCTGCCCTCAGGTGACCTTTGAGGCTGATGGTCGTAAGGGCTGGATTGGTTTTGTACAGTTACTTTTGCAGTCATAACACTGACATGTGGTGAGATACCGTAGCATCTCTAAAATAAGTTTGGTTTTGTATTTCTTTGCTTTTCAGATTTTTTAAAGTGTTTTTTATATTTTTTGTGTATTTTTTATATTTGCAATTTAAACATTCTAAAAACAATACATGAATCTATATCAAGACCTTGCAAGATCAGAATATGAAACTAACTTGTTATCCAGAAAATAACTTTAAAAACTTCTTCCAATTTCTTTTTGGCAGCAGCCTTTTTGATTTGAATATTAACTGATTCCATTTTCAAATTCAGCACCTCAGTCAGATGAATTTATTATCACAAGCATTTAACTTCAAGTACACATATTTGAACACAATGCATGAATTCTTTTCATAAGTGTTCAAAATTTACAAATAATTGCAAAAAATGCATTATTAATGTTTTTGTTAAAGTGTTTCAATCTTATTTTTAAACCTTGTCGAGTAAGAATTTAGTGTCTTTTTGTGTTAAGGTGTTTCGATGAAAGATAAACTTATATTAAAGGAACTACTGTAAAACGTAGTGCTATACATCAGCAGTATCAGATTGACTACTACAGGGGGTCAAGAAGGTAGATTTACACCTACCTATAGGTCAGTAGAGTTGATGAGGGATCTAGACTTGCCAACATTTTCTGGGCTTCGTGTGGTTATCATTTCATAATTATATCATGAATGAATGATATAAAATTATTATTTTTGAAAGAAGAAACAAATATTTTAAATGGGCTCTGTTTAGTTTTCAATTATGAAGGTAATCTCCCTTTCCATTTTACCAATAGGAATATCAACTTTTTCTAGGTGTCCTACGTTTATCATTTCATAATTATATTATGAATGAATAATATACAATTATCATTATATGAAAGAAGATAACAATATTTAAACAGGCTTTTTAGTTTTCAATTATAAAGGTAATTGCCCTTTTCATTTTACCAATAGGAATACCCTTATAAATCTTTTGGGTTGTCTGCTAATGGTGCATGTGTGCTAAATGGGAGATATGGTTATTTTTTAAGATTTCACACATTCAATGTTTGTTTACCGATATTTACAACACAAGATTTATTTTTTATAATGTAGAGATTGGTTTAATCAGAATCAGAATTCCTGTTTTTCAGACGCAGAGGAATGGTCATTCTTTAAAAAAATCTGCAAATTATATGTTTATTAATCTTGTCACTAGAAACCTAGCTGCTAGCAATTTTGGCAAGTAGAAGGTTAAACTAGTTTAGAAAATTATTTTTCTATAGTAAAATTACTAACATATGACTAGGACCACAGAAGCTACTGAAGTTGTGCTATAGACATCAGGTAAATCTGATTGCCTCGCTGCCCCCCTGACATAGACAAATTTGCACCTACCTATAGGTTAGGGGGGTCAATGAGAGGGGGGTAAAGATCGGTGTAATGTCGGTAAGTCAAGGAGAAGGGGATGTAAGGTCTGCCCTCCTGCTATGTACGAACTTTACACGTACAAAGATGTTTACACGTCAGTTTCGTAAACACAACATATGCTATGTACACACACCTGGGCCCACAAGCAGAAATAGACAACATGACTTATTGGTGTTTTGTCATGAACTTGAGCAGGTAAAAAGTTAGTGTACCTGTGCTGTGGACTTTAGCAGTTGCTCTGCATTTGGCATTTGAAAATTTGAGGAATTTCTGGTTTTAGACTGTTGAATTGTTTAAAACTTGTTGATATTTTGGGTCAATTAGATGTTAAGAAATTGACATCAGGAACATCCTGAAACTTTCTGAAGAAAACATTTTGAGAATTTTTTCTTGATGATGAAAATGATATAAAATCTTTCTAATTTTTCTAATTGTATGACCTAGCTTAAATAGATATAAGAGAAATGAACATGGTTTCAGTTGGTTGGTTTCAGTTTTCCTAATCTTACCAGTAAATAAATTAAGAATTTGAAATTCAAATGGTTTCTGTAGGAAATTGTTTTTATCATAAAAATTTGAAAAAAAGTTTACTAGTAACCATATATGTGGTAGGGAGGATAAATTGTTAAAGCAATTTACCTGCACAATACCTTTGTTACACCTGGGATTTCTACAGGTAGGAAGAGCAGATGCAATCTCTCTGATTGCAAAATCCGATATTGGTCAGGTAGTCTAGTCATTCTATCTAGTTGTCACCTGCACTGATTAAATAACATGCAGGTATTAAGTAATCATTGTCATCGTTATCTACCCAAGGCATCAGGTAAATTGCTTCTGTCACTCCAGGTATTATGTTGTAAATTTCAGTAAAGCTGTTGTTGATATCAGTTTCAACCTGAGATTACACACCGATTATACAATGTCAGTTATGTAATATTTATGTATTTATAATCCAATCTAAAATGTGTTTTGTTCCAATATTGATTGCTGGTGTTAGAAAAAGTAAACATAAATGTAAATGATATGCAGCAAGCGTCTATTTCAGTTCATAGATCAACAATCAATGCCAGAGTTCTTTAAAAGGGCAGTAGCACGTTTTTTGATAATTTTATATTTTAAATTTTTAACTGATATTTTTTAGTTAATGTTGAATGTATTATTTTGACACTGTCAAAAATCTCATTACACAAGCCAATCATCCATAATCAGAGGACAAAGTATTCACATAAAATCCATTGGCGGCCATTTTGTGTAAACACCTTTCATTCATTTTGTGTAAGAAAAAGGAATCGCAATGGCTAAACGTTATGTTATATATTTGAATTATTACTGCTCCATTTAGTTTAAATACATTGTCTTTCAATTGGAACCATTAATTTTCTTTTCCTGACATAACCTTATATTCCCCCAAAAAACATGCTACTGCCCCTCTTATGGATTTATTCATGTAAGTGTTTTGCCATTTTCAAGAGTTTCCTCTTACAGCAAGGTTGCTAAAATTATCTCAGGAAGAAAGCCCTCAAATACTAGGTAGTTATGCGTTCAAGTGAAACCTATGAATGTTAAAATTAAGTGGCATTCTCTGATTTTCACTGTTGAATTCAAACTTTGTTGTTTGTATGGAACTTAACACAAAACACTTGACAAATTCATTGTAGGATTTGTTAATCCTGAGCCCTGATCAATGGACCTAAGTAAATTTTGATATCTATCTTGAAAAGTAATTTATAATCACTTTTACCAATTACCCAAATTTTCTAATTCAAATGGAGAGGCATTTAACAATTAATTTTAAAAAAAAATTTTTAAACCTTTTTATTCATTTCATTTCAGTTGGCATTTAACAATTGATGTAAAAATTTCATATGAATGTTTGCATTCAGAGTGAAAACATAATATAGAAAGAATTTATCATCCTTTGACATTAACCAATAAGTAAAATCTTTCTTCAAAATTTTCAACTTCGGCGGCTGACTTCATTGGTTGCTGGCGGTTATCCCCCTCTTTTTTAATTACTACCAACTTTTGTTGGTCCCATCTCTGCATCCTATAGTGGATCCTCATGCTGTCATCCCTACCAGAACTTTTTTTTAGACAGGACGTCAAGCGCCTCATAAAACACTGTTAACACAGGGTTTAAATTTGAATTTTCCAATTTGAAAAATATAAGATCAATTGCAATACTTTCCCCTAGTTTACAGATGTCATCCTAAAAAAAGCATCATATTTCTTCTTTATTAGTAACATGATGCCTTAAGATGCTTTTAGATCAAAGATCGCTTCTCATTATTAATCACATATCATAATTCGTTTTTCAAATAATTTGACACTTTTTGAGGACAAGGCAGGACAGCAGCCAGGCCTAGATAACAATAATTACCCTTAAGATAAAAAACATAAACATTTATAAAAGAATATTTAATAAGATGATGTTAAACCATATGGCAAAATGTTCAGAAATTAACAAATGTCTACATAAAACCAAACTCAATATTTCATAGAGAGTGTAGCATTTCCTGACATAGGTCTAACGTACATTGAAATATTTGCCCAATCACTGAACCCTACAACAGATGTGAGACATAGAGGGTACATCTCTAACCTTTTTGCTCCTCAAGTAGGCAAAATACCATTTAATATTTATAAATGCTATGACAGAGGTTGGGGATATGTCATAGGTTCCTATGTTTGAATGCCCTAGGCTCAAATGACACTTGATGAAAACAGATGGTTTTCTGTGGCTCTTTTGGCTGTTCGAATCAATGCCCACTGAAGCATCCCGTAATTGTGTAGGACACTTCATCAATACTTGATAAAGATGATTTGATTGTAAGCTCTCCTTTTGCTAAACATTTACCCTCTAAGTACTCTTATTCAAGTAAATAAAAATTATTATTTATGATTTTCATTGTGATTTGGGTTTATGTGTTTGATACAAAAATATTAGGGACTATTTTTGTTTTTACAATGCTTTGGCTTAATAAATTATTCAAATTTGTATCAACAAGTGCAACCCCTTTTTTTAAATCTTTAGAGTGAGAGAATATAATTATTAATTCAAATTTAAAAAAATGTTTAATCATTATTAAAATAATTTTCATTATTATTAGGTCTCAATTTCAAAGCAACATCTCAAATCGTTATTACCCATTCAAATATGAACATTCATAGTGTTGATAAAAATAAAGTTGTTCTTGGATAAAGAAGACTTGAACCTTTGAAAACCATTCTCAATCTGATGAAGGGGGTCTAGCCCCCAAAATATGTAACTGCAAAATTCAGCCCCTAGCTTCTGTTCTTTCGGCGGCTGACTTCATGGATTTATGACGATTATCCCCCTCTTTTTCCCAAGATAGAAGTATATGAAATGATTGTATGGTTTCTAATACCATATCATGCAGATAAGGAAGAATTTTAAAATATTTATATTTTCCTTTAAATCTGTTCATTTGTTTATATTATTGCAATGTTAATATCTATCTTTTGATATTAATTATTGTTTTTCATTGTTCTTCAACCATAGAATTTAATAAAGAAATATGTATGTTTAATTATTTTCTTTTTAACCAATTAAAAAAAAGTTGTATATGTACAATTCTGCTTTACAAGATAATCCACATTAAACTACAGATCTTGATAATTTCCTAGAATTTTGAAAAAAAGGTTTCAGGTAATTGACTAAATATTTCATCTGTTTTCCTTTCATTTCGCACAACAAAGAAGCTTGGCTTGAAACTGGAAACGTATGTCAGAGTTCATATACATTGTGCATATTAATGAGGTGATATCGACAACCAACTGCTTCAGTGTCGTAAATGTCATCATAGGTTAAGGTTCTCCTTGGTCTATACATTTTTTTTGTAGTACATGTGTATACATGTGGAATCTTTGCCGTGTGTCAAGGCAGTCCTATGACACCAAGGTGTCAAGTTATACGATGCACATGACTTTTATTGACAAGCACTCAAGCATGTTAAGTAATACCTTCCTTTGAAGATGGGGAAAATTTTGAGGAATAAATTTGTGGTTTAACCCTACCTTTGTTAAAGCAAAGCATGAACACAAAGTTTAAACTTGTATAGTTTTTTGTCCAATAAAACAGAGGATTTCCTGTTTGGTGTTGACAAATCAGACTCTGTTGCACAAAACGACCTAACACTAAGGTTAACCCTTAGCGCCATCCTTTAACATTGCACTAAGGCTACCTTGGTGTTTTGTGCAACAAATTACAATGACAGACTTTTTTACAGAAGGAATAGAATTTGTCTGTAAATAAATACAAAAAAGGAAAAGGATAAGGACAGAGAAAGGCACCTTGTAGGAATATATTAGCTTTCTAAAATATATTCTATTATGAATGTCACTTGATAGCCTTGACTATCAGAGAACTGCAGGTAAAGGGTTAAGACATATCTTTATTGGTTAATATTTGTTAACACTCAAGGTGGTACATTATGAATAGATTTGTTGTTTATAATGTGTTTTGGGACAAACTGTTAACTTTAAAGTAAGTCAAGAGTGAAATTAAAGTAAGAAATCTTTTGCATATTTTGAAGTTAGTGTATTTAAAAAGACTTGTGTACATGCACCATTGAAATTAATTTTTCTATCAATGTCAAAGATAACATAGTGTCATCTTTATTTTTTAACAATCAACATAAAAGAATAAAAAATGATTAAAACAATTGAAATGAATTATTTCAAATTTTATCATTACACTTTGTATTGAGTATGGGAAATTGCTCTTCAAACAAACAATTTGACATATAATTTACATTAATTTTCAGAGAAAAATAAAAATGACACTTCCTACTAAATATTCAATTAATCTAAACTTTGACTTTAGACAAAAAAATACCTTTAGAATATCAAAAAAGTGCTGAGAATGAATTTTACAATATTAATGAAACTAAATAAGGGACATCTTTATGTTATATTTATAGGTGTATAATTTTAATCAAATTTTATCACCAATTATATATGACACTTCCTAAATTAATCATTAAATTCTTATTCATAAGAACTTACATTTCTTTGAAACAATAACTAAGTAAACATCACATGTCAAAAATTAATCATACAGCATATCATCAGTTCAAATATTTTGAATCAGACACCAAATGAATTCCTATTATTGATCTATAAGGTCAACCATGAAATTTCATACTTTTCCAAATGTACCCTTAAATTATGGACAATTTTCTTTTGATACAGCATGAAGAAGAGGGGAAAAGATCTCATTTCAAGAATTAAAGTGACAATTATATCAAGAATTGTGTTCAAAAGTTTTGCTTTGACTCCTACAGGGTGCCATACTCTGTCCACATCCTTTTCATTATATTGTATTGTTCATGGTATGCATCAAGTTCTGTGGTGTCAGACATGCTGTATGATCTCTCTCACCTGCCCTCATGCATCACCTGTCCCCCTTCTTCCCCCTCATCTTCAAATCCCCCTCCCCAGGACGTTCCCTTACACCCCTCGTTGAGGTATCTCTCCAGCCAGTCTCCCTACTTTGTAGATCTTAGTAAAAGGATCCTTCTTTAAAAATACTCTATATTAATTTGACAAAAAATAGGTCTAGACAAACAAATTAAATAATTATACATACCATTTTCTTTCCAAAGTTTATGAAATGAACATTAACTGTCTGTAAAACTCTGGACTAAGTAAATATAAGAATCAAGACTGAATTGAAACTTCTCTAAACAAGCAGTCATATAAACCAGATTTGACTTTATTATAAGAAACTGTCTAAATTTCATACTTATTTGAAAGTCTAAAATGATTCAAGCATATGGTAAACTTCCTATATATCTCCAAGGTATATTTTTAAGTAGTTTTATTTACTCAATTTTTCAAACATATTTTGAAGGAAAGTGTAATTTAATTGATTTCTGTTCCATGTTATTTATGTTTACCCAGAAAATCAGATATCTTTCACAATTCACCAATTAACATTTCATTCACATACTATCAAAACCCCACCTTGTAATTTTTCATCCCCAATCCACTCTTCCACCCCAATCTAACCCCCATGTAGTCAGACCCACTACCTATATAAGAAATGGGGTTTATGATCTAAGCTTCAATGCCCCACTTACATTTCCTATACCTCCCTTTGGCATCTGTGCACTTCTCCAAGGTTTCTATCACAAATCAGTGATCCCGGTCCAAAAGACTACAGATGATTAACCCCTGACCTGTGCCTATTCACACCAGCTGTTGCTCACAGTGAGGAAGCTTCCCCTTTTATTTCCTTGTCAAAGAGTTTTATTCACAAGATGTAAAGCTGTTGTGAGTGGTGTAAATATTTCATTATGTCCTCTAAGCATACGAGAGAACTTTGAATTGAAAATGACTATACTGATATTAGATGGACATTAAGAGTCATTTTTTATGATTATGTAGGGATAGTGAATGGATATATGTTCATATATGCATGTTTTAACATTAGGGTGAATCGTTCATTTGTTTTTATCAAAACTTCATGACAAATGTTGAGTCTTATGTCTTTCAATTAATATTTTTTGAAATTAAAGATAAAAATATGATGCATTTTTACAATTTCAAAATTGATTTTCATATTTTTTTGGAGTGCTCTTTCCTTTTCTGTGAATGGACAAAACTAAGAGCTATTTAAAATCTAGATCAAAATCTGAAACATAAGTAAATTAGTAAATCAGAAGCATATATTAGTTTTGATTGTAAAAAGTAACACATTTTAATATTGACTATTTCACTGCTGAAATAAAAGCAATCATCGTTTATTTCTAAAACTTTAACTCCTTTCAGTCTTGCAATTTACACTCCTTTTGAAATATGCATCTCATTTCACACTTAAATGACAATCAAACTGCCTTCTACTAAAACGAAAAACAAATGAGAGTCTATTTCACAGATGAAAAGCGATTTCCTTTCACCCTGATCATGAATAAATAACTTGAAGGAGAGTTAGCAGCCATTTAAGGTTTCTAAAGAGTTTACAAATGAATTCTACTGGAAGAAACATAAATAATCAATTTTCTGTTTCTCTGATAGAATAGGAACCTTAACATAACATGCTTTACATGTATAGGAAGTGAATATATGATAATGAATATGAACAATGTGTCCGTTAGTTTCGTTTGTTTAAAAAAACAAAAATTAAGATTATCAAAATTGTGGACTATATAACATATTAATGATAAAGTTTGGTTGTGTTCTCTGTAAGTAAAATGCTGTCTTATTTTTTCTAGTTAGGTTTAACTCTAGGTGTCATTTTGGTTCAAGATTTTTTTTTCTTATTGTGTTGATAATAATGTAGTAATAATTGTTAAATTATTTATATTATTGTTAAAGCTTCTTATAGTTCGATATATGGATTATATAGTTCTTTCTGCAAGTATCAAGTTCCTAAGGATGATCCTAGAAAATGTAGTTTTGTGGCCACCTTCAAATAACAATTTTTAAATGTTTATCTTACTAAGATGACATCCATTATGTTCATTATGTTCATTAAAATAAAAGATAGCATGTTCATTAAAAGACTTCAAATTTTTGTACTGAAATCTTGGAGAAAAAATGTGATGACATGAATTAATAATGGATATCGACACATAATTTAGCAGTAAATTAAAGGGAAGGCTTTTCAATTAAAGGTCTAAGGAAGATGCTTATCATTTTCTAAGCAATGAGCATATCTTGTCCCATCTTGTCTATTTCTTTACATCAATCAATGCTGTTTACCTGAGGTCGCGATGACCTAGTTGAATGGCATCTTAAAGATAGTCATTAAACTAATGTACATTATATAGACTTCATTGTGAGGGTGCAGGTAATATAGCACCCCACCCATTTTAAGATTTGAAGATGTTATCTCTTTCTGATTCAAGGGTAGGATTAATTCTAAAATCTGCCCATCAGCAGGAAAGTCCTTCGCGCTTAATATAATCTTTCTGTACTTTGGGAATGAATAAAGGAAGTATTTGACCCTACCCATGAACTAGAGGTAATTATTACAGGCCTGGGTTAAGGTGAAATTTCAACCTCTTTTTCACTTTAATTTGTGCCTGTCACGGTGCAATAAGATACGACCCATGACCCTCGTGACCTGAAGTTGTGAGTTACATCATGGCTGACCTCTGAGGCATCAGGTCAGACTCCCATGCTCTTGAATTCACCGGGGTTCCCACGCAGGAACTGTAAATATCCTTAAGTCGCATTCATGGAGAGACAATGATGAAATAATAGATCCATCGGTAAATTGCATTCCGTGGCAGATGATTTGGGGTGAGGGAGAGGGAGGACGGTGAGAAATTAGGATTTCGGAGGGGTGGAGGCACGGAGATAGAGGTAAATTTCAATGGAACAATTGAAATTGGTAACAATGAGAGGGAATAAAGCCCACTTGTTGCTGATTGCATTTGGTGAATGGGATGCGCCAGGGTGACTCTCTCTGTCCAGTTCTTTTTATGTAAAGTATCAAATGTGCTTAATAGAGCTTGCTGGCCACTTGATTCAGTGATGTCTTCTTAGAGGATTAAAGAAAATTGTCAACACTGGACAGCTGACTTGTGAAGTTTATGAAGTTCTTGAAAGGAAGAGTTTCAAATCAACGGAAGTCATTTGGCATCTGCAACAGAGGCCTGTCAAAGAAATCAACAAATGCTGGTTGTGACATTTTGACATGATCATTTGACTTTGATTCATGATTTGGTCATCAGTTTTGAGAAGAGGCATCCATTCAAGATTTAATTTCATTAATTTATTACATCTTAGAAACCTTTTGTTTCTTGATTATTGACATCTACAAACAGTGATAATCCAATTATCATCATTATGTATGTGTTGATTAATTGTAAGAGTCATTTTGTAAAACAAAACTTGATCAATGTAAAATACTAAATGTCAAATAATGTTCATTGCAATGAACCTGAAATGTACCAGGTTGTATTGGAATAAAAAAAAAAAAAAGAAATATTTACAAAGTTCATCAATCCTTATTTTTTCAAAATACCATCAAATTAAATACTATGTAAAGTTTTTTTTACAAACTTGGATACAATATACTTTTAAATCATGAATTTAAGTTTTAAATACTAGGTAGTATAATATATCAAACTGTTTCATGATTTTGTCAATTATTTGTCAATGACACATGAAAGTCATCCATGTGAATTTTCAGGTACTAATTTGCTGCATATAATCATCACTTAAATCCTAAATTAAGAAATAGAATAATGGTTTTAAATTCAAATTCAAACAGGTGAATAAATTTTCTTTTCAGGGTCTTCTACAAACCAAAAATGGATATTTCCCTGTTTAGATTTTCAATATAAAACATCTTGATTCAATATTTTGTGATTTCCTTAACTTGAGGCAATTATCATCCAATTAGCAAGCTGTGTAAATAAAGGATACAAGGAAAATCTTCCCATGGATTCAAAATCGCTGCCCAGCAAATGTCGCAGGGATCTGTTTTCTTTCAAGACTTGTTTATGTTGATACAAACCCCTGAGGTTTCCACATGCTTCCACTGTCTGGCTTGTAACATGATATACTTTTGTCTTTCTTGGAATCAAGGCATTCTGTGAGAAAATTTATTCCAGTGTCCGTATTTTGGTTACCTTTCTGCTTGACCCCCAATCAGCTGATTTTTGACCCTATGAACTCCTCAACGTCCATGGCAATTTCAGCCTGTATGTGATGTGTATCATTTCTTCTCTTTACACCGTGACCTGCAATGTTTGCTCAAATGATTATCATGTTTGTAGTTTGGGGATGATAGCAGATTAGTTTAATGATATTTGTAGAACTGTTTCTTTTAAGATTTTGATGGTGGTATGGTGTGAAGTGGGAAAATTTCCCCTGAGAACTGGTCAGCTTTTGTAAGGTTTCGGTCAGATGGTAAAATTAAGGAAAGTGTTGTGAGTGATTGAAATTAACACGGTTTAACTATTATTGGAAAACCTTGAAGTTCTTCAGAATTGAAAACAAATGTTTTAACATTTTCTACTGTAAGAAGATTCTTCTCTACTCAGTAAAATCTTTAACAAAATTGTTTTCTATTAGAAAATAACTGTTTTCCCTAATTCATTGTATGCTTTAGCATTTAATCCTGGTAAAATATTTTACATACTTATTTCAAAGAATAGATTGATAAATTTTTTTCACCAAATGTGTTTGAACTTTGGATGCATGGAGTTTCTTTCCATTGGAGAAAGGAGATCACAAGAATTTTTTTCTGAAACTCTAATTTCATTAAGTAATACATCCTCTATTTCACCATTCATAGTTTGAGGAAAAATATAAGCCTACCAACTCTCAGCTCTCAGAATTAAGATTTTGGTTTATGGATAATCTCAAGATATCTGATTTTACTGAAATTTATATTACATAAAGTAATACATCATCTATTTCAACATTCATAATTTGAGAAACAATATTAGCCAACTTACTCATTTAGTCCTCAGAATATAAATAAAGAGTTTAGTCATTCATTCACAAGATAAAATTTTTACT
The DNA here is from genome assembly GCA_916613615.1 of Steromphala cineraria. Classification (NCBI taxonomy): domain Eukaryota; kingdom Metazoa; phylum Mollusca; class Gastropoda; order Trochida; family Trochidae; genus Steromphala; species Steromphala cineraria. The sequence continues at coordinate 48,031,665 of OU744720.1, forward strand.
GAAATTTATATTTCCGAGAATTAACTTTAGTCTTTTTTACAAAAATTAAATTTAATAGTTCTCTCGATCACTCTAATCATAAATTCTAAAGGTACACACAATATACATAGGGGTGTTGAATGGTTAGGGTTGGGAGGGATGGGCGGATGGGTTGAGAAGTATTTCTCAGGAACTCAATGAAAGCGATCACATGGGCCAGTAATCCAGTGTCACATTTCACTGTTTACCTAACTCTATTCATTGAAATCTACATTGTTGAGACTCAAACTGTGAAACGGAGACCCCCTGCTTACAGTGAATAGGCATCTTGGACCAATAGTCTGTGAACAAGGTGTTGTTTGCCTGTACACAATCGCAGAGATCACAAGATAGTAGGTAGAATGCATCAGGTCACTTGTAACTAGATAACATGGACAGAGATTCTTGTTCTTGTTTACATAGGATACTTGGTTAATATAAATGAAATAAAAATGATAATAATTTTGGTTCTTGTGAACATGGGACACTTGGTCATATATGAAAAAATTCATAGTGATTTGGCTCTTAAATTGTGAACATAGGACACTTGGTCATATAAATTTATAATGATTTTGGTTCTTGTGAACATAGGACACTTGGTCATATATGAAAGGAAATTTATAATGATTTTGGTTCTTGTGAACATAGGACACTTGGTCATATATGAAATATGAAATAAAAATGATAGTGATTTTGGTTTTGTTCATATTTTAAAAAATAGAGCCATGGCTCTGTAGCTCATCAGGCTTCATTTTTTATTTTCCTTGCCAATGTGGTTCCTAAAGGCCACATGGTCACCAGATGTACCATTTCTTTAGAATCCCCACTACCTTAGGATTCTCTACCCAAAATTTCCTCATCTTATGCCTTGTGTTCATGAGAAGACAATGTAAAAAGTTATAATCATCACTACTCCTGGAGTGTGTACACAGGATTTCAGCTTTCTAGGTCTTTTAATTCTGGAAAAAAGACGAAAATATGTTTTTAAAGCATGGCCCCTTGTGGCCCTTATTAGGGGTCCAAGGGTCACCAAAGCTATAAATTACAAAATTGCTTCATTTGTCAAGGAGTCTGTACAAAAGATTTCAGCTTTCTAGGTCTTTTGGTGCTGAAGAAAAACCAAAACTAGGTTTTCAGGGCGTGCTTTTAGTACTAAGTGTTAACATAGGACACTTGGTCTTTATGAAATAAATTTGATGGTGATATTGGTTCTTGTTTACATAAAGTGCACATGGTCATATAAGAAATCAAGTTGACAGTGATTTCGGTTCTTGTTTACATTTGGTCAAATGTTCAGTCAAACTGATAGTTATTTTGGTTTTTATTTGCACAGGAGACTGGATGACATAAAAAATATTATTCATAATCACATTACTTATTGTAAACAATTAATAAAAACATGTTTTCACTTCAAGATGAAATTTTGTGAAGACATTCAAAGAAGAGTTTTACTAAGTTTTTTTTTAATATTAAATGAAATGACTTACACCTAGCTTAATTTAATCCATAAACATAAGAAATTAAAATAATTTAATTTGATTAAATGGAAACCAGTTTTAATCAACTTAATTGAATTAAAAAGAAGTATCAAGATAACTTCTTTCAGAGGCATTTAAGAAGTTGGGACATTGACAATGATGAAGTGTAATATTTGAATGGCAACTTCTATATTCATGGTATGCAATGTTTTGACAAAGATTCTTGTGTCATTCTCAAGCATGTTTCTAATTGAGAATGACACAAGAAACTGTGGCAAAACATAGCATACCATGAATAAAGAAGTTAAATATATAAATATACTTTTTTATCATTTCATTGTCCAGTTGATATACTATTAGTTGTTACTTTTTGTTGGACAAGCATTACATATCTTTTGACAAACATTTAAAGGGTTATCCCTTTTTATTCTCTTTCTCTGACATTCCGCAAATCAACTCCTTGAGCAACATGAATATAATCAAATAAATCAATGTCATCCGGGTAAAATCAGTCATGCATGCTAAGTAAGTCGAGAACTGATATAAGCATATTTACCCAACAGTCCTTATCAATAAAATTGGTTCCCTTATTGTCAAGTATGATTGATAACAAATCAAATATGTTTATTATTCAAAGATGTCAGGTCGTTCCTTTTGGTAGATATTTCATAAACAAAACAATGAAATTGACATATGGATATTGACGTCGTCTGTACATGTTAATAGGTTCGATGTTGTTTTTATCGGTCAATGGACATAATCAAAGCAGAGCTGTAAAGGTGATCAATCACATATTTGTTAAGTTTTGAATCACACTTATGGAAACAGCTGATTATGATATATAAGTGCCTTTGATCTTTAGAACTGTCTGCCTGCTGTCAAATTTTGTTTTTAAAGTACTGATATTTTATAGAATCATATTTCAAAATTTCACATATTTTTCTTTGTCTCATATTACACTTAGAAACGCTTATGTTGTCAAGTAATGTCTATGACTGCTTTTCCTTTGTTATCATTTTGAATCTATGATTTGGTTATAAAATAATCTGTCGCAGACATTTTGATAAAGTACATCTATTTTTTAAAATTTGATTAATTGTAAAATCCTATCATATGTCTTTGAATATAAAACTTTGGAATTTGATGATTTTATACATTGCATCCTTGAATCATAGAATATTATGTTTGTGATTGTGATTTCGTGATTCCAGACCTACAGACATTTCATATTGATGGTCTAATATACTAAATGTCATTCCTGCATTGTTGATTTTTTTTTATTTGCAGAAATTTATAAGCTTAAATTTAATAGCCTATTATTTATACTTTTAAGAAACAAATTGAAATTATATTCAACTTGAATTGCTTGCAGATAATGGTGACGTGTATGTGTGGGGGTACAGCAAGGGGTGTGGTCACCGGCGCCACGACGTCCTCTCCCCCAAGAAGATCCTGGAGGGACACAGGGTGGTTCAGGTGGCGGGGGGAGCCACTCACAGTATGGCTCTCACAGGTAGGTACTTATAGGATGTACCAGGTTTATGCACAAGTGCCTTAATGTTGGTATTCCCTCAGCAAGAGCAAGGGATATATTGATATTTTGGCAAGATTGTTGTATATGTCATGGGCTCGAATATGATAATCTGTTTATGAAAATAAAGAAATACTAAAATGAAAATTATTTCTTAAAAATATGCATTTATAGTACCTGAATCAACAAAAACAATCTGTTTTGGATAATTTTGAAAATATTTATTTCAGCAAAGTTTAAATTATGATGATAATTATAGAAAAAATTACCGCCTATAGTATCCAGTCCATAGTCAGTAATATGAGAACTTTTGCCATTGGCTGGAATTTTCCACCTGAATTGAAGATCTCACGCTTACCCTCTGGCTAGTTTTCAAGCTTATTTAACACACTGATTTTTTAGAGATTAGAGATAATCAATTATCCTTTAAATTTCTTTATGTAACTCATACACATGTCAATATAATAAAAAGATTATCAAAAGCATGTGTGGCAAAAATGACATGACAAATCACACGATGTGAACCCACAACATCCATGTCACTCTGCCTGCAACATGCTTTGTATGTCTATTTCAAAACCAGTTCACATTTCACTGATAACGACGACTTCAATAAAACAGCTGAGTGAAATTGACGACTCCAAAGCTAGATCTATATCAATCCATGCCTTCCTAATGATGATCCAAGCACTGATGCCTTTGTATACATGCCCCTTCAGCTAACTGTCATCACCTTACAATTAATGGTATAACTTGTCCATTGCCCTTGAAGAATGACGAGTTGTCGATTTCAAATAGAAAGTTTAAATGACAGCTAATAGCAGGTTGTTGAGGCGACAACAGTTGGTTCAAAGAGTGGCCTTGGTTATCGAAACGTGACACCTATGGTGATGTTCGGTGAGGTGTATGGCGAGGTGATCACTTATTACACTTGTCCTTGTAAATTTCCTGCACCATGTTCCACATCAATTACCTGTCATTGATTTACTAATACATTTCATAATGTACGAGCCTGGAGCGAAATTAACATGCGTAGTTGTCATTTTCACTGTCTTAGATAAATAAGGTGTTTTTTGTTGTGTTGATGTTTTTAAGAGAAGCCTGATATTAACATTGATATTAGACCTTGATGATATTTCTAAGATATGAGAATTACTGAAGAAATGACAGGTATGAAATTGTCATCTTTGTAGCTTTGTTAGCCACATTTCTTGGAGATTTAATTTTATAAAAGTTTAAATCCTTTTGTATTTACGACAGAATAAATTGTTATTGGAGTTGATATATCATTTTAATAGTACATATATCACACAAGAGAAAATTTATGGATTTTCTTTGATCCAAATGTTGAATATGCATCTATTTTTATTGAGTTACTTATTTTTGACGATGACCAAACTTTCTCTATGATTTAACAATTCCAAAGAAGGAATTTTTTTATAAAATGATAATCAAATATGATATGCATATCAGTGTAACAAAGTGTTTTTAAATCTATCAGTCATCAGTATTTCTGATATCCAATTTGAGAAAATTTTCAAATTCTTAGAATATTTTATGTTCCACTCTGCTCCTCCCCCTTTTAATAGACTCTTGACAAGTACAACTGTCAGTTTCAATACAGCTGGAAAAGTGTCAAATTCACACAGATTTCATGTAGTTTTCACCTGATATATATGACAGCTCATGTGAGAGCTTGTTAGTTTATCTGAGGCAGCTAATTGGATTAATATGCTTATCTCTTGTACTTTATGGTTCTTGCTAAGCAAGCCCTTAGGTTTCCTGTAGGACATGTCTTGCCAATTATCCTTATCAAACAATGGGGGGTTGTTAGTGCTTAAAGAGTTAACTGTCTCACAAATCACACTGTTAGGATATCCATTAGAAGTGATAGATCATGTCAGCTGGTCTTAGTCAGGGTCTGCATGTGTAAGGGTGTGATGCAAGGAAATAGTCTTAGTCTAGGCTTTTTTAAAGAAAGTGCAGTTTTTATTGAAAAAAAAAAAAAAAATTTGTTGGTTGAAATATATGGGACTGTATATCAATAGGTGTGATGCAAGGAAATAGTCTAAGTCTAGTTTCTTTTTAAGAAATTGAAACTCTAAATGAAAGATATTTTTTTAAATTTGCAAACTGTTATTAATATGAGATGTAAGAGATTAGTTTTAATATTTTTTAGGGTTTTTAAGGATGTTTCCACATATGTATTTGTGCAACAATTGTCCAGTAAATAAAATGTATTCAACCTTGAAAAATGTAAATTGACTAAGTTTAGTTTTATTAAGTTTTAATACATGATACAAGCAAATTTTAAAATGTTGTAAAAGGGAAATAGAGTTCAATTTAGATTACAAATAAGCTGTTCTTTTAGTTAACAAATATAGATTTTTCATGGCAAGGTAATGTTGAAAGTTTATTCAAAGCCTTTTTGAGAAAAGATAACATAAATCACATAATTTTTAATGAATTTTAAACCCTAAATCTTTAGACATCAATGTTGTTACTTAATAAAAGCTACGAGACAACATCCATTTCAACGAGTGGGCCATACCAGACACTCCTGAAAGAAACTGAAAAGGGCATGATTTACTTTGTAATTTCGTCTTATGGATAAGCGTATCAGCGTATCCTGTTTTCTCCCCAATTTGCCCCAGCAATCTACATATGTATCATTTCACTATTACCCCTCTCTACTAGCCGGCAGATAGGTGTATCAGCAAAGTGCTGAAAAGAGATAACTGGCCTTTGTTTTGATAGCCAAGGGATATAGTTTCCTTCTATCTACACGGCTAATCACCGTTCCTCGCTTCAGACTAGTTAGAGGTCGCCTGGGGTTATGTTATTTATGACCTCGGGGCAGCTGGCACTAGATATGTTTTGACCTCTGATATGAGGTGGTAAGAAGGTCTACAGAGTTTGATCACTGCGCCACGCAAAGTAGCTACCAATTGCTACATTTATCAAGAGGTAATTGGCATTTTGGGGGTGAGAAATTAGTGCCTCGTAAGTCATTTTGGGAGATTTTATTGGTGTTGATACTGCTGTTGCTTTACGCGGCAGTAAAATGTAATCTCCGCACTTAAATTAATTTCCCAGAGTACCCTGGGGATTAGTTATCCTGTTGACGACTTGTCAAAACAGAATTGTTCGCCAGGAGCACCGAAAAAATGTCATGTGTTCCTGACAAGTTTTTGATGATGTGCTTGTTTCCTATGTACAAGATGACAAAAGAAATGTGATAGACGTTTAATGATATTGACAAGCTCAAGGCGTCTCCTCCTTTTGTTTTCTGCCCAATTTGTTCGGTATTGGCGCCACTGCTAGACTAAATTGACACTCTTGCTTCTGGTTTTCTTGAAATATGACCAAAGTTTACTCCTTGTTGGTCATATCTGTTCTTCATGACAACAATATTTATTGTTTGTGAATGAAAGATTCCTTGTTTTGAAAATGTAGAATTAAATCTTGAATATCATCTTTTGCTCCTGCTGCTGCTGCTGCTGCTAATGAGAAGGATGATGTCCTTATAACCATTCTCAGTGGAAAACTTACAGGATTCACAACTCATAAACAGTATAAGAATAGCAAATACTGTTGTATATATTTGAGATGAACTAGACTAACAATTTAGACTTTAAAAAGAAGAAGCTGAATTTATCATGTCATCAATTGTCATGTATCTATGAATTTTAAAAAATATTCTGGAAAGCAGTATACTAGCAACAAAACTATCAAAACATAAGAATTTTTAAGTTTGTGGATTAAGTTTGAAATAGGGATATCAAAAAGTATTTTTTTCAAATTTTTAAAGAAATTTTAAATATTTTTACTCATTATGATATCTTTTATCAATATATACAAACTGATTCAACTATCAGGTTGAAATTCCATGTGTCCGTAATTCGTATATTGCGTAGTGTGTAGTGCGCAATGCGTATTAACTATTAAATCACTTTGCAGTACACTAATATAGTAGAAGTAGATTCCTTGTACGCGTAATGAGAACACGCATTATGCATTGCACACTACGCATTACGCTTATGTGGAATCAACTTCTTCTACATTAGGGTAAAGTGTTTTAATACGCATTGCACACTACGCATTACTCTTACATGAAATAAACTTCTTCTACATTAGTGTAAAGTGTTTTAATACGCATTGCACACTACGCAGTACGGACACAGAATTTCAGCTTAATTCTTAAGTGAGAAAGTGAATATAATTTTTTTTTAAATTTATATACTTTAAAAGTGTAGTCCAAGTTGAATTGATTGAAATCCTATAGCTACTACACAGAATCCCTATGTCACACTATATGTAAACATAGACATAAATGTTTTGTAAACAACACTTCAAACAAATTATTCGCAGGTAAAACAACTTGAGGATTGTGATATATCTAAGTAGAAACTACTTACATGTTTATCAGGGGATAGTGTCCTTTTCTTATTTACATACTTTTATCTATGTCTGTGTTTACCTAACAATTATATGTTCAAAACATGCTTACGTCTCTATGCAACTAATAACCTATAGCTGTACTTGGACCTGAATTTTTAAAAAACAACTTTTATTCCTGAAAACTTGTACAGCATGAATAGGGAATGGTAACTATAGGTAGGATACAGTAATACAATTATTTTTTAATACTTTTTCATTTTGGCTTTAATATTTTTGTATTTGATGTATGAATAGATTTGTTCTTTAAAAAAAAAAAATTAAAGTGAGGGCGGCGCTAACCTACGCTTATGGAGTTGAGTTATGCATGGAATGACATTGATGTGGATCAAATGAATGATGCACAACGGTGCAGAAAAATATAAGGATTTAAGGGGGGGCCGGGAGTACCGTTAAAACACAGGAATGACACTCATGAAAGTTCCAAAATTTAATTGTGACGTTTCGGGGGTCGTTTGACCCCCTTCATCAGACCTTATATTGTCAGAAATATCAAGCACTGACAATGGCTTAAATGAATATCTTGATCAACTCTTTGATATCACAAACGAATAATGGCTTTAATGGTCATATATATATATCAAGTAGTAAACTTCTAAAATTTTCAAGCTCTTGGAGTCCTTATATTGTCAGAAATACCAACACTGGAAATGGCTTAAATTGATATCTTGATCAACTCTTTGAGCACTTATATTGTCAGAACTATCACACAGTAATAATGACTTAATTGATAATAATAATGATACAATGATAATGGATTTATATAGCGCCTACACTCCAGTTAAAAACTGCTCAGTGGCGCTTTACAAAAGAAAGAAGAAGAAATGGACATATATATGTCAGGTAATATACTTCTAAAATGTTTGAATCCTAATATTGTCAGAAATATCAACCCTTACAATGGCTTATGACTAGTTTAAAGCTTAGAAAACTTTGAAAATCCTTGCCCGATCCAGAAATGCTCCAATCTTGATTCTCTACACACTTCCTTCTTTTATCACTAGTTCTCCCGAAGTGAGCAAATTAACTCTGGTTTTTCTGCTTGGCCCTTTGGCTTACGAGATCAAGGGATAGGCAAGGGTTGTCGAGATTTACACGTTGGAATTTTAATAGACTCATGCTAGAGTTTGTTTTTAAAAAGTAAAAGACTCGACTCGTGTGCCAACTAAGACGCAGATTATCCCTCGCAGGCTCCGGATTTGTTTAATTAGGTGTCAATCCCCTCTCGAGAAGTCACGTGGGTAACAAACATCACTTTTATTGACCGAAGAGCTGTTGGTCATTTTCAACAGTGTGTTCCAAACACCTGAGATAAAACACACCTTTGGCGGTAACGAACAGGGATGGCGCACAGTTTTCACAGCTAATAAATAGATAGGTGTGAAATATTGCTTCACGTTAAGGGTTCCTGATCATGTTTAAGAAACTTTTCAACTGTTTTGTGTTTTTATTTCACTTATGATATAGATAAATATTTATTTGAATAAAAATGTTTTCTAAACGAAGTTTGTAGAAATTACAATTTAACTTCTTTTGAAATATCAATAAAGTTAATTCTTTAAAATGTGGTGTCTGTTCCTTATGTCGAACTTTTCATTCACTTTTTTGTTTTCCTCTTGTTATGGATATATGTTTTTTGTTCATTAAGATTATTGAATTTCATTCATTTATTCCAACTTTAATAAGGACTGATATTACAGAAGACTGTCATTGTGCATATTTTCATGCCTTCTACAAAATATGTTTTCACCTTAATTTTTTTTATCTAAGATCAAAATCAAATTCACAAGAAATTATTTCATGTTTATTTTTAAGAAGCTCCAGCATTAGTGTTTTAAGCGAAAGACCTCATAAAGTTACATAACGTAATGAAGATTTTTCTACTTAAGATATGATATTTGCTAAAGTTAATTAACTGCGATGATAAGAGGAAAACCTTGTAACAGCCTCACTTTCATCCCGCAGGAAATCAAAGTGACAGAATATAAGCCAATCATAGCGATAGAAGTTGTAACTCTTTTGATGTTATGCCCGCTTTTCCTAACGTGTGTCATATTACGCGTAACACCCTAATTGAACCATGGCGCGCTGTAAGTGTGCCCAAATTGGAATTTTGGGTAATTGTTTTTGCCGTTTTGACTCTTTAGCATCAGAACTCCCAAGTGACCTGTTTCGACTTTGGTCATAAGGTTTAGCTTTTCCTAGACAAGGTTAATTTAACACGTTCTTTGCAAGTGCTTTTTATAGTCAAAGGTTAATTTCACTCATCTTTTCACTGACAGCAAGTGCAAGCCACACTTAAAGACTCGTTCATTTCCATACCTTAGATGTTTATTTCATATTTGACAAGTCTTGTGCAATTGTCAGTTGGTCATCAATGTCATGAGTCAAGATGACAATGAAGAGCATAATTGAATGGTTCCAATGGAATAAATTTGTAACTGTATAATAATATTCGCCACTGTTTGACGTCCCCATGTCAAGTGCATGAAAACATTTCAATTTGTTCTTTCACTCCTTTCAACCATTCTCCAAAATGATTTTTTATTATCATGGAAATTCTTTTTCATTTATGCCTCTGCCCTTATGTCAGGAACCCAGTAAGTCTGATTCAGTCTTACAAAGACATGCAAATGAACTTATTTTTTCCCAGTCAAAACAAAATGTTTGATTAAATTAATAAATTCTCTCTTTCTTCTGATTAATCTTTTTCTTAGGATTGTATTAATTTCCCTTTTCTTTACACAAAATGTGATGAAATTAAATTGATAATTAAGCTAGTTTTTTATTTGTATTTTTTTTTAATTTCTTTTTAAAAGTTTTAAATTGAGCCCACTGATTACATTGGATTTTATGAAGAAAATTTAAAAATAAGTTTCTCATTGAGAAAATTTCAAATTTTAGTTTAATTTCACTAAAATGAAGTAATGACAGTGTTTGAAATAAGGCCTGTCTGGTGCCTGGTTACTTTTGGTATAAGCTGATAACTTTTTGAGGATTTCTTTCAATCTGAGATTTAAATTCTACAAAATACTCACTGTTGGGCTGGCTACATTTTGGTAATCAACTATGTTTTACTGATTGAATTTAAAACTTTGCTAGCTTCCGAGATGACAAATGCCTGACTTAAATTCCCAGACCATTGCTAGTTACAGTACATATTAATTATTGCGAAAACGGTTACCTCTAAACCAACATTGACTTATTTCTCTCTTTCAGAGAGATCGTACAGAGTGAGAGAATAAAGAAATTTTTTAGTGGTATTCTTGTTCTTCCTTGATTATCTCCCTTTGAATTGTCTCCCCTTGAAATTCAAACCAAGCTGACATTTCTTTTCTCTGTACGCCTAGAGATAGGTCGTATTGTTGTGAGAGAAATTTCTTCTTGAGTTTTCTCAAGTTTGGATACGTTTTCACTCTTCTGGATTATCACTGTGCCTTCCTACGGATTACTGTGATTCTTTTAGGATTACTGTGTGATTCTTGTGGATTTACTGTGCTTATCAGTGCCTCCAGTCTTGAGTGAGTTATCCTTGTGTTTTCTTTGTTCTTCCCATCATGGCCTCTGTGCAAAGGAAGTGCCTGGAGTGTCAACGTTTTCTTAGCAAAGGCGATCCCCATTCCCTTTGTTATGGATGTAGTGACAAGATTCCCTGCTCTTATGAAGATCGTTGTCTTTTGTGTCACCATTTGACTCTTGATGAATGGCAAGTCATGCATGAGAATCGTACGAAAGTCAAGACTCCCAAGCGCAAGGCCACTCCTAAATCAACCCCTGCTAAGAGGATTAAACAGTCACCTCCTGCTAACACTTCTGCTAAACCATCGGAATTGGAAGAGATTAAGCAAATGCTCTCTGCTCTTACTTCCAACATGGCCTCCTTGAAGAAGGACACTTACGAGCGCTTCTCAGCGCTAGAGACTTCTAGGGCTAACCCCGCGGCCGTGGGCTGCACGGGTGACCCGTCCTCTAACTCTTCGAACCGTATGCAGCCTGTCTCCCCGGCGCCCGTGCTGAGGGAGGGGGCGGTCGGTTCAGCTCCTCTGACTGGCCAAGGAGACACGGGACACGGCTTTCCCAGTGATCTCCGCGGCAAGCATGAGCAATCTGAGCAAGCCAGCTCTGTTACCCGTGGCAAGCTGTCGAATACCACGGCGCCCAGCGGCGCACGGGATTCACAGGGAGCCAGGGGCAAGCAGACGGATTCCGTTAAGCCTACCGTTAGCACGGGCGGCTCGGGTCTGACGGCTTCAGGGAAGAGTGAGGCGAGTTCCCGCGTGCCCGCACGTGCGGCTGGGGACGCCCAAGCCAAATTCATTAGCATTGACAATCCACCGTTGATTCCCGTGCTTCACGACCCAAGCACATTGCCTACATTGTGTTCTTCAGCCACGGACACGGACTCCTTGGACTTTTCTATTTCCGAATGTCAGGGACAATTGGTGATTTTACCGGATGAGTCTTCACGGCCGATGGACCCCGAGTGGACTTTGTCAGACAAACTGGAGTATCTGCATCGTCTGAAACCGTGTACAGCTCCTCTACCATCAGATGAGCCATCCTCTCCTAGGCCTCAGGAGTTAGGGGATTCGGGGTCGCTTCCCCCATCCCGTCCTTCCAAGCTCTCTCTGCCTCACTCCTCGGTCATTAAGTCATCATGTAATGACATTAATACTAAACTTGCCAATCAGACGGGACAGCTTTTCGTTCCCAAGCTTAGGACTGGTGCGACTTATGTGATTCACAACAGATTTATTTCTCCGGAGTTACCTTCCTTGGATAAGGATTTTTCTAGACTTAACCCTCGGGCCGGTTCAGCAAATCAAGTCAACATTTCCAGATCGGATTTACTTGAAATGGATCACAATGCACGGCTTTCTCAGGACATTCTATCCTACATTAACTGGTTTTGTGCTGGGATTAGGGAGATGCTTCCTCCCAAGTTCGACTCCTATGACAACATTGATCCAGGTACGCTCCAAACCATGAGGGCTGATGACGTGGCCATGGCACATGGTTTTCTGAATTCCATTTTCATGGCCTCTCAGGAATTAGCTAACGCTTCATCGAATACATCGGCCCGCGTCTTACTTGCGGAAAGACAGCAGTACGTGTCGAGGATCAGTGATCTGCCGTTGGATGTTAGGGACTCTCTGCTTACTCAACCCGTCCAAGCTCCAACTCTTTTCAATGGGAAATGCACGCAAGCTAGTGAATCGCAGAATGCAATGACTAGCAAATCTCTCAACCTCAAACTTACGCAAGCCTTGTTGTCAAGAGGATCATTCCAAGGAAATCGCCGTAGCAATGCTAATCCTAGACCAACTCCACAGAACAAGCAATCCAACCAGATGCCTCCGCCCCACTCGTTTACTCGGGGTGCCCCCCGCGGGCGCAGGGACTTTCACCCCCCTCAATCCAAGGATCATTCCAGACCCTCAGGGAAAGACCAGGGCAAGTCTTTTCGTGGATCAAGAGGAGGTTTTAAACGATGACTGCCACATTCCTCCGTCTCCTCATCCTCAAACCTGTCGACCGCTTCCGTCCCCCGACTTGGATTTGATGACGCCCTTTCCCCAGTCGACTTCCCCCTCTCCCGTGGGGGGTCGTCTGGGGAAATATCTTTTAAACTGGAAGGTAGTGACCAGCGATACCTGGATTCTAGCCATTATAGCCGAGGGATACAGACTTCAGTGGGATCACATTCCGCCATTGGCAGTCCATCCTCAGGGAAAAAGATTTTTTCTGCAAGGCCCCAAGCTCCAAGCAGCGCTCACCGCCATCGAGCAACTGTTAGCCAAAGACGCCGTTTCGGAGTTAGACCCCACAGACGTCTCCCTAGGGTTTTATTCACCCGTGTTCCTTGTGCCGAAGAAGGATACACCGGAAATGAGGATGATAATAGATCTGAAAATCCTCAACAAATCCTTCCTGTGCAGACCGCCAAAGTTCACAATGGAATCACTAAACAAGATCCGCAAGCTGATTCTTCCTCTATCAGTCTTTGCCAGTCTGGACTTGAAGGATGCCTACCTGCATGTTCCCATCCATGTCAAATCTCGCAAGTTCCTCCGGTTTGCAGTCAACGGTCGCCGATTCGAGTTCAAGGTGCTTCCCTTCGGCATATCCATCGCCCCTTGGCTCTTCACCATGATCACGGCTCCCATGCTTCATTTTCTTCATCTCCATCAAGTGTTTATCCATGGTTACCTGGACGATTTTTTGCTACGTCATCAGAGCCGCACCCTCTTACTCCATCATCTAAAGCTTGTCGACCATGTGTTCACTCACCTGGGTTGGATAGTGCACCCGGAAAAATCAGAATTTATCCCGTCTCCACGGATCAAGTTCTTGGGAGCCATGTTGGATGCGACCACCTCCACCATCGCCCCGTCAGAGAGCCGTTGGGCTTCCATCCAATCCGCTATCCAATTGATGTTGGACAACAGCAGACCTCAACCTCTCAGGGCATGGATGTCCCTTCTAGGATCGCTTACCTCAATTCAAGCCTTTACTACTCGCGGCCGTCTGAATCTGCGCCACGTCCAGGCATGGGTCAACAGCTGCCGCCATCTTCCGTTAGATTGCAAGATCTTACCAACAGGCGTGGTTTGCCGAGAGCTCCGATGGTGGACCTTACGCGCGCATGTTATGGAAGGTTGTCCGTTCACTCTGCCAAAACCCCAACATACGATCTACACAGATGCTTCAAATGCGGGCTGGGGAGCCCATTGGAATCATCACATGTTGAGCGGGACCTGGAGTCATGCGGAATCCAGTCTTCACATCAACCTGTTAGAATTGAAGGCAGTTCTCCTAGCCATATCAAACTGGAAGTCCCTTCTACAAGCATCAAGCATAATGATTGCAACGGACAACTCCACAGTAGTTGCCTACATCAACAAGCTAGGAGGCACCAGATCAGCTCCTCTAATGCAACTGATAAGAGACCTGTTCTCCCTAGCAGATCTTTGGTCGATAACCCTGCAGGCCAGGCACATTCCGGGGAAACTAAACTTTCTAGCGGACTCGCTATCCAGAAGGAAGCTGATTGTCTCATCGGAGTGGACGATTCATCCCCAAGTGATGGATCTCATCGCCGAGAAATGGGAAAGACCTCAAGTGGATCTGTTTGCTACGGCACTAAACCACAGACTCCCGTGTTATGTCAGTCCAGTCCCGGATCCTCAAGCCCTAGCGGTCGATGCTCTGTCAATCTCCTGGGAGAATCTGATAGCATACGCATTTCCTCCCTTCAAGTTAATCCCAGATGTACTCAACAAAGTCAGACAACACAAGTGCGTAGTGTATCTACTAGCCCCGGCGTGGCCCACGAGGGCGTGGTTTCCATCGTTACTGAGCCTGCTCAAGGAACCTCCGTTGAAACTTCCCCAGTGGTGGAACCTACTGCAACAGCCATCCTGGCAGCCGGACAATCTGAATCTCCAGACCTTCAACCTTCACGTCTGGAAAATATCCAGAGAACACTCCGAGAACGAGGTTATGCACAAGAGACTTCAGACGCTATTGCAAGATCCGTTAGACCTAGCACCTCTGCTCTCTACGATAACAAGTGGATCAGGTTCCAGCAGTGGAGGACAGACAGAGGATTAGACAAGCGCCCTTTGTCTATGGCTGTTATTGCAGATTTTTTGAATCACCTTCGTCTGGAACGCAAGCTGAAGGCGGGAACGATTGAAGGCTACAGGTCTGCGATAGCGTCAGTGGCTGAGCTACAGGGCCTAAATGTTGGTTCGGATGTGACCCTCACAAGACTCATAAAATCCTTCAAACTGCAAGATATTAAGTCTCCAAATACTTTTCCAAAATGGGATCTCTTACTTGTGCTGCAATCTCTACAACGAGCCCCCTACGAACACTTGAGTGAAACTTCTCTAAAATTCCTTGCTTGGAAGACAGCTTTTCTGATAGCGTTCGCATCAGCTGCCAGAGTGTCGGAGATTCATGCTATTGATGTCTCTTCTATTAACTTTGCCCATAACTATACATCAGTGTCATTCAGAGCTATCCCTGAATTTCTGGCAAAAAATCAATCTACTGCCTCTGGCCCTTTGGGAACTAGGGTTTACTCCTTCCCGGCACTGCCTACGCCCAAGGACTCTAAGGATCAAGCTCGCTCTCTATGTCCGATTAGAGCTCTCCGTTGGTACCTGGTCAGAACACATTCTATCAGACAAGGTAGAAGACGACTGTTTATCCCATGCAAGCCGGGTCTGTCATCAGAGATATCAAAAAACACTATTGCTTCATGGCTCCGTAAGACCATCACCTTCGCCTATTCTACAGCCGATCAGGATACAGTTAATGCCAAGTTCTCACCTCATGAGATTCGTGCCTTATCCACTTCTTTAGCTGCCTGGAAGTCGGTCTCCATTGACCAGATAGTAGCCTCTTGTCAGTGGAAATCTTCGAGTGCTTTTACCAGAGCCTATCTCCGAGACATCGCGCCAATTCTGGAAGGCCTATCGTCACTAGGTCCCCTGGTGGCGGCTCAACATCTCTCTGCCTGACCCACCCCCTTTGGGGAAAAAAGGGGGGGGGGGGGGAAGTCCGAGGTCTATGTGAGTTCCGGTCTCGTCCTATCAACGTAGATGGTGGACTTCAACCACGAGTTAAGGTGGGCATTATCCCCTATTACTTCCCGCACAATACTAACGGCTGAGGAAGTTTATGTTCACCCCAAAGTTTCGTGTTTTATTATTTTGAGGATTGGCGTGACGTGGTATAATCGCGCTTTGATCCCCAACAGTTATTCGAGTTTCAACACTAATCTTCCCCAGCACATCCCCACCTGAAAATAGTACGGAGTGCAGAAGATGAATTGCGATTTTATCATTTATAGTGTCAACTCCATTTTAGACCTCTCTATTTACGTCCCGAATTTATCACGAATTACGTTCGTTTTGCGTAATTTTCGAGTGATAGCGGCAATTTCCTTGTTTTTTTCACCATTATTTAAGGAAAAATTGGCCGATAATACGATATTTTGGGAAATTAAATGAATAATATTCCCGATAATTCAAGTTTTCCCTATAGAATTGTGGAAAATTTACCGTTATTCGGATAAGTTTGGGACGAGATTTTGAAATTTTAACGTTATTCTTACGATTATCTCCCTTGATGTCGTGGGTTTTGATATTGAAATTCATGATTTTCTAGAGATTAAATTTCTCTATATTAAGAATCTTAAAAGGTCTGGATACCCTCCTCCTTATGTGGGATTCTGTCAATGTTGGTTTAGAGGTAACCGTTTTCGCAATAATTATGAAACAATCACAATTATTGTTAGTAATTATAAGAAAACTTACCTCTAAACCAACGAATTACTCCCACCCTCCTCCCCGTTATCCAACCATCTCTACTTCGAAAAGAATGACAGCTTGGTTTGAATTTCAAGGGGAGACAATTCAAAGGGAGATAATCAAGGAAGAACAAGAATACCACTAAAAAATTTCTTTATTCTCTCACTCTGTACGATCTCTCTGAAAGAGAGAAATAAGTCAATGTTGGTTTAGAGGTAAGTTTTCTTATAATTACTAACAATAATTGTGATTGTTTCATTTTTAAATGTGGGGCTTTTAGTCCTGCATTCGTTTATGTGAGAATCACACCTCATATCTTTCATTGGATTTTATCAGGGATTAAATTTACTTTTTTTTACCAAAGGTTTTCTTCAAGAAGAAAATATTCAGCAACAGTTATTTATTCTATCTATCCATTTCATTGCAGTTTATTTTGTAAATATAAGATAACAAGTTGTTGATAGTTGAGATACTTGTAATCAGCAAAAGATAATTCCCTTTTAAGTAGCAAGATTTCAGGCTCAATTAGTCATAAGAGAAATGATCTTTGACATTGGGCCTGACGAGAGACATTCTTTGACATAGGACCATAGCAGAGGTGACCTTTGACATTGCGCCAAAGCAGAGATGACCTTTGACATGGTGCCAAAGCAGAGGCACCGTTGGACCAAACCAATGATGACCTTTGACATGGCGCCAAAGCAGATACAACCTATGACATGGCGCCATCGTCCTCGGTGCCTGGAAGGGAAATCCAAGACCTGTCTCTTCCTCATTTGAAGCAGAAGTTTTATCTTATCCCCTCTCTTGATGTTCCTGTGATGAAACCAGGGCTAATCATATTTACATATGGTAAAGCTTGCAGTGTTAACACCAGATGACAGAAATTTACCATTTCAAAATGGCCGCCTCACTTTTGAACCCAGATCTTGTTACTTCAGCCCGCGGGCACTTAGAAAAACCTTTGATTGGAGAAAAGGTCTGCGTTGATAGAAGGTGCAAAAAATGGTCCCAACACAGTCAGTTTGAAGAACCCACTTTATAGTATATCGATTAATTTTGAATTTTCCTTCTTTTGATATGGCAGAAACTGCTCTCAGCCTTCAGACATATGTCTGTAATAATGTTGCACATTTTTTTTCAAAAACTATTTCTTTCCAAATGTATAATGAAACAGCTTTTCAACAATTTTGAAATGTCATTAGTGATGCAGGTTTCTTTGAGGGTTTATGCCAATGACATTGTTTTGTTTATTTTGGACTTATATTGATTTATACCTGTAGGTAAATAGACATCAAAGAGATTTTTGTGGTGCCCTTCTTTGATGGTATCAGGTATAGGGGTCTTAATTGTTACAGGTTCTGAAGGAATCGCTTACTTACTTGTCTTGGGTGACGCCTTTCATGTTTTAGCGTTTTTCAAAGTTGTTTGAAAGGTTAATCTGTTTGAAAAGTAATACAAGTGAATTCCAGGAACTTATTCTCCAACTTTGAAGTTTCCTACCAAAATGTTACAGTTTTAGGGTTTGTTTTGACGGAGATACTTGTTATTGATGGACTAATATAAGTTATTTTGAAAATGTTTCTAGGTTGAAAATTTTCATCTTTTTTATGTCTAGAAATTTTGGGCTTGTCAGTAAATTGATGAATCTTTTTATTTCAAGGATTGATGTTTGTGTTTGCAATAGATGTGTTGTTTGAAGAGCATTTATTACAGAATGATTTTTTTTCTTGAATTTGGTGACATTTTCATTTTTATTGTAAAAAATGAATTTATGTCTGTGATAAGTTTTAAAATTTATAATTAATCGTTAGTGTTTCTGAAAAACATTCTTTTTTTTCTAAATTATTTAAATGTACTCATCTCATTAGTGAAATATAGAGATTTTAAAGATTAATTTTCAATTTTGTTAAAATTTAGTTATAAATGTGTATTAACTGTATTGAAGTTAATCTTTTTATTTTCAACTGAAACTGATACCCTTTATAAAACAGATCAGGCGAATCAATGAAAACCAAAAAAAATTAAGAATTTTTTCTTGAAATTGACGATTCTCCATCCATCATCAAAGACTGATGCAGCGCAGTGAGTTTATATTAATGATATACCATCAAACAGCCATATTTCCGCAGTGATGGAATCTTGTTCAAAGAGTCCTTCATTTTTACCAAAAGGCAGAAATATGATTACGCCTTTGCCAATGTAAATGTAATGATGTAATCTTTCTCCAAGATAATTTCATTTTTTCCATAAAGGCAGTATATGATAAAGTCATTTTCGCCTTGAAAGATATTGACATGTTTATATTGCAATGTACATGCTATATGCAATGTTGTTGCTCGTTGCCTTGTGT
Organism: Steromphala cineraria; assembly: GCA_916613615.1. Classification (NCBI taxonomy): domain Eukaryota; kingdom Metazoa; phylum Mollusca; class Gastropoda; order Trochida; family Trochidae; genus Steromphala; species Steromphala cineraria. The sequence goes on from OU744720.1 coordinate 48,050,826, forward strand.
GTACATGTTCCAAATTAGCCATGTAAATATACATATATGCCTTGACGGGGATATGTCATTTTCCTATTGAGAAAAAAACAAGGCAATAAAAACATCATCAAAGGTAACTAATTATGAACATTAACAAACAGGTTTTGCGTTTTGACAGATTTCATGATATTTACGAGCCAATGCAGGGTAATTATCATGCAAAAAAAGTGCTGTTCAAAGTCTTCGGAAGATAGATGGGTTCTCAAGATGATATGTAACAAACAACTAAAATGATCACGAACTTTGAAATCAGAGATCTATAATTAAGTTTCCCGACACAGTGACAGAAACACATCTTTTCATCAATTTCATAAAAATGTGCTTACGAAAAGACTAGGTTTATGTTGATTCACATAATAAGATTTTTTAAATTTTGACATAACTTTATTTATCAAATATGAAAGAAAATTAACCTTTAAAAAAAATCCTTGTGTAGAAAAAAATGTTTCTACAGGTTCAATCATGCTAAAATTTGTCATTTGAAAGAAAATAATGCATAAAAATATCACTGATTTATTTAAGTCAGGTTATGTTCAAGTAATAATGTACAATGATATTGAATTTTGTAGAGTCTCCTTTAGAAATTCAATTATCAAAACAATATGTAGTTCTATATTATAGCTCTCCTTGGCGCTTTTCTAATTTTACTTTTTTTAATCTCACAATAAATCTTTTTTCTATAAATCACACTGTTTATATTATGATATACATCTATCGGTGAATAAAATGTCTATAACTTTCACCGATATGTTTACATTATCACCTTTCTATTATCATAATTTTCCTTCCTAATCCAATATTTACAAAGGCAAGGAAATCTCCAACAGTGTTAATTCCATACAAATAAACGCCAATAAAACTGCAATGTACGAGCGTCAATTTCACTTCCTTATCAGCCATCAGCAGTGATCTAGGATCTCCAAACATATGGGTTTGTGTTTATGGGAGCTTTATTTGTGTATGTACAAACACCTTGTATACAATGTGATCTGGTCACTCCACAGGTGAAGTACTATTTTCTTCTCAACAACCTCACTATGTCTACTTGTAGGTGACGAGAGAGCCTCTTGACCTTTGACCTCAAGCAAAGGACTTCTTTCTACGTAGGTCAGACAAGCTAATCTCAATGACACGCTTGGGTTACTAACTTGTGTATAGGTCATACCCCTTGAGTGTATATCTTCCAAAGGCAACTATAGGCATATGTTGTTAGGCCGCTAGTACATTACCGTAGAATGTTGCAGTATGGTTTATTTGCAAGAATTTCTTGATGGTTGTCAGATATGTTAGAGCAATCATTTGTATTTGTCAGAGAAATCATATCAGGCCTATGCAAAATATTTGGGAATTAGTATACTTAATTGCTAGCATTTGAAGAATTCAGTTTTGTATGTACAAATGATTTACTAGCTGTTATGAAATTTGAAAAACAAAAACTTACAACCAGGTTAGATTTAAAATAAATTTTCATAATCAATTAAGACTAGGAAATCTTTCCTTAGTAATAAATCTCAAATTGACCTTTTTACACAAAGAGGAAACATCCTTTAAGAATTAAGTTAAGATAATAGATAATAAGATAATATTTTTTAGATTTTGGTCAAAATAGTTAATTCATGTTCATGTTCAAGTATATGTAATATTTTCCAAAAGTCAGCATATGTAGTTTTGTTGATGTTCATGTATTACTATGGAAATGAGAATTGGGCAGTTCTTGTATATAAACACTGCATATTCTTTCTTTTTCAAATTCTAAAAATCATATATCTTTAAAATATGAAATCATTATATTCCTGAAAAATTTAAAATTCATTAATTGACAGCTGGTGACCATAGATATCAATATTAAAAAAGCTATGCATCAGTGTGTTTTTAAAAAATCTAACAAAGACATTTGAAAAAATATTTTACACCATTTTAATTGAATAAACCAGAGGTGCTTTGGAAAGACCTACGCAGCTTGAGTTCAATTATCATGGTTATTATAGCACACAATGAAGAGCGGCCCAGCCCAGTATAGAATGATAGCAGTTAAATAAGCCTGATCCCCCCAACTATACCTGCCTATGTAATGTAAGACCCTTCTTTACAGACAGGTATGTTGGACTATTAGCCCACTGACTGCTTTAGTGTTTGATGTGGTCTCAAGGAGATAGGTGATATACAGTCTGGCTCAGGTTAAGGGGTGGGTGGGGGATGTCTGGAGGAGGGGTTGGGTTAGGAGGGGGGGTTAGAGGTGTCTGGCTCAGGTTAAGGGGGTGGATGGGGGAGTTGGGATGTCTGGAGGAGGGGTAGGGTTAGAAGGGGGGATATAGGTGTCTGGCTCAGGTTAAGGGGGTGGGTGGGGGGAGTTGGGATGTCTGGGTCTTGTGGGGAGGGGGGTGGATTATAGGTGTCTGGCTCAGATGATTTTGAGGGTCAGGTGGTTGTGTTGTCTGGTTCAGATTGTCAGGGCTTTTTGAAGATACACTGAAGTGGGGTATGGGGTTATGGGCAATGAATTGTGTGTATGGGTGGTGGTGGGGAAGATGGGTTTGTCTGGATCTGGTTGTGGGGAGGGGGTGGATTATAGGTGTCTGGCTCAGGTGATTTTGAGGGTCAGGTGGTTGTGTTGTCTGGTTCAGATTGTCAGGACTTTTTGAAGATACACTGAAGTGGGGTATGGGGTTATGGGCAATGACTTTTGTGTGTGGGTAGTGGTAGGAGATTGGGATGTATGGGTCTGGTGGGGGAGAGGATGAAGTGGTCCAGGTGTTTTCTGGTGGTGGGGATGTGAAGGGGTAAGTTGGAGAGTGGGCTATTGGTGTCTTTTTCTGTTGATTTTAAAGGTAGAGTGGTGCTGTTGTCTGGTTCAAATGCACACCTCTTTCAAGAGTTCAAAATTTGGTAATGTCAAGAAGTCTAACTTGTGCCTTGAGGTTAAGAGTGAGGTTTGGAAAGTATTAAGAGGTCAAGTGATGGTGGTTTACAGACATTCTGGTCAAATTATCAAAAGCTAGGCTAGAAAGTAATGAAAGCAGTTTTCATCTGTGTAAGGATAGTTCTGCAGGTAAAAAATATTAACTTAAACAGTACTGCTGACATAGACCTACCCTGATGTACTCAGTCTAGGACAGGTGAAAGAGGAATGACTGAGGGTCGATGGGGGAGGTCCTTTTGGGGGATATGTATAAGGGGGATTGAGTATCATGTCAGCTTAGACGAGGGGGGAATTTAGTTTTGTATTTTATGGGGGGGATATGTAATAGGTCACTCCAGGGGGTATAGTATGAAGGAAGTGAGCAAGAGCAATCTTGCCCCCGTTAGTCTTACATAGGTAGGTACAATACTCCTTTGTTCAGGTGACATTTTTACACCTTTTGAAGTGACTAACGATAATACGGGCAATCATTTCCTTAAATAAACCAAAATAGTCTCTCAAAGGTTTTAGATAACAGGGTATAATTCCCAAACATGACAGATGTGTTAAAAGATTCATATTTCCTGATTTTGTCTTCAAAAAGGTTCATGCGATTGAATAAATGTTTTGAATAATGTGAACATTTTCTTTAGCGTAAATCATATCAAAGTGTTTATTTGCATTATCATTACCTTTTACAATATAGCTTGTATCTGAAAAGAATAAAGAAGATCTGAAAGATAGGCTATCAAAGCTATAGGCTATAGGCTATAAAAAGCAATACCACATTAGAATAAATATACTGATAATGTTTAATGTTAAAAAAACATAGGGGCAAAGTTTGATTGAATGATTTTACATGAATTGATATTTAATATTTTGTTCTTTTCACTTATCAAACAAGAAATCAAATCATCAAAAAACTAAAAAGCATAGCATAAGTTGTGTAAAATCCTTTCAACAGAAAGGTACATACAACAAGCACATATTCCTCTTATTCCAAGAAATATGAAACCTATTGTAAAAAACAAAAACAAATAGACATCAGTAGCTCTTAACATTTCAAAGAATATGATGCATGTCTTTGACAACTTCGTTAAAGGTAGATAACCCTCAGGTGAATATCTCACCTGATGAAAATCTTCCTGGTGAGAGATCAAAGGAAAACCTATCTCACCTGCCAAGTTATCATGATACAGGTGGGTATTTGAAAGGTAAAGGTCCCCTACTTATTGTAGTTACTGTGAAAGGTGACTAGTGCTTTGTCGTAGGTCGCGTTTTGCGGGGGCACAGTGTCAAAGCTTTAGACGACCTTTCTGTCATTAGGTTTGTACCTATGTAAATATACAAACAAGGGGGACTCGGGTCGAAGGTCAACAGCTTACATATTTACTTTCGGAGCTTCAAATACGAGAAGTGTCAATTTAGCCTTTTTGATCTTTGACAAAAAGGAATATAGTCAAACAAATTATCCTTTGGCAGGGGAAAATATCCCAGATGAATGAGTTAACAAGTGATCTTTTTATCGGTTGTCTCGGCAATTGTCCAATTTGTGTCTTTGAAATTGATAGTTCTTTGATGACTTGTATTTGTATTACCTTTTTTTTTGTCAGTTGATAGATTCATTTCATCCATTTATTGCATATAAGATAGTTGTCATTTCTAGTTCTTCTTTAACTTAGGAAGTTGTTTTGTTTTAGTCATCATTTGATTTTATAACATTAAATTTTTTTTCATGTTTTCTGTCATTAGAATTTCATAATAATCAATGATAATAACAAGGTACATTCATTGAAGATCTACGCCTCTAATGGCTGAAATATTGCCCAAGCGGCGTAAGACAATAACTCACTCACTCAATGAAATAATTATAATAGAGGGTGATAATTTCATTGAATTTTGAAAAAAGAAATCTGATTATAATCATAAAATATTTTTATTTAAACCAAACATTACTCAATAAAAACATGATATATAAAATTCCCATCATCTTCCTTATGAATTCTTATTCTTCAAACCCTGCTAATGGCTGGTATATTGCCCATGCAAACAAACTCACCCACTTATTCTTCAAATCAAATAATCGATTAAGTTTACCAGATTTCATATACCCGACACCCGCAGAGATTTCAGATAGACTTAAGATGAGCAAATTGAATTTCTTCTTATGTCAATATGGGAAGAGATCACTTTTAACTCTATAGAAACACTTTGCTTTTATTTGCTCAAGGTCGGGAGATAGTTACTAGACGAGTGACGGTACATACACACGTACAGATTATAGTCGCATGAATACAATTGCAGGCATCAATACCTATTGTTGAGAATGAGCCTTACGACCAGGCCAATCTTCTTTGTGAAAAAGTAATTGAAAGGGTTGGGTCTATGGGCAGGATGTCCATCTATACCAAATAATATCAGTATTATTGCAGATTACTTGAGCTGCTGGTCCCCTTTTTGTGGATAAAGACAATAATAATGTCAATTTCAAAAGTAGACTTGTCAATTTCAATTAAAAACTTGTCAATTTCAGAAGTAGACTTGTTAATTTCACTTAAAAAATTTTCAGTTTCAGTAAAAGACTTGTTTGTTTATTGTTGATAGGCATGTTGATTTCAGAAAAAGGTCTCATCATTTAATGACTCATGTATTAAACTGGATGTTGCCAATTTCAGAATGCATATAATCTGTTTCATTGAAAGATTAATTAATTTCACTTGAGGAATTGTCTTTTGTTCAAAAGTCTTTGATTTCAGTATAAACCTCAAAGAATGGTTTGTGAGAAACATCTGAATTTATCTTCTGTATTTGTAGCATTGATCTGCTAGAAATACTTTCATAAAGAATTTCAATTTGAAAAAGAATTCAGTTTATGACATGTGTTTCACATACACCACATCAATCTTTTAGAAGCAGTTATTAACTAGGAGATCATGGTTTTTCTCTCAGTTGATAACACAATGTCAATATGGAGCTTGCAACTTTATAACAGCAGTGTTAAGTCAATATGAAAAACTTTTACATTTTTATTCCAGAGTTTTGTGATGAGATTTTGAACAGTGGCGATAGTTGCTCTCGGCAAAGATTGAAGATCGACAGTGGTAGTGATTTCCAATATGTGGGCCACAGGTATTGTGGCGAGGGCTCTAACGGTTGGGGAACCACTAATTAGCTTATTGGCTAACGGGCTTCTACTTAATTGGTCCAATGTGCCAACTTGTGGAGATAGTTCTTTCTTTCAGCTGATTCAAGTTTCCTGGCCGTGATCGAAGCCATTTTCCAAGTCATTGTTCACATAGTGGCATTTCATAATTGGTCATTTCACCGGAATTGGAGCTCTCTTCCACCATCTAATTAGGCCATAAACACAATTTAACTTTTTTTTAATGTCCAGATTTCTTCTCTTTTGACTCCACATGGATGCAACATGCTGTAATGTGACCAAAAGCCATTACATTCTTTTTTGTTAATTCTAACCGATTTTCTTTTTAAAAAACTTTTGTCAGCAATTTTTTCTCGCTTGTTATTTTTTGTTCTCAAAGATTGTTAACATTTGTACTTAAATAAGTGTCAAATGTTTTCATATAATTTTATTTGACGGTATATATATTCTAGATTTTGTTATCAGGTAAATTAAGTACTCTTGACAGTAGAATCTTTGTTGAATAATAAAAGAAAAAATGTAATTTAGAATTTTATCTTTTATCTGCCATGTTTATGAAAACTGTCAACAGTGGGTAAGATTAATTCATTATTAGCCTTAGGTTCAAAACTTCTAGTTCATTCTTAACAGTTTCAATCATTCCAAAGAGGCTCAGAAGAAGACTGCAGTGGTTAGCGAGTGTTTATCAGCATCGATCAGTGGTTCGAATCCTGCCAGAGGAAAACTGTACTTGCATTAAGGTTAAGGTGCAATACTACACATGGTTTGGCTAGTTCCAGCCGATGCTCACAGGTTTCCCTGCAATGCATAGCCACTTAGTGTTGCGGGCTTTTTCCCTGGAATGATACTAGCAGCCGTAATTACAAGTGAAATAGTCTTGAAAGCAGCAATTAACTGCAATTCATCTCACTCACCAAAGAAGCTCGGGAATAGAAAACAAATTAAAAGATTTTATAGCACAGGAGGGTTTAAAAGTAAATGATATGAGACAAACTTGCATCAAGAATCTTGTGAAGGGTTAACATGAAATCCTGAAAATTCTGTAAAGAAATCTTCCAGCATCAGACATGGAAAATTAACTCTTTCCATGCTAAATAAAACATCTCTGCAATGTTAAGTGGCTGAATTACTAATCTCTGAACTATTAACAAATCAAGTTGAATCTCGGGTTTACCGAGGCTGAATATATAGGGGTTCAGAATATTCTGCAGATAAAGAGTTAGTATTATTTTCCTAGTAACAATTTCTTGTATTATCATCTTCACAGTATCTCAAAAGTCTCAAGTATTATTTTTGTTTGAAACAGATTTATAAATAATTCAGTATAGATTTAACGTCTTTAAAAATCTGAGATGGAGATATCGCAGCTTTTGAAGGTCAGGGTAACTTAAGATCCAAAAGTCTGTCAAATCCGTGTTAAAGGGGTAGAGGAGATTGTTCAGGATAATTCAGGGTACTCAAAACTGCCCTTAAGGTCAAAGGTCGGCAATACTCATATTCTGCGTGACATGGAAGCTTATAGATGTCTGGCCTGAACTGTAAAACAAATTTGAGCGCATGATATGAAAGAAAAGGTCTTTTATCGGGCACCATCAGAAGCGACCTCTTAGCACAAAAGGTCGAGGCTTAATAAATTCAGTGTTTATTGGACTTTGAGGATTATGTGATTAACAGGCGGCCATCTTGTTTTTTGTGGCCCAATCCCTAGATTGTATCTCTTGTCATCTCGGTGACATTTGACATTCTTGCTTTATTGAAGAAATGAGTGGCGACTGAAATCGAGTTGTTCTATTTCCTGAGCAAAAGCCTATACCTGATAATAAAACCAACTAGACTAGAGATCACGGAAAATGTTTTGTTCATGGGGTGTAAACCGAGCCCTTAAGTACTGTGAATCAGAGGAAATATCATTGTTATAGAGAACGGAATTGCACGCTTTGGTAGGCAGATTTTACATGTCATTTCTGGAAATACAAGATGTTTTGTACATGGATTTAGATGACAAATATTTTTTGCATGATGAACTATCTATTTCTGCCACCTGCAAAGTGGAAGTAAGATTCCCATAAATTAAATTACAACTTTTGTTAGAATTATATTTTGTAACATTTGATTTTGTTTTCATTTTCCCTTTTCCTTTGTTTTTATATGCCATATATGATAATGTTAACTCATTTAATCTCTCAATGCAAGTTTATGAAGATGTTTATCAAAAGCATCTTTAAAATGAAATTAAAAAAATTTCTGTCATGAATAATGTTTTTACAAGCATTTAATAATGAAGAAAAAGAAAATCATAGCCACAATACCATGCCCTCAACAGATAGGAAGAATGGCTACCTTTTTACTTGCAAAGGTGAAATTCTTTTACGATTTGATATTTTTTCCTTAAATGTTTTATTTTAAAAATTATGGATCCAAACTGAAGGATTCATTAAGAATCCTTTGTTTCAATTCATTCACAATCTAAATTAATAATGTATATGAATTTCAACAGAAAAAATCAAGGGTTCTGTATTTTATTTAATCGTCCCAGAGCCTGAATGCGGAAAACACCCTCACATTTAATAAACGTAATCTCCACAGAAGTATATGTTGGATTGTAAAATCACCGATGACAGCTGTGATTATGTCATTTCTTAGAGACGGTTCCAAGAAAGATCATTGCAACTGTGTTTGATTGCGAACAAATGCATGTATTTTGTAATGAGACTATTTGTGTTATTGCTTTGACATAGGTAGTTATCAGTGTAAACACAAACGTCAAACAGGTGTTATGAAAACATACGAAACTGATAAATGCTGTAATGATAATTATACTTTGATTAGTTCCATTTTTCCAAGATGGCTGCCGAAGATGATCACCCTTGGCAACAGGTGTGTAGAATTTATCACTCCAAAGCCTAAAAAATGGCATGTTAAGGTAAAAAACTTCGTTCTCTACACATAAGCACAGGAAGCAAATGTCAGAACGACTCTGACACGTTTGTTTTGACAACACAACCTCTAAACTGTGCAACACATAGACTAGACTGTCTAACGCAGAGTTTTTTTGCTCCCTGTGAAATACTATCCTACCTGTCTGCCCTGTCTCTTTCTCCTGGTGAAAGAAACGTGTATAAAACAATATTTTTCTGAAGATGGATGTTTATGAATCTGTTGTGCACTTGTATATGGAAAGTGCCAGGGATTACGTGATGGGCCAGGAGTGTTGTGATTTATTTCGGAGATGAAAATAGATTGCAAGTTGTGTCGAGCGATGTTTTTTTCTCACCATGGGTTAATTTCTATGCTGTCAGTAACAGTCAAGAAGGCTGTATTTTGTCCGTGCATGATATGAAACTATAACGGAGCCTGTTATAATATCTCAAGTTCCGCAAACTGATGAGATCTTTGACGTTTTTGTACATGGATTGAATTTCTCGCTTGAGACATCTTCATGAAATATTACTTTTTGTTTTCTGGTCTAGATCTTCTCTTTGTTATATGGAAAGAAATTCAAAACTCTTGCAATTTTTTTCTAGACCTTTTGAGGATGGTTTTGATTTACTTCAAATTCACCCAAAAAAGTTAACATAATTATATAAAGTGTAAGTTTATCAAATTGAATTGAATGACATAAAATCTTTTCTTTTAGATTAGACCTCCGGAGGAAGGTGAACTTTTTTATCAATCTTAAAATGATAATTTGATAAGATATTTTTTGTCAGAAGGGTAACTTGTGCCACCAAGTGAGAAGTTTTTCTCAAGCAAAGATTTTACGGCTGGATAAAATTACTAATTGGTAATTTTTCAATTTTGGTGTTGAGAATGTGTGTTTTTACCAATTTTTTAGGATTGAGAGAGTCAAGGGAAAGAATTTTTTAAAAAAAATACATCAAAGATATTGTTTTCTTTCTTGATAATACTAATCTAGGTGACAGTAAATTAAAATTTACAAAATTAAAAGTTATAAGTTATATGAAAATATATTTCCAAATTTTTCTTAATGAACATGCAATATGCATATTATATAATTATTTAGAGTTTTGTTATTATCAAAAACTGCCAAAATATTTATAAAAGGAAGTATATTCATTTATGGTCCAAATGAAATAGAAAAATAAGTTTATTATTCAAATGTACTGATTAAACTTGTATTGGTGTCATTCTGTAACTAAATCCCAAAATTCCAGAACAAAATGAGCTTACTGTTTAAAATGTTGCAACATATACTTGTCTAATATGAACAAGATGATCCATTCCTAAGAAATGTAACCACATTGCTTTGAAATTCAACCTCCGTAATCTCAAAAAAGCTTAAAGTATCAGTTGCTAATTGCGAGAGCGGATATTGTTAACCGTGTCCTGAATGAGTTAGAAATCTATAAATCTTTTAGAGAAAATGTTAAGTCAGACAATTTTATGTAATTGACAAAGATAACAAAAAGAAAAGTATCTTTATTTCAACTAAGAGATTAGCGTATTGAAATTTACATGACATTTGTTGAAAATGGACTAAATATAAGGATTGGAGACTCAACAGCATTTTGGTTTTCTTGCAAGAAAGCTTTACCATGTTTGACATTTTAAAGGGGCAGTAGCACGTGTTTTGATAATTTTATTTTTTAAATTTTCACTGATAATTGTAAGTTAATGCTTAATATATTATTTTGATAGTGTCAAAAATCTTTTTACACAAGCCATTTATCCATATATAGTCAGAGGACAAAGTATGAAGATTCACATAAAATCCATTGGCGGCCATTTTATTGTGAACACCTTTAATTCATTTTTTGTAAGAAAATGGAATCGCATGGCTAAACTTTACTTTATATATTTGAATTATTACTGCTCCATTTAGTCTTTCAATTGGAACCATTAATTTTCATTTTCCTGACATCACCTTATTTCTCCCCTAAAAACGTGCTACTGTCCCTTTAAGACCCTGAATAAATTTAGCTATAGGGAATGGTGACTATAAAAAATAATTATCTAATGGAATGAGTAAATTTTTGTATTCAAGATGCGATAAAAGAAATTTTCACATTACATTTGAAAACATAGAATAAATCAAGTTTCTTAGGAGCATTTGAGAGTCGAGTAAATACATGTGCAGAAAAAGCATTTTCTGAAACTACAAAGATTTAGATATCCTCACACGTTTTAAATAAACTACATTGTGTTGAAAAACAATATTTTCCTTCTCCATTTTATTATACTATACATGATATTTTTTCAGGTTATTGTGATTTGTTTTTAATTCATTTTTGATGTAATGTTTTGCTCTCTTAAAAACATTGACAGGAACAGCACTATGTTCTCAAATCTTATATCCACACCAAACCCTTCTTGCATTGTATGTGATGCAGTGTCCTTTCTCCAGAGTGACACATGTCTATTTCAGCATGTACATTTCACTGTTGTCTCCCTTAGCTCATAGATGGCATTTATGATATTGTTTAATAGTGTCCCTTGACCTTACATGCTAAATTTTTTTAATATACATATCAATTAATTAAAATCACTCTCACCCTCCAAACTTGTCCTGTGTTCATTTTAAATTCCTTAAAATAAAATAATAAAAAATCATGAATATCATTTTCAACACAATGACAATTGAAGCTTATTGAAGTTTTTAAAAAACATGGAATCGATGGAGTTTTCGTTTCACTTCCTGTGTCACTTAAATGACTATGGAATCAGAATTTTTTTTCTCTCTCTCTCTGTGTCAGATAAATTGTCCATCTGTGGTTGTCATCTGACATTTGTGTTTGACCCCCCTCTATCCCAGACTCTTGGAGCTCATTCCCCCCGAGGTTGGCACCTAACTTGGCACTGAATTATCCCTCTTCAGCTTGTTTGTCTTCTTCAAGAGCGCAGGATGCCAATGGCGCCTCTTCGGTACAATTATGGCCCTCAAGAACGAAGACCTATTCTAGATGTTTTTGTCACATTTTGTATGTGTTGTGTAACAGAAGGACAGTTTGTCCAAAATATTTGTATATCGTATTGTGAGCTTTTAATGTTTTATCAAAAGCTGATGGGTAATTTTTCTAATTGTATTTTTAAAATGGTGGAACATAAAACATGTAGAAGCAATCTATTAATAGCAACTTCTTTACTCATGGTATGATATGTTTGATCACAGATTCTTGTGTTGTCATCAAGAATATTTGTTGAAACATTTCATATCATGAATTAAGAAGTTATTATCCATTTATTTCTTTAGATTCCATACTGGTTAAAAAATATTCTTGTTGTTGAGATTTATGCAATGTATAAGTGTACATTATGTCAAATGGTTGTTCTTAATGGTTATAAAGATATCTAATTTAACAATTGATATACCAAAAGCATTATAAAAGCAGTAGTTAAATATGGTTTAAACGAACCTAGTTTCTTCAACAAAGCAAAAGAGATTTTTTTTCTCTTACATGATTACAATAAAAAAAAAATTGTTATGAAATTTAAAATTTTCCTTTATATATTATCTGAAAAAATAAATTCCAAATAATGCAAAGAATGTTAACATTATAAACAAAAGTCGCAATCAGGACAGCATGTCGCCAATCCCAAAATCTCAATCACTTATCTCTTGTTGTAGTTCATGTTTAGCCTCGCCACAAACAATATAGACCGATCCCATATATGACACACACAATACCGTCTACATGACCCGTTACATGATGGGTCACCTCCACTAATTAATCTTGAACTCAGGAAACAGGTGTCAACGAAAGGGGAACATAAAAATTAATTGTGTAATTTACAATGTTACTGATTAATTTTATCAAGAAAAAACTTTAAAATATATCCTTGATCATTCTGTAGAATAATTAAGAAAATAATTTTCAAAAAGTAGTTTGAAAACCATTGATTTAAATTAGGTTTGAGGGTTATATTGAAATTTTGATGTTAAGATTGTGTGAAACTATACTTAACACAAAAAGTTAAGAGCTACTCAAATTATCAGCCAAAAAATGCCAATTCACTCACTCACTCAAGGCACTGTATCAACATTGCATTCAGGTGACCCAGCTGAAGAAATTGGTACCAGTGAGTGAACATGGGGAGATTACAGACCTTTTGGCTCTGATAGGCGCTGAGTAGCAAACTCCCAAGTACTTCAGGAGAATAATAAACAATTTGCAACTGTGAGCAGTCCTGGACTTGTTACTAGACATTAAATTTATAATTATCAAAAAAATAATATTTTACCATAAATCCCCAATTAACCTACCTTATGAGCCAAATTGGTGGTTAAAACTGTTGATTACTTAGTGACTTTTCAAGGATTTTTTGAAATCTAAGGATAAGAGACTCTTTAAGTCTAGATCCTCCACCTGTGTATATGTGCAAGAAGCTCGCAGACAGATCATGCAGAGTTGGGAGATCCTCTTTCAGTACTTCCTGTGCTATAACAAGTGTACACCCTGCACCTACATGCATGCAAGCCCCGGGCTAGTTCTAAAAGTCAAAGGTTGGTTCCAGAGCAGAGTCTGAGAATCCCTTCCATTCAAGTTCCGCAGTGTTCTGAAGGATTATCATTTTTTGGCACCATAATGCTTGAATGTCTTGAGTTTGATTTCAAAGATTTAAGGTCCTGGCTTATTCCAAAAGTCAATGGTTGGTACCTGAGTAAGACCAAAGGCTAATTCTAAAAGTCAATGGTTGGTACAAGACCAAAATCTTAGAGTGATTTCCGTTCATATTTATTATTCCACAACCAGATTATTATACCTTTTCTTGGCACCAAAATGCATGCAATCCCAGGTTTGATTCCAAAGCAGAGCCTTGACTTATTCAAAAAGTCAATGGCCCATGCAAGAGTGTCATAGAGTGATTTACGTTCAAATTTATCATTACACAACAACATTATCATGCTCCTTTTCTTGGCACCAAAATGCATGCAGTCCCAGGTTTTAGTTTTGTGTTTGCTTCCAAAGCCCCTGGCTAATTCCAATGATCAAAGGTCGGTGCTAGACCAAAGTCTCAGAGGGATTTCCATTTAAATTTATCATTACACATCAAGACTATCATGCTCCAGTTTGGCACCAAAATGCATGCAATTCCATGTAAAGTCTTGGTTCCAAAGGAAAGCCAAGCCTAGTTCCAAAAGTCATAGGTTGGTTTTAGAAGCAAAGGCTGAGAGTCCCTTCAAATTCAACATCATTCAACACAATTACTTTTTCTTTAACACCAAAATGCATACAAGCCCTGGTGTCACTTTTTAGTTTGGTTTTAAAACAAAGCATTTTCCTTACACTTCTCTTGAATATAAAGTTCCATAAAGTTTTTCACATATTCTAAAACTCCCATTTGGGTTAATTATATGAAAGTTGATTATGTTCTGAAAATCTTGCATTTAATTTTTGTATTCGGCTGTAAGATAATCACAATTAGTGTGATATAAGATTAATTGCTTATAAAATCTTAACACGAAAAAAATTTCTAAAATCTAGGTCCAAAATGACAGAAGAGTGCTTCAGTTTCACTGCAAATGTTTCTTTGAAGTTAGAGCTTCTTGTAAATACATACTTTTTCATTCTTTTGTGTGAAATTTATTTATTGAAATGGGTTGAAGGAGAATGTGATAAAAGGAAGAGAAATGGATATTTTGAAGGTCTGGCAATCCCTCAGCGCTATCAGGTGCTGAAAACTCGTTACCTTTTATTTACATTCCTGTTACCATCATTTCTCATTTCAGGTTAAACACTAGTTTGTCTTGTAGGAGATGTTTTTGAACTTCCCGAGGAACAACGAGAATTAATATATTTGTCAACAGTTCTGTCGGAAAAAATAAACAAATTACGTGATGAAAGTTAGCAGACCATAAGACAAAGCAAAAAGTGAACTTGGAAGCAAATCCCTCTATATTTCTTCAAGTTCTCCTAGTATTGAATTCATTTGAGCCTTATTTCTGGGTTAAAAGTATTTTTTTCCAAATTTCCGAATGCATCATTTAACGATGCAAGGAACTTTGCTACCCTTGTTAACAGTTTGAAGAAAAACTCATATCCTTCCATATCACTGAATAAATAAAACAATGAGTATCATTTACCGTTACCGTTCTTGGCGGCGGTGCCAGTAAGTTTCTTCACAGACAAGAGCTCCCTGTTTCTATGCTTGTAAACATGTTGAAGGATTTGTGTACACTATACACAGATGTTTCCAGGGAAGATATAAAACTGTTGATAGTCGAGCCCCCCTCGTCAGACTCGTATTTTCACTTTGTGTTGTGAGACTGTGAATGTACACATCTTTAGAGCTGTACAGGTGAACAGTAAACATATATGTATATATGGATCGTACACTGGTGTTATACCTATGTTGAAACATAAGTGACAGTGGTTGATCCAGGCTTTTTTAAAGATTCAGGGTTTGGTTCAGATTCAGAAATTGTCAACGGGGGGAGGGGGGTATTGTTATATAACATCATTTTTGTTGTTGACTTGAATCTATAACTGATTTTCAAAAGGGGGGTCAGGACCCCTGAATCACCACCCCCACCTCCCTGGATCCGCCACTGAGTGAGGTGAGATGATACGCCTAGTATTTCACTTATATCACTGCTGCATTATTGCAGAAAGAAAGCTTGTAACACTATCATGACTATGCATTGCGGTGAAACCTGCGAGCATTGGCTTTAGCTACCGAACAATGGGTGGTACTGTACTGAAATTCAGTGCAGCATTGCACCCAAACTTTACTGAGTGTAGAACAGTTCTTTACTGCAGACAAAGTTGCCAAGCCCCTGGGGGAATTCAAACCATGGACCTCCTGATCTGAAGCCGAACATACTAACCACTGTGCTATCCCGCCCCTAAAATATGACTGAACACAACTTTGGTTGTTCTCAATTCTTGAAGATTTTGTCTTTGGAGTAAAGTGATGCAATACTTGAAATATGAAAACAAAATGAAATATTATTCATAACCTTTATTTCAATCCTGAGAATATTAGTTTTCACCACAATCCATATATTACATGCTTTTTCATTGAAATAATAGTTGCAAATGATTTAATTATGAAATCCTGTCTTCATATGTTCATATTCAAGAAAGTAAATTAAAAACAATCAAACAAGTTTCAAATTTATTTTTCAAAGAATTTTCATTTGCCAAAAATATATAGATTTGTTATTTCAAAGCAAAATATATTCCTTTGTTTATAAATATCAAATGATCCTGCCGGTAAAGTTCACATATGATTCGGACACAAGCTAGCGCAATCAGACATCTGTGTTAGTTTATGAGTCATTGACGAGCTTGTGGTGATTGACGGATGACATTGAGTGACATTTATCAATGAAAGTGAACATTCTCACAAAGGGCTAAAAAGTTCCATTTGGTCAACATTAACATATATAATTAACTAATGTGAAGTATCAAAGAGATATACGACTGATGTACATAACAACGATAGAACTGATTTCCCTTGAAGATAAAAGGAACTAATACTTTTCCCACCGAATCTGTCCAAACTTTGAAGTAACAATAGTTGGACTAAACTTTTAGTTGATTTTGTTCTAATGTCTAATTTTCTTACTATAAGTAGAATAGTATAAATCACTTTCTTAAACTTTGAAGTTACAAGAGTTGGATTAGAATTTTAGTAAGTTTTTTCCTAATGTTCAGTTTCCTTACTGCAGAATAGAATAGTTAAGATTAATTTCTTAATTAATTGCTTGAAGATAGAATGGGGTCTTTATGGTTCAAAATGTCCAAACCTAGAAAATATATTTTGTTACCATCTTCATAGAATCTTTTCTTCATGTGCATTATACCCCCATTTCACTGAGCTACGAGCCGTTGCCGACTGAAAATAGGCCAAATGTCGTCATTGACTCGTAATTGAGCGTCTCTGAGTCCTCTTTAGTCGTCTCTGAGCGTAGTTGAGTCTGTATGGGTCTGTATGAGTCTGGGGGAGTCGGGAGGTCAAATTTTGTCGGGAGTGGGTTTTTGAACATGTTCAAAAACCCACTCCCGACTTTTTAAGTCCGGCGAGGTTCGTACTTTTCAACCGGAAATTCCAGAAATTCCATTGACGTCGTATTGAGTCGTATGTTGCTCGTATCTGAGTCTTATTGAGTCGTATGGAATCATATTGAATCGTGAATAAGTCGTACATAGTTGGATTGAAACGTGGTTGTCGGGTGTGAGTCGGGAATGGTTCTTTCCCTAATTTACATGCCGACTCACTTCAAACTAGTGCAAACACATGTACGACTAACCAATACTCAAAGACGATCAGTGACGACCCGTTCCTGACAAATCATAACAAAAAAGTCGGCGGTTGTTGGCCTTTTATATGCCCGTGGATCGTCTGTGACTCGTACGTTAGACGTTTCTGTGTCGTGAGGAGTCTTCATTGTCGTAAACGAGTCGTAAATAAGTCGTTCAGGTCGGGAGTGGGTCGACAGTGAGTCGTTAGAGAGTCGGAAATGAGTCTTTGTCAGAGTCGTGGTGTTGACTTGGTGTCGTGAAAGACTCGGCAGTGAGTCGTGAACGAGTCGGTCTCAGTCGTATTGAGTCGTATCTGAGTTTGGATGAGTCGTAAGTTCCTCAGTTTATTGTCGGGGGTGCCTCGTAGGTCTGTCGGGAGTTCCTCTTCATTGTGTCGTATGTCAGTCGTGTATGTCGTAGGTAACTCTTAAGAGTGTCGTTAGTAACTCGTAGAAATATCAAATTTCATAATTTGACCTCTATTTGCTCCCGACTCATGCCAACAAAGTCGTAGTGGAAAAGTCGGGAATAGTCGGGAAGAGTCTTGAACACTTTTCAAAGTCGTAGCTCAGTGAAATGGGGGTATAAGATTTGTTAGTTTCTTTAAGATAAAAAATATATATTTTTCAAAACATTTTAAAATTGTTTTTCATGGTCACAATGAGGAAAGCAATGTTTTCTTGTATACACTCGCTTTCTATACTTTTACTTTTTTAAAGTCTTGCTGACAAATCCGGGTTTTATTTGATCCAAATTTCAACAAGTGCCATTTCGTTTCCTTAGTTTGTTGAGGATAGTATGATTGAAAATCCACGATAACTTCTATCATTAATATTTGTTCCCATTACTCATTAACATTTCCTACCATAAATGTCTATCTTTAAATATGTATACAATCATACTTAACTCTTATGATTCCTTAATGTCATCTTTTATAGTTGTTGTTACAAATTCGGTGACATTTCACAAAATTTCCAATTCTATGACAGATAAGTACATAAAAGGTGTAATTAGCATTAATTGTGTTAATTACAAATCATCTTGAATTATCTCTTGTCTTATTAGAAGATGGTATTCAGGATGTCAATTGCTGACATTTGAAGCTAATATCTTCTAAAAGACATGGCATGTTCATTTTGAAATAATTGTCAAGTGCATGAAATTATCTACATAAAGATATCGTGAGAACTGATTAATAGTCAAATGTTAGATATTGCTCATCGCAAGCAATATAATTTCACAGTAATTATACTCTAATGGTAATTCATGTAATTAATGTTGGCATGTCAATCGTTTTGTCATTCTTTTGTTCTTCATTTACAAAAAGGTTGAAATTTTTCTTTGTGAACTAAGTCAAATATATATCTTGCTTCGCTCATGAAATTGTACATCTTGCAAAACATTTTGACAATTACTTATTCATTTCATATTACACATTTGAAGAAAGTTCATGAAAATAAGAATTACCAATCCCAACTTGATTTAAGTTTTAAAGAATTAAAAGATTTTTTTTTAATTGAATCTTCGTTTTAAGTTTGTCAAAGTTGGGTTGAACAGAAAATTTTAAAGATCAAAAAGGAAAATCATTACCATCATGTTCTAAATATTAATATTCTCAACTTACAAAATTGGTAATTTTTAGAGTATACATAAATATATATATCTAGAATGTAGTTATCAACAAAGGCAGCTGCGTAGATTTGTTTTTTATTTAATACATAACCATGACACCCTGTCTGTTATATTTCACTCCCTATGTCAGCGGAGGCCAAGATAAATTTCTTCCTATCACTGGTGATACTACAAATTGGATAGAGAGGCAGTTTTGACACATACACCAGTTAGTTCAAGAACCAAACAGATTAGATTTGTAAGTTAGGAAAGGTCGCAAATGTTAGAATTGGTTGTTAAATGATTTAATTGGGCATTTTGATAACAACAGTGAGTCTTAGCAATCCCGATGATAAGATTAAAGTTAAGACGGTTGTAAATGTGAGGATTGCTTGTTTTATGATTAATTAGTCACTTGGATAAGATTGAGTATATGGTATTTGAGAATAAAATGTAATTGGGGGTTTGATTTCTGGAAAAGTTTCTTGTGTTTTATGACTAGAAGTTTGGTAATGAGGTACTGACAGATAAAAAATCTTGAATTTTGCTGGGAGAAATTTTGGTTTTTTAGAATAAAAGATAATCGAAGGTTATATTTCGGGACCATTTTCTTGTGTTTTATGATTTGAATATTTGGTAATGAGATACTTACTGATAAATGTTTTTTAGGTAACAAACATTTTGTAACATTGACTTCGTTAATGAACTATGAAAGAAGTCCTGGGCCTAGTTTTTCTAAGCTTTCTTTGACTTAAATAAGTCTTAAGCTTATGTTAGCATACAATATGATAGTTACAACTGTCTTAGCCCTAAGAGAGCTTCGAAAATCAAGGCCTTGGTTCATAACTATGTATTTAATAGCAGCCTTTATTACAGTAAAATTCTCATACCGCAACTCTAGGATGAAATGAAAAGCCTAGATCAAATAATTATATAAAGGAAATACACTAATGATTAAAATATTTCATAGTTTCAATTTTAGTGTGAATTAATATCTCTTACAGCTAAGCAAATGTAAAACTGACTGTTTTCATCGCTTAAGATGTAGTTTTCTTAACACGCCCATTGTAAGATGTACTGATATGATAAATGTGTGATGTAATAATCTCCTTTTCAGAAGAGCAACATTCCACACATAGCCAGGCTTATATGTAATATGAGATGTTGCGAGGTGTAAAGAGGCTGGGGGTGTTGACAAAGTACTAGTCTTGTCCCTCTTAACTTTCTAGGGGGTTGGGGAGAGGGAGGGGTTGTAAATTGGCTACGGGGGGGGGGGGGGTATGGGGGGGGGGGGAAATGGTATTGCCACCCTTACCTTTCTAGGGGGTGGGGAGAGGGTAGGGGATGAAAGAGGCTAGGGGTGTTGACAAAGTCTTGTCCCCCTTACCTCTCTATGGGGTTGGGGAGAGGGAAGGAGAGTAAAGAGGCTAGGGGTGTTGACAAAGTCTTGTCCCCCTTACCTTTCTAGGGGGTTGGGGAGAGGGAAGGAGGTAAAAAGAGGCTGGGGGTGTTGACAAAGTCTTGTCCCCCTAACCTTTCTAGGGGGTTGGGGAGAGGGAAGGGGGTAAAAGAGGCTAGGGGTGTTGACTAAGTCTTGTCCCCCTAACCTTTCTAGGGGGTTGGGGAGAGGGAATGGGGGAAGAGAAACGCTGAGAGCTTAAAATTTCTATGTTTTTTCTTTTCTTTTTACTTTTTATTGAGGTTGCCAAATTATTCCTTGATAGTTTAATAATGGGAATCATTATTTTGTCAACTAATGAAATATAAAGTTTGACTAGATGTAATGCCATTGTATGCTACGATATTTGCATATCTGCATGTCTGCATATGAATTTAAAAAACTTTATTAGTGCTCGGATAGATTAATCTGTAAATTTCATTACCATTAAAGGGCCAGTAACACGTTTTTTTATAATTTTATATTTTAAATTTTCACTGATATCTGTACGTTAAGGTTAAATGTATTATTTTGATAGTGTCATAAATCTCATTACACAAGCCAATCAGCCATAATAAGGGGACAATTTAAAGTTTGAAGATTCACATAAAACCCAATGGCGGCCATTTTTTGTTAACATCTTTAATTCATTTTCTGTAAGAAAAAGGAATCGCATGGCTAAACTTCACATTATATATTGAAATTATTATTACTACTCCATTTAGTCTAAATACATTGTCTTTCAATTGGGACCATTAATTTTCATTTTCCTGACATCACCTTTTCCCCTAAAAACATGCTACTGCCCCTTTAAACTATTTTGAAGCTTTGTAGTTTGAAAGGGTTCAGGCGGTGTATTATTTCACTAATGAAACAGTTGAAGTACAGGTAGTGCTGAAAAAGGGAAGGAAAGGTTTTCAATTGTTGATATTTTAAAAACATAATATCTTTTGGAATTTGTTTAATCAACAATTCTTTTATCATCATTGAAGGTGACAATGAAAAAATAGGAAAGGGAAAAATGGTAAAAAAAATAGGAAAAGGATCAAGAAATAATTGTATGAACAAATTAGTTAACATGGAAAGATTTATAACCAGAGACAGATTTGATCATATCAGCAAAACATATATATGATACCTGTCACAATTGCATACGTTGTGCAGGTTTGATAATTCAATAAAATATGACTGCAATATATTATATGAGCGTTCATTTCACATATGAGTTCTCAGAGGTTAATCCCTAGCAAACAAGATAAAATCATATCTAGATTTAAAAAATGACAAGGTTGGAACACCCTTTATTTATTTGCCGTCTCCATTTATATGATACACTGCTAAAGCTGAAATATTGCCAAAGTAGCGCTTACCAATCTCACCACTTTTTTTTATATAAATTTCATATTTTTATATAAAAATCAAAACAAGATTGGCACTTCTCCACGGTGGTCTTGAAGGATTTAACTGTACTTTGAGGCTTGCGGATCAAGTAAATGATTCCGATGTGCCTAACTGATAGGGCACGTCAATTATATTTTTATATCTCTATAATTTCAACAAAAATGACAAAAAAAAATTAATTAAAGTATGGTTCATGTCATCTTGAACTAAGAGATTCATGTGCAAGTATTCCTAGTGTAACACCCATTGTACACAAAGATCCTACCCAAGGCAAGGATCAATGTCACAGATACTAAAACATGACCATAGAAGGGTCAACGGGAGAGTAAGGGTTAAGAGATTTGAAAAGATACATGGTGTTTATTTGAAATAATCTCCTTCACTTTAAAATGGCATACAGATGTGGGGCATATATCCACATGTTCCCCACTCCAAGAGTTTATCTCCTCCCTCCCTCCCCACCCCTCCCTAAAATAACCCAACAAAGAATTGATGACCCTCTTCAGAAAATCTGCCCCCGAAACATGGTACCCAAAATTTTATCACCTCACAGGTCATCTCTAACCAAAAAGGTGCATAACTACATTTTTTTCACAACCATGAATAAAGTCCATTGGAACATATTTTCCTTTCCAAATGCATATAAAATTAAAAATTTAAAAGCACTAAATTATTGAATAAAATTGTCACTTTTGTAAAACCTCCCAACAAATTAACTCCTATAAAAATCCCTTTCCAAAAGCAATTTCCCAGGGTAAGGACCGTGAATGTCGCCTCCCAAAAGACAAACCTCCCATCCCTGAAAACTATGCCTTGGAGTAGAAATTTACACCAATATTTGCCACCCCCACAGATGCTCCTCCCTGAAAGAATTCCCCCACCCCCAGAAACATTTCCCCTGGGGTGGGGACTTGAATACAGGAGACAAATTTAATGATACTGACCCATGTCAAGTGTTGATGTTGTCCGTCAGTGAAGGGTCTAAGATCAAAGGCATGTTTTTGTAGCCTGAGGGATGGTGGTCAAGTGTGAAACTGACCAGCAGTTGTTTATTGCAAGCTGACAGGTAGCTGTCACCAGCTGATTGAGAGAACACCTCTGATGATGTCTTTGATCCATGTTCATTTCAGCGCTTATTTCATTTGAGATTTTTTACAGGATTTTCTGAATACTGATTGGATAATGGAAGATGTTTTTAAATTTTGCATTTTTGATTTGATTAGATTTGATTAAATTGTTTTTGCTGTCTGATTCATATTGTGTTTTATATTTTTACATTTATGATGTTGATGATAATCTTTTTATGAAAATGTGATTAATAACAGAGTATTTCAAACAAGGTCCTATCCATAGTTGAAGTTTTATTTTGATTGAAAGGAAAAAAAATTCAAATTTTATCACACAAAATCATTTCATTATTTATTATCATCATTTTCTGCTACAATAACCCTGCAGATTTTTAAACTATTAATGTTGTGTCCACTTAATTTGAACAAAAACTATCCAAAATTAAATTTGATGATGATCTAAATCTTAGTGCATAATTGAAAAGATAAGATAAGTCAGATACTTCAATATTTTACTCAAACAATCCTGTATAAAAAAACACACCAAAAGGCATATGCAAATTCCTCCGATATGGGAGGGATTGTTATCGTGTTAAGCAGCGCCCACATATACACCTACATGCCTCTCTTATTGTAAATGGGACAGAAAGAGTGACCCAGGTCACCCGCATAATTAAAAAAATGCAGAGGCAAGTTTGCTCACATATATCTTGACTAAGTAGATGACAGGCCAAGTGTCTGAAGGGAGTTATGATGGGGGGGGGGGGGGGGGGAGGTGAGTTATGACAGGGGGTAACATTTGTACATGTCAGGGGCGAGGTGAGGGGGTGCAGCGTGCAGGTGGGTGAAATGGATGACCCCCACACGGGAAATTGATGGCCCTCAACCAGAAAATGAGCTCATTTGTTGGTGTACTGTTTTAGTGGAAGGGTGAGGAGAGAGGTGCTGGAAGTCAAAAAGGGAGATGGATGGGGGGGGGGGGGGGGGGGGGGGGTTGGTGTGGCTGGTAAGGGTTGATGGGTGGTGAGAAGGGAGGGGTGTCATCGAGGGTTTGTGGGGGAGGGGATTTGTTAGAGAGGGGAGGGGGATACATTGGAGTGAAGTTATATATGTGAGGTAGAAAATTTGTATATTTACAATGCAAAGAATAGAGGCCTTGCAATTACAATTATTGTTCATAGACACCGGGAGATTAGGGGGTGGCATTTGGGGAAGATGATGGGTTGTTGGTTTATGCTGGGGAGGGGGTGAGGGATGCTATTTTTTAATTTGTACTTTTAAATGTGAGAGAAGAATGATATGCTTGAAATTAAAGATACATGTACTTAGGGAGGGTAGAACTATGAGAGAACTATGAATAAAAGCTTGAAGTATGTAGGAAGCTTTGATAATTTATCATATTCCACCAAAACTTAGGAGTTGTAATTCAATATAGTCCATTTAATAAAGTTTTCATTTTGTAAACCTCTCAGACCAATACCAATTTCATTTGAAACTGTCTTCACAAAACAATCCTTAAAAATGGTGTACATTTCAAGATAAATCAATTACAGCTGCTTCATATTTCAGGATGACAAGTGTTGTCCATCAAGTCAAACCTTGTCAATATCGGCAGGTGAAAACCTGAATGCATGTCAGTAGTTCTTGAGGTAAAATAAAACTCATTAAATCCAAACTTAAAACAAATTTTGAATTCCCCTGAAATTCAAATCTTCCCCTGTACAATAAACTCCGACTGCCAGTCTCACAAACCCATTAGCAGTGCAGTCTAATTTGTTTTATTATCCACAAATCCTTCATTAATTGCTTGCACATTCAACAAGTCACCTCAAGAGATTATGCCCATCTTGAATGATAGTGAAGAAGCCCCAGCGAAAGTTATAAACAATTGAGGGGGGAGAAGTTCTCACGGTCTCAGACAGGTGGGTGTCATAGGACCCCTTCTTTTCAGATTAAAGCTCTCTAAACTCTCTGGCACTGCATAAAACAGGCTTGACCACTTGTGCTGGTCAGTCCAGGTGGCCGGAGAGACTGACCAGTGGTCATTTCTCAATACACCCAGTCAAAAGTGCAGATCTGACCTTCGGGTCACGACCTCATTAGGTGACCTACGACCCAGGCCAGACCCATGATTAATTTCTCCAAAACATCTCTTCTTCCAAAGCCATATGAAAAATAAGAGAACAAAACCAACTGTCTTAATTGGAGTGAGCAGTACTGGATGTTTTTATTCTTTGAGATATTGAATGACCATTGTAATGAGTTCTTTGTCTGTGTTTGACCACTCCTTTGACCACTGGTCTATAGGTAAAGTGGTTCGAGGTCCAACCTGTGTTGGTCAAGCCAGCCTCAACTGATTAATTGCTCCTAACAGCAGAAAATGAATACCTCTGTCACACACAAATCCATTTTGTCCGGAGACCTTAGACCTTTCTGTTGTGGAGTCCAGATGACTGGTCAAGGATATATTTGAAGTTTTGACCTATGGTCACTCAACTGTCAGTCTGACTCTTTTAAACAGCTGGCATGGTCACCCAGAAAATTCTCTTTTGTTGGTTTGTAAAGTATTGTAGGAAACACAATATAAAGAAGAAATGGCTATCTGTCTATATGACAACTCCTCAAACCTTGGGGTCAAAGTTGAAAAGTATTTGTCACCAACAGTTTTTATTGTTCAATCAATTCCTTTTCAACTGAAAGCACATGATGAAATTTATTACCAATTAAGCTGTAGCTTTAGTGATTTCTTATATTTAGTAGTTTTGATCTTCAGATTGTGTGCAAAATATGATATCTCTGATATCATAGTTCATAAGGATTTTATACAATGTTGCATTATTTTGTTATAGTCTTTCATAATAAACTTAACTAAAGTAATCACATATTTTCCAATGAACTTAATTGCTGATAACCTGATTGCAGTTATTTAGAGACATTAATATTAATTAATTTGTGTATTTCTCATTTTTAGGAATTGTTAGTATAAATTTGTGCCTTCAAGAGATATTGTAGTGATTCAGTGTCTTTGAGTGTGTTTGTTTCATTGGTAAAATTTCATCTTTATCCCATTGACCTTGAACCCTGAAAACTGTCCCAACCAACAGAGGTCAGTATAGCAAATAATAGTGAATGTTTAAAGATGGATTTGATATGTTTTATCAACATGTGTATTATTTGTCTTTTCTCAGATTTTAAATTTTGTCTTGAAGACTAGTGTAGTTGGTTAATTTAACTGATATTGCAGAATATTTTAAATTCAATATATATTCTATTTTATTTTTAAAGTTTGCTTAAGTATGTAATGAAAGTATTAATTCACTTGCTCAATTTTAAATTAAATTTCTATACAGAGAGATTAACATTTCTTTTTGCAAAAGGTCTTATTCTGAAGGGACTCCTTGATGACTATTAAAAAGATATACATTTTGGTAGTTTTAATTTTTCGTTAATGAAACTTTTTCTCTTGCTTTAGTGAACTTTAAATGATTCAGATGCCTATAAATACTAAATTAGACTTAAGAAAAAATATCAACCTCGTCTTTTACGAACTATTCAATTTCCCAATTACCAGTGAACTGTTTATCTACGACAGTGGTTGTAGACTTTTTTCAACGATAACACTTCAGCTCTTCTCAAGGCATGCACGGCCGACAAGAAACAAACACAAGACTTTGCTTCGTTAGGGAACAGGTAGAGTTGTACACCTGAACTAAAAACGAGGATTCATCGTCTCAACTCTCGTATGCGCTTTCGCCGAAATCAAATATTTGCGGAAGAAGCCAAGCAGAAGCCCGGTGTGTGCTCTGCCTAACGCGTGTTTGCTGCGGGGTTTCAATGCCACATATTTGCCGAATAAAAGCATAATGGTAGAAAGAATGAAACGCGGGAAGAACAAGAAAAGTATATTTACATACGCAGGTAGGGTGAGCGAGCAACTAAGTGGATTTTCTATGCTAAGCCGGAGCCTATGTGCAAGGCCTCAAATCTCTGTTTAGTGTTTAATTTGGGGTCTTTCATGAATTTACTTTTATTTTCGGGTCAGATACTGCTCGTGTTTTAGGTCAGCGTTGGGATCCTGTTAGCAAACGACAAAGTTTTTCCGATAACTTCAAAGACAAGCACGTTTTGTTTACTCTAGAGCGAAAGGTGAGAGAGAATCACCTTCAATCAGTTTGCAATCTGTTAGTTTTTTTCATTTACTTTCTCTTTTGTAAATTAGATTAGGTGTTTGCAAGGCAAAGGTGGAAAATAGGCTATGAAAGAATGTCATTTTTTGTGCCTCATGATGTTAAAAACAATGTCGAACATGGTGTGAGCTAACCTTTTTGTTGTGTGGAGTTTTTAGATCTTTATAAGATTCAGATGTTTTTTGTAAAATTGTTCAAGTTTAAGGAATATTTCCGGAAATTCTGCTTTTAGGAGTAAATTGCATCCTTTTTTGCTCTTTTGAATTTTATTCCTCATAGAAATGATTGAAGTGAAGATTTTCAATTTTAGACAATTGGTATATTTACCAAACATTTTAAAAACTCAAATAGTGAAAAAAGATTGTGAAATAAAATTGTTAACCAAATCAAGTTTTACTTTTTAATCCAATAATGTTCTATGTATTTGAAAAATATTTATTATCATTTCATTGGATAATCTCCTTAATGACAATAAAAACCATCATAGTTACTTGTATTCTTATCTAAGCAGCATTCCAAATGGGTACCAGGCTGGAATGGAATTATCAGGACAAAGGGGAAAAAGGGACAACATTGTAAATGCTTACAATAGTCATGAAAAACATAGCAGTTCGAACACGTAACCAAAATATTGTGGAAATTTTTACATTATAGAAAGTTCAAGTTTTAGAACCAACAAACTGAAATCAACGTCATACATACATCAGATTGACAACAATTCTGTTATTTTAATTTCAATTTGTCCAAAGAAATTCCCCCCCCTCCCTAATAAAAACCTAGTTGAAGGAGCAAAAAATCAACATAATAATGTTACTCAAATGGACATTCATGACAAACGTTTTGCACAAACTTCAATTTGTTAAAACCTACTCGATAGTCATTTTTCATGAGTCAAAATAACCAATATCAAAAGTTAATTTATCATTTGAATTATTTTAAGGATTTTGATGTTTTAAATATTTAAACAGTGTAAAGTCACAAAGAGTGCAATACATGAATGAAGTATATGAATGAATCAACTGTCATCATATTGTCATCACAATGGGTTACAGGTCATCCCACGTCACTCATTGTTATCACATATAGTAAATAAAAGTTAAGTTCATATATAAAACAATAGATGATTTACTTAACAGACCCTTTGACCCATGTCAAAAGGTTTATTCATATCTTAGTTTAGTTCATGACATTAAACTTTCAATGATCTTTGACTTAATTCTTTGACCTTTTTAAAACTTTATATGTTATATTTTTCACTGCTAAAATTTATGCCAACAGTTAAAAAAAAAGTAATTGATTTTGTATTAAAAATTTAGATCTTGTTAAAGATTCATGAAAACAAATTTTAACAACGATTCCTTAATGATTATTTAAGACATTTCATGTAGATGCGAATTCTAAATGAAATTCTATTGAGAAATATGTTTCTTTCTTGGAAACAGTGCTGCTGCTGCTGCTGATTCTTATGATGATGATGATGATGATTACAATGTTGATGTTGATGTTGATGTTGATGTTGATGTTGATGTTGATGTTGATGTTGATGTTGATGATGTTGATGATATTATAATGCTGCAAATTTGTTGCGTATTCAAATCAAGACCATCATAAAGAAGAAACTTTTAACTTTATAAATTATGTTTTTCAAAATTATAATCAATTATCCTCAAAAATAATAATAAGATCCCCATATCTCTTGAAAACCCTTCTGCCCTTGTACGTGACCTTGCATTCCCTTTCCCCTGAAATACCCTCTGTGAAGTAATGTTACGTACTGTATTAACCACCTCATGGTGAGCATAGTGTTATCGTTAGCCAACGAGCTTACATAATCTAGGGTAAGGGGTCGTGAGTGTTTACACAGGCTGTTGGGCCTGTGGAGTGTAATCCCGGTCACCAGGCACATGCCTGTACCCTTAAAGGGGCAGTGCCAGGGTTTTTTTCAAATTGTTTTTTTCAATTTTGTTCCCAATTTATTTTTGTTTTTTGCCAAATGTTGGATCTTCAAAGGTTTAAAAATCTCTCAACCCTGATTACTCGTAGTTGAAGAAGAAAACAAATGTCAAGGTCCTCTGCTTATAGCCAAAATATTGCCCAAGCTGCATAAAACAATAACTCACTCACACATATCAAGGTAAAGATGACAGAAGCCATTTTTGTTTGAACACCTTTTTTATCAAGGTAGCTTTAACTAACAAAGTATGTTACTTTTTAAACTGCCGCTTTGATTGTCTTGCAATTGGTAACATCTATTTCCTTCAAAAACATAAAAAGACATGCTACTGTTGCTTTAAGTTCAGGAATCATTCATTGTTCGGCACCTTCCTTATGTATTCAGAGTATTGCAGGGCATAATGTAAATAATTAGGTGATGAATACCTTGATGTAAGAGAATAATTCTTATTGATCTGTGTGGGTACATTAGTATTTGTAAATTTGAATTTATTTCATTAATAGTTAAATTCTCCTTAGAGATTTCTGATTATCAAAAATTTTTTAAGCAGGTTTTATCAGGATGGTGATACAAGTATCCTTCATGCCTACCTTTGAATTACAAGGATCGATCCTTCTGTTAACTGGCTTTTTTCTCAAGTATTTTAAAAGCATAATAAAATAGGTAAAACCCTGGATGAAAGTGACCAATATTGATTTATCTGTGAAGATCTATATGAGTGTGTCAATTAGAAATAATGTCTTTGATATTTTAATTCTTCTTTAAAGATTTTATATTATCTAAAAATCCTCAAGCAGGTTTTATCAGGATGGTGATACAAGTATCCTTCATGCCTACCCTTAAATTACAAGGATCACATGCTGTTAACAGGCCTGCAGGTTTTCTCAAGTATTCAGAATATTTCAGGGCATGATAAGAGGTGCTACCTTGATTTAAGGGATAAATATTGATCGATCTGTGTATATATATAAGTGTGTATCAATTACAAAAGAAGTCATTGATATTTTGATTCCTTTTAGTGGCTTGAGATTATCTTAAATTTCTCAAGTAAGTTATACAAGGGTAATACAAGTATCCTACATGCCTACCCTTAAATTACAAGGATGCAGGCCTGCAAGTTTCCTCAAGTATTCAGAATATTTCATGGCATGATAAAACTTATGAAACCTTGATTATAGAGATTAATTTTCATTGATTTGTTTAGGTGTTTAGTTCCATAAGTATTCGTCATTCAAAAATAATGTCACTGATATTTTTATTCTTTTTAGTGACTTGAGATTATCTTAAATTTCTCAAGTAAGTGATGCAATGGTAATACAAGTATCCTTCATGCCTATCCTTGAATTACAAGGATCACCTGCTGTTAACTGGCCTGCAAGTTTCCTCAAGTATTCAGAATATTTCATGGCATTTCAGAAGTGAAACCTTTGATTAAAGTGACCAATATTGATTGTTCTGTGAAGTTATATAAGTGTGTGTCAATAAGAAATAATGTCTTTGATATTTTGATTTTTCCTTAAAGATTTTAGATTATCTAAAATTTCTCAAGCAGGTTTTATCAGGATGGTAATACAAGTATCCTTCATGCCTACCCTTAAATTACAAGGATCACCTGCTCTTAACTGGCCTTCAGGTTTTCTCAAGAAATCAGACTATGAAACCCCTATCAAAGTGATTAATATTCATTGAACTTTTCAATTTCAAATAAGAGAAATAATAAGAATATAAGAGTTTTGTGTGTAGCAAAGGTGGAAAATTATGATGATTATTTGAATGTTGTTTTTAAATGTTATTGTTGCTATGAATGCTTTAATTATAACAGAATTAAGTGAATTAGTTCTTCTTATATTCACATTTTCAAAAGGTTGAAATAGAAATAACCTACACGTTTTTAAATGGTTAAAATTGAAAGTAAAATAACAGTGTAAATGTGTGTGTAACAAAAAGTATACATAAAAGGCTGCAGAATTGGAGATAAGGAAGTATGTTTTAAAAGATAAAAAGAATTCAAGTTTTAAAAGAAAACCTTGTATGTATAGCAGTTTTCTTTTCCTAAAAACATCTATTTTACTTTTTTAAATTCAAGATTCAAGGTTCTAACGTTGAAAAATTTTAATCTTGTAACAAAATAATTATCACAAAGATTCTTTAGCAAACTTTCTGTATCATGATACAAATGACAGAAACAGGCAAGAATCTTTTTTATATATTTTTGGTTCACATATTTCATGACATGCTCAGATAAGATATTTGAAAAAAACCTACAGATTCTTGGAAAGTTTTATTTCCATATTTCAATGTCGTTCGGTACAGAAAACTTTGGTAGAACCCAACGAAAAGCCTGTTGGATTTTACCGACAGAGTTTTATGTGTTTATATTGAAATACGAAGACTATCGTCAACATGGTATGGCGTCGAACTTCTCTATATATACAAGTGGCCTTTCTTTCTTAACACTTTTCATATAAACATTACCGAATTCTTACATCAAAACCATCACGTAATAAGTACTGTGGTAAAGGAGAGTCTTAGACAATGAAATCTTTGGAACCGAACATGTGAATTGAATTTTGACTTAATGCATTTTGAACTGAACCGTTTCCTGAACTTTATTTTTGGAAAATTGAATGTTGCTTTGTCAGGATGGTCAAATACATATTGGCGGGATTCAATACAAAGATAAATAACATTTTGTCCGCATTTTTGGTTTTGTCGTGTTGATAAAAGCATAAATGCACTTTTGGTGATTCAATTTCCTGAAACCTGTATTATGTCTGTGTTTTTCTTGGTGAATGAACTGTTTTAGAGTTTTTTACTTTCATATTTTACAATGGCAAGGATTCTGGAAGGACTCTTATTTCCTTTATATGCTTCATAATAGAACATGGGGAAAAATATAGAAAGGTAACTTCCTTGAAAATAAAGAATGTTTATGCATTAAATATAATGTCTTAAATTATTTTTTTCTACTTTTTTTCTTATTTTTTTGGGTCATTCTTTGTGTTTTTAATTTTAAAAATCAAAAGTTAATTTTAAAAACTACATGCCCATGTGTATCTTTTAAAAATTATGCTTAATTAAGCATACCCTGGTAGTTATTTTTAAGTAAGAAAGTAAATTCATCAATTACAGTTTTAAAAATTCAGTCTTGTATATTGAATTTATAAGTGCAACTTTTTTCTATTTGTAATTTGCATGAAAAATTAATAAATATCATTCTGGCAAATAAAAAAATGAAATATACAAAAACTAACAAATTATCATGTAAATTAAAAGAATTTAAACTTTAATCCATTTTTAATTTTTAAATTTCTACATAATATTTTTGTCTATATTATATATTCTACATAAGTCAAGAGTGACACTAAACAGGCATATTTGGGTTATCATTTCATAGATAACAACTGCTCATATGCTGGGGTTATCAAAATAAACGACAAAAGGGTGAGATAAAACTGTGACTTAAACAATGGAAGTTTTGCATGGCAAGTCACAAACAGTGATATACTGGCCGATTGTTCCAGCATTGTTTATGCTTGGAGAAAAAATGTGAAACTTAATCTGCGTAGGGCTAAGAACACCAAATGTGATCTGTGAATTGCTACATGGAATGTCACATTAAAACAGCTGAAGTAAAGTGCCGATGATTTAGAACTTTGCTTGCTGTGCGATCTTCAAGATTACAGGTTTTTATATATTCACTTGTCCTCATCGTGAATTTTTTGGTCGTAATTTTAGTTTTTTAAATTTTGAGTGTAAATTGTCTATATTGGCTTCTGTCATTTGCAGCCAAGTTCATACTCACAAATTCTATTTTATAATAATATTTTGGGTTCAGGTTAGATATAAACTTCCCACTTTGGGGCATAAAATGAGTTTTTTTAATGGTTTATGTGTTATCTTTACTTTTTAGAACAGAAGTTGCATTCTATCAAGTAATTTTGTAATTATATATGATATTTAAAGTGAGCTGTGCTTTGTGAACCAAATCTGATGTTCAAAAATAAATCCTTTGTCTAAGTGTTCTTTTTTTCATAACTGCAGATGTTTATCTTATAATGCTTTCATATTATAAAAAGCATACAAATATGTTTATAAATTGTTTGTTAATATCTATATATACTCTTGCCTTGATAGTCAACCATCAAAAGTTTCTTATATATTTCTGCCTTTATCTTTGCCAAATCTAACAAGAAAATGTATAAAAAACATCCTTATTAAAAATAATCAAATTATTTTTTAAGATTGACAACTTTACTTAATTTTAGAAAGATAGATATAGAAGATGCCAGTTATCTTTGAGACTTTGACTATAAGAAACAGTATTTTCATTAAAATTTCTGTAAGTTCATCAGAAGACATGGAATGGCAGAAGGGACAG
This sequence comes from Steromphala cineraria, assembly GCA_916613615.1. Taxonomy (NCBI): domain Eukaryota; kingdom Metazoa; phylum Mollusca; class Gastropoda; order Trochida; family Trochidae; genus Steromphala; species Steromphala cineraria. The sequence continues at coordinate 48,084,164 of OU744720.1, forward strand.
TATTGGTCTTGATTTGTTAAGCTCACTTTATGGACTTTTTATTGTTAACATTATTAACACGTTATTGAAATGTGTTTGAGTTTTGATTCCTGTTTTTACAGCTAATGGTAATATATACACCTGGGGTGGTGGCATTGACGGTCAACTTGGACATCGGTCAGCCTTCCTGGCCCATCCAAAGAAGATAAGAGATGTCCAACTAGCTGGTCAAGTGGTCAACATTGCATGTGGTGAATCTTTCAGTGCGGCTGTGACAGGTAACTACACCTTGTGTCAGAAATGTACAGTGTTTTTGATATCAACATATGTGACATTGACAGTGAATTTATATTCTTGAAAAGGTGCTATCTATAACCTCCATGTGTATATTGATGCAGCTGCATGTCAATCAGACCATTACTTTTAATAACTAACATGCAATAGACAAGCATATGTCGGAAATATACATTGTTTTTATGGACAAGTTGCATAAAACAATAACTCACATTGTTTTCAATCGAACTGATGTAGACGATATGTTACATTGACAAGCAATGTATATTGGTTGATGGTGCTATTGACGACCCCTTTACGTATATTGACGATGGCTGCATGTAAGTCAGACCACTTCCTGCATTCAATGGACAAGCAATTTATCAGAAATGTCCATTCTATTTGTTGGAACACATATGGAGGATATGTTACATTGACATACAATCTATATTTGTTGATGGTGCTATTGATGACATCTATGTGTATATCATAGCATGTCATTCAGACTTTGCCTGCACTTTCTGTTACCTACATCAATAGACAAGCATGTGTCAGAAATGTACATTGTTATTGATGGAACTGATATGGACGATATGAGACATTGACAAGCAATGCACATTGGTGGGTGGTGTTATTGACGACCTGTGATGCATGTCAACAATGGTTGCATGTCAATAAGATATGATTACTGTCTGTTGTGCTTAAAAAACATAGACTCCCTTGCATGGTTCTAATACACTTTTTTTAAAGTACCTCTTTATATATGGGCACTCATTATAAACTCACTAAAAAACAAATCTTTGTTTAAAACTGATACCAAAAGGTTTTTTTTATGAATGTGAAAATTATGTATACTAGTAGTTTAGAAAACATGTTTCTTATTATACACATGCCCAAAGACATGTTACTCATTATCAATATGTTACAATTTGAACTGTTCTTACATATTTATAAGTAATATAGTGATCTTGGTAAAAATATTAAAACTAAGACTTGTTGTATAAGTAATCTCGGTTAAGGTCATTATTTATACAAAACATGAAATACACCACATCCCAAAGTTATTTTAATCATTTTTTCATAGATAATAATATCAACAATTGAATATTTCTTTTTAGAATATTTTGGTCATCCTAAACTTGATTTTTGAGAATATGATTATGAGTATTATCTTCAGATATGATACAAACCATATCATACATGAACTAACAAATACATGTATAGTTTGATGATAAAGAATATTAGCAAATGATTTTATCCTGCTGGTAAGGCACTGGATGTGGAAACCATTACACAATTGTATCTTCATGTTTGATATTCTAAAAGTCACTCAATCACAATTTACGTCAGAAAAACGTGTAAAAAACTCTGATTGATCCGAAATCAACGAGGATATCTCCTTAGTGTCTTAAACAAATTGGATGAAATTTGGTCACTAATTTTCTAAACAAATATAAACGAATCCCTCCCAGGCTGCACACACTCGAAATCGACGCACACTCGAAATCAACGACTCGTCTATTTCAATCTCCTTCAACCATTTAATGTCCTGTTTTTGCTCTAATGAAACTTGTGGTTTTTCCTGCACGTTCCCTTGCGCTTGTTGAGTTTAAAAATCAGTGCTCAATTAGGGAGCGCAAAGAAAAGATTGACGATTCCATTAGTTGTGTTAGCCATATTCAAGACTCTCTTTGTTTGAAGTTATTTTGTGGTCTGCCGCGGAATGATTCATAATAAGCCGCTCGTTACTTCCCTTATATTGTGTTTCTAGAGTTACGTTTGATGTTAAGACGCGATTTTGTGGTTTGGAGAATTCTTCGTCTTAATTGTGCCATTGCCTGATTGAGTGTCTGAAAACCTTTTGTTGAGTTGACGGATCCGAAATTTACACTTGTATATTGCTGACAGGTCCTGTCAATCTTTTTGGATTTGAGACGTCAATAGCGATGAGATGACAGCTGTATAAGGGCCTATATCATCATCAGAGATTTATGTTTTAATTTGAAATTAATTAGTTTACATTTCATTTAGTTCGAGCAAAGGGTGAAATCAACGACAAGTTTATTTGAAATTTTGAACCTTAGAAGTTTTGTAATATGTTTGAAATGATCGTTGAGAGTCCCAGATTATTTTTTAAAATTAAAATGAGTTTTTGACTCATTTGAAAGGTACATGATATTTTTTTGTCAGGATTTAATTTAATTTCATGAATGAAAAAAATTCAAGAATTAAGAAATGCTCCAAGAATTTTAAAAAATCAATTGAAAAAAATCAATAAGCATTATTAATCAGGATTTTATCTCTAATTTTGGAAAATCTATCTCGTACATTAACATAAACATTTGATACTTAGGTTTTTGACTTTAAGAATATATTTATATGATAATTCATTTTAATCTCAGTTTTGTTTTATTCTTTCTTTTATTTTCTTTCTTCTCTTTTCTACAGCTTTTAATGTTGTTAAAAGTCCTAAAAGTGTTATATAAGAAGTATATGTAATTATCATTTGAGAAAAAGAAAATTCATGTTATTTAATCAAGATGATGGATGTTGCTTATGAGAGGTCAAAGGTCAAATGTTTGTGTCATGTTAATTTTGATGGACAGATATGAACAAGCAAAATGTCGACATTTTATTATCCTTTTTGAGCTAAGCAAGTTCTAGTTAATTCATCAACACTGAAGATGGAAAATATTCTGATGGTTAATTTGTCATCATAATTCAATCTATTGTCAAGATTGTACTCAACTCTATCTACCTTTCTAATGGTCATAATAATAATAATAGTAGTCAATTTACATAGCACATTTATCAATGTACGTTGGCCGGTTGACATACAGGCCACAGACTCTGTAAGGGGAATAAAACCCAAGGTTTTTCAAACAGGCTAATATATTCAGTCTCTGAAAAATAATTTTATGAAATGTTGATGTTCAGATACCGGTAAATATAATTAACAAATTTCTTATCAAAATTGATATTTTATTTTTAATAAGAAAGAGGCATCAGACAAATGGTTAATTCAAAGACTTATTAAATCTGCATTGGTTGCCTACTGCAAACATTTAGCTATAACACTAAATTTATAAGGAATCTCCGGCCAACTTTGCCTGCAGTAGAGAACTGTTCTACACGCAGTAAAGTTTGCGTGCAATACTTCATTGCATTTCAGGGCAGTACCACCCATGGTTCGCTAGTTCCAGCAGATTCTCGCAGGTTTCACTGCAATTCATAGCCACAATGGTGTTAAGGGCTTTCTCCCTGCAAAAATACTAGTAGTCTTGATTTGAGGTGAATTATCTTGATCGAAGCGGCGTTAAACCAAAATCACCTCACCTCACCAGGATAATGATCTTAGTACCTTGAGCATGCACTGGTGTAAGGATATGTGTGCTGAATAAAAATATTAATATTAATAATGTTTAATTTCATTAGTACATTATGTATTTTTACCTGGTACCCAATTAGCTGCTGGGTAGACAGAAAACCATTTCAAACTGTTACTTATTCAGGCTGACTGCTAAAGCATCGCAGCTGATAATGTTTCAGTAATGTTCAAATAGAGTTTATTGTTCAAAATCTCAAATAAAATCCCACAGGTCACCCATCCATTGCAAAACCATAAACATTGATGCTGAACTTCATTGATTCAGCTATCATGAAAAACAAGGCAATATACACTGAAAGACCTTAAAGACCTGTGAAAGGAAAATTGTGTACCCTTCATTAATTTTGACATAAGATTATTCCAAAATAATGTTTTTGGCTATTATATATTAAGCTGTCAAATGTGATTTGAAAATAGGCTTCATACCATTTAATTATCTCCCTGGATTTTGATATCAATATATTCAAATATTTCCTAAGGGTTATAATTTACATTTATTGCAATCTTTAAGGTTTCCTAAATACAAAATCATCTTTGGTTGATATTTGTTAAATTTTAAAATTAAGAGTAATGGTTTCAGAGACAGAATGTCTGAAATTATTTCCTATTTTTCACGATCTTTGCCCTGACATTAAGTAACAGAAGATCATTAATACATATTTTTTTAAACTGGATGAAGATAAATGCAACGCAAATGCACTTAATTGTCAATCATGAGTATTTAGTTTCATTTTCAAAGCATTTGTAGTCATAAAAGACAATTTATATAAGAAAAGCATTTGATTTATTTTTTTACAAAACATTAAATTTTTCCGTTCTTAAAGTAAATTTGTTTAATAAAACCATTTTCAATTATTTATTTGCATATTGTCAGATATTGATTAGAATGTGTTTTAATCGAAAATCCACAACCTGAAAAATGTATTAAAAATTATTTTCATTCGATCTGAATGGAAAAATAGCATTTGGTATGAAAGCTTTTTGATGGCAAGCTTAGATATGCATTAATACAAAACTAGAGATCAATATGACGAAATCATTTGCCATAACCATACTGTGGTTCACCAGAACAATCCGTCAAAATTGGGATTACGGTTGAACAATTCAACCAACTGACAACGGCCATCAACTGATAAAGAGTAGCATCAAGTTAAAGAAAATTATTCAATCACATTTTCATTGATTATGCATATCATACGCTGTGTGAGCGTTGATTTCAAGCAGGTGACATATACGACGCACAACAAAAACACACTACAGGTATTTTGTGGTTATATTGATTTAGTTCTTTATGAAGGTAGAGTCAATTTCGTAATCAAAAGCTATTGACACTTGCATTATAGCATTACCGTTAACTTTGTGGGTTTAAGTCTGATGCAGTTGACGAAATTGTCTCACTCGTGGCTTGTAATTGATAATCTATTTTCACTTAGTCGCAATTTGTGTCATTTCTATGACAAATTATCATGTGTGAACAACTAATTTACCATCTTAGATTCATGTTTTGGAATTGCTTTTGTTAATATTTGCCATGTGCTGAAAACTTGATGCATTAAATTGTTGACATTGATAACAAAATAACAAAATTACTGTCAGATCAAACCATATAAACAAAACATTGATTTTTGAACATTTAACTAATTAAGTAAAAGAATTACATTGGAATTAACATTTGTTAGAGCTCTTGATTCTACAATTTTTGCAGAATATTTTGAAATGTAGATATCGTTGACGTATAATTTTTTATTCTAAACTTTCTTTAAAATTATTGCAAGTTAGAAAATGAGTTAGCATCAGTTAAGTTATCCGGTATCATTCTTTAGTAGTGAGAACATGTTATTAGCACAAAGGAGAGTGAAAAATTATATCTATCACTACTCAAAGATTAATGCTTGAATTCTGACGTCATTAAACAATGGTCAGACATAACCAATTCTCTAATGAGAATGTTATACTGTAGGATATAGTCATCGCCCTGTCCGTACATCCATCCATCTGTCGGTCGTCTGTAATCATTTAGTTTCCAGAGCAGAACTAAAAAACTGTTAGACCTAGCTCAATAAAATTTTGTATGTGGATTATAGTCAGCAAATGTAAATTCAGAATTCCAAAATTTTATTTTCAGTTTCTGGATAACTCACTACCTCTCGAGTAGAAATCAACATGATACTTTAAAATCATATCCTATAAGAAATTCTGAAAACATGAACTTAATTTTCAATTGAAATTCAACATAAAATACAATATGTCATTTTCAGTTACCGGTATTGGAAAACTCTACACAAGTTAAATTTATGAGATATACATGGTATTAGTCAAGAAAGACATATATCCTCCAAAGCACAATTTAAAAAAAAAAAATCAATTTAAAAATCAATTTAAAAATCAAAAATTCAATTTTCAGTTTCAGGAGAACTGTACATGTGGGGTAAAAGCAGTCACACTATACTACCAGGTGAGAAGTCTTCATTCCGAGTGAATGAGATCACCTGTGTTAACGAAGCAGGTAACACACCTGTGCAGTCTGTGCACTGTGGGGCGTGGCATGCAGCTGCACTGACAGGCCGGACAGGTAACTACCAGATGTATATACATTACCTTCACTTTACCTGATTCAACCTGCATGTGCACTTCACTATCATCCACTTGCAGTTTAACTATACTCTTGTACATAAAGTGATGGAGTGAGGAGCTTATACGGTGGGGAGAAAGGGAAATTATATTATATATTTTAATGTGTTATTTTCAAAATAATTTTTCGAAATGGGGAGGGGGGATCAAAATACCCTTTTCCTCTTTGGAGCATACTACTTCACTGCATGTACATATGACTTATATCCTTTTCTTAACTACCTACCGTTTTTCCTTTTGATGTACTGTGATAATTAATTTATGATATCATAAAAGTGACCAAAATGTTATACATCTTAAAGACATGTTCAATCGGCTTTGAACAGATTACCTTATAGTATATATAACCACATTTCCATTAAAATAACCAAATTATAGATTTTCATTATTAGTTATACACTAAATACCTCAGTTTAGAAATTAATCTTTCCTTATATTATTGTTGACAAACTGACCACTGTCCACAGATCGAGAGTTGACCGATGAGGAATCAGAGGAGGAGGATTCCAGTGATGAGGATGGAACGGTCAGTCTGGTCAGCCAAGCATCGGTCAGTGGAGACTCGGTCACTAAGGTTTGTTTTAGTTTAATGATATTTCATTTGTTTATTTCCTTTTTCAATTTGGGCAGGTTAGCTCGTTCATGTTAGGATTAAGAGGTCCACGGTTCGAATCCCGCCAGGGGCTCGGCAACTTTATCTGCAATAGAGAACTGATCTAGTCAGTCTGTTCAGTCAGGTTTGGGTTCAATACTCATCACATTTTATTGCAGTAACACCCATTCTTCGTTTGTTCCAGTTAATGCTCACAGGTTTCAATGAAATGCACAGCTTTCTCCCTGTAATAACACTAACAGCAATGATATATGTAAAATACTCTTGAAAACGGTGTTAAAGGGAATCAACAACCTAGCTTGTGAAACCTAATTGACCATAATTAATGAGAGCGTCCAGACGGGTAAGAGGGGTCGTGTGACACCAACTTGGTACTGACTGTCAGCTGTAAGTGTTTTGTAACCAAACTATTTCGTCCCTACCGAGCATTTACGACTCTTTCGGGGCCCTGCTAACAAAACTCTGGAAGTTAAAAATTCGGGTTGCAGACCCCCTTTAATTATACACATAATATTCCTACATTACCCATTTTGTCAGGGTTCAAAATTATAGTTTCCTAGTTTGCTAAGGCTTGCATATTGATCCGTGGTATGTTAAGAAAGTTTACCATATAGATTGCTAGTATTCTATATAAACTGGCAGTATATAAAGTCTATACAGATCCCCACTACAAGGCAGACAGATAGAACCTAGTGTTACATACAGCAGCTGCATCTAATGGTTCAGTTGGGTGGACACAAACTCTGACATGATAAACTGACAACAGACAAGCGGGCTAAACTCCTATAATACTTTAGCCTTGAAACAAGATAAGAGCATCTATTGTTTGTTTGATAAACTTTATTTTTAAAGTTTTTGAAAAATGTCTTTGAAAAATGATTTAATGTATTTTTTAAATTTTTTAATTTTATTACTGGGTTTTCTGCTGTTTCATTTCCTGATTTGATTCGATTCCTGGAATGAATTTGAGAAGATATAGTTTAGCTTTAGCAAATTTTTTTGTCATTGATAACTGCATGTTTCAAACTAAGAAATATTTAAAAATCATTGCTTTTTGTAGTATTTCAGCATTCAAATTTATGCTTAGTTGTTGATTTGTGTGTTTGAGTTTAATATAACATAGTTTTTAACAAAAATAAATTTTACAATAACTCATGAACCCCCACAATGTTTATTTGAGGACAGTTTCTAAGGTTGTGCATTGTTATTGTTGTATTGGTTTATTGTGATATAAGAACACATGGACATATTGCAGTACACTTTTTGAAAACCAATATATTGATTGAACTTCAATTGCAAAGCTTGCAGTAAAGCATTAAAAAACCCAGCCAGAATTAGACTTCAAATCATTTTAAATGAAATTAATATTAATAATTATCAAATGTCAATTGCAATTTTTCAAAACAAATCAACAAAGAAAACATGAGGCTGGACTTTTATTGCCATCAAGCACAGCCTATAGTCTATCAATCTTAAATTATTTGGCAATGATAGTGTTTTAGTAAGTTTTGATTATTATCAAATAAAAAATCATTTAGATACTGATTTTTACATTGTTTACAAATTAATGCTGTTCAAAAAAATTAATATGTTCAATAAATGGTTGTTCTTGTTTTCTAATTTGAATTTTTTTTTTTTTGAGTGTTAGAAAAATATTGCAATACATATTGCAATACAGTACCAATATATTGCAATTTATGTTAATTAAAAAAACAGGGCAATACACAGCATTTTATGAAAGAGCATTTTTTTACCCTTAAAAACATAAACAAATTAAAAATCAGCTACAAATACAGTGTTTTGCTACACCTATCGTGTATAGGTTTCTTATAACTTCTATATCAGACCTCTACCTGTCAATCATCAAAAGGTCATGTACAACTACATGTTGATATCAGCAATATATGTATAATGGAAAGTAAGCAGATAGGTATAGGGGCAAATATCAAAATGACATTGTAAATACAAGCTTATTATTGTGATAAGATCATCAAAAGCCAATCTCACCTCTCTGAAAGAGTCAGTTTATCGGAATTAACCCTCCATTAAAAGTATCAAATGACCTGTGAAGGTATTAATTTGGAACCTGACTTTGAAGATGTAAATGTTAAAAGGTCATCTGATTAACTTCAAAGAGGTCAATATAAGTATATCACATGAAATTGGAGGTGAACGTCAATTTCATTTGTCTATATGGTACATTGATAATTAGGCCAAATGAAGTATTGAGTTCTAATCGGAAACCAAAAAGAGATAATAGGGATAATAATGTATTAATTAAAAAATTCTTCACATGTGTTATATCTATTTAGAAAAATGTTGTACTATTGTTAACATAATTTGATGAAAATATATCAACTTATTTCAAATCATCAAATAATGTATATGATTAATGTATTATTAATTAAAAATTAACAAAATTTTAAACATATTTTTTTCATTCATTTATCAAGGGTCCCAATTTTTTTTTTTTAACTATTAAAAAACAATGGAACATCATTGAACTGACAATTTACAAAACACTAATCTAGCAAATTTCAAATTAAATAAAAACATTGTTTTCAAAATCAATCAAACAACATCTACATTTCATTGTTCATTTCAAGCATATCATGTCAATTTCACCCAATGATTGACATCTGTGCGACAAGCCCGACCACTTAGTAGTTCACATAGATATAGAGCTGGTCTATGACTCACATTGTGATTATGTTATTATTATTAATTTCATATCGGCACCGGGCATGAGAGAGGCAGTCTTGTGATCTGTAGTAGTTAATCTGATATTGGCGGAATCAAAGGAGTAATGGGAAGGATATGTCCCGACTGTTGAGCTCATGCTTTGTCTTTCGGTCATTGTTCATTTGAAGTGGGCTCCACCGAATGCCTTTTTAGAGGATGAGATCCAATTGATCGCAAATTATCCGATCCACAGACCACAGGGTACGCCTGTTGGTTTTGATGCCGCCCTACCCATAATCCCGTGCAACCTGTGTTTGATGCCACGGCTTTAAAGATAACTTACATCCGCGACCCCGAACCCATCAGTTCATCTGTTATGAAATTATTTACTATGTGGCAAATCCCTAAAATACATTGTGACCGCTGGGCCACTTTGAGTTGTTGAATCGTAGAGCAGTGCTCTTTGATGTTCCTTCCAATCTAGCTGATCTGTTTCATATCAAGCACTTTCCAATTGCCTTATTGTTCTAGTGCCATCGATAGGACTCTACTCGGGGGAAACTGCACATTTAATTAGGTGATGTGTTGTGACGGCAGTGCAGGCTCCTAGCGGAACTAATTTATTTGTATGCCTTCCGTTCCCAAAGCTTGGAGAAGAACTTTCAAAAAATATTTTAATTTCAAAATAACCAGAGAACAAAAGATCCATTTTCTAAAGGGTTTGATCACGCCCACTGTGAGTTATCTCCCTTGTTGATTGAGGATCCATCTGATAGATCCTACGGACCTTCGGGAGATGCTCTGGACCCTTGGGACCTTTGATAAAGTCCTCGCCCCAACCACAAGTTATTTGTTGCCTTTGGACAGAAACATCGGGCAGAAAATGGGATTATATCCAAGTCAATCAATATGAGAAGGTTCCTTTAATGCTCATTGTCGGCGGACGTCGGCTTATTTGTAAAATTATTTGAGGTTTCTGAACAAGTGACTCTTTAGAATTGGAAAATTTGATAATAGACTCTCTGTCCTTTATTTGGTCCGATGGTTCCGGCGTAATGCTTTTGGGCAAAAGAATCAATTTTTCCCGGGATGGTGAACGCACAAAGCTTTGACTCTTTAATGCAATCAAAAATGTGCCAAAAGTCACTTCTGATTTAACTTTTGATAATTTTCATTTACAAATGTATAAGAGATTGGAGCATTCGCTGTGCGCTTTCATTACCTCGGACATCATTTATGGAATATTGATGAACAGAATTAAAGTTAAGCGTTGCGTCATTTGAATCAACAATGACAAATATCTGTTTTGAAATGAGTATTTTGGTTTGATTCAATTAAGCCAAGCACTCCTAATGTGTTTTCTGTTCATACTTATGAAGGAATTGAAATGGTCTTTATCACTGATGAGTATGTTTTTAAAGGCAAAAGGCTTTTATCTCCATGATGTCATTGTTAACTTGCATATTTCACTTAAATGATCACATCAGAGCATATCTTTTTACCAATAGAAGGATTAATGGTACTCAGTCGTTCATTTTTCCCATACATTCATAATCAAAATATAAAAAATGAACATTTTCAACACTGATTATTATGAATGAAATTCTTTCTGCAATCGTTTCTGAAAAAAGCAATGGGCTTGCATGGTTAAAAACTAAGTGTGTATAATATGGTTAAAATTATATCAGGAAATTTGAGGTTTTAATGTTTATAAACAACTGAAATTCATGTTATTACTTAAATAAGACTTGTACAACACAAGTATCACTTTGGTTTTATAGCCCAACCAAAACAGAAGGAAAAGTTTAGTACAATATGCTTTGCACCATTCAGTGATATTCTTAAGTCCTTATTATGAAATTTAAATACACTCTGGTAGCAAAAATGCAAGCCCTATACAGTAACCTCATATCCTTTTATGACTTCACAGACAATGAAGAATAAAACTCTTACTTAAACAGTGGTGGCTTGGCTAAAATATTCAGGCTTTACATAGCATTGAGTAACTAAACAGCATTAGAGACTTTTGGTATCTGTTGGAGGCCAATACAGAAACATATACACAGATTTAGCAGGATGGTTGAGTTTATCCTCTGGCACTTTCCCATTAAGATTGGATTCATTGTAATTTTTTTTCAACACCTTGACTCCAATTAATACTGTTACAGAAATTCAAGTTGTTAATAAATTTATAGTACACTTAAGTAGAAGAAGAACGGTGCTTGATAACGGTGTTAGTATCTACACCGAAACGTCGCAGTTTATGCAATAAAGAAGTTGACTATCCATGTAACTTTTTCTTCTTCATCAACCAGCTTCTAAATGCCTCTCAAAGAAGTTACACTTAAGTAGCTTTGAAATTGTGAACATTTGAAATCCCTACTGTCAAAAGCAACTTTCAAGAGTTCAAGGTTTACGGTGAATTATGATAATTTCAAGGAAAACTACTCTTCAGTTATGTGAAGGATCTTCATAATAACAGACCATTATCTGTATCACAGGTGGAACTGTTATGGGAGGAGACAGAGTTGGAGATACCTGTTGCACCTGAGTCAACTAACGAACATCCTGCCCAGGTGGACGATGTAGATAATACTCGTCTTACACTGGCTGAGTTCTATGCTCCAACTCCTGATCTCTCTAACAAAGGTAAGTCAACATTTTTGTGAATTGTTATAATGGGGCTTTCCAAATGAAAGTGAAAGGATTTTTTGCATTTATGGAGAAAATTATAATTATGGTGATATGTATAGCATTGAGCTTTTTTCTTTTATTACGCCGCTGAAATATTGCTGAAGCGACATGAAACAATAACCATCTCCCTCTTTTATTAAGGACATTTTTTTGTAATGTGGTAAAAGGGTTTTGTTTAGGGAAACCAAGGACCCTTCTGTAAAGATTCTTATCATTAAATTCCTTTAATGATTTCCTTCTTTTTGTGACACTGTGTGTATACCAATATGTGTAAAGATAAGGTCATTACAGTATTGTTAAGGAAAAACATTCCTTATGTGTAGGATCTAAACCGAGCCAGAGGTGTTGCTGATAATGTAAGCCCGCGGCAGAGGGAAATTGGGAAGGGCCGACAGGCCCGCCCCAATTTCCCGAGGCTGAGGGCTTACATTATCAAACAACACCGAGGGCGAGGTTTAGATCTAACTTATGAACCGAGATAAACCGTAGTAACAAAATTATTTCAATAATAAGTATAAAAATGGATTCATTGATTTTTACTGGTAGGAAATCACCATGAGCAAACGGAGAGCACATCCGCGCCCTGCACGTGCTTTGCGCTCGCTACCCAAGCCGTGAACGTGAAATGCATGCGCTATCTGCCTCGTGAAGTTCACATGATTGTCACTGTGGAAAATACATTATTCTTCTCGTGGGCCTTTATAGCCGAGTTGTCAAAGGCGCCAGTGTAGTAAGCGAGTGGCACAGAGTTCGAAACTAGGCATTCGAACATTATATTTGTGATTTGTCAAAATTGTGATATTTTGTGATGGTATTTATTCGAAGAAGGACTTTTAAACAAAGTATTTCAAAACGTGTATAATCCCTATCAAAATAAATTTCCGATAAATTCTACAGTAAGCCCCGGGCTTTCCTGGAGAAAGCCCTGGGCATTCTTCAAGAAAGCCCTGGGCATTCTTGGAGAATGCCCGGCAAAGAGGTTTATCCGGTAAAAGAAGAACCTAATAGAACAATAGAGTGACGTCACTGGAGGTTTATAAGTACACATATAAAGCATAGCATTTATCAAAGATTTATTTTTATAGTTTTATGTTTTTTAATGTTGTAGATTTAATTAAGCTAAACTTAATAACTGGGTTTTTTTTAACTGAAAAGGATTCACTCAGAAAAGAATTCATTCTGTCTATAACATTTCCATTTAAAACATTTCAGCAAAGAGAAGTATACAAAATCCTGTCGACCCTACCACACACAGGTCACATGACTCAGAAGGAGCAAAACGGTTGGTCGTTCAGGTACCAATATCCCACATTGATCCTGACAACTCGTCTACTTCAACCCCTCCAAGAACCCCTTCCAGGAACAGTTCCATAGAACCTCAACCCCTGCTGGACCATGCTGAGGACCTCTCCAACTCTTCCAGTAACTTCATCAGTTCCATCCCTCCTCATAACACCAACATAGATCTCATCAAAGAATCTCCTAAACCAGAAATGCCAAGACAACGTCCAGTCTACAACAGATCCAAGACAGTTGCAGTTGATCAAGGACATCATACTGTTCAGATAAGCAGCCACACTGCAAATAATTATACTCTTCCTCGAGAAAATACCAAGGTGATTAGCAAAAATGTTGCATTTGTGAATGCAACAGAACTGCGGACCAATGGTCCAGTATATCGTGAGACTGTGAGTCCAACACGGGCTGAGGAGATTCACATTGTGCCCAATGGGGACGTCCACACAGTGACCATAGAGAGACAGAGACAGCACTTGACCGCTATACTCAAACACGGTCAGTCGTTGGAGTCTCCTGTACAACCAGCTCAAGTGGTTCCTGAAAACAGAGTGAGTATGGTTAGCAGAGTTTTGTGGCAGGAATTGAGTTAGTGTAGCAGAGAAATGAGTGTTTTTACTTGTGTGGCTGAGAAAAGGGTGAAGAATGTGTAAAAGGAATAAAGTGTGAATTGTGTAGTAGAGAGTAAAGTTAGGAATGTGTTAAAGAGAATAAAGTGTGAATGGTGTAAGAAAGGCTACAGTGAGTATTGTGAAGCAGAGAATTATTTTGGAAGGTGTCAAATAGAATATAGTGTGAAGAAAGTGTTAAGAGCTTAAATTGTGAATGGTGTAAGAGAGAATGATGTGAGTATTGTGTGGCAGTGAATAACGCGAGGAATGATAGAATAATGTGTGAATGGTGTAAGAGAGAATACAGTGAGTATTGTGAATGGTGTAAGGGAGAATACAGTGAGTATTGTGAATGGTGTAAGAGAGAATACAGTGAGTATTGTGAATGGTGTAAGAGAGAATACAGTGAGTATTGTGAATGGTGTAAGGGAGAATACAGTGAGTATTGTGAATGGTGTAAGAGAGAATACAGTGAGTATTGTGAATGGTGTAAGGGAGAATACAGTGAGTATTGTGAATGGTGTAAGGGAGAATACAGTGAGTATTGTGAATGGTGTAAGAGAGAATACAGTGAGTATTGTGAATGGTGTAAGGGAGAATACAGTGAGTATTGTGAATGGTGTAAGGGAGAATACAGTGAGTATTGTGAATGGTGTAAGGGAGAATACAGTGAGTATTGTGAATGGTGTAAGGGAGAATACAGTGAGTATTGTGAATGGTGTAAGGGAGAATACAGTGAGTATTGTGAATGGTGTAAGAGAGAATACAGTGAGTATTGTGAATGGTGTAAGGGAGAATACAGTGAGTATTGTGAATGGTGTAAGAGAGAATACAGTGAGTATTGTGAATGGTGTAAGGGAGAATACAGTGAGTATTGTGAATGGTGTAAGGGAGAATACAGTGAGTATTGTGAATGGTGTAAGGGAGAATACAGTGAGTATTGTGAATGGTGTAAGAGAGAATACAGTGAGTATTGTGAATGGTGTAAGGGAGAATACAGTGAGTATTGTGAATGGTGTAAGAGAGAATACAGTGAGTATTGTGAATGGTGTAAGGGAGAATACAGTGAGTATTGTGAATGGTGTAAGAGAGAATACAGTGAGTATTGTGAATGGTGTAAGAGAGAATACAGTGAGTATTGTGAATGGTGTAAGGGAGAATACAGTGAGTATTGTGAATGGTGTAAGAGAGAATACAGTGAGTATTGTGAATGGTGTAAGAGAGAATACAGTGAGTATTGTGAATGGTGTAAGAGAGAATACAGTGAGTATTGTGAATGGTGTAAGGGAGAATACAGTGAGTATTGTGAATGGTGTAAGGGAGAATACAGTGAGTATTGTGAATGGTGTAAGGGAGAATACAGTGAGTATTGTGAATGGTGTAAGAGAGAATACAGTGAGTATTGTGAATGGTGTAAGGGAGAATACAGTGAGTATTGTGAATGGTGTTAGGGAGAATACAGTGAGTATTGTGAATGGTGTAAGGGAGAATACAGTGAGTATTGTGAATGGTGTAAGAGAGAATACAGTGAGTATTGTGAATGGTGTAAGGGAGAATACAGTGAGTATTGTGAATGGTGTAAGGGAGAATACAGTGAGTATTGTGAATGGTGTAAGAGAGAATACAGTGAGTATTGTGAATGGTGTAAGGGAGAATACAGTGAGTATTGTGAATGGTGTAAGGGAGAATACAGTGAGTATTGTGAATGGTGTAAGGGAGAATACAGTGAGTATTGTGAATGGTGTAAGGGAGAATACAGTGAGTATTGTGAATGGTGTAAGGGAGAATACAGTGAGTATTGTGAATGGTGTAAGAGAGAATACAGTGAGTATTGTGAATGGTGTAAGGGAGAATACAGTGAGTATTGTGAATGGTGTAAGAGAGAATACAGTGAGTATTGTGAATGGTGTAAGGGAGAATACAGTGAGTATTGTGAATGGTGTAAGGGAGAATACAGTGAGTATTGTGAATGGTGTAAGAGAGAATACAGTGAGTATTGTGAATGGTGTAAGGGAGAATACAGTGAGTATTGTGAATGGTGTAAGGGAGAATACAGTGAGTATTGTGAATGGTGTAAGGGAGAATACAGTGAGTATTGTGAATGGTGTAAGGGAGAATACAGTGAGTATTGTGAATGGTGTAAGGGAGAATACAGTGAGTATTGTGAATGGTGTAAGGGAGAATACAGTGAGTATTGTGAATGGTGTAAGGGAGAATACAGTGAGTATTGTGAATGGTGTAAGGGAGAATACAGTGAGTATTGTGAATGGTGTAAGGGAGAATACAGTGAGTATTGTGAATGGTGTAAGGGAGAATACAGTGAGTATTGTGAATGGTGTAAGGGAGAATACAGTGAGTATTGTGAATGGTGTAAGGGAGAATACAGTGAGTATTGTGAATGGTGTAAGGGAGAATACAGTGAGTATTGTATAGCAGAGAATAAAGTGAGGAAGATGTTAAAGAGAATTGTGTGATTGGTGTTAGAGTATACAGTGACTATTAGTAGAAGAGAATAAAGTATCAGTATAGTTGCTCAAGGGTCACCTCCAAGACAACCAGAACCATTACCAGGTACCCATTTTTACTGCTGGGTTAATAGGAGCACATTTGGAATACAGTCACTTACACAACAAGTGTAACAACTCATATCTTCATGTAAGGTTTCATCCAGCAGTAAGGTCACATATCCAGCTTGCAGGCCATGCCCAATGTTGCTGAATTCCATTGACAATGGCTAAACTGAGCAATGCACAAGACCAAATAATATAGTCATCATAAAAATCCCACATTTCAACGTCAAATCCGAGTAAGAATACATAATATTGTTTAACAAGAGAATACCTTTGATATTACCAAATGCAGTAATAAAACATTAACATTGTTTTCCCACATGTTTAATGCTTTTAACTAGAAGGATTAAACAAAGTTGATACATCAAATCGAAAAGCTTTTAATCTTTCATAAAAACTTTTCGAGATTTTTATGGTTGTAATTGCGAGGATACACATGCTTCATACAGGAAAACGAATCTGCTTTTAATCTTTAATTAAGCAATTATGACATGAAATAACTCTGAACTCAACTAAAAGATTAACATAATGGATACACCAGTTCATCACTCAACAAATATTTGCTTAACTTATGGAGACTAGATAGATGAAACAATTCTCAAAACATGTTTAGGAGTAAGTCAGTTCAAACCGCTTGCCCAAATCCCCTTGATAATTATTGTACATAGATGATAATTAAATGTAATTAACTCACTGTTGACACAATGACTGCACTGGTTTGTCAGTATGACATTGTCAATTTCAAGAGAGAGATGTCCATAACCCTGATGATTGACAGGCCATCAATTAACATTGAATTAAGACCTTTCACTTTCCTTGTAAATGTCATCAGATTGATGTATACTAACCTTTCTGGTAAGATACACACAGGTGAACAATTAGTGAAATCTAACATTTTCCTCTCTTCTAATCAAACAAGTATGGCTACTGTAGTAATTATAGCTTATTGGGTAGTGATTAATGCTAATAATCAGCATATTTACTGATCAATCAGGGCCATTGGTTTCTTAATGTCAGCCTATTGGTTTAATGTCTCCTGTGACCATGTCTATTTCACACTAATGATGTCAATTTCAAATATACACTGATTGGCAGTAGGAAAGTGACACTGGACCAAATGATACAATGGACCAAATTTGTCAAATTGAAACAATAAAACAGTGTTAATCCTTATTAATATTCTTATAACTGACCCCGTGACAACAGATGACCAATGTCCTTGGTAGACATACATTGGTCAATAATGGTATGATTTTGAAACCATATTCTATTACAGCAATTGCAAAGCAATTTTCATGTTTATTGGTTTATATGACCATGTCTATTTCAAACTAATGTCAATTTCAAATATTCTCTGATTGGCAGTGGAAATGTGACACGTTTGCACCTTGAATGATAAAATGGAAGAAGGTTGTAACATTTAAACAATAGAATAACTCTAATCTGGTTGATTTTCAAGACCTATCTGAAACAACAGCTGACGATTTCCATCTGATAATGAGCCAGAACAAAAGAAATTAATTTTAGAATGTCAGATCTTGGTTTTCAATGTCTTCATTATAGCCCCAAATAAAACTAAAGAGCATTATACTGTGAATAGAAATGTGAATTGAAATATTACGTCAAATTCCAGTAAGCATTTGTTGTTTAGTTACTGTAATTAAATTTTATTCTTTGCACCTATTTTAACACCTGTTTGACAACAAATGTTGATAAAAGACAGTCTTCATGTCTGCCTGAACTTATTTCATCAAATGGTTTAATAATTTAGTAAAGAATGAAACTCTGTACTATGTTGAGTAGCTAACCCCTAGCGGTGTAAGGATAGATCGAACTATCGACTTAGCGATATTTGCTGTTCCGATAGTACTTATTAGTCTGTCAGCCAGACCCTAAAATAGCTAAGCCTAAGCAAGTCTATAATAAGATTTGAGAGTTCATTTTTTTCCTGAAAATGAAGAAATCTCAGTCTCCTTTTTTTTCTTCCAAATTTCATATTTATTGTAAGAATTAATTTCAGAGTCTAATTGTTAGACTAAGCACTTATCGATGGTCATCTTTACAACAATCAATAGTATCGAAAACACGTCTATCGTTAGTATCGAAATTTTAGTCAATTCAGTTGTTTAATTCAATGTCAAAAGTAAAATCCACACACAAACACGTCCATTTAAATCTTGAAAATACACAGCAAACAGATCGTTGAGGTAGATAAAGCAACCGGAAGATACACGAAATATCATTCATGCCCAGCAAGAAATGGGGACTTCTGTGAGTAAATTATCGCAATAGCCTGACGCAATAGACCATCGCTATCGCAATAGTCCCATGGGGTTGATATCAACCCCACTTAACCCTGCAGAAGAAGTATATAAGAAAGAACGAGACCAAAGAACACCAGAAAGAACACAACAGAGACATCAGGTCAAGTTTTATTCTTTACATGTAGACAAACCACAAGGAGTGGACCAATGAAGGTATTCAAAATTATTGAAATTGAATTCTAATTCCTTAACAAACAATGTATGAATAATATTACTAAGTTAATAAGTGTGCTTATGATTTGTAACTATGAAATATTACTGAATAAAATACAAATGCATTAGAAATATAAAAAAATGTTGATCAAAAGAAATATCTTGAAGGCAGCTTAAAGTGACACAGAGTATCTTTCTTAAAATTTTATTTGGTTTTGACAAGCTACAAAATATCTACTATGCTGATTGAAGTTCATATCTCATCACAGGACTTGCAAATATATCCATTTATGCATAATATCTCTAAAATGCTTGATTTTATGGAAAAATCAAGAAAACATCTCAAATACGTTTAATATTCGAAATTATGCATCCAATTAATCTACCTATTAGTTACAATACCTAATAAACACTATCGAATCGAATATATCTTCCTGTCAGCTTATGCCAAGGTTTCAAAATTACGTTTGGCGAATTTGCGCGCGCCACTCGAGCCACATTGTCCGGTTTTCGATCAAAATCCCGACTTTGAATGGCCGTATTTTCGCTCTAATGTACTGATTGACCTTTAACTTGTTATTTTCAGTAACAGTTAGTGGTTCCCGATGTAATAACATCGATTTCAAAATTTGACATATGTGATCCTCTCAACATACTCTGTGTCTCTTCTAAGTAAATAAGATTTTAGTAGGATATTATAGGAGGATTCCTTTCTGCCATAAAAAGAGAAAATTAAATAATGACCATTCTGGTTCATACAAATTAACCAAGTATATTAGCCATTGTTATCATTTAGTAAATGCTAAAATCATTTGTCATTTTCAACACCATATGCAATGTCATTTCAAATCAAAGGTTCAAACCCGAAGGGCATTTTTTTCATTGTTAAGATTGTTTGTTATATGACAACACATTAAATGAAAAGCAAACAATTAAAACTTTGTGTCAGTAAATGAATCTGAAAAATGTAAAATCGTACAAATTCAACTGATTTCATTGCTTATTAAAAATATTGAAAATTTCAATATTTTATTTATATTTTGAATTATAGATTCTTTGAAAGACTTCCAATTTTCAAATTAAAGACCAAATCGTCTTAATTCACTTGATTTATCCTTATTCCAATTTAACAAAGGGGTAACCACAGAGATTCAAAATTAAACTAATTTGTTAGATCTAGCGTAAAAACAATGAGCTACTTTCAACTGCCCCAATATTGATATTTACATTCACTCGATTTAACCCAAACACATCAGTTTCCTTCACAATCCTTAATATCTGCAATCTTAAATGACGATAACCTCTTTGCAAATGCAACAATGGAGAAAGTTATTATTTTTCAAAATTAGTCTCCACAACTCCTTTGATGATAACCGCGTTCACAATTAGCATTGTTGAAATTTACGGACCTGATAAAGGATAATTGAGCATTTAGTGATGACTACGCTGACATCACCATCAATGTGATGACATCACTATAAATTCGCTGACATCAATATCTACGACAATAATTCTTGATTTTGACGAGACAGGATGTTTTAGCCTTAAATGACAATGTCTACAATTATTTCCATAAATTAAGGCGTGAAGTAAACATGAAAGTCAAAAGATTAAAATTTGAATTACGCAATTAGACGTATTTATACGAAATGAATTACGTATGTGATTAGGCATGACTCACTTCAACAAGTATTATTTTTGAATAAAATTATTCATCAACGTTATGATCAAAATCCTGACATTTTGGGTCACGGTCTTGATAGCATTTGCGGCCTTTGTTTATTCGCGGTGTATAATTTTTTGATTGTACAAATTTACATTCATTAGCAAATTTACATTCATTATACACAGTCATCGTTTGTCAATATCACCGCTCTTTTGCTTTCCTTTATTGATGCATCTCAGTCGTTTTGAAGATTTCATCAATGTGGTATTCAATTCCATCGTTTTACGAAAATATATAATATGATTTTATAGATTACATGAATCTAGCATTGTAGATTTTAGACTTATAACATTTAACGATATATATCTATGAAAAAAATGTTTGCTTATTGACGATCATTATGAACAACGCCGTTAAGAAAATTATTCATAATAGTTAATCTATATCATTTTATTAAATCATCTGCAGTATCTAATATGGTATTGTCACTTCAAGCTGTCTTAAGCAAATGTGCTTTTTAAAGTAGTTGTGTCCATGAAAAACGATGAAATCTTTTTTAGAAAATGCTACGTATGCGCTGTTTACCATTGACAAAACAAGTACATTCCTTAAATATTTGTCAGTGCTGAACTTTTCATCGTCAAAGGGAACAAGCTATACCAAGACGTTACTACTACAGTGTAATTTCTAAACGATTTATGGATCAAAATACTTTTTAACCAATGTTACATCTATTGCCTTTCGAATCGATTGCGAAATATAATGAAATAATACCAGCAACGATAACTCCTAATTTCTTAACCTGAAACGGTACCAGCGATGGTAAGTCCCTAAAGGTAACGGAAACCATGCATGAATGAATAATAAAATAATCATTTGTAATTCATCACTCTGATTTTATAATTTGTTAAAATATCACTTCGGTCGTCTAAAAAACTTTACAAGGAAACCTAGAACACATTGTCGGATGTGTGAAATGATTTCTATATGCAACAGCAAATTGACAATATTAATCAAAACATCGAAAATCGCCACCTTCACGTTGAAACGTTGTCAATCCTTATACGCCGTTGTAAAAAAACCTAATGAACTAGAAAAGTTCTTGGAAATCAAGCTGACCACGAATACCATTTCCAATGGTCTTAAAACAACGTCACCTTTACCATCGATGCCAAATTAGCCTTAAACACTGGTGTGTTTCGTGGCACCAATGGTTATTCGTTAAACTCTATTACGGCTATTATTGCGACACGAATCAACTGCAAAATGCTGTGGCACTTATCTCTAACATTAAGGATTCTAGCTTTTTGAGAAAACATTCAATTGAATGCTACCCAGGTGAAAGGAGACCATCTCAACGAGAGAATTGATCGTTTAAGATGCTGGACTGTCTGACTTAATTGGCCAATTTGGGAGGAGGGCTGATCGATATTCGATCTCAAGTTGAGTTTTATCGTTTTCCGATCAATTTCTCTGGCAGAGGGCGTTTACCGAGTTAAAGGCGCAATTTAACTGGGGTTTGTGGCGTGCCATTTGCCCTCAAGATCTCAGAAGGGAGGGAACGTGAAGTATTTAGTCGATAGTCTTCGTCGTCCATGCCTGTTTTGTAGTAGAGAGGTTTTCGCTCCCAACACGTGTTCGAACTTTCGTTTCATTTGTCATTGTCTGTTTGACAGAAAGATTCCTCGAAGAATTTTAAGGTAACATGGATTACAAATGTTGAAAAATGAAATATCTTGATGTAAACCATTTGTGGTCTCGAGCTCCTTCAGCATGGTAAAGTCAGATGTTTCTCCAAACACGTGTTCGAACTTTCGTTTCTTTTGCCACTTTCTCCTTTCGTTGCCTCTTTTCTAGGAATAATTTTTGAAAAGAACATATGGATTACTGATGTTGAAAAATGAAATGTCTGGGCTTAAACCTGTAGTATTCTCTTCAGGACTAACAGTCAAATTTTGCTTCCGAAACGTGTTCGAAATTTCGTATCATTTGTCATTTTCTCGTCTTACATGCCTGTTAAATAGAAAGGTGCCTCGAAATCACATTTGAAGAGAACTTACGGATTACAAATGTTAAAAAATCAAATGTCTTGGCTTAAAGCTTTAGAAGTCTCTTTCAGCATTTACAGTAAAAATATTTGTTCCAACACGAGTTCGAACTTTCGTTACTTTTGCCTCTTTCTCCTTTCGTTGCCTCTTTTCTTGATATAATTTTTGAAAAGAATACATGGATAACTGATGTTGAAAAAATGAACTGTCTGGGCTTAAACCTAAAGTAGTCTCTTCAGGCTTAACGTAATGTTTCTTCAAACACGTGTTCGAAAATTCTTATCATTTGTCACTTTCTCGTCTTGCCGTCATGCCTGTTGAATAGAAAGGTGCATCGAAATCACTTTTGAAGAGAACAAATATGGTTTACTAATGTTGAAAAATCAAATGTCTTGGCTTAAGGCATTAGCAGTCTCTTTCAGTGCATTTACAGTAAAAATATCCCCCCCCCCCCCACACGAGTTCGAAATTTCGTTTCATTTGTCATTTTACTCGTGTATTCCATAGAAACATTCCTCCAAATATGTTTAAGGAACACATGGATTACTTATGTTAACAATGAAATGTCTTGGATTAAACCTTTAGTCGTCTTTTCAGGATCAACAGTTAAATGTTTCGTCCGAAACATTTTCGAACTTTCGTTTCTTTTGTCATTTTCTCTTTTGAAAAGATGGACATTCTACGTATCCTGCCAATAGTAAATGCGTGCCTAATGGTAAACCTTTCTCATAATGGTATTTTTTTCTTTATACTAGAGTGTTCACCGTATCCTTTCAGGTAGAATTAATTATTTTTTAATCATTGTCTTCAATTATTTCAGTTAACATATTTCAATGGATCCTCATGAAACATGAAAAATGAAAATTCAAATTTTATTAGGTTTAGTAGGTAGTTTCAGGACAGGTTTTCATATGAAAAATCCCGGGGATGATAAAATGAAAAGTTTCGGAACATACAATTCCCTGGTTGAAGGATGAATTAATTCACTTCGGGTCTTGAAGCAGGAAAATGCATGATTGTTATCAAACCAATTGAATCAACTTAACCGTCAAGAGAATTGACCTTGTGCTGATTTTGGTTCTAGAAAGACATCGAATTTTCCAAGTAACTCTTACAGTTAGCTTGAAATGTTATTCAAAATGTATCCAATACCACACTATGGAGAATACGTTCATGTGATATAACGATGATGAAGTTTTCAAGATAATGTACAGTTTCCAAGGATATCAGTTTACCCTTTTATATACCCTATTTGCAACTTTGAGCACGCACATAGGATAAAATCTTCTTTGCATAAAGCACTTTATTTACGCAGTTTTTAGGTTCTGTATACCTCAGTATCAAATTTCATATTTAAAATCTGTGGATTTCGGTTGAAATTTGAAAAATCGTGATAAAGAACTATTTTTAGAAGTGAACATTTTCTATGTTCAATGCAAACTTGAATGTGAAAACTTTTGAGGGATATCAATTAACATCTTTGGATTATATAAAACAATCCTAGTTTAAAGTTTATGTTTTTAAAGTTTAATAGGACATTGGTCGAGTGCTTTAGTAAGCGTTGATTTGAAACATTTCGTTAGAAAATTTTACAGATATTTAGTCTTTCTTAATATTGGACCAATGTTATGAATAACACATTGTTACATTTGTTTTAAAGAACTTAGATTGTTAATCGTTTTTGAATGTAAACTTGTGAAAGATAATGAGCTTTAAATTACGTTTAAGAGGATTTATTTAAATTGACTAATATGGATTTAAAAAGAGTCATTCAAATGGAAAGAACGTATTTCTGTTAATATGTTAGACGTGTGCTGAATATCACAAGCTGTTTTTAAATGAATTAAAAATGTGATACTCGAATTAAGTTATTACGAAATTGACAGCAAAATGTTCATATTCGAAATAAAAAATGAACTGTTTCCCTCCTATAGAAAGAAAAAGAAAAATCACCATTTATTGGCAGTACAAAAAGAATCGGTGTATAATTACAGAACCCTGTCGCACGCCGGGTCATAAATATTCAATCGCTGCGATTTTCACCTGAAGAATGATGTTATGCGTTTGTCAGACGGTGATTACCCAGTAAACACCCCCTCGCAAATAGTTCCTATTCTCCACTAAATGACCAAGCCTTTTCTCTCGACTAACAAAATGGCCACTTAAGTTGCCATTAGGCGCTGCAACATGTTTGTATATCTGAGGAGGACGGAAGACATTCGCCATAGAAGCCTTGTCTGTTTAATCAGCGTAATATTAAGTGATCAACATTTCCCTACTTGCCAATACTTCTATTGCGGCGATTAGGGCCAATACGGAAGACATTTCAGAGATTAATGAAACAGCCTTTCTCCCGCGTCGCCGCATTTGTCTGAATACATCCTTTCGCCACACCGTATGTTTTCCAAGATAGTAGGCCCACTCTCCATATTTGAGGAAATCGTCCCAGATTATCTTATTTCCCCTTTCTGGTTCGATCCATCAAGGGGATACATTGCACTAACGAACGCCTGGTGCCTTACCTGCAAGGTGTGCGCTGATTGGCTGTAGTCATGCGGCAAATGACGCGTGGCGTACGCACGTTATCCCCTCCACAACAGGCGATACATCGTTTGCTTTACGTCTGCGGGAGTAATGGTCCATAATCTGAATCTTTGGCCACGTGACATGTCCGATGTGGTTGCTGTCTATTGTCCAAAACTTATTTTTCATATTTCGGAGACAAAAAAAATATTTCCGAGTATGTGATATCGGGGTGGTTTAATTCGTAACCGACTATGACCCGTATTCGAGATCGTATTGCCCGTACAAAGAGCATATAATAGTACTTCCGGGAAGCAATATCAAATATCTTTATCATTTGTATGCTATTTCAAAGATTAGTTAAAATCTGTCTTTTCTTAGCTTCCTAGAAACTATCAGTAAGTCGGTATTTTTGTCTTAAATCTTTATGGATGGAGTCCAAGTTGATAGTTTCATTCGATTTCGGATTTCAATTTGAGAAAATAAATCCTTATTGGTGTATGAGTGTTGTTTAACATTCTTGAAAACAAACTACCATTATGCTTAAATCCGAAATTTGACATCCGAAATCTGTTAATTTGTCCCAAACTAATGTAACTGTATGCTTTAAATCATAAATATGCTTTGAACGTATTTTGAAAAACCACATCTTCGACAGACATCGGCTGATGATGCCAATTAAATTTGCTTAGAATAAGAATGGGCCTATTATCGCACCTTGCATCAACCCAGCATGAACAAGAATACCTGAAGTAATGGCCTCCGGTCGTGGTGTGTAGACCGAGTTGAGACCCAATAAAACTTTTCAATCTCAGGAAATTATTCTGTTGAACATAAATTAATTGAGCAAAAGTAACCATCTCAAAATTATGATTAATCCTCTGCAACATAGTCAATTTCTCAGAATGACCTCCGCGGCGGCAGTTATTTGAAGCTTTGGCAGCTGTTTTTAGTTTTTCTGACTGTTGTTAACACGATCTCTCGTTACCTTTGTTTGCAAACGTTATGTAATATGGGATAACTTTTTAATTTGAGGAAATGAATCTCGGATGTTGCTTATGACAACGCGTGGCGCTGATTTCAAATCGCTAAATGCCACTCGTAGTAATTATTTGTTACTTTCTATGATAATGATTACTCTGTATCCTAAGCTTGATATAAGATTATGATTATTTTGACAATGTTTGATAACCGGATGGTATGGATTATGCCTCTTTTTACCGCAAACTAAGGGTAATTTCCGAATCGAAATTTAAGTCAATTACGATGCAAATTGAAGCTAACGACAAATTGTCATACTTGTACTGTATTATTGTTTATAGATTGTCCTTAGCTAAGAAGAAAACAATGAAATTAATAAAACCGTAAGGTTAATATTTTTATATCTGAATAAACATTGACGTATCAATTTCTTTTCAAGACAATGAGACGAGAATAACGACTCGAACATAAAGATCTAATGCAACTGTGTATCTGTCTTAAACCGTTGTGAAGTCAGTTATTGACGTTCATGTCATCTCCATTGAACGCCTTTGTATCTTGAAATATTCTTGAAACCTGACAACAGTTTTTCCTATGTTCTAATGCTCCATTCTCTTTCAGATACATCGCTCAAAAACTCAATTTGCACCACTTCCGGGCCAGATGACGAGAGGCAATACTCGATTCTTTTACAAGAAACAGCCATCTTTAAATCACCTGGCTACAAGAAATGCTCAAGCTCGTGCCAGACTTCTGAACCCAAAGGCATTACAGAGAATGGCTACTGTTGGCTGGGGTTTGGGTGGAGCGAATGGTCCACAACCTAAACCGGAAGTCCAAGATCCTGTAGGTAAACCGGTGTTCTCAAGTGCCGCCTCTTGGAGGGAAAGGAAGGATGTTTTAGTTGATGGAACTTCTAAGCGGACTACAGCAGGAAAGAAAGGTTCCAAAACTGATGTTGATAAAGAGCAGTGGTTGATGGTGAATAATGTGAAGGAAGGAAAAACGGTCTCACCCAATGGAACAACTTCAGTTCCGGTACCTGGGTCCATTGGGCGAAGGAACCAGCTCATCAAAGCCTCAAGCTTGTCAAGCATCTCGGTTCCTCCTAGAAAGTCTTCCAGGGAGGACACCAATGTTAACATCAGCCCGACGTCTTTGAGACGAGTGCATGATGACTTAAGCTCAAACTCAAGAAAAACTAAAGACAATGACTATCTCAACTTTGTTTCAAGGCATATATCTGGAGATATTAGTGGTCAGACTTCAACTTCAGAAATTCCTTCTAACGATCACAATCAAAGAACAATAGGTGATAATGATCTTAGCCCGGTGTCGCTAAGAAGAAAAAGGGATGACAATATCAGTCCAACTTCATTGAGAAAGACAAGAAGTACCTCCCATGGTCATCCTGGTCCGTCCAGAAAGACTCGTGTCCATAATGGGAACTCGGACTGTGCTCCTATACATTCCCGAGCAGATTCTGATGGTTTGGAGATCAGGACTCTGGACAGTGTTGGTATGGATCCAATGGGTTTGGAATACCGGAAACAGGTAGCGGGTAGGGTGCACACTGGCTAGGGCGCTGGGGTTCGAACCCGAGGACAACCGCGTGTTCTACGCATGCGCACTCTAGATATTGAGCTTAGACGCATTCGCAGTTTAGCGGCTTTGGCTGAGCTTGGACACTTCTAGAAAGCTAGTCTGTGTGACGCTTTGTGCAAATCTGTGATAAACAATTTTGCCTTCCAGGGAAATTATATTTAAATAATTATATATTTATATCTCATTTTTACATAAATCTTCAATTTTATGAGATTATGAATAAATTTCAACTTGATAACGAGTTTGCAAAGTTTGAAATTAATGATTTTAGAAAATGTTTGCCAATACTCAATACATGTTTGGTAGTTGGCCAGTGAGGTGATCATTAAAGAAGGTTCGACACCAGTACGTTTACTGTTCGCCTGTTGTAGTTCATATACACGGTGCTGATAACGTTCTTGCGACAGAGTATCTTTCTTAAAATTTTATTTGGTTTTTATAAGCTACAAAATATCTAATATGCTGATTGAGGTTCATATTTCATCACTGGACTTGCAAATATATCCATTTATGCATAATATCTCTAAAATGCTTGATTTTATGGAAAAATCAAGAAAACATCTCAATTACGTTTAATATTCGAAATTATGCATCCAATTAATCTACCTATTAGTTACAATACCTAATGAACACTATCGAATCGAATATATCTTCCTGTCAGCTTATGACAAGGTTTCAAAATTACGTTTGGCGAATTTGCGCGCGCCACTCGAGCCACATTGTCCGGTTTTCGATCAAAATCCCGACTTTGAATGGCCGTATTTTCGCTCTAATGTACTGATTGACCTTTATTGTTTTTTTCAGTAACAGTACGTGGTTCCCGATGTAATAACATCGATTTCAAAATTTGACATATGTGATCCTATGAACATACTCTGGTTGGTTTTTGTTTTCACAAACATATCAAACTCTCCTCTCTTTTAAGGTTACGTGTCACATCTCCGAAACTTTTAATGAACGTCCAGACAATATTGATTAAATTGTGTTGTACAGAGATACCTGGGCGTTGTATAAAAGGGCTTCCGTCTGAAAACTTAGACTCCCGGGAAAATGGTCCTTTCATCATTTAATCATAACTAAATAGCATCATTTCGCCAAGAACCATAACTCTTAACTGAAGTGTTCTTTCACGCAAGCGGAAGTGGTATCCGACTAGATATGGACACTTGTATCGATCATTATCTCCATAAAGGAAACTTTATGACGTTACGTCGATAATCATTTCCATTAGTTTTCCATTTGTCTTTGCTAATATCAATATCGTTATTGCACGGAATGTATCTTGAAAACAGAAGAAACTTGATGGCTCTTGGACTCGATGGTAAATAACGTGATCTGGAGTTGATGGCTGACTTCTCAAAACATCACTCTTCTTTGAACCGAAAGTAAATTATATCTGAGAGTATATTTATGTACTACTTAATGATCAAGTTTATATATTGTTTAAAATCACGATTGTGCAGTGATGATATGATCTTAGTTTCACAAGGTCATTGAAATACATGCACATATCCAATTTCATATTTATGTCATAAAGTATATAAAATCCAATCTGAAATTATGCTTTGGTAAACACATATATGACACCGGATTTTAACTAAATGAGCGTAGATTTATAAAATACCTGGTAATCACGATGAGAAAAGAATTATTGTCTGAAGGCCTGAAGGCATAACCGTCATATTAAAGATCAACGCCAACCACAATTGTGCAAAACAATAGTGGTCATTCTCAAACAACGTTTTTGTTTTACCCCCACAGAGGCAACTCAAATCAAAGCATCCTACAACATCCTATGACTAAAAATACTGTTGTGGGGAGACAATTGTAACATTTCGACTGAAATCTTTCAGAAATGAAATTTCATGGAATACCTTCATATCTGCAATTTATTAAGTGAAAAACATCCATGGTGGTTACTACAAATACACTTTATGTACGCATGTAGCAACGAAACTTTGCTTTCGATATTTCATCGCCATGAATATAATCCGACATCATGGCGATGTACAGAAGAAATATTAATACTAATAGAAAATAAATTAAGATGACGACCATTTTGATTATTATGATGACTTTTTTTATGATGATGATTAGGACGGTGACTGTGATGGTGGTGAAAATAATGATAATGTTAAGATGATATAAGAACAGTAGATATAAACACAAGAATCATCATGCTGATAAGAAGACCACATATGATGATGATGATGATGATGATGACGAAGACGGTGATGATGATGATGATGATAACGACGACTGATGATGCAAGGACTTAACACAAACGACAGACTGTAACATAAGCCCACCAAGAACCAACGCAAAACCAGAAAGTTTTTTAGACTGTCACGCGTGTCGGTTATTTATAAATTTACAGTCAAGGGGGGATTAGGGGGGACAGCTCCCCATTTTACCGCCGATATCGAGTTCCACTAGTCAGCATATCGAGGACTAATCTTGCTTACCGTTTCAAGATAAACTAAAGCCTGTTCTTACACTCTTGCTATTAAACTGTCAGAGTGTCTGGTGGATTGGGTGCTGCAGTAGCCCTGACTATTGTTAAGGGACCTTTGACTTGGCGGACCCACTCGTCACACAGTGGGCAAGGCTTTGGAGGATTAGTTAATCTCAATGGCTTCATTCGGCCCTCCCTTCTTTAACGCTATGAAAGTGTCAAACTGAATTGGACTTATTGCAATCTTCATTATGACGTTAGGAAAGTGCAAAATGACGTTGACGTTTGACGTTGACACTGTTTTACTATGTCCACCATATTTGACGATGCGGATGTATGAAATAGAGTTCTTGAAATAGAAGCACATATCTTCAATTTCTCCTTACTGCTAGGCTCTTATACAACTGGTCACATGACAGTTTTTACCGAACAGAATTCGTCTTATCATATCGATAACAAGATTAAGACAAAGAAATGATTTTTCCGAATTATTTTCTCTGTCTTTCAGTTTCATGGAATCTGAATTTTTAATGAAGAAGAATTATAATTTGTTAATTAATTGTTGCACACTTAAAAGCTAGTGTCCGTCCAAAAGTGACATATGAGACAGAATCATCATAATGCATGTCATAAATTAGAATGAAATATACGTGTATTGAAATGTCTTTACTTTCTAAATGAGGACCAAAATTGTATAAATTCTGAAATCATAAATTGCCGCGGAGAAGGTCTAACCGATAGCGTAAGGCTACCAACTTAATTAAATTGTTGATATATTTTGCAATAGGACATACCAGGACTTAAATATAACATGTCATATGAAATACTTTTACATACGCGAGATAAATCGTTGAGAAGAAATACAGAAATCACGCCTTTTCCAATACCACATACTCTAGAACTCCGTACAATCTGATTGCTCACATTTCACAATAAGATAATCGAGAAGAATATGATAGTATTGCTTTATCTTAAACCATTACTATTGGATGATTGAAAGTCATTGCCTTGAGAGAACCGAAATATCAGAAAAATGATTTCTGTCTCCTTTACAAAATGTCACGTTATAATTCATAATTATACTTATTCTTTAACTTCAAAGAAAACTCGTCAATATATAGCGTTATTTTAATAAAGATTAGTCTATTTATCATTCCTTGAACTACTGACAGCGTAATAAGGCATAATTGACCTTAAGAAAAATATGTTGATCAAATGATCATCATTATTCTTAAGGTCTATGAATGATACACAAGTGGTAAATTCTCTATTGAAACAAAAGATAAGGTCAATGCGATTTCATATCAAAAGTCTAACAATAAGAAAGAGACGCTCGAATGTCTAGAAACCTTAATATATGAATAGAATACAACCTTAATATCATCTTAATAAAGAATAATTGTCTAAGATAAACATATTTTCTCTTTCATGTGACACCATCGTTCAATCATATTTGCTCAAAATATGAACGGATTGTTATATTTTTTGTTTGAAACTTATGATATAAGAATTTTTCTTTAAGTTGGTATCAAATATTTTTTTAAAAATCAAATAAGTTAGTTAATCAGTTTATTTATTCATTTTTATGGTTTCTTAAAAGTACATTAAAACCAACAGTATATTTACGTATGTTTTTCATTGTTATTTTAACATAAATGAACGTTTATTAAGCAAAAACACTTCACACAATAAAAAAATACATTTTCAAAAATAATCAAGGTTTTATCAAAAGAACTTCTTTCCAATCTAGAACATTTTTCACACTGGGATTATTTTTTATATTTTGACCATTATTTTCATTCGATTACAGAAAAATAATTGAAATATTACTTTGTGCGTGGCGGCAACAGAAGAATAACATAGCATTTCATCTCGTGGTCACGATAAAGGCACAACTCGCGTGTTTCATCAAGAACTGTATAATCACTGTTGGCCAAATCCGTGCAAAGGCTAAATGAACACACAAACTTGGAATTATTTTCCAAATTCATATAAAATAATATCAATCTTACCATTTTGACATGCCATAGAGAAATAGGGGTCATTTGATGTCATGCGTGAAAATAAAAATATTTCAGCTCATGTTAATTACTAATAGGCTTACTAATATGTCGTGAGATAAAAGTTTTGGTAATCTTTTAGAATCAGAATTATTAATTTTCTTCCATCCAACACTTCTCTGCCAATAGCTAAAGTTCATAACAAACTAACATGTCAAAATCAAATGTAAAGTTTCCTGAGTGATTATGAAAAGTGCTTTTGATTCAGCTAAAACCGACGTAAACTAAAGCTATGCTAAATCGTTAAAAATACTAGATTCTGTAATTTTGAAAACTTAAGGGTAGGGGTTTGTTTTACGATTATTTTAATAATTTCAGAGAAGTCAATTGTCAACACGAAAAACAATCATGTCAAAAACGTCTGAGAAAAGAAACTTCATGGTTAGATATTGCCATGGCGTTAAAGATGAACCTCTCTGGGGCATTTGAAAAAATATTTTTCTTCAGTTGGTATAAAACTTCTTTGATTGAAACTCGATTTTATTTTGCCAAAAGTGAAATTTTAAAATAGTTTAACCAAAGAAAACTCAACATATTTCAGGAAAAATATGTATTTTTTACCAATTTCTTCACAGGAAATCAAATGTAATTTTTTTTCAAATTGTGATTATACATAAACAAGCTTATTTTGATCAATGGCAAAATCATAAAACAATATTTCAATTATCAAATCATTTGTAACGAAATAAGCGTCTAATTTAATCCTGTCGTGTGAAAATCAATGTTAAGTAAACCTCCGAAGTTATACATAAGCTCTTTTAAAAAATAACGCCATATCTTTCTTTGTTGTACGGCTGTATATAAACGTTCAACATAACAAATGTACCTTTGTAATCCGATATGTCTAATTTCATTTAACCCCGCTTGTCAGGGTAATGGTAATGGCTATTCGCATGCATACAGATCATACAAAAAACCTAAACGGAAAGATAAGGCGGTCTGACCTTAGAATAAACGACTGCAGTTAATTCCGCCTAGAAGTATAGATAGAGAAACTTGGAAAATGAAATCGGGAAGTGGGAATAAATAAACTTTGAAAATGAACTCGAGAAGTTGAAATATATAAACTTTGAAAATGAATTTTATTGGGTTAAGCAATGATCGATGATCTAACCTCTATATAATTCACGTGCCCTTGCAAATAACCATCTTATCGTGCGTCGAATTCAAAGACATCGAGTTGACATTGTTGATAAACTCGAGCTCAAGGTTAGAGAAGCGATTAACCTTTTAAAATATTCAATTGCTTATCGAGTGAAGTGTCGTAGGTGATGAAAGACCATGATTGAGGGTTATATACGTAAATTAGTGAAAAAATAGGCCTACAAGGAGATTGATATTTTTTGTAAAAAATTGCTTTACGGGTCCAATTTCCTAATGAAAGTATAATGTCTCAAACATACTCTTGTGATATAAGATAATTAACATAACTTTTGCTCAAGTTCTCCGGAGAAGAAGGTGTTAAAGTTTAATCATTTTAACTGATATTTTTAAACTCAATTTAAGCTCATCAAAGTAAAATTTCAAAATATATAGATAAAGGGTCCATTCATGTAAACTGTTTAACTAAATATTGGTAATCCTAAAATAACGAATGTGAAAATCTCCTCGAAATACGTGTAAAAAAATGGCGTTCTGTACTGTCCCTTTCAGCGAATTGAGTTCTTTTTCAAATATGACTACATCTTAATTTTTATCATTTTTTCATTTATAGATGTTGCCAAATTATTTCGGACACCGACCATAACATCATAGGCCACTGATTATTATAGCAAAATGTCGATTATGATAATGCCTAGTCCTTGTAAGTAACATACACCACAACATTAAGACAACTACAACAATACGTAAAGCGATACCATCTACACGCCTTGATAAGGGTCGGGGTTCTCAAGGGTATTCATGTACCTATCTACTGACGAGAGCTATTGGCGGGCTAGCTACTCGCCACATGCACTACATACCATCGTCTAGTCTCTAACGAGCTAAGTATATATACAAGCTTACTCTAGCGTAACACGCGCGCTGTAAATCGCAGTCCGGAGAAGCCTCGTGTGTATATGGGTCAGGAAGGTGGTCAAGGGTGGTTCTCCTTTGGTCCGAAACGCCCCAGAGCTGTCTGGGTCAAGGAGGGAGCGAGGAGGACCAGTCTGGGTCAGCCCAAGGCCTTGCTCCGGCCACATATCTCACTTCCATGTCAATAGGGCGAAACGAAGCCCTGCAAAGGTCCGTCAAGCTGTTAACCTTGGTATATTAGATACCTCTGAAGACTGACGTGGGTTCGGGAGGGGTTGTCTTTCTAAAACGTTACTTTGGGGGAAAGGTTGACCCCATTTAGCGGAGATTAGTACTGGGAGATTGGTAGCTCTCGTTGGTGACACCAATACGCCATGAAGCAGTGACCCTTGACACCAAGTCAGGGACTAGTGACGTTTTGGTTAACCTAGCCAATGACGGCTTTGTGACGTTGACGTTGGTTCAACAGCATTGACCTTGCTGGAATAAGTACATGCTGAGATAAAGAACTTTGATCCTGGCGACTGAGGTGCTCTATCACACGATGAGTACGTTTAAAACGGGGAATTATTGCATACAAGCAACGCTTTAGCGTTTAAATTGGATATTCTGGTTGTGGATGGAATCCTTTTGTGATCTTTGCGATGCTTCTCCGACGCGATATTTTAAAATCTGTAAAGAGAATCAGTCTTGGCATCAGCGTGTCTGACTCACCAGTGGTAATGGAGGATTTGGTAAATTGCATTTGTGTATTCATAAGTCCAGTAGGTTAACAGAATTGCATAACCCGGACATCTAGATCGTAATCTAATGTTTTTCTAAATGAAAAGGCACACACGTTGATTAGAATATTACATTCCGTGTTTCTATTGTTGTAGGGGTGTTGTTTAGATTTCAAAATTGTTTTGCACTAGAGTGATGCTCTTTTGATCGACGGATGGCAGAATAACCAGAATTCAAAAGTTTGTAACTGGCGTTTGTTTCCAATAAGAATTTCTAAACCTCGTGCGTTTTCAGAAAAGGCGGTCTATTTGATAACGCATTTTGCAGTTTAAAATTATTCAATGGTGGCTAGAATGCATAATTTTCTGCAAATTATTGTTATTGTTAAAAAATCCTGAAGATGACTTTACACAGCAATATGTTCATCATTATGACACGACTAAGTAATATTTCACTCTGAAAAATACGCAATATTTCTGAACCGACAGCTTATCGCAAAGATGACCTCACTGCAAATGGGGTTAAACAAGGCTATCGCTTTTAACCTTGAGTTTTCTGTTGCAGTGTAAACAAGTTTTGTAGATAAGTATGAGGTAAAGTGCACCAGGTTACACAAGGTCGGGAAGCCAACAGTGGTGAAGATGTCTATACCGGTGAAAAAGAGCAGAGAAATTTGGTTACTTAGGATCAGGAAGTCCATCGAATCACGCCGCTAATGGCTGAAATATTGCCCATGCGGTGTAAAACAATAACTCACTCACTCCATCGAATCCCGAACTTGTCTGCTGTTGAGAAGGTTACACAGACATTATTGCTGTTTGTGCATGAATGTCAAATAAGCCCTTTTCATAGGACGGCGCCTGTTACCTTTAATGCTTTTAATTTCACAACTGCTGAACCCCAGAAACCGAAATGTTGAAAGACATACCTTCAATTTTTTGGTTCAAATTTTGACATCTGCCCCATGGCAGGTATGTACTTCTATCTTTCAACTTCCTTGAAAACATTTGCCTTAGAAAGACATCTTTGAAAGACATTCATCTTTTTGATAGTAAACTGAACTTCATAGAATTGATTATTCCAAAGTTAACCCTACATATTTATTGTACAGTGCTATTGGGTGCAGTGGTCATTAATTGGAGTGGACGTACAAATAGCAACAATTTGATATTGTGCATTATCCTGCAGTAGCACTGACCAGCAAGATAACACTATAAAGCTAAAGTCAATATGAGAACACCTCACCTCTTTCTTTAAATCTTGCACACTCATGATTAGGGTTGTTGCACGCAGGTTATTGAGTCAAACCGTAGGCCAAAGATCAGGGCAACGACTTGAAACCTGCATCGCGATTAGATAACTTTAAAGATTGCGGCAACACTTTTCTTATTACTTACGTAAGCGTTTTCGTTAAGGGAATTTGGTTGAGTGATTGAGGGTTAAAGAAGAATAGTTGATTAATGTACTATTTTTTTATTTGTATAATCCTACATTTCTAGTCATTTAACGATTTGGTCCAAAATGTTAGTTCCAAAATATCGATGAATAAAAAGTAAAATGTACGAGATGCTGATTTAAGATTTTGATTGAAAATTTATTTTTATTTGATATATGATATTTTATTCAAACTCAACGAAATCAGGTTTTATCTGTAACTTATATTTATAAGTACATATTTCACTCTTTGGTATTATAGCAGGTAAATTTTAGTAACGAACTATATTTTGTTGTTTTTGATAAAATTATTGATTGAGTAGAACCATGCTTAGAAAGTGAGACATTTTCTGACGATTTCACTCTAAATATGAAATTGCTGCATTCACTCGACAGTTTCATCTTTACACATCACAAGATTCATCACGCAGGCTTTCCTCCGGCTTTTAGAAACGAAAACACACACTTTTTAAAGGGAAGTCATACCATTTCACCTTATATGATACAAGATTACACTGCAAATACGTGTTTTATATTTCAAGCACTGAATAACATGCTTTCCGTCATAAGAAGGACATCGTCACATGACTAAAGATATGTCCTTTCCGATCTGTTATAATCTTTTTATCTCCCTGGGGGATAAAATTTAAATTCCTAGCATTTAATTGAAAACTACACGCTTCAACCTTAGCATATTAGCCCCCTAGGCAATAACAGGATATATCCTTCTTAATCCGCTCACATGAACAGAAACAAAGCGTAAAAGCTTTGGATTAAGTGATAGCACCCTAGATATCGAATACTCCGAGAGACGGCGCTATTTATCTTAAGAGAGAAATATTAAACAAATATCGTTACATAAGATTTGTCAATGCGTGCACGATGTTTTACAAGGGATTAGAATCTTAATCTGTTTCGTGTGCTAGGAGGACCAAAGCGTATTTTGGCCTTTTTATGTTGAGGTATTTCTTGTGAAGTAAAACATCTAACCCAATTCTGGTGGCATATCTTTATAAACACGACCTTCAAACGTTAGAAAGTGACTCCATTGGTTTCATATGAAGTAAACCGACTTCGATGACAACTTCATAGAACTTACGGGTAGAATATCGTCTTTCGGAAATTTTATTTTTTTAAATTTTATCATTAAATATACTTCATTATGCAAATTACATAAAGGGGTGTCGGGTTTGAAAGACTATCCAACCTGAAAAGGACAAACAGGGAGTAATTGGATTGAGAAATGTTGGTTAAATGATAAGAGCAATTTTGGTTTGTTTGTTTGTTTACTGACCAGAAGGGTGATAATTAGAAACAAATTTTTATAGATTATAATTAACTAGAAAGATTAACTGATTGGTTGGATGTTGGTTTCTCGAGAGTAACTGATTAGAGAGATGTAGGTTTATAATAATTATGATTAGAAGTAAAATAGAATTTAAAACAACAAAAATCGATAAGATTTTTTAAAATTGTTAAGTATCATTAATGAAAATTAACAAATCATATTCAATTTCTTTTGAATTCTAAATTTAATCAAAACATTTTTCAGCGTTATTTATACGATTGTTAGAAATGAGCTTATTAAGGTGTGTATGAACATTAACGGAGACACAGAGCAATAGACAAGCGCGGACAGGAATAAATCAAAAGAACTGTCACATGCCCTTAGTCTTAAGCCCTGTCCATCAAGTGAAGCCGCAAAATAATGAATATACCGATCCGCATTCGGATGTTTTCCAATTCCGCAATATAAATAACCCTGCCATTCCTTGTCCGTTTTATAATAGATTCGCAGATTAATCGCCTGTCTTTGGCAGTGCTAATCCTTTGGTGAAGCGGAGAGTTTCCATGTTTACCCAAATAAGATTAAGCTTGACATCTGGCATCGTAAAAATGACATAGGTTATGACTGCAGGCAATTCTTCATAAAATTGCTTCTGCCCATTATCACGGCAACATCTTCAGCAATCTTTCATTTTTTGCCAAAACTTGTCGCTACGATTGGCGGATTTAATCTCATTCCTTAGAAAATTGACGCTCTTCTTGGCCAGAATGTGAACTCGGCTTAATTTATTATATCCTAATTTTTAGCTGCATGTTTGTTCGAGGAACTCGTGCCCTAACCTATGAGCGCTCTACCCCATCTGGTCTATCGGTCGTGGTTTGAGCCAACCCCTACACAAGATCGTTGACAGGCAATTTCGCGCGGATTTATGTAAACCGCAATACAGAATAATTATTATTCATTGAAGTCCGAAAAATTGATTCGATTGACTTTGATAATGTCTCCCGTCGATGGAAGAGAGTAATGAGATCGCTAGTCTCTTGCGGTCGCCCGGCGGCTTCTTTGAAGAATTGGTCGTGAAAAAATGCTCTTGCTAAAAATTACTTCAGGAACTAAACGACTGGATTTAATTACTCCAACCGTTAATAAGAAGTTAGGATCTTTCTTCTGCTTTGAAGAATACGATGCTTGTGATAATTTATGTCACTCTGGAGTAGTTATTAAGGCTGAAAATGACACTGACTTTACGTGCTGGAACAACGGTTGTACTCTGGACCATATTAGGGTCCTCGGTATGTATGGGGTTAAATCATTTTAAGTTTGTTACGCAATTCGACAATTTGCATTTCTAATTTAGTCATGAATTTAAAACATGATATTAATACTTTTTAGTGTATATGACTAGAGGGGAATAAATGAAGACTTTTTAAAACTGTATTTAAAAAAATCGTTTACTTCCTGATATTACAAATTCCAGAAAACTAAACTCGTACACGGGCCCAGAGTGTAAAATTGGTTAGCATTTATTAATGCTATCATATGGTATAAACAGACGTAATGTGTCAAAGAGCTGTTACAGTTATTGGGCATATAGGTTACGTATTTACCTAAAATGTGATACTTTTGTACTTATTACATTGAACATGCCATATATGATCGCAACACAATCTGATGCCGACATTTAAGCCATTTGCAGTCGAAGACTTTATTGATAAAATTTAAAGATTTGAAATGACACCACCTAATGTGAATGAAAACCAAATCGACAAAACCTTATCAAACTTGTCATTTTGGATAAAGATGCGATATGAAATGATCAATATATTAAAGTTTGAAACAAAATGAAATTAATTTGGATTCTTTGACTAAAATGAACTAAATTTAAATGAACAACTTCTGTAAAACCATATATGGACCGTCAGCGTTTAAAGCATTTTTTATGCATGACATTAACAAACTTTTTTTATCGACTGATACATGCGTCTTATCTGATTTGTTTTAACAAATAATAACAATCATTTCACTGTACTTCTATTAACAGAACTTCATTCTGCAGTCGGTATATTTAAAATCAGACTGGCTGTCATTATTTCGTTTCGTGGTTAAAAATTATAGTTCCGAACTCGAATGCGTTCAATCGTTTTCTCCAGGCCAACCCTTTGTGGCTTTGTTCAATTAGCACAACTCGCAGTTGAGAGAGAGTGGGGGATTATTTATCTGTTTTCGTCAGGAATTTCCGTATAAAATATCGCCAGATCATTGGAAATAATTTCGCGGCATGGATATTATCTCGGCGGGAAAGCATCGGCGTTAATAGTTTGGGAGTAATTATTACTTTGAGCTTCCTCCTGAAAAATAATATCCACCCGTTCCGTGTATTAACAGTACTTTACCACAAACCACGGGGTTCTTAGTGCTGTCGTTTTCTTTAGTTTTCATGTAATTAGGGAACTTCTCAATGATTTAATGAACTAAACATACTCCTGAATTTTTAAAAACTATTCTTAAGTTTGAAAAGTTTTGCATGACAATATGTTGACAACATAATTTAGATGATGTGAACTGTGCTTTTTTATGTTGTAATAGCTAGGCTGCATTATAAAGAAATGATTTCCACTTTTTCTGTTCGAAAAGCATAGGTGGGTTTTCCTTTAAATGGTTTGCCATTAATTGAGTTCTGATGTTTAATAGTTTTGAAAGTGTTTATACTCAGTACTTGATTAACATTTAAATGGAACATGTTATAATATTTTTCAAATTCACAACTGGAAAAAATGTATCAGGAATACTATCTTTCAAGAGCGAATCTAAAAAAACCATGTATAACAATTGAAATACATGTAAATGCATTGATCAAAAGTAAAGCTTCTTATAAATACAATAGAGACATGTACTCTGTTAAGCATGTCGTGCGTTTGGCCATAATTGGATATTATCAATATATTGATAACTTTTAAGATTATTGATAAGTTGTTGAAACGGACAGACATCGTTGAGAGACCATTGACATATTGTTGTGAAGTTAAACATGTTTGAGAGGCTGTCGATTATATTGTTCAGGAGTACACACATCGTTTAGAAGCTAGCTTATTGTTTTGGGATGCTAATAATTATATATATCGGCCTACTGTAAAGCCCTGGTCCAAACTAGTATGGCATATAGACTAGCGAGGTTTTGCCCGAGGGAAGCAATAGATATATTGTTAACACATTTTCGAAGATTAATCCGAACATCGCCGAGTTTCGATTCGTTACAGGACAGTAAATACAGGAGGGTAAGAATATAAAAAGCTTAAAAATATCAGTGTTAAGACACAAAGGAGATGAATGTACACATTGAACGATATATCGCTGACATTTGACAAATCGTTGAAATGTTAACGATTTTATCGTTGATATGCTTACTCTTTGTTAAGGTGATAAACTGTAACGACTAGCCGCTTTTTCACTAAGAACCCACGAAATCCTGAATGAAACATAACTTTAGATTGACATATCGTTGAGGTGTTGATATATCGCTGAGAGACGATAGTACCAACTCATTACGTATTCAGTAGATGCATATGACCAATATCATTGGCGTATTCAACTCAAATATTTGATTGTTCCCTCTCCAGCACCTGTCACTTCGAATTAACCAGAACCGGCGACGTAATTTGCCAACATTAACCCTACCATCTCGAGAGAAAAAGAAATATCGTGGCTCACTTGAACTTTGACCTACGTTGAGAACGTATTCCGATGGCCAATTTCAACCACGCGAGACTTGAGCGAGAACCTCATCTCTACGCATACAAATGGCTGAATTTGCCGTTTCGTGATCAGAGGTTAGGACAAAGTTGAAAGCGAGGGGATCTTAGGGCGCATACCGTTTGTCGCACAAATAGTCGGTTCACGAGCCTTCGTTAGGTTTGCTACTGCGTTTTAACCTTCCTAGACCCGAGAAATTGAGTTACCCGACACTTCATTTAAAACTCGCTCTCTGAATCAAATCTAATGCAACCTCACGAAAGTCATACATAATATTTTTCCAGGACCCGTGTCAAATGCAGCCAAATCCGCCTTCGGCTTGCGGTAGGTGAGGAAGTGATAGCAGATTAATGTTTGTAATTTTAGATTTTGAGTCCTCAAAAGCAGTCAATTGGTAACTTTCGGCTGATAATAGTTGACCGTTGTTATTAATTGGAAAACTTTGATTTCTATGTTAAAGAAATTGATAAATGATTTCGATTTCTCATGTTGAAATGGCTATATAAAGTTATCAGTTACAGTCAAAATCTTTAAATCGATTTGGTTTAACGTTTCGTAGTAAAAGATGAGTTTCGGTTTTACGTAAGAATGGTCAAATAACGACGCTAGTTTCTGCATTTCAATAGAAAATAAATGTTAATAATTCAAATTCGTTTAATTCGTTCTTATAAGTATTCATGTGTTTTCAACGTAGATACCGACTACTATTGATGGTGGGCAAACATGTTTCAGAAAATAATCTTCAAACTATACTTACGTTCATAACTGTTGATTGGGAATACTCTTACTATAAAAATTCATTAGACCTTTTCATATTGAACATATTTTTCTTTGTATTGATCAATGTTGTTAAATTGGTTTCTTTTAAAAACTTTGCCTCTTTTAATGCTTAATTCTTATACTTTCCAATTGTAATTGTTATACAGTTTTATATTTAAAAAATATTTAAACGCAAAATTAGATTATGTTGTACAATATTAAATGAAGATTATATTAAGTTCTTTCAATTTCAAAATAAAACATTCACAATAAGTTTTCCATGCTAGAAATTTATTGAATGACATTGATATGAAGAGTATTTCGTCATTAATTTGACAATGATGTTTTTATAAATATTTTGTTGTTTTCTTGTGTTGGCTTGAATTGAGTGAGACAGTATATGATATTTTATTTTCCTCTTCTAGGTAAGTACTTAAATGTAGGTATTGCTTCACGCGTGAATGCTAGATTAAAGCAAAAGCGTAGATATCGACGTCTTTGATTAAAGTATTTTCTTATTTCCAGACATTATATGAATTGCTTGCTTTGCTTTGTATTTAAACTCCCCGCACCGCCGTTGTCCTTTCGGGTGGGTGTCCTATGTCATGCGCACACTACGTCGCTACAAGGAGTTTATGATTCTGAATTTAAATGTTTTTGTGACATGTTAGAACTTGGTTAAAAAAATAGAATAACAAATTTCATAATATATTTTAACTTTATTTGTTCAGATGACAGACAGTCACATTTGCCTACCTATTATGTTTTAAATACATCTCGTATTTAGCATTTTGACCAAATCTTTTTCATGAAACTATACATATAAATGAATAAAGTAAGTAAAACAGGGACACTTTTTATATGTATGAACTATCTCAATTAGCATATATTTCTCACAATATTAGATATGTATGTGTTTAATGTCATCTTGATGACAATGTAAGTGTGTATATGACTGAAAAGACGTGAAAGTAATTATATTAATTAGTCCGATAAATTACAAGATAGACGTTTGTGACCTTTCTTTTTGTGTCGAAAGAGTTTTTTAAATTTTATATTCAAAGTAATCACATACCAAGTTTTTCATTTTATTTGTCCTTGAAACTTTAATAACAAACACATTAAAGTGTCGCTATAATTTAAAAACTATATTCTTTACTTTTCAAATAAAATGTTAATTTTTTTTTATCATAATCGTAAAAGAAATACCCGAGAAAAATGACAATGAGAATTTTTTTCAAAGTTTTGAACTTATAAAT
Source organism: Steromphala cineraria (assembly GCA_916613615.1). NCBI lineage: Eukaryota > Metazoa > Mollusca > Gastropoda > Trochida > Trochidae > Steromphala > Steromphala cineraria. The sequence goes on from OU744720.1 coordinate 48,127,945, forward strand.
AACAAATCTGTTTATCAAATATATTCAAAGATTCAATAAATTTCATCTTCCACAAATATTTATAAGTACTATGCTATTAAAACCAAAGTTACTGCTATCAAGAAGTCAACATAATACACCAACAAACCGTCGCTAAAAATGTACAAATAAAATGAATTGCTGTCAAACATATCCAGAAATAAATCCTTTGAAAAAAACGCCCGTATGTCAAGACTTCTTTTTTAACCTTTGGCATTTAACCTCGACCCAGCACGCGCGAGTAGGACCGAGGTTAATCTAGCACGAGTTTTGAGTGGTGAAAACAAACAAACCCTCATTCGATGTGTTCCTTTTGTATGAATAAGCTGTGTTATATTTTCTTTGACCCCTGGTCAAGGGTTTGCTGACCAAACTCGAGATAAGCCACTTGTGGTCGAGGATTATTGGCCATATCTCTAAGATATTTATTTTTATTGGTTGTATGGGGACAGTTATGAGGGTCTAGAAGAGAGGTCGCCTATATTTTTTACATAAAACGACTGAAAAAATAGGAATGACTTTTTGTATGGGTTGTGCGCCGTGGTGTAGTTAAAAAATGGTCGTAACTATTGAAAAAGTATTGTCTCCAAATCAAGTTTTTGACGTTTATTAGCGCCTTTGACAATGGTATCAAAGGGAAGTATTTATTGTAATAGCATTTTCAATTATATTTCATCTAATGTATAAACTTGATTTTCAGTTTCTTTTTGAAGAGAAGCATTTGCATAGTATGAATTTGTGTTTCCTATGTATTCGTCCTGGATGTATTATTTAATCATGTTGTGTTTCTGGAAATAAAATACTGTTTAAATTAAAAGGAAAAAGGTAAGTTATATTTTTAATCTCTTTTGGAACATAATAACTTGTACTGATTTATCCTATTGGGTCAAATTGATGACAAAGTCATTGCTCATTGTTCCGAGAAAAAACATTTCCATAGCATCACACGTAGACCTGATTGCTTTTATAACTTTTACAACAAATTTAGATTCTGAGAATATTAAGAACTTTCTAGAAAAAATAAATGAAAATGATTTGTTTGCTCACAATTTCCTATTTTCTGTTGCAGCGTGTTGAAAAGTGGAAGAATATATTTTTTCTATATAAGGGGTTTTGGGGCAACACAAACGATATGCTTGGCATTGGAGCGAAAAAATATTTAAGTGATTGTTTTATAAATATTTCAAATGTATAAAATAACTTCTCTCAATAAAAGTCGAAGTGGCAACAAGTACAACAATTTGATAAAAGTATAAATTCACCTTCGCTGTTGCTCTTTTAGTTAACGAGAGAAAATCATTTCAAATAAAACCTCATTTTTGTGCAAACTTTTTAATTATGTGAATGGCTTAAAATTCTAAAATTGATTATTATCAATATATTCATCATCATAATAATGTTCCAATTAAACACACCTGTATGTACACGTTATCCACATTTACCTACAATGTTTACTGACAGAAAGAGTGTTTGTATATTTGTAGCTAAGGTATACATGGCAATACTTGCTTGTCACGTTGATATTTCCTGGAACTTATTAATGAGAATTCCTTGACAGAAGACGTAGAGTGTATTACGGCTGATTACCTGGGAATTGTCTCTCGAGTGTCGAAGACCGGTTTCTTGTCATTAATTGTCTGAGCACGTTGTCTTTATAGACTCTAACGACGCGTAAGTCACAGATAGGGATCACTTAAATGAGACTATGTGTGAGGGATTGTCGAGCGCGACGATATTTGGGAACGGGAGAGATGAGCGTATTGTGTTTAAACAATTAAGATGTTCATTTTAGAGCACATTCGGTACGTCTTTGTTGAAGAGCAAACGAGGCGAAACGTTTTACAGGTAAAGAAAAGGCGAGGCGTTTGTTAATAAAGTGGTCATGAGCAACGACAATGCATAAAAAAACAATGCCGTGGTCGAATTACTTTTTGTTGGAAATCAGATCCCGCCGTATGAGGTTTATTTGTCAAAAACAAAAAACAACAGATTTTATCGTCTCTCCGTTGTCCGCACAGCGACGGCCGATCTCTACCAAGATAACGCGCTGATGTGGAGCTTGGAGAATGTTCAGCGTCACACATGCCAAACTTGTGAATGTTTGTTTTTCAAAAAACATGTCTCATGTTGAAGAAAATACGGCTTCTTGTAACCCCGGCACGCGTGTTGAACGTGTTAAAGGCTGTTAACGCTACCCCCTGAACCTCCGGACCCCCTTGAATGCACGTGACGTGACCCTGAGTGACCCGCCACGCCCCGGGTGTGTGGGTCAATTGCTAGGTCGGCGTGACCCCACCTGCTACAGGGGGTCGGGCCAGCGTGTCGACACCTTATCACCCTGCCTACACCCCCCAAATCCCCCTCAACACCATAATACTACCTTTCACGGACAAAGTGGCATTTCTGCCGAGTGGAAAGGGATTCGATTTGACGTCGACTTTATCCTTTAATGTAGGCCGGTAAAGACTGTTATTATCCAGGACCTATTTTATATTGCGGAGTTTTCTTCAATAACATTGTCGTTATCAAGCTTTTAATATGCTCATTTACGTGTTGAGAATACAAGGATACAGTAGCCGCGTCTTGAGATGGCAAGGACGCGTTCAGAAGGTTTAAAAGTTCTCTCCGACATAAAACTGGATTTGGAACCAATGGACTACTTTTTCAAAAGTCGATGAAAAGGGCTGCACTTTTAAATTTTAATTACTTTTTGCAAACTTTTTATTTCCCCGGGTGTTTTAGTTTTATGGAAAATAAATGATTACTAATTTATAGAACTTGCTAATTTTTTTCTTTCACGCTTTTTGATACTGGATTGCTTTCTTGTTGGGCAAGCATGCATCTCACGCGGGACTTGGGATAAAACTGTAAATTCAGTCTGTTTCCCTTCAAGACCATAAACTTTTCTTGGAGCAAGTCACAATTCATAGCCCAAGTCCCTGAAGACGTTAGCGAAAATTTATCACTCTTTTTCCCCGTCTATGTTGCGATGAAAGGCCTATCTTATTGGCGATATCCACTCCTAAATCTGTCGCAATTTGACGGGCAAGATGCGGATTTCACTTCCCAGTAAATGTCACATATCGGTTAAATGTCCTGTTTATTAATCTCACCAAGGTGAAGTCGGAGTGTGCCCTATCGTTCTCGAGCCTTTGGGGTCGTCCCATCCTGACCCCCACCCCCAGGGACAAGCCCTGCGCTACCCAGGCAGGGAGAGATGGGGAAAGGGCGCCCGAGGGAACTCTTTTGCCATGAAGGTAATCTTGCCTTAGCTCCGCACAGGGTTCTTCAGGGCGGAAGGTCGCCGTTGCTCAAGAACGGTTGTGACCTCTTTGACTTGGGTAATTTCAGACGGTGGTTAGACGTAAGCTTGCATTAAGAGGGGGAAATGAGGGACGGGGTTGCCCCTCCCGAGGGATCAACCACGAACGCTAGGTATCGTTTGAGATGAATTGAAACTCCGACCAGACGTCTACAGACCGCGAGCGCAGCCTGATATCACTATAAACACCAAAGATCACGACAGCGGCTGATTTATGAATGCAAAATGAAGAAATTTGAACTTTTGTGGTAAAGTCAAGCTTGAATTTGAGATGCAGTTGGGATGCGTTTATATAGCTATTTCTACAACTTGGTGGCAGCGAGACTTGCTTTATGGCTGCAAACTCCGTACTCGTTGCACGCGATGCAGTGATTATCTCCAGAGGTGGCGTTTTTAGCCCATCGTTGTTGCGATTTATTCATCTTTGTGGGTGGCGAATAACCGTTATTCTGACGCAGTCATAAAACTAATATTACCACCTAGGCTACTGTGGGTTTATGCGGAGAAGAACTGAATTATTCCATTGATAGACCAGATCATTGACAAATAGATCACTAAACAAAAAGAACCCCCAAAAAGGGGCCTAATTTGAAGTTTAATGACGTACCTTTATCAATTCGAACAGGTAATTTATCGAAACTGACAATTTTAACATCATTGTGGGTTGATTGAATATGAGTGATTTACGTCATGACTGACTGTGATTACGACATGGGTGTGACGAAATTCTAATAAAGTAAACCTCATCACATCCTTGTAACATCTCTATGGAAAAATAAAACTATGAAATACTCGAAATACATTGTATATGCATTTCCTAATACTACACTTCATTAAATATGCAATGTTTTAAGTAAATTAATTTTTTTAAACAAATATAAAACGCTAATGATTCCAAATAGTTGAACGAATCCACAATTGTTCTGACAATTTTAAGCAAGGCCTAAATTCAATATTGACTTTTACAAATAAAACAAAATGAAAATTACAATTGAAATGTAAGTTGATTTTTCAGCAATAAGAACCTATTATTACAACGTTTTCTGACTAATAACTTTAAAAACTTTTAATGTAAATCAATTCAAAGGGAATGTGATAAAAAGAGTATATGTCATGAACAGTTGTTAAGTCTGACAGAAGTGGAATCATGGTCCCGGAAAGGTCGGCCTTATGACAAAAAGGTCGTTGAGTTTAGATCCAGAGTTGATGCAGTGCCCGATACAGTCGCTACGCTCGACTCCCTGAAAATTTAATTCAATTGTTTAATAACCTTTTCATAGCAAGATTGACGTAATTTAATTGATCTCTATGACCAGAGCCAAGGGACATGACCAACTCGCTTATATTATTGGAAAAAATGAACTCTATTGATGAGTCTGTAAAACTCGGATACCTTCTTGGACGTCACGTGACGTCGGTGTTTACGAAAATGCGCATCGGAACATGACGTGGAAACGGAATTAGCAATAATGAAGGTCTGATTGTGTGCACTGCAAGACTATGAATATTGTGAGAGTTATTCCGGTTCGTACTAAGGTTTTTATCTCGGAGCTTTGCATGATTAACTAGTCCACTCTACTCTTACTATACTTACGATGCGTGTTTATAATTGATAGGAACTTTGACGGCGGGGAGCTATGGCGTTTCGTGTGATAGAACTTCTTTGCAGTTTATTGCGTGTTATGTACGCAATTCCCCAGATAGTTTAACTAATTTACTCGAGCGTTTTCGCGAGACTTTTGATCTTACCAGGCGACTCCGATAGCTCTCTGTTGATGATAGTAAATTCTCTCACGAAAATATCAAGCATCCATTCGCCTTGAATTAATTTTTAATGAACGCATGCTTTAATTCAAGCTTGATTATTATAGCACCATCGTGCAAGCCAATCCTCATATCGATATGTCTCAATCAAGATTAAACAGTTGACAATCTGTAGCACTAATCTGTGTCCATCATTGACACTCGCTGTCTTCGCTGATTCTTCCTTGGTGAGACTGAAATAAAATATCTGTCTGTCTGTCCTTTGTGAAAATGAGTTCTTCTCATACTGACGTACTGTCTGTTTGTCTACTGACTTATTGGTGTACCAAGGTATAGCTGAGTAAATAGCTGTCTGATAATCTGACGTGCTTTTCCATTAATACCTCTCTGACTGACGAACTGGCGAACAGTCTTACTGTCTGACTGATTGACTTGTGACTAGTTTTATGTTTGATTACCTGATTGACTTTAGAATGTCTATCAAAACACATTAAAACATGCTAATTGTCATATCACCCAACTAATTCTCGGTTGTCTAGCATTCTGTCTTAAGTATTCATTTAAGGAAATGCATTCAATTACTGACATACGATTCAGTTACTGCCTGACGTTTTGGTTAATTTGTTACAATACTGTTTCACTTAACATCTGACAGATAAACTATTGGACTGTTTAACATGACGTTATTCCTATATTTTGATCATACACACCCCTCTTGCACCCTTCGTGAGAGGAAAACTGTTAATATTTAACCAAGTATCTAAAGAGTAAAATTAGTTAGCACATCACTCACAAGCGATCATATCTCTTCCTGAAACAGCGCAGGCCACTATTGACAAATCTTAATTGAAAGTGCTAATTAATTAAGCCAGATGGACCAAGTCTGGGCCATAACATAATGGCCTAGGTTAGGATCAATATGAACCTATTGTCATCTTTTATAATTTCAAGATGGCGGCCATGACGGAGCTTGACGTGCACGGGCTATGAGCAACGTCAACAAGGGACGATGGTTCATAATTCAGAGACCACATTATCGCATAATGAAATTTGACATGGTAGTGGCCGCTATGATAAAGGGAGATAATATTCTGATGAAGTTTGATAAGACATCAATGAGTGACTTCATTTTAGGTCACGTGTCATCCGCCTTAACAGATCACCAATTTTCAACACTGGCTTTTGCCTGATTTGTGAATGGTTTTAACGAATTTTCATTACAAAATCTGTACCGATTCTGTCATTTTTTTTATTCTGATGGATTCTTTTGTAGGGTTTTATTTAATAAACAGTATTTTTTAATAAATATCAGTTTGGCAATATTTAATTTCGGAAATAAGGATTTTTGAATATCGAAAGTTACTGTAAACTGTCTTTTTATATCTCTTGGTTTTACTTAATGTTTCGAAAAAGATTTCGACATCACCTCCGCTAAATGTTAATACCCCAAAACTGGCCCGTTTGGTACATTATGTTTGGGTTTGAAGCATTTTCATATTCACTTGTCAGATTGTGGGAACCTGTATTGTCTTTTTGAATCAGTCAGATGATTTATTCCAAATAGAAATGATGAATTGTTGAAATTTATTACATTAAATTCATGGTTACACGTCATGATATCAGATGTCCTGATGAAAATAATAAGAAATATTTTCATAATACTACTTTGACTTTTTCTGAATTTGAAACATTGGTAGTTTATTTTCATAAAAAACCATAAAGTAATCGTAATTGCATACTTATTATAATTAAAAGAATACAAACTATATTTTCTCTTGTCAATTCAATAACATGTGTTTTTCGAATGTCCAAAATTGAGATTCACAGGACTGTGTACTTAAGTTTGAAAGCAAAAACCAAATATCAAATAATGATCGTTTTCACACGTTATTTTTATTAAAATTTTAACAAACTTGGTAAATAATGTTTATAGATGAGTTGAAAAATAAACTCATTACTATATTAACCTTACTATTCTCTATCGTAAACAAATTCAACCTGAGCTAAATATCCCAACAAAATATGACAATTCAAGCTTTTGATTCTAGAATAGTGTTTTATATTTATATTAATTCTTCATTTGAGTCAAAAAGGGAAAAAAATTCTTCATGTCACATTTTATACATAATTATCCTCAAAAACTTGTAATTTCCATAATGTAACGTCACCGATTTCCTTTTTATTATGAATGTACAATTACAATGAATGTATGTAATTTCAGCATACCTGGATGAGGGATGTCAATTACCGCTCCCCTTTTACCTTGTTTATACACCTCCCTTACCCACGGGTTATAATATTACATTTCTCGCTTTGTCGCATGACAATGAAGACATTTTCCCCTTTGTCCATGACAGTGACAAATATGAGGTAGGGACCTTTCTTGTCACTGCGATATGGGAATGACAGTAAGGTTATGGTAGTAATTACATCTTGTAATTAAACAATTCCTCTAATTATTTCTGTCGCGTGTCGAAAATAATGAGGGAAAATGCAATATTTATTTCTTATCTCAATATCTTATTGTAGTGATTAGGACTTATCCTTTAAAGGTATTATTGACAATGTAGGTTTTGAATATTTTTGTGCTGTCATATTCAAATAATTTGTTTGTGAGTCTTTGATTACTTCATTTAAAAATATTTCATTAGCAACATGTTGCTAAGATGTTATGTTGATATACTATATGAGAATTAGCTTCAATTAAAAAAAATATCCTTCCAAATGCTTATTTAAAACTCAAATCTTAAGGGATATGTCAACATTGTGATTTTGAACACAAGACGTTATAGTAAAGTAAATGATGCTATTTAGTGTGAATGGTTTCGCCTTGAGATATATAAACATGTATTAGAAAGAAATACATTTTAGTCCTTATAAGCATTTTCTGATTTGATTCAACAAATAAAACAAAAAATTCAGAATTCTCAATACGTTTTTTTAAAACAAATCTGACTGAGTAAAATATAAATGTATTTCGAATGGTTCCTTTTACGATATTTGGCAGAAATATTTCGTATCAAATGAAAATACGTATAAAATGTATTCTCAAAATGATTTTTTTTTACAAATTAGACCTTGTAAAATCAAATGCATTTCGAATGGTTCCTTTTACGATATATTACAGAAATATTTCGTAATTACCAAAAAGTGCAAGATTTAATTTTGAAATTAAGTAAATAATTTATCTAAAACTTTATGATATGTTTACCTCGTAAATAAAATTAAATTTCATGCATTTTGCAGAATTTTTACCCAACCCTTTCAATATACTTCAAATTTTAGTTAAAAAAGCAAAGGTTCTTTATTCATATCAGCATATTCATTTTCACGGATTCAAATCATATTTCTTCTGGTTATTAAACATAAAAGGTTATTCTTCCTGTAGATTACATTAAAAACCAATTATATGGGATAAAGCCCACTGAGCCGTCTTGTAACAGTATCCATATCTTTCCATTCATTAAATCAATAAGACCAACTGCGCCTCTTGTTAAAAAGCAAGCTTCAAGTTCATCAAAAGCCACAACGGAATCTGATACACTGTTATTAAAAATCAGAAACACATCTTTACCGGTAGAAATAAATGGCATTTGAAATTGACTCTTGATGAAAGAACGATACCTGGCGTCCGATTTACCTGAGCGAGAGGGAAAGACAATGGGTGATTACTTTTAAGGTGGGAGGGTTTTGCGGTTGCGACCATATTGAGTTTCGACGTCATCGCGTGTCGCTAAGACGAAGACGTCGCGTAAGGAACCCTGTTGGGAGCTGATACCGTGTCCACAGCGTGTTTGCTTCTTAAAGGCGCAATTATGCGGTTTTCTTGTAATTAGTAAGAAACCACAACCCTGGCTCATACACTTAAGATTTTTTATTAACTGAAATAATAGGACACCGCGATGCTTCTAACGACGTTAATGAACATGCAAATTGAGAGAAACCGCAGAAAGCAATCTGATACGTTTTTGCTAGATTTATGATCTTTTTATTTTACGCATTTGTAGGCATAACAATGTTTATATATGTTCTTGAATCTTATCAGCTCAATGAAACGAATGTGCTTTTTTAAAAATATTTTTATATAATTCATATATCATGTTTGACATTTTCGTCAATTTTAGTTTGTTTTGTGATTTTTTGTTCAAAATGATATCAATAGCAATATAGCTTTCTTTACCTTCATTCAATATATTTAACAATTTGTACACAATATGTTAATGATTCATGCATTTATTATGATCTTAGGTTATTAACTTTCTTCCAAATGAAAAAATATATATATTTTGAAAATTCATCATCCAAAATGGATTCTATCGAAATCAAATTTGTCAAGAAAAAGCACACGAAAGAATAAGTCTATTTAATATGATTAATGACCAAAATAAGCACCCAACGTTTATCTTACAAACAGGATTCAGAGAAAGCCTTCGAACAATAAGTATCATCCCTAAACCAACAATTTTTCTGCATCCATCATTCCGAGTTACTGATATTTCTATCCAACGAGGTGAAAATTGCAGGAAGTAATCCGTAAAACGACTGACATCAAGTAATGTACAATTTGAAAGAGATAGTTGGATTAAAGGAGATAATATAATTATGGGAAACACCTCTCAAAAGTCCAAAAACATACTGAACATGCGCGACATGGATTGAGAGGGCGTCTAATGATAGATCTACTGACTGAGATAGATGGGATAATTATATTATCATATTGCCAGATAGATATCAAAGTCTTATTTCTGGACTCGGCACACGCCACGGCCTGCCTTGAAGGGATCAGGGGACAAGGAAAGAAGAAAGGGATGATTACGGACTTCCAGGTGTTTTGTTAGTAAAATACCAGAAAAGGCAAGGACCAAGAACATATCCCTGTTGGACACCTGCTTTGAAATTAAGCGTGTTTGACACTGACCTATCCCTATACCTTTTGTCCGGCCATGTTCTAGACTGGTCGTCAATGATGTCCATGAGGCCTGGCCATCGATGGTCAAGCAGGGATGTAGCTTATTTCATTATTTCCTCTAATTTCAAACGTCCAGTAATGATGAAGTCGAGGCAGATGCACCCTTGTGCTTCTGTTTGACATAGGAGTGGCATTAAAGAGATGGGGCAAAGTGATAATAGACAAGAAAACCACACCATAAAGCCCAATTCATAAAAAGATAATCAGAGATCGTGTACATCGACCTCAACGGTGACCTGAGACAGTTGTCCGATGCCCCCTGACCCTCCCCGGGCTGACCCCGACCCCAAGCGCCCTGGTACCTGACCCCAACAAAACTGACCATGCCCCAGGCTACGCCCTATAGTGTTGACCACATGTCCTACCCTTGGGGTAGGGTCTCAGATCACGGCCCTTTGTTGTGAGCCACACTTAAACCTATTCTAATTGCAAAAATTGTGGTCAGCTTTAATCAGACGTGAAAGTGAGAATTCCTGCTAAATTGGCTATGAAAACTGCGTTTAATATGCGTTTCCATATATTTTGTCATTAAGTCAAATATCAAAGAGATAAAAAGGCAATGAAATCTTCAAAGGAACCGGCACTTAGGTCTTTAATCTGATAAATTGAGATAAAGTCCAACGTGACATATTGAGATATAAACACGATTTCGTTGATATCTATACCGGTACGTGTCAGTGTAATTTAATTTATTAAGTATTTATCCATGATCAATTTTAAGTATCATTGCATTCCATAACTTTTGGATTTCTACACCTTATTTTTAATTGTTAGTTATCTACCTATTGTTTACTGTACTTATATATACATGTATGCCATTATCCATCATGTGTTCATCTGCTTGCAAACGACACAAGAAACTGTGTCTAAACGTCGCATATCATGAATAAAGAAGTTGTCATCCATATTTGTTTCTTCATTATCAACACCTTATTGTATATAACCTAAATCCCCGTACCAAGATGTACTTCCATCAAGTTTATTATCATCTTCATCTTCATTAACATTATCATCTTCAGTTATGTATGATCTACATATCTTTATTTAAACTATTAAAAACAAAAAATTGAAGTGGATCAAAACGTCAATTAAAGAGTAATTTCGAGCTTATAGCACTTTTAAACGTGGACATAACATTTTAGAAACTTAACGTTTGTAATCCTCGCAGTCATCAAAAACTTCAAATCTTTCCATAAACTTCGTCATGGGATAATTTCGGAGTTATATGACGTCCATTTGAGAGATTTGATGTTCAGGGCAATAAACTTGTCAAATTTGTTGCGTTGTTCTTCTTTAGTGGTACTCTATCGTGACAATCATCTTCATCTCGACCAGATTTGACAATTTCACGATGTCCTATCCCCAGGAATAGTTTATTTCCGGAATCGCCATAAAGATCAGAGCGTATTTATTTAACAGAACAAACACTTCTATGGCGAGGATAGCTAAAAAGTCCGCATTAAAATTGGATGAATCTGTAAGTCGTAAAATACACTGAAGAGGCAACTGTCCGTTGGCTATTGTTTACTCAGTGGTCATCGCTTGGAAATCGACCATCAATAATTGAGCCGTTCAAATCCATGACGGTCGTTTAAGACGAGCTGATTTTATTACAATTTTACTACCTTTTAAGCTAAGGATTAGTTTAAGTGTGCAAACACCTGCCATGGACTGTGAATGAGGTTTCCGATATTTTACAATGTAATAACAGTGTGAAGATTCATCTGCCTGAAAATCAGATGAATGGAGACAATTCTGACAGACTGATAAGAAACATTGTAAATCAACGATGTCAGGGATGTTGTTATCTAAGACACACATTAACAACATTGGTTGTAATGGTCAGATGATCAATGGGAAATATGAATGCATATATTGCGTTAATGTTTATCAATGATGATTGTCAATGTGAAAGCATACATTGCCAATGAGCAATTTCATTCAACGATATCATGGTAATTAGAAGCAATGCACATATCAACAACGAATTATTTCCATAAACGATAACAATATACATGGATATATTACCAACGAACACTGTTAATCAGCGATATCAAAGTTATGTTGAAAGTAATACATATATTGGATACGAATTTTCTACTTTGTCATGATGATTGTTAAAGGAATGCTTAGATTGCAGAATATTTTTAATTTTTGTCTCGATGATTGTTAGTTGCATGATGGTCTGTATTGACAATGGGCATTGTTTTATCAACAACAATTATTGCGTGTATTAACACTTATTTTATTTAGCCAACGATGTCACTTTTTTATATGCATTGTATGGTAACGTCTTTAACTCTCGTATGACCAATATTGATATGAATTGATATAATTGACTTTTATTTACGATGTCCTAAATGTCCTTTACGTTTTGTGCATATATTAACAACAAATATTGTAAGTTAGATAAACAAAGGGCACTGTGAAATGCAAAAACATCTGAAATTGTAAATCAACGATTTATTGACTAAATATTTGCATGTAGGAATAAAGAGGTTTTTAGCACATGAAAAATCTTTTTATCAAATAACAAATTTCAATATAGATGCGTACACTGACACTAAACCTTTGAAACTAGTCATTAAGATACAAAAACTGATTATTTACCAGCTGTCTCTAACACCTACAAATAGTATTTATAAAAAATACATTAATTGTACTGACCACAATAGTAAAAAATGTCCAGATGTTGGTCTTTAATTGGCTTTAGCGGTCAGCTAGACCCTAATCCCTCAAGACCCCTAGGCCGCAGTTGGGGATCAAATTACTTGATTCTCGTGAAACCAAAAAAGCGAAAAGGTCCAATAAATGATTCCTTTCACTCCCAGTGTACATGTCAAATGAGATGTCATAAATCTTTGTCCGTTTTTTTGTTCCGGATTTCGGATTTTATAACAAACTGACCGACGATTGAAATATCTTTATTGATGAGTTTCTGTAAATGTTTTGTTCTTTTATGGCCAGTAGGTTTTTATGTCATGACTTTTAAGTCAGAAAGAATTCATTCGCAAGAAATATTGGTGAATGTTTTCCCAGTACACTTAGGGTTCATTTTATAGTGATCTGTAGAGATATAGTGTTCAATACAAATAGCTTGTTTGCAACGAAACAATAATTGTCATTTTATAAGTTAGTAAAGGGAAGACAAACGTTTATGAATGACTTACTTCTTAATAAATCACGGTTTATATCATAAGTGATATTCTACCCCACATCGTCTTTGTTATTATATAATGTCCAGATCTATCCTCTTATCCTGAAATGCTTATATGATCTATATTCGTTAACATTTGTCCAGACGGTTTTAGTTTCATGACATACTGAGACACAAGAAAATTATCATTCTCTTTATACCAGATTCATATCCAGATCTACTCTTGTATCCAGAAACGCTTGTATCATGTATTAGTCTGTTATCCTGACCCTAAAGCAAAAGCAATTTAAGGAGCCTTCTAAAGTCTATAGACAATGTTGGCAAGTCTAGATGCCTCTTGAAAAGCTTATATGATTTATCTTGGTTAACTTTTGTCCAGAAGGCTTAATTTCATAACATCTTGACCCATAACAAAATTACCATTCTCTTTATACCATATAAATTGTTCAGATGTATTCGTGTATTCCCATACACTTATATGATTTATTTGTGTTTACTTTTGTCCAGAAGGTTTGAGTTTCACAACATCAAACCACAATGGAATTATCATTTTCTTCATGTCCTATACATTGTCCAGGACAATCCTTTTATCCTGATACACTTATATGATTTATCTTGGTTAACTTTTGTCCAGAAGGTTTTAGTTTCATAACATACTGACCCAGAAGAGAAATATCATTATTAACGATGTTCGTTATTGGTTTCAGATCTGGCCTGGGGTTTCAGACAGCATAGTTCTAATTCATTGTCAAGATCATTAGGTTTCTTCAGTCATGCAGAAATAGACAAAGACAGTTGTCAATCATAATTAATATGTTTATTAGTCCTGAAATGCTATCTTTATATGACTTTAGCTTTGATGTGATTTTTGTGGTTTTGTCGCTTTTTGTATTGTTTTAATCAAAGTCAGGTGAAATTTGTTAACAGCGATATGTAAGTTCTTATCATAATAAGTTATACCGTACAATGAATTATTTTTATTGTAAATTATGTCATGTCTCGGTGATATCATACAACTTAATAAAGATTTTTAGAAATAATATTTTATATGAAAATTTTGTCCTCAGCATTTTATGTAAGACCGACGATGATCTAGCTATATCAATTGTTAATCATACCGAGAAATTTATGTTATTTCATACAACCATATCATTGAATATTTCATATAACCATTACATTGTTATTTCATATAGCGCTATGAATGGTATTTCATATAGCGATTTAAATGGTATTTAATACATCGATATCAATATCATCATACAACGATAAAATGTTCTTTATTGTGTTATTTCATACACTTATATAAAAGTTACAACATACATTGATATCAATGTTACAACATACATTGATATCAATGTTACAACATACATTGATATCAATGTTACAACATAAATTGATATCAATGTTACAACATAAATTGATATCAGTGTCACATCATACATTGATATCATTGTTACATCATGCATTGATATCAATGTTACAAAATACATTGTTATCAATGTCACATCATACATTGATATCAATGTTAACTCATACATAGATATCAACGTTACATCATGCATTGATATCAATCTTACAAAATACATTGATATAAAAGTTACAACATACATTAATATCAATGTTTCAACGTTACTACATTGTATTATACAATGTTACAATGTTGTCCCTAACACAGACTCCAATGCCGTGCTCAACCAATGCTTGCTCTTTGAGAAATGTACTCCTATCAAAGATACGTTTCATAATGCAGTTAAAATCAATTTCCTGTTAGAGTTTTGATAAGATGCGTGTGCCCCTTTCGATCCCAGAGCGGTACATATTGTTTGATGCAGTATCGGGTTGCTTGGTTGCATGATTCTGTCAGGGCTGTGCTGAATATCGTGCAAAATCTTCGTAAACTGAATGATTGACATAAACGGATTCAAGAACAATTTTAAATTGATTTCTAAGTTCAATGAACATTTTGTAATATGAAACTGCTTTTATGAATTGAAAGTTGAGTGTTAAAAGACAATTATGTGGTAACGATGAAAGTTTCATTTTGTACACCATTTTGGGATTTTCTTAAAATCATTCAAGACTGATCGGGACATGATTATACACGTCGTAAAAATGGTTAATTCTTTCTTAAACATATAATATTATTCAAATTGTGAAATGGTACTTATCATTGATATTGAATTTTGAAATTATACTTGTCGATCTTCCATGATTGAATTTCTTTGAAATGTTGATATAATGCATATCTTTAAATCCCTTCTAAGCAGCCTTATGCAAGATTTTCAAGTAGAGATTGATAAACGAGTGAATGTTTGACAACAAATCACAAATCAATCCTCGATTGGGCAGGAAACGATACTTGAAAACAACGGGCATCTTTTTTTCAAAGGCCTGAAGTTCAATTTTAAATTTCAAATTAATCACGATCGCTCAAACGCTCATTATATTCTTTAATGTATGACCACTTCATTTCGGCTTGACCACTTGAAGGGACATCAGAGGAATATCAGCGATGACCGCTGTGGCCAGTTTTGACCATGGTCGTGACATGAAGACCAAAGGCTGGCGTTGTTAGCTTAAACTTGACACCGTAAAAAGCGATCGCAATGTTCTTTTCACTGATTCAAGTTTGTCTAGAGCGCCGTTAACAAAAGGGTCTAAATAGGGGTAGATTGGCCGGAGAATATCTTGACCCCATGGTGACTTGTGGTCAAAGGACTCCGGCCACTGTGACCCTCGCACGTTTTTTGCACGCTTTGTGTGGTCATGTCCGAGGGAGGCTGGTCAAAAAGTGATAAACCAGAACGGTCATTTGATGGTCAAGCCGAAAACAGTGATAGCAAGATAAGCAGACGTGGTCAATTTTCAATGTTTCTTGTATCCGGTTTTAATGGGGTTTCCTGCGAAGCTAATTAAAATGTTGCCTCTTGAATTAGGCTGGCATTTTAATGTGTTGACATTAGAAGACTAACTGAGATTCCTTACATTTTCCCACATCTTCTTCTCCACACATGCCGTATTGTTTATCATTGGCAGTTGACGTGCTTCTGATACCAGTCTTAACTGATTTAACACACAAACGTGGGAATGGTTAATTCAATGTTTATCTTCAAAAGTGAAACAGACTCATGTATGATAATATTCGGCATGGAATATTGTTTCTTCATTTAAGACTTCACGAATTTCGATAAGGTGAAAATAACTAATATTTTCATAACAACTAATTCTTGAGGTATTTAAGATTCTGCGTAAATGATTTCTCTTCCCGATCAGGTATATGCCATACCCTATGAGACATCTTATTAATTATTCATGATATGAGGTATTTAAGATTCTGCGTAAATGATTTCTCTTCCCGATCAGGTATATGCCATACCCTATGAGACATCTTATTAATTATTCATGATATGAGGTATTTAAGATTCTGCGTAAAAGATTTCTCTTCCCGATCAGGTATATGCCATACCCTATGAGACATCTTATTAATTATTCATGATATGAGGTATTTAAGATTCTGCGTAAAAGATTTCTCTTCCCGATCAGGTATATGCCATACCCTATGAGACATCTTATTAATTATTCATGATATGAGGTATTTAAGATTCTGCGTAAATGATTTCTCTTCCCGATCAGGTATATGCATTGCCCGATAAGACATCTTGGCTCTTGTACGAGACATCTTGCCACATCTTGTAAAGAACCTTTATTTATATTTGCGGAAATTTACTTTTCTTGAATCCTAACGAACGGTTGACTATGATAGGATGTAAACAATGCAAAATCTATTTCTTTTACTGATTTGAAATTATAACATAATGGTATTGTGGATTTCGGTAGAATTGTTAGAATAATGAATATTATAGTTAATTTGAGTCACTTCTATTTGTTTTGTTTTTTCTATTTAGTATATTATTGTGAATGTAAATTCTTCCTAGGACATTGAGCAAATTGACATGAAATTTTACATCTAGAACTTCAGCAATCATTCACCTATTGAATGAATAGACGTATATCTTCAAATGCATCGCCTTAAGTATGTATTTGACAATTATAAGGAGATTTTTACTTTTAAGCACTTTAGACCTTCCAAATGATTTGTTATTTTAAAAGAGGAAGCTGTCATTTACCCTTCCCTCTCGGTTTTCTTTTGGAAGAATAACGTTATCCACATATTTCAACATATTCGAAAAGTCGTTGTCATCAAAGGCATCACTTTTGATTCGAAATGAACCATTTTCACTAAATTGAACATTTTGAAATGACAGCGTGTCCCTCTTATAAATTACAGTCATGGTGAGAGAATACTAGAAATTCTATCTTCGCTCAGGCGGAAAGGGATCAAAAACTATCAATCGGAAACCCCACAAGTGCAGGGTCATTACTAGAATTGCGATTCAGACAAAAACGAAATGACACTTGACATGTTCAATGATATTCAGCAAGTGGCCGGTATGCGGGTTATGAGTTAAGATAGAAAACAAAGAAATTTGGGAGATGAGTAAGACAAACCAATCGTTAAGGGCTCAAAACACTTCCTTGTAGTATTCCAATGATGATAACTGAAATGCTCTGCGGGTACTATTAAGGATGGCCAGGCTACGGAAACATAATGTTCTGTGGTTTGGCTTCCTTTTTAGAGTAGTTCGAATTTATTCATGAGGGCTTATGGCTTTGACAAACTCATTTTACGAATTATCGTAACAAAGGGCACATTATTCATAGAAATATTTTTGATAGATTATGTTACATAAATTGTGATAAATTCATTAAGAAATTGCTAACCATGGAAATTATATGATTCTGTGTATAATTTTAAACATTTTATGAATGTCTTAAACAAAAGTGATGCCACAAATGTTGGCATCAAAAACTTTTGTGTAATGTAAACGAAACAATTGGCACATCAATCTTAAGTCCTACTCCTTTGTTGGCATTGCTAATGATATATTCCGATAACACTATGTATGCAAATCAGAATTGAAATTTAACACGAAACATCTTTAAGTCTTAGCAGTGTTATGTTTATCAATATAAAATGTGTAGAACTCTAAATTCTGCTTTTCTCTATCATCTGAAAAAGGCAAATGCACATTTCCCAACTGACATATAATCTTGGTTAAATGACAACCATGTAAAATAAACATTAAAACTTTAGTTGTTTGATTTCAATATCCTGTTTAGGATAAAATCTTTATAGATGTAATCATAAATGTATGGTATAATAATCAGAGGTCTTGTGCATTCAGCAAAAATGACACTTTTGATTAAAAATCTCACCCAAAGCCACCCCCCGAAAAATTCGAAATATCTTTACTTTTGAAAGCCACGCTCTAATTTTAAATTTCAAAACTAGGTGTCAGGTAACACCTCAAATGAACGGGTGGCTGGTTCTGTATTAAAGAAGGCGTTCACGAAAGTTGACACTCAAAGTGTATAAGGCGGGTGGAAAGCGTTCACCCTGTCGCATGCCTACTGACCTATCTTGACCTATGGTCAGTCCAGGGTCACTGATGAAGGTTATCGTGACCTCCACGCGCCAAACGTCATCATCCATCAAGATTTTTTGTCATTTTCAAAGCATAAAAGCAACCAAAGCATCTGTTCATTGACCCTTTGTGACCAGAAAAAAATCCTCCTTCGAAGTCACAATAGTTCTTTGAGGGCCTGCACTTTCACCCATTGATGTGTGCTCGAGATTATGATATTTAATATTATCAGCCTGACAAATGAGTCGGTAGATTTGTGAATTATGACTCTTAACGTGTTGATTAACGGCCCACACATGGGTTTATAACAAAACCAAGGCTTTACAATGGCATTTTGTACTTAATGAAGAATCTGATATGCACATCTGGATCGATGTTTCTTGATTAGTGTGGTCGGCTTATATAGAAAATACTTCATAAAAGAATATTTAAGTTATCATAACAATGATGATCTTGCAAGATAGCCTTGCATAGATATTTTTTTTACTTTGTCTAATTGTTTGCTTCACAATTGAGAATATATAAACTTAAAAATATGTTTCACTTGCACTCTTCAAAAAAAGATAATGCGGGTTATAATCACTTGAAGGCAAAACAATAAGACTCATATTATTATATTTTTGATAAGATTTTTGTTATTTTTAAACGGAAATGTTATTGGGACGTATGTTGATCGTTTGAAAATTATAATTTGGTCTTATAAATCATTGAAATGATTGTTTAATTGTCTGATCAAAAACCATCTATATTTCATCGATAAAATAAACGAACGATTCGAGGCAACCCTGTTGATTGGTTAAAAATATCTCAGTTTCAAGTTTGAGTGGGGTATCAGCAGCTTAGCATATTGTTGCGAAGCTAATGATGCCATTTAAAAAGAAAACTTTACATGGGCTTAGTATGTATTGGATATGTTTATTTCAAGAAACTACAAAACATAAATAACCCCCAGAACCAGAAGCCAACTTTGGGTTACCATTTGACCAATAAAAATACACAGAGCGTACAAAAATAATGTAACATCGAAATTCAAAATCAAAATCGATCTAATCAATTTGTAAATTTAACATTCAGTGTATTTCTTGGTCCCAGTTATTCGGTTTACAATGACAGTGTATAGTAAAATATTTGTTGTTGATATATCCGTATGTGTAATTTAAGGGGGTTCTATAACTTCTATATTTCCCTTTCTCCCTATTTTCCCCTTCCCAAATTCCGCAGGAGACCAGCTTGACCACTGCGGTCAGTACCGGACGTTATAAACAACTTCATTATAATGGTCACTTAATCAAACCAATGACTTTACCCGGGTGAAATGAATGAGCGTAACAAAGTCTATTTCATCTCGCAGATTTGGGTTTGTTTGGTGAATTACTCTTCTCAAGCCCCATACAGCCTCAATCAAAATCGACCTTTTGACCCTCAGACACCAAATTCTACTTTTTCTAAAGAATTTTGCTTTCTTCAAGGCTGGAATAATCCCTTTTAACCCCCGCGTCTTTCCCCCCGTAAACAACCCTTCCCCTTAAACTCAATCATCCTTGCTTCGAGAGGACAATACAGCAATGATAAGCTCCAAAAATTCCATCTCGAGTCCCCCGCAATTTATTGTCATCTCACCCGAAAACTTTTCAGTGTTTAAAGGCATAATGTTCAAGAAGACAGCGTTGATAACTTGCCTATTTCTCTTGCTGGGAGGGGGACAAAGGCTCTGCGCGTTACGACATAGGGGCACCTCAAGCGGAAGAAGTTGTTCCCATTCTACCCCATTCCTTACCTAGCAGGGCGAAATCCCCCTTTTTCTTATTGTTACCATTCAAACGCTACCCCGATCTCTCAGTAGGGATCTTAGCTTGATATGAAAAGAGGAATCTGCATTCGCGATCACATTTTGATTTAGCATGCAAAGGTATTGTTGCGAGGCCTCGTTTTCAAGTATTGCGGTCGTTATTGGATGAAGTATGGTCTTCTCTTACGTCCGCACTGATGCAGTGGATGACATCATAGTCTTCATTTGCATTTCTTCAAGTAGTGTTCGTCAGGGTGACTCTCTAAGCCCTTCATTAATCCTCCAGACAGGTGTTACAATACAAAGGTGGAATCCTGGCCATAAAACACGCAAATGACCAATACTGACCACACGAACAAATAAGATACTTAGGATTTTTCACGTTATGTCGTCATTAAATGATTTTTATTACCTCCAATTAAATGCATGCCGGCTATTATAATTTGTTGGCTTTTTTCTTCAAATTCTATCACAATACGGCAATAACTAAACACGTCATGAAGATTAAGCGCTAATTCTATCAAAGACTTCGTCGCTGATATATTTGGATTTAAACAAAGGATTAGAGGTTATGGTTAATCCCTGTTATCAGATAATCCAAACAAGGATTGAGACACAGACCAGAAACTAACAAAAAGCCAAAGGTCTTCTCTTATGAAAGAAAGTCCTTCGATTTGTCATAATATGAAATATTCTTATTCTATCATTTGAACTATAAATTGCCAGTTTGTTATCTATAGAATTGCCGAATAAATCGATTGCTAAAAAACATATTTAACTTATTAGTTTTTAAAGACAAGCGCCTTAATGAGGAATGTCATCATAAAAATAACACATATCAATCTACAAGTGATTGATGGGACTAAAAATGAATACGCCATGTCTACAGAATCCAACTTAAGTTATGAATCTTAAAACAGCATATGTATACGTTTCTGAAAGATTCGTCCTTTTGAATCTCTTTATCTAGTGATGAGTAAGTCCAGAGAGTACTTCATGTTGATAACGACTTTTATTTATAAAATTGTTACTTTTCATAGTTTTTAACTTCATGATCAAGGCCAAACAATCTAGCCTAAATAGTTCTGAAAAAGCAAGTCTAATTGGAGAGACATAAACATAACTAAAAGAGAATTTGTTAAATAACGTCTCATAAAGGCTGCTCACATTTCACTATAATGTTGATAAGCCACCAAAAGACTATTAGAAACATAAAAGTGTGGGTATGATACCCTGGTGTATGTGTGTTCAGAGTTAAATAAGCTTATCAGAGTGATTCAAAGTCGCCTTCTCTGAAAAAAGCTGAATGCTGCTGAAAAATGCCGGAACGTTTCTTTTCTCATGAGTATAGTATGATTTGTCACTTTCCGATGAATTTAGCACGATGATATCACCTGAGTATCTTTCCTGTGAATTACGTCACGGTATTTGCGTAGAAACAAGTCAGTTTACAATAAGAATTTCGACGGTCAATTTTGAGAAAAAAACCTGAAGATTTGTTGAAAAAGTAGAAGTAGGATAATTGATAAAAGCCATGGAATTGTTTTACCCTCGTGGTGATAATTGATAAAAGCCATGGCATTGTTTTACCCTCGTGTAAAAATGTATCCTTTGCAAGATAAAACAGTGTCTTTAAGAACTAAAACCTCGTCAAACTCAACGCTTTTCCCGAAAAACGTAAAAAAATTGACGTTGCTTCCTACCAAATTTGACAGACCTTTTTTTGCCTTCGATTTCCCCCCCAAAAACGGACTGTCCTTAAAATAATTTCACCGTATGTAGACCAACCTCTGTGATACCTGCAGTGTACCGTGGTTTTATTGGCCTGCAAGAAATCATTATGTAATTAAACCACAAGCCTTTGTAAATAATTTGTTTTGCAATTGAGGACGAGTAGCTTTGACAGATGTAATCGGTTACACATGCGGAGTTGATTACATCTTAAATACCCGATGGTAAATGTAATATCGAAAATGGAAAGGAGATTTGATCTGAAGTAGGCCTACCTAGGAAAATATTTATTTTTAAAAATTAATATGAAAATGATTGAAAGTGCTTAGTACACGTTGATAAACGGATTTTTAAAATGATACCAATGAGATACATAGAGAAAAATATGTTTATGTTTAAACGATCTATTGAAAATTTTAGATGGATATTTCAAGTGATATTCGATTTATATCTGATACAAATGAATAAATGTCTTCCCTTGAGGGATGTCATTTAGTATATTACGGAATGAAGACAAGTCGAGGTTCGGGTTATTTTTAAAACATCTATGATTGATTAAAAAATGTAAATATCAGTTGTTATACTGTTATAATAATTGAATAATATTATATCAGTTGTACCATTACAGTATTCGGACGTGGTATTGTATTTAGACATGAACACTTTAATGTCCAAAGTGTTCTTGATGTTCTATAAGTTGTTGAAGACAATGCTTTATATAACATAATTGCCAGACTCTAGATTTAACAAAGCGGTCTGAGAGTTTTTAGTAATACCATTATCTAAATTATATTTTGAGGCGAAATTTCACAAACTCAGGGTAGGAGTATTTGGATATGAAGACACTACCCATCAATACCAAATACATCTAGACATATGCATCCTAAACTGAGATCGCATACAGGAATTTTGTTCAACTCCCAAATTTTGCTAGCCTTTTGATTTCTAACCCTTTGTTGCTATGTAGTATCACATTCCTTCCAGATGCTGGGCAACAAGTATCAGAATTGCAGTTCCATGTTTATTCCTGGTATCGTTTCTACTACTTGTCACTTCTACTCATAGTGATGCTCTGTAATTTATTAAGCGTTGAAAGGGACGAATGG
This sequence comes from Steromphala cineraria, assembly GCA_916613615.1. Lineage (NCBI taxonomy): Eukaryota > Metazoa > Mollusca > Gastropoda > Trochida > Trochidae > Steromphala > Steromphala cineraria. The sequence goes on from OU744720.1 coordinate 48,151,287, forward strand.
TGTAATTAGAAGACTAGAGATGGGATTTGAAGGGGGCGTGGCACTTGACCCTCACCCTCTCCTCTTCCCCCTTTCCCTCAATCTGTGACATCGTTCATGGTACCAGGAATAACAGGGGATCTCAGTCCCAAAATATCCCCTCTTTCAAGACTTAAAAATTACGAAATAAAAAGTATCAAATTTCTTGACCAGTGGTCACCTGGATTCCGATGTCCAGCTGATAACAGGATGATTATAGCCTGTCCAGTTAGTCCAGCTGGTCTAGTGTCCGAGCGCTCCGGACATCGTGATCCAAACCCCCCTTCCTATTATCTAATAATCGCCCATGCTATTCTGCATGTTTTCCAACCCCGGAAAATGACCATTCAAGCCAGGCGGTCAATTTGCGATGAATTATGGAGTGTTCTTAATGACTAGTGGTCAACGTAATGACCGCATTCGGCCGCCTGCTGACCATCCAATCATCGCTCAATAATGACCAGTAACCACTGTGCGATTATGACCCCTCGCTGATTTTGATTGGTTAACCGATTGTAGGCTCGCAGTTACGGCAATATCTGATACCAATTGGTTGTTGTTGATTAATGATTCCAACTATTCGGATCTCCGTTTGTTAGATTAGAAGATCTGATTTCAACTGATTTATAGGCGCTTTAAAACTGGTTTCCAACTGGATTCATTCCCCAATTATCTTGTATCTCATGCCGAAATGAATGTTTCAGCATTGAATAAAATATCGAATTTAGATGAATCGGAATATAATGAATATCTGAATATTTAACGATTTGAAGCATTCTACCTCATTAAGAGGCGTTTAAGAATATGAATTAAAATTTCAACAACTCAATTACAACAAATTTCTTTGAATAAAATGAACAATGCTGAATAGCCACTGAATTTGTAATAATGACAAATAAAAAATCTATAGTTTACTAAATGGTTTTTATGTTTTTATTCTAAAAAAAAAAATAGTTCTTCTACCTTACGATCTTTTCAAAGTTTTTTTCAGCTATATGTTTCCAAAAGTCCTCGGAAACAGCTATATGTTTCAATAAATTCTTGGAACCATATTCATTTCCTCGGTGCCAATGCACATAAAAACTCATGTTAATCCCTACAATCCAATTCACAATCCCTCTTCCGAAAAAAAGCCAGTCCAATTTGCCAATCTTTTGGACATCAAAACTTTGACAATCAATGTAGTCTAAGTAAACCTAGCCTCAATATTATCTGTTTCACTCCTATACTGAGTCTAGAAAGGCCTAGTTGAGGGTCGCGTTTACTTAGACTGCATCAAATCCACCCCCTCTGTTGATGATGACAATACTTTAGAGCATTAGGGTCCGCCACCTAGTCCATATCTCACCCAGAGCCTAGAGCAAATTACTGTTGAAACTTTGTCACCAAATTGTTCAGGAATATGTTTGTCTTACCTCGTTTCAAAGATCAATAATACTTCAGAGAGAGAAATGTTTTCAGGGAATATATATTAGAGAATAATTTGTACTCTTGTACCATTGAAGATGTGTGATCCCAAATTGTTACGAACATATGTTAGTATATTCCTTACCCTGAAAATAACGTTCTTCTCCTTTATTGACATAGTATGTCAGCCAGACCCTAAAATAAAATGCAAGCCTAAGCAAGTCTTTATTAAGACTTGAGAGTTCAAGAAATTTCAGTCTCCTTTTCATCCTTTTTTTCCAAATTTCAGATTTATAAAAAAAAATCATTTCAGAGTCTTATTGTTAGACTACTATTAACAGAAAACATCAATATATGGTTCACAAATGTCCAAGAGACCATTATTTTAATGTTCTTGGGGATCCTGCCCTCTGGCCACCAAGTTCCTCTCTTCTCTTTCAACCCCACACCACACTTTTCTTTTTTAAAAACGACACAAGGAGCCAATGATAAAAAAGTGTCGGACCTCCAGTATGTGGTTAAAACAAACCAAGATGTCATCGTCTTAGTTTGTTGTTGGACAACCCTCCCCTGATCATCCAGTTCCTCTCGTTCCTTCATCCACTCATCTATTTTTCTAGGTGTAAGTCATCACAGAAAGATAGACGATCAACCCCTTCTCCCCCCTCATCAGGATCCCTCAACCTAACTTTCTGTTTAAACATGTTTGCAGTTTCATATCTATGGCACTGATGTACCTTGACCATAAGTCTGACTAAACCAAAATAAAGACTACACAAGTCTACAAAGATGAAGCGAGTCTGTTCCTGGAAAATGAACAGCGTCACTGGGTTACTTTTTCTATACTAAAAAGTTGTAATTAGATGTTTTCATTTCAGAGGCTATTACATTTGACCATCATCCCAACGTTTTTAACACCTAGATACAATTCTTCCAAGTAACCGTTCCTCTATGCCAATCCGGTATTAAAGATTGTTGGACACATGCAGCCCTTCACCTTCCCCATCACAATCACTCCCTCACTCTATTTCTAAGTTCATGGTCCAATTCTTATTGGACCGTTCAGTACCCTGACCATCATCTACCTCCCCCCCCCCCCCCCCCACACACACACAATTTTATAAATCGCCAATACTCCCACCCTCTTAGAGTTCTAACATTAACTGAACCAGCCATTATAGACTATTGCACATTCCATCTTTCTGCCTCAACATGTCTTGGGCCAATGCATAAGTCACCATTGGTGCCGACACTGGTCTTCATCCCCTCCCCCCTCCCTAAGTCAACCTACCCACCCATCTTTATATGTTTCCAACCGTTCCCCCGGTTCCAACACTCCTGAGACTATTAGACACAGTTGTAGCCGATAAATTGAGTCTGTGGAGACATTTTTATCAGAAATTAGACCAGTGAACGTGTAATTACAAGTGCAAACCTCAGTTTAATTAGAAGGAATGACGAACGAGTTTCCGTCATGCCTCTATTCTATCTCCTATACCAAACAGCCTGACGGATCTCTTACCCACAAATTGATATCAAATTGCATAATTTGTGCATCGGTTTACACCAACTCCATTGCCAGTTGACAAGTGATGGAGAAGGTATCCCACACAAGATGTGCTACAGAAATTGGATGTGCTAAGGCAAATTCTTAGCAGGCTTTGTGATTAGGATTCGGCGTTGATAGCCCGGAAACATATACAAAGGACCTCACCATGTCTCGTGTTTTCATTATAAAGGTGTGAACGCGCCATTATACAAGCACTATGACGCAAAAATCCGCTTTATATAGAATAAAACGAATATTTGCTTGAAATGTTTAAACGCCGAGATTTTGGACACTTAATAGGGGTATTGTAGTTAAAAATCAAAGTGATATTAATTTCAATGAATATGTCTCATTTTTCATTCATGGAGGTAAAAAGGGTCTTTATGCAAAAGAAAAAACCTTAACCATTTGGGTTGAATTTTTAACAAAGAAATTAGTTACATTTCAAAAAGATTTTCCACTTGGCTGATTTGAGTTATGCAGGTATTGAGGTTTAAATCAAGCCTTAATAGCAATGCCTTACTCATTATCACTTGTGGTAATTATATAATGCGGTTCTCAATGGGCACATTATCATATGAAAGCACATGCAAGGAGGCCTATGTCATAACTGTTAAGGATATGGTTTAATTATGGGGTGTACAACAAGTTAAATATCTCAACTTGCAAGAAACATAAAGATTCAGTCATTCATTCAAAATACGTCTTGAATACTAGAATAAGAAAACTTAATGAATTTTGGCTAAATGATGATGACGGTTAAGTCATAATTTAGATTCAGAAATTAAAAATAGAAACATGAGATATGACATGCAGAAAACGAAAGTTTACGCTTTAAGATTGTATAACTGTGATACAGGTTTTTATAGTTCAGTTTCGTGATTGGCCTGTTAATGTATCTGTTTCATGTGTGTATTTATCGCTGAGACATTTGTAGAAGTAAAAAGCAACCACAAGTAACAGCAATATTTCAAATATAATATTCGAAAAATCGCTACCAATGATGTACAATTAGCAACCTTAAGATATATATTGAAAGACAAACTCTGCGAAAAGCAATATAACACATTAAAAGGTCATTTATATGTAAAAAACCTTTTTAAATAGTGGATCTTATCCAAATTTATTTCCGAATAAGAATTTGTGTTTGCTTACTGAATGTTCATACTATTTTCTAACCAAGGTATCAGTTTTTTATTTAACATTCTTCACGATTATTTGTCGAAAATTTAAAGATTTTGTATTATAATTAAAACATATATCAATTGCGTAAAAATAAAACATCCGTAGAACTCGAATAGCCACCATTACAACCCATACCCGTCCTCTATCACTAACAACCCTGGTATACGACTGGCTAGAGCTAATAAATATATGACCCATGTTACAATTCAATTGTCAGCTTTTAAGGTAAGCTTGTTTGTTCTCGCATATATAACATATGGATCATATCTCATTGCCTTTCATCGGCTCAACACTATCACACAAAAGATCAGGCCAGATTATTACTTATTTCAAGTGTGGGGTGTTGATCTACTCTCCCTGGGTCAGTCCCTTATTGTCAGTGGACAAACATCTACGATTTAAGTGACCAGACGGAGTCTCAAAACCATATATCACTTTACGACCAGACAAATAATTCATAAAGTACATAAACACCACAGCTATTTTAGTATACAGGCTCCCTGCTGATAAATCGCTTCCAGGTCAAAGGGCATGACCTGAATGGCGCTACTTCTGACCTGAGAGTGGTAATCGGGGGCAGGGTATGGCTTTATCAAGTTAAGCCTCATAGGTTCGCGTGTGGCTTTCGACCCGTTAAAGTGGGCGACTCGCCTTGTAAGTATGTTCACTAAGACGGGCCTCTATATGTAGTGCTTTCAAAGTCGTTCTCTGTAACGTCTCCTTCAGGGAGTCAAATGACCCAAGTCTGATAGTGGATCGAAATGTTTTTACTTTACCCTTCCAAAATACGTTAATCTATCAGGTTTTCAAACATGTGTGTGCAAAGCAACACTAAGATTCAAATAGCAATTATCTCTTTGCTTTCGATACGTTTGCGGGAAATTTTGAAATATGTTACGACAGGGTTGTATCCTTTTACCGTGTCTTTTTATGCGATTTGCATATTTTTTCATAATTCTCGATACACTCTGGAATATGGTAGGAATACTTTAATCATAAAAGGTTATCTCAATTTAAGTGTCAGATGTAGACATTTGCGCGCGCGTTTATATGGTGTAGAAATGCTAACGTACAGGTGTTGTACACAGAGTTGGCGTCAATGAATATAATTGTAATTTTATGACCATGAGGTTTACTAACAAGAATGAAAAATCATTGTTTAGATAGGCCCTAAGTATATACTTAAAATATCTGTAATCTTAATATATGAAACATTATTTTTGGTCATAATTTGTAACGAATGCTTCACAAAATATCATTATCAAATGTTTTAACCAATTATTCTTTACCAAAACAAATACATGAATTTCCATTTAAACTAAACACGATTCACACTTTACACATTTTCTTGCAAACATCAACTAAATAAATATTATATTTTACAAAAACGTGGGACAATTTTACAATATTAGTTTATTTGGTTGTGGTTGATTATGAACTCGTGTCATTATTGAACAAATTCTGTAAAATAATTTCTTTGAGTAAACTGGCGACATTTCAACAATATCTTTTATTTGTTTTGCATTGATCATGAACATAACTGACGATCTAACAATGCAGAAATCATTGCCATATGGTAGACGAAGGACGAAAACATATGATCTGAATCAGAAAATTACTATAATAGAAATCATAAAAGCACTAACATGACCTTGTGTACTTATCATACGTGTTGACATCCGTAATTGTAATAGTGTGACAGCATATTATGATAACACGGGTCATAATGCGATAGTTGGGGTCAAAGGTTATTGCATTGAGGTAAGAAGGTTATTCAATGTTAGGACATCTTTATACGAGTATATACGAATCATTGCCACGCTACATTGTACTATATTGGGCTGAAGATTCGAAATAATGATTTGAAAAACATAAAATAAAACTGTTAAGATGACAATCAAAAGGATATATTAATTCAACTGTAAACATGTGCATTTGCCTTACTTAATTGAATTTTGAACGTTTCTAAAAGTACTTTTAATCGTTTAAAATTGATTGCAACTGGTGACATAGTTTGACATCATGATACATCCATATTTCCCGAGGTCAAGTACTGCAATGCCTTTAAACACGATAAACACATTACTCTAGAATACCCATTCAATAATGCTTTCCATAATTCATTATTCTGAAAATGTATTCTACAGCCTGACCACAAGTCTAGATGTGTTTATTTCAATACATATTTGTCAATCATGCTACTTATTCCTCCGTTTACCATTTTTCACTAGAAATCTTATTCAACGCTGATTTTCCTTAGTTATTATTCTGAAAGTGTATTCTATAGACTTGCAGCAAGTCTAGACGTGGTTATTGCAATACATATCTGTCAATCATGCTACTAATTCCTTTTACCATTTTGTTAATATAAATCAACGATGCTTTTCCTAAGTAAGCACTAAGTAAATGCATTCTACAGACTTGCAGCAAGCCTAGATGTGTTTATTTCAAACATATCTGTCAATCATGCTACCTATTCCGTTTACCTTATTTTACAAGAATCTTTATTCAGCGTAACTTTTCCTTAGTTTTTATTCTGCAAATGCATTCTACAGACTGGCAGCAAGCTTACACGTGTTTATTTCAATACATATCTGTCAATCATGCTATCAACAACGATAAGCATGTCACACAAGGTGACAGACGGGCAGAAAGTTCGGTAGGACTCGACCTATATTGAATACCTTTATACTTAACTGACACAGAGTTCAGCCTTTCTCCACTCTCATGCAACATCGATTACTGAAAGGGTAAAATAAACAATTGTTAACATAATCACTGACAGAATAAAGGATGCGCTCACTGAAGCGAGCTCAATGGGGTTTTGATGTCATTTTCAATCAATCAACGTACATTAGAGAAATCTTTGTTAATTATTAATTACTCGTCTAATCGTTGGTAACGATATAGGATGATGGTGAATAACATGTGAAATCGTTGTCAGTGTAAGTGCTTAACTCTCCATCTGCCGCGGGTGTATATGAGCGGCAAAATGGTAAGGATTTTACATGAATGAGCTATGCGAACTGATATTGAATAAACATAAGCTAACATTCGCGAATCTGATTTAATAGATTAGTCAGCGAGTTAGTGCTTAGCACCGCTTGGGCAATATTTTAGTCATTAGAGGTGTGATAAAAAAAATCACTATCTAAATGACTGAAACAATTAATAAGGGATAAGTAAAGATATGAAACTTTGTTGGGTTAATTTCAAGTCCTCTTTTCAAGGGTACATATCCTGCCTACAAGAACATTTAGAGAATCAAACAAGAAAACATTCTGTGTCCTTCTTTCTTAAATACCGTTATATTCCCGTAATTGAATTTGACCAAAATTGTAAAATTGAAGAAACTGACCTAATAATAGACTCCAAGTAAACGGTATGGTTCACTTTGACATATTCATTGCTGTTTCCATCTAATCGTTTACTGGCTCAATACACGCTGTATTCGATTATGCATGATCTAACAGGAAACTCTTATAAAACAAATCAGAAACTATTCATATTCTACAGTAACAGATGGTAAAATCGACATAATTCGACACAAATCCTTCTGTCGTACACAAGCAAAACGTTTTAACGTTGATTCTGTTTCATTGGTAACGCCCCTCTGACAGATTCCATGCATCAAGATTTAGACTGGAGTTCACTTGTAAGAACATTGTACGATGATAAATACATGGCCCCTCACCTGGTATCAAAACAAAGGAGACTTGGATTGGAGACACAAAGGCTTTAAGTCTCATAATTAATATGAATGCCAAAATCGGTAATCCCTGAGATGAGATAGACTGTACACAGTCTCTTAAATCAGTTTCTGGTCTCGTTCCTCCAAGACCGACACATGGTTGTGTCAGGGAACGGGAAAAATGGTTAAAATGGAGCTGATATACTTCATGGGCATTCTGGTCTCCAAAGTAGAAATTGTTCTTCATAAAAATATAAAATGACTAACAGAGTAAAAATTGGTTATAAGCTCTCTTCATCTAAGCATATCTAGTGATGAACAATTTTGGCCTTTCTCAGTACGTAAATTATTTGAGGAGGAGTTTAAAAAAAATGGAAAACATGAAAACATTTAAATAGTTCAAAGCAAGGAATACACACATCTGAAGCACTGAAACTTTGACTAGTTTCTTTAGCAAAGAACTTTGAAATTATGGAATCAACGTTTATATAAATCATTGCCAAAGTGATTTTAAAGATCTGTAACTACTGATTTAAACGCGTTTTGACGATCGATTCTTAGTAAAAACCTCGGTTTCTTACAAGCGACTTCGATTTTTAAACAGGAACTCGACAGATAGACTTTATATACAAATTTGTATTCTTTTTTTAAATATATATACCATAACTATGTTTAAAATATGTTTAGATAAATTTAAATACAATACAAAATAAGGTGCAGAGAAATTTCCGAGGAAGAAATTCGGGGGACGGTAAGGCAAATGCCTATCTCCTGTTCAACTAAAATATGTTTTACAAAATTATGATAAGCTTTATCACAGATAGAAACACGAAGAAGGTTAAACATCATATTTTTCTTTTAATTTCAAAAGAATGAAAACGAGACATTAGGGATATGGAAGCTGGAAGCAGCCAAGGTGCTATGTTTTACGTCTTCTGTTTCGAAAGTGGATTTTGAGTGTTAACTATAAATCTTCTTATTTTCAAAGGCAAGTAACGAAGTATGTAGGAAAATAAGATATAAGCAACACGCATACTGGAATAAGACAAGGGGCGATGTTCTGTCCAATCTTGTTCTCTTTAGGAAGTTTATAGTAGTTGCTACGAGGAAAGGCCATCTGTCGTTGTCATATTTTGTCATGGGTGACCATGTCCTTGTCATGAAGAGATTTAGCATGTTCATGTTAGGAATATGATATAAACAAAATGTCATATTTGACTTCAAGTCGTTAGAAGGAAACGAGTATTTATATTTGAAAGTCAAACTAATTGTTTCATAAGCATCTCTATTTAAGAGCTCATCTTTAATTTTTAAAATTAAGCGCACAATAAGGAACATTTTAATACGCGTCGAGTTACAAATGCTTAAAATAATATCGTTCTAAAACAAATTTTATTCTTTCAATATCGAATTTGCATATTTAAAAAGACATGAGTCTAATAATGTTTTCGAAACAATAATGTCTCAAATCAGTGATTTAAGTGAAATAAATTGAATTTTAATGTGTTTTTTGTTATCAATATCAAAATTAAAATATACTTATATTGATTCCCTGAAATTTGCAATTCTTTCCTATTTAGTTATTTGCAAGATTGTAAAATGCGTGAAAAGTATAACGTACTGCGGAGGGAATCTAAAACCTATGAACAAATAACTCTGTTTTTATAACTTGATTATTAACTTTCAACACGTTTCACGCATTTCTCTCATTTGCCCACTAAAACAATCCTTTTCCCCAAACAAACACAGTAATAAAAGTATACAGACATTTAACAAGACATTTGGCGACGTTCGAGTCATCTTGGGTCACTACTTGGGTCAAACGAGGTCACAAGGTCAAGCCACAACGCCAACAGATCCTACTAATACGCTTATCAGTCTGATGTAGTTTTCAGTAACGTGTACACTTGTAAACTCCAGGACACTACTTGTGTACATTATTGACCTACTAACGTCGCTGCGTGGAGGTTACCTGAGTTGAAAGCTCCAGGACACTACTTGTGTAATATCGTCTCCGTCTAGCGATTACACAATCTTAGCTCTGAACACTACTTGTGTGTGTAATACAGTCGAATACCGTCGCTGTATGGAGTTACAGTAGTTGTAAACTCAGGACACCACTTGTGTATGCTATTGACCCACTGACGGCGCTGTCTGGAGGTTGTCTGGCAGGCCAGGTGATCGCTTTATCTATGCATTTGTGCCTTGCCGCCTGAGTGATTGTGAATATCACTGTATATTCAAGGTTTTATTACCGGCAATCGCAACAGTCCCTGTTCGTGTGTTTTATTGCATTTGAATTGGTTACTCAGACAGAAGAAGAAGAAGAAGAAAAATATTTTATTAATGTGTCACGTGGTACATGGTCTGATTCGGACGTTGTAAGAAACATGTTAAAAAAGGCGTACCACCCGGCCAGAAGGCCTATGAGACACAAGAATGTCTAAAATGAGTCACATTTATATATATATGATAATGTACATAACAATACAAACATATACAAGAGTTTTTGTGATTTATGTGATTCTATATTAAATTGTATTATTGAAGCAAATGGCATGCTTACGTCTATTATACATTTTTATTAATAGAGCGGCAAGAGGCTTAACAAACCTCTCATTACGTAATAAGAATACAAACTGAGCTGTTGAGGACAACTGTGTGAATAAAGGATTGACGTAGGAAATATCCTGCCATACATTATACCTTAGATCAGAATAAAAGTCACAATCAACAAGAAAATGTATCTCATCTTCAATTACATTGTTTCTGCAAAACTTACAAATCCTATTTTCTAAAGGCGTTTTGGGGCGGGTATACCTGCCGACTTCTATCTCCAGTGGTAATGTGCCGCAGCGCAGCTTACTCAGTACACTACGTTGAGATCTTGTTAACAAAGTAATAACATGAAATTCTGGACAGACATTAATACTTTGATTTGATATTGACATACAGAGTTGTAAATATCAGCGAAAACCAGCGAACAGCAAGAAGTAATAAAATATCATTTATTTATCAGGTAATTATATATATACACCTGTGTTAAGGGTCACATAAACGGGTTTGTTTACTGCACAATTTTTATTTGTCTATTACAGTTGTCTGAATGATATATTGAGGTTTTTTTGCCTTTTCTGGATAAGACATTGGCTTACTGTCAAAACCAACAGCCGTTATGGTTTTAAAATTTGGTATATTAAACCATAAAACAATAAATTTTGAAAAAAGATACAAAGGAAATAATGTCTATTAATGTTAAGAGAATGAATCGATTGGCGCGATGTGTCATTAACTGTGCCAATTATGCTATTTGATTTATTTATTACAATGCGTATGTATATTTATATATCAATAAAGGTTCTATAAATGTTTTGAGAGTTACATGAAGTTTAATGCAAACACCCTGGTTATTGAGTCAACAACAATAACTCAATATAGTTTATAGTTTCAGATATAAGAAAGAGTTATTGAAAAGATTTACAATATTTAAACTGATATATAAAGCACCCCCCAATAGCTTTTAAGAACAAGGAAACCAATTAGATAGATTTACACATTACATACACATAATATCATTCTCTGTCAAACTACAAATATTTAACATAAAAGACAATAATACACATAAAAGTAAACAAATATTACACATTGAAAATATTTCACACGCATATATTAAATTACAATACATTTTTATCTTTAATATGGAATATTATTCAAATACATTTATAACCATGATTTCAAGACGTCCTAATATCCAAATTTAATCACCATTTTAAATATCATATCTTAAAATCTGGAGGATAAAATTTAAACTAGTTTAGAGACATATGTCATGATATACAATTGATAGCTTTGAGTGAAAAAAGTGTGAACTGCTTTCTTTTAAATATATATATAATGATATACAATCGATAATTTTAAGTGAAAAAAAATTGTAAACTGATTTCTTTTACATATATAATAAATAATTAAAGTGAACTGATTTCTTTAAAATGTATATGTAATGATATGCAATGAATTAATAGTTTTAAACGGAAGAAAGAGTGTAAAAACTTTAAGAGGATTAAAATATCTTGCGGTGGTGTGGAAACCAAGGGACAAGCTCAACAGCCACATAGGACGTGTCGTTTATTTTCTCATCCTTAAACCCTATAAGTAAACAGAGACAATGAGGAATTAACATCTTATTACGCGTCATTTTTCCGACTCGTTCACGTAACGTTTAGTTACGGACGAGAAGCGATTTATATGTATAGAATAGTTTCCTAAGTGAAATATTCCGGCTGACCTAAGGTTTTTTCCCCTATTTAAAGATTTCGGTCAGATTAAACTTACTCTTACCTTGTGTTTAATTATATGTTAGTAATAGGTCAATTGTACTAGAAGAGACAGTAGATAGGACAGACTGTTATTTTTTATTTTACCGTCACTCAAGTTATAGATATATTCAACAAAAAAGTTTAAGGACCATCTCAACACTCAATATTGAACAACCTTTATAGATCACTATGTTATTAAAAGAATATATTAATAAACAGAATTAGGATGTCATAAACAGATTTCTTTGATAACATTTTTCCTTTGATCCATTCGTTCTTTATTTGTAAAAGTTTTGAAACTAAAGTATCATGATTGTTATTCATTTGGGTATATTTTATATTTGAAGAAAATGGTGTACATGGCTTTTCATACTTTTTCTTACGTTCATATTGCAATCACATTATTACAATTCGATGTTGTTTTCAACAAGAATGCTCTTCAAGAATCAGAAAATCGTAAAATTTGTTGTCCCATTTGATGAGGTTGTTGACAATCAAGTAGCACAATCAATGCGCTAAATTTGCGACTTATAAATTGTTACACAAGATAAAACCTCTATGTGAGTTGCTCCCCCGTCGAAAGAAAATATATTTAAGGTTTTAAGATGAATTATGTACATGATACATGCAAGTATCGCCCATCCATGTCTAAGTTCTATGCAGTCACGCTTAAAAAACATCAAAGCAATAAGGATTAGCTTTGTAAAGTATTTCTTTGTGGTAAGAATTATAACTTTTTTTATACAACCATCACACAACACTCTAAACCTCGACCCATTTCATCAGGCTTTTAACATATAAGTAAATAAATAAGTACAAAAAACACAAAAGTGCGGAGACCTTTCGACTCAAAACACATATCAATTTGTCGAAGTCACTTTTAACCTCGACCCATTTCATTAGGCTGTTAACATATAAGTATATAAATAAGTACAAAAAACACAAAGGTGCGGAGGTCTTTCCACTCAAATACATATCAATTTGTCGAAGTCAGTGATTTTTAATTCATACCCTGAGGCTATAAGCATGTTTATGAGAAGGGAATGATTCATATCTTACTTATGTATACATGTGTTACTTTGCAACTGTTATGGGTCATATACACGTCAAACAGAATTAACCCATCAATAAACTCGTCGAACCTTAAAAATGTCAACGGCAGGCATGGAGTTAAAGCATTTGAATAAATAGAGGTGGGAGGAAAACACTTCCTTAACTGCCACCTGTTAAATATAGACTTGCTGAAATCGTTCCTTAAATGCTAACATCTGGTTTATGAACAAGAAAATCGATTGTGTTCGTAAGATATCAATGCGTACTGATTTTGATCTTGTGAACGGCGTTTGACACTTGTGTTCTTCCAATAGTCTGTAAAGAACCTTTTGTCCAATATATGCGCTTAATGATGTTTTCGGACATAAATTCTATAGTCGGTTGAACAGTTGATAAAAGTGGTAGGGTCCAATTTGTTTAAGGAAATTTGAATGAGGGTTTAGGAAAATAAGGCTTGATACAATGAGGATGAAGAAAAGGACAGACGAAGAAGAAAATGAAAGTTGATGACGAAGGAAATGAAGAAGAATGAAACTGATAACAAAGGGGGAAAACAGCCTTAGAGGTCTAACGACCATTTCAACATACCACTGTCTTGTTCATGTAAAGCCACTTTTACCATGTTTACATGAAAACAATCATTAAGAAACACTTAAATTATCCTGAATACCTTGAAATAACATAAATTGATTTGACTGAAAAACACCCTGCAAGACTTCATTTTGATACTTTTCCACCAACAAAAACCTTCCTTGGTTGTACTACTTAGACGAAAGGGCCGAAAAAATATCGATGGGGTGGCATAAACATTTAGGTATCAACATGCCACCCATTTGAACACCAAAAACACAATTCACATCACAAAGGATACACAGATGTTAACCACACAACAGACACGCCTCGCCAATCAGAATTGACAGTTGACTGAAAATCGGAAACATTTATTTTATGTTTATTGTATATAGTGGTAGACGCGCGGTGTTCTATGGGATACTCAAGCAGTAGGGGTGTACTTTCATCTTAGGGATTCTCTCGCTTGATTCACCTGAAAGAGGTGTTTTGAGGGCGTGAGATCCCATGAAAATACAATACTTCTTTCTTGTAGGATCAACGAGATTTTAGCTAATAAAACATAATTTTTTTTCAAAAAATATGTTTTAGTTTAGGAGACATCATGATAAAACAAAACGTATGTTAAAGATGATCAACAACTATCTAATTCATGTGATAAATGGAAAAAATTATTCTCTTGTAGGACCAACAAGGTTTTTGTTCATGAGCCACCATACATCAAAACAAACTTTTAATAAAAACATATATTTTAGAAATGGAGAGACAGTGAACAAACAAGACATATTTAAAAGAGGCCCAACGAGTATTTCAGTTCATGGGATCAATGACAACATTATTCTTCTTTCTTGTAGGATAAACGTGGTTTTGGCTCATAAGACACCATGCATGAAAACATTTATTAAACAAATCTTAGTTAGGGAGACATCATGACAAAACAATTCTTATTTAAAAGAGGGTCAGCGAGTATTTTTTCATGTGATCAATGGAAACATAATTCTTTAGTAGGATCAACGAAGTTTTGCTCATAAGACCATGCATGAAAATATAGGTTTTATCAAAAATATTTTAGTTAGGGTGACACCATGAAAAAGAATACGTATTTAACAGAAGTTCAACGAGAATTTCGATTCATGAGATCAATGGAAGATTGACTCTTCTCTCTTGTAGGATCAACGATAAGCCAATGAGAAATCGTGAAAATTACTTCATTAATATTGGACTAAAACATTTGCAGTTCCAATCGAAACAGAATGTAACTCTATTGTACGTTCAAGGTTATTTTCAAGCTTCAACTTTTCATTGAATAATTCAACTTGTCTATATTTTATGATATTTGCAAAAGAAAATGCCAACTATTACTGATCTAGTAAAAATCGATTTGACCCGGTTAAAATGAAAAACGGTTACCAGACATACATTACTATACAATTGAGACAAATGTGTATCTAAAAGGTTAAATATTTAAAAAATCATCAGATTCAGTTTCACAAAGGAAAGGTATGATTTATGCTTCAGGAATCAGATTTGTATGCAACAACAATTTCAATTTCAAAAGTTCAATAAAATTACATTGAAATTTTCGAAAGACATATCACGTTTCATGTAAAGCTCTTATGAAAATATGTTTGGATCATTTGCGGTTTATAATGAATCCACAACATGCTTGATTCAGGTATTAAAATGAAAGCCTGTAATTTATTCTTTTCAGTCTCGTTATGTGTATGGATATCATGTAGCGAAAACTATCGATATTTTGAAATTTGTTAGTGGGTGGTACTTGTTTCTGACGAGAGTTATTTCCCTTTACAATCAAACATGGTGCACGCCGTTACGTTTAATGCGTAAATCACAATGGGAAATGCAGTCAATTAATAATAATAACATTTGATGCTGTATCGGTTTGTCTAATTAACCACATCCTGTTGCGAGGCTTGCTTTTATTTCTGTTACACAATTGTCGGACAGCATTTGTGACGTGATACAGGTGATAGCTACTGAATAAAGTCTCACGGGGCGAATAAAAACACCTGGATTTCTGAAAAATAAATTGAGAAGTGATTTTAAAATTCCATTTGTGAAATGAGTGGCATAACGGTATCGCCCGAAGGTTGTGTTGTGGTGCGCCGCACGTATGTTCGCGAAACAGCAATTTCCATTTTGTTCTCGAGGGAAAATACGTTACGTGACACAATGCAAACATGAAACGAATTTGAAAATGCAGGTACCTCACCTTTCACGTGTTCGGTTCTACTTTGTTGATTCCTATTTGCAGGAGGGTTCTTATCTTCGTTAAGAATCATGACATAAGTCAGTTAGTTCAAAATTGAATCATCATTGGTATTAACCATTGTGCTGCCATGGTCCTTTTAATGTCCCTATGAATTGTATGTTTAACATTTCTAATACCGTACATACTAAATGTGTGTATCTTTTTGTGTTATCCTTTGATTGTTAAATGAAGCCTTTCCTCTTTCCATTAACTGACTAAAATGTGTTGACCAATTGTGGCTTGACGCATTGTTTTAGATTGTGTACCATGATTTGTATACAAAATGTAATGATGTGTGTGACACTTTAATAAAAAAATATACCACTACTACTACTACAACTACTACTACTACTACTACTACTACTACTACTACTACTACTACTACTACTACTTCTACTGCTGCTACTCCTCCTCCTCCTACTACTACTACTACTACTACTACTACTACTACTACTACTACTACTACTACTACTACTACTACTACTTCTACTTCTACTACTACGATAGACCATGATGATGAAATGTAATGGAGATGTATGGCACTTCTTTTCAGAAAATATATGTATATCTGTTTATCAGTATCTCCTCAATCAAGTGGTCATTCTTAATATTTTCATTGCCTTTGCTTTGTACATATTCTTCTTGTGAATATTTTGTGATTATATGATGCAAATTTATGTGTATACGATGGTATTTGTATTGGAATCTGAAAGTAGTGAAGAAATTCGTTTATTCATTTATTATGTTTTGCTTGATAAACCGAATTCATACTGATAATTTTGTAACTTTGCTCTCATTATAAAAAAAAAATATTTCCTTTAACTCTCTTAGCAACATTGTACATTAATGTATTTCACATTCATGCGGTGTCTAAGAAACCATCTGTATGCAAAGCGTATGTACGACTAATAAAGTGTGGAATCATCATTTAATACGATTACCACACGAATTGGTATCATCAAATTCAAAGAGGCATAAAAGACGACCAGACATGGCTACGATACATAGCTATCAATTCGATATTAACTTCCTTATTTAACATTCATCTCTAGCCAAACAACTTGAAAAATACATCCTTTGGACCACGCAGAGACAGCGAAATAAATCAAACCCACTTTAAGTTGTTATCAAAACTATAAACACTGTCGAGTCGGAAATTTTCTGTAATTCTCTGTGGATTTAAGAAGAGTCCTCTTCCAAATGCATTTACATGCGCACTAAAACTATCGTCATTTCAAAAATTAAAATAAAGTTCAGAAAAGTTAGAAAACCTGCCTTCAAGAAGGCCGATTTATGTTGATTTAGAGGTAGGCCGAGAGAGTCTCCTTGGCGCACGGACGTTTAGGCTGTTTAAATCTTGTAATGAAGACATCTTTAAAAGGCTTAATTACTGCATCAAGTCTCGATGTTTTCATTGCGGTATTCAAGTCGCTATTAAGACCTGGTTGATAGAACGAAATCATGGCGAGCTTCCTCTCCTCTAACGATCAATTAATGATGATGACTGAATGTGGTTTATCAAAATGTTCTGGTTTCTTAAAGGGACAATTGGAGGGGTATCTTTACATAGATACGATTCTATATCTCCGTTTGTATTGCATTTATACAAGCAATGTGTGACGTTAAGTCCGTTTTAAAACATTTCTTTAGAAGAATTTTGATGAATATCGGATAACATATATTTCAAAACTAAACTTCAATCGAATTGATGTGAAAATGCTTGTATTTGTGTCCATCTTTGGCGTATGATTGAGTCATTAGAAATTGGATAAGGATGAAGATTTGTGAACCTAATAACTTTTAAGTATTCATATATTTTATTTTATTATATATCAAACTCTATATTTTAGATAATATATATATTAAGTATTTCCAATTATATGATAAGAACTTCTTGATTATCACCTCGGGTATCAATAGTCACATGTATAATCCGTAATGGGATCTCGTTTTCACCATTGAAAGCTAGATCCACGTTTCAAAAAGTTTCAAGTATTTTAGTTGGTTTATTAAAATAACATCATATCTGCAAGAGCCTGAACAGGAAATATGTTTGAGGAAGGACGGTATGATGATAACAATAATATACTCTGGAAATATATCGACAAATGAGTGGATAAATTTATGACTAGATTTTAAGTTTTTAAGCTTGGTTTGTTATTGTAGTAGACGTTTGAATTAATGAATTTATTAAATTATTTAATATAAGAATGTTCTTAGTGTTAGCATATCTAAAACTTTAGAAATAATCATTACGATTTTTCGCTATGACGTTTGTGCATGTAATTACCATAGGGTTATTACATTTCATTTTGCAAATTACTTAGAAACTTTAGGGCGTCAGGATGATTGTATGCTCAATTATAATTGTTATGATTATGCAAAAAACACATATCAAATATTAAAATATATTGCCTTAAGCTCTTTCTTGTTGGACAAAATCATTGTTTTCGGTAAATAACATGTTAAATGTCATTTGTGGAATTGATGTTTGTTTGCTTTAATAACAAAATTGATTTTACCATAATGTGAATGGCCGATCATCAGAGAGAAAAATTAATTTTCAAATGAATTAATGTGTTTTAATAGAAGTACTTGGCTCTCAAATTGTTCTTTCTACAAAATCTGTATTGATAAATACAAACGGCCAAACACATTTGATCTTATGATTTAATTACTTTCACGCAGCCAGTCACCAATTTAATCTTTAATCCATCGCTGATTTATTGCATAAAATTGTGCCCGATACAGAGATATGATGTGTTCTTTTATTCGGGAAACAATACCTCCACTTCATCCTCGCGAGGAGAAAACGTCATCATTTGATAATGCTTGCTTTATAGGTTACTTTATCTCTGAATCTTAATCATCAATTGATGATATCATTTTTCGAAGTCAGTTCTATAAAGCCAATTCCCTCGTGGGTAGCGGGACTACAATAGAAGAACACCGGGATGAGATAACGGTGTAGGTCTTTGTCTGATCCCTACGTGATTCGATCCCTTTAATCATAATAATTATTCCCACCCAGAGGTGATATGGTACTTAGTCGTATTTACCTGCCTCCGCAATAAATTAATCTGTATCACTATAATTGAGATCGAATGTGTTTTAGAGTATGAAGTCGGTCTCCATGCATGAATGGTCATTTGTTAAGTGCAGAGACGAGTCGATGTAAAACAGCCTCTCCTGCCCTTGATTATTGTACAGAAATCTCGGGGGACATTTCGTCCCTTAACTCGCCGATGATGGCCACTAGAGGGGCTTAACACCCGGTCATAGCGGTCAAAATACTTGGCCAGATGATACTATTTGGTAATTTGTTACTTTAATCAAATTAGCCATCACGAACTTTTTACATTAGGACTTTAGCATTGTTAAAAAGCTTTTGTTGATATTGGCCGTATTAGCTGCTGCGGTTCATTTTTGACATTTTCATCTCTCATTGTCGCTCGGGGGTTGTTCCCATGTACATATGGCAGCTGGAAATCGAAATCAACATTTCCCCGGGGACACGCGTACAGAAGCTGAAAATGAGGAAAGACATGAAATAGTGGTTTTTATGTACTTGGGATGATTTCTTGACATCTGACGTCGACGATAGTCATATTCATAATTTCTCTGGAAAGACTGGAACTGTTAACCATTTTATTAAAAGGCTATTCTATTTCGATTTCATCGGAGGTAAATTTGACGGAATGTTCTTTACAGTTATGTTCTCCAATTCAACCGTTTTGTTTAGAAAGATTGGTGTCTAATTATGCATTTCTAAGGGAAACAAATAAACCGAAACACTCGAAGTATCTCCCTGAATCCTGAAATAGAAGTAAACACTAGATTGATTTTTAAAAATATTCTTTGCTTACTTATCACTGAACGGTAGGTTATCATAGATATGAAGACATTACTTGACTTTATTCTAAAGACGATCAGACTCGCGTAATGTATTTTCGGTGTACGATTTTCTTTGATATGGGTGTACGACTTCTCGCAGTCCAACCAAGAGTGTCTATATTTTTACTGTCTATGCACATGTGCAAAACATGGCTTACCTTATGGCGTTTCGTTCTCAGTGTAGCCTCAAATGAAAAAATCACACTTTTTAACAGCAGGTTGGAAAGGTTTTGAGAATGACATAAATCACTTAAATCACACTGTTGGTTTGCTGAATTAATTCCAGTTATGTTACAAATATAGACTTCCATCAGGAATGTTCTACAAGCTAAACTTCATCTCATAGAACATTGGGCATTTCAGACTTTGCCCTATGAACTGCACATTCGTTAAGTAAATAGAGAAGTTTTAAAATGTGCAAAAAAAATTGCAAAGATACTTGACATGTATTTCTGCGTTCACCTACCTGGCGAGGGGTAATTCCCCCACGCAAACTCTAATGGATGGTTTATTGACTTTCAACTTTTTTACCCCAAAAATTTAAAATCGACCGTTTGTCCCTCGAGTCGTAGGTTGATAAAGTCACTCGTGAACATCATGTATCACTAAAGTTGAGAATAACAAGGGTCTGAAGACACCTCCCGTGCTGTTAACTCTTATGACCTTTAACATCTCGTGTAAAATGGAGTACTTTCCTAGCCGCGCAGCACTTTATCGCAGTATCGATGACGCCTTGTCCTGCTCTTGATTGAGTTTTATATAAACAAACTTGTTAACTTTTTCCAAGCTTAAGACATGTTATTAACTTTTCATAAACTTCAAGTGGAATAGTATTGTAACGCGGCTTTTAAGTTTTAAGACATGCCAAATGTATACCATATTTGTTTAAAAAAATGCTTGCTTATTTTATAAATGATCCCCGAATACCTAGTGTTTCCACTAGATGAAGTCCGATACATGTACGAGAGAGAGTAAATTTAAGCATACGTAGTTGACAGAGTCTTGATAAATCCGTTTGAAATTTCCTCAAGTTGTAAAATTAATCTCGTCAACATTAACTATTGAGATGATACGAAAACATAAAATCGACTCACTGTCCAAGATATGTAATTGAATATGGAATGCAGTATATCTCTCTATATATACTCTACAGCCTTGCAAACAGGACGATTAGGGGTTTATAGACCACCTTCAAAGACATATCCTTTGACATTAAGGATAACGACTTCGAGAAGCAAAACTTTGTGGCATCATATTAAGCAGTCATTGTTTAAACAAGGTCTTTTACTGGGTACAATGATCAAAGATCTTAAAGCCGCCCAGCCAACCAGTACACTGTCGATAATTATGATTTTGATCTACGACCCGTGAAACACCAGTAAGCAAAATTGTCCATAAACTCTGAGTACTGCAAGAAACCTTTGCCACTTCTAAAACGAGTGTAAATAACGGTTATAGTCATGTTGGCCAAAATGGCCACCAAAAGAGCCATTATAACCTCGTAGACCTAGTTCAAGCTTGACAACACGTCTTTAAGGAACGATAACAAGACAGTCGAGATGATGACGATGTTGTACATAAAATCGGCAAATATCTTGAAGAAGACAGACTAATGTTAAAGATCAACGCCTAAAGTAAGCGCCATGTTTGTATGAACTGTGCTCGCAGACGATACTTGAAGGCAGTTTTCCCGCCATTACTGGGGTCAACAGTTATAAACTTAAACTAAGGCTGTGCTCCTTGGGCGAAATGTCGTGTAATTAGATCAACGAAAGTACTCTGCTTCGAGCTCTTGTGAGGATCATAAAGGCAATGAGTCTTACTCATATTGGCAACTTTCACCGTTGTGTCTACAATGCTTGGCGATGATAGCGTCTATCGGTGATAAATATCACAAGCTTGCCGATAAAGCGATATAACGATCTGCTTATATGGCTTCAAACGTCTTTAAGAGCCTAGTATATTTCACACTACAAGATGAGTTATTAATGAAAATGTATGTAATTTCTTGTATGATCTTTCATTTAGGTGTAATTAGAATGTTTTTAATTTGTAAAATTGTCATTCTCAATCAAAGAGTTGATAAACATTGAAATAATGGTTGATAGTGTTTTGTCTTTCAAATCATAACCAAAAATATTTTAGAAATTCAAATTAAAAATATTGAATAAAAAATTCTCAGAAAATCTAACAAAACCTTTTAGAAATCCAGATTTACAAAAATAGTGACATATTCCAAACTCATACTCAATTTGATAACAAAATGGTTATGGAAAGAGACATCACAAGCTGATAGCATCTCCTATGCAATAAAATCAAATTAAGCATTCCTAATTTAGTTTCCCTTTTGCATTACAAGTTCGTGACAAAAGAGATCTATTTGTCCTTCATCTTGCAACTCGTATTTCCCTTGCGAACAATCGACATCGGAGCCTCGCTATCACCCTACCGCAACGAGGCTAAATGATTTGTGATGCCAGTGAAATATTAATTACATTAAGACTACTAATTAGTACGCTGTTCTAATATACGCCCTTGTCAATCTCGGAGTCTCTTGCACTTGTGTATGGAAGCCCCGCAGCGCATTGCTCTTTATTTTAATATCATTAATATTCACTTGCATTAACCTCTGAGATAACATGGAAAACGAAAGTAGCCTCAGCCACCTGCTGGTCAAGCGATCTCTGACCACTCGTTAACCGGTAACTTATGTGGTCAAAAGGGTCGTTTTGGAATTGTGAGGTCAACTAAAATGTCAAAATATGGAGCTTTCACTTCACGTTAATTGTACGAAGTTGTTTTGAGTTTTACTTTGGCTGTTAAAGGTTAAAACAAGTTGAACGAAAAAAATTATTACAAAGATCAAAATATTGTACATGATCATTATGGTTCTATAAACTGCAAGAAGTTAAAAGCAACATGATAATTGAAATTAGAGGAACAAGGATATATGATATACTGAAATTGTTAACTGTTTATTTCACTTACTGACATGCAGCTCGTTATTTCAATCTATAAAATTATAACACATCTTAAAAACGATTTTATTCTGTTTTAAACCAAAATGCTCCCCCACCAAAAAAAACCCCCCAAAAACAACGCCAAACAGAAAACATACCAAAACAAAACAAAGAAAGAAAGAAAAAGGAAACAAGAACGTTAAACCAAAGAAAATGTCTGAAAATATCATAATTTAAAAACCCTCCCCCTAAAACAACTCCCCTGTCCTAACCCATTTCCTGTAAATTCCCAACCCTAAAATGAAACCAAAAAACACCCTTCCATCCCGCCGTTTCCCAAGCCGCGATCCGCCCCTGCACGCGCTCTGCTCTTGCCACAAAGCCAGGACCGACGGTTCGTGACCAACGGTGCCAAGGCAGGAAACATCAGAATCAAACACGCCGCGTACTCGTTACGCCGCTCTCTTGGCGGTTTAGCAGGAGTATCGATGTTAGCCGTAACCACATCTCTCTGTCAGCATATTAGCCACCGCAGTGACTACAAATCTACATCCGTCGCTTGAAATCGTTGTTGCAATTGCTATATCGATCTCTCACGCGAGGAGCCCTTTGTACGAGACTCGGAGAGATTTTGCGTGGAACCAATACACGCCGCTTACCAGCCATACGAAGATAACGGCACCGGGCGTGCTTGGTTCGGGGCAATGGCATACGGCGCTGAAGGTTGGGAGGCGTTGTGGTCGTTAGGACTGATCTATTGAGGATTTTCTTGTCAGATTTCCTTTATGATGTGGATTTGAGGTATTAATGATGTCTTGGTGTTTTGTTTGTCCTACTTGATTTGATTGGTGACGTTTTTGGGGCCATTTTTTTTTTATATTTGATATTTTGATTTGTCTTGTGTAACAGGAAATGCAAACGGATATTGTTATAATCATTTGGGAAGATGAAAAATAATACTTTCTGAAAATGAATATGTTTTCATAAGGCCTTTTCAAATGATATATCCCGATATCAACTTACAATTCAGTGTACATCAATGTGAATTTCCTTTTAACAATACTATCGATGTATATGCTTGCAAAATGACAAAAGCATCAATACCATCAAACAAAACAAATGATCATACTTTAATGATATCACTCATATATAACTCACTGTGTAAAACAGAGGGGATTCATCTGGTTCTTGTTAGATTAACTGGTAAGGTCTTAAATTGGAATTATTAGTTCTTCATGCTTATATTATTGACAATGACACTACATATATATAAAATGAAATCGCATGCATTAAGGCAATAGAAAATGTCTCGACCCATATACAACATCAGTTGTGTCTTTGACTTATCACATATTTGAAAAAAACTGGACAAATTGATAAAACGAAAACTTTTGACAAATGAACAAATCATAAAAGACAAATTTACGTGTATTCTTGTAAACATACAAAACATACGCCACGTTCCCCTTCAATGTAACCCAACTAAACAAGACCAAAATATTTGTCCCTCTTTACTATGAGGAGTATTTTACCTTAATTATAAGCCACATAGGCCATTGACCAAGTCATCATCATTCCTTATAATCCATACCATGTAGACCCAGGTAATTGTAACGTAAATACGATGTATATTTATCTTTCATATGATCCAAATCAAACTAGCATAAGGTTACGTAAATACGATGTATATTTACCTTCCATGTGATCCAAATCAAACTAGTATAAGGTTAAGCGTGTCAGTTATGAATAATATGGTGTCAAATCATCACTCAAAGAAGAATAGTCACGACCAGTAGAACACTAAATGTACGGACACAAGCAAGAACCCCATTATACACCGTCGAACGCATATACCCCCGTGGATTCAATACAATTAATTCCATCGACTTCTCTCTAACACAAAACATCAAAGACAGGGTAATTTGTTCGAACTCATCTGAAAGGTGTCTGGCAGGGCTTTCACTAAGTAAAAGTAGAATTTCCTTAGCGTGTGTCAGCAAACTGAAAATGAACACTTGTCACGCTTGTTCTTATGTATGTTCTCCGGTTGTAGAGAGTGCAGGAAATGTTCTTTGGTTCTTGAGAGTGGCATTGTTTCAAAATGAAATATGGGTCTTGAAGACACACACCCAGGAGGGCTCGTTGCTAAGGAGTAGAATCCGTTTCCAAGGATGTTATTTATTGCTGTATTTTAAAACCCATACTTTGGAAAAGATTTATAGTTAAAGATAATGAGACGTATTTTATGACTTAATAAACAAAGTAATTAGTCTGTTGTTCTATGTTAATTACAGCTATTGTCATAATGTTTCTCCGAGGATTTGTTAAATGTCATCCAACCACAATATGGTTTTAGATGATAACATAAATTGAATTTACAGAATTCATAAATTGAACGAAATGTCAAATTTGAGACGAAAATTAATTAATATAAAACATCATACATATCTAAAACAAAACGTAAAAATGTTTTCACAAATAAAATATTAAAATATCAGAATTAATCCCCCCCTCCTCCCCTAAATGGTACCACAAATGACTGGTGCATCCAATATTAGCCCACAGCAGAACCTGCCCGGTAACAAAGAAATGACTCTAGACCGCGACCACAAAGGATGAAGGAGTACTGTTGTCGCACAAAGCACGATACCACAAAATAATAGACCAGCGAAAAAACAGTTGTACAGGGACATATTGGGAATAGCGTCAAAAGGACGGTTGTGAAAAAAGCGAATTAATTAGTGTTCTTCGGGACGCATCTGGTAAAGGGACTATCTTTGTGTGCTTCGTTACACAGAGAAAGGATTCCCCTGAAATGCAATTGATTCGTAAGATATTGGGAATAATATTATACATGTTTGGTTACGTAGTTTGTAAATGAATTAAAATTCAATAATTAAAATTGAAATATGTAGATTTTGATTGATTCCATGCTGATTTTAAGGTAGTATGCTTATTTGGCGAATCAATGGTAGGTTTGAAAATAAAATTCTCTGAATTTTCCTGAAAGATTTTAGGGCATTCATGAAAGATTGATATCATATTAAATATTTATTTGGGAAAAAAGGAAATATACTGTAGTACGTTGATATAACCTGAAACATCCCTTGTGTTTTGAATACAAAACATAGCAGTCGTAAAAGTAAAGATATTTTTTATGCAATATTTCAATTATTAATTTGTAATCTTTCTGGTAGGATAAAAAAAAAACGTTTTAACCTAAAAAAATAAGTTTTTTTTCGAAAATAAATTAATTGCATTCAGTTGAAATGAATTGATTCGACTGAAAGGAAACTGATATAAAAATTCTGAATAAGTAAATATGTCACAGTAATCAGATGATGTTTTCAATTCTTGAAATTTTCATTCAGAGTTATATTTCGAAAATGTACACAATAGATGTAGTTTGAGGAAAAGAGGTCCAAACATTTGTTTGTTGAGAAATTTAAATGAAATGTGCCCAGTCAATTCCAATCTCGAAAACCTTTTGAATATTTTTTTCAAATTCAAAATATTCTTTCACATGACGAGGAAAACATAGTCTCAATACATCCCTTAAATCATAGTATGACGTTACCAGCTTAAAGCCTGAAATCTTTACCTAAAATGACTGTTTTTAAACAAGCATATAATCTTTATAAACGTCCGTGTTAGTACAATGGAGGATCAAATGACTCGGTAACATGTTCGTTTGAGTTATTAATTTTGATCACCGATTTCTCATTATTGAATTTCCATCTCTTTCAAGCCTTCAGCGATGTACGTGCCTAGTGCAATAGTAGCGTGAAAATGTCACCGTGTATTAGCATATGACCAGCGAAGAACTCCAGTTGGGCTTTAGGGTCTTCTTTGTTGTAATATTTTCGCTATGGGCATTAAATTTACAATAATTTCAGAAAACTTTCTGTTTGATTAGCAATGGGAAAAAATCGGACATATAAGTTTTATATTTGAGGTTAGTTTGAACTTTTTAAAATTTGTCTTTCATTATCATAATTTTAAAGTTTCTTTAAATTTAATATTTGATTCTTTATTTTTTAAAATAATTTTGGGGGCTACGTTAATTTACGCAAAAATACAACATTAACGAAGTTCAACATCAAACTCGGTCCATAAGAATTTAGTTGAAAAACGAAAATCTGAATGATTTCCTTGTTTTGATTTATTCAAATTCCCACACGTATCTTAATTGAAGCCACTGGTCAGCTATTAATTACGTTTACACCTGGACATCCGATTATCAAAAGTGACACGCAAATAAAAGTGTCTATTACTGCAAGGGCAGGAAGAATTAGTAATGTTCATTCAGAATGAAGACAATATGAACCGCTAGAATATGAATAATTCTATGAATAAAATTTATTCGCCTTGGGTCAGCAAGATGTCTTGAGTGGTCAAGCGATGACCAGAGGCCGGAGGTGTCCACTGAAACAAAGCACGTCCGCTCTTCTCCCCACCTCTTCACGCGCTTTACAATAGCGGTCAGTGGTGGTCAGTTGGCTTATGAATGGACATTCCGGACAAAGGCCGAAGATTCCATCACATACGTGAGAACTGGAATTGTGCGCTATGGGAAATTGTCTCCTTAAATACAACGCCTGCACAAATCGCCAAGAATTCACGGTTAATTTCCCCGCCTGGACTTAATCACTGGCTACTGATCACCGCCAGCCGGACAGCAGTGGTCAAGCTTGCAGACTGACCGTTACAGTGTCATCACTTAACGTTGAAGTTTGATTAATACGAGGTCTTGGCGTTTTCCGCGTCGATTGATATGAATACTGGACGCTCTTCCTTATCAAGGGGGAGATAATTACCGACCCATCTCCCTCCTTAATATTTAGGATTGTTAAATAGGGATTCATTTGTGGCACGGTATGACAACTTGGGATTTGCCTCGCTAGTCAAGCTTTAGTTGAAGAGATGTCTTCAGCGCTCTAACTAATAAACGTTTAATGAAGGTGCAAGATGAATGGGCACATTATTACTGATTTCCACGTGTAGTTGGCGACAGCAGGAAGTCGTACAGGAAATAATGGGCTACACTTGTAATAATTAGTTGTCAAATATTGTTATTCAAAAACGTTATATACACAATATTGTTCCTTTTACAATATATTCCATTTTGAAGAAGTTCCTTGTGATGAGAAAAGGAGTTACGTGGACAGGTTTGGAATAATAATAATACATATTTGTTTTGTCTAAGGACATCAAATTATTACTATTATTTCTGTTATTGATATTTTTGATGATGAACAACAAGTTAGCTATATATTCAAATTTTTTATTGCAAATACTTCAATAATAGTTTACTAGTAATCATTCTTTTTCTTCATCATTACACTAGCGTATACAATGCAGATCAAAAAGGTCATATGTATGTTGTATTATAATGCATATTCAAACAATCTTAAAGTTACTAAAATTCAACAGAGATCCAACAAAGAAATGAAAAAAAAATGATGTGACCAAAGCAGCGTTTAAAATATAGCCCATCTACCAGTCTTTTAAATGGCTACTTTTTGCCAGGACTGGTTACATTTTGGCAAGGACGGGTAATTTTCAACTTTTTTCTTTATTTTAACCTTAGGTATTTACCAATGAATTTTCAGGACAGGCTAGGTATTCAATCTATTTTATACACTGCCAAAGTGTTAATTTTGTTTATTAATGCATAAACTACAGATAAAACAAATGTTAAAACCCAACCAAAAATGTTACAAAATGTTACAAGATTGCACCAGCGCGTAATAGAGAGCCTCTATCACTATCTCTGTCAACAATGTAACATTCTCTCCAAGTACGTGAGTAAATTATGGCGCGCCAGCATGCAAACAGATTAATTAGTTTTGCCGAGTACCCTTGGAGCAAACCGCAAAGTCCTAAGGCGTAGCAGCGAGCCCTACAAAACGATGCCAGGAGCTAACCAATGCTACACCACCATCTTTGAGCGAACGTCTTCGGCTCCGCGTGAATCGATCGGTAAGGAGGAAAGCTTTTCTCCACGTCGACAGTCGATCAACTAACATCACTGGGGAAAATGAAATGAATCAAGAAAACCACAAATGACTTCTGACGTCTTTTGATGCGGTCGCACGGAACCTCTTGTGACAAATGGCGGCTCTCTAATCCTTACGTCAGCCAATCAAATGCGCAAAAGAGCAAAGTTTTTAGGAATGCTCATGTGATCTCTACGCATGCGTGGTGGCTGGCAGGCGCTTAGGGCATTTCATGTGTCCTGTTTTTAAGAAAGCAACATCATTTGCACGGAGCAGAGTTCATCCACGAATGAAATAGAATTGATTTACGTAAAAAGAGGTTGTTCCCAATCTGTAATGAAATTTGCTCCCTTCTTTCGGGTCAATACTCTTTATAGCCTTCCCGTTGATTAAGACCCGGGAACGACCCGGGCCTAGTTTGGACATGTCAACCAAGTGAAGTTTGTCAAAAAGCTAATACATTTCACCAACATCGGCCAGCGTGACTAACTCGCGATCACAACCTCCAGCCATCATGAAGGGGAGCTGGGAGGTTGGAAGCTATAATAAATATCATCTTCGGTCGGGAATAGGCGCATTATCAAACATTGTATGAACAATTTGGTCCGTGAAATTAAAGAATCAGCGATTTAATGGAAATTGTTACGGAAAAAGGCAGCTATTATATCTAAAATTGCGCTTTGTTTTATCGAATATCATGCAAGTGATTTGACATTGGTGACAATTATAGATGAAAATCGCTCTGATATTCGCCGACAGTTTTGAAAGTTAATTTCGATGATTCGCTGAAAAGTTGATGCGGGCTAAGATTAAACTTTTTAATCTGAAATTGACATTTTCAACCAACCGCGTCTGGTCCCGATGTCAAAGGTTACGTAAACATAATAAAACACTGCAACGGACGAGATTTTGATAGTATCAATGCCAAAACGTAAAATATTAAAACCGCAAAAGCAAAAAAAAAATACTGAAACTACTCCAATTAATTTTCTTCTTTTTAATTGCACGGCAGATGGCAAGCCCACCGCAAACACGCACCCCCATAACAGTTCTCCTGTGCGGTTGATCAAGACTCGAAAAGTCAAACCGCAAACAACTATTTCCCATCTCGATATTAACAAGTACCTCGGTCGTCCGATGCGGCTCACAATATTTGACCCTTGCCTCATTTGTTAGAGGAAATCAAATTGCAGAGATGGGAAAATGACAGAAAAAGTTGGCGCAATTTCTCTTTTAGAATGGTATATCTGCCGCGAAGTGTTTCCAATTCGCACGCTCTCGCCTTTTTCTGGTATTTATCACAAATGAACGATCGGCGTTACGGCACAATCGAGCGTTGATCGCGACGTCACCACAGAATGGCGATACAATCGGGTCGTTACTTAGTAAACTGCGGTATTTTCTGCAAATGAGAACATATAATGACGATTTGTCTTCATACAGTGAAGGAGGGGCGGTGAATTGTGGGAGTTCTGCCAACCAAATGTGGTTTGAGCAAATTTAATCTCAATACTACGCTAATTCGTCTGACAAGCGTTACTACTTTCATTAATCGTGCCTTACTATAACAATACCCACATTTTCAATGAATAATTTAACACTGATTGCTTTTTGACAATTGCTTCGATAAAATATGACTTTTTCAATTAGAAATATCGTCATTATGACGTTTGTTCAATTCCGACCCATGTTGCCATGCTTTTTCGACAGACTGCAGACTGAATAATTAACCAATCGTATTATGTAACGTCACAATCAAACAATGGCTGCGATACGCTGTGATATAGGTTGAACGATAGTGTGTAGTCACAAGTAACACAAGACCAAATAAATTAACATACAATCAAACAAATGTATTTGAAATTGACACGGCTAATGGATTTACTGTTTCAAACGAGAAAAACACTATCCACATGTATAGGGGTCGTGTGTTTAATTTCATGCAATAAAATTCGAATGAAATACGAAAAATGATTCATGGTTTTAATGATGGACATCGAACTGATTAATATCATTTGTTTGAAATGAATTTATTTTTGAGAATTTGAAAATATGACGAATAAAGGAAATGCGATTATCATGAGATTAATATATCACAAAAGCATTATTGGTATTTTCATATTTATATTTTCTATAAAAATACATTTTTCTAATGTGAATCGATGTGGCTTTTGTGAATAGAGCCTACGGAATGAATTCTTAGATAACCTATTTGAATTTGGAACAATAAAATATACAAAAACCTCTGTCTAAAACGATTCTTACATATTGCAACTTTTAATTTTTTGCAAATCAAATTTGTAATGTTTTTTAATACATTGCTTTTAAATATTACAGTTAAAATGAGAAGAGTACCTTCCATAAAAAAATATGGAAACTTTATATATTCTACATTATAGCACTATATCATTAGAGATGACACAAAACACAAAACCGCCAATTACGTTTTAAGGGTGGAATAATATTATAGGCATCTGTGGTCGCATTCACGGACACAATCAAATAGATTAGGAAATGAATGATCGCAATTTCTCGCTCCCGAGTGAGAGTTACCACTTCCGGTAAAATCAAAGTGGCGGTCTCCATTTCTGATAGAACTTCCGGCGTACCGATTCCCTTGGGTGAAAACATATTCACAAGTTTCACAAAAACATGATTCACAGGAAGCTAGATTAAAGCTTGGGATTCATATGATGCGTAGATTTGTCATAAACCCTTGTCAAACCTCGGAACGGTGTCATCTCGTCCAGTCTCGGGATTTCTCGTTGTCTTCCCGTCATGCAATCGGTTTCCGGTTTTGGTCTCGAAGACAATGAGTACACTCCCAAAAACGGTTTCATCTTTGCCTTCTGAAATTAAAGTTCCTGTAATCGACTCGACCTGTGGTTAAGACTTAAATAAGAATCTTGATTGATGGGTTCTTGTTTGGGGATAAGCCTTAGAAGGAAATATTCTTTACGTTCTTTATTGTCTTGATCGTTTTTGCCTATGTTTAATTTTAAAATTTTATCACAAATTAAAAACCGAAAGAAAGAGAGCATAACAGAAACAATAGTCTGTGAGCTTCAACGTACACACGTCTTGTGAGAAAATAAAAATGACTTATCTCTATATGTAATTTATCTTTAGTAACACTTCATAAATTACATATTAAAATTTACTTATGTAATTAAGTGTTTAATTTCCTGAGGTGTCTTTTGTTCATTAAAACATCGAAAATGTTAGAAAGTCTACTTTAATTTTAGATTGTCTCAGCAACGAATATTAGCATTGCACATGCCTTCTGGCGTATTCATAAAAGAATATATAAAAGCAATATTTCCCTTAAAATCCAGGGACTGCATCTTAGCATATGGTTAGGTACCTTACGATTATAGATTTCAAAGGATCTTTGCACAGAGGTTTAATTATTCAATAGGGAATCTTTGTCCGGTTTCACAAACCTTAAGAACTTAACAGTTTATCCTCTGATCAATAATTAAGAATTCCACCTACGCATGATTAACTTTATATTTGTTTTGGAGACAGCAACAGACTTCAAATGGTCAGTACAACATAGTCCAGTGGTGGCTAGTGCACATCGGGAGCAGTAGCTTAGTGACCCTTCGCCGGTCACTATTCACGGACCCTTGGGATGGAAGTGACCGCTGTCTAATCGCTGACCAAGAGGCATCATGTTTGTTTCCGTCCAAGACGTATCGCTATCTTGACCACTTGGCCATTGTTTGTCCTCTCTGGCCATGGGTCATCAACAAGTTAATCAGTGGACACTGGCTACTCTCGGACCAATCTGACCGAACAAATAGTCCTAGTTTGAAGCACTGGACGTGCCATCTATCATTTGTACATATCCCTGTTCTCCCGCCACTTGTTTGTATGTTACCGGTCATCGAGTATCTCCCCATATCAGCCACTTGAGAGCAAATCGAGATTTGAAATTTTATTTTTGTGAATGCCTGGCCGTCACGTGTTTAAATAATATGAGGTTTTAAAGTCAAATCGAAATTAACGATGTTTGTTTTTGTACCGTGTGTGAAAAAAAGTATTCGTTGGTTTTTAAAACACTTCTTTTCGTTAAAAATTAGTGTCCTTAAGTTCTATATATAAGGTAATCATGATTAAAGATTTTTTTTTAATACATTATATCTTCAGAAATTAAATTTCTTTTAAAATCGTCGTTGCAATACAATTGAAATTCGATATCTCACTTCTTTATAATTGAAATTCGAATTTCTGTCTTTAATTCGATTTCTGAACAAAAACAATAAAACACAAGAAATCAGAACAAATTAGAATAACCTTTGCCCTGAGTGACCTTGGAAGAAAGGTCATGTTTCGGTGATGACATGCAGCTCCCGACCGTTCACTAATTGACAATCTTCCCAATTTCACATTAATTAAAAAAAACTATCGCAGTTCTTTGACAAAGCCTTGCACTGTTGACACCAGCGTGAACTATGGCAGCGTATCGTCAAAGTGCCCTACCGCCTGGCTCGAGCTGCAGTAATCAGTGGCCTGTACAGTCCACGTACAGTCACGCCAATGGCGGCAACGTCAACGCCTAAAGCGACGTCACAGATGGTGGTAGACGGACTATAGGGCAAGGAAGGTGATGGAGAGGAAAGGACGAAACGTTTTTTGTTTTATGCAAGGCGAATAAATGCAATTAGCCATGGCTTAGATGTCAGTGAGGGTATTGAAGATTCACTCCGAACATATTGCCAAGACAGGACCAACCTTCCAACCTTAGCGAACCTTCGGCTTCAACTTTGTCCCGGGGTCGCACCTCGTGGAAGGTCTTAGCACATCTTCTGAAAAGTGTTTAGAAATTAAAATAATTGCCCGTCGCGTAAAGGATCCTAAGATTGTCAATTTGAACGTTGACACTAGCAGTTTAATCAACCTTGCACCTTTGTGAAGATGCTCTTCCGGCTTTGGACACTTCTTCTAATATTACATCCCGTTCTAAACTTTTCTACCCTATTAGGCCAAATTGAATAATGTCGTTAGGACTCCGCCAGGGGTATGCCCTGCCTTGTTCGTCTTTTTATTGTACAGACCTTTTGTGGGGACGCAGGCCCATTCGTACGACCATGAACGGCCTGTGGTTAACATTGAGGCTTGCCCTTACGGCTTTGCCTCGCAGCCCCGATATTAGTCGCTTCGTCATAGAAAGCTTTAAGAGCCGCTGTGATGGAGAGGGTATTGTTTCGGTTCGGACATGAAAATATCACTTTTAATTTTTTCCCTTTTATGATGCGGACTTGGTTCTTATTGGAAGGATTGACTGAGGTTTGAAAAATGTCGGCTTGAGTGAATTGTGCACTTAGGGACATGGTCTGGGAGTTTGGTGCTCATTTCGTGGTTTCCAGGCCGCATGAGTCAAGCCCATATCACGAAATTAGTGTTTGAAGTGACCTGACATATTTTAAGAAATCATATTTTTGGATTTGATAATGAAATGGACAGAAAAAGTGAGTTACAAATTGTGACTTGTGATTTCGACGATGACAAATATACACCACTTTATGTAAATATAAGAAAAAACATTTGCAACCGACAACACGACAAATCTTTTTATAGAAATTTGACACGATATTTCGGACATATCGTGACATTTTAATGGTTCGTATATTGACGATTTCTATTATTACGTAATAACACATAGTCACAAAATATTATTTTAAATGCATTGATAATGTCCTTTTCTAAATACTAATCTGGCAGAACACATACGACAACATATCTATTATGTTATTCTAAGCATTAGATGGAAATAGAAATAAGAGAAATTGCAGAAAACTTAAATAAAGCTGAATTAACTCAAAACGATTCATTATAAAAGTAAGAAAAAAATACAGTATGTATTTGTGATAAATTTTATCAGAATCGCGTAGATAAGAAACTTACTAAAATATAGCAAATATAGTTATTAAACAGGGTCAATTTGTGATACATGAGCCCTCTATGTACTAATCGCTCGGCTACTCAATGATACGTCAGCGGTGGCGATGAATGAAAATCATGTTGTATATATCGACATATCCGCGGTGTATATCAGAGCGAATCAATTACATACTTGACTAGTGTTTACGGAATGAGAGAAGAGGGTCGATATCAGACTCAAGATGTTTCTTTGTGAAATGAGCTCAGTCTAGGGCTAGATGTTTCAGGAAGTTGAATAACTCTTAGTCTATTAATAACTAAATGTCACTATGTCCGCCAGTGACTGAAATAGTCAAATGTCTTCTTCATAGAACTATTTATTTAGAATACTTTAAAAGCTCTACCCTATTTGAAATCAAATAACTGTAATATCTTTAGATAAAGACATTTCCCTTGGGCGAAAAGTAAGTTTCGATAGAAAGTTGCTACTGCATCATGATATAGTTTGCTTTTGAAATATATTAAGGGCATTATATCGGTTTTAAAACGGAATAGGGATTTCAAAACTCATAGGTCAACAATACATCTTTCAGAGAGGTAGTGCCCTGAAATAAAATAATAATATGAAATAAACACTGTACTTCGTTTTACCATTACATTGATACGATTTAGTACATTACACAAAATGATTGATTATCACGCATATTGTGTTTATATCCGCATGAGACATAGAGTGGGACAAGAGGCCACTTCTCATCCAACTACGAATATAAAAGCAATGGATAAAAAAGCAGGTGTACAACAAGGTTGTCGCTTTTGTCCTTGAGTGTTTTATTGTCTCCTTGTTTCGGATCAATCTGCATTGTTGAAATCGTTTAAAACACTGGGTGGGGTGATTTTATAAGTCAAGTGGATTTCAAAATGGAGAAGGTAAAGAAAAACATGAGCAAAAGTGCATTTAAATGTTAAATCGAATCCCGGTTGTTTTAAAGATGAACGTATTTCGATTCTCTATGTTAATGATTGTTACGAAACGTAATAAACACTTGTTATTACTAATGAAAAAAACACCCAATCATTCGTTAATGTTTATTGTGCATCATATGACTTATAACCTGAGTAATATATACAAAGTCAAAATGTTATTTCGAATATATCAAACATTCATTTCAACAAGTCAAGTGTATTTTCATGAATATCCTATATCAATATCAATCCAATATATCATGTAAACGCTAATATTAATTAGTTTTAGGATAATCCGAGGGAATAAAGAAACACAGACCCAATAGGTCACTCTGTTTGAAGGTAACAACAAGAAGACACCACCTGTCTGGGATAGAGAGACAGAGAGAGTAATCGAGGGAGGTTAAAGGGTGACTGTGATGGTTAGGAATTAGACTCACAGTCCTATTTAGGTCTGTTTAAGACGACCTGAGGTGTAGTGAGGTTTTGAACCCCGACCTTCCCTAACCACCAGACGACTTAAGGGTCATCTTTAAATGTCGTCTGCACATCTGTTTCAATCTCGTCTTCACCTTCGACCTCGTTTTCAATCCGCTTATGACGTCATAAATTCTTGTGTTCATTACCTTAATTCCAGAAGTACAACGTTGCAACACCTAAATTGTATCTTAGTTGCTTGACACAATTTCTAGTTGGTAGTGATCGTTTTTTATTATGTATCTAACATTATTCTGACACTGATGGCAGTTACTGTTATCAATATGTCTGTAGTTCAAGTGTACTTAACCTAAAAAGCTTAACAACCTTTATATACTTATAAGAAGATTGAATTAAATTGCACATAATCTCCGTTACTACAACAAAGTAACCCGGCTGTTATCCTGCAATTTCATGCAGACACAGTAGTATAAATGCTGATTAATTATGCCTAGATTCCCCTTTTATGATTACAATGCCAAAATGACTTTTTAAACAGCGGCATGAACTGCAAATATAAATGTTTTCAGTTATACAGAGGTAGGTTTATTCAAATACAGATTGTCCATTTATCTGTGTGCCCCTCCCCTTTTACGGCCCAACAGCTCTCAAAAGCCTTTCACCACCAGCTAGGTTATGATGACCTAGGTAGACCTATATAGTATATACGTATGTATGCATATGCAATGAACATGGCCGTAAATACCTTTGAAGAACGTTGACGTTTTAGCAGAGAGTATCCAAACATTAAATAAAGACGTTTATCAAATAATATGAAGGTATACGTTATTAAAGCAGTCTTTCTGATTAAGGTGTAAATATCGAATTATAAAAGAGGAATTACTGGTGTTTTTTTTAATTTCTAACATTTTTAATTCTACAGGTTAAATCAACTTTGAAATGTAAATTTTATTTTCGTCGTAAAATACTTCCTTGAACTCATGATAGTCTTTCAACGACGTTGCTGATATAAACGATTACAAAATAAACATAGTTTGATAAACTTATCACGTAAGTTTACAGGCCAGTCGCTCTATCAATGACGATATAGGTCACCGCTATTTCTCGCTTTGAAATGTGTTATCAGTATTGTGAGAAACTTGAGTGGAAACTCAAACTAGGAGCTATATGGATTGTGAATTTAAAATTCGTTAAAATTTTTATACATATTCCATGTATTCTAAATTTTCAAGTGATAGTTATGTGTATTTTCGTTTGATTTTTAAAAAGTAATTGGTCTTAAAGGGGCAGTAGCACGTTTATAGGGGGAATATAGGGTGTTGTCGGGAAAATGAAAATTAATGGTTCCAATTGAAAGACAACGTATTTAAACTAAATGGAGCAGTAATAATTCAAATATATAATGTAACGTTTAGCCATGCGATTCCTTTTTCTTACAAAAATGAATTGAAGGTGTTCACATAAAATGGCCGCCAATGAATTTTATGTGAATCTTCATACTTTGTCCTCTGACTATGGATTTTTGACAATGTCAAAATAATACATTTAGCATTAGGATTATCAGTGAAAATTTTGAAATATAAAATTATCAAAAAAACGTGCTACTGCCCCTTTAAGGTTTTGATCTGTGTTAATCTTTGGAATGGGGGAATTGTTTTGGGGAAAAACTGATCAATAATTTCAATATCGTAGAAAATGCACGGTAAGGGAGACAACTGGTGCCTTTTATGCCAAAAGTTGGTAACAAATGAAAGAATGAGAGTATGAATATCTTCCAAAACATTCGTTGATGTTTATCGATCATAAATATAAGTTTATGATAAATAAATCCATTCTGATGTATGAACACAATCATATTAAAATAAATTGTGTCAATTTGTCATGAAAAACATATTTTCCTTATACAATTATTGACCCATGAGACATATG
Organism: Steromphala cineraria; assembly: GCA_916613615.1. Lineage (NCBI taxonomy): Eukaryota > Metazoa > Mollusca > Gastropoda > Trochida > Trochidae > Steromphala > Steromphala cineraria. Next base: position 48,189,420 of record OU744720.1, read on the forward strand.
TCACAGTTATGATCCGGGGTTGCGACATATTGCCGAGGTCAATTTGACCTTTAGCAGTCGATGTACTTTATTGATATGTGTTATATGCACAATGCTTCATGGACTGCATAACCCGTTCATATTATACTGTGTATATTATATATTCATCCAGTATTCACGTTTCAAAAACAATTGAATTTTGGAAAACAAGATATCATTGTGTTAAATTACATAGAGCATTGTGTTAACCTACACTTTCAAAAATGAAAAGCATATTTCAAAAATATTATATCAAAATAATGAAATATCTTGTATGCAATCGGAGTGTGTAGCTTTTGTTATTAAAACCATGAAGCGTTAAACTCTTTTTTTCCTATCAGCAATAGCGTAAATGAGATGTGAAGGCAAACCTTATATAGAAAAGGTATTTGTAAGCTTTTGAAGGGGCAGTAGCACGTTTTTTGATAATTTTGTATCTTAACTTTTTCACTGATAATTGTAAGTTAATGCTAAATGTATTATAGTGATAGTGTCAAAAATCTCATAACACAAACCAATTATCCATAGTCAGAGGACAAAGTATGAAGATTCACCTAAAATCCATGGGCGGCCATTTTGTGTGAACACCTTTAATTCATATTTTGTAAGAAAAAGGAATCGCATGGCTAAACTTTACATTATATATATGAATTATTACTGCTCCATTTAATTTAATTGCATTGTCTTTCAATTGGAACCATTAATTTTCATTTTCCTGACATCACCTTTTATTACCCCTAAAAACGTGCTACTGCCCCTTTAAAGATAAAGAATTATCACACATACAAATTCAGTTAAACTGGTCGCTTCAAAGAGAAGGGTATAAAATGCGATAACAGAACACTGAAATACTGCAAATATCATCGATCAACATTGATCGGCGTTTCAAATAAAACAAATAGCTGAAAATATGTATTTCTGTTACTCCCCATTTAGAATTTCCTTTTTGTTAATGAGTAAGATTAAGTTTTAAAAAATTGTTTAACTCATGCAGCAAATAAAGTATCTAAAGGACTAAACGTTCATTCCGAACATCGTATGCATCATTGAGGGCGCAATGCTAACTCAGGCAGAGTTTTGATATTAGTTTAGCATTCGTTTTAACTTGAAACACAGGCAAATCACACGATACATGTTTAACTTAACCGCCACAAAGTCAAGCTTATGACATAATAACTGCTTCATACTTCATACAAGTGCATCAAGTCACTGTAGAATCTACACACTGGGGTAGAACTTCTATCTGTAGACGTCTATGTGTCTCGTTATTATCTAATGTTTTCGTCAAACGTTATGGTTTTGTTTATCAATACAATTGAATATTTTAATAATGGGCGAATTGGCTTAACAAAGTGATCTAATGTTTGCTACAGTTATTTTGTTTTACACTTTACCATAACGTTATGGCCTGGGTTTAACACTTAAGCGTACGCAATGCTATTGTGTATTAGTTGAACACTGCACTTAACATATGATCTTTGATTGACACTAAAGTATAACGTTAGTTAAGCAATACTTTTAAAGTTTTATCATTTAAGTTCAACTTTGCCCTGACACAACGGTAGTCTATAATAGGTCTGCGTTAAATTGCATGTTATAATGTTCTGATTTAACTCTAAACTATTAAGTATAGCAAAGTGTCTTGGTTTGTATCTTATAAGATATGCTTTTGCAGCTTAAGTAACATTGTACGCCAAAGTATCATGATGTAACACCTATGAATTGGGTAGGCTGAAGTATGTGTCTTCGTTTTGATATTGAGTTGGTCTATCATGTTAAAGGGTTTTGCCTTACGCCTTATTCAAAAGCCTTGTTAAACACTAAACTTCACCTTATGATATGACAGATTGTGGACTATATGCTATATACTGGTAAGAGAGTTTATATCGAGAGAACTACGATTTTGTCATTTACACGTACGTCAAATGATCGTGAAATATGAAAGAACGACTGAGTCCTTCCATTGAGCCTTTTTCTTAGTACAAAATGTTAGAAAATTCTAATAAAGTAAAACGTGTCTTCGTTTAGGTAACATTTCCTCCGTTACAATAATCTTACATTTAAAAAATGCAAAGCAATGTCATGGCACTATATCTTCTATCAAGAATCAATCTGTTACATCACAAAAACCGTTGTAAATCGTGTTGTGATTCAGTTTCTTCATTCAACAATCCAGTTCGTTGTTAAAGCACAAAAAGTATTAATAAAAGTCAAGTTATCATTAGGCTTCTCTAGTTAACAATACAGTGCGTCAGTTACAGTACATCTAGCATTATACAAAGTCATGCTACGGTACCGCATCTTCATTTACAAAAGAGTATGTTGGTTACAGTACATCTAACATTATACAAAGTCATGCTACGGTACCGCATCTTCATTTACAAAAGAGTATGTTGGTTACAGTACATCTAACATCAACAATACAAAGTAATGCCTTGGAACGGCATCTCGACAAATACTGTGATATACCCGTCTGGACGAGCGCAATCCAACGCAACACAACATTCTCTTGCGCAATAGGCTCGAGCGGGCTGGCCCGTTGTAGAGGTCACATAACGAGGCATATGGATAAGATTACGGTGTGGAGGGTAAGACACCCATGTCTCATGCGCCGACCTGGTTCTCAGGTCATGGCCTTGTCTGACACAACGATAAAAGTTGGTTATCATTCCTAGTTGTTGTATCGCCTGAGTCGTTATCAATGGGAGTTTTTTGGTGGAGAGATTTGTATAAACTTTGGAGATTTGGGGAAAACATGAATGAAGGTGTTGAGAGACTTTTGACAAAGTTAATGATATGTCTTTGACTTTGGAATCAGTGTGTACATTGAGTGTAGAGGTCCTGTTAGCAGACGACATCTGGGGAGTATCACTCCTCGTGTCGTCTGCGACTTCAGTGAATCTCCCCAAGATCCCCCGACCCCTCTCGAGTCGCGTATCACCCCTGCCCCGCCGAGGTCTTCTGCTATGCCAAGGGAGCGCGCGCTCCGAGAGTCGGCAGACGACTGACAGGCCAGCAGACGATCGCGGGCTTCGACGGCATGCCAAGGAGATTTCATATGAATCAGTAATTATTTTGATGAGCAGGGTAACTTCACCTCCCCCTCCTGTCACCTCGGTAATATTTTAGGTCGGCCTTCCTCCCCTTGCTGAATAAGCGAAGCCGATTGGACCACTTCTGCGCGCGACCCTCGTGAGCAGAGAGACTAGAACAAGCGGAGGGATACGAGCGGGAGGCACGACTATCTCGGCGAGTATAATGAATGATAGCAGGGACCAATAGGATTCCATCGTTGAGCGCTACGGTTATGCCCCGCGTGGCTGAGGGTTCTGACCAGACGACAGTAATTGTCACTCACCAATACACTTCTTGAACTCGCATGACACCGCTCTCCATATAAGGAGAGGTAACCATAGAAACTTAGCAGTTTCAACAGAAGTGTCAGAGTTCAAAGCCGCTCGAGCATAAGCGGGACGGCCGTACACTCTCCCAATAGGTTGAGCCGATTCATACGCGCATAGGCTTCCACTCTGATTCAATAGCTCGGCTGAAGGGAGTACGATTATATTTACGTGTGTTCATGGGCGAGGGAAGCACGGAGGTTGGATCGCTCTGCTTGTTCAGAGGGCTCATGTGAGGGGAAGCAGAAGAGGACACATAGGCGAGGATTCACTGTCACCCTCCCAGTTGCATGCCGAGTCCGAGCTGGGCAAGTCAGGCCAAGTGAGCTCATGACACAACGCTGACTGTGTTGTAACATAGACTTGTACCTTGAGGGAGATAACCTTACTACACCGTGCATGCAGCTCACCATGGCTATGTCCCCACCAACTGTTAATCCGAGTACCGTTACACCGTGGCGTGACCCCACAGAAGACATCGGGTGTACCACCACCCCTGCCCCTACGGCGGCACCCCACCCGCCCGCGGGTCCCCCGGGCCAGACCCCCACGGCAGTGACACCCACCCCGGGCAACACCCCTCTGAGTCAAGCTTCGACCGACAGTACCCCCACATCTCAGCAGAATGGCACACCGAACAATTCGGAGACGAACAATAACAACAAACAACATATCGAGTGTGTGGTTTGTGGGGATAAGAGTTCTGGCAAGCATTATGGACAGTTCACATGTGAAGGATGCAAAAGCTTTTTCAAACGATCTGTGAGGCGGAATTTGACATATACCTGCCGGGGTAACCGAACCTGTCCCATTGACCAACATCATCGGAATCAGTGCCAGTATTGTCGCCTCAAGAAGTGTCTTAAGATGGGGATGAGGAGGGAAGGTAGGTGGGATACAGGTCAGTGTAATATGATGGCCAATTTATCTTTTAAAGATGCACTGTGCTTTGCTTGACATGCGGATGCCAACAAAAAGTCAAAAATATGTTTAACGAAATTTATAAAAGTAAAAATTTGATTTTTTTTTATATTTGATGAATTGAAGTAAATTTAAAATGTTCTGAATGTTCATTATCTGTAAAATATTTTTGCCAAACTGATGTCACCTTGTGAGCTGTTAGAGATAATGGTTGAGTTATGACATTCCGCCACTGTCTTCGTCTGTCTCTCTTTACCTGTGTTCACTTCCCGACCGGCGTGGTGCGACAGTTAATGGCACTATTAAACCTGCATGGATTGTTGTTCAAACCGCTCCTTATGTCAAGCAAAGCGTAAAAAAAATGTTAGCTTTTGTGGACGTTGAGCTTAAATAAACAACGTTTGGAAATAATACTAAACCATTTCCAAATGAACTAATCCCTAAAATTGCTAGAATGAATTTTTATCTGTGCATCTTTAGAAATAGGTAGGTTTCCGTTCCGAAATCAAATCCGAAAAACTGATAAAATACATTTTGTCGGTTTTAAAATACCTAACACCTATGGCATATGCATCAAGGCGCTATTACACCATTGTAAAGACAAAGTATGTCTGTAGCCAAATAAACGTGTGTTTGTTCAAGATTATTTTTTATCGTGCTTTCTATTTTCTCTAGAGGGGTAACACGTGTTTCTCTGTTTTTTACAGCTGTGCAGCGCGGTCGAGTTCCACCAACGCAACATCCTTTCCCGGGACAAATGGCTTTCCCAAACGGTGACCCCTTGAATGGACATACGTATCTCTCAAGTTTTATTTCTATGCTGTTAAGAGCCGAACCCTACCCGACATCCCGCTATGGACAGTGCATGCAGCCAAATAATATTATGGGAATCGAGAATATCTGTGAGCTGGCTGCGAGACTTTTATTCAGTGCTGTGGAATGGTCACGAAATATCCCCTTTTTCCCAGACCTTCAAGTAACAGACCAGGTAGCTCTTCTAAGACTTGGCTGGAGCGAACTCTTCGTCCTAAACGCGGCTCAGTGTTCCATGCCGCTCCATGTGGCTCCACTTTTGGCTGCGGCAGGACTCCATGCTAGTCCCATGGCAGCAGACAGGGTCGTAGCGTTTATGGATCATATTCGAATTTTCCAAGAACAAGTCGAGAAATTGAAAGCTCTTCATGTCGATTCGGCAGAATACAGCTGCTTAAAAGCAATCGTCCTATTTAGCTCAGGTGAGAATTTCATTTTTTTTAATTTTAAATTTGTCATAGGGTTGGCTTATCTTATCTGTAACACTGCTTGAACTGTCAGGTCGGCTACTAGTTGAAATTCAAATTTGAAAATTATTTTCAAGGTTTAAAATTATTCAGGAAGAGAATTCATTTAAACGACAAGGAATTGAATTTAAAGATATGCTTTTATTTTAACGAATTTCTGTGTGTAGAAAATTTCGCAAATCCTTATATAACAATGCTGTTATCGTATTGTTTAAGTACTGCATGAAAAGCCTTTTATGCTTTTAGCGACATGACCTCACATTCATAACTGTTCATCTTTTCTTCCCATGTTCAATGTTTGTTAAAACATCACTGCAAATTTCACAAAGATTTTGTTTTCTAAGAAATCAGAAACTGTGGAAACCAGAATGATTAATTTACCAACGCTCACTTACAAAAGAGATATTTTTCTATATGCTCGGCTTTACAACTTAACTGAAACGTTAAATTAATTATTCAACGGTAACCAAAAGGAACCCGTCTGGTTTTTAAACAAATTAATTATTGAGTAGTGGGGCGGTAGGAAATTACAGGATTTGTTTAAGATAAGAAACACTCTTAAGTCAATTTCGATTGAGATCTCGTAAAGATGTCACAGAAATTCTTAGTCAAATATGAACAACACATAATAGATAGTTCAGTTGGAATCGGGGAATAAACTTCATCCTTTTGTACAAAATAAATACAAATAAAGCTTTTAAGACATGCTAAAATTTACACGTGAGTGTGTGATCAAAGGTTCGCCGATATTGTCTTCCTGTTAAGAACAGCCAACACGGGTAGCATTGATTGAGCGTTGGTATGGTTTGTTCATTAAAGGATCAAACATTGATTTCCCCATTATCTGCAATAATCAAACAAAGGAGGAAAAATGTAAAATGTTATAAGGACTCGTTGACAAAATTGATTTTCAATGACAAATTAATTTGTGATGTTGTGTTGGTTTGCTACCATTTGTTACATGTTCGTTATGCCAAAATTAACTCTTCCATAAATGGTATTACAATTGAACAGGAGAATTTAGATTTGTATTAATTGTAGGACAATTTAAAAATTAAAGACAATGTTCGTTATGTCATTATTAAGTGTTAATAAATTGTATGATGTTTTTAAATTAGAAATATAAAATTATCATTGTTATTATATAATATTTGTTCAAATAAAAATTTAAAAAATGAAATTTATATTAATCACAACGAACGATTTATCATTTTGTAAGATGTCCTCAAAGTTTTGAATTTAACTGTTTATAACTAAGTTTGAGTTTAATCTTTAAGTCCCTCCATATGTAAAAAAAAGTCAAAATTCTAAGAGAATACGAAAATATCCAAAGGCAAATTTAATCTCATGTCAGAAATCTTAAAAGGACAAATAATGATCATTTAGTCACTGTTTGTGTCTTTGTAGAATAAAAATTGCACAAAATAATATGCTGTCATTCTAAATCAAAGAATCGCTCTTGCTCGTCGCATATAAAACAGATGATCACCCTACTTAGTAATTTGTCTTTCTCTTTTAAAGGAGTCAATAATTCAGAATGACAGTCACCCAAACTTAGCAATTTCATCGTTGTGTTTTCTTTATTTTTTATAATTGAAGATGGGGGGTTAGGCACTAATGGCAACTTTAGCTTGAAGATTTGACAAGTAAACTACCTTCCCTGTTCCGTGTTCAAATCAAAGTTTGGTGAGGAATCCCTAGATTCTTTGACGGAGACTTCCTAAGTTTTCCAAGGGTTCATGAGGCATCATTGTGGATTTTCATAGCGTTTGGCACAAGGCGAGAGCAAGAGGTTAACTTTAAGACAACAAGTCACCAGTTTCATTGTTAGACATCGTCCAACTGATGCGTTTCAGGGGGGAACAAGTAAATGTGCAAACACAGAGAGCCATGGGGCTTTTGGCGTTCGCTTTTCCATGTTAAACTGTGAGGGGAAAATTGTGTTCATACGTGTTAACATTACTCCGAGGTCCGCTTCTAGCGATGGTCCATTGACACAAGGGTATTTTGCATTTATCTGGTTGAAATTTCCAAGTTGACAAAGTTTTGTAGTTCGTGACGAAGTATGTTTAACACAAGTGCGTAAACCAGCGGTCACGCGCATAGTTCAAGGGGACATGATCTTTTGGATTTTGGACGAGGCAGACGACTTGGGTGAGCAGACGACAAGACAAAGCTGCTTGTATGAGCGTTGTTTAAACCCCTATCGTACACATTCTCGACCCAAAGGATGTATGGTTGTGATTTGAACATGGCGTACAACCTCGTAATTGAAACAACTCCACAGTTCGGAGATTGAGGAATAAGCAGACGACATGTTAATCTTCTGCACGTGGTAAAATGTCTGACAGCTCGAGGCAGAATGGTAAAAAATTGGAATCGTGTTTTTTTTCTAAATCGTATAAATTGGCCCAAACTTTTTTAGATATAACACCACTGCACTAAACAAACGTGAGAAATATTTCATTAAATTAAAATAATTCCTTTTTGCAAGTATGCTTGAGATAATAGAGAACGGTCAATGCATTTGTTTATTAAGACAACAGACCTTCAATCTGATCCGCGATTCAAAGCTGTATAGAATTCCGTCGCATCCTACATAAATATTTAACAGCTAATGGGACTAATTTTCAAAATATCACGTTGGCCGAGCCTGAAAATTTGTTCAAACAACACGAGAGGCACAGTCGATACTCGTGCCTTATTTTCATTTGAAATCAATACCGCCCTATCTCTTAATTTGTAACACTCTTGGTGGACCCGGTCATAATCATATGTTATCATAGGCGGACCTGATACAATCACAGGTGTTCTTTCAATTGTAATAAAAAAACAATACCGCATAGTGCTCCATCTCAGGTGAAAAGGTTATTAAGTGGATGAATAAAAAATCAGAGTTGCTCGTGTTTTGTGGCTCATGCCATGTCGTTGGGAAAATTAACCGTAGTTTATTTCATATCAACCGTGACATTAGTCAGGATAATTTGTTCCGTTTGAGGTTAGTCGATTTGAGAATTTATGATGCCATTATATCCCATGCAGGTTATATTGTATCAGGAACTCTTAAAGAACAACCCACGTGAGACGGCACGCTAGTTTGTCATTACTAATTATAGAGCAGATCTGGGGCCATACATGCATGAAATCATTATATACGGAAATAAACATATGCCATTTGTAAGAAAAAGCGTGACGTGTGTTCCGATTTAACTAGAACATAACTGCCGACTGGGATATTTGCGATGTTATTATTCACTAAAAATTCCTCTTTGTTCAGCCCCAATTGATGTCATTTAGGCCGTCTCAAGTCGCTCTTGCCTCTATTTCTCGGCGCAGTCAAGCGAGAAGTTTCAAAATGAGCTTGAAAGATTTCCCCAGTTCTGGTCTGTAAATGATCCTCCAAGTTGATCATTTGTGTGAACGCATGCAACACAAACTTCCGCAGATTTCCGACTTAGCTTCTAATCGTCGTCTGCTTCATGCCCCGATCAGCACGTGGTAGCAGACGACATTTAGTCGTCTGCATGCTAAAACTTTCCCGCCAGAATAATTACAGGGGCAGGGAGAAGCGTAGTAAATCTGATCAAAACTATTTGATTTGATTAATGTTTCATTTCACATTTAGGTTTCCCATTAAATACTGTGAAATGTTGATAGGGATTTGTATTGTCCATTTAAACACTATTTTGATGGTTATTATGTTATCGGGTTTGCTGATGACAATCCTGACGATTGACGTTGCATCAAGAGTATATGCTAATGTTTATAGGCAGAATATTTAGCTCTAATTATGGAAATTGTTTCAAGGGGATTTATCCTCTTTCTTTCCTGTTGATAAGCTTTGGGCATTCCTGTTTTCTACACATACCGACTAAGGCTATACATAGATTAAGCTTGATAAATTTATCCTATTATCTGAAGGGCAATATATTTTACAACTCCAAAAAGGCCAATTTGGGAGCGTTTTGTCGACATAATGGAAGGCTGGCGATAAAAAGCATTACTCATAAACATTAGTCATGTAAAAAGTCTAATTATGAATATAACACTACATCAAATCATCAAACTTATTTTACAATAGACCCGAGTTTCATTAAAATCGTGTTACCTAATGAAGGATATTGCTCGTGAAATAAAGGTCAACGGTGATATACTATATGTGTTTATGTTAACATAGTGTCAGCCATCTATCTGGCTCGCGCGCAGACTGCACGAGGAAAGCGATTTTCTCGTGCTGCAGGTGTTGCCTAATGTATTTCAACAACATTTTCCTTAGAACTGTCAGCACGAAATTAACACGATTGTGACGTAATATTTGTAGACAGTGAAACAATGTTTGTTTAAAAAATTATTCTTTATGAAATACAAAATAATAAATGTTATACCTAGGCAAATTTGCAAAATATTTACATTAATATATATCTACTCTTTTTCATTGCATTAGAATATGTAGTTTTTAAGAAAAAATGTAAATGTAATTTTAAAGCTCTTGTACAATATCATACAATCTTGTGATTTAAACTTTGACAGATTTAGGAACGTAATTAACAGAATTAGCCCGCTGTTCTATGAATGTTCGTTAAAAGAACAGAGAACTTCTAATTAACATATTTCGGTCGTGTTTTTGGCCCGACGGGAATGATTAATACCATTTCGCAGAAAGTTGTAAAATATGAGGATTTAAAATATCACAGAGTCGACCGGGGCAGAAATATCAATATTCCCGCCGCAGTTTTCACGCCTTTATTTCCGAGCCAAACGCATAATTCATAATAACACAATTTAACCCTTCCAGTCTAAAATTATACCCATCCTAAAATTATCCCATCTTTCCCCAATTTTATGAATCATGAAGATCGCGGCAAACCGATGCCACCGCGGCCCATTGAAACAAGCTCATGGGTTGGTATCGCCTTATAGCCTTGCAAATAACGTTAAACTTAGGGAACCGGTCAAAGTTTAAGGGGAGGGGCACGACGTTGACATATAAGATATACACTTTTTATTGATATGGGTACTTATCATAAGGTCGTCTTAACCTTTGGGAGTTTACGTTTATAAGTGACAGGTGATAAGAAATGTACTTTCAAAAGGGATAAACTCGTATGAAAAGAGCTGACGTATTTTGCGCAGTGAAATTGACAATGATTATTAGCGACAGCTCGTTATAGAGAATATAAGTGCACGTGGAGTTGGGTCACGGCGACCTTTTTCTGGCAACATATGGCGCGATGGTCTGTGATAGCAAGCGCTTCGGTGCGCAATGTATATATCCCTATCCGGCTAGCGAACTACAGGTTTAGGGATCGTAACTCTTACATAGCGTCGGCGGCGCCTTACGAAATTTAACTAGGTCAAAATCGCCCGGTATTCGCGAGTCGTGGTGTTCGAGGTCACCCAAGCGACATTTATAATACCCAAAGTTCAAACAACGAATTTCCATCATTTTCAAGCCACGAGTCGGCAAAACATGGCCCCGCACACGAAACTGTTGTAATTATTTCGGCTCGTGTAGCGAATGACTAATTGTCTATACTGTACAAGTTAGCTTCAATGTCCACGTGTGAGTTATAAGGTTTGTGACCTGTAATTTGAAAGTCACATTCCAAGCTCCACAGCAGTCCGTTTGCTCTACTAACTCCGAACAGGGACACGTATGATCAGAATAAAAATCATATTATGCATTCCTGATCGGATTTTGAATTTATACATAACTCGATTTATATAACATTGCGTTTACATGCTAGACTTGTCTTTGGTTGCAATTTTCCTGGTGTTAAAATATCATCGGTAAAGTAAAATTATACATTATTATAGCGATGAAGAAAATCGTAAATTCATTAACACGCCTTTCGTAAAGTAAAATTAATTAATATCTCAGTTTCAAAACGGTTGTAAATAATTTGATAAATATGATTTTGGTATTCATATAATTGATATTCCCATAATTGATCAAGAGAATTATGTATAACTGTGTCATTGTGTTGATAATCGAGGCGACACGTTTGAAATGTATGTCGAAGACCAGACAGTTATGTCACACAAAAAGCGACAATGATGGCATTGTGTTATCAGCACAGCAGTTACATATTGAAAAGGGTATCATCACATTGACTAGACACTGCCAATACTGGTTCAATATCCTCTTTATGATAGGTATCGAGCAATAATACTTGATATTGAAGTATCCACTACTTTACCAATACAAACAAATGACATTGCTGTGAAAAATTCAATTATGGTATAAAGTAAAAATGTAAATTTCAACTGAAAATTGCAGTAACGAATTTAAGATTTAGACGAGTTAAATGATTATATCCAATTGAAATTAAAATTTTGAAAATACGGAATTTTAGTTTAAGATATGAATTTGGATAAAATGGAGATTCAGTTATATTTGTATATATACTTCAAACATGATTTAAAAGAGGCTTCATTTCAGTGTATCTCAACGCAATATTTCAGCCGACGTTTCAGCAATAAAATCTTGTTAGAACATGGCTAATGGGCGAGAGGTTACAAATCTCAGTAAGTCTCATTATCATACAAGCGAGACCAATACATAGGCCTTAACGTATTAATGTCAAGTGCACGAATATATAATGGCATAACAACGTAAAACGGAATAAGCTAAACGAGCTTTTATATTCCACCATGACCTTTAAAAAGCATATATATTACGCTACAATACTAATTTTAGGAAGTTAGTTTTTCTTAGTTGAAAATACTCCCTGCTTAGTTTCAACTTCCCCCGAGCAAACAGACGCAATTTCCACGTGCCGTTTGCGTTGACGTTTAGCACCGTTGTTCAGTTTCGTAACTGATAATGGAGTGGTTTTGACATGATTTTAATTAGCATCACAGATAGGCCGTGTTGAACTGAAGTCTTGGTTTCCTCTGAACCGATCACACATCTGTGTTTCAGTTTCTTCCTTCCGTATCCATTCTACTCTTCGCAATTATTAATTACTAATTACGTAATAAATCTCAGATGAAAATTTGTCATACGTGATTTAGATGAAAATACCGGGTTTTCTTCACATGTACGAGTTTGAAATCAAGGTAAAGTAAAAATGTTTTTAAAAAAATGTTTGATAAGAGATCTTATTTAAGTTTGGAATAGACCTTATTTTAGGTTGATTCTTATCCAAATTTTATGTAATAATGTTGCAATATATGTTTGCTAACTGATTGTGTGAAAGACACACAATTTGGCAAATATATGAAATAAATGATTATGAAATATATATCAAAAATCTGAAATAACAGTGACAAAATTTGTTTGAATTTTGCCTTTTCAAATAACAGTAATATTTGTTCTACCTATTTGTATACAAATTTGCATATCAATATCATTAGTGAATTGAAAATATTAATGAACACGATGGATGTATTTTTGATATTCATATTCCAATGATTGAAATGGAAATATAATTCAATGAATAATTTACCGTAGAAAATATAAATATATTGAATTAAGATCGTTTCAAATCAACGATTCAATTAAAATTTGTTCACATTTGATAAAGATTCATCGATATAAGCGCTGCTAAATAAATTCTCATTCTTTACTGGGATGGTCCAAAAGTGCCTTCTTTTGTATCAGTTTTCAGCTCGGCGAAGCTTCCTTTTCAATTCACGACAAAAGGCCATTTTCAGAAGACACAAATTAAATCCTGATCATATAAAAGCGAGAACCCGCGGTAGCTAATATTCAAGCCACTTCCCCAGTCGTGTTCCGTTTTATTAAAACAAATAGTTCAAGTTACACCGCAGCCCCGAAATGACTGCGGGGCAGTATTTGGTTCGGTGCTCTCTGCTACGCCGCTCAAAGGGTGTGACACTTTGGAGGGATTGGGCAACTGCAAAATAACATCGCTGCTTGGAAAGCACGTGTATAATTTCTTCCTGCAGGAAGGAAGCACGTCATCATTCACGATGATCCTCTAAGGAAGAGCCAAGACGATGGAGTTTAATCGATTTGTGTCCAATCATTCACACCTCGAAACATCCTCCGTTCTTGCTCTGCCGTGTTTGAGTTCCGTGGCCATGTCAGTTAGCGACTGAGCAGTTTGGCTAATACAAGTAGGCTCATTACGTTAAAGCGATCCCACAATTGAAATAATTACCGCCGCTAAAATAATGACATGCCTGTTTGTTGCGATCACTGGGACACCGTCGCCAAATTGTTTGCTGTTTATTTGCAAGCAAAAGTGGTAAAGTGGCCCAAATGTCCGAGATTTGAATTCTATGCCTCGACAGGACCCATGAGTGTGTTATGGCATCAAAAGGGTTAATAATAATCTCCCGAAAATGTAACGTCAATGAATTTGGATAAGTTTTATTCTAAAACAAACGTCCTTTGTAATACGGCTTGATCCATTTAGTATTTTCGTTTTGATATTATTATAGCTCTGCATCTTTGATTAGGGATACGTTTGGATCAAGTTATCTTCAGTTACGATAATTTCTGTTTGATATAACTTGTTTGAGAACACACTTGGATAAGGTTTATTGTATGGATCTTTGGATAAGGATTCGTTTTGTCTTAAGACATCGTTGGTTTGGGATAATAGATTATTTGTCAGTCTTTGGTGAAGGATTTGATCTAAAGTTAAATTGTGGCCAGCCTGGTTAACAAGGAAAATATTTAAATACTGGTTTTCGTCAATGTAACCGATTAGCGATACTGTTACGATTATCATATTAAATATCGTTTTAGTTTGAGCTAATTTTATCTTGAACATTTTTAGATGTTTTAGATACGATGTGATCTTGAAGATCTTCGGTTTTAGATACGGTGTGATCCAGAACATCTTCGGTTTTAGATACAATTTGATCTTGAACATTTTCGGTTTTAGATACGATGTAATCTTGAACATCTTCGGTTTTAGATACGGTGTGATCCAGAACATCTTCGGTTTTAGATACAATTTGATCTTGAACATCTTCGGTTTTAGAAACGATTTGATAGAGAACATCTTTGGTTTTGTGTACAATTCGATCTAGAACATCTTCGGTTTAAGATACGATGTGATCTAAGATATCTTCGGTTTTTATCACAATTTCATCTAGAACGTTTGGGATACAATTTGATCCTAAAAATCTCCGGTTTGGATACAATTTAATCTTGAAACATCTTCGGTTTTGGATATGATATGATCCAGAACATATTCGGTTTTAGATACAATTTGATCCAGAACATCTTCGCTTTTAGATACGATATGATCCAGAACATCTTCGGTTTAGGATACAATTTGATCCAGAACATCTTCGGTTTTAGATACAATTTGATCTTGAACATCTCCGGTTTTAGACACGATGTGATCCAGAACATCTTCGGTTTTAGATACAATTTGATCTTGAACATCTTCTGTTTTAGATACGATGTGATCTCGAGTTGATTCAATCTCGAACATCGTGGCTCGAGTTGCTCCTTTGCTAATAACACTCTACTCCGGAAGCAGGGTTCAATTTGCCCCTGTCAATAGTTATAACAAACAGGCCTCAATTATGTTGAAAATATGAGGGACATTGTTTAATGACACCGAGGTTCTCCGAAGGAATAAAGTCATAGAAAATCGAATCTTGCTGCTGGGACCGATTGTTCAGCAAGGACGGCAAACTAAGAAGTATTTTATATCTGTATCAATATCCCTATCCAATAACTCCCATCGAAACACACGGGTCCTGTTATTTGAACAATTTCATATACAAGCAAAGCTGACAATTTCATATCGGCTCAGTCATTGTGGAATACCAACAGTCTGCCCTAGTCTTATATTCAATCGCCCAATCACTTCAACAGCTCTTGCCAACCCAGAGCACGACCAGAACAAATTGAAATGATTATTCCAGGTCCCCCTTTCCCCGACGAAAGCTAATATCTATCCGAATCTTGATCAATACGTTATGGTAGGAGGTCACGAAATATTATTGTCATAGTGTTCCATAGCCCAGCGCATCATGTACTAAGGGGTCATGATATCGATGTTCCTCTGCCAATAACCTTCAGGGTTGTGTTGACGGCTTTATGACATCGCTTTCTCCTCATTGTCTGTGAGTGAAGGCTCTAGCAGCTACGGTGTTTGGCAATGGCTTTCTCTTTGGGCTTTCGTGTTAGTAGTTGTGTATTAAATTTGAGGGCGAGGAGGATAAAGATGGCAGCGGGTTAGGGAGTAGATGAGCGTCAATTTGAAGTTCATGAACTCTCAATAGTTGATCAAAGCTTATGGGCTCACTGTTGGGCATCCATTATATCTATAGTGTCTATTGATCACGTCAGGATGTGTTAGAATATGGTTAACCTTCCGCCTTCTAGATAACCGTAATGTCCATATGTTGGGCGACCTCCGCTGCCCTTAGCAGGAAAAAAGTTAAAGGTCGGATCCTTTTGTTGATACATTATCTACACATTTTTGTAGATTAACAATTTTGTACATGATAGTTCATGACTAAGTTTGAAATTATTAATAGGAAAATGATAGGAATGAGAGTATGATTAATTCTCAAATGGGTAAAATACTATGATAATAGATTGCTTCTCTCACACATCTGAACGCATAGATCTGTATTATTTATCATGCAACTGCACAATGATATATGGCGATAGTTCCAATTTAAAAATCGCTAGATAGATTATCATTAAAATGTTTATTTTTTGTTGAAAGTTTTAAGTTTGATTATTTTTTAAAGTTTCTTCGAAAGAGTTAAATTGAAAAATAAGGTATGCGTATTTGATATTTTGAATTATTTGAAACCAATCGGTTTTCGGTCCACCTCGATGATGTTTGAATAACGTCAAGTGATATTTATGTGAAAAATTCATTGATTTATTTAAGAAAATAGAAAATGGAGCATCGACAGTATTCTGATATATCGCTCAACATTTTTATCAAATGCGTTGAAATGAAAATTGAAAGGTTCACTTAAGGAATGTATATAGTACAAATTTTGACTGCCATTAAATCTATAATGTGTATTACAGCAAATAAATCACTTTTGATAGGTCAGTAAATATTTCTATGAAACATGATATATATAAAGGATATAAGATTTATTTCTACAATTGTTTTTAAATACCTGAAGAATGAATGTCACGAGATGTATATAAGTAAAATACATGTAAGTAAATATTATTGAGGAAGAAGATAAAATTGTTTGAAATATATTGAAAGTGATACATAAACGATAATGTAAGAACAACTTAGAACGATTAAGCTGCAGTTTTATATTTTAACCTGCTGGGTTTTTTTTTTCATTTTAGATTTCGAATTATAAATCATATGTTACCTTTTGACAAAATGAATAATGCTCAATTTTCATTCGAACATAAACTTTAAACCATTAACAGGTACACTTGAATTAACTTATGAACCGTACCTTAAGACATTTTTATTAAATATGAAAAAAATACGTATGATATTGTGTTTGTGTATACCAATCCAACTGGATGTATATTTCGAGGAATAAACATGTTAAGGGCAATTGATGGATTAAATAAAAACAGGAGTCAGAATACAATAATCATAGTGGTCTCAGAACGTATCCATGTCGCATTCCCCTCATACGCTTTTCTAATCAATCAAGGGACTTACAAAACAATGATCACTTTTACCACAAAGGCAAGATTGTCATACATCTCATTGTGCCATCACCTTAATGAAATATGCAACAAGGAAAATTGTTAAACGCTGTTTACGTAGAGCGGGTGAAAGAATCGAATGAATTGGCAACTGAACAATTGTGGCCTGGACGAGAAGGCAATCAAACCATAGCATGAAAAATTAAGAGACTTTTACTAGATTTTGCTTAGGGAACCATTTTTGTGAATAATGTATACTAGGCATTCAAGCACTGTTCCATTTGATGGCCTTCCTTTGTTTTGTTAGATATGAGATGTTTTACCTGCGGGGTTTTGAATGCGGTTTTCTTTGACGAGTAAATCTTGCAATTTTCAATAGGAGGTATCTGTTACGATCATGCATCAATGATTTTTCATGATTTTGAAATTTTTTAAAGGGTCATTATGCATTTTTAATGATTTTGATTACATATGTTTGAATGATTTTCATTTGTTTATTTCTGTTTAAATCTTTACTGGTTTTCAATGTCAACATGTTGAATATTTTACAGGTAAATTGTTGTACATCAGCTTATGTCGAACTTTAACCCTCCTGATGTCAGATGACCATAAATGTTCTACAGCCACATTCACCATCACCATTTATACTCAACTCTCTATTCTCTGTTACAGATGCTTGTGGATTGTCCGACAACAACCACATCGAAAGTATTCAGGAGAAGTCGCAATGCGCCCTGGAGGAGTACGTGAGGAGTCAGTATCCCAACCAGCCCACCCGCTTCGGAAAGCTTCTTCTCCGGCTCCCATCTCTTCGCTCCGTCAGCGCTCAGGTCATAGAGCAGTTGTTCTTTGTCCGTCTTGTGGGCAAGACACCCATCGAGACCCTTATACGAGACATGCTGCTGAGCGGGGGTTCCTTCAACTGGCCCTACATGGCGATCCAATGAGGGCATGAATCTAGTCTTTCCAAGCAGGCACCGGTGTCGGACCCACGGGTCTGGAAGATTGGCAAGCTTTGACTAGCCTAGAGACTGTTTGGGCCAAAGGGTCTCTCGTATAGAAGACTTCGGACCCTTGTCCTAGACAGACAGTACCCAGTTAGTGCTATACCCACCCAGTATATTGGTGTACCGCGGGAGCGTGTACCGCTAATAGCACATGGTATTGAAGAGTTCGTATAAGTTCTAGCGGTTTTGACATTCACAAATTCGGGCCGACTTTTGGCCTATTTTGACTATAGAGACTGGTGTTCATAATGTGCTTAGAATACTCCAACTGAAGATAACACGTTGATGAAGAGCACATGATACATTCGTATCCCAAGACTGAAAGTGCTAAGACTATGAAAGTGCTGAAATCACTAGCAAGTGCTGAAGTCATGACGTCAGTGGCGGTGACGCTAACGATAAATGCCGACTCCGACGTCATCAGAGACTATAAATACGCAATGCCAAATCGAGTGCAGCCATAATGCCCTCATGACGGTCGAAGGAGTACGGCCATTATTACATCTTCTCCTCAACATTCGAATGAAGACTTTATCATCAAAGCGTGTGTATTCGTCATCAAAACGTGTGTATTCGTCATCAAAAAGTATATATCCGTCATCACGTGTGTACCACGTACACAACTTCATTGTTCACCAAGGGCAGCAGTAGCAACTTCGTCGCAGTGACTTTATTCAAGCCCTTTTTGCTCGGTCATGCCGCTTTCATTTCGAAGCGAGGAAACCAAGTTTCTAAGAGACTTAGTGGCTGTGAGTTGCATAACGAAGCAGCCAAATGACGGTCGACGCCAAAGGTTGGTTCAACCTTACATAGTGTTGTTTTGTAAAAATGACTCTTGTATCCTACCATTTACAAGTATTCCCATCATCTTTGTCAAATCAAAACTTTCCATATGTCACAACATGTCTATTGAATAGATTGTACGCAGGATGTAGAATAATCGAAAGTGTTCATTATCTGTTTATGTATATGTGTTGTCAATAGTTCATTTTGATGGTTATAAACCATATCATTTCATTTGCATGGAAAAGAGTTATTTTGAAAGACGATTCATCTTTGATATTCAAAGAGCGATTATAACTACATGTGATATTCGTTTCTTGTCCAATTCCATAATCAAAGTTAGTCGTTCTTCAAGGTTACTCTCTTCTTCCATTTCCATTTACTGTGTCGTCTTATAGGCTATGAATCATTAAACTATACCGAAGTCATCTTGTCAATCGTGTGCTTGTAAATTACTGAAAGTTAAAGTTATTAGCTGATGCCAAAATTTACCCGGCGATGCAGTTGAGGTACCTGTTCTGTGCTCATAGACTAGTAAAAACACTGGACGTAAAGTACAACCTTGGTTTACAACCACTTCCATTTTGTGTAGTGATCGTTGCTTCTTAAATCATGCAGTGTCTGTTATGTTGCCACGCAGACCATTATATGACTGTTTTGTGTATGAATCTACTCTCTTTGTTTTGCTCGGCAAATATTTCTTTGTTGTACGCTTCTTTACTTTTGTGTCCAAGACACGAATGATGGGCTTTAATACGATTAAAACTAATGTTAAAATTCATTTCTTGTGATTGTCCTCTTTTCATCTTTGGTTCATGTGAGACAATTCCGCTTATGTTGGAACTAGTTGCATTTAAAGAGACAGTCCTATTTGGGTATTTTTTGTGAAACCGAAATTCAAAAGGACGTAGTGATGCATTCTATTTTATGCCAAATTGTTAATTTGATCAACAAATGTGTTACCCTCAATAATATATGAATATAAGCGTGAGGTAATCATTTAATAATCATATTTTAGTATAAACAGAGCAGTACTCTTGAATTTTGTTTCTACAAAAAATACCCCGATAGGACTGTCCCTTTAACTATGTGCCCCCCAATACAAAAGGTTATTCGATATTTCTAAGATTAACAAACTAACAACATGTTTTACAATTAGATTCCTCGAGATGCCAGATATCATGAGTTGTTATGAATGGAGTTGTATAACTAAACTTGTTTTCAAAAGGGTATAACAATTTATAATATTTTCTATGAAATGAGATGTCAGTTCTTGGTCTCTCTTCAACTTCATTTATGACGATTTATGAATTACGTGGCAAATTAGGTTCTTACATTCAGAAACAATTCCGAAGAAATGGTTATTCAAATGTACGATGGATCCACAATATCACTTTGAATCTTAAATTCAAGAAATATTTCTCATGACATTGATAACACAAAATACAACCTGTTACAATATATGAACATATTTCGACTATATATCTGATAGAAAGGTACACATATTATTTCCTACACGAATAACAACGCAACTCATTTGCATAACAAAGTCACCAAAACTTAATTTCTTATAAAGATTTATATTATTCTATAACCAACAATATCACCTGTAAAATACATGCAATACAATTATCTGGCAAAATTCCTCAGATTATGTCCAACGTTAATAAGAATGCTGAAACCTGTATGAATTACTAACGAAAACGAGCTTTCTGAATAATTTCAGCAATTTTGAATCACTTTAAAAAACGATAACCAACTGACAGAAATAATAGAGGGACCATAGTGCTCTACTGTCATCACATGTGATTATACAGATAGCTCACGGGAACTCGTATAACAGACCCAACCCTGTCTGGAGGTAAATCGTGTTACTTATTCGTACAGTGTATCGGGATATGGTAGATTAATTCAGCCCGGTTCATTAAGAGAAGACAGAGTCTCCTTATGCGAAATATAATAGCAGTTTATAGGAACTAAATTTGGGACCTGAAGTCATTATAAAACTGCCAAGCTCCTATTCTGCGCAGCGGGAAAGAACACTAGTGTAACACCTCGGCATTTTTTCAGCTTTGCAGGTTTAACCTGAAATGAATGAACTCTTTTGTCAAAAGTTTCATTCGTCTCCCCATGGCATATGTTGCTGAAACATATTGCTAAAATATAATTTGTAAGTTGGATTCGTTTATGCAAAAAATTAAAATTTGAGTTTTCTGTGAAAAGGGCAGCCATCACAAAAAAAACCATAAATACTATTTATCAAATGTGCAGTTATGCAAATATATTTACCGTAAATGCACTAATGTAAGCATGTCCAACTGATTGACTCCTGCTATTTAAAAAGAGGGACAGTAACATTTTGGGGTTTGGGACAGTAACATTTTGGGGTTTGGGACAGTAACATTTTGGGGGTTGGGACAGTAACATTTGGTATACAGTTCAAACCAAATATGAGGGAATGAACTAATATGTATACATTTAATCATCATCATTGATTTTAACGTATTTATTAAAAAGAAAGGATAAGGTTCAAGTTATCCTACATTTATGCGTTTTATATCAATAATTATACTCATAATACTGAAACGTATGAACCACTAATATACGTTTCATAAATGTCTCTGTCACGTTGTTGTTTACACTTCTGAACGAAAGAGCTTTCTTTAAGATATTTGGGACTTAAAACGATAAGACAGCTGGATTTATATGAATTGTAGAAATGATATATCGAAAAAATCAGGTTGTGTCAATGAAAGATCTTATAGGTGTAATAGCTAATGAAATCAGTGACTTAGAATAAAGACAATCTCACTACCCTGTATATAAAACATTATTTACACGGATTCAGTAACAATGTTATATTTGGGATCATACGTGTACTATTCAAGATAGTGTGATCCCAAATATAACATTGTTACATTTGTTCACTATCTAAATGGCATTTATGTTTAATGTATTCAGTAGTCAAAGTATAGATACGCAATGAATAGATGACGAAATCAGTGAATATCCAAAACTGAATACATGGTCACTACATTTATATTGAAATTGATATTCCGGAGATATGAAATTGACACCCTACCAAGGACATACACACATACTGCTTTATCCAAAACTATTTTCATAAATACAGTTATGGAACATAGCTAGGGGATACAGAGACTGCAGTGAGACTGCACCAAGCACAGACTGTCTACAGATGAATATCATACAGGTCTGTCTATCATACAGAGCGCAGATCTTCAGCCAAGTGGTTGTATGTACAAGCACACAATGTCTATCACGGATCGAGTTACACTTGGTACAACTGGCATGCTGTTGTGGCTCTACGTAATATATAGGGTACCTAAGAACCGAGCTTTGGTGATACATACGCTAGAGGCATAGATAGCGCCTCGTCTACCACTCAGGCTTTAAAGGGGCAGTAGCACGTAATTTGAAAATTTTATATTGAGTTATTGGTGTTGACGTTTTAATAAGGATGTTTGCAATTACCTTCAAGTAACTCTTAAACATGTATATCCCCTTTCTTAAAGGGGCAGTAGCACCTTTTTTTATAATTTTATATTTCAAATTTTCGATTATTGTACTTTAATGCAAAATGTATTAGTTTGATAGTGTCAAAAATAGTCCATAGTCGAGGACAAATCATATAGATTCACATAAAGTCCATTGGCGACCATATATCCGAGAACACCTTTAATTCATTTTGTGTAAGAAAGAGGAATGGCATGGTTGAATTTAACATTATAGGGATTTATTACTGCTTTATTTAGTTTAAATACATTGTCTTTCAATTGGAACCATTTACTTTCATTTTCCTGACGTCACCTTATATTACCCTTAAAAACGTGCTACTGCCCTTGGGGATATCTTATGGAACCATATCCTGTCTAGAAACTCACTTAACGTTGATGCTTAAAAAATATATTTAAAAATAATTTGTTTATATTTTACTCGTTAGTGTTCATGGTATTTTGTAAAATCTAGATGTCTTTACCTAGATATGTTGAGTCTGATAATAAAGTAACATATATGGATGACAACGTCTTTATTATGCGACGCTAAAACGATACAAGAAACTGTCAAAACGTCGCATATCATAAATAAAGAAGTTGTCATCCATAATAGTTTCTCCATTATCATCATTCCAACTTCTGAAATGCCTCCCAGAGAAGCTTGTGTCTGATTGCCATTCATATAGCATAAAATGACTACATATCAAGGAACCAAACCAAGGCTAGAAGAATCAAGTCTAGATTTATTTCACACCGATAAAATTCCCGGATCTCTTTCCCTATCAAACATCTTACATAGAGTTTTCGAGGACTGTTTGTGAGTCTAAAGGCAACCCTCCTACCCCTGATAAGGCTGACATTTCCTTCCCTCATCGAGACAGGGTTTGGGGGGACTCTACCAGTTTACTCCCATCTGGTGTAAGTTTGCGAGCTCTGAACAGGTCGACATTTCCTAGAGAATACTGAGCTATTGTCCCGTGTTAGCTCACGAATAAAGCATAGAGGGAGGGGGTGAGGCTTACATGTTCATAAGAGACGGCAACTCCTTGCCTATCATATTACCATTTGCGATGTCTGCTGCAGTCTCACGTTAACCCATAACCTACCAGACTTATTACACTAGCCATGTTCAGTTTGCCTGCTAGTCTTGTTTTGGTATTTCGTCCTCTCGGAGCAAGTCTAGATTTAAAGGGAATATTCATCTGTTCACCTGCTTACAGCATCTGATACTCGTGTCTAGACTAAATTTCAGTCTCTGAAATGAAAATACATATTAAATGCAGTTTTCTACTATTAAAATTGAAAGGAGCCCACTGAAGCTGTTCATTTTCAGACTAACTCGTGTCTAACAGCCCCTGAAATAAAATATTGTTAAGGACCCACACAAGTCTATATTATTAAGTCTAGCGCACTGCAGTTTAGGAAATGTCAGCTTCAGTGGGCTCCTTTCAATTTTAATAGTAGAAAGCTTTCATTTAATACAGAGACTAAAATGTAATCTAATCATCTGATTTCATTCCTTCAAGGTCTTATCCATGTCTTCGTTTTAAATCAGTCTGGGTGTCCAATTTACAGGCATGAGGGTTAAAAAGAAATGACCGGAATGTGGAACCACCAAATCAAACGTTGAAGGTTGAAAAGAGTACTTCAGATGTATGGTATACAAAGACGAAACGTACTATACACAGTTAATATCAATTTGACATTTATGTGAAAAATAAATGCATCTGTTGAAACACAGTAAACAACATTAATGCACAACACTATGAAAAGGTTGAAGATCAATCATATCTCACGAGAAATTTTGATATGTTCTGTTCTCCAGATACCCCCAATTAGTCTGACGAATGGACTCTACTCTTAAAACTTCAAGCCATATCACAGCTCAAATAGTTTTCAATGAATCCTTTTTCTTTCTTATCAACTACTCCTAAAACTTTGAGGATATGAATAGCGAAATCACTTCTCTACATTGGCTTGAAATGAAATCTTAATTCATTTTTATAAACCGTGAAGTTTGAGGGCTCCCAGAATGCATAACGCACGTGATCACTGAAGCGAGGGGAAATGATTCAATAGAACACGTTACCGGCCCTATTCATTCTTACCCCGGATAGCTTCGCCATTTTACACCCTGTGGAGATTTGAGGGGTAGGCAACAGTGTTATGTGAAGAGCTTGTCACAATGTGCTGACTTGTAAAAAGATACACGTAACAATATTAGGGCACAATGAGAGATATGATATGGAAACGGGTTTATGTATAACTTAAATGCAGACTTAGATGTATATGTTTTACTTAAATCCTTAAAGATCCCGTGTTACTGAAATAGATGGCCCAGTATAGTCTGTCATCCAGACCCTTAAGCAAAAATATCTAATTGATGACCAACCCAGTCTAGAAAAGTATAGCAAATCTAGATGGCTCAGCTTTAGGAAGTTAAAGCATCTTCTGGGCTCAACTTTGTTATAATACATGATTTGTATAAAAATATTTTTAAAATTAAAAAAATTACTTCTGAAACTAAATGTTAGTCTAGTGAAACAGCGTTGACATATAACTGACATCACCAGAATACGCGCGCAACAATATCAAGGCACACATAGAGATATGATATGGAAAAGAGTTTATATATCACTTAAATACAGACCTGAATGTGGGAATGAGTTTATGTTTTATTTAAATCCTTACAGATCATGTGTTACAACAAAAAGGTGGAACAGATTTGACAAATCGATGACATCTCAATAATACCCACGAAACACTGGTACTGCTAACGTAGAGACATGATATAGAAATGAGTCTATGTATCACTTTAGAGCAGACATAGATGTGGGAATGAGTTTATGTTTTACTTAAATTCTTACAGTTTCATGTGTTACTGAAATAGCGTTGTCATATCGATACCATCACAATTATACACACGAAACACTGGTAATGCTAACGTAGAGATTTGATATAAAAATGAGTTTATGTAGCACTTAAATACGGACATAGAGGTATGATCTGGGAGTGAGTTTATGTATTACCTAATCATGTGTTACGGATGTAGATGGAACATATTTTACGGATGTAGATGGAACTGATATGATGGAATATGACGATATCATATAGAGATGAGGATATGTTCAACTTAAATCATTTTAATTCATGTGTTACAGAAATAGGTGGAACATCGTTGACATATCGCTGACATCGTTTGAATACTGACACATGATATGTAACAGTGGCACAGACATAGACTTTGTACATATGCAACATGTTTTACTTACATTGTGATATAACATTTTATAATGGACTTACACTGAACCTAGCTAATATATATGTTCTATGGATTGACGTATAGAGATGCACTTATATAATATTCTAAACATAAATCATTACTTTTTGCAGTTTTCATTTCTCGTTAATATCAAAGTGTTGTCACAACGGAAATAAATTTCTGAATTAATACACATACTTACATGCCTAATGACACCGGCCTCAAAGTATCTACTCTAACCTATATATAACCTCTTATAAAGCAAGTCTAGATTTGGGATGAACAACAAATTCCAAATTTTGAAGACTCAATATCGTTATAGAACAAAAAGAACTACGTTTGTGAGAATTGATTCCTCAGTCCAAAGAGTTGTCATAATTATGACGGTTTTTAACGTATTTAAAAATGCAACATTCAAGAAACATTACTTTTTATGCGGTTGATATGTATTCTCTTATTTTTGACAAATAACATGAACACGTGAATAATGAAAAGATGTGATATAAAAGCAATACAAATGTTGGAATTGTAATGAATCACGAGTGAATTAAATTTTCGGTCATTAACTTTTCTAGAGATAAAAATTACAAATATCTCTATTATGTTTGTAAGCCGACCACCAAACTTCAAGATCAACAATCCAACTAAACTTTTCATATCAATCAATATAATTATATATTTTTGAAATTTCATTTTCTAAAAAAAAAACTGCATTCAAATTTAACCTTTTCAAACAGGATACCCGAAATGCAAATACAATTTTACTGCTTCAGATTCAAGATCAACTGAAATTCTTTAGATTGTTGACTTTGGACAACTAAAACAGCTTTCGAAACAAACCCGTCACAACTTTATAAAGCCGGGAAACCGTGGTATCTTGAACTCGTTTAGTAAATAGGGTTAATCGTTGTCTTGTCCTTTAGGCCAGTATAACTATGAATTTAGCCAGTTGAGATCTCAAAACGCGAGACAGGTCTAGACATTTATGAATTAAGAAGGTTCATGGATCATTTACCCTAATGCACCAAATATTACAAAAAATCTTATTGATTTTAAGGCTCATCTTGTGTCAAAATTTTAGAAAGGGATTTTGGGAAATATTTTGAAATAAAGAAACTTATTTATTATTATATTTTTTCATTTGATATTTCTTTCATATGGACAATCTTAAAACACAGAGTTCAGTTATACCGAATACATTTCTGGAGACTAAACTATACTTGTAACCTTTAAAACCATTTATCAACTTAAAATCAACCCTATTAAATTTTGTCAAAATTCATACAACAGAGGAACAATGGATTTGTTGGGATATCATATTTTCTTTATCAAAAACAATAATTTCTGTCAAACAATAATTTTATCAAAATAACGATTCAACCAACTTGATGGTAAGGCTCCCCACATTTTAATTTGTTAAGTGAATTTAAATTTTACAAATCCCTTAAAATTTACACATCAAAATTTATTCTTTTCAACCCTTAGTATGAATAGAAATTGCTTCATTTTTTGCCTCATGGCATTATCTATATTCAAAATTACGAGCGTGCACCACCGTAATGCTAAATCACCCAACGTCACTATGAAAAGAGTCATGACTCTTGCTATGACCTTTTTACACAAAAATTCATTTCTAAAAGTGCCCTATAATTACTCTTTTCGGGAGGGAACAAAGCCAAACCCGTCCCCCACTGTGCCAGAGCGGTTTAATTTCATCGCGAAATTAGGTGACATCATCACTTTGCCCCACACCAAAGTAGCAATGGCCGCTTGCTCGATGTCGATGGTTGGGGCTAGGGAAACCACAAGACAATGGCTTGATTAGGGGGCTAACGCAGTGTTGTGTCAAGAGACACGGAAATATAGTTGTGGTTTTGCCCCTTAATCGGCATATAATCATGCCAGGAAACTCCAACTACAGCCTTCGCGGTGATAGGTTACATCAAAATAATGGTCGGCCTGCCAATGGAACAATGGCACGGGTCGAGTTAAATGTTTCGTTGTCACTTACTCTGTTTTTAACTTGTAATATACAGTGCAATCATCCTATAAGTTTATTACAACGAAATTTTATTCCACATCAACTTATGTTTTATTTGATTCAGAAATATTAAATCAGGATTATTCAACTGTTTAGATCCTTTAGTTGGCATGAAGATGTGAATTGCCAAAATTGTCAAATCATCCTATAAGATTATTATAACGAATTTGATTCCCCATCAACTTATGTTTTATTTGATTCAGAAATATAAAATCAGGATTATTCAACTGTTTAGATCCTTTAGTTGGCATGAAGATGTGAATTGCGAAAATTGTCAACTCATCCTATAAGATTATTACAACGAATTTGATTCCACATCGACATACTTTTTACTGGATTCAGATCTATAAATTCAGAATAATTCAACTGTGTTACATTCTCTATTTGGCATAACGATCTTAAATGTAAAAATTGTCAAATTATCCTCTAAGATTTTTACAACGAATTTGATTTTACAATGACTTATGTTTTACTTGATTCAGGTCTATAGAACCAGGATAATTCAACTTTTTAAACTGATAAGACCTTTTTACTTGTTAGAATTGCGAAACTTGTCAATCATTCTTTTAGATTATTACAAAAGAAAATGATTCCTCAGAAAATTATTTTTCATTTTATAAAGGGATGTACATAAAAGGTTATGCTACTGTGAATTTAGACTCTTTTCTTGACATATAGATCTGAAGTTGTTATTTAAAAAACATCCAGTTTCACGTTTAACGTTACTCAAATTCCAAACATTTTTATGATTTTTTATGTGAATGTTCTTAACATTGTTTAAACATTTAAAAGCTTGTGGTTTTCAAATTTTGAATAAACATTTACAATTTTTAGCTTATCATGAAAGTTTTACAGAATTAAAATATATACAAAACTTACATAATGCATTTAAATGGACCTGCTGTTATCATCTTTTATTCTATATTTATTTTCATTCTCATAGAAAAAGCTTTATTACAAAGGAAATCTGTTTTAAATGGCTTTTGTTTCCGATGTGAAATTTCAAACAAAGATTCCCTAGTGACTGCACTTAAACAAACAACCATATACAACATTAAACTTTAAATTTCTGAAACAAAATGTTTAACATATAACGTATTTCTTCTGTGTTATAACTGATTTTAATTGTATCAATAATTCATGTGTAAGATAAAATTTCAAATTACGAGTATATCATTATCATACATCTATATTATTTCAATATCATTTTATTGCAAAGGGGAGATAACTCTACAAAAAAATCAGCACATCTTTTGGCCACGTAATTAAATTCAATCTCTCATTTTCTGCAATAAATTATCAGCTGTGACTAAGCTCTCAATACATCTGAAAGGTCCTGGGTCGGCTTGCGGAGTCTCTTTTTATCCCCTTTTTATCCGCGGTCGAAATGAACCGCTCCTGGAATAATGCAACCGAACGCATAACACTGGAACCGAGAACGTGTTAATTTATAGGGCGGACAGATACTATAGACTGGCCATAGAAGACTATGGGGGTCGTAAACATTTGAGTTTAAAGGGTTTCTTGTTGGTAAAAGGTCAAGAGAAATGATTGATGATTAGGAGAAATATTTGCTTTTTAAAATATCACTACCTCTTAATGGATTTGACAGACGAAATAATAAACATTATGGATAGTATTGTCATGTAACCGATTCCCACAAATGTCATGGTCAGTTTTCTTAAGAGTATTCTCGTGTCATGTGATAATTTGTTATCATTTGTTTTATTGATTTTGTATCCGATTCTTGAAAGCTTTAAATAAGTAGAAAACAGTTGTACACGTTGTCAACAAAAACCTATTATATGTTCTTATCACATGGTTCGTATTAAGAGAAAGTAATTAATTATCATCGTCACGAGCAAAAACATTAATGTAGAGTACAGATATATTGCTTGGACAATAGCAAAGATATGTATACATAAATGATTGGAGTTATGTATTGACATAAATATTAAACATCAAAGATTTGTATACATGTGTTAATTAAAATTAAAATTCTATGACATTTCGAGTCCAATAAAGCGAAACTGGTCATGCTTTCCGCCTTGTGCAAATGTATACTTGATTTTACTCATTATGGTTAGGTTCGATTGATATGCAAATCAGAAAACATTTAATGTGATAACAAATATTCAACAAAACTTACCAGTTGGCGGTATACACTTATGATTATGAAATTACTTTTAATTTTCAATGCTACCCTTTCAAACGATAAAATGATTTGTTTAAAGCCCTTTTCAAGAGTATTTCATTTATATCACGGCTGCTAGTTTCATTGCCGGCAGAAAGCCCGCAACACTATTGTGGTTATGCATTGCGGTGAAACATTCGAGCATCGACTGGAACGGGCGATCGATGGGTGGTGCCGCGCTGAATATCAATATAGCATTGCACCAAAACCTTACACGTGTAGAACAGTTCTCCACTGCAGGCAAAGTTGCCAAACCCCTGGCGGGATTCGAACCAAGGACGCCGAACGCGCTAACTACTGCGCTTCCTCGCCCCTATCCTATCAAGATGCAGTCATGACAACAACTGGATTCAACGGTCAAGCAGGACATGCTCGTTTGCTGCCACCATTGTCAAAATGACTGATTCAAATTTGCTCTACTTTTCAACCATTTTTTGGTGTACATTTTGATTTCATCATCTACGATTGAATATGATCGTTTCTTTATTTGGCCTGAACCAGCGTCTTAACCAGACTATGTCATTCATCTTCATGAAAGATTTACATTTAACAATGTAGATGTTAACATCTGTTAAATTTTCATACTGATTATTGATGAAGGGAAGTAATTAAGTCTGGATGAATGAAAACGTTCTTTTTCCCATATGAACCAAACATTCTTATTAAATGCAGATCACTTATGAATCAAACATTATTGTTAAACGCAGATCACTTATGAATCAAACATTATTATTAAACGCAGATCACTTATGAATCAAAATTTTTATACAACGGAAATGACGTTGACATATGAATCAAGTATTTTATCCAAAGTATAGATGACGTACAAATCTAATACTCCTATCAAACAAAGCTAACGGAGAAAGGAAACATTCTTGTTTAAAAGTTCTATCACATTACGCCAACGTAGATGAATATGAGTGATACATTCAATCGCCATCTCACTTGTAATGAAAACATGTATATTCAGCTGCTATGACGTATTCAACAAAACACGCATATTCAAAGTACAATGACGTAGGATTGGCTACACTGATATTGATATCGTGAGTTGATTAGAAAACTTATACCCAACCACGATACACAGATCAAAGATTTAGTTGACACATCAACACTTGTCAAATGGTCAACAATGTTGATGAAGTTGAATATACTCGAAGACATATCAAACAAGATCCAAACTCAAGAACCCGCGGGGTATTCCATCTTAAAAAAGATATACGTCGTAATACCAAATATCATAATATTATAGTGCCGCAATAAAAAAAGTTTATGAGTGACGTAGTAAAAAACAATTGTGTTGTCGTCATTTGCCATGACCCTGATCGAGGATTTCCTATTTGGGGCAGAATGTGCCACACGAAGTTTATTTTTGGGGAAATAATCACCTAAACATGATAAAATCGATATGCAAGAGCCTTCAGTATTCTCAACAACGTATTTAAGGATCAACCCTAAATTTCAATACAAAGAGATATCTTTCATATAATGATCAATATGATGTATATATGTTGAATATCAGTGTGGCCCTTAATTTATTATTGAGTGTATAACTGTGATGATCTGCTTAAATCCTGAGCATCAACCTAACAAGATACTAGTAACATACAAAAACTTCAACAATATCATTCAACAGTATTATGAGTAAATAAATGCATTTTGACGCGAATTATGATCCCAAATTAACTACATCAACATGTATGTAAGAAACATGTAGAAAAACATTTTGTCCCTGAAAACAAGGAATTTTTTTTAATTTTTTTAAATTTTTTTTATCTAGCGGAAGAAATAAAAAGGAGCCCTGAACAATACCCAAAGCTGAGGCATCGCCAATATTTTCTAGACTTAAGCAGGCTCCTTTTATCTTTTTTGCTTTATGGTCTGGATAACAGGCTAAGAAACATGCGTTTGTCAAATATGTCACAAACAAGTTATCAGAAGCAACCTGGCTGCATGTATTAAGTTGTTTATTACCATGGAGTACTTATTCACTATCAGAAACACACAGAAGAGGAGCACTTGACTATAATCATTGCTTATATCCGATCTTATGGCTACCACTTAGCCTGTTGGCCGCTTACGATTCAAAACACGACGAATCTGGTGCTGTTTGATAGGGCCGGTGAGTACTTATCTATATAGGACACTTTGTTGGAATGTGATTAAAGACTTGGTTGTTTTAATTAAGAAATATTGCTATTGTTTCCACGAAATGGATGGAATGTGGAAAAAGGCTTGGAAATATGCGTTGGTTTCTTAATGGTATTTTACAAGGATGTTGAACTGATTCAGTATATTGTTTCTTTATATATTGTGGAATATTACAATTGTTTCCACGATTTGGAAGGAATGTTGAAAAGGCTTGGAAATATGCGTTGGTTTCCTTATGGTGTTTTATTGATAACTGCTTGAAGATTTAGTTGTTTAAATTAATACATTTTGCTATTGTTTCCACGAAATGGATGGAATGTGGAAAAAGGCTTGGAAATATACGTTGGTTTCCTAATAGTGTTTTATTAACCGATTAAAGATTTAGTTGTTTTAATAAAGAAATATTGAAATTGTTTCAACGAAATGGAAGGAATGTGAAAAAGGCTTGGAAATATGCGTTTTTTTCCTAATGGTGTTTTATTAATAACTGCTTGAAGATTTAGTTGTTTTAATCAAGATATGTTGCTATTGTTTCAACGAAATGGAAGGAATGTTGAAAAAGGCTTTTAAATATACGTTCTTTGTTGTGCTGTTTTATTTTAGATGTTGAAATGATTCATTATATTATTTCTTTATTAAATGTGTATTGCATTTGTGTCACGAACTAGAAAGATGTGGGAAAAGGCTTGGAAATATGCGTTCCTTTCTTAATGTTGTTTTATTAAGATGTTGAATTGATTCATAGTTTTGTGTCTTTATAAATTCAGAGTATTGCGATTGTTTCAACGAACGGGAAGTAATGGGAGAAAAAGAATTGAAATATGGGTTGTTTTGTTGGTTTCTTAGTGCTGTTTTACTTAAGATGTTGAATTGATTCATAGTATTGTGTCTTGATAAATTGTGGAGTAATTGTTTAGGCGAATAGATGAATGTTATGAAATTCTTACAAATATGCATTGTAATGTCGTTTTGTCATCAGGCTGAATTGGCTCTCAGTGTTGTTTCTTCTTAAGGCGTGTCGTTAAAAGACATGTGCATTATGTATTGTTATTGATTCTTCGAAGAAAGGAACGTGGATACAGTCAAATATATGTGAGCTTTATGATGCTTTATTACTTTAAATATTAGGATTTCTTTTTCTTATTGCTTTTGGTTTTAGGAAGGTGAATAGGAACATACAATTTGAAATATGTGTTCTTTAGTCGTGTAATGATGTGCATAAAACATGAATTGAAAATGCTGTGAATTTGAAATTTGCATTTTAGTTCGGTTAGATAATTGAAATGGATTCAACCATTGTAACTATAATTTCATGAAGCAAGAAATATTGTTGCTCTTTAACTTAATTAACAATTGATATTACAGTCATATCGTTCAAAGAGACATATTTTCAGAATTCCATACAATTATAGACTGGTGATGATGTCACTATCTGTTTTTTATAAACCCAGCAAAAAAAATATTGACCGAGAACCTACATTCATTTAATATGCTTCTCTACAAATAGTTGAAAAGTCCCTGTTACATATTTTCAGAATTCCATACAATTATAGACTGACGATGATGTCACTATCTGTTTTTTTATAGACAACGGGAAAACAATATTGACCGAGGACCATCTACATTCATGTGATATCATTTTCCACAAAAAATTGCTCTGTCCCTGTTGGGGATCTTTTACGGGAAGCAAGAGCTCTTAAGCCAAGTTGTTCTTCTCTATATCTCTTTATCTCTGAAAATACCATTAAAGATGAGGAAATAATTGGAGTGAACAAATTTCACACTTCTCATGCACTTATGTCGACCTTGTGGTTGATTAAGAACTTATAAAATTACAATTAAATTTGAAGGGCGTTTAACACCTGGAGAGGTAATCTTCTGGAACAAATTAGGATTCTTGTTTAGGTTTAGAGTTAATTGATTAAGCCTTTAGTTATAAATTTTAAACAGTTACTAGTGGTTATGAATCCTGTGAACTTAAGTTGGCCAAAGCGCAAGACTAAAAGGTACACCTGACAGGTAAAGTTAATTAATTTCCTGCGTCAAGGTGAGTTGAAGAATGTGGGATAAATGAACGCTAGGATTAACTCTTTGGAGTATAAGATACAATCAGTACTCAAGTGGCTTTCAACTTAATTGTTTTCAAGGTTAAGACAAATCTTCAAGCACTTTTAGAAGTTTGTTAAATTCCATGAAGTATGGAGGTAGATGGAAACAACCATTTTAACAATTAAATTGCATGAAGGCATATTTTGGAATTATCGTTCATTATAAGTCCATTTTGAAAGAAATTACCGTAATAAAAATAGATGTTTTGCAGATTTATAAGACTTTTGACATAAGATGTAAGTAACCAACATTTCATGACTTTTTTAAATTGACGATTTGAAAGTTAAATCAATGCTAAATACATATTTCTATTAAGCAAAACATTGCAGATTTGTAAATTTCTTCACTTAATCAAACAAGCAATATCAAGGGAAACGAAAGTTTCCTTTAGCGCATATCAATAAGCCTCTTAAATATGTTAAGATCATTGTCTGGAGTTGGATAAATAAATGGAACAATTGGGATAGTCTTTTTTGTAAGAGTGATAAAAGTAAAATATGAGTTTACTTTTTAAATCTATTTCATAGAACATTTAAGGTAAGTTTGCTGGAACCAACACCATTAGACCTGTTCCAAAATTTCTCCAAATGTTTTCCTTTCTCGTATATAGTGACATTATTTTTTAAATCTTAAGTGAATTTTGATTTAAAAAGTGGCTTTGAAACTTATTATTTTAAATAAGGTCATATTAACTATTAATTAAATTACTCTTTATTATCAAAAATGCCCCCTATACATGGATATACATAGCTTTAGAGTAATTTGACATCTCTTGTCTTCTGACACTGTGTCATCTGAATAGCCTGTTAAAATGCCTGTCATGGGTTTCAAAACAGAATTTATTTAAGATTGACTAATGCCAACCTGGTACAAAAATATTACTTTTATGAAAGGTTATTATTAATCATATTTGGTGTCAAAGATTGCAAAATCATTGCAAGAAATACGCACCCTCCTTATCATCAATGAATATCTAATACTGGCAATGTCAAATAAGTAAAGAAATAAGGAATACATACTGGTTGAATATGATTAATTAAGTTAACTGATGAGTAAGGGCATATACAAATAATTTCATATGATATATTAAATCGTAATGTATATTTAATATGACGTATAGATGATCAACTAGGAAATAAGAGCATACAATGTTCTTGTCACAAAGACGAAATTTAATCATGTACAAGTCATCATGATATAAACTGATACAATTTTCATTTCTACGAAATAGTGGAAATAGTGATATGGTTATGATTATGAATACAAAAATCAATATTGACCAAATAAAGTATAGATATGTAAACGATTCAATGAGTTACGACACAGCCACATATGAAATCAGTATACATGTATACAGAAAGGTGTATATGACTATGATTAATAACAAAGTAAAAGGGGCCGTTTACAATATCAACCAATATTGGAAAGGTCACTTTCTATTCCCCTCCTATTAATCATCTTGTAGATTATGGATTTTGAATGTATGTGTATATGTTATGACGGTTTCTCACCTATGATATGAGGTGCATATATAAGGTGAATATGATTATGCATATGTTAATAAGGATAGTGATAAAGTAAATTATGATTGGGGTTGTAATGACTGTGGTAATGACGATGTCGTCAACGATGACGATGATGACGATGGCGATGGCGATGACGACGATGACGATGACGATTTCGATGATGATGATGTTAATGATGACGTCGATTATTAATATCTGCATTTTGTGTTGGTCTATGCTTATATTTATGAAGAAAGTTCATAAAGCGCACTTTTTACCCACGCTACAATGAAATCATTAAAACATGAGGTAATATGTCAAAGGAGTAAAACATACTATAACCTTGATATAAAATATAAAAACGAGAAAATTGCTAATAAGACCCACACGAACAAAGACAAATGAACTCAAAGTATACAGTATGCCTACGGACTCTCGTTGAATACCGAGATCTTGCAATAATAGACACGGTGTTCAAAACATGGTCGTTTAGAAAGAACAGAAATTCAACGACTTAATAGCATAGGACGACTCTAATATGGTATTTTACACGAACATTGAAGCTTTGCATACATTCGGCCACGATTTTGTTATAAAAAGTGAGCTGAAATATGTAATTGTCCAGGTTTGACATTATCCAGATGGTGATTTACAATGTTTACACTGTCACTGGTTTAAAGGACCTTCCATTGTTAAATAAAGAAATGGTACAAAGGTTCAATTATCTTCCTATCAACAGATTTAATTATCATTGATTTTTAGTTTCAAGTTTTAAAATATTCGGTTCGAGATATCTGCTGTTAAATGTTTTATGTTAAAAGTTATGTTAGAGTGCATATGATTGTATTTGATATCGCATTTTTCTTAATGTGTCAATAATCTCATTCTTCACGCAGAACCTGCTTTTGTTTCACTTAAACAGATAGCAGTTATATCAGCATTTCATATTCATATTTAATTAAACGAATAATACCTGTAGCATAAACTTTGATTTGGAAATAAGGGGGTTGGATGATGGTATATGAAGTATTTCAATATATTAGGATATATTAGGATGTTCAGCACTATAAGATATTTTATACTTTAGTCTATAGTTGATCCATGTGTAAGACGTGTTAAATTATGTATAATAAACTGTTGAATCAGAAGGAAATTGTATGGTGAAGAAAGGAATAAAAAGGGAAACAAAAGCGAGGAAGAAATGAATAATAATAGGAGGAATAAAAGAGGACATTCAGGTAAGGAAGAATGATTAAGAAAGTATATACAAATAAAAGAATGAAGGGTGACAATCAAGGTAGGAAGAGGCGAAATGGGAACAAACAAAACTAGAAATAAAGGAAGATATCAAAGAAAGGAAGAGGGAAAAAAGTGGATAAACAAAAACGAGAAATAAAAAAGAAAGATGAATGGAAGAGGAGAGTTTAGAATAAAGACATACAAATGAAGTAAATAAAGGAGGACGTTTTAATAGGGTGGAGGAATAAGACAGCTATAAAGAGTGAGAGAAGGAAAAAATGGAAAAGGAGAAACAAATGATGTAGAAAGACGTAAAAAGGTACGAAAACAAAGTTCAATAATTTTTGTCAAGGGAGGGATAGGAATTTCAAAGATAAGTAAAAGGATCAAATGAAAGGTTTGAGAGAGAATGAGAAGGAATGAATGAGACGTGTGGAGAGAGAATGAGAAGGAAGGAATGAGACGTTTGGAGAGAGAATGAGAAGGAAGGAACGAGACGTTTGGAGAGAGAATGAGAAGGAAGGAACGAGACGTTTGGAGAGAGAATGAGAAGGAAGGAATGAGACGTTTGGAGAGAGAATGAGAAGGAAGGAACGAGACGTTTGGAGAGAGAATGAGAAGGAAGGAACGAGACGTTTGGAGAGAGAATGAGAAGGAAGGAATGAGACGTTTGGGGAGAGAATGAGAAGGAAGGAATGAGACGTTTGGGGAGAGAATGAGAAGGAATGAATGAGACGTTTGGAGAGAGAATGAGAAGGAATGAATGAGACGTTTGGAGAGAGAAACAGAAGGAAGGAACGAGACGTTTGGAGAGAGAATGAGAAGGAAGGAATGAGACGTTTGGAGAGAGAATGAGAAGGAAGGAGTGAGACGTTTGGAGAGAGAATGAGAAGAAAGGAGTGAGACGTTTGGAGAGAGAAACAGAAGGAAGGAACGAGACGTTTGGAGAGAGAATGAGAAGGAATGAATGAGACGTTTGGAGAGAGAATGAGAAGGAATGAATGAGACGTTTGGAGAGAGAATGAGAAGGAAGGAATGAGACGTTTGGAGAGAGAATGAGACGGAAGGAATGAGACGTTTGGAGAGAGAATGAGAAGGAAGGAACGAGACGTTTGGAGAGAGAATGAGAAGGAATGAATGAGACGTTTGGAGAGAGAATGAGAAGGAATGAATGAGACGTTTGGAGAGAGAATGAGAAGGAATGAATGAGACGTTTGGAGAGAGAATGAGAAGGAAGGAATGAGACGTTTGGAGAGAGAATGAGAAGGAAGGAATGAGACGTTTGGAGAGAGAATGAGAAGGAAGGAATGAGACGTTTGGAGAGAGAATGAGACGGAAGGAATGAGACGTTTGGAGAGAGAATGAGAAGGAAGGAATGAGACGTTTGGAGAGAGAATGAGAAGGAAGGAATGAGCCGTTTGGAGAGAGAATGAGAAGGAAGGAATGAGACGTTTGGAGAGAGAATGAGAAGGAAGGAATGAGACGTTTGGAGAGAGAATGAGAAGGAAGGAGTGAGACGTTTGGAGAGAGCATGAGAAGGAAGGAATGAGACGTTTGGAGAGAGAATGAGACGGAAGGAATGAGACGTTTGGAGAGAGAATGAGAAGGAAGGAACGAGACGTTTGGAGAGAGAATGAGAAGGAAGGAACGAGACGTTTGGAGAGAGAATGAGAAGGAAGGAATGAGACGTTTGGAGAGAGAATGAGACGGAAGGAATGAGACGTTTGGAGAGAGAATGAGAAGGAAGGAACGAGACGTTTGGAGAGAGAATGAGAAGGAATGAATGAGACGTTTGGAGAGAGAATGAGAAGGAAGGAACGAGACGTTTGGAGAGAGAATGAGAAGGAAGGAACGAGACGTTTGGAGAGAGAATGAGAAGGAAGGAATGAGACGTTTGGAGAGAGAAACAGAAGGAAGGAACGAGACGTTTGGAGAGAGAATGAGACGGAATGAATGAGACGTTTGGAGAGAGAATGAGAAGGAAGGAACGAGACGTTTGGAGAGAGAATGAGAAGGAATGAATGAGACGTTTGGAGAGAGAATGAGAAGGAAGGAACGAGACGTTTGGAGAGAGAATGAGAAGGAAGGAATGAGACGTTTGGAGAGAGAATGAGAAGGAAGGAGTGAGACGTTTGGAGAGAGAATGAGAAGAAAGGAGTGAGACGTTTGGAGAGAGAATGAGAAGGAAGGAATGAGACGTTTGGAGAGAGAATGAGAAGGAAGGAACGAGACGTTTGGAGAGAGAATGAGAAGGAATGAATGAGACGTTTGGAGAGAGAAACAGAAGGAAGGAACGAGACGTTTGGGGAGAGAATGAGAAGGAAGGAGTGAGACGTTTGGAGAGAGAATGAGAAGGAAGGAATGAGACGTTTGGAGAGAGAATGAGAAGAAAGGAGTGAGACGTTTGGAGAGAGAATGAGAAGGAATGAATGAGACGTTTGGAGAGAGAATGAGAAGGAATGAATGAGACGTTTGGAGAGAGAATGAGAAGGAATGAATGAGACGTTTGGAGAGAGAATGAGAAGGAAGGAATGAGACGTTTGGGGAGAGAATGAGAAGGAAGGAACGAGACGTTTGGAGAGAGAATGACAAGGATATATATATATATGTATATATACAATGAGAAGGAAAATCTCATGTATATACTAATCAAGTATATTTAACTAAATAGACGAAAGATGGTAATATATACATATATGTTGTATTTTACTTGTTACTCTTTTAATTCAAAATTTGACCTAGGCATTGTCATTTTATGGTTTGTTACAGATTGCCATCTGAGTTTAATAGCATTTAATGAGACTCGGTGATGTTTTATCACGAGAACTATAGCCCCTGGTATTCCACTTCGCATTTAGTTTAGTCTTAAGTCATGCCTTATTTTCTGACATACTTGGCGAGTAAGGGCATGTATATGCAAATATTGCCTGTTAACATATGATATTACAACTTAATACAGGGAATGATAAGTAAAGCTGACATTTGTTATTCTCACCTGTCCATAAAATCCTCTTCAAACAGGTAAAAATGACATGAAATAGTAATTAAGACAACACATAGCCACAAGGTGGGCATTAAAGATCCATGTAACTTTCAGGTTTCACCTTTGGAACCAAATTTTAATCTTTAATTATGATTTTAGAAATAGGAAAAATTGTTTTAAAAATACGGTCTTAAATGATTACGCTTTTATATGGTAAATGTTTGAATTCGGATT
This sequence comes from Steromphala cineraria, assembly GCA_916613615.1. NCBI lineage: Eukaryota > Metazoa > Mollusca > Gastropoda > Trochida > Trochidae > Steromphala > Steromphala cineraria. The sequence continues at coordinate 48,229,650 of OU744720.1, forward strand.
TGAATCGAATTAATTTTAACTGATATATTTGGAAGATTTTGAGAGAAGATGAAAGTAGGGTTAAAGAGAGAATGAGAGACACAGTGAGACAGAGAGACAGAGAGAGAGACACACACACACAGAGAGACAGACACAGATAGACAGACTGACAGACAGACACAGAGAGAGACAGAGATAGAGAAAGAGAGAGATAGAGACAGAGATACAGAGAGCGAGACAGACAGACAGATAGGCAGACACACAGACAGAGACAATGATAGAGAAAGAGAGGGATAGAGAAAAAGATAGAAGGGGTCAGAGAGACAGGGCAGGGACAAACAGACAGACAGACAGGCAGACAAACAGATACGGATAGATAATATTTCTAGGGTAGGTACCTGAACAAAACATTGAAAACATAACTTTTAACAATGCATAAAACATAGATGACGCCAGATCTATAACTTCCATTTTATCAATTTTGACAATTTCAATTTTGACAAATTAAATTTTATATATATTGAATAAAAATCAAATTCCATTCATTTCATTCAATGTAGTTCGACCTTTTTTCGAAATTCCCATTTAACACATTCTCACATATTTCAAAACCCACCTTCAACAGTCTCCATTTCATTTGAATTGAAATGCAAATGTAAGTCGCCCCCTTTGGAAATCTTGAATTAATTAGGCATATACATTGTGCAGCATTATGTTAAGAAGGTTACGCTTCGCTATTGGTTTAGAATACGCTTTCAATATAGTTTATTCACTGTCTGGGTTGTATATTATCCATAAACCCTTTATACATTATTGGTGAGGTCACATTATATAGATATCAACAGCAGCTTGGTAAATACGCCTTATTCTTTATATGACCCGATATGAATAGATACACTGTGTACCTACATGTTGATAAGGTAAATACACGTTGAATATATATGTAAATACAAATACCAATAAATATGTATTAACCATAATGTAACATTTTAAATAGAAAACTCAACTTTTAAAGAAACTTTGCACAAACTCTTAGACCGCTTAACCTTACATTCATAGGTGTCGGTTAAAGATACATATACATATACATTGTTACACTGAAAAGAGAGCGTATAATGATAACCCTTGATAAGCGATATATATTCCAAAATACGCAGCCGCGCCGCGATCTCACAGATAAGTCAGGGGCGAAAAGCATGCGCCGGGCCATATACACATGCGCGCTGTTACGCCACAGGCCCTGAAAGTAGGTCATGTTTTGACGGCTGAAGTGGAAAAGCGAGAAAAGCGTGCAACATGTTCCCCGGCTGAAGCGCCAAGCGCCTCTCTATTCATTCTAAGCCTTTGCCATTGATATGTTGCTAAAAAGGGCTTCGGGTAACAGGGTGGAGATAGACTGAGGGAAAGGTCTTGAAATTGGCTTGATAAAAACATGCCCTTTGTAGTCTGGGGTTTAGGTGGGTCACAGACCCATATCTAGGTTATAGTTAGATCCAGCTGCAGTCTTTAACTCAAGGCAAAGGTCGTGTGCTATCTTTGTGTTGGGCCAAGGAAGAAAGTTTTGAAGGTCTAAGATATGTGGCTGTGAGGTTAACCTACCTTGTACATATGTCTTATTGCAGTTGCGCAGGTTTATCTGATTTGTGTTTGATAGTGGATTTAAGTTTGCCTAAGTTATCTTTCGACGAAACTCGGGTAAACTTAAAATCTTAATCATGTATATAGGTGTACATTTTGGTTGTATTTCAGTAAATAAAATCATTTTCAATAACAAAATATTCCCTCGTATATGACAGGTTTACAAATATGATGTACATGCATGCATGAAGTTGTATTATCTAGGTAACTAAACAGAAGAAATATGAAGATTTTCGCAATGGAACAAGGGCATACACATCTTCTTTACTTGTTTTTCAGTCGTTATGGAATATATACGTAATGTATTTTTGTTCGAGTAAAAACGTTAATGCATTTGATAATGTGTGAGGAAAGCGTTCGCAAAAGAGTATGAAGTAAACCCATTCCTGAACATTTCTGTTCTACCGGGTACCCACTTTGCCAACCTGCGGATTTAAGATCACTAAGCTCTCAAAACCAGTAGAATTAAACCTCTTTTCAAATAATAACGATGCATAACTTCATATGAAACCAACATCTATTATCATAACTCACGAAATGCCTTTGTATAATATTAAAACGATCTGCAGGTTCACCTCGACAGCCAAAAGCATCCAACACTTAAAACGCATTTTATTCTGTACAAGACAAAACATCAAAACGTAAGGTAAAAAATGTAAGAAAAAATCATACAGTTCTTCTGCGTTGAACACGACAATCATAAATACAGCTGAGATAACGAGACTGAATATAGTAAAAAAATACTTCAACAACAAAATCAACAGTCATGGACATCGGAAAATACACACTCTGTGTTCTCAAGAAATTGCGATGCATCGTCGTTTACATGGAAAACCAACAGCCATGATCACAGCTTTAAAATAACTTGCATTCAAACATAAAAACGCATTTCAACTGATTGTTAACTGGTGTCACAGCGATTATAAACGCGTGTTTGCGAGATAAAGACAAGCCCACTTTGCCACACTCGTTGTTCAATTTCGCTCAAGAATTTTCCAAGTGGTTTGCTGCCGTTACAAGAGACACAGCTACAGTTTTTATACGCCCCTTGTGATTTTAAGACTAAGTTGACTTTACGTAAAGCCTGATGTATTGATACGAAGACAAACATGTTTGGTAAACACTTGTATTGTGATATGTTTGTTGATTTCTTCCAGAATTTAAATTTAAAAAATACTTTTCTTTTGTTTTCACTGGTTCTTAATGGTGACTCCATTTGAGTGATTCTATATGATAAGATGCCTATAACCTCAATACATATTAATATTTCAAATCTTTAGAGACGAAGGAATTGTAGTATAGATAGACTAACACTTAGTCTACAAAACATTGATCATTTAAATTGATACATCGATTATAATAATTAAGCCTTAGCGAAATCAAAGACTTGCTTATGAGAAGTTATTTTCTATCACTAACTTTTAACTGTTTGACCATAAGACTAGACTTACGTTTAGTCTGTGATATTACGAAGAATATCCAAATTTCAGACCAATAAATAAGATAAGGTCTAAGGTCTTTCATTTCATCTTCTGGTGTCTAGCCTTTTCTTGTCTGTAAACAGCCTTACGTGAGTTTGAACAATAAGTTCACACAAAGCATAAATGATTTAATTTCATTTTTAAAACAAACCAAATTCAAGTTATTCAATTTCTTTGAAACTTGACATGTAACAATATAGTATTTTTTGTTAATTACCAACCTCATGAAAGTTTTTAGAGATTAAATGCTGGTGAAAAACTGTGATTTTAAGACTTGTTTTGTCTATTCAATATGAAGCCATTGAGGTTAGAGTGTAGTGTCAACACTTAAGCTCTTAAAATATAAGGACAGTTAATGTAAAATTTTAAAAAAATGAAGAGTATGACTAACAGACTAGTCAGAGTGGATCAAGGCTTTAGTGAGTATTTTCTGAAGTTCTTAACTTGAGATGAGATAGACCTGCTTGAAGGCAGGTTTAAGCAGTTTTAATTCTATCTTATATCAAGCTTAGAACCTAGATAATCTAGAATTGCCACACGTGATTAAGCCTCAGAATCTTTATATCATGATAAAAATCCAGTTGTTAAAGGAGCTTGGGTTTCTTTGTGGCCCTGTACGTTTATGATAATGCTTTAAAAAATCACGTATACATATATGTATGTGTTGTAATGTCGTTATATCATTTTAAAATATGGAGGGCCGTCTTCTTGAAGCTTTCTCAGGGTTAAGACAGTCTAAGGTGATATACATCGACTTTTTAAGACTATATTGTGCAACTGAAATTCGAAAATATGGGCCATGGTTCACTTGAGAATAAAGAGCAAGGACTAAAGGTGTTGATTGCGACCTCTTCTGATCGGCTTATCCCTTTCAATATCAAATTTCTGCAAAATTTTACAAAACTTTCACGACTTCTGAATGAGAGAATTTTTTCTATTCTGTACTGATTTACTTACAGTTTAAAGTAAATTTTCGATTCAAATATTGTTTTGTCGTATCATTTTAGACGTTATTGGCATATCTTATATACGATAAACACAGGTCGAGATATAAACGATACCATGCATAGCATTAGTGTGAATTTACATTGTAGGAAGTCGGTCATTTGCTGACCACTTTTAGATGGTTCAAATTAAATATCATTAATGTTCATCATTTTCGAAAGTGACTGTTTCGATTATTATGTATTTGGCACAGATTCTCAGGAATTAACCCTAGCTCATTCTAGAAGCCCTACTATCACAACTTCTATTGAAACTTTTGTGAACAAACATATGGAAGATCAAGAAGAAGAAGAGTATTTTATTAATGTGTCACATGCTGTACATATATATATCACAGTATAAAAAGCTGTTAAAAGTTAGCAGTCAGCATGGATATAAGGTTTGATTCGTAAAAATCACAATGACACACTCGCTCGCTCATACATGTATCTTGTAAATCTTTAAAAATTATTTGTGCAAAGTAGTTTTACTGATCCGAAAAATGATTTAAGAAACAAACCCCTACTGTTTAGAGTTTCTAGCCTAGAGCTCACCAGTTACATAAATTTATAAATGTTTAATCAGGCGTTGAGAAATAAATTTGTTTGGTTGATAAATCTGTAATTGCCCCTGGCATAGCGACCATTACATAGGGCTAATGTTGTTCTTTATAATACGTCATATTTTTTCACTATTCATAGACAAATATCAGTTGAAGTTAGGATGGTATGAAATAAACCGATACCATCTGCTTGTTTTTACATCAGGTAACTTTGAAAAGGAATTAAATTGTTTATTACGCTCTCCGCTTTAAAGGGGCAGTAGCACGTTTTTTGATAATTTATATGTTAAAATTTCCAATGATAATTGTAAGTTAATGCTAACTGTATTGTTTTGACATCCATAGTAAGAGGACAAAGTATGAAGATTCACATAAAATCCATTGGTGGCCACCTTTTATTTATTTTGTGTAAGAAAAAGGAATAGCATGGCCAAACTTTACGATATATATTTGAATTATTACTGCTCCATAAGTTTAATTACATTGTCTTTCAATTGGAACCATTAATTTTCATTTTCCAGACATCACCTTATATTCCCCCTAAAAACGTGCTACTGCCCCTTTAAAGGTATGGTCACTGCAAACAGAGATCAATTGAAATTTTCTATCGGTGCCTTAAATAGGATACACGCTGAAGCTCTTTCGTAGCCCTTATTAAAAGACTATAGCTATATAACTTGTGGCAAATCTCAAATGCAAAGTTATAGTTTCTCATAAAGATAACTTGTCAATAGAGTCATAATTCGACAAAGGGTCACAATTCATCTGAACTAAAAAACTAGAAACCGTTTCCTTATTTCATATATACAAATAAACAATAATTGATATCAAATTACAGACAGTACATATCTATCAATTGTGAGCTATCAACATCAATGATTAGTCATGATCTAAATAATAATAATGTCTATGTCAAAAGAGTATATGTCAGAGATCATCATCATCATCATCGTCATCGTCATCGTCATCGTCATCGTCATCGTCATCGTCATCGTCATCGTCATCGTCATCGTCATCGTCATCATCAACATCATCATCGTCATCGTCATCGTCATCGTCATCGTCATCGTCATCATCTTCTTCTTCTTCCTCTTCATCTTCTTCTTCAACATCATCATCATCATCATCATCATCATCATCTCAGTGGTTTTATCTAAAATGTGTTTAAAGTTACAAAAACAATAATCTGTTCCCCTATGACGAAGACACGAATTGAACCAGGTAAACTTTGATTCTGTTTCATTTGTATTTTTACTTATTGAGCAGCATTAATAATGTCATCAAACATTGATATCATAAATGAATATTCATAAATGAATAGAAAAGCAAATGCCGTTGACACTTATCTGAAATTTGACACCATCGACATCAAATAAATGGATCAAACACGCAGAATACGATTTCAAAACAGAAATCTGATCTTTATGGCCATGACGCAACTTATCTAAATATAATAACTTTCTAGCTATAAACAAATGCAAGAGAAACTACGATAACAAAAACAATACACAATAAATTTCAAACATTAATTAAGAAATTTTTTAATTAGCACACAGACGTATATATATAGCAACATGGGGTATTTATACAAAGGTTATGAAATAGCAAGGAGAATAACTTTCATTATCACTTGAGTGAAATATTATGACATGACCCGTTCGATTATCATAATAAACAACTCATCAATAACGTGACATGACATCATCCCTCACAACATCAATGTCACGACATTTGTCACATGTGAAAAACACACTGTATGAATATATCCCACTTACCTCTTTCAATACAACTTTTATCAAAGATCCAGACAAACTCTATTAACAATTTTATGTTTTTAAGAGCAATATTTGTTTCAATGTTTTTGCATTATTATAACACTTTGGATATTGATAAATACCTTTAATCAGTCTTTAGTCTTCTAAATGCAAATGGGGCATTGTTTCCTGTTTTGCATTATAACCAGAGTTTACTTATTTTATTTTAAATGCTTAGTCTGAAACAGAAGCATTTTACAACTATGCCTTTGATTGTTTTATTATTGTATACAACTATATCTTCCTCTTTTGATTGATTAAGTATACTTGATAAATTCGATTGAGTTAAGTGCGAACTAATTATGAGCATTAATGAAGTCTTAATCTCTTAATGTGAAAATATCATTATTTTAGTTGGATATCAGGTGTATATGATATCCCAATTTTTTTTTAGAAAAACTGCTGATTTTGCAACTTTTCTTTAAAGATACGAAACTGATGGGGACATTTACTACAAACATTAATTGCAACTTATTCATTTTATGAGAAACACATTTCAGAAGTATCACTTTAATTTCGCTTTCTACTACAATTAAGCTTTGTAGATATAAATTTCAGTTAACGCTTTCGGAACCCAAAATGTATAATTTGACACCTGATAGTAGTTCATAGCTCAATTTTTTTAAAGTCTATACAATATATGCTTAATTTTGGTATCATTTCATGTAAAGAATTTCTTCGACAGGTATCTCAATACAACTCATCAAAATATAATATCATCATTGAATTAAACGAAAATAGTCTATAAGTAATGTACTTTTCAAATCTAAATCTATTCAGCCATGAATAAATGTCCTTCATAAACCATTTCTGTTTATTTCATCAAAAGCGGAATAAAAATCAATGTATATCATCCACACAAAGCATTTGACGTGAATGAAAGAACAAATCTCTTTTCATCCCGATCGATAACAACAGAGAGATGCTATGTACATCACTAGTGCTGATATTGACACTTATTTTAACCTCTCCCTCATATAGTATTCAACTACTGTTTCTGACATCGACAAAGGTGGCGTTGATATACACAAAGGTCGGGCCAGCTGTTACCGAATTAATTCATGAATCTTCGATTTGCCATAAAACAGCATACCGTTCTATATTCACCGTCTAGACAGCCAGTTACATCATATATATGACAAGTTCGCGGTTTTGTTTGGGGGAATTCACCATGGGGGTGTTGGAAAGCGATAAGGTCATATGTGAGATTTTTTGCGCAACTCGAGTTTTTTTCTTTCACCGTGATGGAGGTACGACATATTTAGTAAACCTGTTTAAGGTCGATGTTTCAGTTTAATTAAAACATTAATTTAAAATATGATTGAACAAATGTGATCGAGAGCTGTATTTGAGTTATTAATTCGTCCGTTTAGACTCTATGAAGGCAAAATGTGATATGCAAAATCTAAATTTGGGTTCCTCTGAAATTTAGATTTAAATGATGAAACGAAGACTGATATTGTAAATCAGGAAAATATGTTTTATACTTCATAAAGATAATGAAGTGTTGTGATATGTCGTTTGACGAACAATTGTCTTGATATAGCAAACCAGACAATTCGTTCATTCTAGTGTATTTAAATAACCGTGGGCGCTATTTCGATATTCAAGCAATACATTCTTTGGGTGAAATGGGATATAAGGTGAAAATACTGACTTACATCAATAAACAATTTAAACTGTTCATGTACTATTCTAAAAATAAATCGATTAAATGGCAACTACCATATGATCCAAAATTCATCTAGTGATGAAAATCACCCTGAATAAATCAAAATTATAGTAATTGATCAATCTTGACAAAATAACGGTACTTCAAGTCAGCACTTTTCAACAGTGTTACTTTTATCTCAGGAATTAAATCAGCTAAGTTCACTTTTCAATCAATTAACCCTGTCCCAAACCCGGACCCTATGTACATATTCAACTGCATGCGGCGCGGTTTCTTATCAATGCAGCTTTTCACTGTACAGGCCACGCAGATGTTTTTTTCTAAGTCAGTCAACAACCCGTCACCCCTGTCCCAATAATAGACTCGTTCAGACAGGTGTTACACACTTTTCAGCAAGATTACGTGGCCTAGTGCGCGGGTCACAGCCTATTCGCCCTTGCACAATGAGAACTTCCCTAGGTTACGTAGCAGGGCGCGCCCTTTGACCTTACATGACCTCGCTCAATTCTTCGCGGCTGCGCAGTCTCTTACACGTCAATTACAGCTGAGGCGGTTACGTTTCAAGGATTTGGGATGGTTTCCATAACTGAATGGGTGTGAATATCTCCAAACAAACTCGAAACTGATTCTTAAATATTTTTAAATCACGAGTTCGTTTGTACTGAGTAATCAAAGTCCCGGAATTTCTGATTTCGTTTGAAGGACCAATCGTTTTTCGATATTTTTGATAAAGTTAAAAAGTGATTGATTTTAGATTTGATTCCCTTTTTTCGTTTACAAACTAATATCGAACCAAACAAACGATAAATTCTCATTTTTATGAATATGAGAAAGTAATCCTTGTAAATAAATATCAAGTGTAAGGAATTTAAAACTGTAATTTTTATAAATTGACATGAAATACCATTTGATATCACTTGATTTGCATTGCTTTGCTTATCAATTTCTTTAAAAGTACTAATATGAAGATCAAAATGCAGTCGGCAGCTAATATAATCTCGTAGAAAAATTTTTTTAGAATGTATGATATTAATTTTGTGAGAAAGGACTGCAAACAACGCTTGCTTTAATTCTGACATGCAGTCCCGTAGATCAAATAACCTCATAGCAAGTTTCACTTTAAAGGGGCAGTAGCACGTTTTTTGATAATTTTACATTCTAAAATTTTCACTGATAATTGTCCGAGAATGCTAAATGTATTATTTTGACAGTGTCAAAAATGTCATAACACAAACCAATTATCCATAGTCAGAGGACAAAGTTTGAAGATTTACCTTAAATCCATTGGCAGCCATTTTTGTGTGAACACCTTTAATTCATTTTGTGCTAGAAAAAGGAATCGCAAAGCCAAACTTTACATTATATATTTGAATTATTACTGCTCCATTTAGTTTAAATGCAATGTCTTTCAATTGGAACCATTATTTTTCATTTTCCTTACATCACCTTATATTCCCCATAAAAACGTGCTACTGCCCCTTTAAAGGACCTAAAAATCCACTTTTATGGTATTTTAAATAATCACAGCTCTGTCATCATCGTAAAAATAGTAATTCATCCATGTACATTCCAAGGAGAAGGTATTCTAGGTATCCTTTTCTTCACGAATAAAATATGTTTAGATCAAATCAGCATATTTATGTTAAATTTCTATTTCAGATTTAACGATAATTGGGCTAATTGTTACGAAAATGTATCTATGTTACATATCTTATCTTATGATGAGTCATTGCATTACTTCTAAGTCTGTATATCTATCAAATTGTTCCCTGTCTTTTGTGCTGGTAAATCACCTCGAGAAATGTTCCCACATGCTCATTTGCAAAACATGGAGAAATTGGCGATATCAGCACGAGTGTAATTGAAAACGGCCAATGAAGGCATGAACATGGAAATTGATAGCATTTTTTAGCGCCAAATGTGACATTTTGTATATAGACTTGCCTCAGACTATCAAGATCGAAATGAAATTCTAATAGTTTGCTTTTTGAAATGCTTGTACAACATAATGGAGAACCATGATGTGGTTTGGGAACATTAAACACGAAACAAGAATTATAGGGCTGTTTGACTGAAACATTCTCTCCCCACAGAGGCAGATCAAGTCATGAAAGGTTGATCGAGCCTCTGTTCAAATGAGCCGAGTGTGTGGGCTAGAATAGGAGATACTTGATTTAATGCAATCAAAGTTACTTTGCAATCAGCGACGCTGTTCTAAAACATCATTTCGCTACTGAATCATGGCAATGGCATTGTGATATGAGCCACCCTTTCCATGCCGGAAGCGTTTTCATTTGCTAAAAAAATCTAATGGATTGTGGTGCAATGTTTTCGCCAGGGTAAACTGCCAGAAACCACAGATTTGGCATAATAGGAACAGGGGTAGGATCAACAGTTTATGGCTTGATCTATCAATGAGGGAGAGAATGCTACTCAAAGTATTTTTTACTTTTTACTACATATCTTTTTATCTACCTTTTGATGGGATTTCCCCTGGAGATTAATTTCCCCATAAAATATAATATTTATCAACGTCTATGATTCAGTCCAAACTTTTACCTTTGATTTTACTTTTTATATCATAAACAGTTTTAAAATGCTTTTAATATATCCTCGTTTCCAAAAAGGTTTCAATAAGATAACGAATGGATGATTTTTCTAAATATATATTGCGATTCTGTATGTACACACCAATTCTTAAATGAAGGTTATAAACTATAACCTAACTTTAATTTTTCTCAAACGGTTTTAACGAAGCAAGTGAGATTTCTCTCTCCTAGTGAGAACGAAGTTTGAGCTCCAAGGCAGTCATATATGACTTTCTTTCGTTTGTAATTATTTCATTTAAATATTTTTGTTATGTAAATATGTTTCAAAGAGTACACCAGTGAGGTCACAACAATAGCTTTATGTTATTAGAGACGAAAGTACAGGAACTATCGATAAAACAATTGCTGCAAGGCAAAATTGATATATGCACATGTGCAGATATTGACTATAGGACACCAATTATTTTTCACCACATCGATATAATGTAACTACTTGGTGAGGACCTATTTTCAAGGTAAGGTGATAGGATAACCTCTCAATGAAACAACTATAAGTAAGCAAAAACAAAACTCTTAATGAAACATTTGTTGCTTATAACGAAAAAAGCACATTTTAATTTTCACCATATTGGTATTGAATGGCAATACTTGTCGATGATTAACTTTTAAGATTAAATGACAGGAAACGGAAAAACTCAATGAAACAAATCATATATGCACATGTGCAAATATGAAAAATATGCTACCGTATTTTTTCACTATAAGGGTATTCAATGTTAATGATAATCGATGATATACATTTAAGGTAAAGTGGTGGTTGTGTCCATAGATTAAAATCATCGAATTGATCCATATGAACATACCTCTATACTCTATACTAAATATTCTGTCTCTAAGGTATCCAGTGACACTCAATGAATCAAATCGTATAAGCACATGTGCAAATATGAAAAATATGCCACCGTATTTGTTCAACATAAGGGTATTCAATGTTAATGATAATCGATGAAATTTTAAGGTAAAGTGATGGTCGTGTCCATAGATTAAAATCATCGAATTGATCCATATGAACATACCTCTATACTCTATACACTATACTATATATTCTGTCTCTTGGATATCTTGTGACATGAACAGGATCTCACCCACGCATCAAGTTACAAAAGACAGTAAGTAAAGAAACAGACGTGCGGGTATCTTGTACATTTCTACCCGTCACGTTCCGTCAGATTGACACGAGTAATGTCACACCTTCATCCGGAATGTGTCCATTGAGAAATACAATGTACATTCAGGGGAGATAATCTTTTACGCAAACAGCCCCCGTCACATTTTCCACGATCTCACCAGAAAAAAATCAGATCTATCTCCCTGTTTAAAGAGGATGTAGAGAATACGTATTAGGATCTTACTTCATTCACACCTGCTATACAGAAATAGCACTAATTACTGCAGTTATCGTGACTTCCGGCCAATGCATGTCACACGTGTAGTGCTTTGGCACATTGAGGGTTAAAGTTTATTTTCATGTCTGAGACTTGTATAGTCCAACTTTCTATCAAATATTATTAATAAAACTTTTTATTAAGATATTCAATAACTAAAGATGATAGATAGTAGTGTCACATTTGCCATGTGCATATTTCTGATTTCACACACGATCCCAATTGTCTACTGTTTCATACTGTGTTCAGTAAAACGTTTATAGATTGAATGATCTTGTCTATAGTGACATTCAATTAAATTTCTCTGTTTTTCTCACTTGATACAAATGTATATACATATTCGCACTCGTTCCATAAAACTTTATGACACTCTTTCATGTCATTGTCCTCGTCTAAATACAACCACGTATTTGGTGCTCAGTTGAAGCCATTTTAGCCCAACTTATCAATTGTTTTAACTTTTCCTTGGAATTACTTTCTAAATGTTACATTGAAACTCGACCCTCAATGGCACAAGAATTCCTACTGTCAGCTCGCATATATAGCAAAGCAGTAATTGTATGTTTCAGAAGGGCACATGTGTCATTTAACACCTGAATTTCTTATTCTAGTGAAACTATATTCATACTTCTGTGAAAATCAAAAGAAGTCTATTAAAGAAATCATATACCAAGAATATTGCTACACAAAACACTACGTTTAAAAAGTAAATGAAGTTAAACAGCGGAGAGAAATCAGTTTTGATAATAACAGTTATAGCGAAAGGTATTTGCACGCCGTTTGACAAATGGGTCTATTTTTATTGTAAAGACTGCTGTTAAAGACAATTGTCCCGATCTTTGTTTGTCATGTCCCCGGAAAGACCACAAAACCCCCAATTACGTGTTTCTGCATTAGCGGTCTGCAGTCTCTGTTTTTCCTCCAAATTACCTCCCTTGTCAGGTCTCTTCAGCAGTTAGACAGTTTTCAACTTCATACTTTGTTATTATATACTTTAATACGCAAATGTCCCGCCTGTCTTTATTTTTGGCGTAAAACAGTGCCAGGCTTGAAATTGACATGATACGTCATTTGCATGTATATTTCAGCATCAAAGGGACCGTCTTGCATCTTCACACAATGAAACAGCATTACCCTTCATGCTTTTCCTCTAATCATTTCACACATTGACAGCTTTTCATTTGCATCAATATCCATAACTCTTTTTTCATGGAACACGTGGAAGTTTGATGCACAAAATGATATTACAGTGTTGTTCTGTGAACGATACGAGTCGTTCAAAGATGTGGTTATTTTTAAAAAATGTTATTTTTAAAAAAGAATTTGGAAGTTTTACATAAACAGTTGAGAAAATATCAGAATTATGTGTTGTAACTGTTTCCATTTTATATCAAGCAGAAAAAGAACCGTTGAATTTCGTTGAAACAAGGCAAATTGGGGTATGCAATTTGGAAAGATTATGAAAACAGGAACAATGTTTAGGATTTATAAACAGTTATAGAAGAGCGACTAGAAACTATGCTGAATATCGATTTTCAAGGGCTACTTAACATCATTTTTCATACATAAGTCTGTCAGCCAGACCCTAAAATGAGAATATAAGTATGTAAGAAGACTTGAAAGCTCGATTAAAGAAAATGAAGAACATATTTGTCTCCTCTTCATTATTTTGTTTATCAAATTTCACATTTATTGACCATTTCATTTCAATGTCTAAGTTGTAGATTTCATGCACACATACAGGCATCCGAACAAACAATCACATACACGGACAAACAATCACATATACTGACAAACAACCACACATGCAAACAACCACATACACAGACAAACAATCACATATACTGACAAACAACCACACATGCAAACAACCACATACACAGACAAACAATCACATATACTGACAAACAACCACACATGCAAACAAACAACCAATATTCCTCAGACAAACAACCACATTCACATTCTACTTATAGGAATACAACAACATCCACAAACAAACAAACATTTTTCCTCAGACAAACAACCACATTCACATTCTCTTTACAAAAACAACAACATTCACAAACAAACACATACACAGACAAACAACAATATACTCAGACAAACTACGACATAAACAGATAAACAACCATATATACACCGACATATCAACTACATTCATACACGGTGTACAAACTAGACTATACATGTAGTCAACAAATAGCATACCAATTAAAAGAATAGACAAATTTTACACAACCGAACACACGCACGAAATAAAATAGACAAATATCCAACTAAAACAATTAAACAAACAAAACGCATATAAAAAACTCAACTAAACCCATCAGTGTAAACCATGATTACCTTTTCATAAGTGTATGTCAGTGTTTATTATTCTAAAACGATTCAAATGAGAGACGGGAAATGACCTTTGACATGACACGTGACCTAGGTAGACGCCATTTTTGCCTTTGGGTATTGGTTGATACAGGAGAGGATCAAATTAAGGGATATATATGCATAGATGTGACCCTTCCAGACAGATACGCGTTTAACACTGTCTAATTTGACTGCGGCTATGACGAATGTCATATTTGTCTGGGGACCGCTGTCCAGACAAGTTATACTTTTGAGTTGTTTGTCTTGCATATTGATATTTCAACTTTAAGATGTCGTTGACATAGATTGTACTTCTGAAGCTTTCATATTATGTGATATACCATTTTCTTTTTATACGTCAAATTTATCTGTGAAATATGTTCATTATTAACACTTTTTTCTGTGTCATGTAAGAATTGACCTTTTTTCAAACTGTCATAATTTTGTTTAGATTTACAATTGACTTTGAATTCTACAGGTTTTCATAACAATAATATTCTGATACTGTATGTAACGACTCAAACTGATTTGTAGATCATCAGAAACGATTTTTCAATTTTCGTTTTAATCTTGCGGTTTAGAATATAAGTAGGTATTTCAAATAGATGAAACATAAATAACACTCTTTCTGTTTGTCCTGTTCTTGTTTTTTTTCAGTCGCGGTGTAGCGTTGATTAGCTGAATTAGCCGATGCATGACTGAGACTGTTTCATACTATATCCTCAATGTGAGGAAAAAACTTAAAAAACCCTAAAAAGTTTTGGAATATTTCATCGTGTTGTCAGAACAATCTATGTGACTTCAGAACAATTGAGGTCACATATAGGGTATGCGTTAAAGTTTATATCTTAATTCTGGTCACGAAAATGTATACACCTTTATGTGCATATCTGATTGGTATGCATATATTTATGATGGTATTTGCACTTCAACGAACTAACCGACTTTTCCATGGATGTTTCGTGAATTACCTTTGTAACATATTTGGCACCATAAGACTATATAAAATATTGTATTGAATTATATTGTTTTGAATTGTATCGTATTTCAAAGCAATGGAAGTTGTGTTTTTTATCATCTACTGAAACATTTCCAAACCAACATTTCGGCCAGTTCGTAACAGAGACAGAAACCCTTTGCTGCTTATACCATACCAACATTCCCCATTTAACAAATTTGTAATCAATCTTCAGAATATTTAAAACCACAAGATCATAGTAAGTAAAACATTGTCAGAAATAGTAATCGCTGCATCTATATCCTCATTGCCTAGAATTCACAAACGCTATGTGCTCTTAGACATCCAAACTGTCTGGTACATTTAGAGATAGCTAAACGCTGTGAGTGCTTCGTCAGTCTGGACAAGCATGGAGCTTTTAAAGAACATCTCCACCGTCCATTACTACCGCAAAATGGAAGTCGTTATATCCTGTCAAACCTCACTTCTTTTATTAAAAGCGATGGCCAGTGGCGATGACTTGCCACCCTCTCACACCTCTTTCCCTAACCTTTGAATGGCCACCACTCCGTAACATCTTTTCAACATTAATTCCTTTTCTAGGCACAAGGAACTGCCGTCTTCCTCTGAATGACCATCCAGTTTACCCTAGCATTTTTCAACAGTAAATGTCTTCTAGCACAAGTAACTGCCGTCTTTCTCTAAATGGTCATCAAGGTTCCCTAGAATATTTCAAAATCAACAATATTTTGTTCTAGCACAAGGAACCGCCGTCTTTCTCTAAATGATCATCAAGGTTCCCTAGAATATTTCAAAATCAACAATATTTTGCTCTAGGACAAGTAACTGCCGTCTTTCTCTGAATGGCCATCAAGGTTCCCTAGCATATTTAAACAGTAACTTTCTTCTAGCACAAGGAACCGCCGTCTTTCTCTGAATGGTCATCAAGTATCCAAAGCATCGTTCACAAATGTAATCTTTTCTGGCTCTTGAAACTGCCGGCTTTCTCCTCTGTCCCGAAGTGATCGTCCTGTACTCCCAATCTAAGCAGTATGGTAATCGCGGGCAGACAACGTTTACAGAGAATATAAGTCTAGATTGTTTTAGCTCTCTGATGCAGAAGTCGTGACGCCATGGCACCGTGGGTCGAGCAATGGGGAGGAGGACTTGCAAAGGTCACAGTCTGGGGGGAACCTTGTACAAACACGTTTCTCGAGACTCGTCACCTGGGGGTTGGGGTCTTGGGGGTCAGGATCCGGGGATAGGCTTCGGGGGAGACCTAGACTTGATCTGGTTTTGTAATTGAATTTATCGAAGGATGCAGACTTGGTCTTGTATTCAATATGATTGTTATGGAAGATGTAGACTTAATTTGGTTCTTTAATTGAATTTCTCGAAGATGCAGACTTGGTCTGGTACTCTGGTTGATTTTTAACAATGTGGATGTAGACTTGATCTGGTCTTTTGACTTGGATGATTTTAGTATCTGGGCTTCTTATTGAATATAATGATCGACTATTCTTTGGTATAAAAGATATGGCAAAAAAGATGTATTCCTTTAAATAGTGACTTGCTCTTGTGTTTTTATTGATTTCAAGGGTGTATTGGTTCAAAGACTGGTTTCATCTTAGGTGAGTCGTGGACTAGATTGGTGGATCTCTCATGATGACATACGAAGTTTTCAAGCATTTTGTCAGAGATTTTGTTGGTTTTTCTAATTGTTCTATCTCTTAAAGAAAGGATTAACATACTTCGTACTTGGTTTTGGGAGTTTTGGCCTTGGGTTGAGGTGGTCAGAATTTAGATAATTTGAAGTCTTCTTTTATTGAAATTAAACTATGGTTTTCCATTAAGGGATGAGTTCACTTGGGTAAGAAGCTAACTAGACCAGGGTTTCTGGATACAATGATGACAAATGTCATGGGACAAGACTGTCAAGGAAATCATTGAAAATCAGGGTATATAAAGGGAGATCTCAGGTATACATTGACAATTGTGGGATACATGTGTTGGCTGTCAGAAACCGGGATAATGCCTTCGGTGTAACGTCGAGGAAGCTTTGGGACTTGCCGCATTTGATTATTTTTTCATCTTGTTAGCCTTTAAATGAAAATGAAAAGAAACGGCACAGGGGGAAACTATTCGATTTAGGACTTTGTTCAACGTTATATGCATTTTCATAACACTATACACACTCTAACGTTGAAAATTGAAAACCAGTTTTGTGTATATATGATGTTGCCAAAATTCTCAAATCAAACTCCGAACGCTTCAAATCAAAAGCCAACTTCAAAATATAATAGAAACCCAAGCAATAATGATTTCTCATATCTTGCTTTGAAGACTGTGAAATGGACAACCATGTCGATTTCAAGAACGTCAACATGAAGATGTCGATTTCACAACTGCAACACGCACAAGAAGCATTAAACAAATCTGTAGTCGATTATAGTGTGTCAATCCCGTCCCTTAGTCGGAAGTGGCTACGGATTGGCTGGGTGTCATCGGGGTATGACCGCGCATCTTTGATGGGCTAACTTGATGCGCAGTCACGTTCAAGAACATAGGAACGGATTGAACCGAACACGAGAGCCTTGTTGTCTTAAAAAGAACATAGTTGGTGTAAATATGGGCAGAGGTTGTTTAGTGTCATCATTGGGGTTAGCTAAGGTTTCTGTTTGATGGACGTCTATAATAATATCTGCAACGAATAAGGCATAAGGAAAACGTGGGAAATGTGGAATTATGAATAATATTAGTTATTACTGTCAATATTTGCTGTTGAAAATATGAAATGGTTTTTAAAGTTGATGAAATTTAGTTAAAGTAAAGTTTGAAACGTCTTTGTGATGTTTTAAGAAAACATATTGCGTAAAATTTAATTACACCCTTATCTTTGAAAATTTTCTCACAGATAAAGATATATTGTAATATTGTATGATTTAATTACTAGAGTATTTGGCATATCAATATTTGTATATACTATATTGTATAAGATATGAGGTATAAGTATATTCAAATTTGTTGTGTGCAGCACGTATACACCCGTTGGCACAGAGCCAAAGAAAAAATTCAAATATATTCAGAAGTTTATAAATAACCAAGATAGTTAATACCATGTATCATAATCACTGTATTATAACAGAAAAGTTTAAAAAAATATTTCAAAAGTAAGAATTGAAATCCACCAATATCAAATTGAATAGAAACTAACAAAATCGATGATGATAAAGGTTAATTACTTCACGTACTTATACAATTTACATATGAATTATAGTATTTTCAAAGGTATTAATAAAATAAATGATAATCTCTCAACCCATTAAGGCCTTTTCCAAAGGTCAAAATGTTGTTTTCATAAAACCATTTGCATAAATAAACTTCCAAGTGGCCTTTACCACGTGATCAAGACAAAGGTCATAACGAGATGAGTATCACAAAACCCTCATTATTTAAAAATGACTATAAACGTAAAGCCGGGGGTTATTTTTGTTCTTTAGATGCCCCCATATATCGTCCATGTCAAAGGTCACAACAATAAACATATCACACCGGTTGAAAAGTACTCCAGGTAAGCACTTTACTAAAATATATCGTTTATGTAATACTGCTTTCATAAATGCCGTGAATATGTTATCATAATCTCCTTGTTTGGTTATTATCATTATTAATATGAATATATGAAAATATGAATGAATTGTAAATGAATGTAACATTTTTGTAGATAATTTGAAGTCTTGATGGCTAAACGATTATGTGTTTGGGATATTCAGTGCTGGAACAATATGCCTAGCTTTGAGGGTTTGATTTAAAGGTTATACATGTGATAGTATGATTCACAAAAATGAATTAAGTACATGGCCAGTGTCACCAAAAGAAAAACATATGTATTAGAATTCATTGGTATATTATGACAAACCCAAAACCATGACACCCGGATAGTTTAAAGGGGCAGAAGCACCTTTTTTTGAAAATTGTATATTTTCAATTTTCCACTGATAAATGTATGGTAATGCTAAATGTATTATTTTGATGGTGTCAAAAATCTCATTATACACAAACCAATAATCTATTTTCAGGGAACAAATGATAAAGATTCACATAAACTCCGTTAGTGGCCATTTTTGTGTGAACACCTTTAATTCATTCTGTATAAGAATTTTTACTTTACATTATATATTTGATATATTACTGCTTCATAGTGTTTAAATACATTGTTTTTCAATTCGAACAATTTATTTACATTTCCTGATATCACCTTATTCCCCCTAAACGTGCAACTGCCCCTTTAACATTTACACATTCTTAAATAATTTTGTTTCATTTCTTATGCCAATTTGATAGACATTTTCTAATTATCAGAATGACTTCCTTTATTTTGATATCACTGTAACTCCAAGTTCACGAGGTTAATATTGAAACAAACACCGAACTCACAATAATTTTCCCCTCAGGCTTTTAAGTCCCATTTCGTAAGCCAAAAGAAATTCATTTTAATTACAATATGACATTCGCGTTTACAAAATTTTAATTCAATCTCACATCTCTGTAGACCTCTTTACTCAATTTAAACCGAAATGACAGCAAAAACTCTCAAAATATCATTTCGACTATCATATCCATTATACATAATGATATGTATAATACGTTCTAAAATAAAAAAATTCCTCATCTCTTATCGTCTTCAAAAGGTCGTCATTGAAACCAATATGTACGTACACCGATTATCGCCCTTTTGTGACTTGGGTGAATATCATTACGTGATCATTTGAACTTTTCAAGCGTGTTGTGTCATCTTACTGAACATTTAATCTCACTGTCACATTCTGATTTAATTTAGGCTGGCATCATATCAAATCAAATAAGAATATCCTATTTCATTAAGGTAAGAAACAATAGCTCCAACGCAACTTCTCATAGAGAATTGATAGCCCATGGGTATCATTCAAAGTTGAGTCTGGTTCGAAAGATTGCCATTGCAAAAACCATTACGATGTGTAAAATTTATTAAAGAAATTATGAAAATGTGATATCTTCTCTTCATAGTGAAAAAGTCCTCCGGTATATTAAAGTTCATCGGTTATTTTTTAGGATTTGATACGTACTTATTTGATACTTGAGGCTAATTAAAGTCTATATACTTATTCATTTTTATAAATAAATCAAACGCCGTAGATGATTGAAAACCATTTTTAATTAAACGTTGTTGTTTCTACTGTAAAACAGAGCAAAATGACTCGCCTGAAGCGATATGCAGTTTTTAAGTCTCTCACGTTGATGTCAAACTTAATACATCGTGAAAGATCAGAAGACTATCCGGAAAAAACTTACCAAAATCTACTGTAATTATGATAGCATACGTCAATGATAAGAACACAAAAAATAATGAATAGTAACAACTGTTATTTCCCATATTTCCAGATCTGTCTCTCCAAGATGTCCAATGAGAAGATATGTAACACTCGTATCTTACATCCAAGTTCCAAATTTCAAGATATTGGACTAGGTTATTTAAATTGCAATTTTTACACCAAGTTTAAGATACATATTTACAAAAAGTACGTTAAAATCGTACGATATACGAAGACTGCAACCATATGTTCTGCTTAATACGAGGTCATGGATGTTAACAAATATATGATAAAAAAAATGTCACTAATATACCTACGTATATCCTATTAAGATATGATAAACTGATTAAACATCAATAAATCTTGTACAAAAGGGTAATCAATAAGATCCTGTACACAGCAATTACCATCGCAAGATCTGGACTCCCATGATTACCATCTACAAGGTCTGATATAACTTGGTTACCGAAACAATATCTGATATACAATAGTAAATATGTACAGGATCTAATACACTTTGGTATCCAGGTACAAGATCTATTTGTTACCACAAATTGTCTCCTCCATTGTTACCATCTACCAGATCTAATAGACAGGGCTAACAACAAATTGTGTGGTCCAATAAAGATTCAAGAATTATCTTACTAATGTTGATAATTACGGGATCTTGTTCACGAAACAAAGTGATCAATTACAAAATACTGTACACACGTTTAAAACATATGCAAAATCAGGTTTATCAATGTATACTAGTTTCCAGAAAACCACCATAGGACCTGATATACACATGGTATACCGTTACAACATCTGGTGAAAACTTGGTACATTGCTACAAGATCCGGTGAACACATGGTACTACACATCACTACAAGATCTGGTTAACGCATGATACGTCGCTACAAGATCTGGTGAACACATGGTACATTGCTACAAGATCTTGTACATACATGGTACACCGCTACAAGATCATGATAACACATGGTACACCGCTATAAGATCTGGTTAACACAAGGTACACCGCTACAAGATCTGGTACACACATGGTACATCGCTACAAGATCATGTTAACACATGGTACATCGCTACAAGATCTGGTACACACATGGTACACCGCTACAAGATCATGATAACACATGGTACACCGCTACAAGATCATGTTAACACAAGGTACACCGCTACAAGATCTGGTACACACATGGTACATCGCTACAAGATCATGTTAACACATGGTACATCGCTACAAGATCTGGTACACACATGGTACATCGCTACAAGATCTGGTTAACACATGATACACCGCTACAAGATCATGTTAACACATGATACACCGCTACAAGATCATGTTAACACATGGTACACCGCTATAAGATCTGTTGCACACATGGAACACCGCTACAAGATCAGACTAACACAAGGTACACCGCTACAAGATCTGGTACACACATGGTACATCGCTACAAGATCATGTTAACACATGGTACATCGCTACAAGATCATGTTAACACATGATACACCGCTACAAGATCATGTTAACACATGGTACACCGCTATAAGATCTGTTGCACACATGGAACACCGCTACAAGATCAGACTAACACAAGGTACACCGCTACAAGATCTGGTACACACATGGTACATCGCTACAAGATCATGTTAACACATGGTACACCGCTACAAGATCATGTTAACACATGGTACACCGCTATAAGATCTGGTACACACATGGCAAACCGCTACAAGATCAGACTAACACATGGTACACCGCTACAAGATCTGGTTAACACAAGGAACACCGCTACAAGATCTGGTTAACACATGGTACACAGCTACAAGATCTGATATACAAATTGTCAATCGTCACGAGATCTGGTACAATCGTGGTAAACCACTATAAAATCTCGTACACACATGGTAAATATCACTAGTTTCCAAATATATCACATACAATATCTTCTACGCCAACGTTATCATCTTCAAGATTTGATACACAAGTTTTACCATCATCAGTACACCAATGCAGTACACCTGTATTCGATATTGTCTGCAAGATCTGATATACAAGGTTTGAACAATTTAGTGCATTGAAGTTATAACGATTTGGTAAATATGAAACACAAAACAGTTATTTATACTTTTTGACATGTAAATTTCTTTGTTTCAATAATTGTCATATAAATTCAACTTTCCTTCAACATAATAAACCAGCATTTTTATGAAGTATTATGTACACATGATATGTCATGATGTCCATTTGCAGTCTCTTTCAGTCTTTTTTCATCTTTATCTCCATAAAAACTCGTAAACCTTTGATATGATTATTAAAAACGATACGGTATGACGCTACCATACGGTATAATTATAACCTTCAGAGACTGCTGCCTAATTATTTTTGTTACGGTTGTAACGTTATCAAATACAAGATTAAGCCAATATTACATTTTTTTCTTCAAGCCGTCTTTCTACCTCGTGTGAGATGAAATCAGTTTCAGAAGATTAATGTAAAAATACACCTCGTTTGTGAGGTGATGACAGTTCGTTGAAATTGACAAGGCAAATCATTTTTCTTTTTTTCTTGCACAAAGGTCACTAGATAATCATAACTTTACGTTTATCTCGAGGCACAAGATATATAAAGGTTGATGGAAGATTGCTAAAGGCCTAACTTTGATGATTGCAAAATCTACACCGAATTTGCAATTTGAACGGAATGTTAAATGTTAATGCACCGGGGTGATGGATTACAAGTTATAACATCATAATAATTGATTTCCTTTGGGGTAGGAAAGTCAATTTGCTTTCATAATTCCTATTTGTTTCGTATTCTGAATAGTTTTTACTGCCATCTTATATTGTACAAGGGAAATTCTTCCTAATAGCTCTGAAGTTGAAAGAGTAATTGGCTTCGCTGGCCTTTTAACACGACTTAGATGAATATTGGCATAAATATGAATACGATAAGATATCATTTCGTAGGTTTTGTCAAAATTAATCAAAATATAAGATAGATGTATACTCGTTAACGTCATACGTACATATTTATTTATCAACGACAAAATGTGGTCAATATGTAACATTGAATATTTACAATTTTAACAGGCACAGTCACCATAAATATTTGGAAAATCAAAATTTAATGCGGGCAATATGTGTAAAATATATCCTTCGAATATTGTGAGCCATATTTCAAATTTACTAAATATTATTTCATGTTAATTCAAGGTTTGTTTAACATTTAGGGTTCCTTATTATATAAGTATTTTAGTAAAAATCAATAAGGGTCATTTGAACAGGGTAAACAAAATTCACATTCTTGATATGAGCAAACTTTGAATATAGTTATGTTCCATAACAAATGAAATATTTCTGATTGAATTGAATAAGCAGCAGTTAAAAATGTGTTTTTATGTTAATTTAATTAATCTACTTTCTATAGTAACTAGCATGTTTGACTCTTTTTATACTTTGATAATACCGAGGACACCCGAGGTGTTTAGGAATGATATCCGCATTTTCTCGTGTGGTGGGATTGGTCACAGTGAATATGTTGGATTGCCTGAAATGATAAAAATAAAATGGGCTATCACATGAATTAAAAATTCTTCGGGAATTACAGATCTTGCAGTTATGTTAGCTATGTCATATTTACCCATACAAATTTACGCAATTGTGTGGTATTGTATCCATACCCATCCCAAGCAAAGTACAATATTGTATTTGACTTTGAAATTCGTAATTGTCGTACATGATACAAGTTTTATCTGATTTAATAATCGTGTGACTTGTGACTTGTGACTTGTGACTTGTGACATCCATAGGGCACCCATCCTCTCCCATACGAAAATCCTGCATCCCCAACCTGGATATAGGCAGTGAAATCCATTGGGGCACTATATTACCTATAGTATAATAGAAGGTTTGTCAGGAATTGCAAAGACACATATACATAAATTTATATAAACACGAGGATACATACATAAACATACAATACAGACACAGACAGACAAACATACACTATGACACACATTATTCTATGGATTTACCTAACCAAGACGCCGACACAACAACACGTGCACGTAAAGAAACAATCAAATAAACAGAAACTAAGACACAGAGACATAAACACTCAAGTATAATTGTTTCGACACACACAAACTATACCAAATAAGTCATGCCGAGACGCTTTTTTAATTTATGATATGTAGACAAACAAACATAAATATACAGATACAAAAACACTCAGTCTAGCATATATTTGCATTGGCGTTCTAAAAACACATATTGAGATACAAGAGTATACGAGGACACACTGACATTAAATCGGTATTTACATACTGTAGACGTTGGTGTTTTGTAAACAAAATCCTCGAGATTTTAATTTAAAAGAAATTTCTGATTTTATTCACATCCAAAATTAACCTACCAATCAGATGTCAAGGTATTTATTCAATGTCATCAATCTTGTCAGTTTCCGTGCCGGTGTTGTTAATATCACTCTGATAAAGACAACTGTGATAAATAGTAACTCAAGAAGCGTTGTACATTTCAGTGTTAAATGACAGCTGCTGTAAGACCACGGATTAGTGTAATAAGTTTCAGGCCATTCTCTTTCATGACAGTCTTTGCCAGAGGTTGCCTATCATTTGCATATCATGTCAATTTCAGACACGAGCCGAGTCACCCCGCGACAATAGAAAAGCAAATGATTAAATGTCGTGTAACTAATTGATACCTTTTAACCAAAAAGTGCCCGTATTTCCATATTTTGCCAACCGCGGTCACGATGTGATCATAGCCTTATGCTCGGATCAACTGTGATTGAGAAACGGCGAGAAAATGATGAAATGTCGTGTATCTAATTGTGGTCCTAGAAAAAGATCTGGTTTGCATATCATGTCAATATCAATAATAATGACCGCTTCTGCTTTGTTCTGTGACCATGATCAAAAGGTCGATTCGACGCCCTTGTTCTTTCGTCTCCGTGTATCCATAAAATATTCTCTTCTATAACAGGATTCTGTCATTCACCGATTTCACTCAGAATGAGCAATTTCCCGCCATATAAATCATGTCTATTTCACTTCAGAACGTGAATTATCTTCTTCTGTTGTTTCGCAAAGAAATATTGCTCGGGATTGGTATACAAGAAACATGGTTTTTACTTTTTTAGAATTTTTTTTGATCATTTTGAATTTCAGTTTCTAAGGATAAAAGTATTTATGATATCAGATTGAAAAGTAAACCTTTAATGTTCAGGTGATATTTGATAGAAATGTCTTCTAAGTTACATAAAACATGTGGCAAGTTTATGCTTCAAGTTATTTTTCTTCATCATGTCTATGAATAAATATATACTTATGAACGTTTACCCAACCAACATATTATGTCATGACGATATGTTTTAATTGGATTTCATCGATTACAATTTTCATAACGTAACAATGATCATAAAACTTATTAACCATTTAACATAATCTGTTAAACGTGTGATATCTTATATACTCGTATATACAAACTGGCAAAACGTTAGCCAAACTCAGTATGTCAAACATCCTTTTTAAAGTATGATAAAATTGAGTATATACAAAAATCATACCATTACCATCATACATATATATGAATAAGCTGACAAGTGATAAACTGACAATTACCATATACACTGAAAAGCAATCGAAAGCATCATCTATCACAAGACTACATATATACAAGAAATCTATATACTTTATAAGCAGAGTTCCTAACCAAACGGAGTTATATCCTCATTCAAATGGCCATCTCATAACGCCATATTACCAAAGGCGCTAAAACTAAGCCCGGAGTGTTTGTGTGATTATGAACTATATACGGCTTCGCACTCTATGCCATGGCGTATGGGTTACGTTCACGGTTGAGCGCTAATGCGGTAAATGATTAACACTTTCGATTTTTATAGACCATAAACCGGTGTACAAGAGTGACAACTTGTGTGGGAACTAAAGCCACTTATGATAGCTTTACCCCTGAGAAAATGGTTTATCATGATTCGCAATGATTTCTTGTTGAGGAAAAAAATATCTTGATTTTTCTTCAATTGTGTGACTCCTCTTCATTTATGTTACAACCGATAGAACACATAAAGTGGTAAGGAATGAAAAGCAGTATAGATTTTAAAAATCGAAATACTTAGCCTTTACTTATTTTCCCTCCGTTTGACAGCCAATGCAGTCTTAAAATTAAACTTAAGCATCAGAATTTTCAGTAACCAACATCAACACATGATATACGTGTCCTACAGGAGATTTGAACAGAGGCTAGTATTAGCAGCATCGGGTATACATTGTATCAGTCATATGATTCCAATACCAGAAGACAAACGTACCGTACAAACAATCACTATTTAGTCTTCTACCTTCCTACCTTGTACCAAAGGAGACTTCAACAGAGGTTAGTATATAGCAGCATCAATATATACTAGCCATATGATTTCAATACCGGAGGACATTGGTTAAGTTCCTTACCTATCCTGTTTACAATAACACAGAGTACCAATGGGGACTTCAACAGAGGTTAGTATCCAGACCCTAAAGTAAAAATATTAAATCGATGACGAATCAAGTCTAGAAAAGTATAGCAAATCTAGATTGCTCAGCTTTAGTTCCAGCATCTTCGGGGCTCCATTTTGTTATAATACATGATTTGTTTTAAAATATTGTCAATATTGAAAAAAATACTTCTGAGACTAAATGTTAGTCTAGTAAGTATATGACAGCATCAGATATATCAGTCATATGATTCCAATACCAGAGGACATTGGTTTAGTCTTACCTATCCTTTTTTCTTATGTTTCCTGTTTTCAATAACATAGAGTACCAACTGTGACTTCAAGAGCTGCTACTATATGGAACCATCAGATATATCAGTCATATAATGCCACTACCAGAGGACATTGGTATAGTCTCCACCATCCCTGTTTTCTTATGTATCTATAACATAATGTACCACAGGCTAGTATATGGCAGCACCAGCTATATCAGTCATATGATTCCAATACCTGAGGACATTGGTTAGGTCTCTTAACTATCCTGTTTTACACTAACATAGAGTACAAAAGGAGACTTCAACGAAGGCTAGTATACGGCAGACTCAGATATATCAGTCATATGATTCAAATACTAGTGAACATTGGTAAAGTTTCTTACCTATCCTGTTTTCTTATGTATCTATAACATACGAGAACCAAAGGAGACTTCAGCAGGGGCTAGTATATGGTAGCATCAGATATATTAGTCATATATATATATATATATATATATATTAGCCATATGATTCCAATACCAGAGAATAAAGGTAGTCGTAAAAATACATTAGCATTGACTTTCTTAGCACTATGGGAGCTTAAAAAAATCTAGGCCGTGTTTTCTTATGTATCTATAAAACAGTGTACCAAGGGAGACTTCAACAGAGGCTAGTATATGGCAGCATCAGATATATCAGTCATATGATTCCAATACCAGAGGACATTGGTTAGATCTCTTAACTATCCTGTTTTTCATTAACATAGTGTTCCAAAGGAGACTTCAACAGAGGCTAGTATATGGCAGCACCAGATATATCAGTCATATGATTCCAATACCAGAGGACCAGGCAAACCCATCCATCACCAGATTACAAGAAAATTAACCGCTAATGATTAATGATAATACTGTCTCTAAAGGTTGGCATCGTATCAAGCCCTGATTGCATTGGAAGACATAGTTGTCGACCTATGCCATTTATGTGCCTTATTGTTCTCGACCTGAGCGTAAATCTCAAGACATTCAATGAACTTTATTCAACTGAAGATATTCAATGAACTATATTTAAAGGAAAACATTTATTGAAGTTTGTTCAACGGAAGACATTAAATGAACTGTTTTCAAAGGGAGACATTCAAAGAACTATATTCAACGGGGAAAATTTATTTAATAAAAACATTTAATGAACTATATTCAACGGAAGACATTCAATGAACTATATTCAACTGAAGACAGTCAATGAACTATATTCAACTGAAGGCAGTCAATGAACTATATTCAACGGAAGACATTCAGTGAACTTTATTTAACCTAAGATATTTAATGAACAATAATCAATGAAAGACATTCAATGAACTATATTACACGGAAAACATTTAATGAACTTTGTTCAACAGAAGAATGTTTAATGAACTTTATTCAATGTAATATATCAATGATATAATTTTAACGGAAGACATTCAATAAATATATTAAACGGAGACATTTTCGATTATTTAATTGCCTTAGCCTTTTACCTTGATAACTTAAGGTGAAATCGTTCTGATCTATATTGGACGTAATGCAGGTTATGCAAAGGTAGTTAAAGTCCTAGATAGCTAGTCCTAGTGAACTACAAGCCTCTCTGACAGAGACTCGGGACCACAGGTGATCTACAAGACCCTCTGACAAAGACCTAATACCTCAGGTGACCTGCAAGACCCTCTGACAAAGACCTAAGACCTCAAGATAATAAGAGCCTTTGTCAAAGACTGGAGACCTCATTCAGGTGACCCACAAAACCCTCTAAAAAAATCTAATAACTCAAGTAACCTAGAAGAACCTCCGACAGAGACTCAAAACCTCAAGTGACCTACAAGAACCTCCGATAGAGATTCAAGATCCATAGTGACCTGCAAGGCCCTCTGACAAAGACCTAAGCCCTCAAGTGACCTACAAGACCCTCCATCAAAGACTGGAGATCTCAAGTGACCCACAAGACCCTCTGACAAAAATCTAATACCTCAAGTAACCTACAAGAACCCCCGAAAGAGACTCAAAACCTCAGGAGACCTACTATACCCTCTGACAGAGAATCAAGATCGATAGTGACCTGCAAGGCCCTCTGACAAAAACCTAAGACCTCAAGTGACCTGCAAGACCCTCTGACAGAGACTCAAGACCTCAGGTGACCTACAAGACCCTCTGACAGAGTGTCAAGACCCCTGCATGTGTTTTCAAATCGCCTCCTGCTCACATGAAATGAAGGCCAGCAGATTTCAGCGAGCTCGTCATCGGCGTTATGATTTATGAAACAATATCGTGCTTAGTCGCATAACGGCAATGCGATGATGCTCTTGTGAATAAGTGATAATACAGATACCAGGCCGAACAAGACGGAGCTCTCTTTGAAGATTTATGGGTAATTCGGCGGGCAGGAAATTTAATTTCGCAGGGAAGCTTGTAGAAGATCTTTGTTTTATTACACCCAGTGTTGGCTTCGCGCAGTGGTTGTGTATAATACCACGTTTGCGGCTGGAAGATCGTAACAAGAACTCTGCGGTAACCAGAATATAAATCTTCTCTCGACATTCTCGTATCGTTTTCAAAGAAAGATGGGATATGAAAGTTGAGTAGCATAATTGTAGATCAAAAGATTAGATTTTCAGCCCTTGTACCTGGTTAGTTTTCGTGTTTTGAAAAGATTTGCTGGAATTTTATTTGAGATATTATTCATGTGTCCGGGATGAAGTGTCATTTGCATGATGAAGTTTACATTTTAGATTTTGAATTGAAATTTTGTATGACATGTTTTTAATGAAGTTAACATTTGAGGTAAACAGTCTTATCAATGGATGTTTTTTTCTGGTCAGAACTTGTTGAATTGGATGCTATCAAATTACTAATCTTTAAATATTTGGGTCACGTGATATTTAACAAATTCCCTGAATCAAGAGATTAGGGAAAACAGCTCTCTTTTCTTTTTTGTTATCATTTTGAAATTGTGTTAAAATAATAGCTAAAGTGTTATTGATAAATATAACTATTTTTTACATGGTGCTTTAGATTTTGGCATATTTTTAATAATTCTTCGAAACTTGTTCTTGAATTGAGTGGTCATATTCATTTCTGATCAAATGTTATTGATTGTTATGCTATTTATGATGATATTGGACGTAGTGTATATCATGGCCAATGCGATTTGATTGATGAGTCAATGTTAGTGAATGTATTGTGATATTCTAGTTTCTGGATTGTATCTTTCAATCATATGCTGTTGAATCTTATGACCATGTGTTAATCGTTAGGTAATTCTTGATGTAAAGCTAAATTGTATGATGTGTCCATGGATGTCAACATGTGTGTCTCAGAATTATATCGTTTCGGACAATAATGTAAATTTGGACCATGTCTCGTTGACTTATGTGTGAATTTTGATAAAGTTAATGAACGCAGTGGTTATTGTCTTTAAACTTTTAAAAAAACTGACATATTTTTATTCACATCTCATAGATTTATGAATTGCCTTAATTGGTCGATGAAGCCGATGTACATTTCATAATGACACCCTTTATAACAAATCCATTTTGAAGACACAGAGAAATCATACATGTATGTTCATTTGCAATATGTTTTTCTTTAACTTTTGTAGATTACTTATATAATGACATATATTATCTATTGTGAAAAGCTTTAATTTTGCCTTCAGTATCATTAATGGTCATTAACCTTTCCCTTACATATTTTGGGGTACTCAAAATTTCTCTTTCCTTTGGCAATCAGGAATCTGATACCATAAACCTTCATACGATGGACATACTGGACAAAACTGGACAATACTGGACAGTACTGGACAAAGTTGACCATTGCTATTTGCTTTTGACCTGTACATGTTCATTCCTAGATAAAATGATGTCATATAAAAATCACACATCGACAAGATTAATTATATTTTGATAACATAATATTTCTTCTCTATTTATAAACTTCATTTAATGTGTTAATGAAACCTTAAGACCAGGGACGTGTCACATTGTACTTTAAAAGCCAGGTGTTTTTACGTAACATATTACCTTTGCACACGTTTCCATCTCTTCACATCCGGTTAAGACATATTTCAACATGCTCACGAGTCCCCACTTAAAGCAATATAAACAAACTTACATTTTGACATCTTGTATATCAACAACCCTTTGTTTAATCTGCCGTTTATTGTAGAATTTGGAGTTTTTAATATATGCCATATACAACCTTTCACCGCATTTTCTGCCCTAAGACGGCTTATTGGCACTGACAGGAAAGATCTCCGTAGCGCCTATTGTGGTTAGCAGTTTTTGTGGTTTGTTTTAGGTCACGTGACGCATGTCTATTTCACCCCGGGGTAGAATATCACCTTGTTTATTTTCAAAACCAAGCTTGTTGGTGTTTACTTCTAGTTTAAGGGAGGAAAAGGTTTCCCCAAAAAGCGTATCGGTGTAACGCAGAGATCGCCAAAGCCATATCACATATCTCTAATATCTTTTCTACTGGTTGTTACAGCGATCCGAAAACAGGATGTAATACAAATGTTTGAAGTCGTATTTAGTTTTAAAGAGCAAAAAGACAAGTTTATTTTACGTTGGTGTCATTGTTGATTTCCATTTTGGTCTAAAGTTTCCGGTTGTTGGTTTTTCATTATAATTTGCCTTCTGGTGAATTGATGGTTCCTTTTTTCATTTTCAGGTATGTTTGATATCACTTTCCTTAGTCACTGGTTTTGATATTTTATTCATCATCCTGTTGTAAATGTATAAGGATCATTGAACATTTCTGAGTATTCGTATATGATCAAGCATTGTAACATAAGACGTACAGTACAACTCATCAACGAAAGATTCCCTGAAAGAATTCGTATGTCATTAAAGGGGCAGTAGCACGTTTTTATTGGGAATATATGGTGATGTCAGGAAAATGAAAATTAATTGTACCAATTGAAAGACAATGTATTTAAGCTAAATAAAGCAGTTATAATTCAAATATATGATGTAAAGTTCAGCCATGCCATTCCGTTTCTTACACAAAATGAATTAAAGGTGTTCATACATGTAAAAAAATGGCCGCCAATGGACTTTATGTGAATCTTCATAATGTGTTCTCTTACTTTTGATGATTGGTTTGTGTTACGAGATTTTTGACGCTATCAAAATAATACATTTAGCATTGACGTACAATTATCAGTGAAAAATTTGAAAAAACGTGCTACTGCCCCTTTAAGAGAGGTTGCGTATAGTTTCTTTGAAATGATAAATATTGCTTGAGTTGATAAACAATTATCATCTCAATGAATTTTTCATAAATCAATGAATTTTTCATAAATCAATGAACATGATTTTCTTTGCTCGTTGACTATCATTTGTTTTGGTATCATTTTATCGACAACATTACACTATCATTGAAAATGGCATTTATTTGCCAAACAATACAACCACTGATTGTTTCATCAAGAAACTGCTACTATTGCACATTTACCCATTAACAAATGATGGTAGGCTACGTTATGCTGCAGATACTGTGTTACTTCAGGAGCTTCGATGGGACATATATAAACCTCAAGGAACATCACAAGAAAATATTCACACTTTTCGCATCTAATACATCTTGTCTTAAGTTTATGCGGAATGTCTTTATCGATAATCTTTCATCCCATTCTTTTCTTCTTCACATAGTATCCTGACACCTCATGTAGTTTTTAGAGACTGCAGATTGATGGCTTATGGCGTGTGTTTAAGCATAGCATTCAAATAGAGAATAGGTTAACACACAGAAACACATATGCATCATGTAGACAAAGTTACAAAACTCGCTCTATGATCCTGTTTTTGTCCAAGCAATTAAGCTGATTTTTAAACGTACAAAGGTGCATATGTATCATAATCAGACGATCAAGACAGGCAGTCCATATATTATTCCAGGTTATTGTCGCATGGCTTACGCAGTCTTCATATTTCACAGCAGATCGGACGAATTAATCCTTCGGTAGCTCTAATGAGAAATAGCCCAAGCGAAAAGCTGTCTCACTGGTGTGGATATATTCTTAAAATTAAACAAAAACCTGTCTCGCTAGATCTAGCTTGGAGAGGCTATGAAATTTATGGTAATAAATTTCTTACAAAATGCGAGCGGCTGTGAACGTGAGAAGACTGTTAAATACTCTAGGTAATTATCCTGAACAACTGAGTAATCTTCAGCTGAATTTGGTCTCATGGTGTTCACACTGCTATGTTGAATCAGGATTTATAGGCGAGGACGCCTTTATAAGAGAGTTTCGGTCTGCTGCGTGGAGTGCGACAAGGCTGTCTTTTACCCCCCTTATCATTTCATATTTCTAGCCACAAGAGGTGCATTTTGTCACTTTGTGTGTCACTGTCGGCTTAGAACATGTTGTAGAATTATCAGATATCTCTCATGCTGAGAAACTGATATGAAAAAATGTGGATACAGAGGAGTTATATTCGCATCGTCATGTGGTCTTTTGTCTGCGGAAGTTTTTTTTATAAGATTTCTTGTAAATCTACAGCAGTAAACTAGAAAAAGTGGTACGTAAAGACGTTTAAATTGAATTGAAGGATTCTTTGTTCTTCTATTT
This sequence comes from Steromphala cineraria, assembly GCA_916613615.1. Classification (NCBI taxonomy): domain Eukaryota; kingdom Metazoa; phylum Mollusca; class Gastropoda; order Trochida; family Trochidae; genus Steromphala; species Steromphala cineraria. The sequence goes on from OU744720.1 coordinate 48,263,821, forward strand.
CTGGTCTTATATTTCAATTTGAAATAAGATATCTAAAGTTGCACAACAAGAAAGTTACAAAGTGTACAAAGACAACATAAATAGGTAAATTTGTCGAGGAATGATAACATTGACGCACCTGTGATTTTAACTTCATCTTATTTCATATATATCAAAACAAAACCAAAACTCTTTACTAAATAGACAAATACATTTAAACGAGACAAATAAAAGGTTTCTTCTGAGATCCTCTATCCTCAAATCTATCATAAGTACTTAAAAATCGATATGTCATCATCCCTGATCTTCTGAAATCAAAGTGTATTCAATGAAACTAGACGATTAGTCAAAACAAATATCAACAATCGATCCCACAATGCAGCATTCACACTTTAGTTCCGTGTGGCTGCATCTTACAAGTTGAATGCAATTGTCTAACTTCAATAGAAGCTTGCGATAAATCAGCTTAGGACGATATCAGTATCTGTGACACCGAACAGTTGTTCTATTTCAGTGACGATTAACAAGGGAGTCTTCATGACACCTTTTACGTGTTTGTTTATAATCGCCAATATGCCATTCATTGACTCACGCCGAAGCACAATAGACTCTGTTTGACAACAACAAAATTCACTTCAAAGGCCTACAACCCTCCATCATCTAGGCCAATTCAACGGAGATTTATTTAAGACATCTTTCCGGATCACTTTGGTCTAGTATCGGAACGGAACATATAAAACAATGCGTTAAAATGTTTCTTTGTTGGCTGGTGTCGAAGGGAACAACACTCTTAAGGATCCTGCAGCAGAGAGTGCTTTCTGAGATAGATCTTCTATTGTAAACCATGGATGTTTGCAAGAAGTGCATCATCACTGACGCTTCCGTCAAGTGGCCTTTCAAACCAACCTTTCTGTTATCAGCAACGATCGCCTGTAAGTGATTTTCAACATCTAAATCGATAAGGACCCAGAACGGCTAGAAGGGAAACAATAAAGCTCAAGTGGGCATGGTGAGGCAATAATACACCTGGTATTTTCATTGTGTTCATGTTGCAAGACAATTCATTGATGAAGTATTGACAATGTCAGCCTACTTACAACTTGCAATAGCGTCAAATTGTTTTCTTGCAAGTCGAGTCATTGATGAGCTATTGACAATGTCAGGGTACGTATGGCTTGATACGGCGTCAGTTTAACAAGGTGTATAGTTCAGAAAGTTCAAAAAGGGTTTTTTATTATTTTATACATTCTCTCCACACAGAGGCAGATCAAGTCATGAAATGTTGATCGAGCCTCTGTTTTTATCAGACCAAATTCTCGGGTTCCGGCAGTTTCCCTGGCGGAAAACAATTGCACCACAATCCATTTGATTTTTTTCAGCAAATGACAACACTTCTCGTATGTTAAGGGTGGTTCATATCACTATACCTTTGCCATGATTCAGTAGCAAAATGGTGATTTTAGAACAGCGTCACTGATTGCACAACTCGGGATTCTTTATTTATGTTTTCATAATTCATTATGATATAATTTATTGTATTGAATTGTGTATGACCTCTCTTAATGTACAAAATGAGACTTTGATAAACAAAAATGTTTCTATAAAATATGGATCTCATCATCTGATAAGTTATGTTTAATTATATAATAAATTGTTTCGAATTATGTCTGACCCATCTGTAAGTTCAAAATGGAAAATTTGACTAATTCTCTATGTAAAATCTGATCATGTTGATAAGAAATATGCCATCACAATTGCTAAAACGTTGCCCAAAAGGCCTGAGGTTAGAAATCACTAAGTGTCTGTTAAAAGGTATAAGCTGATATCCGGGGAGGGTATGTTTGAAGACGACAGAAGACAAATCAATCTTAACCTGAAGGAAGTTATTGATCTCATTAATCTATAGCCTGGCCTCAGGTTGAGAAAATCTTGTCTATTGTGAAAAATGGTGTTGATAGAGGGTATGAAGTAACACAAAACGTTAAAGTGACGGTACTGGTCGATGGGTTGGTTACATGTATGCAAATTGAAATTTTAATGTAAAAGAGAGACATTGTGAATAATTTCCTATGTGAATTATTAGATTAACATTAAGTATCAGAAGTACATTTCTTCAATATTGACATTTTAAACAATTCATGTATCATAAAAAAATGGAGCCAAGAAGAAGCTTTAACTTCAGCTAAAGTTGAGCGATCAAAACTTGCTATACTTTTCTAAACTGAGTTGGTCAACACTTAATTTTTGTTGCTTTAGGGTCTGGATGACAGACTAGTGACTTCTTTGAGAGCCATTTTAGAAGTGTGGATGGCGATGACAGGAATATATTGATGACAACTTGAATGAACACAATGACTAAAGAAGTTGTCATCCGTATATTCCTTTTCACTATTTCCTATATATGGTTGTATATTTCCTGGTATTTTATTCAAGGGCAATAGCAAATCTATTTCATGAAGACGTAGACTCGAAAGATGAGATCGGCGTTTTATGAAAACAAAAAATTAATTAACAAAATTAAATATCTCGTATTAATGATATTGGAACATTAAGCTTCGGTTGGCAGAAAATCCACAACACTCACAACTAACTTTGCTAATCTCGCCTAAGCTCAACTAGTCTCAAGCAAACTTTAAATTGGCCAAAAACATGACTTTAAAATTTCGTTTTAAATTTAAAAATATGTTACATCGCTTTAAATCAACTTATTCCTAAGGTCTATCAATCTCTCATACAGCAAAAAATCATTTTAAATCAAGATAAATTCGTTAAAAAGTTTTCACATCCTTCAAACTTCCGTTAAACAAGGAACTAAATTTCAAACTCTTAAAAAATGTTTTTAAAGCACTCATTTAACTAACATTTTATCCACATTTAAAATTCTTGTGATCCACCGCCTCTAGGAGATGTTCAATGCTTTACGAAATGTGCGGCTGCATTTCGCAAGCCCACTTGCATAACACCCGATTAAATATTTCTGACATCTTTCAAACTTCGCAGCTCTGAAGTTATTATCAAATAGCTTCTGCCGGTATGGAGAAAGCAAAAAAGGCACTCGCTCGATAAAGACAATCTTCAATTGAATTAGAAAACCCTTCTTAAAATTTGCACAGGAAGCAGAAGATCGTTGACCTTTGACATTTGGGCGTAAGGATACCGACTGTCATGGCGGACGTCACGTGTCATGTCGTATCACCACCTCGCTTCCGCGGTTTCAATATAGGCCACGTGACATAAAGGCCATGGACCCTCTTTCCACTTTCCCCCTCACATAATATGATTATCGTTCCGAAAAATGTTCAATTTTCGGACGTCAAGATGCAAGAACAGAGCTTGGTCTTGTGAACCGTATATGAGCAGCAAAAGCTCCCCATGACAGAATTAATAAACAAGACTTTCAGATGGTTTGGTCTCTTGGAAAGTATAAATCTTTTTAGAGCAAAGTTAACTCGCTTATCTGTCGGGACACGCTGCATTGCATGTTTATGAAGAGAAAAATGTTCGGTTTTTCGGCCGTTGAGTTTCCAATTTAATGATATTAAAAAAGTTATTTTATTGAAAAAGGTTGTATTACTTCTTGCGTGAGATATACTAGAATATTTCACTTAAACAAAATGCTTCTGTATTTTGGTCATCAAGTTTTAAGGTAAATAAATGCGTTGCCTTCAGTTTTCATCATATGACAACAAATTTAAAGAATAAATAGAAGTTTGAACTTAATTTCAAGAAAGGATACGATTTAGTCGTTAACACGTGTATCCCAATCAAAAAGGCTTTGTTGAAGACTGCAGACGTAACGGAGTGTTTGTGAAGCTAAAAGGACCTAAAACGGAGCTAGAAAATATTAAAACAATGAATATATGAATTTAAGTCAATCCATCGGATTCGTTTGTGCGATGAATTTATGGTTAAAAGGTAACTTCATCCCTAGCTTCAGTTATTGCATACTAGTAAGTTTCATTGCAATGTACACGGAATGAAATTGCAGGATTTCCTCAGCACGATTACAAGCGTAATTTCATAAATAGAATTATTTCATGTTACATACATGTATCAATAGCGGATTCTGTTGGCCAATATATCCAAAATGTATGTCAGTAGGAAAAAATAGCCCGGAGAATTTGTCATGCACAAATTTTAACTTAACGACATTAAAATTCCACTTTCACAATTTTTCAGAGAAATATTCATAAAATCAAGAAAAAGTATCCACACAGAATTAATCTACGAGGTGACAGACTCAAAAAGACTTATTTTAACATCAAAAAGTGAATGCGAAATTTCCCAGCTTTCAGTGCCTGCTGAAGTTGATGGATCGCATTTGATCGAAATCTAAGGCAAAAACACCTTCAACGACAAAGTGCCTGGTCGGTGATGCTACCAAGCATTCGATGTTACTCGGTTAAAGCATACGTCAAGATCAGTTCTTGGGCGGATACTCCTAGGCTCCGTACAGCATAGATTGCTCCAGTAGGAACTTTGCCAAGGCAGTGGGAAGATTCCCAGCACTGCAGTAGAGCATAAAAATGCTCATCGTTAAGGGCAACGAGAACACGCGAGAAATCGCGTGACCCGGTGACGTGTGGTACTTTGCGAGATTTTGGCACATGTTTCGTAATCGGTGTACTTTTTTCTGGAAATTATGCCAGAATCTGTTGCCAGTCTTTTCATAGAATGATTACGTTCTTGTTAAGGAACAAACCTGTAATTGAAGTGGGAGTACACATGGGTTTTAGTGAATGGATGTAAAGAAAGGGAAGAATTACGTCATTTTATATCTCTCTTGCTGCCAGTGGGTTGTGAGATGCATTTCTGTTTATGTCTGGAAGCATGAAGGATGCAGTTGGTGCAGAAATAAACACTTGGCATGTATCAGACAAAGTCGCTCTCTTGAAGGTCCCTCTTCCCATGAAAGAGTCGAAGACCTCGTTGCTTTCTATCTTCTAAAGGTTGCAGACATGGAAAAGGTTACATCCAGTCTGGAATGTGTATATGGAACGAATAAAAATGTTGAGCATTGAATTAATCAAATTTATGACATTGAACAATTTCTACTTTCGATTTACTGACTTTTTCAACTGTAAATCATAGCCTTCGATTATTTTTTTAATTCTTATGGAATAATGGTGTTTATGATTATGTATATGGCATGCTATATCAAAACTTTCCAAAAATGTACACATGAACTATGGAAAGAATTTTTTTTGTATCAAACAAAATATGAATTTGAAAAGTCATTATGCCTCGTGTATAATTTTTCGAGTAGCAATTATAGTTAAAGATTGTAGGTAACAGATGCAACCAGATCGAATATAAAGCAATATCATTTAAGAGAGACATTGGTTAAAGTGAGGTTTAATCATCACATGTTGTAGATGAAAATTTTTAAGTGACAGGTTTACATCTTTTTGTAACTTTAATCATCGAAAACGTATGACTTGAATTTTTTTCAATAATCCTGGGTTTGAATTTTAAATTTTAATCTAACACTCCGAACGAATTTCAAAAATTTGAAACGACTTCTCAAAATTGTGTTCATATTTATTTAACAAGAGAGCAGAAGACGTATGTCAATTTCTCACTGCCCCTTGTTCATTTCACCAAATCCGTGCTCTTTCTCGTGGTAACAATGACCATCTGCGGGACCTTTTACATGTATATTTCGACAAAGTGGCAATCTTCAATCTGCAGCCTGACTCCCGTTTTCTCGCCTACAGTTCCCGTCGGGATTTCACTAACACTTCTCCCCAAGTTTAATTTTTGGAAGTCGACGATTGTTTGATCAGCCCAGTTAAAGCAAGAGGATCAATCACATGGGCAATACAGATATAATACGTCCGCCATTTCTCTCCAAAATTAGTTTTACACTTCGCAATAAAATATTTGATAAAGGGACTAAGAAGTATCACCTCGGAATGGTCCTTTCCACACCAAGCCGAGCTGGGATGAGAAAAAATGAAAATATGATTTTTTACCCTCGACTTTGACAATCTCTAGTAATCAATATTTGTCGTCATGAAACCAAACAGTAAATTTAATTCTGGTTTTCGCCTCCTGACTCCTCTTCGACAAAAATGGCTTCTTCGTTTAAGCACATGTAATGCCACTGACAGAACGTTTCGCTATATGTCATGTTCTTTACGTTTTTTTCTACCATTTCTTGTCACTTGTCATTGGTCTGTCTTCGTCACGCTAAACATGCAACTGTTTTTAGCATCCAATGACAGCGTTCACGCCCATGAACTTGTCATGGCGTTTGGATCAGTTATCGGTGTTTTAAGAAGCTTCTGGATAAAATAACTTTTTTTTAGATTAAAATTTTGAATTGAAGTCAAAGATTTTTCAATGTGTAAGTCTTCACAGTATTGCAAGATTTCTGAAAACATTTGAACTTAATTGTTTATTCTGAATTTCGAAACGGTAGAAACTTGAATTTCGTTTAACAGCAATTAGTATCTTAAAAATCCAAAATAAATCTTAAATAATACCATGAAATGACCATTTCTGCAAATGGTTCCATAGTAGACTTAATCAATTGATAATATTTTATGAAAACTGTTTAATGAAAAGATTAGGACCTTGGGTCTCTTTAAGTGTTGGTATGCTGAGCCGAAACGGCAAAAAATGTGTCGAACATACATGGATTATACTTTTGCTGAAATTTTGTTTCATAATAACTCAAATGATGAAATACGATTAATTGCCTATGCTAATTTGAATTAGGTTAAATGACAGAGTTTTCATCGTAATTGATCTTCCAGTGCCGCTTTTGAATCTGTGGCATTATGGACGTAATAAAACATTTCAAACCATATTTGACATCCCTTGTTCATCTTAAAAACTCACAATCATTGGATTTGAAAGCGAATGAAATGACATGGCTAAAGGAAAGTATTCTCTGAATGAAAAAACGTGAATATCATCCTTTTGAGAGCCGATTTCAAGAAACGTGTATCATTTCAAATTATGTGTATTTTATAAAAGTAGGAATGTATGTAATATCGATTTATGAAACTTGCTTAAAATATCTTTTAAATCCCTTCGAAAAAAATATGAAGTTATATTAGTTGAAAGTTTCCGTTACAAAATACAGCGGGCTAACAAAATCAAGTTGAAACTTAATTCCACTCAATCGAGCTCGGGAGCGCATCCCAGAGAAAGGCAAATAAAATATCACATTTTCTGTAGTCATAACTCTCCATGATAAAACTGACTTTTTCAGTAATTCGCTCTGTTCCCGAAGCCGCCATGGTGTTATTCAAGTCGGCCATAATCTAATATTAAGACCAGAGGCCTTTAGGAGCAACCTTTAAGCAGTCCACGTGTAATATACTATCTAAACGAAATATTCCCTACGGGCGCATCAATCTTAAATTTGGCATTATTTTCCATACTCCCGTTCGTTTTAATATGGCGTCTTGGTCTCGGGGGTAAAGCGAGGTCTCAGAACGAGGCCGGGGTCACAACTGACGATGTTGCATGGAGCAGGGTCAGAAGACCCTGCAAGAATTGTTCGCCCTTCGTTGACCCTTAGTTGGACAAATTATTTGGCTGAAATGATATCCCTTGAACGGTAGATGGTAAATTTGATGTGATGTTAAATCAAGTGCACGTAGACGCTTATGCCGCCGTGACCTTGACCTTGAACCGGAATCTGAAATCCTCCAGCAACGTTCCTGAATCAAGTACAAAATGAGATTTGATTTGCTTGAAAGGTAGAGTGTGTATTTAATGTGGTGTGATGTTAAACCAAGTGCATTTCGAGACTTATTAAGACATGAATTTGTATAATCTTGAACCGGAAGTAGAAATATTTGTACCTTTCTGCATGAAACAACTCAGAACGTTACGTACATGTAACATTGATTTAATGCTGAACCATGTACATTGGGATTGATACGACAGTGAGGCTTTGACCTTGAACCGGAAGTAACCTTTTTGACACATTCCTGGATCAAAGAGCCGAGTTGGTTTTCAACAAACTACAAGAGACATAATGATATTAACAAGGTCTATAGATAAACGTAATAATTTCAAATCACACGCATGAGTTGTCCAAAGCCTATTAAATGTTCTTAGTTCACTTAGTTTCCTTGCGGGGGTAATCATTTGAACAGCATCTGTATGTTCACAGATGGTCCCCTTGATGGTGACAAATATTATGCATTATAGAAGAAAGTACAGGTATTTTGTTCCATGGCTGTGATTTTCCTACTTCCAACGTAATGTATCGTTGAGGAATCTTTAGTATTCCATAAGTGATGCATTTTGTTTCAAAAGGTAACACCTTTCGACCCTTTGTAAAGTGGCAGTCTATATAGGTCGGCAGACGTTTTATCACAAGCCAGCGCGAAATGATCGAATGTCATTTCCTACATGTTATATTCACACCATTAACCCTAAACAAAATCAGGCTTTTATAAAATGATTGAAATTGACTTTATGGCATAATCCTTTATGTCTCCGTGTTATTAAATATGATTTTCTTCCTCACGCGAAAGACTATTGACTACTAGTATATAGACATTAAATTTTGCCATGTCAAAGGGTATTAAAATAAATACGTTTCTGGCCCTAATCCCACGCAAATTATATTTTGAATTTGAATTTTCAAAGAGGAATTTTAAAAGTAAAAAAATTTAAATTTTGACAAAGATTTAACCTTTGTATATGTTTCTTTTGGAATTTCTCATATTGTCTTTTCGAGCGGAAGTTGTTGTTAAATGCAACATTGATTTTGACAACACTGATAATCGCAGTAGTAAAGCGATCGAAGTAATGTATCTTAAATATTGACCAATGAGAATTAAAATTTAAAACATTCAGATTATGCAGTTTAATCATATTATGATAATAATTCGACAAAGAGACCACTGCAGTGAAAATATCAACTGTTTTCATTCATATATTGTATCTTGACATATTTACAGTGACACAGAATCCGAAGCTTTAAAGTTACAATAAATGTCACCAACATATCATCGGGGTCACGAAATTTAGGACGAGACAGTAGTTTCTAAATTAATTACCATGTTTTATCAACAGAAGGAATATAAAAATGTTTTATTCATCATAGATTTACATTTCAATGAATATATCCTTTAGACTAAAAACGACCCTTAAAACAACAATTCGCTGAACTTCAAATTTATAAGCTCTGCTATGAATGAAATGACATATACATTTACATATGACACAAATCAGACCTCTTTTGACATATTCCTTAAATTTAGATGAAATAGTAACAAAATGCCAGTAACATTAACACATTTCTATACAAGATAATATACATGCATAAAAATGATATCGATTTCGTCAATCTCGTATGCATTACACCAACACTTTACAAATCACAGGAAGCATGAACGCTTGTATATTCCATAATACAATTTACATGCTACACATTACATATATACATTTTATATTTTACTCATTTAACTTAAAATATCACTTTCCAAAATAATTAGACATTATTAATGTAATTTTACATGTTATCTATATATACATATGTATAATACACATGGTTACATTTAGAATTATAAGGTTTACATATATAATATATTACCCTTTAAATATTAAATTTAAATTTTTTAAATTTTTAAATTTAAAATTTTTAAATTTTAAATTGAAATTTAGTTTAAATTTTCTCTCAAACATTTAAAACTCACGACATAACAAAATCCATCTTTCTTCATTGCTTTGATCGCTTTATTACATAATATCAAAACCATTGCAACGATTTCAGCACTACGAGTGTTAAACACCTTAACAATGGGTAATTGTTTCTGCACATGTGATACCCAGCTGAGTATCAACGTTGTTAAAGCTTCTTGTGATCACATCACTGAACTAGGAGAACAAGTTATCACTTGTCCTTGGTTCTGTACACCAAAGAAATGTATCCGGTTTCTTGCCATTAAAACAAGATGCACATATCTCGACCCTGGATGCAATTTTTTGTTCCTCAAAATCTTGTTCGGTTGCCCTTTACGAAAAGAGGGTCGTAATTATTAGGGACTTTTAAAAGATTTCTTCACTCCTCTTGTGTGTGTTTTTGAAGCGGTGTTTACGGATGGGCGCCCAGTGTCAACCAATTCAGGCCGAGACTATACCAGTATAGCGAGTTGACGCTCTCTCCTCCCCAACTTGCCCCCTCCCAGCGTTAACGTCCCCCCTCCCTTTCAGGCCTCGACCTTTCTGCTGCAGTATCACTCACCCGGGTGCACCGTCGCCATTGTTCAGGGGCCGCCAGCAAAGACACCCCACGAGTTTGGTGGAAAGTTTAAAGAATAAAATCTGGGCTTTGAATACACCTTTTGACAAGGGGACCGGTGTCTCATTTCATACTACAGTGACGACCCCCTTCATTTAGCAGGAGACGCAACTCGCCAAACACAGACATGTTTGACGTGGGAGAGTTTGCCGCCTGTTCACAACTTCGCAACACCACATCTGCCCTCAAACCTGTCTCTTCCAAATAGCAGACGACTCTCTATTCTGCTCCTTTCAAATCAAAAGTGTCGTCTGCCTGAAAGAAAATGGTCAAAGTATTATACTAACACAAATGATATACATATGACATAACATACCTCTGTTTTAACTGATCTTTTCAAGTTGCAGACGACACTTGCTTCTGCTCCTTCCAAAGCAAAAGTGTCGTCTGCCTGAAAGAAAATGGTCAAAGTATTTTACAAATACAAATCATATACATATGAAAACATATCACTGACTTTACTGATCTTTTCAAAGTTGCAGACGACACTTGCTTCGGTCTCCTTCAACCAAAAGTATCGTCTGCCTGAAAGGAATTTGATGAAAACATGATACAAATAAGAATATACACATATATGCATATCTCTATTCCAACTTATCTCTCCCGAGTTGCAAACACCACTTTCTTCTTTATCACTCCTGGGTGTCGTCTTGCATGAAAGAAAATTGTAAGAAAGATAATTATCGTACATTTATGTAAAGTTGTTTATGTTTTAATTAAAATGACGTCTGATTAGTAATTAAAAAAATTATGATAATACAATATCTGCCCTGTTTTCGATGATTATGACTAAATAAAACATGCATGTATAATACCATTTGAAATTAGTGTATTCGTATACTCGTTTATATTGCTATTGTATATATTTTATATACTTATGTTATCAATTAAGTCTGAATACCCTCTGCACATTACATGCATCGATTTGACCTTAATTTATCAAAATAATAATGTAAAACTATTAAAAAAATTGCAACAACTCACACGGTCTAATTACAACAGTGTATGAAAAAAGCCTGATATGTAGCAAGCCCAAAAGTGGTATTTTGTAGATTTTGATGATAAAATTGAATAAACATCTCAAAACGTTACCATCCCGATACAAAAGGAGGCAGATACCAAAGCTGCTGGAAATACTTTTTTCATATACTGATGTACTGTCAACTCTATTATCAAGTATGACATGATCTTCAATTGTTGTAAGTGTTCATCATGTGCATGTTCAATTAATAATGTCTATGATAAGATAAACATATCTGTTAAGAGTATGTATATAAAAAATCAAATCATATCATTGACAACATTCTTTCTGCATTCTTTCATTTAACTTCTTTTTATATACTCAACGATACTCTTGAGCCCAACACTCAGCCTTAAAGCAACTTTGAATCACTATGCGAACTATGAGCATCGCATTATTGAAAATAGGGGCGTTCCTTAACTTATGATGTTTGGTATATTTAATGAACATGACTTGGGTCAACGTTTGACATGTACAAATGAGAAACAATTATATACAGACAATTGTGACAGAAAGATTTATTGAAAACGAAGAAGATCTTATATCAATGGACAAAGTCAACCACTTTTTGAGGTTTGCTCAATATATATTCAGGAAAACGTTGATTGATTTTCATGTCGTCAAAGATTATCAAAGGAGAGAAATATTGTCGCTTTTATGATCTTTATACTCCCAAGAAAATAATAGGAACAGTTTAATTGTTTAGAGTGCAATTTCTCAGCATAGGACTGCACTTTCATAAAGTCTAATGAAATGCTTAAAATGTATTTTGTGTGAAATTTTACTTTTTGAAATGTGACAAATTTAATAAAGAGGAACCTTCAAGGCTGATTTTCATGGTCGACATGCATTATAAACCTGCAATGTATATCAATTAATAAACTTTTACATGGAGTTGATCCAGTTAAAAAAAATTTTTTGCAGTTGAACACTACAAGTTTAAGTGACAAATCGCATTGCCAAAACGGGGCTCTTAAAGTAATATGCACACATGCACATATGATAAGTGTGTTATTCTCTATCGTTTTACCTTTTGTGTCATTCGAATTAAAAATCAAATAGAGTTAAAAGGTTGCTTTATAGAAGACCATATTATAAACTGGTTGCGATTCTACAATAAAAACTGAAAATATGAATATCTCAATCAGCCGTGTTAGTTTTTCAATGAACGCTTCCATTTAGCGCCGACCGTCTGTGACACAAACGATGACTGAAAATATGAACGATTTTAATGACAAAGTCGTTATGAATGACTGAACTGACTGTAGATGAATATGCCATACGATTGTGTTGGCCTTTCATTGATGTCGTCTTCTATTAGAGGTGTCGTCTGCTCCATCAATTGAGCTTTACCTGTGGCAGACGATAGCCAATCGGGAATTCCATCTGTTTTGTCTGACTCGAGGTTTTGGTCACAGGCTTGCAAGATGACGGCACTTGAAAAAAAGCTTTGGTTTGTTAGCTGATTACTTTGTGGGTAAACATTTAAATAGCTTGTCAATTAAATGAACGTTTTCGGTGTTCCAGAGCTGTTGGGGAAACCATTATACAGAAGATCAATAATCGAGGTAAACAGATTAAACCTGATCTTGTCATAACCGATTTCGCTGATTAAAGGTGGAATTTGTTATGGTTGAAAATGAAGTATGAAATGTGTTTTATGGATGGTTAACCACATCATTTATATATTTTTATTTTGAGGTTTAATGATAATGTTAACGGCCATCATTATGCGCATTTTGTTATGGTTGATAGCAAAGGCTTAAATTTGGCATCACTGACAAATATATTTTACCTTTATATGATTCAATCTATGAAAATGTGATACAATAAAAAAAAAATTCACATAGCTATTTTAAATAGAGTACGGGCAAATCTAAGAAAAAAACTTATTTTTCTTTTTTTTGAATAATATTAAGTCATCACATACCAAATGTGTATGATCAACGTCTTATGCATTTTTACGTTCAAACATGTAATCTTAAGATTTAACGCGCTGAACTGTTAATGAATTAACCAAAAACGTGCATACATTTCCCCTTATCGCGTCACTTTGGATCAGGAATACAGACATTTGCAAGCCAAGTCACTTGTAAAATAACAGATCAGTTTAGTTGGCCCAAGGCCAATTCTGAAAGCCAATTGACATGGCATATTCTTCCGCATCAGTGATAGGCTAATATTAGCCCCTTATAGGGGGAAATCTGTAAAGACGCGAAGATGGGGAAAGTCGTTTTGTGCATTCATGTCATAAATTGTAATTTCAAAATTTTTGCCGTTTTGGTTTGAGGTGAATATTTCATATTAAATATTGACGTCTTGTTAACAAATTTTTAGGGCGGTTGATGAAGAACTTAAATAATCCAAATGTTTAATTTGTTCATTTTCGATTCATATTTTATTTATGTAATTTTTAGTTTAGAATTTTTTTTCAATTGAAAACTTGAGTCATGATGATAGTTTCTAGAAATTAACTGAACAAATAAAAAAAAGTTTTAATTCTTTAAAAATATATCACTTTTGTCACCTGTCAAGTATAACACATTAAATATGATGTACTTAACGTGCATTTTGTATTGTGCATTTTATAATTGATCGTGACAGTATCGTGATTGACAGCATTACCATGGGATATTTGTTTTATATCAATACACAAAGCATACAATACATACATTCATGGTTATCAATTGATATTCATAATCATAGATCAAGTTACAATTTTCAATTATATTACTTTCATAAAGTTAAATTTGCAAAAATGCAAAATGTCTATTTATGGCAATTACACAATTGACTTGTTTAATTTTTAATTTTAATCAATATTTCATATCTATATCACTGTTACAAGTCCCCACAATGAATCGATGGACTCATTCGTCTTCAGGTTTGAAAAAAAAAGATTCGACAGAAAAATAGGTTCTGGTTTAATAAAGACTGATATTTCGCAGGATTTTGAAAACATAATAATATAAAGAATAAATAAGAATCATGGCACATTAAAATCCAATTTATAAATGATAACATTTAAATTCAGCACATATCTTTGCTTAAAATAGTTTAACTTATAATTATGAAAACATTACATATTTCATTTCAAATGATATAGAGCTAATGTATTTGTTTGTTTGAAATGTTCATTCATGTAAATTGGTGTATGATTTACAGTGTATATATGGAATTCTTAAACGTCATTGGGTGTCACCTTTATATTCATAAGCAAAAAATATTATTTCATACCATAAAAGAGTATTTTCCGCTTTGGAATGTAATCAATCAAACCAACTAGAAGTTAAACCTTGAAATAACGAAATACTTTTTAAATAATTTTAATTGAAATTAAAATTAAAATTTAATTATATTTTCATTAGCGCTCTTTTAAATCTAGCCTAGGTGAGTAAACATATAAACCATATTAGCGTCTCCTTTTTATACATGGAGCAGAGTTGAAATCAACGATCCATTCAAGATATCGCCTTTCAATATCTCAGACAGTTTCTTTCAATTACGTGCGCTTCAATGACCAATGGCTATCGAAACTCCCTTATTACTTTTTTAAACTTATCGTGAAATTATTGATTATGAGTACAACATATATACAAATACAACATTAGATGGAACACGTTTGATATCAAATCAGTTAATCAAGGTCGCTCTTTATGGTTAAGTCTTAATCAATTGATACTAAATTCATTTCTATAGATTTATAATTGATACGAAAATTACTCTTTGATCATATAAAATATACATATGAATAATTGCAACAGCATCCTAACCATTGCTAACATTATTTGAATAAAATTAAATATTTAATAAAACAAAGATTTAAATAAAATGATTTAGATATAAAACGTTTGATTATAATGATTACTTACATTACCAAACTCTATTAGAAAATATTGTATGACAATTGGAAACAATAAAACCTCTTTATGCAAAACATACAAATATTTATCGTTAAATTGTAAACAATGCAAGTTCTGCAATTTCGCAAAGATAATTTAACATTTAGAAAACTCTTCAATTTCATTGAAACAAGAGTTCAAAAATACTTTCAAATAGCAGAAAGAGAAAGAAACATTGTCAAACTATCACGCTGGCATCTTAGGATAAACTGATCCGCCATCAAAACGTCAAGAAACGTTGTTAGCAAGAAAACTGGATGATTTTCCCTAGCCTTATCTCGCAATTTTATTGAGTTCTCTCTCAATGCTTGTGTAGTTGCAAGTTTTACTTTTAAACCCGAAGTTAAAGTGTGATATATCGAAAAAACGTCCCTTGCTAGCGACAACCTCGCAGATAAGTTTCAAAAAACGATTTTCCCTTTGTTG
Organism: Steromphala cineraria; assembly: GCA_916613615.1. Taxonomy (NCBI): domain Eukaryota; kingdom Metazoa; phylum Mollusca; class Gastropoda; order Trochida; family Trochidae; genus Steromphala; species Steromphala cineraria. Next base: position 48,279,422 of record OU744720.1, read on the forward strand.
CAAGTTTTCCGTTTTTCTCTTTTTTCAATTTGAAATGCTGTTACATTGTTCTTTGGTTTCCATCACAAGTTGATGTTCCTGCTAACAGAATTTCAAGAGGGAAATAAGAACTTAAACGCGTGTAACAGATTTGCTGTACCACATATCGATATTATTCGTCTCATCATATTGATTTTATATGATAATGTATTGCCTTTTTTAGGAGGATTTATCAAATGATATATGTTATTATCATATTATGTATATTTTTCATACTAATATATATAAGTTATTTCAATATTTTCAAGTTGTTTTCGTACATGTATGTCCATTTATTGTCAAATTTTCAGGTGAGAATTTATGTCGTTCTGTTTAAGATTCGTGTTTTGAAATAGAATAACAGTTTTATTTTTGCCATGGCGTAATCTAAAATCATTTCCCCATTTTACATAAACTTTTTGTATTTTGTGTTTCATAAAGAAGTAGAAGTTGAACTTTTTATCGATAAATCCAATCATTGCTCAAGCGTTTATCCATCCGTGCATGTATATCCTCTACCAATTCGCTCAACAATACATTTCTTCATTCTTTTCTTTATTCATTCATTCTTCTATTGATATGTACACTCATCTATTCTTTTATTCATTTCCAGACATTTTAAAATCATCCTTTTATCTATGAATTCATAGGTCATTTACCCATACAGTAACCAAAAATCAAAATCGCATATACAAATACATAGCCACACTCTTCTCCATTCATTCCTTCACCTTGTACATTACTAAGTATTCATCCATCCAATCATTCAGTCTATCATTCATCTTTGTCAGTTCTTGTATATATAATTCCATCACTTCAAAGTAAAACATATTCACTCTTTCATTCAACAGGACAAAAAACCCAGAAAAAAATATTCCACTAAATAATAATGACATCAAAAGCCCCACCAAAAGAATAGAACCAAAGTCTCAAACTGAGAGAGTTCATTTCACCCGTGCACATATGATGCCGTAATATATAACACCATCACAGGCACCGCTATCAAATAATGAAAGATGAAACCTTAAAGAAAGGATTAGATACTGTTAAAAACATAATAAAACGTGAAAGAAACATCTCAAACGAGGTGAAAACGAAACCCTAGAAGCAACGAGGGTGCATGCAGGCATTTAAAGATAAACTTTTGAAAATTCAGATCGTTCCACAATTGAGGGCTTAAGGAACAGTGAAGGCTTTGATGTATCTGGTGCGCTGTGCAGGATGCAACAGAATGCACAGTGCTTGAGGCTTAAGTGTGCAACGTTGTGCATAATCTATACACGGCACTCATTCGGGGGACCGTAAATCTCCCCTTGATAGAATGGGGGTATCTTGAGGAACGCCCAAGGATTGGACGACGGTCCCCTTAAATCTTATGATCACTGTTAAGTCACATGTTACAGGTGTGACTTTATATATTTATAATGTGACCTAGTCAAGACTTTGAATTCATTGAATTTTATTAACTTTGGTGCATAAGGTAAATTATGAAGTAATAACATGATGAATGAAACCGATTGTCACAGTGAATGATATTGATACAATTTATACTACTGTTAAAAGTTTAATAGTCTTCATTATAGAACCAAATATAACAAATTAAACTTTTAATCTGCGAGTATATGAGCATTATGCATCTTTATAATATATGTAAATTAATTTTAAAATTTCCGACTTGAATTTAATAACTTGAATTAAATACTTTTTCGATCTTCTGGGAACATGTTTTATAATTAGAATTAACCATTTGAAGTTTATATTTTTTCTGGTTAAATAAGAGGCATCTGAAAGTACAAAATGTTTTCTGTAAATACTTGCCATGCCTTATTTTCAAGTAAAAAAGCAAATATTTTTTTTGACATACAAACTAGGTCACTGGCGTTTCCGGAAACAAGTGGACATTTACACCGACATACAAATTCTGTTTCTATTTCCAAGGTCTAGTTTGTCAAACCCAAGTCACGTCAACGCTAATCTAGACTTAATCTACCGGCACAGCCATTTTGTTTTCTATACGTGTTTCAACAAACACATGTTCACGACCTCAAAGGGTTTCCCATGTTTAAAACTGATTTACAAATCCCTCAAAAGCGTGCTCAAATATATTGATTAATTAGAGACGCGAGCGGGAATTGACAGTGATTTAAAATGGAGATCTGAACATGAGCAGAGCCATGGGTTAGCATAGCGTGAGAAGAAAATTGTCATTAGCACGAGAGGGGAGTATTAGTTAAAAGATACATTTGAGAAAAAATCGTGTTTGCCTTTTATTCCGCTATACATTGTGGCAGTTAGACCTAAGAGATAATCCGGAAAAAGCCCTCTGCGGATTAAGTCTATTATAGCCTTAAACCATTCCATGTCCACGTGGAATTTTCACTTCTGTGACTATGATTCTGGCTTTATTAAATAAAAACTGATTTTCTGCCTGTCATGACGAATTGACAAATATCTGAACCAAGAACAGAAGGTGCTGGCTGCTTGTCAGTCAGTACCGGGGCATTTGCTTCATACTAATATCTAATTTGCCACTTTCTTCAAAAAAAGACAAAAGACGTGCTGGTGTTCGGCAGGGGGCATGGCTGTGTCAGCGCTCATTAGTTTAACAACACGGCTTTATTATCATACACTCCTGCAACATTTAGAAATGGTCAACACCTTGGATATAATTAGTTCTTTGTCCCATGGTTATTAATTTTTTCTCGCCCTCTGTTGGTGAGCCGAGCTGACTCAGATTGGGAAGAGAGTTGGGGTAATATGTTCGCACCCCTGTGCCATAATGCAGTGGGGGACAGCCACGTTGGTTCGCAATTTCTCCGAACGGGTGACTTTTAACACCCGAGTTCAGATTTTTTCGGATGAAAATTTTGTAGCAGCTGCCAGACTGAAGAATATGTCACGACCTGTAAGACAGAAATATGAAATGTTAATGCATTATGTAATGTTTTAGGAACGTTATGAACAATGTATTTTGACAGCCGGGGCAGCAATTGTACAAGCGGGGAACAAATAGAGCAATTATCCATCATCCGCAGGCCAAAGAGTCATTAGATTATGAAGCAATTGATGCAAATTTGGTAATTTTCACCTCGCCTGGTCTTAGTGGGACTTCCACACGACTAGAAGAACTCGGCGACTGCTTGAAACCACTGAAGTCTGCCTTGCGCTTTGTCTCCGCCACAGTCTTCTCTTAACATCGGTCTTGCGCATACGAGTATTTCATTAACGACATATTGCGGTTAAGGGGGTTGGGGTTGAGTGAAACCACAAACCCATATCATGTGCATAGGGAGGCAACCTCAAAACGCGACCTAACCACGACCCACCGTCACACGATCATATGAGTTCACCCACAGGAGCACGATCGATGCCAAGAAAATGACATTCTTTGGAATAAAATCTAATATCAAAACAACAAACTTGGCAATACGCTGTACAATTTCGTTACAAGAATATCGATTCCTCTCTCTAAAAGCGATTTTCTTGAAATAAACTCATTGTCGAGTATTCAGTGCACTTTTAAAGATAACGAGACGTTTGGAACATGTTTGTTTGGACTGATATGTAATCGTTTGTGAATATTTTTTATACAGTCTTGGATAGGAGTTAAATATTTCAAGCATTGATTTTAGAGTCCTATTTGCCTTGTTTTTGTTATTTTTCGAAAGTTAAACTTGAAATGAGCAATGAACATCTTTATAAATGAATTGGCGGTATGGTTGTATGCATGGCAAATCTTCACTTTTATTTTCTGTAAACAACATAAGATAAAGAGATGGTACATATTGTTAAATTTATTTGTATTTTTTGTCTTAAAGAAACTTGATCGCTGATTCATTACTTTTTCAGTTTTTGTAAAGCTACTCGGTTTTTGGAAGGAACGTTGAATGTTATCGTATCACGAATATTTAAATCTATATTACTTAACGTACTGCTTTAAAACTACTCAACAGTTTTTTTAAGAATTTAATAAACCATTTATCATGCAAGATTTCTTCATAATCTCTCGGGCATCCCTAAGAGCCATTAGTATTTTTTTCAATTTTAAAAATTACGAAAACCGTCTTTCGAGCTGAACGTTCACTAATTTGGGTCAAAGGTGTGTATAAATCGTCAAAACAGGTCAATGCAAAGATGCTAGAATATACCCAGATTGCAAATTGCTAAATACTTGAATGCGCATGTGCAATAGTCCAAGACGGAAGTAGAGCCCTGAGCGTCGTTTTCCGGTGGCGCATGTGCAGTTTTAGTCCCTGAAAGTGTTAAAGAGAGCCCAGAGAGCCGTTGTTCTTAACTATATCGCTTAATGTTTGTTATTAACTATTGGATAGTCGTGAGAAAGGTCTTAGGAGAATTTCACTCAATTTAAGCAACTTGAAGTGTTTACAATCATATTATCAAAGGATTATCATACTTTACCGTATGTATGGAGCACAAATTGTCGATGTTATTTTAGCAATGTAAAAACTGATTTCAAATAAAGAACAACAACTTATTATGAATGTTAGCGTTGCAAAATATACTTGTAAGTTTTGGTACTTATTGACATTCTTAATAATGTAGACTCTCTTAAATTTTCCGAACGTTATATATATCATTAATAATTTCCTTTGACAGACATAATAGCACGTTTTCTTAACAAATGAAGCGATCTTACAAATAGGATAACAACTGCTATCAATTCAAGACAATATTGTGTAACCGACAGAGTCCTTACACCAATATACCAAGTTTGGTAAGCTATACACAAGTCAATTTCCTTATTCCAAATAACTAAAAGGTGTTCACATTAAAAAAATCAAATGCATTTTCCGCTTGTTTCGAAATAACCTCGTATACGACGACGGATAACTGTATTCAGAAAACAGATATTTTACACAGATAATACTTATTAGTTTTTGCATAGAACAGAATTTAATTTAATAAAACGATAACTTAAAAAGCTGTTACATGGCCTTTAACGTCATACCCTCGCTTCAGACGTACGGGTATACGTGGGCATAGCACCTCAGTGAAATGTCACGGTCACCGTGAACTCCTTAGCAACCAAACCACCCGATTCCATGTAAGCCCAGGAGCAAAAATTCCGCTATTGAAAAGCTATTTTTTGGACCACAGAGTAGTCTGAGTTCACCCACACAAAAGACGACTGTGTGTTCATATGCGACATGCTTTGAGTTCTTTTAATCCTTTACAATGTAACCAACATTTGCACGTTACTAATGTGTTCACGATACTATTGAGTTTACGAAAGATCGGGAGGGTTTGACAATTGGATTGAATCCCTCTTCGTAATACATTCACCTTGGGGTCAGGTAGCTTGTGACGCTGTCTTGTTCAGGTGTAAGCTTGTTGAAAAGATTTCACACCTATAGAACAGGTACATTAGCACGGTTAAAACACCCGTGACAAATGCATCACATTTACAACATTAAACTACCGTGTAACTATGGTTTATTTCTTGGAGCAAATGATCTTGAATTAGACGCTTGTGAGCTGTAAAGTAAACTGGACAAAGAACACTGCACATTGCGCTGCACCCGAAGTATGCACATTGTATATTACTGCATAAAGAAATGAAATTTCATTTGGATTGGGCCACTGTTTCGTTATGACAGTCTGGCCTTGGAGATTTAGGGTCGTGAGATCGTAACGAAGAAAAGACGGTTTTATATTTATGATATCGTGTCTATAAAGTTCAACGGAGTGACGTTTGATTGATCTGTTAGTTTTTAACAGAACTCTTGAAAAATCAACATCAAAATATGTTAATTATTGATACTTTCATGTAATAATCATCGCATTTTGAAAGTTCATGTTTGTTTAAATTCATACAATTTCACGTGACCGTGTATCTATAAAAGTAGTCTGTCAGCCAGACCCTAAAATAAGATACTAGCTTAAGCAAGTCTTTAAACAGACTTGAGAGCTCAATTTCTGAAAATGAAGAAAACTCAAGTCTCCTTTACATTTTATCTAATTTCTCTTTTTCTTTCAAATTTAGGATTTATTGACCATTTTATTTCATAGTTTAGGCCTTAGACTACTATGACATTACAATACCTTAGATAACGTAACGCAATTCTGAGGAATCAGTTTACAAATCAAGCAAATATTTGTACATATACCCTGATTATATATATTCTTTTCAAAGAAACTTCTATGATAAACAAAACCAAGATTCGGGATGTCCTTTATCATAAACGTTTCCATGTAGCTTTGCCAAATAACAAATGTCGTCAATTTTCGAAAACACTGAAGTAACAAAGCTGCAAACGAACCTTATGCTAATTCCGATATTCAATCTACCCAATTTATGGCGGTTTCTGGTTTTGTCCAGCCACACGTCATTTATGCCAGGGCCTGTCACTCATCCGGGTTCTTGAGAAGAACAAGCCACCCTCGTGTTCCTTATGTTCCTCCATTACGGACCCTCCTCAACATCATCACAAGTTCCCCCCAGGGCATATCCAGCTCTTAATTTGAAGATGATCCCCCTGTCATAACAGACACAAGAAGACGAAATTTGAGTCACAGGGGCTTGCGCGGACCGCTAAAAATGACAGTACTGTAATTGCATCGGGCAAATTTCTCAAACTCTTATTCTGCGAGCTTCAATTTTTGAATTTAATCATATTGCAAGAAGTCGTCTTCAGTCCTGTTATTGACATCGCCAGAATAGGCTGCAGATTGGTGTTACGTCAAGGTCATTCCGGGTCAAGCGGTCACGTGACCTCACTCTGAGGTTTCGCCTTGGGACCTTGGTTTCCAATTATATAAGTTAGAACTACAATTGCGTGGATATGAAATTTCAATATGGAAATACCCTCTATTGGTCCAAGTTCGCTTAAGGGCTTGAAAGGGGATTGGATAATTATCATTTTGAACTCAGGATCAAGCGACTAAATTTCCTTTAGGTTTTCGTGTCAAAGTGTTTAAAAAGTATCAATGTTCCATCGTCGTTATAGTTTGTTTTACATAATAAAGAAATGTCATTTTCATTCTTTGCGGTTAGAATAGGATGGCAACGAAACAATAAGATATGCACAGAAGATCGAATGTATTTGTACAAATTGTATCTGTTTTGTTCTTTATCAATGAATATTTAACATTTTCAATTAATGTTGACAGTAAATTTACAGGTTCAAAATATGAATTCATGCACGATTGGATTTAAAAAAAAAAAAATTCGCATTCATCCATTTTGTTTTTTCCTCTGAAAGCAAGTAGCAGAATTCCTTCAAGATTTAAATATTGGTAATATTTTATATTATCATTTATCTAAAATATAAAAGCTTTTAAGTCACTCCTGTGAAACTGCTTTAATGCGTGTTCAAGGAAGAATGAGGTCAAGTTTTGTATATTCTAATATCCTTTTTATTCTAAGCATGATTAAATACAGTAAATTTGAAGTATGTTGATATGATAACAATGAAGTATGACAGATTTTTCAGAACTAAGATATTTTCACATATCGGAGTATTTCTTTCCCATACGTCTTTCTCTCATGTACATTTATCCATTGAAAAATGTTCAAACAATGAGTATACTATTTCACATTTCACATTTATATGTACGATTTTTTTTAAATTGAAAAAGTCCTGGCCTGAATCAATGTACTTGAAATTTAGATTTCAATGTAAAAAATAAGACCAAGAAATTTGAATAATGCCTCAACGTTTCATAGCAATTTATTGTTTCATACGATTATTTTATTAGTTTCGCTAAACTACCAAAATCATCAAGGATCACCCTCAAATATCGAATTATTATTTTTATTAAAATAGAGATGAAATATAAAGACGTATTACATCAAAACAAAACAATCCACTTTAGGCTAAATAACCCCTAATTCTTTTGGTCTCATTCCAAATGGCATTGAGCTGTATTCACCGCAATTATAAAACTATTTATCACATGACCTTGTTTACATACTGCTTGGGGCCAACTAGTTAACAGTAACACGTTTTATTATGACATTAATGGTAGGTGTAACAATAGATTTCGTCACCTTTATGTTTTTCTCGACATGGCTAAGGTCTTGATGTTGATATAACTCGTCAAAAGTCACTCATCCTAATGATAACATTTCCCAAACTCCCACTTTCATAATTCACCCCAGACGGCTTGACAATTATGCCTATATGCGTATTCAAGTCACGGATCAGCCCCAAATTCCTATTGCTCGTTTGTACTTCACATGAAAAGAATTTAAAGGTACAGTTCGACCGGATATCGTAGGGTTTCCAACTAGGTGTGTCATTTTTTCGTGAATGTTAATAGATTTTGTATGTTGTGCACATAAAAATAAAAAAATATATGTATTTAATTCGTAATTTAATCTTTCATCTTCATCCTCATCATTATCATCTTAATTGAAAGTCTTCGTCTCAGCCATATATCACCATCCCAGTTCCGTTATCGACGTCGTAATCGTCATAATCATTGTCATCCTCCTCATCGTCGTCGTCGTCGTCATTATTGTCGTCATCATCATCATTGTCATTATCGTCATTATTGTCGTCATCAACATCATTATCATTATCATCATCATCATGAACGCAGTCTTCACTACCACCGTCGTACTTTACATTGTCGTCGTCATCACAATCATCAGCATCATCATCGTTTTCATCGTCATCGTCGTCGTTGAAGTTGTCTTCATCATAACCGTAATCATTATCATCGTTATCGTACCTTTTGTATCACAACCATTATCACAAAAGTGTTACCTGTCGGATTAAGAGTATCACAAGCATGTGCAGAATACCTTAGAGTAATGATAACAATAATCATCAATGTCATCAAATCTTAATTTAAAATTCACATGGGAAATCAACGCCTTCCCGGAGACAAACACTCAGTAAAAGTTAATGTGTATAGGGTGCCTTTAAAAGTCATGAATCAAATGTTTGATATAAAACTGAAAGAGACCTGGTTGTTTTTTAACGCCCCAGTTACGCTATCACACTTTTCAGGGCGTCTGATACAAGAGCCAGTCATGTGTGAAATACAATAAAGCAGGAATTCACCCGTGATAATAGAAATGATCTTTGAAATATGATGCAGGGTGTGATTTCTGGGTTTACAAACATACACAAACTGTTCCCACCATTCACCTACTGTTCCTGTGGTTTGTTCTCATCAAAGGGGTTTGTTTGTTGGGGTAAGAGGTTAAGTTATAGTAATAACTTTTATCAAAACCTGCGATACCTTCTTCTCTGCTTCAGACACCTGTTTGAAAGCGATATGCAATTATGCATATTTATATGTTTATGTCTGCCACCGTTTGCATTATCCAAATTTTTCTTTTATATATCTGAAGCTGTCTGTCCGCTGAGTTTAAATTTTGTGTTCACATGTGCATACTACAAAGTTCACTATCACACGTTTTAACAATTATGAAAATACAAATTTTACAAGCGGATTTGAAAGATATTTATTTTGACATTGAATGTTTCAATTAAACTATCTTTGGCATATTGTCGTTTTTGTATATATGGACCGTTGTATGAGACAATAGTCTAGTTATTCAGAAAACAGAGGTGTGAAATGGTTTCCAAATGATGTCTCTATGATAGATTATGTTGTAAAACATGCAAAACATGATTTTTCCCCTCAGGTTAAGTGCGATGTTGTACGGGCATTGTGTTGTATAGTTTACTGAACACAACTTTACTTAGTATAGCAAGAGAAGAAGAAAAATCCGATCAACACATTTATTATACATGCCACAGACATTTGCAAGATCAGTCAATGCATGACTATTCCTGATTTCAAGTACATATACTTAGCCCAATTAAACAGTTCTATGAGAAATATATATTTGTTCAATTCATATCTAACCATACTATGAACTAATAAACATGTATATACTCTTCCTATAATTGTTGACAATGTGTTTAAAATTGACACTTTGTACTTTTTAAACAAACATGTCACATTGATTATGTTTGAAGTTTATGAATTTTCTAATCTTCTAATGTTTTCTATGTTACCTATTCTGTGTATTTGTATTGTCAAATATTGTCCTATGTCTTATTTACGCGTACTGTTTTCAGTGTTGTCAAGTGTTTCAGTATTTATGTACATGTTTTTGTCTGAGGGATTTCGCATCCTTTAACTTTTGCTTAGGATGTTATTTTAACGGTAACATCATATATGTGAAAAATTTTGTAACAGACACTTAGGCATGGGTGCTTCATTGTATATATTGTCCTTGTATTTACAGGAGCCTGTCAGTTTAAACCAAAAAAATATTACGCTTTGTTATTTTGGTTATTTTATAACTCAATGTCGTTTAAGGAAATTCTAGCGTCGAACAAAATACAATAAAGAACATTCAAAGGTATATTTCTGACCTAAGTGTAATTTCACGGGAAAGCGTATATTCCTCGCTTTTTTCTAGAAACGTAGATGGAATTTAAAGGTTATGAATACAGTAAATATATGAGTCACCAATATAACATATAAGTAGTTTGGAAATGACAAATACATCATATATGAATATGTGATACATAACTATATATTATAATGGCTAGAATGCATTGAACAAAGGGTTGATTTTATTTGGAAGGTTCCAATCTTGTATTTTCTCAAAGTTGAAAGAAAGAGGATGTAATCTATTAGGGGATGTAACGCTTGCGAACGGAAGTCACAGAACTCGTTGCCCGGATGTGAATCTAACAAAGTATCAGTGAGCTTCAGCTAGCGTGTCTAATTCCAAAAGCAGGAAAAGCCACAAAGTACTACTAAATATTTGATACTTTTCGCCAATAATTTGATTAATCTGCCTCGTGTGATAACCTCGCCATATTTAACCGCAACCTTTATATTTTATCACAGTTTAAACATCAAGAACATATGTCGAGTTCTGTTTGACTTGATAAATAATAAATAGTTTTTGTTCTTAGTGTAATCCCAGCTCCGCTGAATTATTTCTCGCCCGCTGGTCTTCTGCAGGGGTGTGTACTAAGCCAGTGACTATTAACGCCAGAGTAATTAGTTACCGGCACAGGTGATTTATTCAAGTGTCCTATCACCTCATTTTCAATTCATTACGCTTCGTTAACTTGATTACTTCTTCTGATAGACTCTCCATCTCACGAGGATTGACTTATTCTATCCTTGGAGCGTATCAACACCGGGTATCCATGAAACTAAGAAACTCGTCACTCGGGTTATAACTGTACAATCTCTGTGAATTAGGCCTTGTGATTTATCTGATATTAATATAATATAGAATAATCACGAAACGTTTTGTCACAATCATTTTTCTTATGACAAATTGTATAAAAAATTGAATTGTGTACATTAAAGACTGGAATATTAATCGTGGAGCATTTTTGAAAAAATATATTTCGTCTTATCTTGTTTTTTATTTTTACCAGTGACAAAATCGTTTAAACATCCCGAACTTTTAACATTCAACTTTTTGGCCAGCTGATTTGTGTCTTTCAAAAGTAACTTTTCCCCCTTATCCTAAACTATCCTTACATTCATATTTCTTGAAAATAATACATTTCTTGATTCAATTGACTTATTTTAAATGATATCATAGTGAATGAAATACTATCGGCGTCCATGTGACATACATGTTGAAGTATTCGATATAATTAATGTCACAGAATCATAAAAAGGGAAGGATACATTTCACACCTCATTGTAAGAATTTTCCGGCGAATATAAATGGATATGATCATATCGAAACGAGATGATTTGCAATACGTTTTTTTTAATTTCTTACATGAAATATTACACTATAAAAGGGATTCTTAGACACACAATTGGCACTTTTGTTTTTAAAACAGAAATCATGAAAGTCCATTCTGTCAAGCAAACCGGAACCGCAAAAGTATAACTTATATTCTATAAAGCAAAACACCAACCCTAACATTTTCGAAGTTTGACAAAAAAACATCTTTTATTTTATACACCTTCCGGATATTATGCATATAAAGCCAAATAAAAAGGAAACCATGATTTATATGAATTAACATGTTATGAAATATGCTCACGTTGTCAGAGCATGTTGTCAATTTCAGAGGATGTTCGCATGTCAATGTACACAAACACATGTCAATCATGGTGTAAATATCACATAAACAGGAAACGTATTTCAAATGCATGCACACAAACAGGCAATAAAGCTTGAACGAAGTGCATGATTTTGGTGCAGTGCTCTAAATAATCTTTTATTTATGCGATATCATTTTTCTATCATATAAGGTTTGTTTTTCTTAGTTCCAAACTGCTTCAAACTCATTTTTCTATTTATGCAGGTTGTTTAACAACATACACAAATAATAATTTCTGCCCTCTTCTATATGATAACCGGTCTCTACTGTTTATTTGGCAAGCATCGAATATCATGATTAAAGGTGCATGTCCATTTGTGAAATTAGGAAAACGTATACAGGTCATGTTACATAATTTTGTTGTTGACCAGACATTGTTATATCACCGAAACCTAAAAGTAAATATTGAAGATTTAAAAACATCCATTTACTTATAAACAAACAGAAAGTCTTTCAAGCGCTAGACTGACATTACCGATTTAAATACCATTTGATATTAAATCGGAATAACCCAAATTATAGAAAGGTAAAAATGTCAGCGTTAATGTCTAAATATATTCATGTAACGTTATTTCGTTCTTTGGTTTCAGTTACTCAAAATATTTCAATCACATTGAATCTTAATGCATGGATAAGGTCAATGAGGGTGTTGTGCTTTTGATGGGGTCTAACGCTACTTTCAGTTTACTTATGCTTTGGCTGTTTAGCCCTTTGCCTTTGAAGAAAATCTATTGCACTATTGTGATTTTGAAATGGTATGAACCTTTATTCGCCGATTTGAACTACCAAACAATGATTTCCTTTTCCCGTGTTGTATCAATAACCCTCGTCTAAAGACAAACGACGACAAACTTCTTGTGAGATTCGAACCAGAATCGCATTTATCAGAAGTTGACCACGCAAACTACTATACCAAATTTTCAAGAATCAAATTATATCGGGGTTTGGATTTATTTCATTTCGAGGTATGGAAAAAAATCACTTCGGCACATCATAAAACCTGTGATCTATTTCATGATATCAATTGCACATAAAGATGTCAGTTTCAATCTGAAGATAAAAGACAGGCTGTCATGTGTCGTTTGACAAGTGGAAATCATGTAATAAACATGATTAGGAGGATCAAAGTAGACTTAAAGCTACGCTTCGACATCGAGTTCTTTTGTGGAAAGTAAAAAATCGAATGCACCTCTTTTCGGACACATTTGTTTAGGAAAAGTTGGTCATAGTTGCTGATAAAGGACTGAAATGAATTAGGCCTTACTTGCAAAATAGGATTTTTACAACTGTGACCGTTATTTTTCAACCTGATATATTTTTCAAGTAATGTCTAACCAACCAACCCCCCCCCCCCCCCCCCCTCCCCCCTTCAAAAAGAAAAATAAAAACATTCAAGGAAAACAAGTCCCACTCTCAAAGTGTCTTTATATATTTCTTTGAAAATACATAATCAAATATTTATTTATTAACTTTGATTGCAATTATTCAAAAACCTTCATCGATATATCAATGATTTCAATGTACATTTGACGAAATAGGTTGCATGGCGATGAAAGTAAGAATGCATTGATTAAATCATCATGTACATCCTGGCGTTGTCTAATCGTCATATACATCTTCATATTCCATTTACGTATACGTCCAACTTGATGAACTCGGGAACTTGAATTGTTATGTATAGACAAGCTCAATCGTTTATCCAGTTTCCTAGATAATATAAAAGCCGCAGTCTGATTAAAATCTGCCTAGTACCGAGGAATAAAAGATTGAAAATGTTTACTCTACGCAGCAAGCGGAGAGGAAACCTATGGGAATTACAAGTTCGATTCTTGATAGAGCTAATACTTTAAACTGTTATTCCTCGAAACTCGGGCAGATTTCAACCCATTATCATGGAAAAGCCTAATCAAATTTCAAAACTTTATCAAGAAAACTTACCTGTACCTGGATGTTAGGTATTTAAAAAGAAATAAGGCTAACAGGATAAAAACATAGGAACAGTATGTTCATGGACTTCATCAAAATGTTATTTTAGCCCAGTCTTATGTTTCGTTTCAGTTTTGCTCTTGTCTGAGGCATGCTTGGAAATGATCCCTAAACGCACAAAACAATTTCTTAAATAATTTCCACCTTTCAAAGAATCTATTATCAAATCATTTAATTTGTTAATTTTGTATTCAACAGTTATTTCTCAACAGAAAACCTTTCCGCTTCAATTGATACGTGAACAAGCTTAAGGGAATCCTATTGTTTTACGTTTACATCAATTCAAGCATTATACATTTCGTTTGAAGATACCGTGCTGTTGAATGAATATTCATGAAATTGACAAGGGTTGTACATTGCACAATAAATGACATCAATTTCGGTAGTTTATTGTCACTCAGGCATAGAAAAGCACAATCAGTTTATGCGTATTTACACAGAAAATAACCGAGTTTGTAGATTATGCGTTTTCATGTATGACCTAGGTCAATACAAGTTACTTGTTCGCATGTCGTTTTATCATTAGATGCACGAACGTTTTGGCAATGTGCAAGATAAACCGTGTTTAGGACCTATATGTAGGCCGCGAGATTGGCAAGGTCACAGTAAAGACTTCAATTCAGGTTTTATCTGGCGTGCAAAACAAAATTCCTTTAACCCTATTCCAGTTCATAAAACATTTACCATTACAAATGCAATCACGACATAAAAAATTTCTACATCAACAATTGAAAGCATAACTTATGGAAGACCTACAATAACACGAATTTCGTTCGGATCGAAAAAAATTAAACATTGAGGATAAAGGGTTAATGAAATGTAAACATGGATTTATCTATAGTGCATTCACTTGCATAGGTTGCTTGCAGAAGTGGGTATGCAGGTCGACTTATTTAAACACGACCCTTGAGCCGGGACTACAGTGTGTTTAAAAATGTTTGACATAATTCTTCTACTTAAATTCCTAAGTTAAACCCCTCCAACGAGAAGAATAATTGATTGTAAATAGCAGCTCGTATAAGATATCAAACTAACCTTAGTAACATGCCCTGTTTTTTTATTCTCAATGAACAACGAAAAAATGTTGAGATATCATAGCTAGGGTAAAAGGAGCAATGTCACCAATGCCTGCTTCTTCCGTGGTGCTTATCTGAATTAAAACCTGACAGTTTAGTACACGAGTATCTGAATCATACAGTTTGTACTAAACGGGTGAATTTTTTACTATCGCGGCGAGAGTTTCTGAAAATCTGTATGACACTAATCCGGGTTGAATTGTTTTTTATTTATTGCTTTGCATCACTCACATCATAAAAAGCATAAAATGGCTCGCTTTCAATGCAACAGCCATTGACGTCATTATAAAATGTTATGACGTCACAGTGTGCTAAATTCACGAAATCATTAAATGAAAATATTCTTAACATTACTTGCTGATCCCTAGGATCATAAAGACACAAGGGTCAAAATAATTGTTTCGTATGATTATGAAAATACAAAAGTAAAATGATTGTTCTCTATGATCGTGACGACATAGGAGTGAAAGTGATAGAATCCGCAGTCTAAGTAAACCTAGCCCCAAATATAATCCGTTTTACTCCTATACTGAGTCTAGAAAGGCCTAGTAGAGGGTCGCGTCAGCCCACGTATCGAATAGACCAATCAGAACTCATCTTACCAAGCTACAAAAGTCTGCCTTCGCACGGATAACGTTGGAGGTCATAGGTCGCAGAAAGGTCGGAAAGAAACGGATAATATTTGGGCTAGGTTTACTTAGACTGTAGAATCCGGTGCCCGATTGGTGAATATACAATATTAAAACGAATGATTACTGAGATCATAAAGACATAAATATTGTTTCAAGACATTCAAGGTTCAAGTTACAAAGGTGAAACAATTGTTTATCATTCAGGCGAAAGAGTGATATTATTTGATTCAAAAGCACAAGAGTTTCAGCGTCGTAACTACCATATTGAATAAGTCACATCGAAACATGAAATATGGAATACCATGAACATTCTTGAGTGAGGATAGGTCCATGTCTTCATGAGGATACAAGAGTGAAAATAGATGGTCTTCTGTGTTTGAGGATACAAGACTGGAAATTATTGACTGTGGATGAGGATGCAGGACTGAAAATAGTTGGCCGTTAAAAGTTTGTGGCATGAGGATACCAGATTGAAAATAGTTGGCCCTACGTTCATGAGATACAAGAGTGAAACTAATGGATCCTGTATTCATGACAGTGTTACAAGATTGAACATAGTTGGTCATTTGTTCATGAAGATACCAGATTGAAAAAAGTTGGCTCTGTTGGCTACAACAATGAAATAGTTGGTCCTATATGTATAAAGATACAAGATGAAAATAGTTGATCCTTGTGTTCATGATAATCCAAGATTGAAAAAAGTTGGCTCTGTTGGCTACAACAATGAAATAGTTGGTCCTATATGTATAAAGATACAAGATGAAAATAGTTGGTCCTTGTGTTCATGATAATCCAAGATTGAACATAGTTGGTCCTATGTTCAAGAAGATACCAGATTGAAAATAGTTGGCTGTGTTGGCTACAACAATGAAGTAGTTGGTCCTATTGTTATAAAGATACGAGATGAAAATAGTTGGTCCTGGTGTTCATGATAATCCAAGATTGGAAATAGTTGGTCCTTGGTCGGGTTCACGAGGATGAAAAACTGAGAATAAATTATTCTACGACTAGACCTTGAGACTTGAATAGATTGTGTGCATAAAAGAGTGTATAAAGGTAACGTATGGTCTCCTTGGATTCTGAAGATACAATTACGAATATATCAAGCACCGGATAGAAATAAACTCTATAACAATCATCATTTCATCTTTAGAGCCGTTTGGTGATGTTGACGTCCTATGTTTATAAAACGGCTTCAAACTTGTAAACGAATTTAAGCTTACGTTACGAATGGTAAGTTCATCGCCACTTTTTTTCCTTTGTTGGATAAAGTATGAACATTTCTAGCGTGGATCGAGTTAATCTACAATAATGGTTTCGATCAACATATGTTGCATACATGTATCATAAACTCCTATTGAACAATTTAGTTTTTATGCTCTACATACGACCACAGTAAATATCATTGATGCATAATCTATGACTGGCATGTAATAATAGATTATCCAATCTACACTAAATGTCAATGACTCCACTCATTATATCAATGTATCACTTGACCTTTAACCTTACAATCACACGTGTGTATCCATTAAGTAAATAAAGCTGCGGTGCGATATGTTTTGCGGATCGGCCCTAAATGAAATATACATTTGACAGATTAACTGACAGGTTTGCATTGCACAGCAGTGCGCATTTCACGATTTATCCGTGGAAGCTCGTGCAGAGGAGGAAAGATTCGCGGTATAAGAAGAGTACAGACGGTTAAACTCGGGCGTGACCTTAATTAGTCCTTGACCTTTCGTGGCCTCTAGACACTGGGTTAACTACCTATCATGCCATTGCGCAATTGGTAACCCGAGAGGGCAACATGTGTGTACAGTCAAACCGCTTTACAAGGGAGGCAGTGGGACTGATATGGGCGTTTTGCGCTGTAACTGGGAAAACGTTCGCCCCAGGTGTTATAAGCCAATCTGTGCCAAACTACAAAAACTAGCACTTTAATCGTGATTTATATCTTTCTTATATATGTTTTAATGTAATGTCTCAATGGATGTCTGAATTAAATTTCATTGAACAACATACTTTTTTAACATTCATTTCAGAGATGAATATATAAAAACAGTTGATTTGTAATAGGATAAAAAAAACTTTCAGTTGAAAATTTAACCGTGATCAAAAATGTCTTTGAAATCGTCTTAACATTGGGAGAAAGAGAGTGCAAACAACCTTTTTCTCATCAAATGACCGTGTTTGTCTCCAGGTGTTTTCCGATAACCTCATTAATCAAGTTCAAGCCTAAGTGACACACATCTCTCCAAATTCTAATAACAAACGAAGAGCCTAATCGCGAATATAATGGAGTTTCCAAAGGTAAAATTATGAGTCCAGAAAAATCTGTAATGACAGTGTCATTTGTCACCTTAATACATCGAGCTCAGATTCGGAGAACCGATACATCAACTTCCGTCAATCCACCGGAAATAACCTTAACCGCTAAACGCAATCAAACACGTACGTTGCGACAATGGCGCTTGCAGTGAAATCCCTAATTGTCATTTGTTGTCAATTACGCGGTGAATACGGATCGCCATTAAAATCGTCATTAGTGCACCTGTTCAAATTGTCATGCTTCATCGGCGATTTATCATCCCTTTCATTGAGCCTAAAGAGGCGGCGACCTCTCAACCACTGCGCATGTACAATGCTCATCCGGGCATGTCATAACCACGCCCATTCGCGTGCGATGGTCGTTTCCCTTTGTCGGGCTATATCTTTGTCAATCAAGGTGTAGCGATGTCATGCGGTCAAATTAGTGGTGAATTGGTAACACGTTGAGCACTAATCGTCCGGAAATTGTTGCCGAAGTGTTTGTTGAATTAAGTGGAATATTTCCGTTTACTTTGTGTAACTAAATTTCAGACTAAACGCTAGCTTCCGGGTACCTGGATCTGTACGGAAACCATAAACTGAGATTTGATGTTGTATATTTTAGCATGCTGATTCTGTGATAAATATTAATGTAAACCATAAAACATGTTACCGTTACCACATGTCCTAACGTATCCATCCATAGCAAACGTAGAAAATGGGGTAGTCCTACTGAAATAGGGTTTTAGATCTGAAGCTTTTTAAATAGTCTTGAGATATCGTCCATGTCATTTCATCTTTAAATGTATTTTTCTTTATTGCACTTCAATACGCCAATAAAAGCTCATATAATAAATTTATATTCCTTTTTGGGTTTTTTTCAATGTTTAAACTTCCGTCCTCGTTGGCTAAGTAATTTAACCTTATCATATATGCAATTATAAGTTCTCATACAGTAAATGAAATACACCTGAAAGTTAAAAAAAATATGACAAGCCAATCGCGATTAAACGTTAAAGGGCCAGTAGCATGTTTTAGTGGGAATATAAGGTGATGTCAGGAAAATGAAAATAAATTATTCCAATTGAAAGAAAATGTATTTAAACTAAATGAAGCAGTAATAAATCAAATATATAATGAAAGTTCAGCCATGCGATTCCTTTTTTTTACACAAAAGTGGCCGCCAATGGACCTAATTTGAATCTCTGACTATGGATTATTGGTTTGTGGGATAAGATTTTATGCACTATTAAAATTTTACATTTATCATTAACGTAAAATTATCAGTGAAAATAAAAAATAAGTGCTACTGCCCCTTTTGATTATCATGTCATTGTTGAACACGTCAGCAAGCATTCACCATTCGGAAGTTCTGAAAACCTCCTAAATAACAGTGAAGGATCGAAAACGATACCCTGTCATACGATCGGCATTTGTTGCAACACATTTGTTTTCTTCAATATAACGTTTTTATTTGGTTCTCTTCTTGCATATCATTCAATCTCGACGTTCAACGTCGACGTTTTCTGAAAGGATCTTCTCTTCTTATCTTCAAAGCTGATGACTATTCCATCTCCATGACTGTGTAAAGTTTGAAATGATGCTTCAAGTCATAAAAAGCGTGAACTCTTGTCTGTTAGCTTCTGATTTATTCAGGACAAGTGGAAAACGTGTTGATGTTTTGCCGAAAGAGAAAACAGTCTTTGAAAACAGAAGGGAGATATTAGCAGTAACCACGATATGATAGACCAAAGTATAGCGTTTCAAAACGCTTTGATTCTCTCATTCTTACGGTGGCCATCGCTTTTTTTATTTTCATTTTGAAATTTCAAGAAACAAAATTGAAATATAGATATATAAATATATATACATAAATATATATTTTGTCTTTAAAGAAAAATAGATGGAGCACAGTGGTGTAGTGGTTAGCATGCTGGTTTCTCACGCCAGATACCCGGGATCTCATTCGGTGTTGTGTCCCTGGGCAAGGCACTTCATCCACATTGCACTCAGTCAACCAAGTTTTTAAAATTGTGACCTAAAAACTGGATGTACTGACCTACGTGGTCGTGACAAGCACTTAATAGCAGCTGTGAAGGTATATTCCTTAGGGTAATTATGCAGATATTTGAGCTTATCGTAGGATATGGAAAAGGCGCCATATAAATATCCGCATTGTATTTATTACCAAACCATAAAATTATTCTTGACCTAGCTTAAGCAAGCATTCGAAACATGTGACATAGTGCCAAAGGCCTTGTTTTAGGTAAGACGTATTTCAATTATTATTTCAGTTTTCATATTAAACATTTATCAAAGTGAAAGGATGTGTTGTCAAGTGTCAAATGTGTACTCAGTTATCAATTTATTATCAAATTACGTTAGAAACCTGAATTTCTCTGCGTGTTCAAACAAAGACAATTCGGAATGGTACTACCGATAGCCCCTTGTTGACCAATCACCAATACCAAAAAAACTAATCAGTCCAACCTCTAATGTCAATTTCAGCGGACTTAAGGTCAAAGGTTATCAATCCAATTGACGAAAACTCAAATCGAAGTAGATTGAATTTGATTTTCAAGCGAAAAGTTTGTTTGTAGGAGAATTTGTCACAGATTTCTGTACTAAGCTGCTTCCAGGAACCTTTGATCTAGATTAAAAGATAATGCTGGACGAGAAGGGTCAAGAAATGACCCCAAAATACTAGTTAACAAAGTCGGTCCTGGAACCACTGTGACAGTCTGCAAATGATTCTGATTTCCTTGTGCCCCGAAGAGGTCACATGTGCTGTTCCGTGACCCCAAGAGGTCAAATCCCAACTCCGGTACAGATGGTGCCGCATTGGCAATGAAAACCAACGTCGTCAACGTCATCCGTCAAAGCATTTTTAACAATCAATCAGGCGGCCATCTTGAAAATTTTGAAATTTGGAGTTTGGTTTCCAAAAAGTGGACAAACACTCACATTTTGATAAATCCTCTCTGCCTTAACCGTTTGTAAATCAAAGTGCCGCTCTGTGAAAAATATCCTCTTTGTAAACACTCAACCCGATGAGACGTGTTCTTTGCAAACAAAGCGATGACTGCGTTAAGGCTTTTTTCATGCAATTTGGCTCTTAACAAGCTCCGGTAACTACCCGCGGAAAGTTCAAACAATGAACCAAAAAAGATAGATCCAAATGATATCCCTTTTATTTGCAGAGAGTAAACATGTCGCGCTCTGAGTTTGTATTTTCGTTTGATGCTTTCAATAAGTAGATCTAAAAGTAAATAAAGTATATGCGGCCTGTTCTATTCAGAAATAAACTTAGTGAAATAGTAGACAGTGGGGATATTGAACAGAGGGTTTATTAATAGGGTTTGCATTGGGTAAACAATATGTCACATAGATCCGCTCTAGTTTACACCTTCCTGTCGTCTTTGGTGACTTTTATTTATTAACTGTCTCCCAAACGTGTTCGTTTCAAGTGGCAATATATAACGCAATATTTAAGATCGTACCTTTTTGTAATAACGTTATGTCATAAATCCAACAAAAGTCCTCAAAATACAATCAAGGTCTTCGGTTCTCTCACTTAAGAATATGTTTAAAAAATCCTTGAGAAATTCGATTAATATTTTAGGTTTCAAATTAAACTATAGTCAAAAGTATTCTTCAAATATGGAGAACAAACATACTTCAATTATTGTCAGATTTTTTTATGAATACGAAGGAAATTAATTAACAAAAATCATAGCCCGGAGCATGCAAGGAGCAATAATTTTAAGGTGATAAAAAAATTGAGGGGCAAAAAAGACAATATCCGAGAAGATATTTCTCACCTTTTCCCTTTCGCTTCCAAAACACCGGTTCCATGGCAGCGTTGAAAATCATAACAGAAAGAGTTGTCTATGACACTATTAAGTAAAGGCTTTCAAGTGAAAATTCTGAAATCAACTTCAAACCAATTTTATGAGCGATGTGGCACATAATTCCCGCAAAGCCGAACTAAGGTCTTAACTAAAGTCGTGTAGGAATAATATAGTTAGGAAGAGGGGGTGATACCTTCTAAGATTAACAATTTATTACTGAAAAGCCATTAAGTCATTCTTTGGCCACAACGTGATCCTTAAAGAACCGTCTCTAACTTGCACGGATTTTCCGTGCGACTTCGTGCAAATCGTAAAACATGCGTCTGAAAGAAGCGACTCAATGCTGCACGGACTTTTCGTGCAAAGCATAAACCTCGCCGCAAACAAATCAGCTTTGAAAACCGCAAAGCCGAAAACCCAAGTGGAAAAGAAGAATGCAGATGAACCCTGACGAAGAATGAAGAAACGGCCACGTTAATGGCGAATTGAGGAAAGTGGTTGTATTTCAAGTCAGAAATGATAATATCGTTTTTCAATAACTAGGTAAACTTTTATTGATAAAATAGAAATTCATAAAATTATATTTTAAATTAAACACATTTAAAATGTTTGTTAAGAACTATTTCTTTTGGTTTACGCTGAAAAATGGCGGATATGAAAATACACTGAATTCAAGAGCTATTTTAGAGGAAATATATTGAATGAGCATTGTAGTTCATGTCCAACTATTATTGTATACGTAGTTATGAAGCTATCAATAAGACAAAACAATAAGCAATGTGTTTAAATGAATCATCTAGCGTTTATTGAAGGATAGAAATTGTCTCATATGATCATAGGTTATACAGAATAGTTACAAAATGATTATATCAACAGTAAATATCCGATAGAAGTATCCCGTATTTCTTACATGACTTATCAAGTTGCATTCCATAAAATACGATAAACCGATTTTCCGTCATGACACATATCTTTGATTCATAAAAAAAATCTATCGATTAAAATATTATCACACCATATATTTATAGAAGTTTATACTGTATCTTGAAAATACAAACTTGCTTACAATTCATCATATGCAGTTTGATTTTCATTGACTCGAGAAATGAAAACTGATTTTGATATCATATTCAAGTATATTTGTGTCAACAAAGCTAAATGCACCAAATCTGCTCTTTTCGTTTTTAAATAAAAGTTTTATATATGACTAAAAAGCAGCCAAAATAATCTTGAACGATTTTCATAAAACCCACAACACCAATCTACAAAGCGGCCGGCTTGATGAAACCATCTCATGACAAATTACATGACAATATCGCAATAATCAGCTGTCACTGGACATTGTCCAGCAATATTACAAACCGAGATGACCACAAACCCGCATGCAGCTCAACCATATTAACAGCAAAGGCCAAAGTGAAATGCTATTGGCCAGTGACCGAAGCCACGGCTAACCACGGAGGCCAATTGTGCGATCCTTTCCTCTTAGGAATCGATGGCCGTTCAATCAAAGAGAAGACACGTATCGATCTGTAAGGAAACCTTCACGATTAATTCCGTTAGAGGAGGGGCGAGATGTAATTGGAAGTCATGTGGCTTTGGGGAGACAGAGCGAACGCTGACCCCCCTTACTGCGGGGGACAAAGGGGATCCTCTCAAAGACACGACGAATCGTGAATCTTGTATTGACGAAATTAACTAGATTTGGTTGCCCGTAAAACTGATTGGTTTAAAGATTCGCAGATTTGGAGGGAGCGCTGTGATAAACATTGCCCATTCATTTCCATTTTTGCTTTCATGGGTTTTAATCTTTATGTTAATATTTAACCGACGTATTTGTGGTAATCAATGGACAAATCTCTTGAAGATTTTGATTTTTAAAAATGAGGATAGAAAATTGCAATGGGTATCATCTTAATAACACACAAGAATTAACGCGATTCATTATCAAGATATTGTCCGGTTTTCGATCAATACCCTCAAAACGGGTTATCTTCCAATAAAATGTATACGATATATACTAACACTGAAAAAAATTACATTTACTTCCATAGAAGATATTGTCTCATATGGTTACCAAATTTTGATCATAATGATAAGATAACTAAGATTTGCGAAGTAAATGATTACAATATGTTGAGCTCATGAAATAACACTATCATAGTTCTCATTCTATTACTTAAATAATTATCCATAATAATGAATTTTAAGTGAACTGCTTACGAACATACCTCAAAATATACGATGCCATGACAAAACCTTAAACGAGAATAAAACATCACTTCTTCTGGAACCTATGGTCTAGCATTTGCCATCGTCAAGACTTCCAGATGTGTCTTTGATTCCGAACGCATGGCCGATAAGATGAATTTATGTAACTAACCAGATAAAGATCTACCGTTGGGCTTTGTGGATGACCTATCCATTAAAGGAACTTCTTTATATGCAAATAGAAATACATTTCATCGAATGAAACACATTTCAATATCATTTAACGAGAAGGCTGAAATGAACATGTATGAGGGACGGCCAATAGCGAGAGGGCCCTTAAGGTTGAATAGAGATGGAGTTATGTATGTCGGCCAATTCTTTGAGGACATGCAATTTTGTTTTTCAAGCATGAAACTAATCAAGCGGAATTGTGATAAGTTTGCTGTTCGCTCCAATCGGGCTCTTCAAATACCATGACAACGCGCTTCTTCGGAGTGATCCCTCAAAAACACAGATGTATTATTAATAACCCCACGTACGGTTAATTAAACATTGCGGACAAAACACATGTGATGGTAAACTATTGATGAAAAGCTGGGAGGCTAGCCCCACGTCTCGACCTCGGCCCCCAATCTCTTTAACCAACTGAGAAGGCGTTGGGGAGAATTTTAAGGATTCTCGACCCGTTCCCCTATTGTCTTTTCAAAGAAAGCGTTCTAATGAGTCAGGGGGGTTTAATACGGTTTGCAAGCCCTGATGTGGTCGAGCGAGAGTGGTGGTTTTAGGGAGGTTATTGGATAGCAGGCAAATGCAATTAACAAACCACTGGACATCTTTTTGAAAGGGGGACAATTAAAAGACTCAGCCGCAAATGGCCTTAAGACGACCGCAAGGAGCCTCGGGCAGCGAAAAATCTGCACGTTTTTCTAGTCCCTGACTCGGAAAATTTTAATATGATTAGCGTCTCAATCTATGAATTCTTGAACATCAAAGAACATTTTTTCTCCCCCTGTTCTAGTTTTCGTCCGTGTGTGCGAGCTTTTCCCTCGAGCATGCCTAAGTTACTCAAAACTGTTTATGCACGTACATACATCATTCCTTTGCGAAGTAGAGACTTCTGAGAAAAACGGTGAAACCCTATGCACTTTATTTGATGTTAAATCTGACCGTTTTTCTCAAAGTGTACACCCTCTGCAGCCTGTAATGTTCTATCCCCAAGCAACGTGTTTTGGCCTTTATGTAATTAATACGCCTTGTAAGAAAATAGAATTTATTTCAGCTTTTATATCCGGTACCGTTATGAGCAGAATGGCAGCTGATGCCCATTGTGCGAGAGCATGTCTTGCTCAGGAAATTAATGTCTTTGACGTGAGGACGTATTCTTCTTACATTACGTGACGTCAGTTTTTATTTTGGTAAATGTGGAATTATTTTTTAATATCAGTTCCTTTAGCATTTTTAATAATTCCTATTGAAAAATAGTTCTTGATGTTGAAATTTTAGAAGTGTACTTGAAAAGTTATCTCAAATAAAAGTAACGTTTTCAAACTTTCTTCACAAAATTACTGTTAAATTATATTGGAAGAATAGATTAATTACTAAATTAATTTTAGAAAATGTTTGATTGATAAGGGACCAAAGACGAAAATGATAATTGCGAATGAACATTTTGTATCATGTATGCACGATTTTGCATAAAAAAGGAACTTAATTCTTCATGTTTTACCCTGTATCCTGATCACGTTATTTGAAATATGAACGATTGTACACTGAAAACTGTTAGGTTATCACCGACCACGTGTTACCATTTATCACAATTTCATATGTTATATATAAGTATGTTACAATATAGTACAATATTCCTCTTCAAAATGAAACTAGTTTCTCACTTCATACAAACCAAACATGAATATGTTTCTCTTAATCATCAATTAAAAATCAATTATAAAATAAACGTTTCGCAAATATGTTCTTGATAACTTTAAAACATGGCTTGGGGGACGACATATCATAAATTCAAGACATGAAAAACGTTCAAGAAAATTCAACACAAGCCACAGCGTACCTTTGACAAAAGGCCTCGTAATATTACAAGTTTATAGTTTGAGCAACCTGCAGTGGTCTATGAAGCCTCGGAATTATTACAGGTTTATGGGTGGGGTAACATGCATTTGTCTGCAGGTCTAGTAGCAACCAAGGTCCCGCCTCAGGTATTTACTGCTCACACCTGCGTGTCTAGGATGCAATCACAGGTGAGAACAGGTGTGAAGTGTTTGACTCCAAGGTGGTCTAAGAACTCCATGCAGTGTTTATCTCGATGAGTTTACGACTCGTCTTCTGTTTTATAGGTGTAATAACGCTGATACGAACTTCTCAGTTGATGGACTGCCTTAAAATAGGGTTAAACTAGAAATCAGAAGACTGCAACAATAATCACACGAGATTGAAAGCGGATCGTCTAGTCTTATATTGTTACTCTGAAAGCAAAGGCGAATAATCTTCTTCCGGTGGCCTTGACATTAGCATGATTTAATAATAAAAGTCTATATCTACAACGCATAACCAGTATCTGTGTTGGCCTTGTTTTATGACATTGTCGTCTGAATTCATTCACATCTCATTCTCATTAATGAGCTCGTTGTCGTTTAATACTTTCTTATAAAGGCAGAGGGACATGTATCGTAAAGACATAGCTTCAGAAAGACATGATTATAGAAATGCCCTATGACTTTATAGAGGTATAGACATAATCTACTATTTCTTTCAAAAGGACAGGAAATTAAACTTAAAAGTCATATTAGCCAGCAGTATCCAGGTCACCTATCTAGGCAAAACTGCGGTCATTGTTGCTGAACCCTATCTGATAGACTGAGAACTGCGCCATGTACAGGAATCATACCACTACGAAAATCTTGGATGATTTTACTAGCTAGCATGATATCTGTTTTCTTACTGTCGCTCATTTGCGGTTGTTTCGTATCTGAATGAAGTTAACACCTTTGTATTTCATGATGCCACTTTATGGG
Organism: Steromphala cineraria; assembly: GCA_916613615.1. Taxonomy (NCBI): domain Eukaryota; kingdom Metazoa; phylum Mollusca; class Gastropoda; order Trochida; family Trochidae; genus Steromphala; species Steromphala cineraria. The sequence goes on from OU744720.1 coordinate 48,306,609, forward strand.
GATGGCGGGATATTTCAATTTTAAACTTGAGTTGAGCACATGAATTTGAACAGTTTTTCACAGTAAGTTATAAAATGTTCATTTATATTCTACATGAAATAGAAATTGACAGTACAAAAAGGATAATCTTATAAAAACTGAAGACTCTGTGAAAGTAAAGTTAAGACTATTGATGAAAACTTAATATAAATATTTTAAATATTTAATGCTCTTAGTTACAGGAATAACACCATAAGGCATGAGTTTTCATTTGAATGATTGCGACTAAAAGTCATTACGGTAAGAAATGATACCGCGAAATTGTCATACGCCATTTTAAAAATGAAACCAAAAGACCATTGTCTTGAACCACATCCAATAACGCCCGTGCAAAGTGTCGCATGCTTAGAAATGTCGCATATATGACATTCTCAATTTGAGAGGAATGTGTTTATTTCGATGTCAACCAATAAAATAATTTGTTGTGACTGCTTATTACGATGCGTGTTGACTTTAAAAGAAGCCAACCAGATTTTCCGGAAGCAAAAGCTCTGAGAATAGGGCCTAACATTATGTAGCCATGTGCTACAGTCTTTGCCATTTGAGTTTGAGATTTCTTGATATTTGAGAAAACAACGGCGGCGCGAGTAAATTATAGACAGTTTGGTTCTATGAAGCCAAGAGAGGTTTTGCAAAACACAATGTAACTAAACAAGCGAAATCCGGATAGTCGCGGGGTTACGAAAATAACGCCACGGTTTTGCAAAATGTGGATTCAATCGAATGGCTAACGCTGCTTAAGAATGACCTTTCGTAACAAGACGATCATGCAACGTTTGGACGTCTGAACTTGCCATGGATACGGAGATGTAGTCAATCTGAAACTGAACGAGAGTAAAAAGGGCTATAACTTTTTTTCACAAACTACCTCCCTATGAATTAAGAATTTAAACTTCACGAAAAAAATTAAACTCTTTTCACATCGTGAATTGATACAAATTAAAATTTCCTTCGAAATCAAAGCTTTGCCACAATGAGGATTTGAGGTCAAGTTTTTCTTAAAGTTTTATTCTAATATTTTATAATCTTAACTGAGTTCGAGTTTAGATATGAAATGGATTGTTTCGATTTTTAAAATGCAAAAGCTTGTCCTACGAACCGAATTTATAATAATCATAGTAGAACTATTCTTGTTTTTATCAGATAAATATTTACAGGGCTGGCAGATATATTTTTTCATTTGTTTGATAATGAACAATGGACAGTAAGTTCAAAAAAAGACAAAAAGTTCATGTCATTTACAAATTCACATTGCAATATGAATGCAAACAAAATTCAAAGTTTGAGTTAATCTCATTAATTTTGTGATAACATTTACATTGTTTATTTTCAAAACGCTGACTAAACAATCCAGGAAACCAACATAAATCACCCCGTCCAGGGAGGACAGAAAAATGTTTTATGTAAACAAATCACTACAGAAAAAACATACGTCTGGAAACATGGACAGTGTTTTTGATTCCCCTAATTCACTGTCACTTAACACCACATTTTTCATAGCTTGATGATAAACAACTCGCAACAATCGTGAAAGATTCGTAAATTGTTAAGTAATTATCAATGTGATATGTTGACACGGGGCCAAAGGGCGCCAAAGGTGCCGCCATCTTGTCAAAATGGCCGCCGCTGAAACCCATCGCGGTTCGGAGTTTACCTTGATGTTTCAAGGGTGATGATAGACACCGTAAAGTCAAACTCGGAACGGCGCCATAACGTCACAACACTATTACACCCTAGGTGACGCCACTTTATGTTTTGACTACAAGTTGTAAAACAGCTCGTCAAAAAGACACTTTGAGGAGATTCGTTCCCTGTGCCCTGTATATCGCAATATGCATCTGGCTAGTGTTAATCTATTTTATATCTTGCTCGTTCAGGCGTCTATTGTCTGGTCCGACGCCGCTGAAGCGTTATCGAAATTTCAACAGCGGAAATATATATCTGCACGAAAATTGACAGGTAGTTGACTCAAACGCTGTGTTGAAGTGAAGGTTCTTTACATAATTAGCTAGGCTGACAATATATCTATAGACAATTTCTTATAACAAATATTAGCCATTAAGTTAATGTGGGATTGCATCTAAACTATTTAGAACAATTGGTAATATTTTAGATCGAAATCGACCCTCGGATTTCACGGTCTGTCAAACGCGTTATCCTCGCTTCATATTTCTGCTCTCATTGCCATTGATGAGGAAATACATTGAAGTCTAATTTAAAGAATACAATTGGTGGAAAAAGATACCTTTTACCTTGAATTCAGGCGTACTTCAAAATATATACGTAAGTCGGACTGTCTTTGTTGTTATAGTTATATATTTTTTCTTCAAAGAAAGAAAATTGATCGCAATGACTTTTAAATCAAAAATTGAAACTGTTTTAATCGAAAAATGATCATGTATCACTCTGGAAAACGATATTTCTTGCTTTTAAACATGAAGTTGAATAGAAATACCTATTTAACAAATGTATCATTTTCTAACTGACAATTTCATAGAAATAAGTACTTTGGACAAAGAAGAATATAATTTTACCTTATCCATTGTTGATTTAATCACTCACGCCACATTCAAAGATAATTATCATTGCCAAAGGCAGGTAAGGCAGACTATCTCAGTTCTAAACGGTTGGAATAGTTATATTTCAAGAATAAAATGAAACCGATTAAATATTTTGAAAACATGGTGTCATAACTCTTGACAGAATGACCTTAACAACTTTCTAATAAATTTCAAATCATTTCCTTGAAAATACATATCTTAAGGCTTAATGACTTATGTTTCTTCTGTAATATCACCCTCTGACATCTGCCTCTGTTTAATAACATTCGCGGACTAATTAAAAAGAAATTGCAAATTGATATCGTGGCTTGGTGACAATAAGCCCTGCTAGTCGTGACCTCCAGTCGTGAAAATACCTAGAAAGCAAAGAAAAAGAAAGTAAAAGGTTACCTTGTCTCCTATCCTATTGCGATTTTTTTTTCTCCTTCAATTTTTTCAATTTCTAAATATTGTTAAGATTGTTCTTTGTCCTGTTGCCTCAGGTGGAATCGTGCATTGTTGTCATATTACGCTTATAGTTTACAAAGATTCAATTCATTGAGGTATTTTTAAGTGAAAACATGTTATCTTTCTATTGGTGGAAAACAATCGAAAAATCAAGACGTCAGCATTGGCTTTGTTAATGTGTATTAGGTGATTGTATGAATGATGGTGATGCATATGGTGATGATGAAGACGATGATAATTATGATAACGATACGACGACGATGAAGATGATGACACTGATGACATGATGATTGTGATTATATAAGATCAACGTTAATAATCGAAACTATTTTATGACATGACTCCTTTAAAGATGCATTTAGAATTCTATGGATTTATCAACTTATTGATTTCACGTCGCACTCTTGCAATAAATAACTTGATAAATCCATAGAATCCTTCCATATTTATTTCATAACAATTATTCCATATATTTATCATAACAACCATAAGTGTCTCATTCATGTTGTCAATTGATTTCGTATGGATAAATTGGACGATGTGGACAATAAAAAACTCCCGTCCAGGTATGCACAGCTCTACTTCTTGCTGAACCGCGATCTAATGCAGTGTCCAAATACCACCCGATCCACTTTGTTGCCAAGTTATATGTAAGCACAAGTCAAACCCATAGTCGTCAACCTTGAGCTTTAAAAATCAATCCAATACACATGCATTAGCATGTTTAGAAGTACATGGTGTCTGCGTCACGGGTAGACATAATTGAAAATCTTAGATGACAAATCCTATTTGCTCATAGAGAGATGTCCCTCGAGATAGCGGTTGCTGGGGTACAGAGGAGACGAGGACTCTCAGCCTGTTCAAGGACTGCATGTCAACTTCAACCGACCTGCAGCTTAGACGTCACAAGATTGCTTTTGAACCTGCTGGTTGGAAAGACAGGGTGCATGCCGGGGAAGAGACGGGTCCTAATCCCCTGTCTCCAGGAGGGTAGTGGGTTTAATGGGGGTGGCTGCATAATCCCTTGGGAGAGAAGACCCGAGACAGACAAGAATTTAGAGATTTAAAGTGCAACTTTTGCCCTCTCAAGGAGCACAAGCAGAGACAGAAGCCCATATATAAAGCAAGACGTCAAAGTAGGTTTCTTGTGGTCGAAGATCAAAGGGAAAACAGTTATGGGGGTTTGTCCAGATGACTGTACGATATAATTCCAGGCTCGAATCTGTGCATAATCTCAAGGGCTCTCCGACTAATTTTACAACTGGTTTAAGGAAAAGAGAGTTTGGTAATCTGGGTATTATCTGCCTCGGCAATGTAAGATTTCCTTTGACACTATGTACATCCTATTACTGACAAATGCGACCAACAAATCTCAACAAGGCCTGTAATAGTCGCTTTGTAAGAATTACACAATGCAGAGAGGAATTCCAACCGTTATTCTATCTGTCTCCACCTTGATGCAAACTGAAAGAGGAAACCATATTGCGCATGCCCATTGGAGGAGATAATCCCACAATTGTTTGTAATACTGTAATCGGCCAAATCCGTGCATTTTCAAGTGTTAGGTTTTTTCCGGCCATATTTTCAACGCTGTAAGGAGATTGTTCAAAAGGTATTCAACTCAATAAATCAAAGTGTTGAATTAAAGTGGGTGGCTGTAATAGTCTAAAGTAATATCACTGTCTTTTCTTTAAAAACTTTACCCATGTCTCAAGTCTCAGCTGGAACGGTTAGAGTTTGAAACCACTCCTCGAAATGGCGTTATTACTTGTCGTTGTTGAAAACGCTGCTTGGATGATTTTCAACTGTCTTCAACTAATACTGACATGTGATATCCCTTGTAATAATAAGACAATGAAAGGAATCAGGGACCACTTACCTCAATAAGCTTCCTTTATGTTAAAATTGGGCATGTATGTATTCACGATGTTGTCAACCAATTTAGCATTCTTTCCACCGAGGCAGATCAAGTCAAGAAATATTGATCGAGCCTCTGTTCTTATTCGTCGAGTTTGTGGGAAAGAATTGGAAATGCCTGATTGGAGGCAATCGAAGTTTGGTGTACAGTCGGCGACGCTGTTCTAAAATCATTTTGACTACTGAATCGTGGCAAATCATTCATTGTGATATGAAAACCCTTTCCATGCTAGAATAGTTTTTCTAGTTTGCAGAACAGAAATATGATCTTTGATAAGAACTTTTCATATTTTTCTTAAATTGTCTTCGATGTTCTCCAATAGTTCTTCCAAAACATATTTAAACCTTTATTTATTCATTTATCGAATTTACTATGACGTTACAACTTTTGATCCTATTTCATTTACAAATATTCTGTTTTCATACTCAGACTGACAATTATCAGCACATTCATAACCCATGAAACCAATTCAACTTGAATATGACCCAAGTCCTCTCAAGTGTGTACGTGCAATTAATGCCTCATTTAACCAGAGACGTTTATGATAACATCAGTTAGTACACGTACGGTGAACCTTTCCGATATGTCTAGGATATCAGACCGTTTCTCGCTCCTTTTCTATCTCTTAGCTAATCTCAAAATGCAGAAAAATTAACCCAACTCTTTACCTTCTGTCTAGAAAATAGAAGATCTGCAAGTATAGAAAGTAGACTGATGACTGAAGATAGGGAATGCTAGGTTTCTGATCGGCACTGATTTTCAAAGAAGCGAGACGTTTAATTCATAACTGTTACCAAAATTTCCTGCGATATACTCATATTTCCGAGAGAGATTTAACGGTTGTGAGTGCGGTATCCTGTTTCGCCCCCTGAGAGATCTTCGCACTTAAAGTCAAGACCTTTGAGACTGAAGGAAACTGTTGCCTGACCTTAAATAAGATTAGAGCAAGTATACACCCCTGTTGCACTCACACGTTAGTGATCCGGGCATGGAATGTTATGGCGACACGAATATCGGAGCTCTATCTTATAGAAAAACAAATGCAAGACGAGATACACAGGAAAACACTATGTGGGAAGGCTTACGTGACATTGTTGTGTAGAGGAACGGGGTGCTGATATTTAAAAATGAATTTAATTTTTTTTAAATACGAATTGAGTATGATATTTTATTGAGCATTTTGTTATATTTTGTTTCAACAAGTTCTAATTTCTGATAAAAATAGAACCATTGGTTCTGTAGCTCATCGGGCTATCTAATTGACAAAAATAGAACCATTGGTTCTGTAGCCCACCAGGCTATCTTATTGATTATAGAAATGGTCATAGGATCACCATATGAGGGGTCACCGAGTATCAAATCTATGAAATAAACTTATCGTTGTCTAAGGAGTCCGTGTACGCGGTTTCAGCCTTTTTTCCTATGAGGAAAGGAAGGTTCCAGGGTCACTAAATCTATAAATCATAATCCCCATACTATGAGGAGTCTGGTTTGAGGTTATAGATAAAAATAAATCATTGATTCTGGTGCACTTATTTGGTGTCACAAGGTCTGGTAATCAAGTTTAATCTTTTTTGGCATTTTGCTTTCATGAGAAGAAGCTGAAAATATGTTTGGTCGTGACGCATGGGACCCTTATTAGGGGTCAGAGTATCACCAAATCTGTAACTTTGAATGTCCGAACACAAGGTAACATCCTAAACCTTTTGCTACTAAAGAAGACGATGAAAATTGGTGTTTTGGGCGTAACCCCGAGGCCATTATTGGGGGTCACAGGTCACGAAATCTATAACCGTAAAACCCCAAGTAAAAGACGTCTTTCAGTAAAGTTTCTGCTTTTAATACTTTCGCTTCTGGAGAATAAGTCAAAATAACAAAACTGTTACGCCATATAACGTCAGAAGCGCATCAGATCTTTCAGTCCAGATGAGCTTGATATAATTATAAAATGTAAAAATGATCTAACGTTTTTTTAGGTAAGTTCATTTAACATTTTGGAACTGCAGAGTAAGTTGTTATAAACATTTCAAGTTCCTGTAAACATGCATGTTAATTTTCATTATGCTAAAATGGAGAGGAACAACAGCGCCATAAATTCATTTATCTTAAAGAAATGGAAAATCTCCTATTTTAAACTAAAAACAAATAAGTATTCACATCTTTACAAATGAATAAAATTGATATATAAATGATATCTTACAAAACTGTGCTACTTAATACACAGAACTGTTTGATGCTTAACTAACTAGACAGTAGGGGTAATAGCATGTCATCTCATAACTCCCAATCACTAATTAAATAATTCATAAAGCGCTGTACAAGACAGACGCAAAATATCATAAGAAGGACGGACTTAGTACCTCGCCTTGCCTGACCAGTGTCATTGCAACATTTAATCCTATTGCCTCCCTGAGCCTTGAAGGAGGGATTAAAAAGAAAGGGGTTAGCAACCTATGTCAGGTCTAGAAGGAGATGTAGCGAATCTCGAATATGGAGATTAATATTCTTTGTAATTTTTCCAATAATAACTGGTGGGGAAGGGTTCCCTGAGGAGAAAAGGATTAGTCTATTATGGCATATGACGAACACAGATGTTCCGAAAAAATACCCTCATTTTCACGGCTTAGCTAATTTGTCGGAAGTCTTTAGTGGTGATAAGTGAATCAAAATGGAGAGATACTGAACGTTATGGTGTCTGGTAGCTCAAAGGTTCGCGACAATATGGTCTACAGTTTGCAATAGGTATTATAGGTGCTGTGGCCGGACGTTGGTCATGCCATGAGCATTTTGAAAATCTTGGCTGTTGACCAGACATTGTTCATAGTGATAATCGTTTTACTTTCACTAAAATCTGTATAGAATATTCAGAAAATGGCATCTTCAGAAATCAATTAATTTATTTAAGTTACAAAATTGTCTCTGAAAAATAAACAGATGCAAATGATCTCTTGAATGATCAATGATTTATGATGAATGAAAGAAAAGTATGAAAGAAAGAAACATATAACATTAAAACATTGGCTATACATAAATAAAAATCATATTGTCTTTAAAATGAAGGTGGTAGTAAACCTTGCAAATATACGAACATCTCAAAATATGCTGAGTTGTTATCTATTATGTAAGTCTCGGTTATAACACTAGAATAGGTATTTTTACGACAACCTTATATTTGTCCACATAAGAAGACAACAATAACAAATTACGTTAAGTGTCACATTTTAAATAAATTCCTTTGTAAACATCAAATATCTAGTCAATGATAATTCTAATCAACCTTATTACCCTTACCTTAATGTCACATTTGTACATTTGAAGTCCAAAATAAATTTCAATCATCGATGTTTTTATCATTTCTATTCATCATCTCTTAAACATTACGATTTGGTTGTAGAAATTCGAACCCAGAATACTTGAAGAGGAACACCAATAGATTCACCATTTCGAGATCCAGAGATCTCAAACGCTGTTCCGAATGCCATTGACAACCGATGTTCTGCTCTCTTGGAACTTGGTCCGCTATCATGAAGTAGTAAAAGTATATTGAGCGTTACAACAGGCGGATAATGCTCTGGTTCTTAGCAGAAAACATGAAGACATTGGACTCGAATGACTTACAGTTTGTTCCGGGTTCTTGAGCTTGTCTGTGTTGCATCAGTGAAACATATCTTGATAACAAATGACACTTTAAGAAACGAACCTGATGTTTATAAAGAAAATTTATGTATACGTGAAGAACGAAGTTTCGAATGAGATTATTTGATATAGCAAAGAAAGTGTTGTTTAATTAATTTTATTATGTGTTAACAAATAATGACATTTCTTAAGATTATAAGAATGTTGGATAGCATATGGTTTTTCTAAGTATATCATTATTTTATTTTATTTTTTTTAATAAATTGCAAATGGTGAATGTGTGATATTAAAATTGATCATATATAACATAATAAACATAACATTACAACTAAAATTTCAAATCTTAATGAATCATTGCATTAGTTCAAATATATAGCAACGACTGGTTTTAATGTAAATTAAAGGGAATGTGTAGGTGACTCATTAATGACCTTGAACTCTACTAATAAAAATGATTGGTGATAGATTTCAATGACCATTCTGCAGTCACAGAACGTAGTAAATCCCATTCAAATATGAAACTGCAGCTGACAAGTTAAATATTGTTTTATATAAAGTTGTTTCAAATTTGTCATTTGGGTTAGAGCTCGTTCACTTTGGCGAGACGCACATGTTGTTTAGTCAGCCGAATACGTAAAACATTCTTTGATTAGAAAGAATTGTTTTAAAGATTTTAGAGAAAATCAAAGAGATTAACCATAACTTTAATTAACATTAAAAAATCACTTATGTTTGCCCTGATAGGAGAAAGAGTCGAAGATATTGCTTGATGTACGCCTTGCGTGCAAAGTTGGTTGTAAACCTCGACTGATATATATGAAACAGTCATTTCGGCACGTACTCTTGAAATATGAGGCTCTCACGCGAAGAAATATGTACGTGCAGTTAAGTGCAGTTATGCCACATAGATGCCTCTTTTGTCATATACCGTATTGATAAACATGCAACACATCTACCGGAAGTGACTTCGACGATGTTGTTTTTATTTTCCTTGAAACGTAAATCAATCACGTCCTGAAAATCTTGATAACGATGTATTGATATTGTCATAAATATATGCATTGATATTGTGAATCACTGACAGGTATTTTAACGCGATTTTGATTATTGTTTACAATGGTATCTCTGTCTCTATTATATGAAGTCACGTACAATGGCGTGACATAACCTTGCATTGTTACATGTATCCCATATTGTTCGGGAGGTGTATGATTTGTTAAGCAAATAAAAATCCATTTTCAGAAGTTTCCTATAGTTTCACATCCTTTATAAAGTAAAACCATGAGTCAGGTACTAATTTCCTAATCTCTTGTATTATGAGTTAGAACAATGGATGATCATGGAGGCATATTTTACATGTAGATCAATAAAGGTTTTGTAAGCGAAGAAAACAATCTTCGGTGCAGGGGTTGGCAGCTTGACCAATCTAAATAAATTTAGATCAAAAGATTTTTATATTTTGTTATTATGTGACAAAATATATAATCTGTTGATCTAAATTTATTCAGATTGCAGCTTGACCGCAAGTAAATCAAATGTCTCCCTATGTTTGAGTGCGTTAACCAACTCATTAAAACGAGTTACATGTACCGTTATTGCAAACATCAAACACCCTACAACCCTCTGAGTGAAATCGAACGTGCCACCACATGGCAAGCGTGCGTGTTGTTTAAAATGCACGTGTTATTCGTGCTCTGTAAGAAATTAACAAATTGTCATCAATGTCATGTTTCACTGATGGATACGGGACTAATAGTTGTGTAGTAACAAAGCAACATTTTCATTTCCCCGCGCAGCAAATTGAAGTGGACAAACTAGGGTTTGAGCTCCGTCTGTCTGTATGTGCGTCTGTCTGTCGGTCCGTTCTAATCAAAGTGGACAACCTTTCTTAGAACATTTTTTGACAGGACAACAATTTCTTATGTGTGCCTACAGGATATCAATGCCTTGAATGAGGTCGACAAAACTATATAGGTCTTTTTAAGGGAATTATTGCCCTTGTTATTTCTTGCCCTTCATTCATGAATAAATTATATATTCCATGTATCATGTATGTACCGATAAAGATAATATTACATCCATATGAATTTTGGGAGGGATGCTGAGTTAAAATCATCGTTGTAGGCAAAAATATTGCAACCAAGTCCTTGGGAATTTGAGAAATTTCATTGGGCAAGAATACCAATAATCAAGAGTACATAAATAGATTTGTCAATTATTAACTTCGATCGCCCCCTTGAAAAGAAATAGCTCTATATAGGATCATAAGTATCGTAGTCAATTATACGTCCACACTATTACAAACAATAACAATTACATACAGCCCGTTTTTAACATTTTCTTGTAAAGCCTTGAGCAAAGGTGTTTCTTTCAAGTGAATTTAACAGACTCCTCTGCTAAAATAATTAGGGTCAAATTACCCGATTGTTGTGATAATAGGGGAAACAGTTTGACATACCAAGCACAGGTGACTGGGAGATAATGGATTTTACCCTTCGTGAAAAAATAAACATCTTCAAAGAAGAGTTACACGTGTAGAAACGTACTTATGATTAAAGTAATAATAAATACTATGCCTGTATTGGTACGTACGCGCTATACCTAGTCTTTCCTTTGACATCAAGAATATGATGTTAATTGCATTATCATTATTAATAGTAGTAGTAGTTGTAGTGGAAGAAGTAGTGGTAGTAGTAGTAGTAGTAGTCGTCGTCGTTAAAGTTAAAGTAGTAGTAGTAGTAGTAGTAGTAGTAGTAGTAGTAGTAGTTAGTAGTAGTAGTAGTAGTAGTGGTAGAAGTGGTAGAAGTATTGGTAGTGGTAGTAGTAGTAGTAGTAGTAGTAGTAGTAGTAGTAGTACTAGTAGTAGTAGTAGTAGTAGTAGTAGTAGTAGTAGTAGTAGAAGTAGTAGTAGTAGAAGTAGTAGTCATCGTCGTAGTTGTAGTAGTCGTCGTCGTAGTAGTAGTCTAGACTCAGTAGTTCGAGCCAATGCTCGCAGGTTTCACCTGAAATGATACTAGGAGCCGTGATGCAAGTGAAACACTCTTGAAAGCGGCGTTAAACTCTATAGCACCTCACCCTATCCTACACTCAGACTGTAAATAATAACATTTTGACTTCAACAAACGCGCTTGAAAAGCAAGTCTAAGTCTGTAGTTAACTCTGCCATTATTCTGAACTCCTTTCTTATATTCAATAAAATAATTGTGATTCAGAATTATTGTTTTTCAGAGACTGAAAATAAGTCTATTGTATTAGCACATGTAGCAATATGTTGTTTTAGTAGTTGTTTTCGTAGTATGTTGATAGTATAGGTAGCATCAGTAAATTCACAGTTGATCGTATTAATGTATCGTATTAAGAAGATGGAATAAATAATAGTTGGTGTGAGAAGTAAAAGCAGTAGCAATAGAAGACTTTCTTCTTTAATAGAATAAATGTCAGAGGTAGAAGTAGATAATAATAATAAAACTTTTCGATAACAACTAAGTGTACAACTTGTACCAACATGATTGAACCGACATAACCTTTGTTATGAATGACAACTACTGAAATCAAACAGTAGGTGTGGGAAATAGTATTACATCAGCTGCTTTGAAGGTAAATGTTCTGAATGGGATCTATGTCACCCTGACCTATTCAGATCCGGATCCGGTTCATACCAGGATGTTCCGAGTTCAGAGAGAGAAAAACGCATGCAAAGAAAACATCTACATAAATACTGAGTGACGTCACTTCCTGTTGTAGATAGCAACCAGAGGTACTCACTGCCTCTCAAGTTGCTGTTGTCAAAATAAAATAGAAACTTAACTTTTAAATGAAATGTTCTTAAGTTATATCGTACTTCATTACTATATCGGAATTTATGGAAGATTTATTTCCTTAACATTTAAAGTTTCTCTTTAAATACATTTAGAAGTAGATGTGATATCACAAGACAAATGTTATGGATAACAATTTCTTTATTGATTTCTCACGACCCTCCTGAGGCAGCAAGGGCCAAGAATTAACCAAGAAATGTGGTAAGACATCAAGAAAGAAGTTGTTATTCATGATATGTGTCTTGTATTTAAAGATTTTTATTCAATATTTCACTTTTCATGATATCGAAATATACACTTTGTTTTGATGTTTCCTTTACATTACAGTTTCGTGATAATTCAGATTTTTATTCAATATCTCGCTTTTCATCGCAGGTTAAAAAATGTCAAAAGGTGCAAATTGTCAGTTTTAAATATAAATTTCAGGACAACGGCTAAACAAGCATCAAATATCTTATCAGATGGTTTCTTAAGACAGAAGTTCAGCCATGGATCACGAATAGATCTCCATATTTTTTCTTTCATACAATCCCAAATATACCAAACTTAGTATAAATTTCGGGGCGTATACACAGGCACCAAACACTATACCACACTTGGCATCATTCATGAAGTCCAAGAACATATAATTTGGCACCAAAAGAACTTCATAAAGTTAAGCCTTTTCTACGATTTTTAATGTATAATCTAAACTACGAGAAGAAGTCCAACATGGCACCAATGGTGCTATCAGTTGAACTTCAAAGACTCGCAGAAAACTCTAAACTCCGTGGGAAGGTAATGCAAGTCCTCTGAGACTGGGTATTAACATCGACATTATCAATATACTTCTAGTAGGTAGAAAACATCGGTGTTGCACTCAAATAACCGCAGCACGCGTCTAGGTCATATCATGGCGCTAAAAAATGTAGTCCCAGCTTGAAATGTCTTCTCAACTTTGATGATGGGGAAATCTTTTGATGGGAGATTTTGGGGGAAATGAGGTGAAAAGTTGTCTCGAATTATCATTCAGGTTTAAATTCAGCAATATTTCGTGAAGAGTCTATTTTAGAACTGATTTCATAACCAGTTCCTCCCTTTAACAGGTAGACGCCTATATTCAACAGTTCTCTTCAGGTTAACAGAGAATAGACTTGTCGAAGGATGTGCCAATATAAATCTTGCCGGATCACTGAGTAACTAAATAGTCCCGTTAATGTCTTGCTTTAAGTAGATTGCCAGATAACCAGTCCTTTGACCTTTATGTCTGAAAAATGTGAAAAAAACGTAGTGTGAATGTGCAAAGTTTGATGGTGAATTGACTACAAGGTGGACTTTTGGCCGTTGGACTTTTAGCATATTTGACGAAATAGAGAAAACCCCTCTTTTGAACTCAATTGTCTACTATAATTTATATTCTCAGCCATCATGACTTCAAATCGTTAATATAAATCGTATTTTGATACATCATTAAATATCATATTTGCCTTATTTGGACTTGACTTGTTCACATCGGATCCCCGTTGTGAAGTTGTTAAGTACATTCAAATTTACCGCGATTCTAATTGATGTGTCAATAAGGCATATAGATGACCATTTTTTGACAAACACCAATCATAACAAAGTTACCTACTGTTTGTAGAAACTAGAACATGCATATTGTTAAACAGTTTCATAACAAATGTTGCTTGATGTAAATTATACATTTTTCTATTTGACATCATTATATGTCAAGTGCTCCTGGCAAGTCTACTAAGTCCCAAACTAAAATCGTCTTTTAGACATTGACACATCTTGATCATTAGGCTAGGCAAATGAACATAAGCAATTGGAAACAAATACTGATCTATTACAAAGCATATGGGTTAAAACAACGTTCAAACACATTTAGCCAGAGAGAAAACAACGATCCTTACATAGAAAACGGTAAAAGTTTAACTAAACTCGTTGTAGACTTTATTGCCGTTTAACGATGGCAGTTCTTAAAGACAAGGTGTCCTGTAATGTACATCGTTGAAGCTGCTTTACCAGATGACATGTGAAATGTACATGAAATGTACACGTCCTGTCAGCCTATCATAATGCATTTTACATGTCTTTATGTCATCGACATGCTTTTAAACCAAAGACCATAGACAAATATACTCAATACTCCTTCTAAAACGGATAAAGAGATGTCGGAATTGTAGACGGGGTTATTATACGCGTTTGGAGAAAATGGTGTATTTACTGAAGAACATATTGTTTTTACAGGCGTCACCATATGCACGTTGCAGGAACATAATTACTTCGCCATATGCATCTTAGGAAACACTTGCCCAACAGAAAAACAGATACGCCGGTTCAGGCGATCGTTTTCTTTGACATAAGCGACGGTGTTGATGCCGCTTACACCATAAACGAAAGCTCTTTCAAGATGTCGCATTTAAGGGATATCTTCATTTTTTCCCGACATATTTTTCGAGTATCTTTTCATTCGTGGTGATTTGCGAGGTTTTAACAACTTTTAACCCGAAAAGAAAAACGTCTAATATCTTTACAGCCCCTCACACGTGTCGCAAAGCAAAAACATAAGTTTATATGACACAACAACCCGTAAATGGCAATATCCACATTCCCTAAATACTCTCTTTATCGCAATGATAGGTCTTATTTCCTTAAAAAATCATTACGATTTTAAAAATAAAGCAAAATAACCAATCCAGTTTTCTTGCAGTTCTTAGATCTTATCTTTCAACTGCAGTTCCTCAATTATAACCAAATCTCACCAGAAACTTAGTATTTCGCAAATCACTTAATAATTTCAATTCATAAGTTCTACCAAGGATTTAAATAGCTCATTAAAGTTCTTGGTTCTACCTTCAAAAAATAATTTCTCAAACTTAGTTCAAAATATACAAATTCAATATCAAAATCTTATATTTTCACCCTAAAATTTTCTATTTGTTCAACATCTCAGTTCCACATGTTTCTTAACTACACAACAATTGTACAGGAAAAGTTCAACTTTCCAAGATATTGCAAAATAATTGAGCTCTACATAAGAATAAGTAGATGTGCAGCCACTGCACTGTCTATAATGCATGTTGGAAGCAGACTTCAAGCTTTCCCACGGCAACTGAAAACTTCCAAGGAACGCAACAGCCGTTTGCGCAATTCATAGGCAGAAAGGATGGAAGCGGCGTACATCTGGCGATCCAAAGCGCAACCAGCTGTATTTGGGCGCATTGGATTTGCATATAGGAAAATGTCAGAAGAGGCAGATTATATTTTTAATAGCTCTGTGCCCCCGGTGCAATGGGGTTGTAGGGGTCTATAGATACAATATAGACTTTTTGCTGTATGTGTATTTAGCTCTTCTTTATCAATGAGCGGGTGTTTCTTCGCTTTTTATCATTTTCACCTCCGTTGTTTTGTGGATTTGAATTTCATTTTCTAACCCAACCCACGGTTCAAAGGTTCTTTACTCTTAAATGTTAATCTGGAATTGTCTATCAGATAAAATATGACTAAATCGTTATTCTTATTGAATAAATGTATTGAAATATCTATGTTAATAGCAACATGTTGTAAATCTATATGTATTTGGATATATTCGCAAAAGCGATAAATGTTGTTCTGAAATCATAGTGTTAGCACATCAATAATTTGTTTGAGCTGATATATTTTAATTCTTAAAGTCAATTTTTAAACTATTTCAAATATGTCATTGAATCTTCAGTATGTTTAATTTTTTTATACGATGTTACTTTAACAGCTTTCAAACTTTAACCCGAAATCTACGGTAACAATTTTTAATCACTTGTAATGAAATTTAGCAAGTCTACATTGTAAGGTTTCAAAGTAATTATCTATAAAATCGATCTGTTTTAAATTTAAAAAATTTTAAATTAAATATTTTATCGTGAATATTAAATTTCTTGACAGTTTTCATAAAAGATGCAGAGAGACCGTTTATGGGCGCTTCATATTAAAACATCTGCGTTATCACCTGCTAAAGCTTTGAAGTTAATTTCGTTGAAGCCTTCAATGAAATCCATCCACCACCTCAACACTAACAGAAAAGTAAACGAAAGCCCAGATTTCAACACCTTGTGATGTTATTTATTGTTCAATGACGTAATCGACTTATTCGATGTACAACTCTGCCGGATTTTTACATATTTTTCTCAAAGCAGACAACTCAGAGTAAAAATCGACTCGACGAGAAAAAGTAAACCAAACGCCAGATTTTCAAACCTTGTGACGTAATGCCATGCTCAATGATGTCATCGACTTATTCGATGTACAGATCTGCCTGTTTTTGACGTATATTTCTCAATGCAGACAAAATTAAGCTATCTCAAGGTAAAACTATATTGTTTAAACAAAACGAATACGTTATATGTTTAATGACGTAATTAACATGCTTACTTACTAATTAATAACCATTTACTTTTGTCAGAAAGAGGAAAGAAAGGGCCTCTACTATAACAATTGTACAAATACTACGCGAAAACCCCAAAACTCCGAACTTTATGAAGCAATAACCCATAGCAAACTCAATGACGTCATTGACTTATTGATACACCTCTACCATTGAGATGATACGACAAAAAATAACAAAAACAGATAATATGTCTATGACCCTCACCCTTATTCTACAGATATAAGAAAGATAAGAAAAGAGAGGTTCCCCATCCCACCTTAAATACAGAGCCCCCGATCCTTAACTGAAATTACCTGGCTCAATGACGTCATTCATTTATTGAAATATACAGCGGAATCGGTGAGAAAAATTGAAAGACAAGATCTCTTGAAAAACGGATTCTGCATTTGGTGCAAAAACATCTCAGTCCAAAATAGATCCTCTCAGTGATTTCCTCCCCTCCTTCATTGAGAAGATTATTCCACTCAATTTACAGTGTACCGACCCGGGGATATAGGCTAAAGCGTAGGCGGGTACAGTGTTAGCGAAACTATATATCATATGAGGCAGAAGTTTATAGCTTTTATAAGCATGATAGGTGCATGTTCATTTCGTAAATTAATGTTGGAAATAAAAAACATAATCAGTATATTGTCAAAAAGATATAGATATTAAGTTTTTTTCAAATAAGTTATGTTTTATCTAAAAAGTTTCGATTTTTATAAATTGTTATTATATTGTATCATAACATAATTTTCTTCAATTTATTTGTTGATAAATTTACAAATTTTTGATACTTTCGTCTATTGGAGGCGTCAAATCGACGCCTTCGTGGTGGGGTAGTAGCCTATAGCACTGACTGTCCTTACATCTTAACAACTCGACCACCAAGACTTCGTATCTGCAAAGTTATTAATACATGATGCATAATAAAGATGCAAGATGAAATAAAAAGGAGATTGATGAATGACAATCTTCTAAAATTTCAACCATTGTCTTTTTGGCAACAAAATCAGAAATCAACTGTCAAGGCAGGCCTGGCTTCACGACAACACGCAGAGAGATGTCCCTAGTTAATTTCCTCATTAGCGCAGTTTGATCAATTCATCTTAGCTCTTAACAGTACTGTTAGCTTTGCGGTCTGCATTGGCGGCTTCATGAAGACAAAACGTTGATGGAAGAGCTAATTCATCCACAGGACTGGCTGTTCTCACTTATTACGTCACGATGGCCGAGAAAAGGACAACATTGACGGAGCCTTGTCCGCCAAACTCTGCTTACCTACGAAACTGTTTGTTAACAATTGGCCTACTTTGTGCAACGAATATTGCACATTCGCAATAGCTTGTCTTTGACTGGGCTAATTTGTGTGAAGTGGTGCGGCATGTTAGGATCTATCGCCATGTTCACAAGCCTCCGGTAAGTAAACATAGGCATTTGCTATTCATAAGACCATTTTAACCATATACATAGTTGCTAACTTGGTATCGGCAGGTCTCGTTTGGGTTTTGTTTACCGTTAGAAACCACTAGCCCCCTTAGCATTAAAGAGCAGGAGAGGCCAGGTTTGTCTTTCATGGGCGTTCAATAAGTGAGGGGTGTGCAAAGACCTGCATTTCCGAGTCATTACATAACTGCATAGCACCCACCCTATTCCTCGCTGTCTGTATGCAGGGCACGAAAATAGGTGACCCGGCGGCGAGACGGTCCTTTCTTCGGCGACCCCGTCTCAGGCGAATGAATAGAGGTGATTATTTACCTAAATACACCCGTGAATCCCCCAAGATCGTAGGTAGAGCAGGTATGCACCCTTTACAACGCTGCTCTCATGCTTTGGACGCTAGCAGACGACTTTTCTAACTCTCGTCTGCCCGCTCCGAATGTCGTCTGCCCGGCCGTGGTGTGACGTCTGCGCGAGGTGGAGCATTGGTTCAACGCAGGTCACATGGCTTTGATTTGCATAGACAATAAACTAATGGGGGAAGCTTCTCCGGGATGAACTTTAACCATGAACAACTCCCCTGAAATATATTTCAAGTCCTTGCTTTGATGGGCAGGTCGAGAAATTGTCAATATCTCTTACTTCAAAATCCTGCGTTTCCATGAGGTACTGCTAAGAGTCCGAGGTGCCTATTGATGCTAGACTTATCCAAATATATGAAGAGATTTTCAAACTTCACTTATCAATTTCACTTATGTGTGCGTGTTTAAATATTCTTCAAAGTATTTCAAAATACATTCATCAACATATGATCACAAATTACATTTATGAAATAAATCAAATTAAAAAAGCATATAGAATAGGTAACTATTACATTCATGTGTGTATCAAATCATATATAATGATATCATCTCAAAAATAATCAAACCGTGAGGAAATGCTAATTCAACATATGGTTAAATACTCAAATTTACTAAAAGCTTATAATTATGATTTCCATATTTCCACAGTAAATCAACATACTTATGTATCTTTGTTATTCATCAACTCCGGGATATTTCATTATCATAAACAATAATTAGATATATAACAATTGGGTCTTTTAAAGGAAATAATTCAATATTTAGATTTGCAAATTTGCAATTTGTCGTGCGTTAAAATATCTCGTCCGACAGTCGCCGTTTAAAGGGGCTCTCGATTTTTAACGGAACAAAAATGTCCTTTAAATGACGCGAAGGAATGCTACCGGTTATTGCGATGTACTTTCATCAGTCGTATTGGGATCGTTAGTTTGTCAATCACAACTGCTTTCATTTGCTAATGGTGTTTATTGGTTATTGTTTATAATATTTTACTGATTTATGGTATGCACGGAAATGTGTATGAGAGATACAATGCATTGACAAGTAAAATATTTGAGGAAATGTGAAATCAGTAATTTGTATTTCTTGTACCTTTATATTGAATTTAATAATGTTTTAATCATTCCTATTTCTGTTTTTCTATATTGAAACTATGATTCTCATGGATTGAAACCGGATTAGGATAATTAAATCATTTTTTATCAATTCATTAGTTTCAATTTATTCGGATAAATAAAAATTACAGTGTGTATTGTTAAGAATCACCTATTTGATAAAATGTAATTTCAATATTTCTTTGTTTTTTAAATATCTCGACCTGACTATGATTAGATGTGAAACAGTATGATTTTAAAGGCGTTGATTTGACTAAGTAAGCATTTTCATAACCCAGAGTTTATCATAAATAACCATCGGTACTAGAAACCTATCTTTTGAAGAAAAATATGTATATAAAGGTGAATTTTTAAAATAATTTAGGTTCAGGCAGTTAAGAAAATTGTGGTTTATATAACAGACTATCTATATCTTATATCATTTTTGAACATCTACAAGAACATTTTACGTTCAAAATAAAACTTTAACTTTATTTAATCAAATATACATGTGCATGAAATATCTTTATTAACACAAATTATAAAATTTGGACCCTAATTCACACAAATTATTAAACTATCATAATTATATTTTTTAATTATTACAAAAAATATTTTAAAATCTTAAGCAACACAAAACAGCACTCTGAAATAGGCGCCGGTGACTTTGAAATGAACACGTTTTCTCAAAGCCTACTTCACAGGGAGGAATGCAATGTACAAGCCCGAGGGTGCTATCTACATGACAAACTAGAGAGACAATGAGATGAACCTAACAGTGTTATCAGTGAAGGTATTTGCCGGTCACTAATCACGGAGTGGGTCGAACGGGCACTAATAAGGCAAAATTAATTTGCACGGTATATCACCCTAACACATTGCCGGTCAGAGGCGGATGACCAAAACACCTTGGTCAAATCGGTCAGTCTGAGTCGTGAACTCGGATGGGCTGGTCAAGCGAAGGTGGAATGGTCAAGCAGAAACAACGTTAACGCCGATCGATGATATTCATAAGCAATTTCATATTCGAGAGGAAGTAAGGATCTTATATATGAAATTCATTACTTTGTTCGATACTTTTACCGTTCGAATTTACTTATATAAACTTATGCCGAATACATGTTTTAAAAGGAAAAAGTGATTATGGGGTTTTATGTGAATTTTACATTTTTGACATATTTTTAATGATGTTATTTACTAAAATCTTTCCATACAAAATCTTTTGATATTTCATACACATTATACCTTATAATTTAGTTATGTTGATTTGAAATATGGTAATAACTTTGAAATGAAATAAACCTATTGTTTTACGTTGACGTAATATATCTTAAATATGCTTAAGGATAATCTACATTTGCTTTTCAATCAAATTTATATGTGTTATTTTAAGCTCTGATTAAATACACTTTGAAGGTATTAAATATTATTCATGTATTTCATTTATATGATTATTATTTCAAAAGATCTCAAATTGTTATGTTAATACATATTAAGTCAAAATATATCTTTATATGTTGATTACATACTTTTTGACAGATTGTACATAAATAAGTTAAAAAACATAACCTTTTTAGTATTCTTCAAAATACAAGTGACTATGATTAACCTTGCAAGATTTCGGTATTTATTCTCTCACAATCATAACTTATTACCTTGCCTTCGTTGACTTTTAAATTGAACAATATATCATGTTTTGCAATTATGGTTGATTCATGAACTTAAACGTCCCTTGGAAGTGTGAATTTGTTAAATGAGAAATGATCACACGTTACAATTCAAGCCATATCATGTGGACTGAAATATGAAAGTAAATATGAAAGGTTAAGGCAACAATTTTCTTGAATTGATTGAATGTCATGATATCCTCTTGTGTCATTTTTGATGATTAAATAAATAAATATAGAAATATGGAAATATAGAAATGAATTAACTCATGAATTCAAAGAAGAAGCTGTGAAACCCTCTTTTAAACAAATATTATAACCCAATTTTCTCCCTTTTTGTGATATTCAATGCAACGAATTAAAACATTTAACACATATATATGTGATTAAGAATTCTTAGAATGAAACATGAATCCTCACTGAAGTGATCGAGTGAGTCTAATGATATAACACTGATCACTGGGTACCTTGAGTGTTATTATTTGTTATCAAATATAATTGTAAAATCCTTTATAAAACTATTAAGTATTGTTAAGGTCATCAGCATATGTTTAACACAAAACTCACTCTTTGCTTATATGTAATTATGCATTTGTAATATCATTACAGAATGATGTATACATATATGAATGTGTATTGCATTTTATTACTTTATAATGTTACTCTCTATGTGCAAATTATACATTGTGTTGTGGTCTTTACCATAATTGATTGTATCCTCGAAATTTGGTAACACTTCTATTTGTGATATATTGTGTAACCTCCTATAACTGTAAGAATGTAATAACGCCATGACTTGATTAGATATCATACAGATTTCAACAACAATCGCTTACCATTTGTAACCTTAAGATTACATTCTGGTTATTATTTGATAAAATATCATATACCAGTTGTTCTTTGAACAATAATAGCTTACAATTTGTAACCGTAAGATTACAGTGAGGTTATGATTTGATTAAATTTTATTTATTGTGTGTTGTATGTTAGCAATAACTACTTACACTATAAAACCTTAATACTGTAGAATTTTTTTGATAAAGTTATTGTTCATCTAAATGTATTTCTAAAATCGATTCAATTCATAAGCAAGCACCGATTTATGATATGATTTTTGCATTGTTTAATATGATTATCAGTTATCAGTAGAATATTATCGAAATATAATAAAAGTAAGGGAATATAGAAGACTGTTGTGTTTATTAGGCATTAGTGAACTTCCCTCAGTGATTAATACTGACAGACTGCATTGCTCGGTGTGGTTGGATGTGTACAATTTGTGCATTAGGTTGTATAGAATATGAGTATCACTTCCTTCTGAAATGTCCATTATATTCGCACCTCTGATTATAAGATATCCCTAAATATATGTATTTCACCCAATATAAATAAGTTATACGCTTAGTTTTAACATTTGCTAACAAAAGTATTTCATCAAATAGCACTAGAAAAGCATTATGTTTGGAAATGTAAGATATGATATGCATTTGTCACATTTAGATTGTAATCTGCACATGGCAAATGTCCTTTATACAGAATAAACTAATTGAATGACATTAATTAAAATTGAAGCATGAGTTTTGATAATCTAAATGAAATAATCTATAAAGCTCCTTAAAGACATCTTTATTGTTTGTAATGAAACACACCCTGTATCGATACATTGGCTTGTAACAATTTGGAATGGTTATGGTGTGATTTGATCTAAAATACTCATGAAATGACAAGGTTAGAGGGGCATTAAATAATGCTATACAAGAATATAAATATACTTTAAATGAATTACTGAAATGATATTTGATAACCTCGAATTTCAATATTTTTTACACACATAGCACTATAAATTTCTTCTAGTGATGCAATTATCAGCTAGAATAGAAAAATAAAAAATAGGAAGTTTGTACTAAGTTTGTGTACAGTTAATATACATAATTGTTTGTATTAATCATTTTGTAAAAGCACATCGTAGACATAATATTGTACACATTTTGTTGTATCAAGTGATGGTTTATACTTTATACATGTATTGATTTGAGATTTTTTAATCTTAAATGATACATGTAGCATTGTTTTTGTTTATGTAAGTTTATCCGATGTGCATTTCATAGCGATGATTGATAAGTGATACAAGGGTGACATTTCAAAGCAAGATGAATTATTAAAAACGTATCGAGTGTAACAATAACATATCTGTCAAATACTTGATTGTTAAAGCAATATGATAATTTGTAATAAACACCCGTTTTGCAATTTATTACATCGTTGTAGTCAAATGCTTTTAAATGAATGATATTCATAATATCACTCAATAAAATGACATTGGCAAACATGGTACTCTATCAATAAATTCTATTGACCGTATTCTACAATTTTAAGTTATTGACAACTTGGACTTTTCAATTATTACCTATTTATTCTTCTTATATTTACAGTTATCATAACCCATAGCTTATGTTTATTTAAAATGTATAATTATTTCTATTTTACAAAATCCTATGTATTGCCATTTTTGGTCCTTATCATGAAAACTGATTATAAAAAGGACAATTACAGTCGTTCAATGATGTAGTTTTCTATCTAGATTTCGGGGTTTTCATTAAATACATCTTCTTATGTATATATTCGATAAAAGTAAATTAGCATAATTATGTTTTCTAATGTTTAGGAGGATACTGAGTATCCCTTATATATCATACAACGCTTATGTTGAAGTAATTTACGCTTTAAAAACAAACCCAACACTTCATGCACTTGATCATAAAAAACTTACATGTATATATACTCCTAACAAAAGCATGCACAGTTCTTTACCTTTGCGGTCGTTGAACCTACTGCTAGAGAAATAAAGAGGTCATGTGGAATGAATTGAGGTCACAATATGAACATTAAAAAATAAACCTTGAATTAGTTTCTAAATTGTGTTGCGTTGATATGATTTGATTATGTAAATGATAAATGTTCTCTTTTTTAAATTATCTTTTATACATGATCTGCAAGGAATAATTTATGCTGATGTTTGCATTGCCAATGATTTTTTTTCAATTGCAAATCAAATATTTCGAAAATTCTAGTATTTCTTTGCGATGATGACTGAATTATTCATTGATGAATTTAATTTATAGATTGATCTTTGAATGTTAAAGCACATTTTTCAAATTGAAATTTTTATGAGATATGTTTCTTGAATTGAATATACAGATCAACGCACGGTTGAAATAAATAATAATTTATTTGATAAGAAGAAAACATTGTATCATTGATAATAATAAATTGAAATAATGATCATTGTTTAAATTCAAAATCGAACTAATAATACTGATATATGATAAACATAAACACATTCACTGATTTATATCAAATTGTATATAATCAATTGCCGCCAAATAATAATGTTTATCAATTCACTAAAATGTTAGAACAGTTATAGTTATCAAATATTCATATATTCCACCATTAATATGTTATTTTCGAACATTTATTACTTTAATGTTATGTATTCCCACTTGTAACGAAGACCTTGGTCGTTTAAAAGTAAAATATTCTTTAAATGATGTTAATTACTTCTGAAAATCTTTCAATTAATTGTTATTTCAGACACCTTATATTAAATTATGTTTATTTGAAATATGGTATTTCATTATCATAGTCATTATTAAAAGATAAATTTTGTTATTATATAATCATTTTTATTGCCGTGCAATTTCATTGCTCATGATTATTATTGGTAACTATATCTGAATGTGTCTTGTTCACATAGAGTACACCAATTTCAACACTGAGTGGTGGTAGGTATTTATTATTTGTAATCATCATCATTTTTCCTTTCTCCTTCATGAATTCCTATACACAATAATTACCCTCTACACGTGTGTGGTTGTTAGCAACCGATAGAAATAGAAATGTGTTTGGTTATTACATAGATCGAATTATGTTTATCAATGAATTACAGTCACATACAATTCGGTCTATTATGTTATTAGTTGAACATATATCATCGATTCGTTTATTTGTTTATAGAAATTGAAATAGTTCTGACTTTAAATAATTTAAAATTTTCACAATATACATTTTTCATTTTTGAATCACGATTACAATTTCGAAATCCACATCATTTCAATCCGTTTCATCAATTTCATGCCAATGTCATGACATATCATATTTGGTTTTCCATTAGCAATTGACTTAACATAATTTCAAAATTATTTTTAAATACGTTTTTTTATTTCTTTTATCACAATCTTACTTCAAAATCCAATCGTTCCGTCCTTGACGTCCGTTTCATGAATTTCATGTCAATGTCATGTACATATCATATTGGGTTCACCATCCGCAATTATGTTTGCATGTATATTGCATGGCGTCTAAATCCTATTTCATGTTTATTGCACTGCCCTCAACCTCGCCTATGGTTCTTATACCGTGAATAATCAAATTTCTCCTCTCTGGTCACTCTTGTCTCCAGAGGACCGTTATAAGGCACTGACCGTGGTCCGAGTTCGGCCACCTCACCCAATTCGCTTGACCAATGACCTGGTCTGACCAGTCTGGACGCCAGAGCGAAAGGGGGATCTCTAATTGTGATTGAAATGCAAATCTCTTATAGGGGAAGCTAATGAAGGGGAAACCAGGATTGGACGTATTAGATTAGGAGTGTAGAATAGATTAGGAGTGTAGAATAGATTAGGAGTGTAGAATAGATTAGGGATGTAGAATAGATTAGGGATGTAGAATACTGTAGAAGTAGAAATGGATTAATCTCTGCAATGGTCTTCAAGAATTGTATGTGAAGAATACTTTGCAGTTCTAAAATGGTTTTGTTTATTAATATTGATTTGAAATATAGATTGAAATGAGAAAATTTAATTCTTGATTGCTGGATTGGTATTCTTTTAACATATATTTTTTTAGCATCGTATGTTCAGAGTATGAAATATTTTTTCTCTCATTTTGACATTATGAGTATGGGGAATTGACTGAACTGAACTTTTGATATTAAAGAATTTTGAATAATGAATGAACACATTGTACACATTGACCAAATTGAATTTACCTATGAGTTCGTTAAATGAATGGTCACAACAACTACTGTGTTGATATCTTATAAACTACTTTGACCATTGATGCACAATATAATTGTCGGAACCACTTTCCACTTTATTACAACTATTGTTAGACGCATTGTAACATATTACATGCGTTAATAAGGTTGTCAAATAACCAGGTATATCTTATCCCTTGGCGTTGTTAAAAATGATAATTCACAAATGACACTCGTTCAGTTAAACGAAGTAAGGAGCTATGTATGCAAATCACTCTCTGAAACAAATTAGTCCATCTATGATGGTAAAAATGAACAATTTCATTGACATGTTATGCTTCGTTATTTTCTATAGGATTTGGTCAGTAATATACACATTATATCTCTTCTATTGTTATTCATAATGAACATTACATCTTTCGAAATGACAAATTTTCTCTGAAATACATTACTTCTCGTCTTTGTTTATAATGAAAAAAGCTCTGTATTGAAAGTGTCATTTGTATTCTAATTAATGATATCACCTCTTTGTCAATAATAAATACACAGTTTTATTGACATGTTGTATTTTCACTTTTAAGCTGTGTATTATAATGTCCCACTTTCCGTTTTCATATAATCTCTCAGTAATGAACTCATTTAATTATTATCGTTTCAATGATTAAACATGATGAACATACGGTCATTTATTGAAATGATATTGCTTCCATTTGTTTCTAATTTTCATTAATATATCTCCGATACTATATGTTATCTAAATGATAAAATCACAGTTACGTATTCAAATGCCTTATCTTTTTCTAAAACATAATATACCTTTTAAGTATAATGAACATAAATTTCTGTATTGAAATGTTTTGTCACCAATTTCATCAATACAATCCACAGTAACAAAGACGCTATATTATAATATGTTGAACACAGATACCTGTTTTGGAAATGTCTAAACAATTTAATATTTTTTTAATGAAATGCTTTGTCACACCTTGATCCATGTAACAAACACGTTAATTGATGATATGTTGAACATAGAACCATGTTTAAACAATGAATTATATCAAAAATATACAAAAAGTTTCATGATTGTAAGAATGAACAGAACGTTCACCTGTAATGTCATTTCCCTTATTATTCATCATTGTGATAAACACGCTGTATCCACTCTATAAACGAACACAGAGGGCCTTGTATCGAAATGTCATATTTTCTCACAAACACATTATATCTCCTCTATGACAAACTGCAAGAGATATCGATGTGGACAGAGCCTCATCACGAAGGTACATTAAACCACGTTACAAGATCAGCATATTTAGCTAAATCAATTTGACGATCCCTACCAATCTCTTATCTAGTCATAATTCAATCACGTTTGACATAGCTTGTCATAGTGTCCACTCTTTATCGCTGTGGTCAGCGCCAAAACTGGACAGTGCTGACCCCCGAACCATTCCTTCACCTGCACTGACCCTCACTCCCCCTCAAACTCAATTTACCCCCATCGCTCTCTCCCTTGACCCCCTGCCCACAGGCTCTTTCAATCATGGATCTGAGAGAGGGCTTTGTTTTGACAGGGGACAAATAGGTTTATTTGATGAATAAGAATGGATGGACAAAACATGATATTTTGCTTACATGATATATTTAAAATGAAAAAAATAGGAAGACGTTTTAGATACAGGAATATACATTAAGTCTATTTTGAACTTTCATTTAGACTTAGAAATACTTTTGTCAATATTGGCAATATTTTTTAATCATTTATTGTAGCAAAAAAGAGCCCAGAAGATGCTTAACTTCCTAGAGCTGAATAATCTAGACTTCCTATAAATTTCTAGACATTGGTTGTCGCAAAGTGAATTTTTTTGCTCTAGGGTCGGGATGACAGTCTCAGATCAAGGCGATGTGTGGATATTGGGCTGTATTTAAATGTTTATGAAGAAGGTTAAAGATTAAAGATGGGTATGACGTTTAAGATATAGCAATGCACGTTAATTTTCATGTCAATTAACGATGCATTTATATGTTTATTTGTTAGTTTTAAAACAGAATGAGAAGTTGGCCGATTTTGAAATGCATCGGCGATTTTTGGGATTTACTGATGCATTTTGTAATTAAAAAGAAATGCATTACAAAAAATGGATATATAAAATAAATTCTATACACAGTGGTCCATATAACCGTTTGATTAAATTTAAGATAGACAGTAATACATTGAGGAGGAGTTTTTTTGGAAGATGACAAAAGGGTATATTGTGTACAATGATGTTTTGGGAGTAGAAAATCGTGTGGTGACACTTTAAATGATATTTTCACAAAGTAACGTTTTATACATATGAGGAAAATTCATTGTGACCATCCAATCGTTATGTTTCCTACAAAGCATTGTCGGAAAGCTGTCCTATAGACACAAGAAACACATGTGCGAATGACAAATTACAAAATAATGGCAAATAGCATTTTACAAATACTGGACAATAGTAATTGAGAATATAAGGAAAATTCGTGAAAACGTGAATATTTATATTTTTCTTCCTTGTTGAAATATTAATCAAAGACTGCGACAACCATTTTTTCGGTTATCTTAATTGTAAGTGTCAACAAAATATGAGCGTTTTCCATGATTCATGAAGGGAGAATATAATCATAGCCATTGTCTATTTTTTAAATTTTAAATGACATTGTCATAACATATGGCCCTACAAAAACAAAACACTGCATAATTATTTACACAGAGATATCATTTTTGTAATAATTGTAATTATCTCGCCCATGGTAAACGCAATAATCTGACATAAGGCTATGTTTGAGTCAATTGATAATATACATTGTAACAGGATCTTGGGGTTACAAGAAACCCGTATCCTTTGATATGTATTATCATGAAAAATGTCAAAAACACGTGCAGGAAGAAATAAACATGGATGTTCGAATCCAGAAGTCAATGATTTATATGTTTTGGCATTCGATATCAGATAGAAGATGAAATTAACACTTGTATTTAGATACCATACAGATTGACGAGCTGATATTTAGACACACGTTAGTTTTCTTACATGAAATGTACAACGCTTGTTAATTTCAGGTGTTGCAGATTCTGAAATTGACACGTTACACGTATTCAATTGTGAACATATTGATTGTGTCTAATTGTCTATATGATACAAAGGAGACTTTAATTAATTAAACTTCTGAAGTAAATATGTGGATTTTTGGCGGTAGATTCTGATATTAACAAGATGTTGTGTTGCTTATTTGCAATCTAAACTTGTGTTTATAGTACGTATGTTTGTAATATAGGTATATCAAAGTCATGTATATTTGAGAACTATAGAGTATGCATAATGTTTCGTAAAACTCCTAAATTTAAGAATTTTTGATTTTTGGAATAAAACATTTCAATACATGAATCATTTTGAAAGCGCATGTGTTAACCGAAACAGGCCAAATTTCCTTAACATTTTGTATATTCTGCTTGGTTTGGACCAAGGAAATGTTTAACAAATATATGTCATGGATATGAATTATGTATGAAATATCTTTTACAACACAGGTGGTCTAGTTTATTGAAGAAGGTATCTTGACCTTCGTCTTTATAATAAAAAAAGATATAATCCCTTGAAAAGACTAGTTTGACATGGAGTCCTGTAATGACATTTTCTTTTTATGGTAAACTCTATAATCAGTGTATGTTAGATATCGGTAAAATATCTATACAACTACTTAACCCATGTCAATTACACCAATCAATAAACGTAATTTACATATTTGGGGTTCATTTCATGATCAATTTCAACCCGAAATTGACAACGGGCTTTGGATATACCACGATTGTATTGTTCAAAGTTTGGAGTGCTATTTTCATTATTATCTCATGTTGTGAGGCAAGCGACGGGTTGCCCGTTAACAAATGACTTTCTTTACAAGAGGCGCAATTTACTATTTATCTTTCGGTCTTTATATGTGCTTATCGCATCATCGCTATAATAGGAATAAATTGCCAAGTAACCTTTCAGGCTAAAAGTCGGGCTTCGCAGCTGACTTTTCGAAATGATTATATAAGCTCAAACACCAACGACATGCCCTTTGAAGTGTACACGGCGCATTCCAAACCACCAAGGAGCATGTATGTTTGAGCCCTGTATCACATTTCGATTGTATCATTGCATATGTAGGAACCAGATTGCGGTCTGTAGGTATGTGTCTCACGCACCCTAGGTTGAGGTCTTGGAGAGTTGCATTTGTCTGCTCTTTCAATGATAGCACCACCACCTTGGCAAAGGTTCGGATTTAACCTTGACAATTGCGCCCCAAGGTCAAAAAGTCTCCCTCTGTCACAGCCGAGGATGAGATATATTTAGCTTAACAACTCTGACAGTTCGGAGTGTAACATATTTAATGAAATTACAGGCCGACGAGGCGGCTCATTTGCGAAAAGGTTGCTGTATTTTTACACAATGTCATTTTTGATTATGCTCTTTTCAACGGATTATAAACCTATTTATAGGGGTCATTTTGGGGCGTTTGAATGTTATATGGTGCAACAGGTCTCGACGTGGAGTAATTTGGAGCTTGAAGGATGTGAATTAACGCTATTTGTACGCGTGGTGTATGTCATTGGTGTGTAAGAGAAGTTTGTATGAATAGAAGTGGGCATAAACATAGCAGGTGCGCCTTTGTCTCAGTCCTCGCGCAATTACCAATTATTCAAATTCATTACAGATTTTTTTTATGAATTATCTATTTTCAAGTCCAACCACTTAACATATCACACTCTTCACTGTGCCTTATAAGCACAAAGCTTTTCGCAGTATATTAATTCAATGTTAGGTCATAACAGAAGTCATATATCGTCACCTTCAAACACACTACAACATCGATAAGTTTTTTACAAACTATAGTGATTAAGTGTTATGTAAAAAGATTATAGCAGTAATTGTTATCTTGAACCAGTGACATTTATAACAAAGCTGATTTGATCGGTAGAAACTACAATCTAATTCACCAATCTTGTCATCAATACGCCACTAGAAACAATTACAAAATATAAGAAACAGTTTAATATACTACAAAAAAAAATATTAGGAACATTTTCAATATTATCCTATGATCAGCATGATTAAAGCTATGTATTTTATCAAGCAAGCATTACCTTTTGACATATTGGAATCATTAAAGGGGAAGTAGCACGTTTTTGGGGGGATTATAAAGTGATGTCAGGAAAATTAGAATAAATGGTTTCAATTGAAAGTGTGTATTTAAACTAAATAATGCAGATATCATATCCTTCTTCACATCATCAGTACTTAAATGAATTACTAATAATATCCCTTAACATATGGACATACCAAAGTTTCGTTTATCAAGAAACCAGTTAAAATCGACACTTTTCAACTATTCAAAATGTCTATTGTCTTAGGTGTCAATTATATCTTTTTATCATTCATAAATAGTAGATAAAGTATGAAGTTTCACCTGACGCTTTTTGCATTGGTCGAAATGCTGGTACACTGTTACGCGATTCATTTGTGTATTTAAACATTGTAATGGCAAGTTTAAATATGATACACAAGCTATTGACATTATAAACGCTAGACAACATGAATGATCGATAGTCTTATTATTGTGTTTTATTGTTTTTGCATTATAATACTCCAGTAGATATCATTTGATTGACGTTCTAATGATATGCACATTGTATGATCATAATGAAAAACTGTTGAACATCAAATGATTTTGACTAATACAGTAATGGCGGGATATACAAATGCAAATTTAAAATTATAATTTGATGTTTAAATTATCGTATGTATCCCTACGATAGCAATATGAAAAATTAATTTTTCGCGATACATATTATTAAATATTCATTGTTGTTTTAACGAAACATTTATTGTAATTTAATTGCCTACTATTATTCTTTTTTTTTTTTTTACATCAATCATTCTCAATGTAATAGTTTTCTAAATCAAAAATACCAAGGTAGGATTTTCGAAACAGAGATAAAGCTTATCAGTAAACACTTCATGAAAATAAAATAACAACTGTTCGTGTTTTCATTAGTTTCAAACTGTCTTCATTATTTCTCAGGAAATGCATTCCCGCGCCACTGCATTTATCATCTCGTGACTTGAAACCACGCGAGATTTGCGGTCACAAGGACGAGATGCACGTGCTATTACAAATAACATTAAGCGCGCTTGTGAACTTAAGAAGCCATGTTGAAGCGACCACTAATTCGAGCTTTTTCTTTCTGAGACGGAATCAAAAACCACAGAGGAGCGGGCACCGCTTTCATGCAAATTTTACATTCTTCGTCCATCGACCCAAAGCGTTTGTAAAGCCATTTAACAATGATGTAGCTTGCCTATTGAGCAAATGCACTTGACGCATTGCATTTTCCGATTTAAACAAAATTTTCATTAGAATATTTTTTATAAATTTGATAAAGACTATCGATGTTGTATAATAAATGAAAATACTTTCAAATTATAATCTTTGTATAATTCACCGCTGATTGATAAATAGGAAAAAAAGAAAAAAGATTATGTTTATTGCGCATGACGGTTGACCTGTTTCCGGTTCACATGGATTTCAGCGGAAACGGAAATCAAACGTTCTGCGAGAAGTGAAAAGTGATTAGTTGATATTGTTAACAGATTGTTATAGAAAGCCTATTTAAAACCTTATAATAGCATGTTGAATATGGGGTAAAATTTCAAAAATACATTTTTATTGACGATTGTTTGTTTATAAAGCGTTCCCAGACGACCAGTTCCGTTGGAACCACAAATGACACACGGCCAAAAGGAACGAAACCACACCTAAATCAATTTGAAAATGAAATATGCATTTAAACACCATTTCATTGCCTGTGATTTCTAACACAATAGCTACATTGATTTTGTTTGATATTGTCGTTGACTGAAACTCCACATCGACCGTATGGTGTAATTCAAAGTAAGATATCCAAGAACAGCATTTATTGCTTAGTTTGTTAGTTTGTTTCTGACAATGAAATCAATAAGGAGAATTAAAGAATTGAATGACATGTTGATTGTATTGTTGAAGTCTAACCTGTTCACACAACTCAACAATTTGTTCAAAATCTCTATGCATTCGTAATTTGCTATAAACTTTGAATGTACGCGTTCATTTCTTTGTTTCGATTGTCCCCCAATCAGCATAACGCATAAATCAAGATTCTTTCTCTGTCTTCAAACGACAGCTTGAAAGTGGGCATAATTTTGAATGCCGAGGGATTATTTTATCTT
Organism: Steromphala cineraria; assembly: GCA_916613615.1. Classification (NCBI taxonomy): domain Eukaryota; kingdom Metazoa; phylum Mollusca; class Gastropoda; order Trochida; family Trochidae; genus Steromphala; species Steromphala cineraria. The sequence goes on from OU744720.1 coordinate 48,340,290, forward strand.
CGTGATATAACAATACTAGATGCCACAATTGTATAAATAATGTTTATCATTCATTTTAACTATAGCTACTAATTGTTATTGTGGTTAAATTGCATATTGAGTTTGTGTTTAAGTTGTTATTGATTTGCAAATGTTGACCATCTAACGTAAATATTATATTAATGAGTTAATTATTATGCAAATTGTCATATTTAAAAAAAATTAAATTCATTGATATTCATATCTAAAGTGACACAAAGTACCATCACCATCACCATCACCATCACAATCATCAGCAACATCAGCATTATCGCCACCACCATCATTATGGTATATTCATCAACATCACCATTCCCATCATCATTTCGTTTACAAATATGACCATTACAACTACATATTCTCTAATCTCACTAAATGGTAAAACTAAATGAAATTAAGAAGTTAGTGTAGTGATATATTTTTTATGAAAACTTCTTTATTTCTTTGACTCGACGCTTCTGGACAGTTCAGTCTGTTTATCTACTTTGTTAGTGGGTTACACGTCGTGTGATGTAGATAAATAAGGTGTCCTCCATACATACTCTCTGTTTTAAGTGGCAGTACCAATTTTATTTTTTAAATAAAATCACCTCACAAATACGAGATATATGTGTTGCCAATTACAAGACAATATTTGTAATCCAAGAGAGCCGTTGTTGTTCATTTGAGCTTCAAAGATACCTATCTCGATTGAATAAACGATGTTCACACAAAAATGGCCGCCAGCTGTTTTTGTTTGATACTTGCATCGATAAATTATTTCACGACGAGGCATTATCCGGTTGGACAATGTTTTTTTACCCTTTAAAGATAATACATGTGACATTAACTTATAATGATTTGAATAAATGTGAAGAAATATAATTTTCAAAAACGTGCTTCTGCCCCTTTAAGGAACAGTCCTATCGGGACTTTCGTTTCCCTTTAACTGTGATTCAAAAACGTGAGGATTACACATCCTGAATAACAAGTTCAGGGGAGATTAAAGGTTGTTATGGATTAATGCATCTGTGCTATTGCTTCTCTTGTAAAACAGCAGCGGGATGACCGTCTAATGCCAGTGCAGAGCGGGTCGGAGACGGTCAATTATAGGATGCATTGTGTCACACCTTTGACAAGCGGTCTGTAGCAAGATTAAGAGTTCGCTGAGAGAAACTACATTGCACCCGCTAATGAAACCTATTAGATACCATGTCATATTTGAAAAGGTCGACAATACGACTTATGTGACTAAGAGGTTACAAAGAGCAAAATTATTAAGCCTGGAAATTGAAAGGTTCCCAAAGCGGAAGTATCTACGACCGGATCTGTTAGGGTTTAAGCTGTGCGCATGCGCGACCGGAAATGCCTTTTTGCCCCTGTTCTGGTTGGTAGAGCTCATTCAGCTTTCCGCCATGTTGTGAAAGAGGCAATCTCGGCTCCTGGTTGCCGCATCGTTGATCCATGGCGTGAAATAAGTAGATTAATGTCGACCGGGCTCTTTTACAGAAGACCTTTCACCTGAATAATATTTCATATAAAATCTCGAACGTCATTTTTAGCATCTCTCTGATGAGAAACCTTGTAATGTCTTTGGTCCGGTGCTCCCGAAGCCAAAAATTTCCGGAGTTATCAGCTTGAACTTTAACAGAACTCGAGAAATTTAAAAGAAAAAACTTGCGTTGAAGCACAAAAAAGGATTTTCTCTATTAATAACCCCGTACTTCAAAGCGAAAGGGACGCAATCGATTCGATTCAAATTAGCGCCCATATCGGTACGTCGCAACATGGAGCGAAAGATGGAGCGTGATTATACTGCCTGGCCATTTATTAACGATATCTTGATTCTTATCTCCAACTTTGGGATAAGTTGTGGTTATTGACGACAGAAGGTGATGTAGATTTCAGAATTAATTCGTGCTGCTAGTGCCGTTTGTGTGATGGATTTCAACTAAGGGCTTGTCAATTTCGGATGAAATTTCCACGGATGTAAACCACAAATTGCCATTTCCTCCAATCGTGCTGATGACGTGGATTGATTTGACAAATATGATAAATCACCTGAAAAAATCCAATTATTTCAAAATGTGTATTTTTCAGTTTCAATAAGGGGAATAGCCGTAGTGAAATTGTGGAAGAATTTTGATATAATGATCTCTTCATCAATCATTTTTGTCATCATTTAACGAAGCCGATCCCACAGATAAGAACCATGTCCTAGGACAAAGGATTTCTCATTAAACAAAAACTTTGGAGTAAATCTATTAGCCACAGCATACATTTAAAATGAATTAAGGAAAATATAATATTAGTCACACGAATCCAAGCCCCATAAACATCATTTTGCATTGTTTGAAAATTATTAGAAAATTGGATTTCCACGACTATTGAAATGTGTTTTATTAACCAAATATCCTCGCATTGTCCATAAGGGATCACAGTACGGTCATTTTAGATTATGTTTATTTATCGCTGTGGAATCTGAGTTTTGAAATAAGACAAATATTCATTCATCATGAATACAAACAATACAAAATATTTGGAAGTCGTCTGTATTTCTTTTTGTCTCTTCATTTTTGTATTCATGTATTTTCATGTTATTTTATAGATTTTCAGGAAATTAAATACAAAGTCACCCTTTTGCAGTTATTTGTAACTTTCCGTGACATTTGTCACGTTTCTAATATACTCAAAATAAACTTACACATTCGATTTTTTGTAATGACAGAACACACTGAACATAAAGTCATAAAGAAACTAAACATTTCGACGGTTAACGGGTAGAACAAACTCAATGTGGCATTGTTAACAAACATTTTCTCAAGAAGAATTTGAGAAAATGCTTCATTGTTTTATATGCAAAGAAAAGTTCTCACGTAAAACCTAGACCACGGTGACTCTAATTCAAACTTGTGTTTTTAAAAATTCTATAATTTAAAAAGCAGCAATTACTTAAAATCATCAAGATTGACATAAAAAAGAATAACCAAGTTGAAAACAAAAAACCCTCAGCGATCCTTTCCAAGAAAATCTACGTTTTCTAAAAAATGCCCATTGCACCAATACTATACTAGCTTCGCCCCTAGCACTTTTTTCAAGAAGCAATGACACCATCACTGTCGCTGAAATCATTTAAAAACAGCAATTATTAAAATCATCAGACTTGACATAAAAAATAACGAAGTTGAAGACAAATAAACTTTCCAAGAAAATCTAAGTTTTCTCTAAAATGCCCATTTCCCCGACACTGTATACTAACTTTTCTCCTGGCATTTTTTTCAAGAAGCAATGACACCATCACTGTCGCTGAAAAAGCTTCTGCCAACACATGTCACTGCTGACAATAGGAAGTGATTTGCGAACGTTTAACACGCGAGATTGCAGCACTTTTCTATGCAGCATGTAACCTAGCATCCGACCGGAACAGATGCGTACGCCTCGCTGATTACGCAGAATTACCTGTCTCACCTACAAGTTATTCATACCTGGACACCCTGGTGGGCTCAGGTGAGACTCAGATTGCGGGATGCGCTTTTTGTCTCGTATCCCAACATGGGGATGCACTTGTGGTCTCATACCATCTTATCTGATGGTCGGTTAACATTATCAATATACGCAATTATCAGATACCGGGTGTCATTTACCCTATCAATGCAACGGATACATGGTTGCAAAATACCCAATTATCAGATACCAGATTGTCAGATATTTGATTATCAGATACCCGATTGTTAAGTTCCCCAATTATCAGATACCCGGATGTCAAATACCCAATTATCATATTATGTAGATTGTCAAATACCCGATTATCAGATGATGGATGCCAAATACGCGATCAGCATAATGTTGGTTGTCAAATACCCAATTATCAGATGTTAGTTGTCAAATACCCGATTATCAGATGTTGGTTGTCAAATACCCGATTTTCAGATTTTGGTTGTCAAATACCCAAATATCAGAAACCGGTCTGTTATTCTTCCCTTTTGGCCGATACTGGTATCATAATTAGAGATGCACTTGTTGTCCCATATTCCTACTTGGCAGATACATGTGTGGTCTCATACCTAATTATCTGATGTCAAATACCCAATCACTAGATACCTAGTTGTCAAATACCCACGGTATCTGTCCCTGCATGGTTGTTAAATATCTATTATCCTATAACTATTATTACCTCAATATCAAGTTACCGATTGTCAAATTCTCCTTTTATTAGATTTGGCTAAAATCCGTTTGACGTTTTACAGTTAGCCTTGATAGTAAAGATACTAAATCGACGATACTGTATGATGATAAAACTGAGATTGATTTTTTTTGTATTGTGGATATCATCTTCAACTGAGGTTATTATTGTTTGCTGAGGTTATTATTGTTTGCTGAGGTTATTATTGTTTGCTGAGGTTATTATTGTTTGCTGAGGTTATTATTGTTTGCTCACAACCATTGAGTTGAAAATTTATCATCTTCAACTGAGGTTAGTATTGTTTGCTCACAACCATTGAGTTAAAAATGTATCATCTTCAACTGAGGTTATTATTGTTTGCTCACAACCATTGTGTTGAAAACTTATCATCTTCAACTGAGGTTATTATTGTTTGCTCACAACCATTGTGTTGAAAACTTATCAACGTTTGCAAACTATCAAAATGTCCACATTACGAACATTTTGAATAGAAAAAATAATTTTACTAATGAGCAAATCTGAAATATTAAGGATGTAAATATGGTTTTTTATTTCCATATGCAAATTTAACCATTAAGATGCTAATAATATGGAATGTGAAGTTTTCATCACCAGTTTTCAAGGAACTACTACCTATGAACACAATAGGTATGTTTTATCTTCGTGACGAGACAGATGACTCGAGCTGCCGTTGTATATATTATATAAACTTACCTTTCCTCTTTGTAATGGCAACAGACAAACTATTATAAAGAGAACGCTGTGAGATAATGACATTCTGGTTACAGAGACACTTCACATTGTTAACTTAATGCATATTTCCACTATGAATTAGTTCTGGTGAGTTGTAATATGTTTCTAACATTGTCTATGTATTCATGGTAAATCTTCATATGCCTTTTTTTCATGTCTGTTGTGCATGATGGGTTAGGTTTCCTTCGTATATGTTCTATGTTATTGGCCAAAGTAATCATGCGAATATATTCATTAATGTAAGTGACCATTTGTTTAATGGTGTATGTTATGATAATGGTTTGGTTACCTTCTCCGTCGATGTAATAGGTAATTTTATGTTAAAAGCTCATGTTACAAGGCGTTAGAAGAACTTGTTCGTACCAATCCATTTCTCCTTATCTCGACATTTATGAATTTCAGGGAAAGGCGAAAAAAAGTACAATTTGCCTTGGTGTTGGGTCTACAAAAGTCTTATGTTGAACCATACTGTGAACATTCTAAAGTGTAAGAAATTAAGGTGCATGGACGACGGGGCCTGAATACGTTACGTGTACGTTCCTCTTAGGTTAGTGAGCTTTGTGCGATCGGAGGTCATCAAAGAAGGTACATATATTCTAGCAGGTCAGCCTGCCTGAAAATTAAATTCAAAATCGAGAGGCCAGTTTTGAACTACCAGTCTTTAATAGCTGAATGTTGAATATGATCTCAAATATAGCATTTCTAAATCTGATCACTTTCAAATTTATGTTTTGAATTGATACCGTTGTAAAGTCCATGTTTATTTAACCTACTGAACAAAGCAATCTCTTCTAGAAAAAGCCTTAACAATAGATTCAGTATAATAAAGAAATATATTGCATGTCAAGATCATTTGTCAACCTTGATGACGTTTCTGACGTCCCTTGGTACTTTAGCGTTAAGTTCAAACTGCCGTTGACGTCGTTTCTGTTGCCTCAAATGACTGGACTGGTTTTCAGTTGTCACCGGCCTTCTTCTTTCAGCGAGAACAGCTGTTTTTACCTCGTAAACAACTCTAGGACGTAGGCAAGGACGATGAAACTGCTGTCCTGTCTTAGGAGGACCGTGACCTTTCACCTCTGATCAGCTTCAGAGGACCAGATTAGCTAGACAATATGGTGGCCAAGCGCTTACACGTTCAGTGGCGGCCATTACAGAGCATTAGATTGAAAAAAAAGCAGACACAGGGGACGTGGTCGCTGGCTTTTCGTCGCGGATAATCTAATTGGTTTCGCACAATCCGTTTGCACGCCTGACGCTTGCATATGAAATATGGCAATGTCCATCGTGAAGGAAATTTGATGAAGTTCGCAGCACGTATGACGTCACACAGGTCTCGTGAGATCTGCCCGGATGGAGATTTATGTTGGAAGAGTGGACGAGGTTTCACGAGATCACGCCAGACAGCTTGTTTCCTGTGTTGCGCTGCGACATAGGGCGCTCGAGATGTATCTTAACCCAGGAGCGGATTTGTATTGTATAATTAGCGACAAAAAAGGAAGATAATTTGTCAACGCTTTTCAACGCGACAGAATCAGACGTGTCGAGCATAATAGATCTCTTGTCACAAATTATTGTCACCCAGCAAAGAGTTGCGGTGTTCTTTCTAATCAAGACACTAACATACCGCAACACACGCTGCTAAGTGATGGTGACCGCCGCCATGGAGCTTCTGTGTGTTAGATAATACATTCGACCACACGCTCGTGTCATACCGTGGACTCTTGTCTTCCACTGCCCATGACTCATTAGTGTATCAAAGACGTGGTTTAGAATTTCATGTCTGTGATTTGAAACTAACTGACTCTTTGTGGTTTTCATTTGCGTGAAGTGTCTTTTTCATAAACCCAAATGGGATTCACTTTCACATGAGTCTCAGATTCGGTGCTAGTTTCAACTTCGTGTTCCTGAAATTCAACATTTAATGAGTCTTTTATTATTCTCATTAGACTTAATACAATTGGTTTTAACTAAATGCCTGATGATAGGCATCGTATACTCTCCTGTCATTTTCCAAAAGTAATATTTCTATCAGAGTATTTTTGGACAATATGCGTAGCGCAAATCATGTTACATATATTTGTGTATAACTATACATCATCATCATCATCATCATCATCATCAACATCATCATCATCGTCGTCTTCGTCGTGATCATCACACTATTTTTTATTAGGTTTAAAATTGTTAAAAAATCGCACAAATTGAATAAAAAATATGAAACGTTTTGATAATAACTATGACAATACAAGTATTTTGTAATTAACTCTATGATTTGTTAAAAATGCGACAAACTGGGCTTTTCAATAATTGGATTATGGTCATTGAGAACTTTCTATTATTCTAACTACGTCTTGCTGACAAGATAGGGCATTATGTATACATGAATTTCCCAGTGTGTTGACAATTTAATAGCCAGATTTAACTTATTTATGCCATTCTGCATCTTTGAAGTTAACTCTTGAAATAAAGCTCTTTTTGTGATTAAATATGATTTCATTTTACCATTAGCATCTTGCTAAGGGCGTCGACACAATGCCATAAATACTTAAGAGGAATGGCCGGATTAAGATTGTTACACGTGACACTAGACACAATGACAGATATTCTATGTAATGTTTTGTTTATTTCATCCATTTTATAAATCATATGATGTTATTATACGTGTTTGTTTTTTTAAATTATTTATCAAATTCAAAACGTCATTCTTGTAAATGATTGTTATGGTTTTTTTTTTAAATTTATCTTGAAACCATTTCATAAACAATCTCCTTGGTATTTTTGATTTTATTTTTAAACTATCCGTCATTCATATACACTTAATTGCTTATCTAATATGATAGTGTAATACATGTGATATCTATGTGTCTGTTTTTAAATCATGGAAATTCATCTGTTGAATAAAAAAATGTTGTAAGAATATTTCATTGAAAACATTTCAATATCTGTACAATATTTGGTAATTTGAATAGCAAAATGTAGTTATTCCAAAAGGCTTTCGTCTCGATATAACGAAATTATTAAGTCATTTTCAGTGAATGTAATTTGTACCATTAGTCTGCATAACTAAGTTATTATTTTCTGATGGTCTTTAACTAAATGTGAATACATTTCTCAAAGATACGAGTCTTAATACACTTACAAAGAATGCATTTTATTTATATCATAACTCTTTCTCTAACTACATGAAAGGCCAAGATTTTAAACTTCACAGAGAGCTCTATTACCAATCCTTCTTATTTAATATTGGAAAAAAAGAAATGAATTTATGGTCTCCTTTTAAGAGACTGTAGCAAAAAACGCAATTTCCGAGCTTTGCTTGACAAAAAATTACAACAAATGTCAGATGAAAAGAAAAACGGCATCACCAGCCATAAACGACCAAGGCGTTTAATAGCTGTATTCTTCCTTTCCATGATCCCTTTGCCCCCTTTTAGGTGAAAAAGACAACTTTGATCCCTCCTTGCATGCAAAGCTGTTCGTACATCAGAGTTGCTGTGACATGTTGCGTGCATTCCTAATGTAATTCACCTGGCCATATCCTGCAAGTAGCAACTAATGTTTACCGTCCGTCATCCAGCGCAATATATACCTGCAATCAGTGGTTCTCTTGTCGCCCAAATGAATGCATCTAGGAGATATTAGGCGATGTTTGTCACTAAATTGGTAGGTATAATGTCTCGGCGAGGCTGTGGAACTGCTGTTGAATTTGCCTTTGCCCATCAGTGCAGACAAGATAATGGATATGTAGAGCGAGAACCTTGATCAAATGAACATAATGATAATGGAGGGAGTCACCAACCTTGTCTTACCCCACTTGTCATCGTCTGCATTTATGTATAGTCCTCCATTCCTTTGCTTTGTTTTCCCAGTTCATTCTTTTTGATTATGATATATTCGCGGTTTTGTTTCACTCTTCGTGTTAAAATCATCGTAAACATCATAATGTGACATCACAGATTCGCCACACTACAAACTGATAACACAAATCATATCACAGGAGAACACATCATCACCATTTCTTATACAAGGATATCCCACTTTTATACCAGATATTACCACGAGAGATGAAAATCACATCATTATTAAAAATATATTTGTACCAATATTTCCAATCCATTATTTCGTAAAATGAACCAGGATATTATATGAATCGTTGATTGTGTCAGTTCAGTTATGCTCCGGTGGAATTATATGCACATTCATTGATATAAGATCCTCTTCACATTCCAAAATAGATATATATTTTTGCTTACAGTGATACTTTCAAATAAACTTTAGTTTTCGATAATAACTATAGTTCACAAGACAATTGTGGTTGTAGAACAAAGATTGCTTTCAATGATCTGTTTTCTATACGTTCATCAAAACATCGTCAAACCATATTTTCGATTATTCATTAATTGCTGAACAGAAACGATGCAATGTGACCAAGTCATTGTTGATTCAGAACCATAAAACCAATGTCATTATACGAATGCTGATTGCACTGTGAGTATTGTTAGTTGAAACCTCCTGAGCGGAAAAAGTCAATCACTCAGTCATCGTTATGCCCAATACCGCGGCTTTTGGGCGGATATTCTAACTTCTTGTCAATTCGTATTGGAAATCGCTTTTCGAGTGATTGTGTGTAAATGGACTAAATGAGGAGTTGTTGTTAATGTTCATTGAACGAGTGATTTCGTAATCGGGGAACATATTAGAGAATCATTAGAAAGTCAGAATCGAAAGGCAAGCTATGAGTACCATATTCTTCGATAAGTGAAGCCTTTTACTGGAGGGAACAGGGGTTAGACAGGGGTGACTACTAAGTCCTTTATTATTCTGTACATTTCACACGTCAAACTATACCTCAATAAAGACGCATTTTGGCACGCTGAGTGTAAAGTTCTCCTTCATTTAATGCCCTCTAGGATGAAAATCGATCTAATGTGGCGATTATGATTTCAATTTTTATTATGACGTTTAATAATTTGGCTTGAAGTTGAAGAAAGAGACTGCGTTGCTACATTGAGAAAGTAATGATGTGTTGAAAACATGAGAATTATAGTCACAGATTCTTATAAACCAAATGGCAAATGACGAAGCAATAGAGAACATCGGTTATCGTTTTCAGTGTACAAGTTGAAAATAATTTTCTTGTCATAAAAGCGTTGAATCATAACGTTTGGCGTTTCATGGTGCATCCGTAAAGCATTTTTGCTATTTACAAAAGTATTTATGCTTTATTTTTAAATACAATGAATAATGTCTACGAATATTTTATAAACATATATATTTACCTCATTTTTCTTCTCTTGTTACGAATTAACGATGTTTTTGTTGCAATAATTATCATTATCAATGAACTAAAATCTAATCATGATTTTTAACATATTTTTTATGATATTGTCTCTATTTGATGGAATGTGTCAAGATGTTAAGAAAGTTATTTTAGTTTTTTTTTCTAAACACTGTTTTGATATTAGATGTTAATGTTTTACGAAAAATATTGTTCATACGTATATTGATTTCAGTTTACAGGTACCTTTTGCATTTTAGTATAGAATGTGAAAATCGAAATTTTATATAGAGCCCTTCTTTTTATTAAACAAAAAGCAAACAGTTGTGAAAAAATGACGACTTCAAATAAGGCGATAGTCCTCAAAATACTTCGTAAAATATTTAAAAGACGAATCTATTACTCAGCATTTAAGTTACGTGGTCATTCTGTTGTTCTTTTAATGGAGACAACACATCCGATTTTGACATTAACATTTTTAATTTTTAAGTTAATCATCCTTAGGTTATAGGTGTAACGCTAGATAATGGACTGTTTTTAAACTGTCTCGTTTCTAAAAGATGCGCACAGGATTTTACATCTTTAACTCTACGTCAAAATTAAAAGACGAACCATTGAAGAAACTTTATGAGACAGTTCTCATTCTTTTAGCCTCTAAATCCGTCACAATGTCCTGCGATTCCGATGCTCAGTGATTTAATATACGTGATCTAAATCAGGTATAGATTTTCAAATGACATTCTCCCTCTAATTGGCCAATAACAATGCTTTCATCTTAAAAGCATTCGATCAGAATCGCAAGAAGGACTTTAAGGATTCTTTATTTCAATCCTCACGAATAGGGTTTTCACAATAACTAAAGGAAAAAGGAAAAGATTTATATCTCTGCACTGTCAATTATTTAATCTGAATTGCATTAATCCCTTTTAACTATTTGTCACCGATGAATATTTTATAGAGAAGTAAATGAATTTACGTATTGCCTATCAAAGTACAGTAATATACATGATGACATCACCAGTATCGACTTTTCATAATTAGGCTTTTTTTATTGATAGATATCAATATGGAGATACTGAGTATAATCCTTTACAATTCAGAAACTCAGATATTATCTATTTCCGATGCTTAAGAAACTCGGATATTATCTATTAAAGGGGCAGTAGCATGATTTTTGATAATTTTATATTTCAAAATTTTCACTGATAATTGTTAGTTAATGCTAAATTCATTATTTTGACAGTGTCAAAATTCTTATTACAGCCTGTAATCCATAGTCAGAGGACAAAGAATGAAGATTCACATAAAATCCACTGGCGGCCATTTTGTGTGAACACCTTTAATTCATTTTGTGTAAGAAAAAGGAATCGCATGGCTAAACTTTACGTTATATATATGAATTATTACTGCTCCATTTAATTTAAATACAATGTCTTTCAGTTCGAACCATTAATTTTCATTTTCCTGACATCACCTTATATTCCCTCTAAAACGTGCTACTGCCCCTTTAAATGTTGCCGTTCATCTTGAGAAGAATTAAAAAAAATTCAATAGTAAAATGTATTCTCTTGTTGTAACAATGTTAAGAAAATAAAGATTGTTATAACATATCTTCCCTATTATGACCGTGGCAAACAGAAAACTTCAACAAAGATGAGACCCTATTAATAATGGCTAGATAGGTTATAAGGTTGTTCTATGCATGTTTTGTCACTATGTATAAAAATCAATAGATACATCAATATCAAAAATAATCATACAATACTATATTTAAATTGTATTACCGTATATTCAGAAACTGATCACTTAAATTACACTTATATTCAGTCACTGATCATAATGATTCTCAAAATTTATCATCTAATAAATAGAAGTAAGGATATACAAAGAAGTTGCTTTATAAGTTGTTTTGTGAGTGTAAAACTGTTATTAACTACAGGGCCTAAAATATCATTGTTTTGGCTAGATTATCGTTGGTCATACGTTTTTTTTTTTTTAAACTTTGACATTTGATTCATTTACAGGACGAATATTTTCATATACGTTGCCATATCTACATGTACTTTTTTGTATTTAATACACAGTATAAGGCCTTAAGTGTAAACGTTTCTTGATGAGTTTTTTAACCATGATGATTCAAGGACAGCAAGGATAAGTGGTATGTTCTGTCAAAGAGCCTTTCAATAAATTAGTTTCTCAAAAAATACAACAAGTATCCACATATTCTCAACAATCATGCTGTAGTGAGTGGGTTATTGTTTACGCCGCTTGGGCAATATTTCAGCCATTAGCAACGTTCATCAAGCTGTTACTCAAAGGGTTGTGTCATTTTATTTTGATTTTTTTGTGTGATAATGTTTGTTTATTTGACAGGAAAATATTTCATCATTCGAGTCTTCCAGATGCCTGAACATTCTTCAGATACTCACAAGGTACTCTGACAACTACGGAGACCGTCATGTTTTTATATCAATTCTGACTAGTAAATAAATTATTCTTTAGGAAGTAAAACATTCATATGAAAAATGTTTTCATGTTATATATTGGCATGAAGTTAAGTGGTGTATTCTTTAGAATATAATATCATGAATTCAATTTGTCTTTTGGTGACAACAAAGCATAACCATGCATGCAGTGATGAGTGCATGGAATACGTCATGGATTGTTTTCCGTAATTTGATTTAATTTAATAAAGGACAGTCCATATGATGATGTTTGATCAACCCATTCTTCATTTCTAAAGGTTCAGAAATCCAGACATTCTTCATTTTCTGATGCTTAAGATACTAAGATGTTCTTTATGTTCGACGAAAGAAAAGTAAAATACTCTCTACTATAGATGCTTAAGATATACATAATGTATATAGCTTATGCTGAATAAACTGAGATATTCTTCACCTTAAAATGTTAGAAGCTCGGATATTCTTCATCATAGATGCTTAAGAAACTAAAATACCTCAATCTCTGATGCTCAATAAACTCAGATATTCTTCATCTTATATATAGATGTTTAAGAAACTGAAATACCTCAATCTCTGGTGCTCAATAAACTCAGATATTCTTCATCATAGATATTTAAGAAACTCACATGCTTCAATCTCTGGTGCTAAAGGAACTCAGATATTCTTCATCATAGATATATTTAAGAAACTCACATGCCTCAATCTCTGATGCTCAATAAACTCAGATATTCTTAATCTTATATATAGATGTTTAAGAAACTCAAATACCTCAATCTCTGATGCTACAGGAGTTCAGATATTCTTCATCATATAGATGCTTAAGAAACTCAAATACCTCAATCTCTGGTGCTACAGGGGCTCAGATATTCTCCATCTATTATGCTTAAGAAACTCAGAATATGAAAACCCAAACATTCTTCATTTCTGATCCTTAAGAACCAAGATATTCTACCATATTACCCTTCAGCATACTCCATCACCCATCAATTGTTCTGAAGCATGCAGGTATCTTGGAAAGGAGACGGTTCTAAACTAATGCATGGCATTTGCCAGAAAGCACGTCGTTCTTGGCGCCTTTGGCACCGTGTAAATGTCTTTGGTGCCTAAATGAGATTGGTCAGGGATAGGCTGGGGTAATGATAAACATTCTAGCACAATGGTAAAGTCATGTCGTTGGCAAATCGTACTTGTCAGAGAGAACAGTTAGAAGGGAAAGCTAACCTCTGAACGAAATTCCCACAAATCAAGAAGCAAGTCATTAGAGCTACGTCTTCCCCCGTCTCTCTGGGTTGAATAATGTCACTCCTGGGGCACTTACAAGACCCGGGGCCAACCCTCGAGCTTGCTGGATACATTCTGACCAATCAAAATGTCCCCTACTCGATCGATGCCCGGATGCCAAAAGAGGATTGAAATTTGGCAAACATTTCAAATGTCGATGTGTTGGGTATGATTGACGCGAGATGCGTTTGAAGTTTATCTATATATCTCGGGAGTCTAGGAATGCTGAAATGAAGTGATTTTTAATTCAAATGTTCTTATCAAATAAAGATTAAGGTTGTAAATATGACATTAGATTTGTCATGATTCGTTTTTACCAATTGCTTCCATGAGGAATGTGGTTTTGTGGTCTGGTGCTATATATGTCAACATTAAAGTTAATTTTGCTGTTACAGTTATTTATTATATATATCTGACATTTTCTTGTCGTCAATCCTTCAGATGATTTTTTAAAGAAGATAAAATTGTTTTTTCACTACGGGGGTATTAGAAACTTTGATGGTTTTAGTACGATTGACTGTCTAATTCTGCTCACATACCCTTTTATATTATCGACTACTTTGTTTCAGTTTCTCAATTCTTACATTTAAAGGGGCAGTAGCACTTTTTTTGGATAATTTTATATTTTAAACTTTTCCATATTAATTTTACGTTAATGCTAAATGTATTATTTTGATAGTGTCAAAAATGTCATAGCACAAACCAATTATCCATAGTCAGAGGATAAAGTATGAAGATTCACTTTTTGTGTGAACACCTTTAATTCATTTTGTGTAAGAAAAGGGGATCGAATGGCTAAACTTCACATTATATATTTGAATTATATCACTGCTCCATTTAGTTTAAATGCATTGTCTTTCAATTGGATCCATTAATTTTCATTTTCCTGACATCAACTTATATTTCCCCTATAAACGTGCCTTTTGGTTTAAGAATTTTGGTTTTTCTTTTTACTAAATCTATTTGGTAATATCATAATTTAATCAACTTTATAGGATTCTTTTCTAATTTCAGGTGATTGAATGATTATTTGAAACTGATATCGTGTTTCTGATTAAAAAAATTATGTAAAAATATGTCATTTGAAACGCTACATGTGACGATAAAACTATGTCTGTATGTCTCATACTTTTCTTCACAACTTAAACAATGGTTACAACGATACTGTGTCGGACTATACTTCAGACAAGGAACTGAGTAAGAAGTGAAGTTTGGGTTCGAATTCAATTTGACCTTTAAAAAGACATGAAGTTGTGCTCCTTTTGCAGACGGTGCAGATATCAATCATAACAATTTAGCAAAATTTATTATTATTAAACAGTGGTCGAATACCTCAACACATGCAAAAAAAATATTTATTCTGTATCAAATAAGAAAATTCAAGGGAACATTCAAAATTAAGGAAATTTATACAATTGAATGAGTGAGCTATTGTTTAACTCCGCTTGGGCAATATTTCAACCATTAGCGGCGTGTATACAATTGAAGACAACAGAGAAAGTGGAACTTAGAAAACAAATCATGAAAAGCATTTAGCATTTGGTCCATTACAAATAGATATTTCATCGATTTATGTTAAAGCTAATACCCGAGTTGGTTCTTTGTCTCTGCTTTTGTATTTGACCGCTCCCAAATTACTTTACAGTTGTTAATTTGCACCCAAGTCCTTGATTTATCATACGGGTAATGTATTTCATCCCATCCCATGTTCATTTCATCTCAATACACCACCAGAAGGCTTTTTGGCCGATGTGATTTATATTAATACACATGTCGATTTCTTTTGTTTGGTCAAGAGCCTGTGAAGGACATGTGGTCACGCGTCCGGACAAAAAAGTGTCCGAACAAAAGACATTGGTCAAACGAATGGATTGGGGTTATTTCCAATTGACCCTTTCCTTAATTAAGGCAGCTGAGATAATTGAACTGCGCATGTGCCAGAGTTTAGTCACGTACAGAAGTCACTCATATATCTTTGGCTGATATATTTCATTTTTGTATTGTAATGCACGTGTTTTTCAGATACATTTCAGTCTTTTATCACAATCCAAATTTCTTTAAGACGGATACTTCAGTGTGAACATTAATGACATTGAAATCGAATAATTGGATGAGATAGATGTATAACATTGTAATTGAAATGGCAAACAAACTTTACTGATACTTACTCATTAAAGGGGCAGTATCACGTTTTTTGATAATTTTATGTTTTACATTTTTCACTGATAAATGTAAATTAATGCTAAATGTATTATCTTGATAGTGTCAAAAATTTCATTACACAAGCCAACCATCCATAGTCAGAGGACAAAGTATGAAGATTCACATAAAACCCATTGGCGGCCATTTTGCGTGAACACCTTTAATTCCTTTTGTGTAAGAAAAAGGAATCGTATGGCTAAACTTTACGATATATATTTGAATTATCACTGCTCTATCTAGTTTAAATACATTGTCTTTCAATTGGCACCATTAATTTTCATTTTCCTGACATCACCTTAAATTCCCCCTAAAACGTGCTACTGCCCCTTTAAAGGGAAATTATTGAAAGATATATGTGTTGTGCATCATGGTTTACCGGTCCTATCATTCACAATAAAGACATGAGTATTTAATTCATATTTGACATTTTGACGAACAGATAATAGTCTAATAACTGATAAATAATTTCGATATCATTAATTTCTTAGATTAAAATGTACATTTTATCTTCTAAGGGAGATAATCTATTTCATTTTAAATTCAAGAGCTTGAGTACGTCCTTATAAGCTATATACCAAAAAAAGAAACTGGAAGGCGTGTCTTTAGAAAGGTAAACATTTTTTAAATGATTTAGAATATGTTTGCTAGTTGTTATATTTAATGACCACTTTGTGTCAAAATTAAGTGCAACGAGAGGTGTAACCTGTTCTCAAAGAACATAAATAAGTAAGTAAGAATGAGTAAGTAAGTAAGATACATGTACTATGGGTGGATGAATGTAGAAATTTGTAAATTGAAATACAAATACTATAACATTTCGAAATAAATCAATGCTTGAAATCTGGTTTTATTTCAAAAGGTAACTGCCAATTTAGTTTCATAAAAATCAAGATTTTGAAAGGCCAGTGATTGATTAGAAAAAAAAAATCACGTGAAGTCTCCTATACGAAATTTGAAATGTTCATACCCCACTCCACCCCCACACCCCACAAACACCCCAATTTAACATGATCTTAGGGTATGGTAGTCTAATTTACTTACAGTGCATTGCATGGGGACTATAAACCAATTAAGAGAATGTGAACTCGGACCAAACACGTTCCTTGAATTCTGTTTGCTTTTCTTTTCAAACGTTTGCTTGAATCGTATGCACTAATGCTGTGTGCAAATTTGACGAGTGTTCTTTCCATTAAGGGCAATGGGTTGTCATTTAGCTAGGTGATAGGCATGCTATTGAGACTCGTGTCACTTGATTGGAGGTACTTGTACATTGCACATGCAATGGCTCACCGCCTGCTTCGGATATGTGGTAGGAGAGTGTCAATTTCAAATGAAATGTACATGGAGGTAATACATTTCTCACAACGTGACTACCCTGAATGTGCAAAAACGTTTACATTACATTAACAGGTTTATGGCATTTGGTTTGACATGGACGATGGAATTCTTTAAATTATTTTCATTAATTTTGTTATTTACTTTATATTTTCATTGCACATATGCACGAAGAAATAATTTGAAACGATTTGTTTTAATAATATTTTGATTATCACAATACACAGGAATAAGCTACAGACACAAAAATCTGGTAGAGGTGCATTTCAAATCGCATAAGAAATAATATAAGGTTAACTTGAATGTATGATATATTCAGTTTCAAACAAACCGTCGTCAGATTCAAAAGTGTACGTCATTTTCAACGATTCTTTACTCAACAATATATTTCCAGATGTAAATATCTGAACGAGTGTTTGAAGGCGTATATGTTTTTTTACCTTTGACAGAATCATTTTACACACACATGTCATAACATTTGCTAAAGGGTGTATTGTCTAACGTCTGTATTTATCTTACTTAATTCAATATCTTATATCTTACAATATTCCATAACGACATTTTGAGAAATAAAAAGGAATCTTTATTTACGATGCAATATTATAAAATGTAATCTTATTCTGGAATATTTGTATTTGAATGACGTCAATAAATAGATTCAAAGTTCAATGGTCGCAATGGTTTTCAAATATATATGTAGTTACAATTCATGAAATATTCTAGAATAAATGAAAATGTTTTAATTATTCACATTTGTATTAATTTCAGTTGAAGTACATTCTGAATCATATTGGTATGAAAGGGATACAGTTATTTACTCTAATGACTGTAGGCAGTACGCTCCGAATTCTGAAATAGCACACTGATCTTAAGACAATAAGATTATAGAAATATACATTTATATATAAATGCAATAAATGTTCATGCTGTGATGTTTCATTTAATTTTCTGATACATAATTGTGATTAAAATAAACTGCCGTGGATAGATTTATGAATTTAGAATTCTATTGACAAAATATTTCATGATGTAGTTTTAAAGAGTCTGAAATATTCTTTTCTTGAACATACACATTTATTCAAGTACTAAAAAAAGGAACGCAAACTAAAATTATTTGTGTTCATTCGAAAAGAATATGATTCAAGGGATTCAAAGAATGAAACAGGTTTCAAATACAAAAATATTTATCCACGAAATATTTCCGTGATTTTATTATTCATCCACTATATGACTCTTTTCTTTTCAGCTAACATCTCATCAAGTTAATATAATATATGCAAAAGAAATTAAAGAACGCGTTTCACCAATTACAATCCACATTCATTTTGTATCAAATACTTTTCTTAAATGAATATAAGACCCTTTTGAAATTTTACAACTAATATTCGTATGCAAGACCATAAATATAATCATTATTACTGCTCAGAGTACTGCAGTATTTTGTCTTATATATCTGAAAATATATATTGAATATTAAAAGGGATAATCTGATGTGATAATAAATGCGATTATCATATATCATATATTAATTTTATGAGTGACTGGCACACAACATGACAAACAGAACATGAAACAAATGTTATTTACAGTTAGAATACCTATGATTTTATCAATTGACGTGCTTGACAATATGAATTTAATAGATTACTTACAGATGTAAAGGAACTATTTGTTTGTAAAGATCTATCTTTAATATATGCTGTTCATATCTTGGATTTTAAAATTATTTTACATATTGTAAATTAATATAAAAAAGACATTTCTCGTAGATGTCATTCTACCTTAAAATTATACGTGTAGTGTTGATATTAACATAAAAATAAATAGATAAAACAAATATTGGATAATAATAATATAATGATATTGGAAATTCACTTTTGATATAAACATGGCAATCATTTACATGGAATTGGTGTTTTTATGATGTTACTTACAGTAACACAGAGCCTATCCTGTTAGTCACTGTTACTTGAAATATAGTACCGCCCCTAAATTTGTTGTAACTTACATTTAATGACACGCTTATGAAAATTCTAATATGTATAAGTTATATATAGTTGATATGCAAGCATGAATAAGAGAAAGAATAGCATATGTAAAAAGTTTGAACCTATTTTCAATAAATATTGTAAAACTTTGTTCATATTCTCAACCAAAATTTATTTGTGCAAATGTTTTGTAAAGCTTTTCTTAGAAGGTTATGTATAATAAAAATAATGTCTAGTATTGATTGTATTTTGTGTGTGTAAGATTTATCCTGACAATTGATTGATTGACACATGTCAAAGTATATTTTGTACCAATAAGTATATAGTCTTTATATTAAAAATAATATCATAAATATCATTCCCAAAAATGTTTGATATGTGTGAGATGAATGTTATTTATCTGTATATGTTGACATTAATAATCATAAGGACTGCTATGATCTCAAATATAATAATTGATGTTATGCTTGCACTTCTAATGTTAGAAATAATTATAATTCTAGTAACATTGATTCCAAATTTATATATCTAAGCAAATAAACAGATAGTTTGATTGGGCAAATATATCGGGTTCTCACAAACCAATAATTATAACTCAATACATAAAATTGGCAAAATTGAAACAGAAGCGAAATATCAATAATATAGTGAATGAATGTCAAGTGTGAATTTTATCCAATACAATCTTATCTACACATTCTTTATTGAAAATGTTCCATAATTCAAAATGCAAATATATTCATGATATATTTGATTATTAGACATACGTTTTTGATATGATTAATTTCCCAATATGCTAAGTATCATAATCAACCAACAGCCATTAATGGTTGCTTATTTTCATTCTACATTGTAAAACAAATAAAAACATAAAATGCAAATATTAGTCTCTGACATTTGATATGTATTCTCGTTACACCAATTGAAAATATGACTCACTTCTATGATAATAATTTCAATAGACCCAGTCGTGGGAACACTGTGACCGATTGTGTCACTATTTCGTGTTTGAAATTAGAATGGTATTAATACGGTCATTTTTACGCTAAAGAGGAGGAAACGGGTGATTGTAAGTGTCAACGTTTCAAAACGTTACTCGGTGCAACGTCAACGTTGGCGACGTTTTTGACGCAACGTTATTTTCTTTTACCCGAAGGCGACAGATTACACAAGCGCGCTACTAATGCGATCGGAGCGAGCGTTCATCAAATGTAATTGAACATATGATCATCATTGGCTAAGAAGCTTACCTTCAAAGAAAAGAGGGATATTTGGCGTAAAAGGGTCTAAAGTTGTTTCACGAGATGAATAAGGAGGGTGAAGGCAGAACATCGAGTTGTCGGATCTTATTTACAAGAGCGGCGTTATTTTCTGACCACACTATGAAAGTCTTTATGAAGCGCGTCCGTTTAATTAACTACCAACAAAGCGTTCTCGGTGAAAAAAAATGCCAATCGATGGCTCTTTTCTCTACACCGCAAAATCCTGTCGATCTCTGTATAAATAATAAATGAAATTTGGCTTAGTGTCCAGATTGCACTATTGCCGATGAGGCCTTTGGAATTAAAAGCGAGCCATTTGAGCAAGGTATTGTCAAAAAGAATACGAGATTTGGAGATTTATTTGTCAATGGTAAAATACCCATGCGAGCAATAGCCGAAGGGAAATGCTGTAGCTTTTATTTAAAAGAGGAAACAAACATTGAAGAAAGACAAGGAAAATTCGGAGCATTTGTCTTGATTTACACTGCAGCCCTTAGTCCCAATGGTGAAGCTCCGCTGCAGTGTGTTTCCCGCTCTGACACTAATTATAGCGGATCACTTCTCCTTGCAGGGTTTTGACTTCGATGTCAGGGGTGGAGCCCTTGAAACCGCTTCACGCACGCCCTCGTCTACCTCCGCTTCGAAATATAGTTCCGTTATAATTGAGAGTTTATTTTGTGAAAAGTCATAAATTGTATATTTGGAGTATCCTTATGACAGTTGCATTTAAGCTGAAATCATAAAATTGTCACATTATCTGTTTGTACCATGATTCGTTAACACAGCTCAACCGATTTTTAGAAAAAGTTTCCTGAATTCAACTTTGTTTCATAAAGGTTTTACGGACATATTTTTACAAATTTCATTTGATGAGGCCGTATGGTTACGTGGAACGTACATTTTCTCACATCTCAGTCTAATTTTACACTTCTAAAGATTATTTTGTACTATTCAATCAGTCAGGATGAAAAAAATGTAAGTGTTTAATTGCTCCACTGGTG
Organism: Steromphala cineraria; assembly: GCA_916613615.1. NCBI lineage: Eukaryota > Metazoa > Mollusca > Gastropoda > Trochida > Trochidae > Steromphala > Steromphala cineraria. The sequence continues at coordinate 48,362,035 of OU744720.1, forward strand.
AGAGGGGTGTATAGATGGTACATCTAATGATCTCTTATCACAATGAATTTTAATCCTAATTAAGCTTCCATTTTCCTATTCAAAATTAGTTTTAGAGTGAAACTTTGCACATTCATGAACTTTGTGTAAAGTTGGTTCATCTAATAACCTGTTATCACAATGAACTATAATCTTAATTAAGCCCTCCATTTTCCTATTCAAAATTAGTTTTGGAGTGAAATTGTTCATCATGATAAATAATAATCTAAGTCAAGCCTCCATTTTCTAATTTAAAAAACAAATAAGTGACCCTTTGCACAAACTTGAACTTTTATGATTATTCGCTTGAATTTTATTAATGTCCTTCACTATCCTTGCTTCTTGTTGAGTAGAATACTTATATAGATAAATTATTATATTAATGATGTTTTTGTGAATAGGTATATAAACTCAAATTTACATCATATTTCAATGTAAATATGAGATTAAAAACTTGCTTTATCAATTGACTGTGTTTATGTCGTTTAGCTCGTATTTAATCAACTTACAGTTGTATTATTTGAAATTTGACAAGTGGTATATATATTGCCTTAAACCATGAATGACATTTCTTTTTTGGAGATACATTTCAATAATTAATTATTTCAAATTATTGCTATATGTCAGCAGTATTGTTTTAAAACTTTATAGGCCTAGCCTATGTTCAGTGTATAAAAAGAAATTTGGATGGGATTTTAACCTATATATGCTGAAAAAAATTCAATTATTTACTAATGGTTTATTTACATATCTCAAATGAATATATCATGGAAATCTCCCACATGATTGTACAATAATTATATGTGGTGGTGAAAATAGTGTATGGTTTGATAATCACTTTAATATATATACAAAACTCACATGAGTAATCTACCAAAAGCATCATACAAACCATTTGTAGTCTAAGTAAACTTAACCTTAGTGTTAAATGAAAAAAAGATAAAATAATATTATTTGGTGATAAGAACAAGTTTTGTTAAAACGTTAAATACAAAAATCAACTGGCACACAAAATGGTACGTTGATTCATTGTATAAACACAAGAAAACTTTGCTCAATTGATGATGGTAATATGTATGTTTACTTAAATATATAAAATATTATTAATTAATTATTAATTTTATTTGATAAACCAATTCAGTGAGTTATTCCTTATTTTGTTATGGGTTAAATTGGTTTAATGTTCAGTCCAAATGTCATTGACACATATTGGAAAAGAATTCAACATAAAGCAATCTAATAGATATTGCATTTAATATTTCATTGATATTGAATTTTTCAATTTGACATTTATCATATAACATATGAGAAATTACTAAAGGTCAACCATTAAAATAAATATTGGATCATAATTATCATTTCAATAAATAATATTATTTAAAGGAAAATAATAATTGTGTCCTATTGATAGAGAACAAAAAAACTTTGAACTTGATAAAATCACTTTATATATGGAGATATTCTAACAACAATTGACACCAGAACTAAACAAATAATCAACTTAAAGAACACGGCTGCGAGACAAGTACAACCATGTCAATAGCATGTACATGTCTGTCAATATCATGTCATTTCTGCGAGGCAATCGCAGCATTTTCCCGTGCATTCGCTGACATTTGACGTGGAAAACACGTGTAGAAGAAATTCCTCTTAAGCATGTTTGCGCTCGAGACTTATTGTGTTAACAAATACATGGCCCAACATGCTAAAACCCTTACATGATGTGCGAATGCGGGTTAGGTTTAGGGTTCCCTTTAAACAACATACGCAATCATCGAAAACACAGTTCGCCCTTTATCCTGTGCGCCGAGCTTGGCATAATATAACGTGATATGGACTATCAACGCTCGAGCTGTGAACAGACGGATTAAGCCGTTTTTACATTTGCTTTTTGTGTAAGGGAGTTCTGTCACAAGTTTGATTGTAAGTGGAATTTTAATGCGCCAAAAAACCTTGAGGGGATCAATAATCAAGTAAAGATAAGTAGGAAATTTATGGGTGTAGCTTTTCTCGATTGCTTCAATTGGAAGCCAATGCGTTAAAAAATACCTTTACACTCGTATATAAAGAAGTAATGTTTATTGTTCTGTGTGCATGTATAGACACGGTAAATATGGAAGGGTAATTACGACGAATTTTTTTTTTAAAGATCACATATTTTCAAATTCGTCGCCCCTGTCATAGCGATGTTCTATCCAATGAATGAAAGCAGACTCGGGAGACCAAAGCATAAGTCTCCTTTTAACGTCTTAGTAGTACTTTACATTATAGTGTGTACCTTGCCACTTTGTTGCAGTTAAGTGCAGCATTTATAAACACCTGTATGTCTATAGTGAAGTTGTATACAGACTCATGACGAATTGGTACGAACTATATATCATATGAATACATAAGTAAAGACATAGACTAAATACAAAAAGCGTACTCATCGAATTAAGACAATGTATATATATATATACATCGAATTAAGACAATGTATATATATATAGACTAAAAAAGCTAATGTAATGTTTTATTTCTTATTTAGGTATAGATCGTAAAACGAATTCACTTAATGCAATCACCCTTTTAGATTTAAAAAATCGCATAGATCCGTCATCAATGACATACACCCCACGTAGTAAATGGATGTCGACGGAATCCACTTGACGTACGAAATAAATGAATTTAAGGAAGACGAAAGATTTATGGACACTACAGATACGATGTTCGCCTCTACGTAATTCACGAATGCAGACTAAATCCGTACACACTTGACATTCGTAATACATATATTAATGAAGACTAAAAGTGCATGGATCCAACATCCACTCCTCGCAATGCATTGATTCAGACAAAATCCACTTGACATACGCATACAAGTTTTAAATGAAGACTAAATATGCATGAACGATACAAATAATTCTTGAAATATGTGTAAAACGTGGATGCGATCTAAATCCGTACACTTGACGTGCGCAATAATCGTATATATAAAATTAAGACTAAATATGCATGAACGAAACATGCACGATTATTCTTGTAATATGTGTAAAACATGGATGTGACTGTATATCCGTGCACTTGACGTACGCAATAATCGTATAAAATGAAGACTATAAATGCATGGACCGACATGTACGATTCAACGCCTCCCGTAAGACATGCAGACAAGCTACACATACGTGACCTATATGATCTAAGGAGGGGTGACCCAAGATCTTTTTGTCTCGACCCAAGTTGTGCAACCACTCGTCTCTGCCATAAGTTTAGGAGCTGGATTAGGACGGTGCAACGGGGTTGAGTCCCCGATCAAATTTCCGCAGAAGGTCTGTGTGGGAAAAGCCATGCTATTAAAGCCTTTACTTTGAGCCCAAGTTTTTTTCTTTCGTCTTAACGGTATCTAAACAAGTACAAAGGAGTAATGCCTGTTTGAAATGGAAATTGATCCGTATGACATATTGACATTATACCTATGCCGTCTTGAAAACGATCGCGATAAGATAGGGGGATCCAGACAAGCCGAGGTTCCCTCCAGTGACCTCAGACGTGCCTCAAGTCACACATGGGCCATGATGCTGTATCGTCTGCTCAGCATGCTTGAAGCAGACGACACAAGATTTACTCTGCCGCGTCTACATTCAAACAAAATATTTCTTTGAGATTTGAAACTGCTTGAATTCTAAACAACTTTCAGTGAATCTCCAAGCGTAAATGCTCTCAGACAAAAAATAAACGAGGGGTAAAAAGCGCTAGGCAGGGTGAGCATATCGTGCTGAGGGTCGAATCCTGGAATGTCGGATCTGCGAGATATCTTGTTGGCACGCTTATAGGGGCGACGCAACAATTGTATCGCATTGCCTGACGGTCCGAGATACTTGCTTGTAAAAACGTGCTGAAAAAATACCTTGGCCCCGAGTGAAGGGGAATTCACAATGCCATGACCTTCGACCTGGGGTTACGTCACAGCCTGCTAACGACATTGCCCTGTCAGTGGTATAGAGATCTACTTAAGCGCGAGGTGCGGGAATACACTAGAACTGTAGCGTGAATGACAACTGTAGTTAAGCAAGAACTGGCGTGTTGGCAGTTTCTATACCTAGGGCGCCGTTTCGGGATATATTTTGACGCCTTGAAGAATAATCTGACAAAAGAATGAATAAATAGCTTAGGTTTTCTATGTTCGCGATGTTTTTATTATGTCCATCAGGGCCCAAATTGAGTTAACTGTGTATTGCTTTTAGAATACGGTCTCCGACATAAGAGGGGTTTAAAGGGTGTTTACTATCATAACGAAATGTCATATCAGAAGATTTCCGAAGGTATGGAGAAGGAACTTTCAGCCTGTAGTCCATCTCGACATGTTCTTCCTCATTTGGAAGAAAAATTTTGCGATAATTTTCATTCATTTTAAAACATTGACATATTACATTTGAATTTTTATTTCAATCATTGTAACCATCGTGAAAATATATGAAAACCTTAATTATATTAACCATTAGATAAAGTTTAAACATAAAAAATCAAGAAAGATATTATGTCAGATATCCACATTCTGTAATATACAATGCAATAATACAGCTCCCGTTTGTATTGTAAACGAAGCCGCTCTGGCACAATGTAAGGGAAATAACTCCTGTCGTTTTTAACTTCACAGGAAAGAGCCGATTATTAAACGATATTTTCCAAAGGGATATTTTGGTCTGTATTTCTGTTGATTTTGAAATGTCTTCCGATGTATTGAAAAAATGGTTTTGGGTACCACTTCAAATCAAATTACACTTGTATTGTTATACTGTACTATATCGTATTGTTAGTTATCCAAACTGATTTCAGATCAGTTATAGCCATGATACTTTTTAAGCAAAACGAAAACTTAAAATGTATTCATGTCGTTATGTTAACATTTATGAAACCTTCTTTTTCCTATGTGTTATGTACTATTAAAAATGATACATTTATTTTATTTATTTTACGTTGTTTATCATGTAGATATTCGATATCATAGGGTCATTTGATGAAAATACATAAAGATGAAAGTATAGAATTTAAGATATCATTCCGGCCTATTCATATCAATAAAGTACCTTTTAATATTCATCAAAATTTGAGATAAAATGTTAAAGAAATTCTAAATTTATGATAAGCGATTCTTGAAATGTTAATGATAGTTATAGCGCTTTATTCCAACATTGATGATCGAAAGTTGAGAAAATATCGCATTGTTAACATTTAAAACATTCATTTGTTTCTTTAAACTATGAGTTACGATTCCTTGAATGGTGTGTCATTTGTCAATTATATATTCATTTAGATATTAAAATACACAAAAATGCTTATAAAATTACCATTTTGAAAACAAACGTACAAACTGCGGTACAAACAAGGGTACACACCTCATTTGATTTTATCATATGTAAGATTTTCAAATATTGCAAGTTTTTTACGTCGTACTCTTAAAATGACAAGTACAGGCATGTCATATTTCAAAGTATATATAGCTTATTGGATTTGAGTTTGTTTTTGTTTTTTTATCTAACTATTTTCAAAAATTATGAAAATTGATAAAACAAAAATGTTTATGGACATGAAAGTTAAATTCTATGTTGAAATCAATGAATGAAACCCATACTTCACAATGTTAAAAATTGTAGGGGTCATGTGTACATTTATTTTTATCTCTGCCTTTATTGAACAAACATATTTTGAAAAAATTAAATCTATACCAATCAAATCATAACATTTATCAAATCACATCACATCAGTTCACATTATAATTTTATGACATCAACATCAACATCACATCAACATCACATCAACATCACATCACACCACATCACTTCACATAACATGACATTAACATCAACATCACATCACATCACATCACATCACATCACATCACATCACATCAACATCACATCACATCACATCACATCACATCACATCACATCACATCACATCACATCACATCACATCACATCACATCACATCACATCAACATCACATCAACATCAACATCAACATCAACATCAACATCAACATCAACATCACATCAACATCACATCAACATCACATCAACATCACATCACATATCCATCACACTACATCACTCCACATAACATGACATCAACATCAGACCACATCAACATCACATCACATAAAAAATCATCAACCTTTTATCATCATCATCATCATTTATGTCAACGGCGAAATCGAAAATCAACAGCACATCAGGTTCAACATCCATCATGTAAAGTCAATATCACCTCACTTCATTACGCCATTACATCATCTTCAACTTTAACACCAACATCACATCAAATAATAATACATCACACCACATAAAAATTAACGTCACATCTTTTATATATCACATCACATCAACATAAAGATCTCTAACATAAACTTCAGATAACAATCTCAACAAAAGCCTCATCGTCATCTATATCCAACATAATATATACTTACCTATTTGCTCCAACTTAGAAAAATGCATTTCATGAAAGACTGCTATTTTATTTTGTAAAATTCTTACAAGTTACAAACCTGTATCATCGGTATCGTTAACCTCTACGCCACTTTATCATCATGAGTAGCATATGATCACATCGACTTATAGCCAGTATTTTCAGAAAGAGACGAAATCCATTTTGTGTTTATATGAACTCGCTTTTCTGTTTGCTAAGCGCTAAAAGCAGGTCTTTACCTAATACTCGATTTTTGATACATAAATCCGAAAACAGAAGCAGGATTTGGTTATTGCATCAGTTTAAGCGCTTAAACCAACTCTGAAATCAATAGGTTATTCCCTTGATAAATGAGTGGGGAAATATCTTTCAACAAAATCATCACTGATAAAGTATGAAACGCGGCTTTCCCTTAGCGCAACAAATGTGAAAAAATACTTTAATTCACACGCAATAGCTCGCGAGTAAATTCTCTTGGTTTTGAATGTGGATACAAAAGAGAAAAACGTAAGCGGATTTGGTTTGATTTGCCGGTTCTAATGACTGGTGAATCTTAAAACGTACTCAAAATCTCTTGAGAGAATTCTAAAAGAACCAAAATGTGGAATAAAATCATCTTTTGCTTTGATAAATATAAGCTTGGATGTTAAAAATGAAGCTAATCCGCTATCTTCTTCCAAATTATTTACAAAGGTTGTTACTTTGAGAGCTGATACATCCATGTCAATTCGTTTTTATTATCGCGTTTCAAACTTTAAATACATTTTGAAGGGTCTGCAAAAAGGTCGAAGTTTTGATGGAAAATTACACACTGTCATCTTAACAGTGTAACATATTATTTCATGCATTTAAATAATTTTGGAACATATACGTTTTTATTACCAATTTTTCGTATATATTACCATTAACCGCATGTACATTATTTATCATCAGTTATCAAAATGAAAGTATCGTAATGTATAATGCATTATAAGAATATAAGAAAATATTGCAAAGCATGCATATATCTTATCAGTAAAACTGGACTATGCGAAAACAAACAAATTTTTGTCAGTTTGTTTGCATCAGTAACAAAACTAAAAAGTGCTTCAATTAGGAAAGTGTTATATACAACGTTGCTCATTCTAATAGTTTATAGTCATTTTATCTCTGTTCATTAACGTATGTACATTATCTATACTAAAAGATAGAAGAACGTATGAAACATTTTCCTAAGATACATATAATTTAGAATGTAAAAATTGTTTCACAATTTAATTACATAAATGAATTTTCATATGATATTGATCATCATTTTTGGCATCAATTATATTAAACATATCAATAGTGATACAAAATTGTTACTTAGTATAATTAATTTCCTTATCGTCGTCTTTTAAATCTACGCTTATAATGAAATTAAATGTGTAAGAATGAAATACAATAACTTAGATATGTGTGTCATATAGAACATATGAAAAGATTATTAAATCATACCCAAGAATATGAGACATTCGCAAGGGACGCAACTCGTACCCGTAATTAAAGCACTATAAAATCCTTCCAAGGGCCATAACTCTTTCAACCTTGTTCAACAGCAAGAAAATTCTTAAGTAGGCTCCCCGTTGTGACACAAACAGAGTAGAGAGCATGAGGTATTATATAATACCATGTGTCAGGGTCGGTAGTCTTACTGATTATTGTTTAAAGAGACACTCCGTGAGTTTTATCACATAGTGTTTTGCTTTGATACGACCTTAAATGATAATTTTTTTTATATAAATTCAAAACATCTCGTGTATTCACTCCTAAATGACAAATATATGACAAATACTTGTTTTCAACGAAAATCTTAAAACAGTAATATAAGTTCGTTGAAATCAAAATTACAAGTATAATTTCCACGAATGCTTGTTATATTACCTATGAAACAAATCCAACTCGTAGCTGTAATTCTGACTGCTTTACATACGTTTCCAAAAATACGTTTGACTGATTAGCGCGCGTCATTGTCCGGTTTTCGATCATCATCGCGACTTCAAACCTTCCTCTTGACACTAGACGACATCGATAAGCTTTAAAATGATTCTTTCCTTTAAGAATGGATAATTCTCGATCAGATGACACTATTTATAGAGTTTGTCATATATGACCCCCAAGATCTCGCGGAGTGTCTCTTTAAGTAAACATTCCCTATGCTGCAACACAACTTGTTATTGACACAAATTCATTTGTGATTTTGGAGGAAATAGCTTAAATGCATTTGTATAGTTATCCCTATTAATCAAGTTTTACCATAATCTAAAAAATATTAGTATTCCTTATATACTTCTCAACTCAAAACCCCTATGAAACTGAACTGTACATAGTTGACATATTTTGTCATGTTACAATAAACTTATGACTTTGGTTATGTTTGCACTACTATGTTCGTAATATGTGGTGTATGCTAGTCTGTTTGCAGTTACGACCAATACATTTAATTACATATTATTAACATACTGGAACATATTGAAACGATGCCAAATCTAAGAAAAAGACTTGACTATCTGAAATAATACTGTTAAACATTGTTGGATACAACAATGTGACCTTGTGTGCATGTGAACCTTTCTAGATACAACTGAATGAGGGCGTTAATGAATGTTCCTCGTCAATTGTGCACATTGCTTTCGTTTCATCTATTTTTCTGACAAACCTAGTTCTTTATTTTAATGGAGTAGCACGTTTTTTGATAATTTTATATTTTAAATATTTCACTTATAATTGTAGGTTAATGCTAAATGTATTATACTGAAAGTGTCAACAATCTCATTACGCAAGCCAATCACCAATAGTCAGAGGAAATGAGAGTATGAAGATTCGCATAAAATCCAATGGCGGCTATTTTTGTGTGAACACCTTTAATTCATTTTGTGTAAGAAATTTATAATGCAATTATATTGCAATTCTTTAAGATATATATTTTCACATTTATCTATTCAAATTCAGTTTTGCACAACCCTTAATCGGTGTCTCGGAGATACATTTGATTGTAATGTAGTCTGTATGTTCAAACATTATTTATTCAAAAAATCACGTATACATATACACATTATGAAAGGGATTGGCCGACAAGCTCATAAGTCTTATGTTAAGGCCTCTCCCGGCATTGAACAGTATATAGATAATGATAAAAATATGTATTTCGAACATAAACAACGTCAACAACAAACATGCGCTATTTGTAACACTTTTGTTAGCATAATAACATTCAGAAGTGTCACATAGAGACCAAGGAATGTTGTTTAGAACTTCTACTTATTATTCAAATCTCAAAGTCATGTTCAGTGTAAATGATATGTTGATTAACACTTGGTGAACTTCCCCTGTTACCATAATGCATGTCCGTCTGTTACGCCGCATATCAGAAGAAAATGTCGTTATGACTTTTTGAGAGGCATATAGAAACTGTTAAATAAAAAGGAAGAGTTCTATGAATTTTGAAAACCCATAGAACACTTCCTTATTTATTTGTCGTTATGAACCGGTGCTTTAATTGATATTCGTACTTTTTCAATCATCCAGGATGTTATATCATATATGCTATCTTCATGAACTTTATTCATTCGCCTGTTCATCGCATCAAAGCGGTCGGTCAACTGACTCATTAAATATAATTGAATGACTCACTTTTACATAGATTATTAAAGAAACAAGGTAATAATCTTGAAACCCGCTTCGATAATTAAAAATACCACGAGAACAAACTTCATTTGCAAAGCTAGCGGTTATACTTCTTGACTTTACTCAACTAAAATGTGTTTGAAAATGTCCAGGTATATATAGTTAATTAACAAACAATAAGTAGATATCATCCAATAGTGACCGTGAACAACTTTGATTGTTGCATGTTCTATTGAATTGTCGAATTGATGATGTGATTGGTCTTATGTAGTGTGATTATATATTTTTTATCAAAACTCTGAAAGAATTCATGCAATGTTACCTTTTCATGACATATTGAAACATGTAGGAATGCATGAAACATAATGCTTTCTTTATTCCATGAAGGCCAAATCTACTTACAGACTGAACAAATTTATTATGATTTAATGATGTTTTCGCATTCAACTTATACATATGTGAGCATGTAAATTATATTACTGTTATTACAATCGATGACGCTTTATTTCAACTGTTATTAGAAGATTGAAAAAGTTTTAATGAAAGAATTACTGGCAAAACATGTTTAGTGAATAATTGATTCTTTTATGTTGCCTTAAAATCGTGTTTTAGAAACATTGGTAATCAGGGGCTTACAATCACAAAACTAATCCTACATCTGTAAGTGCATCCTTTGTCCTCGGTCTATCGTTTATGAGAAACACGTGTTCCTCGTGATTCAGGCCATTGTTGTGAGATTACGTTGTAAGTCAGATTATATCCATTGCTTTTCATTGTCGCTTTATACAATCATCATCCACAATGAAATGAAGTAACTTGATCTTAAGGTGTTTTTTCTCAGTTGACGATAAGGTTAACATTACAACGACTTAGAAAACGTGCATATTGATGTTCTAATTGATTTGCATATTCAATTTTAGATTTTATTTAAATATGGAAAAATTTTGATTTTAAATTTGATGTTATATATTAATTTTAAGAAGTAAATCAGTTGTTTGAATGTCATATATTCCTAAGTCAATAGAATTATTTCGGTCTATGCACACCCGTAATATTCCTAATACAGAATCGGTTACAAGTGGGCCCGTTTTAACTGTTTAACTATAAATATAGAATTGAAATATACCCTCAACAGCTATAAATAAATATTCATGTTAATGAACATACAAATACAGCTGCGTACCTTAAGTTTGTGCACATACCTACGTATTCTATTGCAAATATCATATTCTTTTGCAAGTTTTAAAGTCTGTCGTAAGATTTATATTATGGCAATACATTTTTCCATAAAAACTTTTAGTGTAATTTAACTGTTTTATAATTGTGAAAATATCTTAATGTCCGTCTGTTAGATATTGTTATTCAAAGATCGAATACTGTCATCCCTCTTGATGCAGACAACAAGAGCAGTACCTTACATCACTATACACACACTTGACCAGCATGAAGCTTGTATCATACTGTGCTCTGTAACTCATTATGTCCACCATCTGTTGAGAATGACCCAACTGACCACGGCTTAGGGCCAGTGATTAAAGGGAAGTAACTCTGCAAGGTCAATTTCTTGTCTATATTTCTAAATTATACCATTTTTGTTTCTTCTTGCGCAACTTCAGTTTTCATCACAAACTGTATGTTATTGTCTCATCATATTCACAAGTACGTCTAGTTTGGGAATTGATGATGGATGGGTTTGTAGAATGTATATATTTTGGGATAATCCGCATCGAAAATGGAAAAAATCGTTTCAATGACCTGTTACATGATCAAATGTACTAGATAGGACATGGGTATTTGTTTTATAAATGGCAACACCAATATTCAAGTGAAAAATATGAAAAAAATATCACGATATAGCCAGAAAATTGAATTTAGAGAATTGATGATGGATGGCATCCTAGCTATTAGCACCGAGTAAACGCAGACTTTTTAAAAACGATCCTTCAGTAATTATCATCATGTCACGCATCACTGATTTCACCGCCAGCGTAAGGCTATGTCCGAGATTCTTGGACATGTGATATAATTTATTATTAGAAGTTAGGTTCAGTACAAAGAAATATGTTTTTATTTATAATTTATGCCATTTGTTACATAATAGCCATTATTCTCGTGTTGGGTGTAACCACATGTAAGCAAAGTATCCAAGTGACATGTTATACAAAGGATATGTTAGTTATATAATTTAAAGTGCTCATGTATTTTTAGATACAATTCTTAGCATACTGTACGGAAGTTTATTCAAATATGACAAAAGAAAAACCTGCATCAAAATGCATATAAATGTTTTCTCTTGATGCCACGTCACATGAAATAGACACGATTTTGTTGTTCACAATATATGGATACCATTCGACGAAATTCTTAGTATGAATATTCAACCTTTTGATTAAATACAGAAACCTTTAACTAAAAAATTCAAATATCATTATTGAATATATCAATCTTATTACATTTATCAGTTATTGGAAAAATTACATTTAGTAAATATTTTATTCAGGTCACATATATAACATCTCCCATGAATATTTTCCTTTCTATAATCCTTTTTCTCATTTATTATTTCCATTTTCAGGAATAAAGCAAAATATTAATGGAACTGTTATCTTGTATGGTTTTACCATATCAACAAATTCATATTTTTCTATGAACTTATTGTGGAATTTTATTGCGGTTACCAACTGTATGTTATTATGCCAACGATATTGAACTGTGAAGCCTTAAATGTTCTTATAACCCATTTAAATCATTGTTTCAAAATAATTGTGTTTCTTTATTTTGCCCCATGGTAGCTATTGTATCAGATATTATATTACAAAATAAAGTACAAAAATAAAACTGCTCCATTATGTGGAGCACTATAAAACACACAAAAGGAGCAAATAATAGAATTATTCACTGCAAATGGCAAACTATTATAGTTCGTAAAAATCCAATGTTTCACGCTTAGTTAATTCATCTAAATAGTGCATGTAAAATCGATTTCCGTTTTGCGGGTGGCAAACACAAAGGAATAAAATATCGGGTATTCTTTAGTGCTCAAATCAATAAGCCATATTTCATAAGGCGTCAAATGTTTGATTTGGGAAGTCGTTATGTAATTCAACATAGCGTTAAATTTGTTTGTATTTTGAAATAATATTCATTACCTGTCTTTGTGGAGAGAATTGTTTGTATTACGAATTGATATTAGTTACCTGCTGTGATTGGGTAATTGCAAGAGACAGGTAACATTATAACCAACGCCACATGGAATCTGTCACTGGTAACAATAAGTCCGACGTGATGGAACACTTCACATGAAGATGACTTAGCATGATGGGTGTTCTCATTATATTGCATCCTAAAAGTTTGTTCATTGATTGCTTATCTATTGCGCAAATAGTTTTATTAATATAACTGATAATGCAGTAAACAATTATGTTTTAACCATATGTATGTCAACATTAGAAACGTTTTGTTCTGAAAATATTGCTTTTCCAATTTTCAAATTTAATGTAGCCGTTGCCTTTTGCCATTTTATTGATCTACAATAAGAGAGAGTTTATTTTCCAACGTCTCCCTATATATGCGCGCGTGTAAAGCAGTGTATTCAAGGCCTGAGTTTTCGAATGAAGATCTTTTGCATACATAACATTTCCATGATATTAAAGAGGCAGTAGCACGTTTTTTCAATTTTATTTTTTCAATTTTTCACTGATTATTGAATGTTAATGCTAAATGTATTTCTTTGATAGTGTCAAAAATCTCATTTCACACAGCAATCATCAATAGTCAGAGAACACATTATAAAGATTCACATAAAGTCCATTGGCGGCCATTTTGGTGTGAACACCTTTTATTCATTTTGTGTGTTAAAAAGGGAATCGCATAGCTGAACTTTACATTATATAATTAATTTAGTTTAAGTTTAAGAACACACTTTCAATTGAAACCATTTATTCAAATTTCCCTGATATCACCTTAAAAACGTGCTACATAGATTCATGCACATAAAGTCAATTGGCAGCCATTTTTGTGTGAACAACTTTAATTCATTTTAAATATAAAAACGAATGGCATGGCTGAACTTTATATCATATATTTGATTTATTACTGCGCCATTTATTTTTAATACCTTGTCTTTCAATTGGACCCATGTATTTTCATTTTCCTGACACCATCATGTATTTCCCCTAATAACGTGCTACTGCCCTTTTAAGGTTTATGGTAGTGGACTCATTTCAACATGCATGCGCATATTGATGAAACAACTCGTATAAACGTTACATGACAAAATGTCTGTATGAAACCAATATTATTCATGTATACATGTGAACTTTTATTATGGAAGTGAACAGTACAATATTATACACAAATGAAATTGCAATACGTTTCTTTAAAGCATTGGATAGATTAGCATGTATAGATAATCATAGATATTATGTTATTTATGTATTTGATTCTATTTGACTTTTCGGAGATATCAACTTGTAACTAATATTTCATATGATTTCATTGCATGTTACCTGAGACATCATATTAGTAACAGTAACTAATATTTCATATGATTTCATTGCCTGCACGGTTACCTGAATGATGCAACATTATCAATATATCATATGTTTGGGTTTATCAATTTTGTATAAACTGTTACAAGAACCGAGTTGAAATACAGTACATGGATGTATAAATGATTTGTAGTATATTTGTTATATCACACTTGATTAAAACATCGATTGTCAACTTTGATCTGATTTAGTGTTGTAATATTATATAATATATCATATGATATTGTGTGTTACAGCTATGGTTATTTGAAAGAAAAGTATATACTGTTCGATGGTAGGTAAATCATATGTGTTATAAATGCTGTAAAGAGATGTTCAAGGAAAGATATATGTAGGCATTGTCTTTTTGTCTGTTTTGGCTGTACTTTGCATGTAAGACCATTGTGAGGTGTGTTCTTATTATGGAAAGATAGATCAACGCAGAAACATCCCATCTTTAAAAACTGGCACCTTTGAAAGGAATCAATTAATGATCACGCAGTCCATTGTTATTATTGTTATATACATTGGATAACAGCATTATTTATTGAAAAGGTTTCTTAGAAAATAAACTAGAGACAAAATGGTAACCATCAAACACTCTAAACATGGAACGAAATCAGTATATGTTATAAACATACATATATAGTGTCTCCAATAATCGAAACAGATATAAACCTCATCTAAAAGAAACGGTCGACAAATGAAACCACGGACATTTCATGTGTACCACCGACAAACAAGAAACCAAACAAAACCATCATAATTTTTTTTTAAGTTTTATTTCGAAAGTAGATACATGTTTCAATAATAAACTGTAATACTGATATAGGCATATATCACATGTTAGACAGTTCTGAAATCTGTTCTTCAGTTAGAAAAATGGAATGAGATCTTTATCAAATTGTCACTTTGACTCCATTTCTATTGAAGAGACATGAAACACAAACATGATATATGAAGACAGTTATGCGCATTGCTAACCTCGTCTTGTGATTAGGTTTTACCTTGATACCACCACAATTTAGCTCTTGGCTCGTTTATGAGCTAGAAAGGTGACGTTCACGACAAAAGATATCAGTGGCTGTGAACATATCAATAATATGGTTCACGTTATGTGTCAAAAGCTTTTAGAGCCGTTCAATTGTTATAAACTTTTAATATTTAATCAGCCCTGGGAAATGAGGTGGATATTTGAAACTGGTAAAAACAGATTCTCATGTTTCATTTTCAACAAATTTGACGATGTTTAAGACTAATTTGAAGACTCTAATACACGATCATTTACTTGCGGGGATAGATTATTCATAATCGTTGACTTCAGGGGAATGGTTGATATTTCGACCTCGTGAAACGTTGCTTTTAATCACCTTTCTCATTTGGTACAGAACGTTCTCACTTAAGGCTATGGTTGAAGACTTCTATCAAGATTATGTTTCACAATGATAATGCCTTCAGAGAGTGATGTTTGATTTCAAATCGAGAATCAAATTTGAATCGAAGTGAAGGTGTTCATCTATTGATACAAGTGTTATGAAAGTGTATCGAATATCCCACTGAAAGGAAAAAGCGTTGAGAATTACTGTTAATGTATTCGTCGATAGCTTAACACTTTTTGATTAACGAAGTATAAAATGTTAATAAGAAGATATTGTAACATGATATTTTAACGAAATGTGTGTAAAACCGTATAACACATTAATAAACGTTTGCTCTCTATGTATGCTTACAGCCGTGGGTATATTATTGTAACATTTCAAATAGGTTGTATTGAGTCATTGACTGACACGTATTTCAATAAATGAATTTGTTTGTCATCAATCCATGCTTGGTGACGATACAAAACACTGTATCGAAAGTTCCTTTCTACGAATAAAGAATTTGTCATCCATATGACACAACTCTATTTGATATATTTCATTATTTTTAATTTTCTTTGCCAGAATGATTGTCACTGGACGTTAGACATACGTTACAATCAGATTATTCCATCTATTATGCTGATTTCATGCCACACATATATCTAGGATGATTCAGAAGATGAACAACTTCTTGTGGATAAATAACTTCTCTGATGCATGATATGTCCCTCAAAGAGAACGCTATTCTGATGCGTTGACGAGATTTGAAAGATGCATGCTTTTCAAAAAAGACCTTTCAACTTATTTCAGATTTATGAATAATACTGTACGATAATCGATATTCACAATTTATCTCTTCTTCCGTGTAGAATGGTAGGGAAGTCCTTTTACAGCAATAGGGGTTGTCTGGAATGGCAACTTTCAACGTAGATAATTTATTGATACATAAGTAGATGAGGTGAGATGATTTGGGGTTTAAGGATGCTTTTAAGAATATTTCACTAATATCACAGCTGCTAGTAGTATTGCAGGGAGAAAGCCCGCCAACATATTGAGGGGTATGCATTGCGGTGAAACCTGTGAGCATTGGCTGGAACTAGCGAACCATGGGTGGTACTACGTTGAAATGCATGTTTTGAACCTAACTGCGTTGAAATGTAACATTGAACCTAAATCTTACTGCGTGTCGAGCCTCTGGCGGGATTCGAACCACAACCTCTTGATCCGAAGCCGAACGCTTATACATAAATAAAACTACAATAAATATGAATAGTACATTAGATAAGAATGCTCAGAACATAAAATAAATCTTCATGAAATTCATCTATGAGAAATGAATAAATAGTACATTGTATTAATGATGAAAAAATAAACGTGACTTTGTGAAGTTAATTTTCAGAGCAAAAGGACTATTGTTTATTTGTGTTTTATTGCTCGAAATCTCACAAACTGTTATTCTTATTTCAGAATGCAAGTTGACGAAAGGCAAAAACGGTTTACACGAAGAAGATTTGGATATTCCTTTAATAAACTGTGATGGTTTGTATGTCAATTCTTTCTCTGTTGAATTCTTGCTCTGTAGCGCCGAAGATTCTCGTTCAATCGTATTATTGATATCGTAAATGAAAAGATGCTGTTCACTATCATGTACCTTCTGTTTTTGGGTTTTTTTTATTCCTGGAAAATTGTACAGCATGAATAGGGAATGGTATCTATGGTTAGGATACAGTAATACAATACCAGGATATACACGCAAGAAAGGTAGAGTAAAAACAAAACAAAAAACAACAACAACAACAAAAATCTACATCATTCACACGCTTTCATGACACACACTACACTATGTAGCTTCTGTTATTGTTGTGGTTAAAAGAGCTATTTTGTTTGCTACAAGTAGCTAATTACATATTTTGTCATATGTTGATTCCAAGAGTGGGGATTTTTTATTTCACCGAAGTAACAGCAAGGAAAGTCAAATGTCACTTCATTCTTATTTTCTTCCTTTCCCTGGTAGGGTGATAATATTTAAAATGAATTGCAACAATAATATGATAATATGACGCTTTCTGCGTAACGCAGTGAAGAAAATTATGCTCTCATTTTAATGAGATTGGAACTAGTAGATTAACGTCATCAAAATGACACAATTCTCTGGATGGTATATGGAGGTCACGTGTTTGGGTGCGAACTTCAATATTTCACTCTAAATGCTATAATAGATGACAGCTGACTGTTATTGCTTTAATTTCAGGGATGTTAGAACTTTTGGTATTTTTTACCTCTTTAAAACGATCTTCACTTACAAAAAATAGTTTGCCACATTATTTTTTTCTTTCATGTTACATTATTTTAGTTAACAAATATCTCTTTCTATATTTGTAAATTAATCGATTATTTATTTGAAGTTGAATACCAATTGTTATTTGTTGGTTCATTGTCAATTTGAAATATACAATTTCAACCTTCAACTAAATCAAACCATTTCACCAAATATTTTATCTAGCTTGAAACATCTAAGTTATGATATTTATTTTATTAAAAAAAACTTCTGACGCCACTTACGGTTATATATTCAACATAAATATTCAGTATTCAGTAAATGTTTGAGGATAGATCAAATTTAAGATATTATTATGATCTTAATTATCCATATATGCTAACTGGAAAGCGATAATATTCGTTTATGAATCATAATTCTTCAACTAACACATACTTAGTGAAGACAAACAATTCTTAAATGCAGATTAAACTCTCTATTGGAACGTTAAGATTATATTTCGTCTATTAGATTTTCATTCAGTTGTCTATAATGACAGCTTAAATTCAATACTGACTGAAACCGTATACCCGTTAATGCGAAATCGTACGCTCCTACATTTGATATCTACTTAAGAAGAACAGTAAAACTGTCTTTCTTCAGAATTTAAATGTCATACTTCAACTTAACTTATATTCAAATTACATTTGTCTCTCTCGTGTTTATATTGAGAATTTGGATTTTTAAATTTAAAAAAAATAATTTTAATGACGTGTATGAAAAAAAGTGTAAATGTTTAAGATATATATCAAATGGAAAGCTTTATATTTAAGGTTTATTTCTGTCATAATTGACAGTCAGTTGCAATATGTATACCAAAATCTAAGCATAAAAGTTTTTCCGATAAAAAAAATATGTAAGAAAACCAATTAATTTGGGTGATAACTTCATCTTTCTTGTATATAACATCGTTTTTAATTTTGGTTATCCCAATAACTTACGATAAGAACTGTTCGACAAAGAAAGGACAAGAAAAAAGACCCCCAATGTTTTCAGCCAGAGGAGGAGGGAGAAAGTTCACACATACCAAAAATCTGATAGAATTCCATAAAACGTCGACGAAAATGGTGTATGGTGTTTGTGTGATGACTAATTGGTTGTGGTTAAATGGACAGTCCTATCGGGGTAATTTTTGTGGAAACAAAATTCAAGAGTACTTCCCTGTATATACTTATATATGATTATTACACGATTATTTCACACACATATATGTTGGTGAGGGTAACATTTTAGTTGTTATAGATTTAACTATATAACAAAAAATAGAATACATCACTGCGTCCTCATGAATTTCGTTTCAACAAAAAGAACCATCTCGATATGACTGTCCCTTCAACACAAAATCTCAAACTGAATTTGAAATAAAGATATGGCGGAGTTCCTTGTTTATTAATCTCAGAAATTGTGAATATAAACAACACCCAATACCTCATTCTTAGCATTTGCCTAATAGTGTCGTTGTGTAAGAAATACGACAAAAATCTGTCAAAATTGAATGATTTCACATCCACTTCAAATGTCAAACTTTATTAACGAAGTATTTCTTCTCATCAATGTCATATGTCCAATCCCATGGCTTATAAAGCCATTCTCATCACATTATATTCAGTCATTACACTATATATAAAGTTGCAACCTTTCAGGTATGTGTGAGAAAGTTCACCTGAAGTCTAATTAACGCTTTAGGGCAATTCTAAAATTACCTGAATTTCGGATTTAATCAGTCGTAATTACGTCTAATCCGTGGGGGCATATAAGTCTTGCGACATAGCATTTAAAGTTAATTAATATCATATACACAGGACTTGTGTCGATAATGTCAAAGGAGTAAAAACAGTAAACGAATGAATAAAAACAATGGAGAAAGGTGTTCAGTTTTGTAATGTTCCCTTAAAAACTTAAATTAAAAATGTGTCGATACATTTAAAAATAATTTGAATTAAAAAAGGAAAGGAGACTGATATTTTCAAATTTCAGGATTCCCTATTGTTTTCTTTAACTGGCAGTAGCACTTTTTTTGAAAATTTTACATTTCAATTTTTCAATTATATTTGTATATTAATGCTAAATGAATTATTTTGATAGTGCCAAAATCTCATTACACAAGCCAATCATCCAGTCGGAGAACACATTTTAGAGATCCACATAAAGTCCAATGGCAGCCAATTTTGTGTGAACACCTTTAATTCGTTTTGTGTAAGAAAAAGCAATCCCATGGCTGAACTTTACATTACATATTTGATTTATTACTGTTTCATTTAGTTTTTAATACATTGTCTTTAAATTGAAACCATTCATTTTCATTTTCATGACATCACCTTATATTCCTCCTAAAAATGTGCTACTGCTCCTTTAAAGACTTGTTTATGTATTTGCTCAATTGCTCAAGGTTCCTTGATATACTTTGGTAAGGAAATGGAACATGTTCAAGAATAAAAGGGACGTGCAGGCTTTATGTGCGGCAAACACTTTTACACAACGCATACAGAGGGAAAATGGTAAACATATATCATTACTAATGTAGGAAGAACATTCTAATGTAAGGTAAGGTCTGAAAGAAACCGAAAGTACAAAATTAGACGTATCAATATTCCATAATTTGTTTTCAATATTACTTTTTAAACTTAGAGAACGAAATTGTACAGAAAAGTATGTGTTTCTACGTTAAAGTGGACAACTTCGTTTATTATAGCATTTCATGAATGTGTTTCAAATTTGAAACATTATAAAAACAGTAAATGTCATTGTTATACATGTATGATTTTATTGTATAAGTATATTTCATTTTAATACAATGTTGGAGTTATAACATAATTTTTTAGGTACCATTCACATTAAAAGATTCTGAAATTAGCTTTCGTGATTTCATATCTCAATATTTTATAACGATATTGAAAAGTGACAATTATGTTTTAAAGAATAAATCGCATGTCACTCAAACAGCTCGTATTTTAATGATAGACACTTATTTACATCTTCATGTGACAGCTTTTGAAACCACGTCCTATGTTAACTAGTGTGCATTCTAAAGGTTGGTGGTCCAATATTAATGAGGTAAATCATCTCTAAATTCTGTGACATTTAATCTTCTTGAATACAATAACATATAATCAAAAGCGTATAACCAAGAATATGGGCTATTTTATATTATAAAGTGTAGCCTCCTATGCGAACTCTTTTTCGGCATGGAAATCGAGAAGTGAATGTCTGGATGTAATAAAATGTAGTTGCGCAATCGGCGTTTAATAAGTGATCAATTGTAAGCCTCTGTCTGTTTTGTATATATACTTCGTTTGATCTATTTTTCAAATAAATGCTTGAAAGTTTCTTGAAAAAATGATATTTGCCTCTATATTGTGTTTCACTTGTTAACAGTTACCTTATGATCACGTTTCTTTCTGATCTTGGTATATACAATGCAAGCTGTTTAAAATGAGGTTTACGACAAGGAGGTTTTATCTCATTTCCAAAAACTAAAAAATTTCATGACAAACTTTCATGATTTGCCAAATAAGAACCGACCATAATTCATTCAAGAAATACTTCAATTTTATAGTTTGGGGTACAATTCAGACTCTTCACATCATTTAAAGAGCACCTCAAATGTAAAATAACCGTTCTTGGAACTACTGAAAATCTTCTAATAAAATATGTCTTAGGGAAAAAGTCCCGGACGAAAGGTCCTTAATTTACCCAGGAAAAAGTCCTCCGCAAAAAAAGAACGCGATGGAAATTATTTTTTATAACGACCTTTCTGTCTACGTAAGAAATATATAAATCACAATGTACTAGAACAATGATCGTGGTTGAGGGTCAATTTTCAGAAAATATGTCGTAATAATCTATCAAGAATCTAAGAATTTTAAAGAAAAATACATTATAGGAGTTCTGTCTTGAAACCGGGAGTATTTTCAAGTTATAAATCGTAATTATCTGGTCAAATAAGAGAACCCTGTTTGACAACCACATTTCAGATTCTACCAGGTTCAATGCTTGGAGCAGCAGTGATCAGCTTTAACGCCAAAATGATCAAATTAGTCAAAACACACGTAAAACACGATTTCCTGTGGCGGGAACGACATGAAGAGAATGGG
The DNA here is from genome assembly GCA_916613615.1 of Steromphala cineraria. Classification (NCBI taxonomy): domain Eukaryota; kingdom Metazoa; phylum Mollusca; class Gastropoda; order Trochida; family Trochidae; genus Steromphala; species Steromphala cineraria. The sequence continues at coordinate 48,384,445 of OU744720.1, forward strand.
TTTATTTGTATTTGAGAGAGCATTGTGGGCTTGTTCTAACTCACCTCCCGCTCAATTAGGGTTCGTCAGACCCTTTGGCAAAGTCCTCGGTACTTCTTCTCTTCAAATGACGTTAATCACGCTCCAGCTTGGAAAATTCTTGAGAGCGATTTGCTTTTCGAATCAAGCATCGTGAAGAGGACTGGGGGATCGTAACGAGAGGCTAAACCGAAGCTAATCAACGAAAATCACCCTCGTTTGGTTAAATCTCAACTTGATGAATGGCGTTTTTCAAATTATGTCTAAAAGGAGATCTGGTGTAAAGCACCGTAGCGCCATGAATAGCTAGGAATTAACAGTCGTCTCAATACACAGTACGCATAATAGTCAAAAGCATCCCAGAGGGCATTTTAAAGCTTTATCGTGCAAAACCTCAAAAATCGGAAGCCAGTATTTGTCATGCGTACAATACGTTTCCCCTCTTCTTGGGGCGTTAATCAGGGAAATGGGAGGAAAACGCATGTTCCAAGCTTCAAGTGTTCTTAGATTTTATCCCCAAAAATATTTAGTCACAAAAAAACTTTTTTCTGCAAATGAAGTGGCTAAATGTTATTTTAATTTCAGTGAAATTACGGTGTGATTTGTGAGGATTTCTATGCTGTGTTTCTTAACAACCACTGGAGCGATAAGTCGTTATGTACTAAAGAGGTTTTTGAATGAATCGTAACATTTGGCATAATATCATTTCACGATTGGTTTCAGTAACCGCATTGAATCTATGGTTCTTTAAGAAATGTGAAAGGAAACGACCTTTTAGTAATGTTATATATAGAAAATATTTATTTCCTCAACACTGCTTGCTTTTGTACAGTGCATAAAGTTGCCAATTTATATCTTTGAAATGATTTTCTCTATAAAATTATTACCCATGACTCTAATGGTTTCGACATGATTCTAGATCAAATATTTCATGAGTAAAATATATCTTATTTTCTGGCTAATGTGCCAACTTCAATTTCATTAACTCATTTTTATGCTTGTTTTCATGTTTTGCCTTTACTAAATCTCGCATCTCGCATATAACCAAAATAGTTTTGAACTTTTTATTAAAAGATCCAGCACTTGATAACATCATAAAAAATAAACCTGTGTCCAATATAAAAATGATTTTTTAAAGTTTGAATAACAGAAAAGGCTAAATGTACTTAATTCATATAAAACTTAAAAAAATACATTTGAAAATGTTCAATCCATCATAGCAAAGGCAGCTTAAGAAATATTCGTCAACTAAAATGCAAAATTGATTATTCGTTAGAAAAAAACTACGAAGTTGATTTGAATGATACATTACCGACTCTAAATACTATTTACACCATATAATAAACCAAAACAATTTTGTTTGAAGAAAAAATCCCAAAAACTCTATACACAATATATACAGAAACATTCACAATGGTTTTATACACCGAAGCACAAAAGAACTACTAATTCTGCAACTGGGGGTAAGAAATTTCACAAATTTGCAGCAACGCAAATTCAGCAACATTGATATTCCAAATAATCACACATAAAAGGTTAGATTAAAATCAATACTATTCAAACCATAGCCAAAGTTTCAACAACAACATACACTTTTGCTTGAACAAAATGAAAAAAACCCGCATGCCTTAAACAAATAAAAAGTGTTTTGATATGGTATAAACACTCTTCCACATTTTTCCTCACATCAAACTGTTCATATCCTAATTACGACCATGAATCATAATGTATCAAATTGCTAAAATGTAATGTCAAAAGCATCTCCCATTACACTGTTTATCACAAATGACGATATGCAAGTGACAATGCTAAACCGACACCGCGGCCTCTTCAACAAATGCCAACATGGTATACTCTAGAGTATGGAACCCGACTCAGAGAGTTCTTTCAATTACATTGCTTATGGATTCCACTACACGACCAAATGTCAACAAATGGACGCCGGTCCCCCAGGGGTCGAGATAGATGAACAGCCCTTGGTCAGAATGTCGTGAGGGGCAATCAACTAGATGGGGGGATTTACCCCCAAAGGTGACCCTCTCTGATCACGAGATGTGTATATTGTCAGAACATGATAAGAATCTGAACATGGATGATTCCATAGCTTCTGTTGCTGTGCCGAAGAAGAGTGGTCACTTTCTGATTGAAAGATTTGACCATTGGTCAAAGACGCTGCAAGATAGGATTTTGTAGGGTCATGATCATAGATTTGTCGTAAAGAAGTTTGATGTGAAGATAGTGGCCTTGATTGCTATGATAGGGAGATATGAACCTGAGTATGATATACTTGAAATTTTGAATTTCTTTATTGTAGATTGTGTTAGGATTTGGAATCGAACATTTTTGTTTTTAAAGAATCAAAGGTTTTGACAATAATAATTACAGCATAATCGTAAGATACATTCTTTTGGAGTACAACAATTTTGTTTGCCATAAACTAATCAAAATACCTTAATGGGAAAATGAATGTACATTTAAAAGGTCATGAAACATAAAATGTCTTTGTTGCCGTGACAATGATTAATTTCTAGATGATAATCAAAAGTTAAAATAGGGATACAAGGTTTTGTTTTTTATGATTCATACTCAATAGTTGAAATATCTGCTTATTATCGATAAAAATGTCTAGTTTTAAAGCAAAATATTTTCAAGATAAAAGTTAACTTTCTAAGAGCCAATGCATTGTAATTGACGATAACCATTTTTAGATGGCAACATTTAATTGATGAACTTTATATTCAGAAATTCGAGATATCGTTAAGCTCCTTAACAGATTTCACATTTTTAACACAGAAAATTAGAATCATAAAGAGTGTCATGTACATGAACATACCATCGACGTATACCATGCACAGTTCATTTAAAATCTTTTTACGTACATATTCATTGGACAACCCTGACATACTACTTTTATGCACACCATAAAAAAAACTCCACAAGATTGGTTTTGCGGTTAAGCTGTTTTAAACAATTGACCAAAGAAATATGAACACCCAATAAATGCCGACAGATTGGTGAAGTGCAAATTTAATGGAGGCCAACATTTGTTTCATGATTAATTCCCAGGACGTTATTGCTGACATCATCTTGTTGGTTTCATTGTCTATACAATAATGTCCTCATGTTCTCAGATGAAAGCCGTAAAAAGGTCCTCAAGCCTCGTGGGTCGTGCTCTAGGACAGGGTTGAGGTCCCTCATCGGGAAAATGCCCCTTGGAGTAGTACCATGGATAGTCCTCTTTGGGACTCAATCATCAATAACTCCCAACAAAGGTTTTATGTTGGAAATAAGGCAATATGGCATGCAATTTCGTGAAAACATTTTTAGCACGCTTTTCCCGTGGCCTTGGTGATCTCATGCAGCGGTGCTATTTTCTAAGCCTTGGCACCAGTGTCGATGATATCTGAATGGTTGACGGACATAAATGACCAATAAAACATAAGAGTGTCAACTGAACACCATGGCCGTTGTTGGCTTCCGAGAAGGGTTTTGTTAAACCACAATAAGCCCTGGAATTTCTTCACGGCTTGGCTGTGAAGGCTTGGATTGGGAACTAATCCGAGATGCTAATTGGAGTGAAGGGAATCGCTCTCTGACAGCTTTGTGTTTACAATGTTCTAACCACATTAATTTCTGCAATTTTTCCTGTAAAATTACGTGACATCTCGGAATTGAAAGCTCCTACGTGGTTGGCCTCTATCAAAGCACACATCATTTCTGAAGAGGGTTTGTTGAACCAAAGTCCCGAGGTGTTTTGGTTGAGCGAACTTTGGTCTTCAAACCCGGAAAAATAAATAACCAATACTTCTGAGGTTCTTTAATATATTTCATAACTTGTCATAATGCCTTCCATAACGTCTAAGTGTTTTTTTAAACGCCAATGTCAATGTTTGTTCAAGATGAAAATTAAAAAGTGCTGGTAGTAGTTTGACCCTCATTCAGAGAAAATAATGAAGTGTTTTTAACATGTTTCAGTTTATTCTTTCACCTTCGTCTACTTAAAGGAACAGTACGACAGATGATTGTGAAAATGACATTTAACATTACATGTCATTCGTGTCCTTTTCATCCCTGTAGGAAACCAGTAATAAAGACGTTTTAACATTTCTTGTTTCCCACCAGGGATCGGCAACTTTGTCTGCAGTAGCGAACTGTTCTACACGCAGTCAGGTTTAGGTGCAATGCTACACTGAATTTCCGTGCAGTACCACCCATGGTTGCTAGTTCTAGCCAAGTCAGGTTTCACCGCAATGCATAGACACAATAGTGTTGCGGGTTTTCTCTGCAGTAATGCTATCAGCCGTGATATAGGTGAAATGTTCTAAATGTCAAATCAAATTATTTTCAAAAAATTACGATAAAGTTTTGCATATATATATATTTTATCAAACTTCAAACTTATTTGTCAACAAATAATATTAGATGTGTTGTTTGCTTCACCGGCCCTAAACCTCCAAATTGACGGTTTATACTGGAAATATCTTACATTAAGGATATACAATTTTGCACTGCCAATAATCATTCCATTAAAGGGGCAGTAGCACGTTTTTTGATAATTTTATATTTCAAATATTTCACTGATAATTATAAGTTAATGCTAAATGTATTATTTTGACAGAGTAAAAAATCTTATTACACAAGTCAATCATCCCTAGTCAGAGGACAAAGTATGAAGATTAACATAAAATCCACTGGCGGCCATTTTTTGTGAACACCTTTAATTCATTTTGTGTAAGAAAATGGAATCGCATAACTAAACTTTACGTTATATTTTTGAATTATTACTGCTTCAAATAGTTTAAAGACATCGTCTTTCAATTGGAACAATTAATTTTCATTTTCCTGACATCACCTTATATTCCCCTTAAAACGTGCTACTGCCCCTTTAAGTGTTGCTTCATTGCCTATATATATCGAATAGTCACATCAGTTGTTAGAACAACTCATTCAGAAGAGTCAGTGAGACAACGAAACCTTTGCACGAAGAGTTCTATAAAGGCTAAAATGAGAATGACATGATATTTATCAAAGGAAGTTTCAATGATATATTCAAAGAACGTCTGTCAAGAGTACTTAATTTGGGAATCTGATTAACCATTTAATATAAAACAGGCATGTTTGAATAGGTTTCATGAACTGAAGAGTTGGCATGTAGACATTAATTAATTAAAGGAGTCTGGTGTGAAACTTATCTTAAAACTTAATGACTTAATAAAAAAGAGTGCAGTAGCCCTTTTTTGAAAAATTAATATTTTCAATTTTTCACTGATAATTGTACGTTAATGGTAAATATATTATTCCTAGTGTCAAAAAATGTCATTACACAAACCAATCATCCATAGTCAGAGAACAAATAATAAAGATTAACGTTAAGTCCATTGGCGGCCATTTTTGTGTGAAGACCTCTAATTAATTTCGTGTATAAGAAAAGAAATCGCATAGCGAAACTTAATTGGAGCATCACTAAACGCTATTGTTCCTTTAAGGCCTCTCCAGCACATAAAACTCAAAGTTTAAAAAAACAACGAACATCGGCCTTAGTATACATCACACTAGTACTAGCACACCGTCAAACCCGAAAAAGAGACATTTTTGTATGTACAAAGGAAACATAACTTTAAAGGGTTGGCTCTAAACTTTCTTGCAACAGTCGTTACTTCTCGATCAAATGACACTATTGATACAATTTGGCACAAGTGACCAAACGCAGTGGCTCTTTAAGATATGGTGAAGTGATTCCTGATATATTTGAAATTGCGATATGTAACGAATAGTGACGTCGACATGATAAGACACCACAAAATTGCATCGATACAGTAATACCATGTAGGTAAAGATACTATTGAGAACTGCATGAATCATAGTTATTAAACAAGAAAAAACGAAAGTTTATTCCGGTGCAGAAGCGACCGAAACGATAAACAAATCTCTTGTTTACGAAATATCTTCAGACTTAGTCAGTATCTTTAAGACTAGAGTTTTTCAGCTATACTGATAGTTTCGTAATCTGGCGACAAGTACAGTACCGGAAACAAATGTGTAATGAAACGCCCAAACATCGTGAATGTTAAAAATGAATTAACCATCTATCATTTCCTGATACAGCATTTGAAAATGTCATATGCGTTTTTCAAAACAAAATATTGCTGAAAACTAATGAAAACATATGTAAAGACGTACAAATAAGAAATTAACTATTTTTAATATATCATCGAAACGGTTTTAAGTGTTTCATGATTGACGGTTTTTGTAGCAATTTATGCATAACGTTACAGGTTTCCAAATCAGAAAAGAATTTGTCATGAACATTAAGGGTGCTATATGAATCTTGTAACCATATGCATCTTGCTTTTACCAAACAATTAGTTTGTTAGTTATTACCTACGAGGGCAGTCATATCGGGGTTCATATTTTTCATAGTATGCCCTTGGGCAACATATCACTTTTTCATTGTAACGTCATGTTATAAACAATGCGTCACCGTTCTCGTTTTTTAAGGGCCGGCGTCGGTTTATACGCCTATGCTTGGATGTAGATTTTGAGTATTTCTCTAATTTCGCGACTACCGTAATAAACAGATTATTATATATAGTCGTGCCCATGACATCCTTTGTTTACGACAATCGTGCCTCAATATCAGCATATCCCTCGCTCTCGCACGGGAAATATTAATAATTAGGCACTCGTGTCGTAAGCATAATGTCATGGATACCCATATAATATCATTTATTCATATCGATAGATATGCATTATCTGTGTATCATTAAAAGGGGCAGTAGCACGTTTTTAGGCGGAATACAAGGTGGTGTCAGGAAAATGAAAATTAATGGTTCTAATTGATAGACAATGAATTCAAACTACATGGAGCAGTAATAAATCAAATATAAAATGTAAAGTTTAGCCATTAAAATTCTTTTTTCCTACACAAAATGAATTAAAGGTGTTCACACAAAATGGCCGCCAATGGATTTTATGTGAATCTTCATACTTTGTCCTCTGACTATGGCTGATTGACTTGTGTAAAGAGATTTTTGACACTTTCAAAATAATACATTAAGCATTAACGTACAATTATCAGTGAATTTTTTAAATTTTTTAAATTATCAAAAAACGTACATGTACTACTGTCCCTTTACGACCCACGAAATATAGTAGTCCATCGGTGCCTCTACTCTGCCTAATAGTTGGCAGGGTTACAAACAAGGGTTAAAGAAATCGGACATGATGTTTCGGACTGCCAAAATAAGTAAAAAGATTTCGAAAACGTTTTAGGAGCATGACGTTGGAAAAAAAGAAACTCTTTAAATTTCATATTCGATTAAGAATTTTAGAAACAAAACTTGATAGTTTTCCTTAAAGAGTACATATATACTTCGATTAAGAATTTTAAAACAAAACTTGATAGTTTTCCTTAAAGAGTACATATATACGATTATCCGTTAACATTTAAATATGACAGTTTACATTACAAGTTCAAGGACTACATATTTCAAAGTTGACAAATATCGTTTAAGAAAATCATTTATATCAGTTTATATAAGTTTTTATTTATACTTTCCTGCATCTTTATTTGTCTGTTAATATGTTATGTCATAAATGTGCCAAACGTCGACCTTATCTTAACAGTTTTCAGTATATCAGTTATTTTTTAACCATTTTATATTAAATAAGATGAATGTGAACATATGCACATATATGTCATACGCGATATCACTAAGATGATAGGCGAGGAGGGATGAGATGCAAAATACAAAATCAACGATATGATATCATGTGATATCACTACATCTAAGAACTACACGATCCCAGTTAACGTATGAAAAAGAAAGGATTTTTCTATTTGGATTTGGATTAATAACATAGACATTCTCCGAACAAGCGAGTTCGATACCTAATAATTCACGGTTCAATGAAATAATATTAACTGGAAACAAGAAGACATGGTCATCAACATCCCCCGCCAAATTAGTTTTCATTAAAGCTCCCAATATATTCCTAAACGGGCTTTAACTCTATATTAAGTAATTCATTTTTTAACTCACTCCATCAATGCATTGATACCCTAAAGACACACAGCAAATTTTTTTATTCTATCTCAAATATATATAGTTTCTATAAAAAGTTGTCCCCTTTGAGGACTCCATCGAACATAGTCCAAAAACACGAAACAAGGGCAATAACTCCGTAAGAAATAGTTTGCGGTTCTGATTTTCGAACTCCATCAAGGTATTGATACCCTGAAGACACACAACAAATTTAGTTACCCTATCTTAAATTATTCTGAGGAAAGCTGTCCCCTTTAACTCGGACGGACGGACGGACGCACGGACGGAGCCAAAATCTATTCTTTCCTTCCACTTGGTGGCGGGGGATAATAAGAGTTAATAAACACATTATCTAATAAATACCCTCTCATGCAAATCAAGCAAACCTGACAAAACCGTGATGATACTTACATTTTTGCGACTCGGCTTTGACGTCGGTATAAACCATCTGTCGTCATAAGAATGACGTCAAACGACCATCGTGGTTACACTGCAGTATTTCATACGGGAGTATATGCGTTATAGGTTGCCAAGACATTCTACATTTAAGTGATATGGATAACATTGTTTATACCATAGTACATCGTAGATACTTCTTATACTTAACGACCTCGATATCACAGCATGGAGCATGTATATATGCATGATCAATAACTTGATCTATATATACAGCAATGACCATACCAAATGAAAATATATAAAATTACATATACATGTATACGACATCGGTTTAATGGAATTATGCATTTAAAAGAAGAAAGTAAATTTTCTTTCAAAACATTTCAGTTAATATGATGGCGGTTGGGTTAAAACTGCTATCGTTCAAACAAAATTTACCTCATAGTCTTCATGACTTTTTCACACTTTTGAAACTTGAATTTTCACCTGAACATTTCAAAATTATTATTAAGGTAACGAAGACGTTAATTCTTAAACCAAGCTTATAAAGGACGAAACATATTTCAAGGCCATTATTTCTTTCTTTTTCATAAAACCAATCAATACCCCCAAATACACTAAACCATCACAATGTGGCCTGAAACCATTAATTACACCTATAACAGCAGCAGTACTCGTGAAGCGCATTGCATCAAAGATTACCGTTAGTCGATGTTCATGCAAAGAGTCCTTAATGCACATTTTCACATACAGATGTTGATAATGAGGGGTACTTGGGTGCACACAGGTAATAACGAGGTAATATCGTTATAACGAAAGCAGCCCTCTGCCTATCTGTTCATAATGAGGAAAGGAAAACATGTCCTTATTAACAGTGTTCATTTGTAGAAGGGTAGAGACCGCTAGCAAGGGAACTGACAGATTCGCTTCAAAGGTCTAGCTGATAGCACATCAGAGGCAAGGCGCTCTTGAAGTTACAGACTTACGTAATTAATCTCTGGTAAACGATAAACCTGCACTTCTGAGGAAATTCCACATAAATATATTCCCTGCTGCCGTAACAGCCACTAATGACTCGTAACTTTGATCGCAAAAACGACTTCCAGCGAAAGCAAAGTTAACCTTCAGGAAGCTACTGAAAATATTGACATAATCGGAGTCTTAAACATGGCTGGAAGTTACACGAGGATCAAAGAGGGAGGGGGAAAGGGGGTTCTCCTCTGAAAACTTTAAGGGGGACTTCTTAGTCTACTGTCAAGGGTGTCTTTGGCTTTTGAACTTCCATGACAAATGTGCAACCTCTATTATGTATCATAACAGTTCATGGCTTCCTAGTCCTTTGACTTTTAATCCTATGTCATGGGGTTTTGAGGCTTTTTGAACTTCCATGACAAATGAACATCCCTTCTTACATATCATATAAGAGTTCGTCGCGCTATAACACCCTATACTCTAATGTCAAGAGAGTTTGAGGCTCTTGAAAAATGAACATCCTTTCTTGCATATCATAACAGTTCGTCTCGCTACATTATGCTATGTCTAAGGCTTTGAACCTTATGACAATTGTACACCCTCTATTTTCTTCGTATCGCTTAATCCACTATACTCTAATGTCAAAGGCTTATGAACCTACATGACAACTTATAACCTCTCTTTCATGTCATAAAAGTTCATATTACTCTAGTTCTCAAACATTTAATCTTATGTAAAGGAAGTTTGAGACTTTAGTCCTTTGAGTCATGGCAAATGTACAACCCCCCTAAAATATCATATATAATAGGTATTATCACCATTTCATTGTTTGTCATATTCTGAACATCATGGTGTTTTTCCGAATCGATAATTGGCATTATTAAAATATTGAATTATTTGTCATATTTTTTATATTTTAGAGGATGTCTGAAAGATAAATAATTTTTGAAATATTACTATCATTAAATTCAATGTATACTGATGATCTCTTGGTGTTTTCACTCAGGTTTAGTTCTTATATTCTTAGTCTCTATATTCATGAAAGCATTGTGTCTAATGCATTTTACAGTTACTTAATGAGAAATCTCAATGATAAATTAAACTTCATATGTTAAATAGTGTTTTTAAAAGTGTCTCTTTTGAGTGATGTGTTGGGCGTTATAAAGGGATGTTAAATCTCGGATCAAATAATCGTTGAGAGCATCATTTTAGAGGGCTGTGCGGTGTTCGTACATTTATGAAAATTAAAAAAAAATTTTTTTTTAAATCTTACTTTACCTCTAGGTGTTCTCTCATTATGTTCAATAAATTATATAAAAAAAATTTTTTTGTCCATGCTCGTTACTGAATATGTCCTTTGAATGAAAAATGTTTCAACCTTACGCAGAATTATTTCCATTGTTCATATAAGAGGTACTCAAGCCTAGAGTTGGTACAATATTGGGGCTCTTGTAGTTTTTACAATATTGCTAATATAGGAAATAGTTATTGTTGCTCTTTGTTCTTTATTGGACTCGTTAAGTGTTTCGCTAATCAAGAAGTAATTGCGTTTGGGACGCATGTGTTTCTCGTGCTTGACCACGTTGATTTCATGTCGATTTCATGTGTATTGGCAATTGACACCACCAGTTGGTACCATAACAAGTGCCAATCAATCACAACAGTCATGAAGACGGCAAAACACGTGACTTTTGACCAGAGGCACTCGAATATACGGTCAACGGGTAAAACAGTAGGAAATCACCGGATAAAACAATACATTGAACCCTATGCAGTGAAATCGACATGACAAGTAGGTTGTACATTTCAAAGTCAAGTGCTTCTGATTCATGCAGTAAACGGGGTTATTATGATTAATTGTTGACCTATTACCGTGTCAGGGTGAATGTCATAGATTTAGGTGAACGAATTTTGGGTAATTTCGGGGCATAATATGATTATAAGTCAACCTAGTGCAGTCCTTCCGTATTAGAAGAACGATGCTACTGATGTTAAACGACTGTTTGGTGAACGCACTGTAAGTTTAACGATGATTCATAAAGGGGTTGTTCCCGAATATGATTAATATTCATTTATTAAATTTGATTTCTAGTAGTCCATGCTCACAACATGCGTCTCTAAATATGGCCTTATATCAGACGGAGTATGTTTCATTGGGCACTCAATGAAAAATATCAATATTTATTTCTTTTAAATCATTTGACATGAAAATAAATGGTTGCGAAATCTAAAAAGGTTCTTTGAAAGATTGGGATGTTTGTTTATTAATTGGACATTTTGAGCAAATTTTATTTGTAATTCAATATGCATTAGAGTGTTTCTAATATGTGAGAAGAAAGGTTTGAAAATATTACACTTAAATGAATAATGAACTTACATTTAAAAAATTGTTTGGTTTGTATAAAAATTTGTGTGATTATGATTACTTCAAACATGCATATCTCTTTGCTGTCTTTAGTCTATTTTTTAAGATTATTTATTAATCGTTATTCATATTTTAGATTTTTTTTTCATATTCAAAAATATAATTTTGAATGGTCACAATACATATCTCCAAATATAGACTTACATTACAGTAGAATTATTAAATATATTTTATAAATATGATTAATTGCATTTACTGAAATGTTTATCCATGTATGGAAAAGCTTTGTTTACTTGATCTTTAACTGTGGGCGTGGCCAAAGTTACGTCATACTAGTTGAGGCCCAATAACATTTTAGTTGTATGAGTCACTTTAAAGTCATTTGAAATTGATATTCATAATTTTTATCATTAGGCATCAACATGAGCATACGGCTTTATTCTTTGAAATTACAAACATTAAACTCTATAGTTCCAGTGATTTAATTTTTTTAAGGTAAATAGCTATTTAAAGATATTGCTACATTCATTTTTTGGGGTTAAAATCTGTTTGTATAATTTTCTAATCGATGTTTCCACAATAGTGTTGAAATCCTTTTTACACTCATTCAAGAGAAATGTATTACGCAAAAATATTAATATGAAAAATAAAATTTGATTTGATGTTTTTTAACTTTATGATCTTCAGCGAGAATAATTTTTGATGCAGATTTCCAAAAGCTCAAATTTAGGAAAGCAATGGCAGCAAATACAGTATGAGTATTATCCCATTTTCAAATTCAGTTCTTACTGAATTCTTATTCTTAAAACATACTGGACATTAGATCTTGGTACAAAGGGTTACATTTCTTTTCAGATTGAGAATTTGTTTATTTACGATAGACAGAAGACCAATATCATTTTTGAAATGTAGAAATATTTTTAAAATTAGTTCTTCAGGTTTATATGGAAGATTTCTTATATACAATTATAAATTTTCATGATTTGAAAATAACCCACAAAAATTAAAGTTTCACTTTCAACTTTTATTTCTAAGAGAATATTAATATCAATAGTATCCGATCTTCAAATCTTGTCAAAGTGTTTATAGAATTTCTGAAAAATATTTTTAATCTTTCAAAAATAAGGTTACCTATCAGAATTAGATAGTTAACATAACACTTTCTAAACTGTAGACAAGCAACAATTAAATAGAACCGCTATTTCATAGTTCAAATATGCCCTTTGGCTATTTTCCCTGGTTTCGGAGACAATATTCCCAACATTGCATTATTACCACACAATCTAAACTCGTTAATCCCGTATTAGCAATCTGCCGCGTTAGTACAAATATTTTTCAATCATAATTCGCAATTTTAGTACATGTCCAAAGCATATTGTGGTCCATTCATAACCACAAAATCAAATACATGTTTCTTTATAACGAAATTTCACAGCAGTTACACAATATTTAACGATTTCTTGGAAAGTCGTTATTGGCTTAGTCTCTATGAAATGTACAACTCCGGTCTGAAATATATTATGCTTTATCAATAATTGCACTTTATTCATTTAGCACAGCAAGGAAATCGGTTTTAATCGAAGTGATATGTACTCAATGTGGAATGATGTCCTTGATTAAATTTGTCCTTTTCTTGACAAAAGAACCCAAAAATTATTGTCAAAGAGTGTAATTGTTCCAGTTTATTTGATTTGATTCGATATGATAAACATTTATAAGAATTGGAACAAGTAAATTTGATTTAATAACTTGATAAAGTTCCGCGAGATTAATCAAGGGAATTAAAAAAATGAGTAACATTGTTTAAGAAATAAAAAAAAAAATTAAAAAATAGAAAAGTGATTGAGTTCGAAGGAATATACTGTGGTTATGCTGTAAACATCTATATTCCTATATTTCGTTAAGCTTTAAGATAAGATATGCATAGTTACTCGATACAAATTATATAATCTGTCCTAATGGCCTTTGTATAAAGCATCAATATCACTATGTTTTGTCCTTGACAAGAGGTATTTTGCTATGGTTTGTTAGTATCTGTATTCAGTGTTGCGCCTTATTTGCTTCAAATGTGAATATACTGTTTTATCAATATCTTTGTACTTTAATTCGCTTTCCAATCGTGATATGTTGATGAACGATTTAATTATGTTTAAACGAAAACACTTGTTATTTAACGTTTACCAATTTTAATGTTATGCACGTGAAATGTAAAACGATAGATAGAACAGATAGACAGAAGATATTAGGTAAAATTGAACGAATAAACTTTATAATTTCTTAATATGTAAATCTTAACTTTGTTGGGTTTTCTTTTGTTTTAACAAAAGACTAAACGAATACAATTAAATATAGAATGTATTCTGTTGATAGTTACTGGTTTAAAGGGGCAGTAGCACGTTTTAGGGGGAATATCAGGTGATGTCAGGAAAATGAAAATAAATGCTTCCAATTGAAAGACAATGTTTTCAAACTAAATGAAGCAGTAATAATTCAAATATATAACGTAAAGTTCAGCCATGCGATTCATTTATCTTACAAAAATGAATTAAAGGTGTTCACACAAAAATGGCCGCCAATGGATTTTATGTGAAGCCTCATACTTTGTCCTCTGACTATGGGTGATTGGCTTGTGTAATGAGATTGTTGACACTGTCAATATGATACATTTAGCATTTACTTACAATTATAAGTGAAATATTTAAAATGTAAAATTATCAAAAAACGTGCTACTGCCCCTTTAAGGTGGGACATTTTGATAGAAAGAAGGACGGGCACAATGCGAGAGAAACAAAAGGGCGTACAATGTATTTTGCATTATAAATCATATTGTAATCTGACCTTTGAACAAAGTTGTCAAATTAAGAAGTAATAGTAATATTCATATTTTCTCATTTTGTTTGTGTCATGTATTCTTTTTGTCAAATAATCGTTAAATTTGTGACAATTTGGACATTAACAAATATAGACACTGTTAAAAAGTACAAATTGATATGAGAGTTCCGTCAAACATTTTAACGGTACGAGTCGTGACTTTTAAGGGGCAGTAGTACTTTTTTTTTTTATTTCATATTTTTCACTGATAATTGTACGTTTATGCTAAATGTATTATTTGATAGTGTCAAAAAGCTCATTACACAAACCGAGTATCCAAAGTCAGAGAACAAATTAAAAGGTTCACATAAAGTCCATTTGAGGTCATTTTTGTGTAAACACCTTTAATTCATTTTGCGTAAGAAAAGGGAATGGCATGGCTGAACTTTATATATCTTATATTTGATTAGTTCTGCTTCATTTAGTTTAGATCATTGTCTTTCAATTTGAACCGTTAACTTTCATTTTATTGATATCACATTATGTTCCCCCTAAAACGTGCTACTGCCCCTTTAATAGTTCTCATTTCTATTATAGAGTGGCATCTATATTTCAAGCCATCATAAACAGTACAGAAGCAGAAAAGTTTATGAATTTTCATCTTCGTCAATAAATATATTTTATGGTGTACTTAGCTCTGGAAGGATTTCTGCCTTACTGGTTTTAACTTTAAGATGTTTTCTTCCAAGATGACGTTGCTGAATCATAAATGTGATAGAATCACGTTTCTATACCAGAGTCTGGAATTAACATTACGTGTGATTTTCAGATGCATCGCAAACAAACTGAATAAAATAAAAGCCTTTCATCGGTATGATATGGGGGCTGTAAAGATTGTAATTCAGGCATATTTCACAAGTTAATATTAAGTCATTGCCTTTATTATTCCATGTTCTTTAAAAGACGTTTGTTCCTTTTGAGTGAATTGTGCAGTCTTATAAGAGAATCTTATAAAGATCTTTAAAGGCAATTCAGCTGATTTTATAGGCGTTTTGAACCATGGCCTTCTAGCGATGGACAAAGAATCGTTCTATACTTGTAAATATCATTCATCTGAAATGTACAGTCAAATGCAAATCAGTGGTTCGTACGCTTCCCATTTCAACATGAATACAAAGGAGGAAATGTGTTTTTGGGGGAGAGTTTGATCTCTTTTGCATAAAATACT
The DNA here is from genome assembly GCA_916613615.1 of Steromphala cineraria. NCBI lineage: Eukaryota > Metazoa > Mollusca > Gastropoda > Trochida > Trochidae > Steromphala > Steromphala cineraria. The sequence continues at coordinate 48,400,283 of OU744720.1, forward strand.
TCACTGGAATAAATAATGACAAATGCCTAATCAAGTCGTTCAATTTAAACTGAATTAAAACTTTTACAATTAGTTCTGATTAGGCATAGCCCCTTTGATGGGACGATGCGCAGGCGTTTGCAGGCATCTGGTATGTTGAGGCGGTCTTTCCAAGTTAACGGGGTGAAAACCGCAGGTCGATTTCGGCGCAACCGCAAGTAAAAATCAATCAGTCATAGAAATCTTTCTAGCGTAAAGACAGCGCGGCGTGATCACTACAAATTACATTTCCAAAATAAAGATCTGATAAAATGCAAATGGGGACGACTATCGGGCGAATCGTGACACAAAATGAACCTCATTTACCGCAAGTTTGCCTTTTTAGACGTTCTGCCATTCAGAGGGCGAAGATGACTCGTATATACATCAAAATCAAGAAATTTCTGACTTGTGGTTGCCCTATGATGTTTGCACAATCCAAATTAGCATTTCCCCCGTCCCGGTAGTTATTAGGGATCGTGATATGTGTTTTTCTCGAGTGGCACGAGATTTCCGATCAGCCTCGTTTTGACATGAAAACGACATTGCCTTGCAATGTCAATATCTCCCGATCGTCACTTGTAATAAAGTCAACTTGCCGTAATGACAATATTACTAGTATCGGCAAATTATCTTTTTAAATTATTCACAAATTCAGCCAAGCCTGAATCTTTGGTTTTGAGGCTAATCCAGACGCCATACTATGAAGCGTACGTCCTCAACCGCAGAAGAATATGCATACGAAGAAGAAGTTAAGAGATTAAATAAGTGGTTGTTATACACGATATGGCTGCATTCATCGAAATGTTCTATTTCATTCTCATGAAATATTAAAAATTAATCACGATAATTACGTCCCGGATTAATAAGAAATTTGCAAAAAATCGTGCGTACTAATAACCCGGCTTGACAGCAATGAAACGCGAACAAGTCACAAAGCTCATCTAATTTAACATCGTTATTTGAATAATGCGACAGACGTTTTAGTCATCGATAAAAACGAAAGCACGTGAATAATCGTATTCAAAACGAGGAAATTTGTACACAATTTTGTATTGTAATCGTAAAGAGAATTTAAGTGGAAAATAATCTCCCTTCTAATGTCCAAAACCGAGATGAAAAAAAGCGCCAAGATTAGCCTATCAAAATGAGTATAGTGCAAATTAACTCAAATATAAAAGCAAAATATTTCTGCTTTGAAAAACCAGCCTGAAATGTATTCTTGTTGAGTTGTTTCTATCCGGACGTATATACATTAATATACACGGGCTATTATACCCCAAAATTGGATTCAACTACCACATGGTAAGTATTTCATAGTAATGAGAGTAAATCCCATTGAACTAATAGTTTTAGCAGTGTTATTCATTCAGTATTGTTCTTTCATGGTTTATGCCATGATACACAGGTACATCGCCGTAAATATAGCCTCAACTTCTTGTTTTAACGAAAAGTCAACAACTTTTTAGATATGTTTGGAATTTGTATGTAACAATTCATTTGTATTTACGTAATACACCGCGTTCATTTGTCACCAAATTACAATAGGTCCATTTATCAAGCGTTTAATTCCACACACACTGGTACGCTCAAAGCGCTGAGAGATAGTTTGAGTTAGTTTGGAAATAAGAATGTTTTCAATCTGAATTTGAAGATTGGGAGGGTTTCACTGATTTTCAGAGTTTCAGACAGATTGTTCCACTTAGCAAGAGCAGTAGGACAATAGGACAATATTAATGATAGTAATTAATATTTTTATTCTGGATAATCAATTGCTTTTTTTAACTACATCATAGTTTTTTTTATTTAATACGCAATTACGATAAAGAGAAATATAGTTAGTTTGGTATTTTAATTCGTATATATAAACACCATTTTTATACACGTTTGTACAATTTAACTCTATGCATTATAATTCAACATAACACGATGCATATTTCAAAAATATTGAACCTATACCTATCATTCAACATATGGATGCATCCATCAAATATATATATATTGTCACTTCCGATGTATTATCAAAATCCGTTATACAAAACAATCATCGCCGATGCATTATTAAAACCCGTTATACAAAACAATCATTCAACGCCGATGCATTATTCGAACATGAAAACAAAGTATCGAAATACCAAAACGTGAAAATAAATGTGTGAGATTTTATTTCCCACGTTGTGTGTCCCTATCTACAGAGGGAGTTTTTCTACAACTCCATAGCTAATCTACACACGACCATACAGCAAACCACGGGAGGGCTTTGAAGAAGTCAGTATATTATGACCTCACTTGGTGCTGTAATTACGCGTCTTTTTCACCAAAGAGTTCCGATATACTCCACTTTGCTCTACAAATTAAGCCAGCATGCACCAATATTATCAAACGTGTTATATAATTTTCAAATTTGATGTTTTCAAACATAAAGGTTGATTTTCTTACATCAGGCTATATTATGGATGCAATGAAAGATGGTAAAGATATCTTAGGGTTGGTTTTACGTGGGAGTATTTTGTGACTTTGAGTATTTTTTTAAAGTATAACCTTTATGATGTTTTTAAAATTTTGTGATTTTTTCTAATGGTAGTTTCTTCTTGTCGTGATTTTGGTATGTGCCATTGTTTTTTTTGCAGGAGGATTTGTTAATTTTTTTACAAACATATGTACATTAGCAAATATCTGTATGGTACACAATAAAACACTTGAACATTGAAATATCTTTAAAGGGGCAGTAGCACGTTTTTTGATAACTTTATATTTTAAAATTTTCACTGATAATTGTAAGTTTATGTTAAATGTATTATATTGACAGTGTCAAAAATCTCATTAAACAAGTCAATCATCCATAGTCAGAGGACAAAGTTTGAAGATTCACATGAAATCCATTGGCGGCCATTTTTGTGTGAACACCTTTAATTCATTTTGAGTAAGAAAAAGGAATCGCATGGCTAAACTTAACAATATATATTTGAATTATTACTGCTCCATTTAGTTTAAATACATAGTCTTTCAATTGGAACCATTAATTTTCATTTTCCTGACAACACCTTATATTCCCCCTAAAAACGTGCTACTGCCCCTTTTAAAGTAATATTTATTCTAATATCGTTTAAGTATTTCATCCAGCATTAATATTAGTTAACTACGTAAACTGTATTCATACTCTTATTTCAGATCCATGTAGGCACATGTTAAAGATAATATTTCATCTACAGCTAGATTTGAATGTTTCTTCAGTTTTGTTTAATGAATTTGATGAACATTTCACTATAAAAAACATATTTAGAAGAAAGTATCAAACATGTATGTATTGCAATTTTGAGTATTAATTCACATCATGACATTATTTCACATATATACATGGAAAGATCAAATGTTGAAATTATTTAACCTTATACCTACCCTTTTTAAAACAATAAGATACATTTGGGAGAGGCGAGCAATATATAATTCAATTCAATTCAATCGTTTTATTGTTGCAAGGCCATTTGACCCATAATTCATACACTTGATATATATAATACATGAAAATTACACACATGTACGTTAAAGGGGCAGTAGCACGTTTTTAGGGGGAATATAAGGTGATGTCAGGAAAATGAAAATTAATGGTTCCAATTGAAAGACAATGTATTTAAACTAAATGGAGCAGTAATAATTCAAATATTTAACGTAAAGTATAGCCATGCGATTCCTTTTTTTTACAGAAAATGAATTAAAGGTGTTCACACAAAAATGGCCGCCTATGTATTTTATGTGAATCTTCATACTTTGGCCTCCGACTATGGATGATTGACTTGTGTAGTGACATTTTTGACACTGTCAAAATAATATATTTAACATTAACTTACAATTATGACTGAAAATTTTAAAATATAAAATTGTCAAAAAACGTGCTACTGCCCCTTTAAAGCATTTCTCCTCGTATACGAAAATTATTATATAAGAATTTCCTTAACATGAACATATAATCATTTGGTTTCATTAAATACTTCAAGCCACTTATATTTCTATTATGAGTATATAATATATATCATATATAATACATTGTGTGTTGTACAGACTATTATAACTGTTCCCGTGAGCAATATATTATATTAATAATTCTAAATATTTCTTTCTTATTACTGTGTGTAGTGTTTACCTTCAAACTTTCAAAAAGTGTCCAAACAAGTTCATAAATCCTCATGTATATTTTATTGTAAATAATTTATCTATTTCGTCGTTTTAAACTAATATAAATTATTTCAAGAATTACAAATTAATGTCAATTAACAACAGCAGTTTATGCAATATATTGCAATATATTGCAATATACATGTTAATCGTGTATTGCATAATATACTTTGTATAGGTCTTGTAACATAGCTAAATATGAATCAGTAAGATAAATTAAGAGCCAAATATATCATAAATCAAGCTTTATCTAATCAATAACAAATAACCATAATATGGAAATTTAAAACATCGTTAAATTTTAATTTATTTTTTACAGAAATTTAACTTTTTCCTAGATACTTTTCATTTTCAAATTCTAAAATCTGAATTTTATTATTTTTATTATTATTAAGACATATATAAAAATTTGCAATTTCAAACTACATGTTGTATTTATTACCATGTTAAGATGTAGCTCCATAATAACGAACTCAAAATATAAGAACAATATTTTTGGAAGAAGCATCTAGGCGAAATTGATTCTACCGTTCATATGTATATTCTATAATGCTTTTCAACATAATTTACTTATCATTCTGTTTTTAATATCGAATGTGTATATTATATGTGAATAGCGTTTCCACACAACGTATACATATAAGCAAAAATAAGAATCCTTCAAATTATGGCTCCACTTAATTACCGCAGCCTTTTTTAAATGTATATATCCTACAAATTCAAATATTACATTTCAAATGATCATATTTATTTGCAAATGAGTTTCTCAGCTTTAGTATCCAGCATTCGGTCAAACAGGCGTGTGTCACACATTACATATATATATTTCTATATTTTGGGGGAACAAATCTCATTGGTGTGGTATGTAACATTGACAATTAAATGTATATAACATCAATGTATGTCTTGGTTAACTGTGTTGGAAACAATTTGAAATATCTCTTGATATCTATGATTTAATTTCTATGAATATTTATATTATCCCAATAACACATAGCTATTCTCAATTACGAATACTCTGCAAGATTATGTCAATCAAATATTTAATTCAAATCTTTTGAAAGAAAAGAGTGCATTCATTGTTTCATACATAAACTTAACAATGACTAAAATGGATAGATAATAATATAATATCAAAATGTCTGAAAATACATATCATAAGCTTTATATAAAAGCCCATGCATGCAAATTATGTATTTGAGTTGATTTGATACACCATACATTTCAGAACTAGGTGTCTTATGATATTTAAAAGTTTTGATTTACGTTTTATATAGTATCATGATCGATAGGATTTTTTTTAATTATATTTTTTCATCGTCTTTTTTCTATTTTCTTCATTTCATACACGTATACATATCTAGTAAAACAAGAAGAAAATTCCAAAAATAAAATACTTGTAAATTGCACCTTAGTGTGAATGCAAAATATGTATTTTAAGATTAAGCTGGGTTATACAGTACAAGGCTTGCTGGTTTAAATTAAGTAATACTAGTATTCAAAATTTGATTTGTTTAAAATTCAAAGCAGTTCATAAGGGACCCTCTCCATAAAAAGACAGACTAAATGATAATGACAGTCACAAAACCGATGAAAACATAGAAATATACATATGATAAGTATTTACATTGAATGGAATATTTCCTTGATAAATGTTGTACACTGATAGTTATCATCTCTCGATGTCAGATACCGTATAAAGTGCATTTAACTATCAAGAATAAAGAATAACTCTTTGGAAATGACTGTTTGAGTGCTAAAGGTTTCGTAAGCATAAAGTTATCAACACGAATGCCAAAAAGAACAAGTTTGTGGAATATTACTTCAATATAATGTCGCATATATGTAAGCATATAATATCAATGCTGAAAAGGCTGGCAGTTTTTTAACTATTTTGATTATTTGAAACATTTTTCCTGATATTGGGTCAAACAGCATATGATGTGACCAATTTTATCAAGCATTTTCGTATGTCGATCATGAAACGATATTTTATTATTAAAGGGTGAGCTTGTTCCACTGTACTATAACCATTGATTTGATGAAATATGATTTATCAATCCCCAAAAAATCGGAACATATATACATTTGTTCAAGCTTCATTTAACAAGACAGTACAGCAAACAATAACAAAATAACTTTTTTTAAATGGCACTCGTGAAGTAGGCCTTTAGCTTACCATTTTTCAAATCAGACAAAACCAAACAAGAACAAAATAATTTGCAAGGATTAAAGGAATTAAAGCTGTCAAGAAAATTTACGGGGCAAAAACAATGATATGCTAAAAATGCGCCATAATGCAAAATGTATGCATTTAGTTGTCTTTGTCAGGATAAGCCGAGTCATGTTATTCACCAAGAAGGATATCGATATGCGGATAACAATACTCCACAGACGAAGCGTAATTAAGCGTAATATCTTTGGATTACGAGCGTAATTATAACTCCAGACAAACTTGTCACCTCAGACGCTGAGAGACCCCCTACCTACCCCCATGTTGAATATCGTCCCCTCAAACGGGGACACGTTATTACACCATTCTATAACGCATCAAGTCTATTTTACACGTTTTAATCCGGCTGGGTCGTTTTACCTCAAGACACAGTGTAAGATGACACATAGATGACAGTTGATAACTCATGAATAGACCTACCTGTTCACCCTAACCTGTTGTAATTAGCGCAAACAATGCTCTTGGGCAGTGTTTACCTTTGACTGACGGATGGTATTATGTAATTAATATACATGTTAACACATAGACGTGTCTGATGCAAAACGCCGAGGTGTTCTGAGCAGTTCGCGGTGGGGTCGTCGATTTAGAGTTATCTTCCATCCGTGACCTTGACCTCATAGCTGCGAAATTCATTTTGACATCTCCTCCAGACCATGACGTCTCTTTATAGATTTTTTTCGGCATTATTGAGAATAGCATTTCAGTTGCATATAAGATCAGTGTTCATTGTGACAAAGGTTAACATGCAACGATTATGCCTCTTTAAATATCGATTTTATCAGTGGTTCGACATTGGAGATGTTGTTATGAGATAATTGATAGTAAAATTTGATAAAGTATTTGATATGTTAGGAAATACTTTTACTTATTGAAATATACTTGAAATATTATTGTTATTTTTAATAACAGGCAAACATTAATGATATATTATATTATTTTTATAGAATGATTGGGTAGAGCTCTTACACTTATTATATCAAAAGGGTTATTACCCTTTAGGGAATATGTAAGGTGAAGGAAGAGAACCGGAAACAACACTTCAACTTTAAAGAATACTTTGAACATGTCTGCGACAAGGAAGGTCTTTTTGACCCACGTTATTAATGTGAATGAAGGTTTTCGTATATAAAAGAAGTGTTTATCGCTGTTATCACTTTATTAGCAGTCAATTGAAACCTATTATCGCAGAAGAAGTCAGAATTTTAAAAGGGCCGGTCACGTGATGTCTGCTCTATATTACATAACACACGCCGACGCCATATTGCAACCTCCGACCTATGTGCAAGATAGCTAAGCAAACGAGAAGCGATATGGAAGAAGGACGAGAAGGCTTTGACAGGAGATGTAAAACAAATCCCCCAAATGCAGCTTTGGTCGCCCCTTGCTTGTATACATAACCCGCTAATTACCGAACCAGGCGTTCTATGTTGTCTCTCGTGATACACGGACGAATTTCGTTTCAGGACGATGTCTACGAAAATCTATATTTTAGATGAAACCGATGACATATTGCTCTTTTCGTGCCTTGAGTCACGTAGCCGGAGCTGACTTTGTGTACATCATCATAATTTTTAATTAAAGAATTTATTTGGGAGGGAAATGGTAGGCCAGTCTTCAACTCCTTGCTTTAGATTCTTTTGTAAATATTTTGGATCCACGTAACGTTTGTTGTTGTATCAGGGGTTTGGGTCCCAAGTCAGATGGGAAGGCGGAATTTGCACTGCTTGTGATCTCATAGCAAAACAAAACATTTTTATCCAGTCAGGAAACATCTAATCTTGAAATGACGTTCGGATTTCAGTGATAAAAAATATATTATCGTGTCAAAATGTGTCGTATTTTCAAACAAATGTACGTAATCGTTCGCTTCTTTAACGTACGCTGGTTTGCGTTGATAACAGAAACTATTTCAGCTTGATCGCAATCAAAGTCGGCTTTTGCACACTTTTGACGATGTTTGTGAAACAAACCCATGTTGTTTGAAATTCTTGGCTTTCCCAAAATTCTTTTCTTCAAATAAAAGTTATTTTTCTTAGCGAATGTAAACACGTCACAAAACCCCATGTATTTCTAAGATCTTTACTCCCAGACGTGAGAGTAATAAAAGGGAGACAACTCTAAAAGACTGGTTTCCACAACCGGAAGTTGACACAGTCCCAACATCTGCGCACGTACTTTAAATGCCGCCACCTGTTATTGCGATTATGTGTCTTCAATTTCCTAGCGACTCGAGCTATTTCTGCGGGGTTAATATGTTTTATATATTACAACTCTTTACCGGAGCGCTCTGCTTAGCGAAGCCTGCTGAAATCTCGTGTATTTTACCTAAGTAGATGTCGATTTCAGTCATGCATCACGTGCGGACGGGTTCATTTCACCGCTGCGCAGTGCACATGGACAATATGCAAAATCGATGAAGGCTATCACCATACATAAGATCTTTAACTAATTGCATGTATCTGGAGAAAACTGCATACAATTGGAACTTTAAAACTTAATTTTTTTCAAAAATTGTTTTCCAAATGCATTTAAGAGAAACAGAGAGAAATGTTGAATGGAAAACTATTTGAGTGAATTTCCCGGTAGCCTGCCTGTGAAAGTAGTTAGTCTGTAAACTAAACAGTGTAACAGAAGTGAGTTTATGCTAGACATGACACACAACTGCAGTCGATCCTGTTATATAATGTACATGTACATAGCCTTTGTAACAATGGGGTATCTTATGACTCGTTGGGTTTATATGAAAGATGTTCATATCCCATTTGGAAAATAACTGACAAATATGTTATTGTTAATGTGTTTTTTATCAAACTGCTTTTATTAACTTAATTAAGGACTACAATCAAACTTGATTTGTTGTATTCGGCAAAATCCACCGGTAAAGATTTTGTAGATGTACATGTACATGTTTTGACCTATACCTTTAATAACTCCAAAATGTATGCAACGACTGGAAATTATTTTTAAAACAATGATCAGATTTCCAATTTCTATCCACACAAAATCCAACCATCCATCATATTTTGAAATTCTAAATTGACAAATAATAATAAAGTTTATTGTCGCACATGATTTTGAAGTATATTATCTTTAAAAAAGCACTATTCGGGTTCAACAATTGATGTCGGGCTAAGCATCACGTAGTTTTATTTCAAAATGAGATCTGGTAAACAAACGTATGCATATGGCGAGAAAAGTATGGCTGATTAACTTCCTTTATTCCCACAATCTATAAATCATTTCCATTCATACAATTACATATACAACCAAATTCTGAAGCCTCTCGGTTCAAATGCACATACATTATTACAAGTAACTTTGATCATTTGACATAACTCAGCTTTTACAATCGACTCATAACGCTACATTTGATCACGAGATTTTCATTGGTAGATAAAATTCTCCACCAAGTTATCACAGACCAAACATATCGAACATTTTTGACATGTCATGACATATGTGCATGACAGAGCAGGAAGTAAATGATACACATATTATATTAATACAACACAAGGCTCCCTGTAGTGACAGTTGTGAAATATGGCAGCGTTTGGGTCAAAAAGGTTTATGACATCACCAAAATGTCAATATGTCAATACCACGTGCACATATCAATGTACATGTGACACCCATAAGAACACAGGATTCCCTCCGTTCTGTGACCTTTACAGCATGCACTTTATGCAGATCGCATGTACGCCGGTATGCGTGACATGTGCAGAATACATAGCATGTAGATGCAGCTCGGATGCATCCTCAAGGGTAACATGCTGCACTTAAACGTCTAGTATGTGCGTATGTACGAAAGTGCAGCATTCTAACCCTAATACTCTCAGGGACGAACCGACCTGGGTAACTCATGTCAAATTTGGATGTTCTGTCAAGATTTACACTTTTTCTCACGGTTCTTTTCATGAGCTCGTTGTATTCAAACTATTGAAAATATATGTTTCACGGGTTCTACGACATTTTCTGTTATCCATTTTCATATGTATACGATTTGTACTAAGAACTATTATTAAAGGAGAGAAAATCTAATGTGTTCAATTGGTTTGTTGCATATTCCTTATTTTTATAACCAGAAAAATCCACCCTCAATGCATGCACGCCGTTTTCTGAGGAAACGTAGAATTTATATCTATTTGGGATTTGCTTGTAACGTTGCTACTCTTAATGGGACGGTAGAAATTAATTAAATCAGAACTGTTATGATTGTCAAGTCTTACTTCAAAATTTATTTTTAATCAGAACTATTTTGGCAAGTCGTTTTAAAACATTTAAAAATCTACTCATCTTTTACTTTCTGTCATGTCTTTTTGTTTCAACGAAACAATACTTAGTGTTGGGGTTGATTTTCACGTGCTTATATCAAGAATGAAAAGACTGTTTTGTGAAAAATGTAAATATCAATGCACAAATTTAGCTATATTGAATGGATAGGTAGATTTTCGAAAACCTACCAAGGTCATGGTATACCAATCGAAGACAAATTCCACCATATCGCATTTGCAAAGGTTGCGCAGGAAACGAGCATACATATGGAAAACTGTCTCCATTAAATCATGTCGTAAGAAAATAGTCAATAAGTATTTACTGTCCTGGGCGATGCATTCTACTGCAGTGCAACAGCTGTGGGATGCAGCAGCTGCTGTAATGTGCATCGGCAGCATATGCACAATCATTGCAACTGCACATGCGGCGTATGTGCACGTAGCCACCCATAGGCAGAACGAGAAAATCATGTCTGACTTGGCAGACGAAGACGAAGACTTGATTGGTAAAAGCAGACGTGGGCGCAAAGGCTGATGGGTAAACAGGGTACCGGCAGTGACACCTGTAGAAACCTCGTTTATTTTCCTTTCTTTGACAGTTTATCATGAAATGCTAATAAACGCTTCCTATCTCTACTCGACTTACCATGAAAATATCAGGTGCCCAATCCGTTTATTTAACGGCAATATACGAAGTGTCAGTTTTCGTGGCAATCGAGTTTGCACTCCCGATCCGCATTATCTACAGTCCATGTTTTGCATATAACTTGCAGGGTTAATACGTCAACATATGTCTCTCGGCAAAAATATTATAAATGATAATCAGTTCTCTGAAAAAAGAAATATTTTCTTCACCTGGTTTTAATGTCATTAATCATTACACGTTCCATCTGCTTAAATATTGAACCTGAAATTAGAATAAACTGATTATTTATATACAGGGAGAATGGTTTATATTTTCGTTTTTAAAAACTTGCATATTATGTGTTCAACCTGTTCTTCTTAATTATTGTTACTTTCTTATAGTGCGGTAATATTTATAATGGGGTCATGTCGATCGTTCTGTTATCAATTCCATGTGTTCATGAGTTCCTTTTGTTTTTAGTTACGTAACACAAGGTAACACTATCCTTCGAACCAAGTCAACTCGCCATGTGACAGATATAACTCCATCTTGAATATTTCGCCGTCGGTTCATTACAGACAATACCAAGTCGAGGCCAAACGCCACTTTCCTCTGCAACAGTGTTGCATAAAAAACGCATCCTATGAGCGTGCAGGGAGCCTGCAGGTGGCGCTAATTGCCGGTATGGGCCAGTGATCTCTTGAGTTTATCCACCAAAGATAACACAGAGATGTGGAATCCCTGCACCTATTGCGAGTCAAAACACATGTGGTTCCTATCCGCGGTGTCGTCTGCCAATTCCAAGCGCGTGCAAGGTCACGTAAGGTCGCACTCGGTGACCTTAGGTCACGGATGCTGTGTTTTTCTCGTGTATCGTACTTCTTTGCTATTGTGATAGTACATTGAAACATTTTCTCCCCAAAACTGAGCTGAAAGAAGAAAAACTTCCCGTCTTTAATGAGCCGGACTGGTTTGGATAGCTGCGTTTGGCATCGTTTTATGGCACTGATCGTACGCCGTTACGTTTGAGGTCGTCAGTAACACTTATCTCCAGACATGATGTGTCTGGAGGTCACGTGTCAAAGGTCAAGGGTCACCAATTCCTGGATCTGCATATTATTGCTGAAGCCTATATTGGATTAATGTTTGTGATGTAATTACTTCATGTTTATTGAGCGTTACATTGGAAGTTGGCATCGTGAGAAAATATACATAGCATAAACTATTTGGTTAACATCAGATTAACTGCAGATCTTATTCAGATGATCAAATTTGTGTTGAATGTAAAAAATACAAAGGATTTTAAATGTGCATTAATTTTGGTAATTTGTTTTCTAAATTTAACTTTTCATGAAATGCCTGATTAAACAAGGGACTTTTTGCAACAATTATGATTTTGAGAAAAAGGGAACATGTTTGTGAAACAAATACAGGAAATGGAAGATAATTATGTTGATCATGCCATACAACGATACACGAAAAATGAAGAAATGAAATTCCTGCTCTCATTACCAGTTGACACTTGACACTGATTCGGAAAGAATTCCTCTTCAGATGCTAAATAAAAGTTTGTTAAACTCAGTAAGAGTTCCTATGATATGCCATCATATTTGAAAATTTTGAATTGGTTACCCTTTATACCAGTATAATTTATTGTCACATTTTTAAGATAAATGTGTAAATCACGCTACATATTTAATGAACAAAAAGTGACATGCTACAAAAAGTTGTAAAATTCGCCAAATAAGGCAATATTAAAATTGAGATTCTCATCTTTTTGGATAATTTATGTATTGGACACGTTATCTGCACAATTCTGGTGAAAATAGTCAATATTGGACAATGTTATGATATTCCTTACCGATTTTACAAAATGTATTTCAAAATGGCGATTTATAAGACTATGCACAAAACTAACACAGTTATATTTGGGATCACACTATCAGATTCTTGTACTTTTTCGGGCTATGCGGGATTCGAACCCACACCCTCAGAGTCAGGCAACCCTGCCAGCAATGACCAAACCAGCAGTTAACCAACTCGCCCGTTTCGCCATCGACCAAAATGGACGTCCAACAAACAGTTGTTACATATCCCCCCCCCCCCCCCCCCCCCCCCCCCCCCCCCCCCCCCCCACAGCTCTCAATGCTCAAATTCAAATAAATGCCATTTAGATAGTGAACAAATGTAACATTGTCATATTTGGGATCACACTATCTTCAATAGTACAGATTCTTGTACTTTCTCAAAAGGTTTGTTTGTTTTTATCACAACGTGGTATATCACTGCTATATGTACCTACAATGGTACATCTTCAAGTATATATATGTGGTGAGAATTGTTTTCTTTTATCTGCTCTAACAATTTACGTTTTGACCGAAGGTTGATTGAATTAGTAACGATAAGGACAATTCGTATGGATGTCGTTATCAATGAAAGCAAGTGATATTAGAATGTTTATCGAAACGTCGCTTTCACAGAATAAAAAAGTTGTTCATCCATAAGAATTTATCATCACACCTACTTCAAGAATGCCAAACTAAGAAGAACTAAGGCCAACAGTACAAAACATGATATTTGTCAAAAGTAACGAAACAAACAGCTGTAGAATAATACCATTCAATCATGAACATATGAATAATATTTTTCTGATATTTCTTCGACGACAAGTTGTAAGATGAAAACTGTCTCAACGATTTCCCTCAACTGTATCAACGATTTCCCTAAATCTCAAGGTAAGTTATTAAAAGCCCGGCGGCTGTAAATGCACACAACAGCATCTGTTTAGAATTGTTTGTTTAACAAGCTTAACTTTCTAAAACACTGAGTGTAACAATATAAATATGAGTTTCTTGAAAAGGTCATATGCAACTAAAGCCTGCCCCAAAGTGCAACCAAAATGTCCACATCATAATATTTCCTATGACGGGACGCGTCAGGAAATTTGTGCAGTAATCGATTTCATATTTCGTACACAAAGATATCAACATCCAAGCTTATATGTGTTATCGTATTAGTTTACATAAGCTGCGAGTACGAAAACGTCAAACCGTCATCATGTGCAGATTCGAAGTGAAAGGTGAAGATAGGGGCGGTTATGTGCAGTGTATCATCGACATCATAAGCTGAATGTCCAATTCTCTACACTATATCATTCCTTGGACATTTAATCGGGAAAATCTACACTGAAATTACCGCCCTGGAGTTTTATGAGCCTAAAAACCTGTAATGTCTTTTGAATCTTAGTCTGTCACCCAGACCCTATAGCAAAAATATTGAATTGACGACCAACCAAGTCTACTAAAGTATAGCAAGTTTAGACCACTCAGCATCTTCTTGGCTCCAATTTGGTATAATACATGAATTGTTTAAAAATATTGTCACTATTGAAAAAAAAATCGGAAGCTTGAAGTTAATCTAATTAAACTTGCGAACCTATCAAACGATCAAACGATCAGATGATAAGGTTTCCTATGAAATTTTAATTAAAATTCTTGAATATGGGTCATCACATGTCAAGCCCTTCGTCGGGTTACATCGGCATAAGAACAATCAAGGACATGTAATTTCAGTACAGATTTTCCTGCTAAAAAGCACACGGGTTGATATAGTGTTGAGAGTCGAAACATTCAGTGGTGATTCTATCATCATGTACTCAGAATATAAAGAAACTACAATCATTTATTTCCTCCATGGAACTAAAGCACAGTTTTTATTCCCCACATGCTTCATACGTACGTACGTACCAGGAATATTTAAAAAATTCAAATAAATTTCTCCAAAGACCAAGTTAAAGTCTAATCTCCCACATGCTTCATATCAATGAAAGGCAGGTCTTGGGTGTGAGGGGTCTTGCAAAATACTATAGGTATGTACCAAAACTCCATTAAATATTCAATCAAATACATTTCTCCAAGGACCAAATCACAGTCTATCCTCCCACATGCTTCATATCAATGATAGGCAGGTCTTGGGTGTGAGGGGTATTATATATCTCCTGCTTGAAAATGTCGGGGGTTAGCCCCAACATGCGCCTCTTCCTATATACACATACATGTCATGTAAACAAAGTCTTCCTCGCAAGCCCTTGTTGTGTTGAACAAACAAATACTCCATTGCAAAGAAGGAGGTTTTGCAAGACAGAGGGAAAGGTTATGATATTGTGAAATTGGATTTATTTCAAGAGAAAACCGCAAACAGATTTGTTCGTTTTTGTGTCTTGTTTTGTTTATTTTTCAAGCGATGGAAAACGAATATCGACACATGTCAGTTTCAATTGAGAGGAGGAAGCGTATTTTGTGCACCAAATATATAGATAGGGATAATATTGTCGAATGTTTCATCTCATGGATTGAGGTTTTGTTGATGTACATTTTTAATCAAATCTTCGACAACTTCTTAAATTTACTTAGATTTCTTTAAGGAACGTAATAATGAAAACTCTGCGCATAAACTGAAGTACAAAAGAAAGTACACACCCACAGTTTTTCATATTATTTCATATTCATTTACAAAGTAGCATTTTTTCATGCTATTCCTAACGTTACGAACGGAAACAATGAAATTATATCGTCAAAACGCATCCGAGGCATGTCAGTTCAGGTAAAAGTGATTTTTTGGAAAATCAAGATTTTTTCAATTTCTACATGACTTTGGCGCGCTAATAGTATTAAAACCACTGAATTCTACCATTCACTACTAGTGTTCCGAAAAAAGCACGAGAAAATGCCACGTTTAACAGCAGCAGAGCGAGAAAGAGTCGTTGGAATGTCTGAAGTTGGAGTTTCAAACAGCCAAATTGCCAGAAGGTTTGGCTACACCAGACAAACGGTCATTCGACTGCTTCAACGTCATAACCAGACTGGCCAGACATCGGACCGTCCTAGAAGTGGAAGACCGAGGGTGACGACCCCCGCTGAAGACCGTTATCTGCGCACACTGCATCTGCGCATCAGATTCGTCAGAATGGCGTCAACGGCATCGACGGCGTTAGGACACCACATCAGCAGAAACACTGTCATGAGACGTCTTCGAGCCGCCGGTATTCGGGCTTGCCGACCGTTCCTCGGAATGACCCTGACTCGCGAACATCGCCTGGACCGTCTACACTGGGCAAGGAGAGTGAGACGCTGGCAACGTCGTGATTGGGCAAGAGTGATCTTCAGCGACGAAAGTCGATTCAACCTCTTCACAGCAGTCGGCAGAGTGAGGATTTACAGGCGTAGAGGCGAGAGACAGGCTGCAGCGTGTGTCCAAGAAGTGGTACTCTATGGCGGTGGCAGCGTCATGGTCTGGGGCGGGATCTGCGGCGACCAGAAGACCGATTTGGTGACAATTCGTCAGACCCTTACAGCCCAGAGATACAGGGATCAAGTGTTGCAGCCTGTGGTTGTCCCCTTCATACAGGTTGCCAAAGAAAGATCTCCTAACTGCCATATTAAACCCTAAGAGTCACCATGCCTCCAAAACCACCAAATTGTTGTATGAATTATATCAATACAGATTAGGTTAAATGGCATGCAGTGTCATTGTGTATAATAGCATATCTCTGTTATTTGTTATGTATATATTATGTATGTCATGAAATTTGTTTATTCTCGTTTTGTACACTGCCCAAGAAGGGTGTTCTCTGTGCAAATAAATTATCTATCTATCTATCTATCTACAGAGGCAACACCAAGAGACGATTTACCAACACGATAACGTCAGACCACAAACTGCCAGGATCACCATGGACTTCCTCAACCAACAAAACATCCAGGTTTTGCCTTGGCCATCACGCTCCCCTGATTTATCCCCCATCGAGCATCTTTGGGACAATTTGGGAAGACGACTTAGACGTCGCCCAGAGCAACCAGTCAACCTACAACAGCTGGAACAGGCACTACATGAACAGTGGCAACGTATCCCTAGTAACGTCATCCGACGTCTGACTTTCTCAATGAGGAGACGTGTCTTTGCTTGCATTAACAGTAATGGGGTCACACCCGATACTAACTCCTCATTTATGGACATCAGACCACGGAATGTTGCAGAAACAATGAGTGTAAATTTCAAATTATACCCCTAGTGGACACTATGAGAAGTGATGTGTGAAGTGAGAAGTAAATACCTGTCCTTGCCATGTTTGGAAATGGTTCACTATTAATATTATACCTTTGAAATGCTGGAAATTTTGTCTTGTTGTCTTTTATTAACAAATTACTTGGGTGTGTACTTTCTTTTGTACTTCAGTTTATAGCAAGAAATCGTATGTAAACCTCCAGGCAAAAGAAAGTACACACTACGGTTTGTTAAACTGGTGTTTGATTTATGTTTTGTTAAGCAGGGGTAAGAACTGGCATTTACACTATAATTATCCCTAAATAAAATAAAATGGTATCAAATAAGCATTTTAAAATAATTTTCTTCTTTGTTGATGATCATTTGTGTTAAGTGAGTACTTTCTTTAACCTGGCAGTTTATGTTTCCAAAACGTCGATATCAAACGAAACGTTTATCTATCCAAACCTAGTTTCAGTTAAGCGTTACCAAGGTAACAGATCATTAGTATCAAGGGTAATTATTATAAACTTTATACGACTGGTCGTAAAGGGACAAACATAATTATTGTTATTGTCAAAGTTTCCATAAACCAACCATCAAGACATTGTCTCAAGAAAGACAAAGTAAATGACACAGTTTTGCAGACACTGGATTTGGTTAATGACGTTTTAACCATGTCAATTTCAAGTGCAGCTTAAAAGAATCAGTGACAAGGGGGAATCAACTCATCAATTTAAAAATTATTCTTTAGTCAAATCATTCATATACATGAACACAATCTTCATTGTTTTGTCAGAGGGCGATATAACTTTAATTACTTCGCAGGAAAAGAAAAGAAGACAACAAAATGGTCATGGATTACGAATATAAAATGGACAAAGAATTAGGGATATATGAACATTTTGAAACTTTGAATATTAATATATTTTTCATTGCCCATCATAGACATAACGATTTCCCGAACTTTGTTGTGAACTATATTGTGAGTGTGATGGAACACAAAATCGCCCTCAAATACAGACGTGTACATGTAACTCGACAAAACAACAAAACACTCTGAACATCATAACTATCAGGACCATATAACAAGCATACTAATATTATTAATTTTTTTGCATTCATCAAAATGTTGTTTTAAGACAAATGGTTTTGAAAATGTATATGATTTTTTTGGGAATTACCAATAGCAATACTGTACTTGTAATAGACGTCTATACAATGTCGGATAATAAGGGTGTTTTCTTTAGAGTGACCACGTGCATTCAGTTTAGCGCCATCTCCAAGTCTGTTGTTGATCTACCAAAATCAGAATAAATATTGAAAATTAATTTTATTAGAGAAACCCTTTCTTTAATAAACAACCAAACTATCTGTACCGAGAAAATCTATAAAGATAAAATATTAAAACTTTTCAGTAAGTGTCAGTTTCTAGAGGTGCTGGTTTACAGAGAGTCTTCTGTTGATGTTAAATGGCCGAAAGTCCGTGTCTATCCATCATAAATAACCGGGATTGACAAACGTTGTTTGACGGATTGTTTACCAGACCAGAACCAGCATTTGCATAAGAAAAATAATGTCCAGTGCTGTACACACATTACCGTCAGACGAACGATGGAGATGCGTGGTAAGCGATCATGACATAGGTTAAAGACTGCTGGGACCGTTAACACGTAAGACATGGTACCTAACCGCCCTGAAACCCTGGTTAATGAAAGTTGTGCAAGTCGATTAGGAGAAATAATAATCGTCACTGAATTGTGGCAAGAAAACAGCTTATAACAAATTAATTCAACTGTTTGGGCGCCCATGCGAAGCCAAGATAGATTCGAATCACCTAGAAGAAACACCCTGTCTACTTAACATTTCAACTCCAGCTCATGTTTCAAATTCGGGGTTCGAACCTGGACTTTTCTTTTGTCAACCCGTCACACGGAGATGAAAACTAATGGCTCAAAAAGACTTTGATTTACCCAATGAACATAAAACATCAAAGATCGTCCAAAGTGGACACATCGGTAGCAATCAATCACTTGTCATAGAAATCATACATTGCACAATATTAGGCTATGCCATGACGGGCTTGCTGATTGAAATGAGGCATTTTGATCACGTGATTACGATAATTCATTTGCATAAGACATTGATTTCGGAGTAGTTGCCAAAATAACCAGCTATGAATCTGGATATAGCGTTCATGGAATGGATTTTAAATTGTGGTTGACCCAATCAACGAACCCATAACCACAAAGACTCCTCAATGATCATTGATCACCGTTACAAAAAAGGGGATAAAGCGTATATGATTTATATGCACGATTATTTCATGATAACTAGGCGTGACTAACGTGTTTGTTTGGCAATAATCATCACAGGATACTTGTATTCGCTACACATCATTTGTATATCGACGTTTTCCTGACTTCGTCATAAATAGACAGAACTGAACAAATCGCAACTATCCAGAATAAAATGTCAGCCGGTAAATTGCAAGGGTATTTTATAAACTGTGCAAAATAGCATCTTGCACAATTACAACTTAATACTAAATATGAAATCATATCAGCCTTATCAGAGACGATTTTTATTTCTACATTTATCAGTTATTTTATAGAGGTGAACTGAAGAGTAGCAGCAACAGTGGTAGAATACGTTGGGGTAGTAGTAGAAGTAGTAGCAGTAGCAGTAGCAGTAGCAGTAGCAGTAGTAGTAGTAGTATAGTAGCAGTAGCAGCAGAAGCAACAGTAGCAGCAGTAGTAGTAGTAGTAGAAGCAGCAGCAGCAGTTGCAGTATAATAGCAGTAGCAGTAGCAGCAGCAGCAGTAGCAGTAGTAGTAGTAGTAGTAGTAGTAGTAGTAGAAGTAGTAGTAGCATAAGTGTAAGTAGTAGTAGTAGTAGTAGTAGTAGCAGTAGTAGTAGTAGTAGTAGTAGTAGTAGTAGTAGTAGTAGTAGTAGTAGCATAAGTGTAAGTAGTAGTAGTAGTAGTAGTAGCAGTAGTAGTAGTAGAAGAAGATGATGAAGAAGAAGAAGTAGTAGCAGCAGTAATAGCAGTTGAAGAATTACCAGTTGTAGCAGTAGCATAAGAAGTTACATCAACAGCAACGATAGTAACAGTTATAGTAATTATAACATCTATAGTAATAGACACTTCTCTGCTAAATATTTTGGTACAACTGATAACCGTTTTTACTAATGATCTTTGAATATGATTCAGAAGTTTGATCAGACTTCTAAAAACTCGATATGAAAAACGATAGCCCACATTTTAAATTTAAATCATACCGTTCGTGAATAAATGTGTTTACATATTTTCTTGTGCTAAAAAGTAAGTACACTTAGGGGAGGGTGTGAAAATGTAAAGGTGAACACATGACTTGCAGAATACAAGCCAATCTATCATATCACACCTACAGACATCCTTGAAATAAGCTGGAATAAAGGAATACTTCAAGTGTGTATTTTCAATCTGTACGATGGTATCGAAAACGAGAGACTTAAAATATCGAATTTCAAAGAAAAAATCATTTCGGATAATTTTAAACCCAAGGTGGTCTTAACGCCATTCAACATGACAAAGCAAGAAAATCTCCATTCTGTAGTTTTCTGTGTACGTGCGCATTTTAAACTCTCAGGCATGAATAGGCAAATCTTGCAGTGAAATTGATATGATGTTTTGATAGGTTCACATACATCTCTTTCAAAGATGACACTGAAATGGATCCTCAATGAAAACTCGTAAATCCTTCCGTGGGGCAAGAAAAGCATGACATGAAATATACTAGTGTAATGGACACGTGTAAACACATGTCATCAGTGATTGACAACAATAGCTCTCATTCTGTATTTCATGCTTTTCTCGTGCTTTTTCTGGTATACCGTAATAGGTGTCAGATTCGCTTATTTTATTAAATAATAAGTGGTGTGACTTTCATTTTTATAAAATTATGTCAAATTCATCAATTCATTGACAGATTGATTATCTTCATTTCAAACATATCATGTGTTCAATTCTATGTGACCTTCACATTATTTGTCTGTTGATTCTTACTTATTCAAATAACTAAAACAAGTACACATAAATGCACCAAACATAAGAAAAAATTTGAAAAAATGTTACCGACAAATATAAACACGTCATCTACTTTTGTGTATAAAGATATTATTTCTCGAACACAAGTTTCATACGTTACAGAGAACGAATTGAATATTGAATACTTTAGTTTTTACATATTCCGTTCAATTTGAAATCCAGTCTCTGTCATTTCAGACAATGATGCACTTACGTCACTTTCATAACTCCTTTATGACATTACAAACGTCGAAAATCATGAAGTCGGGCAAAAGCAAGATTGATATCTTAAAATGTTTTTGAACCTGTTATTTTTTATCATGGATGATAAAACCGTTAAGTTGACAATAATCAGTCTATACGTACATTGATTAAAATGGGTCTTTGAAAGTACGGAGAACTTTGGAGAAGGAGTTACCATTTAAGCGGTGAATAAACTACAAATAAAACCACATATTTTCATTTATTCATTCATTCATTCATTTTTTTTGTATTTGTAATATACTCTTAATGCAATGTAAAACAAAATGAGAAATGATTTATTAAAAGTATGGTTTACAAACAATCGCCTTTTGTGATATTCATCAAACAAAATCAACAATGAACTGTTTTTCTCATTCTGATAATAACTATATATATATTTTATAAAAAGTGTAGCGACTCAACTTGAAGTCCTTCATAAAAATTCCAGACCACAATTTCACGATTTTACAGGCTATAATTTAATCAAAGTTAAATTGTCAAATTTATGAAATTTTGAACAGATGGGATGCATATAACGTGTAAAACAATAGATGTTTTATTAGGGGTATCATTTCTTGTGTAACACCGTTTACGCCAGCCATCTGTACAAGTCGGCTTTCAATCGTCATCGACGGGGGCCGTGTTAACATTGACACCGTGTAAATGCAATTTATGACACGAAAATCTCGTGCATCTCGTGCGGTTTGTCCATCATGACGTTTTTCAACCAATGACGATGATGAATCGGACTGTGATTTAAATGCAAGTTTTGCGGTTGGTAAAGTTGCCCTTTTTCAGACATAAGGGTCAAAAATGGAATTAACGAAACCACAAAACCACATAGAATAATTTGGAATTTGAAATCCGACAAAAGGCTTGAACGGCACCGCCGTGTTCTAATTGAAATTGGCAATCAGATTAACTCGCAGCGCATGCACTTTGAATAGAAATTAAAGGTACAGCTTGATCATGCGATCCCTATGAAATTTTTACACGGATTTAACATTAGAAGATAGTGATTTTTCATGCGAAATTTGGCACATTATGGCGGATATTTGAATTTTGGTTTAATGAAAGTAGGTAGGAACGGTTAATCAAATTCAGAGCGATAAAATGTCAACGACATAATCAACTACTATCATCACTTTCTCATTTGCATCCGAATTTGTAAATTTTGTCAGGTCCACATTCAAAAGACGGTTGTCGGATCGACACAAAATCTCAACAGGAAATTTCTTAATTAACAGTCTTAATTACAATGAAAATTAGTTTGATAATTTACGATGAAAGTGAGAATCATTTCAATGTTTTTAATCAGATTTTGTCCCACAAAACACATCCCCGGACAGTCGCTTTAAGGATATGGCATCTTTGATGTGGTTTGAGAAAATCGGCCATTTGTAATTGTATTTGTCAAGCTTTTCCGCCATTATGGAAATATCTTCTTGCTAGGAAGTGGATGACACGTACAGAGTATTCTTTTGGCTTCTTTGTTAGTATTGAAAACACTTAACAGGCAAAAAAACAGTCAATTGATATCCCAAAACATCGAAAATAAGCAACTGCAAAAATTGCTCTGATTGCACACTCGAACTTGTTCGATAATTTCCGTCGTTTTCCGTGTTTGTTCGTCAATACTCATTTGGAAATTGTTTGGTGTTCTCTGAATGTCGTGAATAACAGTAATTAGTCAATGACGTATTTAAGCAGAAAAATTGACATTTGTAGTTTCATTTAATAGACGTCGGTTCAATAAAGAGTTTTTGCTTTACTTCTCATTGTTTAATTCGTCTCTTCATTGTTGATTTTGATACGAATAAAAGAAAATGTACATGTGTACACGTCTTGTTAAGCACTTTTCATACGCTTATAGGAACCCAAGTATCATATATTCGCTTCATTTTTAACAGTCAAGACGATTATGATGATGATAATGATGATGATGATGATGAAGATGATGACGACAACGACGTCGTCATCATCATTATCATCCTGGAATTAATTTTAATGATTCTGGTCGATCTACTGATGTCAATTTAAATATAGACGACTTTCTGTCCAATCAATCAATCTTTGTTTCGTATATGGACGGGTTTTCCTTTTCTTTAATATTCAAATAGTTTATCATGTTATTAAGCATATTTGGATATACATGATATTTTCCTTAATATATTTCTTTCGGAACAAGTAAGAAGATGTATTCGTCTTCAAATTTATTTGAATGGCATATCTGATTTTAGTTGGTCTGCTGATATAAATTTCAATTTGGACGACTTTTAATCAATAATGTTATAATCTTAAACATAATTTTGACACAAGATTTACATACATAACTTATTGTCAGGCACGGATATGATTGAAATGAATATAGATATTATAACAGAATACTTTGTCCTAGTCGAAGGAACAAAAAAAAAATTTGAATTTGTTTGAATTTTTCTCAATTCAGTGGAAAAGTTTGAGGCCGAATATTACCGTTTGCCGGATGTTGGTTTTCAAGAATATGCTAACATTACCCATTAAACTTTAAATGCATGTAATGGTAATTACATTTTACTCCCAAAGCTACTTGTGGTTCCTAAAGCCAGGCAATCGACGCCATGATGATATCTAATTATACCGAAATCTGATCGAGCAGTATCTGATTATAAAACGACCACAATTACGTTTAATATAATTCAAATCGCATTTCATTTAGGAACTTTTAAGCAGCGATTGTCAAACTATCAAGGCTATTCTCCGGGGGATTGGTCCGACTTCACGGCAACATATGTTAGGCGAATGTGAAGCTATAAAATGAAAAATATTCGTTTCGCCTTTTTTTCGTGTAATTTTCAAGAATCTATCAAATATCCTTCAAGCTTTGTATTAAAGCGCATGTGTCGTTATTTATTCTGTATAAAGTTCGCTTTGTCATCATTGAAATAATTGTATCATCTGTTACATTATTCAACAGAAAAGCAATCTGTTCTTGGAGATAAAAAATGCAAACAGCCAAAGGCAATTTAGAGAATGATGAAAGGTTAGTACTGCTGAAATGAAAATTAACCTTCCGTGACATGACGTTTAATGGTTATATGACTTGTCATGACAAGCCGATACGCTTCATGACATTCATGAAGACAATGCCATAAAATCATCTACCTCGACAATGCAAACAGCTTCGCGGTTTCAAAATAAACATTGACAACGCTACCATCTAATATACTAAAACAAAACAATCATTCCCCTTTCATAAACCCCATAGCCTTTCCTTTGAACCGCCTCCTGTAAGAGATAGAGATCAAATCAAACATATTACAATCAATTTAGATTTCATCAACCCTGTTGTCGATTTCACTGCCGGTGGTGTCTATTGCAAAAAGGTGTGTTAAGTCTTTATGCACGACTGCATGATCAGGCGTCGTCAAAATCAGGTAAACACATGTCCATATCAAGCACCGGTGTGGATGTAATCATGCAAATGCGTGTATTAAGGGAGATATGGTAACCGACTCGGGGGAACGCTAGGGAGATTATCTTCTCCTCTTAAACTCCTCCCGTAATCAGTTGCATTGTCATATTTAATATGACAGCAATCAAGACAAAGTGTTGTCAATATCAACGTCAGATCTTAATATGAAATATTGAGGTATCAATGGCATACAAATGATGTGGAAATGTATCCCATCACACCTTGATTGCGCCTGTCAACGTGACGTTAATCTATCATATAAATGGGCAGCGAGGCTGCATTTCTCATTCAATGCAGTTTAATCACAGTGCAGCGTTTGCGGTATATTTTTAAATGAAATTGGAATTGATTAATTGAGTATAAAGCATGAATAAAGTGTTGATAAGCTGTGTTGATAGTTTTGTATGACGTTTGTGGTTTCACAGGATTGTTTGACTTCTTTAATGATACAAATACTACAAATAAAGTCGAATCAGTCTGAATTTGAAACAACAACAAGATCAAGAACAAGAAGAAGGAGAAGAAGAAGAACAACAACAACAAGGAGAAGGACAAGAACAAGAACAAGCAAAATGAAAATGAAAATGAAGATTATTTTACAACATACCTCCTAGCAATCCATAGTGTCTTATCTATTATCTACGTGTACACGTTCTATTGATTTGGTCAAAGCATACCAAATATCAACTTTTCAAGATTTATATACTGTTGCAAACTAATGCCTTTTTTTACTTTCCTTTCTCGTCCAGTTAAGAAGATTGCAAAACGACAACTTTTAAAACTATAGGCAAAATGCGGGGTTTTTTTAAAGAAAAAAAACACCAACATAATTATCATTTTTAAAATCAATAACTTAATTAGGTTGGTTTCTGAAGATAAATGAAGAAACCCTGTTTCAGTCATAAATAGCATTTGTGGATTAAAAAAATCTTGCATTTAAGATGGTATCATTTCTTTTGCGCCTGAATGTATATAACAGCATGCGAAGGGAGTTCATTGCATTGCTGCTTTTATTAATCATTCCCGGCGTAGTCTGAATAAACTAAAACGCATCAAAACAGTTTACTGGGTTTTCATCTAGGCTTGACTTGTTTATAGAATAAGACAAGAAATACCAGGTTCTGCCATGTCCTTGAATAAATAATTCAAAATGGGGTTATCATTTTTAATAACAAGCTCTCGACATTTCGTATAGCTCATCTATATGCCTACCCTTTTATTAATCCACTCTTCGTCTAAGGATTGTAAGAATAAGGTTCTTCTCTATGTCTTCTATGCATGTTCACAATAAGTGAGTTGCTGCCTAGATTTATTGGTGGCAAGTGGTCATGTGCTATGTTCAATCGTCCGCTATCACAATAGTTCAGCAACAACGGGCGCGGCTCGCTGGATGAGTGGGTTACCTGCTATAATTGCTGAATAAACTGAGAGTTCGAAGGGTTGATTCCCTGCCCCACACTAAGACACGAGTTGATTGACCTGTGGTGTTATATTAAATGATGTTTATGTAGCTAATTCATCCCTAGTATTAAAGTTATGAATTATAGATACCAGGTTGTCAACGTAAACTCGAAATGTTGATCAAAACGTTTTGAATTCAGAACACAAAGACATATAACTGAGCAAAAAACACAGGCAAAAAAACTTTTTGAACATGTAATTCCCAAAACCATTTTCATTGTTTTTCAGAGAAAACACTTCAAATTTGATGCTTGGGTAACCCCCTTTCTGCACCCCTATATGGATAGGGTAGGGAAAATATCAAAATTATGTAAATTAAACACTACTTTCAAAACTCCCAGATTCAAAATGTTCTATTTGATGCATGAGTAGATATGCTTTCTGCGTTTGAACCAGACCCCTTATATTCACACGTCGGGTAAAGAAAACAGTAAAACATTCAATTCAAAAATCTTGTTTTTCATCAATCCCTTATACAAAACTAGTTATTTGATGCTTGAGTAGATGACATTTCTCTATGTCGCTAATAATCCCTCTGACTTAATGATATGGTGCAATTTTCTGCAACGGACAGATGGCACAGATACAGGTTTCTGCATTTCAAATGCATAAAATGCAGGAACGTTTATCAAAATGAAATCATAATGGAATAACGATTCCCCAATTCAATAAAGCAACACACGACAACTCCATCGGGTAAGACGAAAAACAAATTATTCGCTGATATTTGGAATAGGGTGCCGCTATGATAACGTCCCAAGCGAGAGGCCGAGGTGTGACGGTAGTTATACCATTCAAAACGGGCGTATTTCAATTGTTTTGAACAAACGTCACGTTCTTATGACAATTATAAAGCATTGGGCAAAACTTACTGAAGGGAATCGTATTCGATACACAAACCGCGCCTCCGTGAAACATGCGGGTTCTGACGAATGCATGCCATGTGTCGTGGTTTAAAAACTTTTCAATCTAAATGTTGAAATTTGATAAAATTCAAATATTTCAAATTTAGGTTCTTGTTATCCAACGTTATCATCAAGTTGTTTATATTGATTCCTCTCCGATACATGTTCAAATGACAAATTTGTATTCTTACATTTTTTTAAATGTTAAAATGTTGGCTGTTAGTAAATGTGAGAAGTTTTTCATTTTCACGAGCGTTCAATAGTGCAATTATATGCTTTCTTAAACTTTGAGTTGTTGAAGGTATTGAATATACTTACACATTACATTATTTGGCCTGATGATAAAGCAATTTGCAATGAATATCGACGGAACTATACAATTGTATTATAGTTCCAAATATAATATTTCGGACAAAGGGATCTTTTACATTATAAGAATACAGACATTTTCGATAAAAGCAAATGATTTCCTTCACGATGATTATTCCATGACTTACTAACTCACTTACCTGAAGTTATAATAGATTCATAGTACAAATATATGCACAAACATTGGTTTGAAATAACCCTTGATGTATACCTTTTTATATTGATTCGTTGATTTCATTCATTATCAAATTCTCTATACTATCTGTTTAACTAATCGCAGTCAATTCTTTTTGTTTTATCATGACGTCACTCATTCATCAGGAATTTGTTGTTTCTCATTCATCCATTATTCGTTTCGATTCATTTTCACTAACATTCTACGTTATAGAATGATTAATGATAAATTCATCCAATGATTCATTCGTTCATTCATTCATTTGTATGTTACTTAGAACAACTATAGATCAGTTCAATATATGATTCCCTATCCCTGTATTCTCATAACAGTCATGTTTGACAGCACTTTCCCGTATTATCTCTTGCTGTGATTTTAAAAAGCCACTTCGCTGCAAGATTGATTTCTCATTGTTTCAGAGAGAATAAAACAACGGGAATGAATTAATTAGTTTGTCTTATGGAAGTACTCGCTTTTGTTTATGGGACGTCGTTACTTGTTTATGGCAAAATCAAATATCACGCTAAATGGTAGGCAAGCCAGGTCTTTGGTTGTCGTTCTTGGTATTTCTAGTGGCATTTCTTTAACAATGCACAGTGTTTTATAATAGGGAACTTCTGCTATGTCTGAAAGAAGGATTTCAAAGAAACGCCACCTCTATGAAGAGCTATTTATTGCATTTAATGACTAACGAAATATTCGTTTATATAAAATTATGAGCTGTTGTTATTGGATCATTAATATTTTAACGACATCTTGTCGATTTTTTAAAATAATAACGTAACCATTTTCATGTGTAATACGGTGATGACATTTTCTAAGATGTTTCTATGCGGTTGTTAACATTTGAGTTTTCTTGTCTATAAAGAACGGCAACATGATTTTTATTTTATAAACAATTGCATTTCAATTCTTTTTAACTTGATAATGATTTGATAGTTTTAAAAATTTATCTTGGTAAGAAGACTCTATCATTAATTTATGTTAAAATTGGTTTAATAAGTTTGTATGAATTACACATCTTTAAAAATCAAAAGGTACAAAATTCAAATCATTTCGTGAGTAAAAAGCCTAAAGATGTAAATGGGATATCTTAACATTCATCAAATCTAAAATACTACTGTTAAAACATCCCCAAAATGTAAAACTGTTAAAATGTATTTACAACACCAAAAAACATAATTCTTGCGCTAAATATACGAACATGACCAGCAATGACATTGCATGTATGTACGGTTCAATAAAAACTAATACGTGATACTACTAAACGTTGTGAGGGGGACTTTTAGGTAACATGATCGTTAGCATAGGACCAGTATGTCACAACACGACAAACGGTAACGGTCTCATTGACAGGCAACCTTCGACAATATGCACAAGGAGGTCGTCAATAACACCACCCACCAATGTGCATTGCTTGTCAATGTCACATATCGTCCATATCAGTTCCATCAATAACAATGTACATTTCTGACACATGCTTGTCTATTGCATGTAGGTGACAGAAAGTGCAGTCAACGTCTATGGGAAATGCTATGGGCAGTGTTGTACATTTCCGAGATTGATGAGTATATAGCACAGATCAAGCTACTGTTAGAGACAGTCGGCCGCCTCGCTAACCTAACATGCAAGGTACTGACATTGTCTAGCTTTAGCTAAGGCTGATCTTATCTTTGATGGACTGTCATGTGTCAAAAATAGAAAAATACAAACGATTGTAATCATATATCCAACATTGTATCAGTTTTTTCCGTAAAAATGGACTGATCTAGTCGATGTTATAGACAGCTATGCCTGTACATATACACGTACTCCCTAATCGCTTTATACATAAGCAGTCAATGAGATACATTTTGATTAAAGGGGCAGTAGCACGTTTTTTGACAATTTTATATTTTCAATTTTTCACTGATAACTATAAGTTAATGCTAAATGTATTACTTTGATAGTATCATAAATCTCATAACACAAACCAATCATCCGCAGTCAGAGAACAAAGTATGAGGATTCACATAAAATCCATTGGCAGCCATTTTTGTGTGAACACCTTTAATTCATTTTGTGTAAGAAAAGGAATCGCATGGTTTAACTTTACATTGTATATTTGATTTATTACTGCTCCATTTAGTTTTTATACATTGTCTAAAGATTGGAACCATTTATTTTCATTTTCCTGACATCACCTTATATTCCCCCTAAAAACGTGCTACTGCCCCTTTAAAGTACACCAATTCAATACGTTTATATAAGAGCCTGATTTAGGGATGTTTTCAGGGGTTTGGATTGAGGTCAGGGGGATTCACCTGTTGAAAAAAGGAAAGTGGTGGGAAATTGGGATTTAACCTACAGTGGATATTATTCTTCAAACTTCAAACCCCCACAAAATGTTTTAACCATGTGAAAAGAGTCATTAGTTACATCTTTCATTACTTGTTAAAAGTAACAGATTAACATAAGATATTGTAATGGATTAACATGGTATCCTTAAAAATAGATTAACTGTCCCTTGGATTTAAAAAAAATTTGAAATGTAGAAAATAAAGAAAATCCGAAAGGTCTAGCTTATGAATCTACAATTAATAAGCCTAACGTTCTTTGAATAACTAGTTTATATGCTCTTATGTAGACAACCACGGAGATATAACTGAGAAATAAATGAATTGAAGGAAATGCTAAAAACAGTAAATTCATGAAAAAATAAAATGCAGTAATGAACAAGAAGTAACCCTTTAATCCCTTGGATTAGGGGGTCAGTATTATAGGAAATCACACTTGACTTGTCTTGGCAGTGTCACGTTAGCTACGCTATATGACCTAAGAGATAGCATGTATACATGTCGATTGCAACGTGTGGTGTCAATTTCACTAAGTGCTGACGAACCCAAAAGAGACTTTCTGGATTAATATGGACGTTTCATTCATGGAAAAAACGTATATGATAAATGTCAATTTCCATATATACACTACAAAGTACAAAATATAATTTTTTTAAATTATTAACAATTTGTGACATTCTGGATTAATCTAGACGTTTCATTCATGTATAGTATATATATGATAAATGTCAATTTCAATGAATACACTACAAATCTATCAATATTAATAACAATTTGTGACATTCTGGATTAATCTAGACGTTTCATTCATGTATAGTATTTATATGATAAATGTCAATTTCAATGAATACACTACAAATCTATCAATATTATTAACAATTTGTGACATTCTGGATTAATCTAGACGTTTCATTCATGTATAGTATATATATGATAATTGTCAATTTCAATGAATACACTACAAAGTACAAAATATCCATTTTTAAAATAATTAACAATTCGTGTCTGTCTAAACGTTTAAAACATGTCAAACAAGTAATATTTTAAACGTCTTTAAGTGAACAAAATTTACAACGAGTCTAGATCTGTTTATAAGTTCATCAGATTAAATTGTTATGGGGAACAAACTCGTGTATGCTTTTGACATTCAAGTGTAATTTAATGTTTTATGCTTTTGACATTTTCCTAAAGTTTGCCAAGTTACATCCATAAGAAATAAAAGTTGTGATATGGAGGGGAAGTTTGTAAAACACATGAGTCTGTTATGATAAACTTTCTAAATGTTAAAAGCTAATGTCATTTTTTATACCCGACTCATTGTGTAAGCCGAATTTCTTCTCTACGAGCAAAGCAGGATCTATGAAGAGGGCAGCTACACAAGAGAGCGCATATGTGCAGGCAACTTGCAGAATTCGCTGCACAGATATCTACAAGCCACTTACACTACAGCCCGACCGCTGCGAAGCCAGTACAAAGGTCTTCCCGGAGCAGAGGGATCATACCCCATGCTCGAGGTCACGTGATGACACGCTGCTACAGAGGGGTGGGGCTAAAAGCCATCATGTTAATCACCCCACGCCCCCTAGCCGCCTCACTACGTTCTTCGTTTATTCCGTTGCGAAGAAAAGTAGTCCCGGGTCATGCCCATTGACCCCGGAAGTAACCTTTAACCCTTGTTACGTCGGAATATATTATCCAAGAAAAACGTTTTCCTAGAACGATCTTCCATAGATCCTTGCTGTTACATGTATTTAACTTTCGAGTTGTGATATGCGTGTTACATCAGGAACATTGTAGGTGTAAGTGACGTGTAGACTAGACTAGAAAATGCATTGAAAAGACTTCTTAATCGCTTTCTTATATGAGACCTTCTTTAGAGGTATAACTATGAGTTCAATACAATGAGCATTACAGTAGTACAGCATTGTACCTAAAAGTTATCTCCTAATAAACTGACGGAATAAGAATGGTTTCCATAGTCTGAGTCTCAATCTAATAAAATATTTGGAGATTTTTTTATCGATGGAATGGAACTATTACTTTAATTTGTAATAAAAGTAATTTAAGAATCTGCATGGGATTGTTGTAACTGTTTATACAACGAACCTATTACATTAGTAAATAATTCACCACTCTCCCTGTCTCTCTGCCTCTCTCTGTCTCTCCCTGTCTGTCTGTCTCTGTCTCTCTCTGTGTCTCTCTCTGTGTGTGTGTGTCTCTCTGTCTCTCGCTGTCTGTCTGTCTGTCTGTCTGTCTGTCTGTCTGTGTGTGTCTCTCTCTCTCTCTCTCTCTCTCTCTCTCTCTCTCTCTCTCTCTCTCTCTCTCTCTCTCTCTCTCTCTCTCTCTCTCTCTCTCTCTCTCTCTCTCTCTCTCTCTCTCTCTCTCTCTCTCTCTCCCCTCTCTCTCTCTTTGATTCTATCTTTCTCTCACTGCTTCTCAGTCTTTTCTTTACTATGTCGGTCTTTCTATCCATCTTTTACTTCTATATCAATATAGAATGGGTACAAATTGCAAAGAGGGAACCTGTTTAACAAAATCATTAATTCCGTAGGTTAAAGTGACATTTTTATTTACTTTTGTGTATACTTCACGTGTTGATATTTACATTAATAAACAGTTAATTAGATAAGTGAGCAGTTAACAAACCATATCGCTTATAATATACATTCAATTATATGATTGACCCAGCGTTGTTTTGCCACCAGGGGTCGCCTTTAAACAAATAGTCACAGAATGGAAGTCAATAAATCAACTGACAGCGTTTGACCTTTTTGACCCAGAGTCATGAATTACGGGGAATTGAGATTTTTTTCGGAGAGATACCTTCAATAATTTTGATATATACATTTTCATGGCAGAACTTCCATTTATTGTCATGTGTTTTACAGCGAATGTCTGAGGAAAGGTCATGTGACCTTTGCCTATCAGAAATCGCATCGTAATCATCGTCTTTGATGGGCAGTCATAACTCACGGGTGTTGGTCATTATGGCTTGAGAAATGGTCAAAAATGACCGAGGGTTAGTGTTTTGCTTCCAAGAATATGTGAGATTATCGGTTATGACATAGCGCGGGTGTGATAGATTATGGGCAATATACATTGGACTGGCGGATGGAGGGAATTAATGGGGAAAGTCCTGATTTTCATAGAAAGATTAACTTGTGATAGTTGGGTCAATTATTGTTGGTGACTATAGCTGCGTGGGTTGATTAACGTGAAAATAACAATAGAATTGTCGATTTGATTTCCTTTGTTAATTGTCTCGTGGATTCCGTGTTTGTGAACTCCTTCAATGAAAAACAATTCCAATATTTATAAAAGATGTAAGAATTTATAGAAATTATCATTACATTTATAAGAAAATAACATTAGAAAGCATTAGAACCGCGAGTTCTTACGTTTATTCTAATGTTATTTTAGGATTCAACTTTAGATGATTGATAAAAGATGAATAATGTTGTAAAAACAATTAATTCAGGAAACACATATAGATAATGATCAAATAATCAAAAATATAATTTAAAAAATAAAGTACACAATAAGAATATTTTAATAACTAGCTTATATTGAAAGATATTTTAAATTAGAAATTTGCAGTAATAGCTGTTTCATTACAGTGGTATAGCCACAACCAATATGATTCATTAATGAATGTTTATTATATTGAATATATTAACCAGGCAATATGTAATAATTACATTGTTATATTCCTTTGATGATAAATGTTAATTACAATAGATTATTCACCTTCAATGAAGTACATGGAATATATTAACCTTAAATCAATGGGAGGTCTGATATTTAATATGAATCCTTGAAAAATGCACCAAGGCCATCTTGGCTTTAAATGGTGAGTTGCAAGTTTTTAGGGGGCTGATGTCAGGAAAATGAAAATACATGGTTCCAATTGAAAGGCAATGTATTTAAACTAAATGATGCAGTAATAAATCAAGTATATAATGGAAAGGTCAGCCATATGATTCCTTTTTCTTATACAAAATGAATTAAAGGTGTTCACACAAAAGGGTCTGCCAATGGACTTTATGTGAATCTTAATAAGACTATGGATGATTGGTTTGTGTTAAGAGATATTTGATCAAAATACTTACATCAAGCATTAATTTTCAATTATCAGTGAAAAAAATAATTTCAAAAAGCGTGCTACCGTCTCTTTAATACGAACAAACGAGTCATGTTCTTCATATTCCAAAAGAGTCAAGTTTCATTCAAACACTGATAATCAAAATATTTCATGTTTACCTTAAAAAATGATTAATTAAGGCGTTTACTGTTGCCTGTGATTGTTTTTAAAAAAGTAAAATGCTCATAAAGACTCAACAACAAGTGGAACATTAAAATTGGTTGTATTGTTGACGCTTTGGTGAGTTGACTACTCACAGATTAAACATGCATATAGTTTATGCATATAAATAATAAAACCTGTTAACTCAACTTTTATTCCATTGACCGGTATGTTTGTGAATGGTTTGGTTTAACTTTTGAATCCTTTCAACTTTTATTCCATTGAACGTTATGTTTGTGAATGGTTTGGTATAACTTTTGAATTCTTATTTCGAATCTTCAAAGTACATGTAGCTCAAATGTACTTGTTACCAAGCTGCAGTAAACAATTATATGGTGTGACTGGTGAATGAAAGTCTTTCAGGTGATAAAAGGATTCCATATTAACAATGTTGTAACAATATGCTTTTCAAAGGAATTAAATTCCACGATAATCAACCAGTTACTGTTACCGATTAACTGTATATCAACAGCCTATGTCGTAGGAGTATACACTATGCCATTACCAAAAGCACTCCATGCAACCATTTTAGTGTGGACACCTTTCAATGTTATCTCATTTAATTAGATGCTTTCCTTTAAAATCTTGATTCAAAATATTGTGATTATTTCATTGTTTTCTTTTCGCACGATATCTTCATATTCCTCGGAAAACGCTCTATTGTGCTTTGTGGTATAATTCTCAATTTATAAATATTTTTTAATTGAATGTTTGGGAAGTTGCTCTATGATACGTGTTTTATGATAATATGTACATTATGACATCACTCTGATAACATTATATTGATCATTTTAAAATCTGTGTCGATTTTTAGATTTTACATCTTCATTTTAGTTAAGGGGCGGATAGTGCAGTGGTTATAGCTCGTCCGGTTTCAGGTCACTGAAAGTCCGGGGTTCGGATCCCGCAAGGGTGTGCATTAGAGAACTGTGCAACACGCAGTAATGTTTGAAGTAATGCTACACTGAATTTCAGCGCAATATCCCAAAGTTTGCTTGCTTGCAGGTTTATCCGCGACACATGACCACAATAGTGTTGCAGGCTTTCTCCCTGCATTAATACTATCAGCCGCTATATAAGTAAATACTCTGGAAATGGCGTTATACTCGATATCAACTCACCTAATTTTAGTTTAATTCGGGAATTTTAATTCTAAACAGCAAACATTATACCTTATGAGGGTAAAACCGATCCATCTACCTAACAAACTGGTTAATACAGGTAAATACATCCAACAAGAAAACAAGAGTTATTCCCCTTTAATCTTTCAGAGAACAATTCCAAAGCATACGAGAAAGAAGAAAGGAGATCATATTTGATATAAGTACATTAGCTTTTGTCTTATACCATGCTAGTTTGGTAGACGCGATCATAACATATCATTATACGGTATGTGCATATGTTATCAGACAAAGCATGGTATGAGGAGAAAACGCTATATATGGTATGAAAGAGAATATACAAAATGTTATGATACAGCAAAATTATCTTATATGGTAATCGAGAGCATAACATATATATGGTGTTTGAAAGAAAATTTATCATATATTGTATGACAACATTACATGCATTTAAATGGTATTGTATAGAACAGTTCTCATTTGAGCTTGCCATAAATGGTATTAGAAAGAAAAGTTGATTTATGAAATGAGAGGGATCATTACGTAAACGGTATACTAAAGAAAATATCTCATCTATTACATGAGTCAGAATTACATAAATGGTATGAAAGATATGGTATGACAACATTACATGCCTTTAAATGGTATATATGCTATGGAAGAGCTCTCATTTGAGCTTGCCATAAATGGTATTAGAAAGAAAAGTTGATTTATGAAATGAGAGGGATCATTACGTAAACGGTATACTAAAGAAAATATCTCATCTATTACATGAGTCAGAATTACATATATATGGTATGAAAGATATGGTATGACAACATTACATGCCTTTAAATGGTATATATGCTATGGAAGAGCTCTCATTTGAGCTTGATATAAATGGTATTAGAAAGAAAAGTTGATTTATGGAATGAGAGGGATCATTACGTAAACGGTATACTAAAGAAAATATATCATCTCTATGAGTCAGAATTACATAAATGGTATGGAAAAGAAAATTTCTCATATGGTAGAGTAGAGTATTTGACATCTGATTTGGATCTTGTGCGTATAAATTGCCATATATGATGATTTAAATTGAAAATATCTTATTAAAACCGCAATTAATAGAGGTCAATAACAATATACTAGTCTAGGAGCCTAGTCCAGATTTAATTGTTCTGTTACAAATAAAGAGTTGATCTTGTCAAAAGATGAAAAAAATGTTCTTTATTTGCTTGTGTATATATGGGGATTATGATTGCAGCGCAAATAAAGTCAAAATGTCATTATGGATGGCTTTAAAAATCTGTAACTGTCGTTCTATGTTTACAGTTATTACGAAAATGTGATAAATCATCATTGTTGGTATGCTATATGGTATCAAACAAATGTATTTGAGACCAAGTTGCTGAATCTTCAAATATTTAAAAACAAAAACATTGTTACATACATCTTCAAGATTCGTCTAGATCAAAAACTTTTAGCAATTAATGTTTATTTAATAAAAGTATCACATATTTAGGCAAGTGTACGGAATAGGCAGCTTTCGTGTACGGAATTACCAGCCAAGTGTGCGGAATTTTCGAACGGTGATACAGCTGATACATTCGTTGATACACAAAATAATTTAATTCCCCTCTTAAATATAAAAGCAGAATCTAAAGTTTAAATCATTCAGCTTTTATAAAATCAATTAACAGTGAGGTTGATATGAATTGCTATAACGCCACGAGTGTTTCTTTCCTCGGGTGTACGGAAAAGCACGGCTCTACTCTATTATAAAGCAATACATTAATGTGATCAGAAAGTTGATTCATTGAATGAGGGAGAGAGATCTCACCACAAATTGCATGATAAAGAAATGTTTGTATATATAAGGTATATAAAAGAGGATGGTATTATGGTATGATAAAGACATTTTCATTTTAGGGCATAAGAGAAAATATTACATCAATAAAACACGTGCAAGATAAATAATATCAGAAAGATAAATATGTGATATGAGAATGGTTGAAATAGACACGCATAATAGATTAAAAAGAAAAAAGCCCGAAAGCAGTATACAGAAAACATAGAAAAAGGCCTCCTAAGAGAGTTTTTATTAAAACCAGGGAAATGATGTTGTTTAAGGATTCCTTTCATGGAAATATATAGAAATACTATATAATAAATACTAAGACGAATTTTCAAAACCCTGATTAACCCCACTGATGCCAAACTAAAAGTACAATTATGGCATACCATTTCCGTTCTGAGTTCATAAGAAGGCGTACATATCACCTCTTTTTCTTTAATTAAAACAAACTATTGCTTATGGTATTTAAAACGAAGCCGTTAATAGTTTTAAAATTATAGGTAATAATGTATATAGTACACGAGTTATAACAACTTTGCATTTTTAGACCATAACTGGATCTATGGAGAACTGTGAATCATTGATAGCATCGATATTTTTACGAATTCATATTAAATTTCCCCGACATTAATAATTTAAAACTCGATTTTTTGCTAACCAAGGTCTGCTAAATACGTCGTTATCTATAACGCCTCACATCTCACAGAGAATTGGACACTTGCATGCCCTTTGAAGTCGGGAGCATATCAAAAGATGGCAAAATTGCATCTATTCCACTTTCTCCGATGTGAGCTTATTACTCGTCGGAGATCTGATGGGCAGATAGTCTTTACACAAAGGACCCCTTTACTGGATGGTCTGCCACAAAAAATAGGGTCTAAAACCCAAGTTGCGCGGTGCACGGTCTGATAAGGGGTTGAATCACGTTACTGACATGGGGGATTTGATTGTCTGGCTTACGACGTGAAAAGCAGAAACGATTTACAGATACCGATCGATAAAAGACGGCCTAAAAAAGTTGAGTTGGAAGGGATCGTAAAAAATCCCCCGAACAACTTAGTTCCATCTCTTGATGATTGCTGGCTTGATGGAAAAGTCCGATTCTGCTGCAGAATACATCGTTTTGACAAATTACTCGAGATAATTCAGTACAGATAGGGAGGTCCGATTGCTCGGTTTTCCGACGAGTTCCGATTGCCAGCTCCTCACGCTGAGCTGACTACAGCGATAATGT
The DNA here is from genome assembly GCA_916613615.1 of Steromphala cineraria. Classification (NCBI taxonomy): domain Eukaryota; kingdom Metazoa; phylum Mollusca; class Gastropoda; order Trochida; family Trochidae; genus Steromphala; species Steromphala cineraria. The sequence continues at coordinate 48,439,151 of OU744720.1, forward strand.
ACCGTCATAGAACAATGGCCCTTTTCTCCGAATTAATCAGCTGATCAAGACTTGGGAAATAAAACCAAATGCCATCAACTTGTTTCTTAGAATCTCCGCGGTATTACAGCGTCAAATGATGAAAAGTTATCGCCATCGCTAATTTCGAACGGCGTTGACGTGACGTGCCATAGTGCCAAGGCCGACAACCGCAGGGGGCATTAATCTTCTTGTCTCGTGATAACCAACGTGCACTTGAAAACATAACTTTCATATTTAGAGTGAGAGCACGGGTTTTGGCACTCCGAGGTCAAACATAGAAACCTTGCTTTGACCTTCTAACCACAGACTCGGAAAACAACCTTGTCGGTTAAGCGGAGAACTTTCGTAGCATTTTCCTTAATTAAAGATGTCCGCCATTCCTGAAACCGTAGCCAAATATGATTTGCGAATGTTTATTTTTGATCCTTGGTAAAAGAGTTGGTCAATTTGAGCGGCACGTGCGCTCTGTCCAGTCATGTTTTCACGCTGCATTGGTCTTTTGTTCAGGAGTCCAAAGAATAAGCCCATGTGATCACTTCATTTTCTCTCCATCCCATGACTTAACTAGATGTATTGAAAGCGATAATGAAGGCGCCATCATGGCAGCAAATATGGCTTGGAGATTTTTGGCGATTGTTTCCGTTTTGGCAAAACGATTACCATTTGATTTTACAAGATCAATTCATTTGAGGTTGAAATTTTGTATCTTTCGCAGTAATATATAAATTATCTATTTTCAAATTTTCCTCTAAAGATAACACAAAACAATGTGAGAAAAAATTGTAATTTGCAATGACTTTGATGCAATAACAAAAACTACTAGTACATTGAGGTACAGTTTCTCCAGTTCTTATGACATCAAACAAGTTAAATGTAGAAATAGTAAGTTTTGCATAAAAAGGTCAGTCAGTATGGCTTTCGAAAAGTTGTGAAATATGTAAAATGAAATAAATATAAGAAAAAATATTATTAACTTCTGTGTCAACTAATAAAACATTTCCACTTTCTAACTAAAACATGAACTCTTTTCTGACATCAAATATTTGGTGAACTTTTACACATCAAATTGAACTGACCATGAGGTTTTCATTAAGTATTCAAGTCAAATGATGTCATTTTGTCAAGGATACCTTTGATACTTAGTTGGTTCAGTTTTGCTTTCTCGTTTCATTCACTAAATAACTAAATTATTTGAAAATACAGTACACAATTTCTCTGTAAAACAACGATTGGATAATCCTTTTGAGAAGCTGTATACACTCAGGGGCAAAAGAAACGATACAATATAAAATGTATGATAGATTTGGCTACGAGTGGTAGTTACGGCTGAAACAGGATTATTTCATGTCTTTAAAGGGGCAGTAGCACGTTTTTAGGGGGAATATAAGGTGATGTCAGGAAAATGCAAATAAATGGTTCCAATCTTTAGACAATGTATAAAAACTAAATAGAGCAGTAATAAATCAAATATACAATGTAAAGTTAAGCCATGCGATTCCTTTTCTTACACAAAATGAATTAAAGGTGTTCACACAAAAATGGCTGCCAATGGATTTTATGTGAATCCTCATACTTTGTTCTCTGACTACGGATGATTGGTTTGTGTCATGAGATTTATGATACTATCAAAGTAATACATTTAGCATTAACTTATACTTATCAGTGAAAAATCGAAAATATAAAATTGTCAAAAAACGTGCTACTGCCCCTTTAAAGGGGCAGTAGCACGTTTTTAGGGGGAATATAGGTTGATGGAAGGAAAATGAAAATTAATGGTTTCAATTGAAAGACAATGTATTTAAACTAAATGGAGCAGTAATGATTCCAGTATATAGCGTTAAGTTTAGCCATGCGATTCCTTTTTCTTACAAACATGAATTAAAGGTGTTCACAAAAAAATGGCCGCCAATGGATTTTATGTGAATCTTCATTCTTTTCACTGATAGTTGTATGTTAATGCTAAATGAATTATTTTGAAAGTGTCAAAAATCTCATTACTCAAGCCAATCATCCATAGTCAGAGGACAAAGCATGAAAATTCACATAAAATCCATTGGCGGCCATTTTGTGTGAACACCTTTAATTCATTTTGTGTAAGAAAAAGGAATCGCATGTCTAAACTTTACATAATATATTTGAATTATTACTGCTCCATTTAGTTTAAATACATTGTCTTTCAATTGGAACCATTAATATTCATTTTCCTGACATCACCTTTTATGACCCCTAAAAACGTGCTACTGCCCCTTTAAAGGGTTGTGAAAATTGTAAAACTTGTCATCAAACAGGACTGAATGTGAGTCATAAGACTTTAAACGTATCACAACTACCAATAATCACTTTCATTGGGGGGATAATGTATTTTTTTAGCATAAGAATACCTAATTTTATGAATGTGAATATCCAAAACCTCCGGACATTATCTAATTGGATTTTCTTTATTAACAGCTAAATTATGGTTCTACCATATCGTACGACAATTCTACAACCACTTTTTTCCTATCAGGCAACATTTGCTGCTTAAAAAGGGCAAAAGGTGCTTAACTTTTTTTCACATATATAGAAAAATTGTTAGTATATATGGCAAGCATATAGAACAGATGTCTCTTCGTTGTATAGGAAGGCCGATATCTCTTAGTGACGTCATGGATGCATATTCCAATGCAAAGCATAAAACACCAGTTTCCGAACAGTAAGTTTTATGCCTTGTTGCAGACCCTTGAGTGTATGAGAGTAGACAATAGAATTTAATAGTCCAAACAAAAAGTAACTGTAGGTTGCTAACAATCGCCGGTAGGGGCGCTGAAACTGAAGGGTATGCAGCAAGGCATAAGATTGACAGTTCGGAAACTGGCGTTTTAAGCTTTGCATAGGATGATGTCATGGATGGTGCAAATCTATGGTTAGCAATATTTTATGTTTTCTTTCAACTTGCACAAGTCTTATCAGGGCTGAGAGACTGTTCATTTACAGCCACTGGTCATTTGACATATATAAGGCTAATCTCTATCTCATGTGAACCAGGTCTGCGTTAGCATGCAGTGTTTAGTTTACAGTGATTGGTAAACTTATCAGGTGGGTACCTAATTGATCAATTCATTGATGTTGTCAGAGAGTATGTTAGACCAATACAACAAATTGAACAAAAGTCGAGTATACTTGACTCAGACCTGATAAAATAGACACAAAGTAGTATGATCCTTATACTGTTTCTCTTTTAAAGGGGCAGTAGCACGGTTTTAGGGGAAATATAAGGTGGTGTCAGGAAAATGAAAATTAATGGTTCCAATAGAAAGACAATGTTTTAAAACTAAATTGAGCAGTAATAATTCAAACATATAACGTAAAGTTTAGCCATGAGATTCCTTTTTCTGACACAAAATGAATTCAAGGTGTTCACACAAAATGGCTGCCAATGGATTTTATATGAATCTTCATACTTTGTCCTCTGACTATGGATGATTGGCTTATGTAGTGCCCCTTTATCAGAGCTTAAGTCAAAAGCTGTTGCAAAACATTAAATCAGAACATTTAGAACCTTTCAAATATAAGTATATAAGCGGATGTGTGCTTCAAATGAACATTAACTTCTTTGATGTCTCGCAAAAATGTATAGACAATGTCCAAAATTGCTCAATAAATTGTACTTCTAGATACGCGATTGACTCAAACTTGTGTGGCAGAGTCAATAATTTGCATTGTACATAATGTTATTAATAAACATGTGTACTGTTTATATTTGTTTGTGATCTTTACGTGAACTACATTCTCATTAGATTAAATAAATCTAACCATTTTAAATCATTATTTTATATCTTAAACTTCTAAACTTAAATTCAATCCTTAGCGTAATCTTGGGTTGGTTGTCTTTCGTCATATTAATACTTCATGATATGTATAATACCAAGTCCTTGAAGTTACTTTCCTTATTTTACAGGGCACGCATTGCCAAAATGCTAATCAACAAATTGATTATATGATTTTACACTGTGTCATTTATATTCGATTAATTCCAAAAAAATATTACAAGGACTGAATCTTTTTAGAATTATTCCAAAGATTGAAAGTTATAATTGATTTTTCTATATTTGTCGCCGCTTTACTCCTTTACGATTCTGGTACATACAACGCTATTTAGATAAGCATCTAAAGGAACTATTCTATATCGGGGTATTTATTGTGGAAACGAAATTCAAGGACATTTAAGTTTATGCATATACTGCTACTAGTACATGACTATAATACAACCAAGTTGAAAAATGTTACTGGGGGTAAATTTTTTGTGATTTATGTCTGAAAACTTGATAAAGCGCACAAGCGGATTACGTTTCCTGGAAAATTACCACCATAGTACTGTCCCTTTAACCATGGACATTTTAGAGGCATTCATTCAAAATTACTCTATCAGTTGAGAATCTGTATGAGTTGATATTCTAATTGAATAATATATATGACAAAGTCAAATTAGACTGAAAGACTGAGGCCTATTATAGTTGTGTTTCTGTGACTGTGGATCTCGGGTATATCACGAATAATAATAACAAAATAATAGTAAAAGTAGATAAAACTAGTACTATCAATCATTTTAGATAATCTTTTTGCGAACTTGTTCATTACGCTTACATATCTAAAATGTTGTTCTTGGCGATCGATTTGTTGAAGGAAAATTATAAAATTAAAACAGTTATGTTTATCTTATTTAGAAATTGGATACTTTTGCTCAATTCACTTTGCTTGGGACAGTCGAAGGGAAGGAACTTAGTGCACGCTTCGATTGCTTACGCGAAATGTGAGATTTTATAGCGCTTCGATGCATGTTTATAATACTGATCATAAGAAAAACAAGAGTAACCTTTTCTACCTGTTTTAATAGCCTTCAAGTAAGTGGAGTATCTCCAACGATTACTGATAGTTTAGAAAACAACACTTTGATATTGATATCTTTCACAATTTTTGTGAACATGTATAATATGAATAAATGTACATCTTTTATCATCTTTCAGATCGTCACTGGTCAGACGTTTATGACCAGTCATATTACTTATTGACTTATCAGGTTTTGTTTATATTTTATCAGATTTTCAATGGTCTTGTGATTTCTCCCTAGAACTGGTCTAAATGTTATGTTTTTATCAATATATCACATTGGATTTAAATACACAAAATAGATTTGCAATATCATAACAGACAAATCAATCATTGTTCACTCAGTTGATGGTGAACCGGTTGCATAGTTAATATAAGAACATATCAATTATATAAGTATTTGAAAACAATATATATTCATTCAGTTGTCATGTTGATAACTGAGATTAATTTCATTAATCACGCCTTCCATATAGACTATAGTTATGCATCGGATGATAAGAGATGTCGATGGATAAAAGTTTCTGGTAAGCAAAACATTTAAACATTTGAAATGTGGGATTTTATGTTTTGTATCATTGGCCTGTCGTTTTATCACGAACTAGTCAAAGACATATGAACTCAGTAAGGTTCAAAATGGCTCCTATCAGTAGAATTTATGTGTGTTTCAAAGTCACTTTAAGAACACTTATTCCTTTTCAGTGTTTTAAAGCGCAGGTAGGTATATGGCCGTTTTCTACAGTTTCTTTTAAAAGGACAGTTCTATCGGGGTATTTGTCTTTTATAGAAATTAAATTCAAGGGGACATCCCAGCGTAACATTATGGTAATAGTACATGATTTTAACACAATCCAGATGAAACCTGTTACTTTTTTAAGTAACTGTATTGATTTACTTTCTACAACTTGATAAAGAAGAGCACACATTATTTGTAAATGTGCAGTTTATCTCTCAATACATTAAGTTTCTTGTACTACCGTATTTCCTTAATTACACGCCTGCCTTGAATATACGCCTGCCTCGAATAGACGCCCTTGCATAAGACTTTCTGAAAATAATAAACGCCTGCCTTAATTAAACGCCGCGTAAACCAAGTTCTATATATAAAAACGCTTCTTTTTTGTTAAATTATCTGATTTTGTTACAAAATAGTCTAAACGGTTTTGCTTTTTACGAAATAGACGCCTGCCTTGAATAGAAGCCTGCCTCAAATAGACGCATATGATGTAGACCTTTTGAAAATAATAGACGCCCGGCGTGTAATTAAGGAAATACGGTATATTGTAAAATTTGTAACTGTACAGCCCTTTTTCCCCATGATAATTTCACAAATATTACATTGGAATTTCTTTGTACATTTTCAGGACTTCTAAGACCAGTATATTATCGATAGAGGTAATCCTAACATTGCACAGTTAATTTCCATTGCTGACCAGGAAAATTATATTTATAACACAACCAATAAACAAATAAATAGATAACTTTTCATATATTTTTTAGGATCAACAAGATATTACTAAGGAGCAACACATTACAAGAACATTTATAAAAAAAATACCAATTTGTTCATCAATTAATTTCTAATTGATTCATTCATAATTCAAGAGTCTATATACATGTATCACTCTTTATAGTAGTCTATATTATTATATTCATGCATTATTTATATATATGTTAGGTTATGTTCAGTTAATGGAACTTTCTGATTCATACCGTCGCAGAAGATTGTTTGAATAATCGGCTTATCAGATTTTCGCACCTCGAAAAAAAACAACCGGAGACGCCACGAGATTTTCCGAATGAACGCTAAAAAATGGCGTCCAAAGCAGAAGTGGCGGTAAATTCGAGTGAGGTCAAGAAGATATTGAAAAGAACATTCAGATAGAAGGAATATTTCTTGCAGTTTATCTCTGATATTCTTTCAAAAGATGTCGGTTTTCAACCAACCGTTTTGGAAATTCTTAATAACAGCCCTATGTCTAGCAATAGGTAGGTAAAGAGTTCCTTCATTCGTTTTTTCTTGAAACGTTGAAAGTTCTGAAATTATCAATAATAGCCTATCCATTAGTTAAACAATTACTGTGTATTTTAAAACGACCATCTGCTGTTGAATAACTCTTGCTTCATGTTGAGGCTGACAAGTTTCTTACCAATCATAAGTCAGAGCACAATTAATGAGACAATTTAGATTCAATATTCTCAGTTCATCAATTTATGAGGAATCGTGGATTTTATCGTTTCACATGTAAAGTACTCTGTACCTGTGCCATAATTTAGCGACAGTGGCGTAATTTCCAAAGTCATTGTAACATCAATAATCTCATGTATTTACGAGAACTTACTGCAGTACTCTTACGGGAGAGTTTTTCAAAGTTTATGTTCCACAGTGACATAGAAAGTTCACATAAGTCTGACTAAAACTGTCCAATTGGTATTTTAAAGTAAATATGGTCGAGTAGCGTAAGTTCGTTAGTGTCTTAAGTTCGTGACGTCAGTTTAACACGCGCTAATTCCCGCATTGTTTACGTCATACCTGAATAAATATTACGTAATCAATCACAACATCAAAGCCGATCAGCCGACAAGCACAGCAGGCAAAATGCGATTCAAACAGGTAAGATTGGCTTGTAACTACATTAATCACAGTAAATATGTGTGAAAAAGTTAAGTAAACTATACCTCAAACTTTAATGCTTCATAAAAAATTTGAAATTTAATCTAAATGGAAAGTGAGAACTGACCAGCGTTACGTCGAGTCACTGCTCCTGTCATAACAAAGTTACATACTACTAGTCGCACGACTAATTAAATACAGTCAAGAACAGGCGTCTGTTGGCTTAGTAGATGTGAATGAAATTTTAACTGTATTGACAAATAAGATGATAAATTATTCCATTTTTTTAAAGTGTTTCAATTAAAAAATTATATCAAATTGTTTAATACAGTTCTGAAACAATGAGTTATAAGATCCTTATTTAAAATAAAATTAATAGTTTTTGTAAATAAAAATATTTTCATTTCTTGTAGGTTAACCCTGTGAAGTGTAGACAATACCGTTTATATAGTCAAGATGCACTTACTGAGGCCTACATTTCTGTTAAAGAAAGAGACATACCTGTTGCCAAGGCATCAAGGATGTATCAGGTTCCGATGCAGACTCTTCGTGACAGGGTACTGGGTAAAATAAGCATTGACACGGTTACAACTGGCAGGGCACCGGTTCTTACTCTTGATGAGGAAGAAAAGATTGTATCTCATCTTAAACTTGTGGCCAAGTATGGTTATGGTTACACCAGACAGGAAGTTGTTGACATTGCAACTGACTATGCAATTCAATTAGGGAAACGGTCTAAAGATAATCCACTGACTTTGAGTTGGTTTGTTCATTTTGTGAAGCGATGGCCCGAAATAAAAATTCTGCGACCAAGATCCTTAGAAATCCAAAGGGCAATTTCAACATCATCAGAGGTTCTCGACAACTACTTTGTACAGCTCGAAGAAATTTTCATCAAATATAATTTGCATGATAAACCACATTTGATCTTTAATGTTGATGAGAAGGGTGTCAGTCCAGTTCATTCTCCACCATACATTGTTGCCGGATCAGAATGTCATCCACAAGCTGTCACTGCAGGCAAAGGAAAAACAACAACTATCATTGGATGTGGTAGTGCAAGTGGCATGGCTATTCCACCCTTCTTTATTTTTGCTGGGAAGAGGCTTGTTCCTGACCTGATGAAAGGTTCAACACCAGGATCAAAAGGGGTCATGTCTGACAGCGGTTGGTCAAACTCTGACATCTTTCGAGTCTACCTCCAAGAACATTTCATCAAATATGTTCCCCAGCGCGACCCTGACCAGCACCTTCTCCTCCTCCTTGACGGTCACATGTCTCATGTCAGCCTTGACCTTATTGAATGGGCACAGAGAAACAGGATCATACTCTTCATCCTACCAGCGCACACATCCCATGTGCTCCAGCCCTTGGATGTGGGATGCTATGGACCTTTTCAAAGGATGTTCCATGGAGAGTGCCACAAACTTACAAGACAGTCCATTACTGCAGTGACCAGACATGACATTTGTCATATTTCTTGCAAAGTCTATGGGAAAGCACTGTCCATGGAAAACCTTCACAGTTCATTCAGGAAAACAGGTGTGTATCCTCTGGATAAATCTGTGATCAGTTGCCATGCTACAACACCAGCTGAAGTGTTCAGGGTCAACAATGATGGTGATGATGGTGAAGATGTTCCTGATGTACCTGATGTTCATGATGTTCCTGATGTTCCATCTCCTGAATCCCTTCCTCCTGCACTTCCTCAGCCAGACCCAGTGATCTCTCCCTCGGCTATATTCACTACAAGAGTGGAGACAATCATCGACAGGAAGAGGCAATCAAGACAAAAACGAAAGCAAAGAAAACATATTGGGAAAGTTGTGTCAGGAAAAGCAGTCACAGAAGAGACAGTTCACAAGCAGGTCAGTGATTACAAAGAAAAGCAGAAGAAAGTTATCAAGAAGACAGAAAAAAAGAAAAAACAAAGCACAAAGAAGACAGTGCAGGCAGCCACCAGTGCTGGACCCTCACATATCTATGTCAGTGGCTCTGAGGACAGTATGGACACAGAATTAGAGGATGTTTCAGAAGAAGAAAAATGCTGTGTTTGTAAGAAATTCACACCAAGTGAAGTCAGAGACAGTGTGTCTGTCATATTTGTGAAATGGGCTCAATGTGATGGAATCCAATGTCAACACTGGGTCCATCTGAAATACTGTACAAATGTCACTGTCATTCGGTTGGGTGATAAATTCTACTGTCCCCATTGCCCAGCTGACACTGAAGAGTGATTAATAAATGACAACAAATCAGAATCATAAATGTTTCATAAATGAATATTCTCAATAAACTCTAAATTATCCCTATGACATACATGTTTTTGCCATACAAAATATTTTCCAGAGCCTTAATGATTGATTGTTATATCTCCCAGAAAAAATATTAATTCTTGACTAAGAATTGTATAAGAATTGTAATAACTCAAAGTAAAAGAATTGTGATAGTTACAAATAAAACAATGAAAACTCATTTACTTCCTTATTTTTTCTACAACACATGTAAGATATGTTAATGAAATATGATATATGAAATTTTCAAATAAAACAAATAATCTTCTAACTGTATCAGCAGAGGGCCGTTTGTTAAATGTTTCTTTTGAGGTTGTCGGAAGGAAAGCATTATATATTTGTGACGTCACGAACTTGAAACACAATGGCGGCGGTCTTGAATATCTACAATAAAGTTTCAAAAGGTTTGTTACTAAATATTCTAGAATGAAATATACTTGACAGTTACATTTGAAGACATAAAAAACGATGTAGTTTTAGTACGTGATAATTCGTAACTGATTTGATAATTTCTTTTTGAGTATTTCGCTTCGTTCTGTTAGGGTCACGAACTTCGGACATCCGAGGATCATTATAATTTATATATTAAATGATTCTTATGTAATTATACATAGGCAAATGGCTAAAGACCAAATTAAAGAATTTAATTCAATTGAATCATATGTCCAATGACTGGGAAAAGCAGGGGCCATGGGCCATTTTGCAAATTGGAGGAAAAAATGACCCATTAAAATTTTGAAGTTTACTTTTGATATAATGGGCAAGGGTCCATTTCAAATTCAGAAATTACCAATAACCCTGATAATGGCCCATTAATAATTGTCAATGATCTCTTTCCCAATCTCTGATATGTCCCTCTTTTCTTAATGTGTCAACCTCCTTGCTATATACTAGTACAGCTCAGAATGGCAGTGTTGTTCCTAGAGGGGGTTCTGGGGACATTTGCCTACCCTTTTTTCTTGGTGTCTCTTAAAATTTGGAGAAGCAGGATACTTTTACCAATACAAGGGGTCCCATCCACTCAAAAAAGGCCAAAATGACCCTCTTAACTGATCACCTAGGAACAACACTGAGAATGTATATGAGTCTATGACTATCTCATATATTCTGTTTTAATCTTTCGTTTGTAACATGATGTTGATAGGAGAGCGATACGGAAAGACAACTCTTGTCTTTATGATTGCATATATATTTTCTTATGTTTACAGGTTTACCACTGACAATAGGTGATTGCGTTATCCCTGCAACTTCATTTGAGCTGTCTTCTACTGACTACACACATGATTGGAACAATGTATACAGAGTTGATATTTATAGTTTTAATAATGAATGGATCCCAGACCTTAGTCTAAGTGAACATTGGGTAAAAGTGTACTTTGAAAAGTTAAGAACTATCATTGGTGTTCGCATTTGGGAATATTTTGCTGATGTTTCAACTAATAATGGGACAAAATATTCTGTGAGCTACTCTGACGATGACATCACATGGACCACTCTTAAAGAAGATAAAGATAGTGAGAATACAATGGTATGTCAGATTTAACTTCATATTTTCATTGCAATTAATTAGTGATAAAAATGATTAAACTTATGTAGTGTATTTCATATAATATCAGATTAACAAGTCATGATCTCTGTATGAAATCGAACCCTTTTATCATATTTTTTGTATATAAACAAAATATGGTAAATATCTATTCATTAGTCACAGGTCAAATTTGATAGGTATCAGTCTTGACTTTTTTAAGCTGTGACAAATAACCCTTTGGTGTGGACTAACTCTCCGAATTTGACTCCTTATTTGTATATATTTAATTCCTTTCTAAATGACAGGGTTATTTAGATTCCCAGAGACATAATTTCAATACCTTGCTTATGTAATCTCAGCTACAAATTCATGATTTACTTTCAGATGCTTATTAAGAAAACATCAGCTTATAAGGATATACAAAGCAAGTAACAGCGAAGTTATCAGTTGTCACTGAAATGTCACTTATTTTAAAACAAAGTTTTGTGAACATTAGTTTTACTCTTAAACTTATGATGATATGCGAAATGACCTATATTTTTACGAATGCGAATTAGGTGTCCCATAGTTTTCGACTAATGTTCATCCTCCCATAGTTCGTGGTATCCTCCCATAGTTATAATATTTTGGGTACCACTCATGATTAGCTGAAAATCTTCAGGGATGTCGACAAAACGCAACCATGTGTCATAAATCAATCTCATTAAATCATATCTTTGTTTCGTTCCCGAGACTAAAATTTAACATTGTACTTGACGTTGAAATATTTCAATAGGTCTAAGAAAGCGAAACAAAGAAATGATTATAATCAGACTACAATTGAAAAAAACTTATATTGAAAATAAAAGCCATGTTTCATTTTACTGTGGCAAGAAAATGAACACAACAAATTAAAATTCACACTTTATTGTTTGGTTCAGAATTAAAGAGAGCGTCGCGCCATCTTTCAAGACAAGTTTCAAATCTCGGGGATCCGCAGTAGATTCTGTCGATGACGTGGACGTCGATGTTACAAAGGTCTATGCGACTGGCGCCTTTCTTTCCATATCCGCATCAACTGTTGCTTCCATTTCAGCTGATGTTCTCTGTAATGAATTCAGAAAATATGAGACAATAAGCAGCAATAAGATGACAATAAATGTAGAAAGTTTTAGGGAATAGAGTGACTACGTTTTGTTTCTTAGAGCTCATAGGCTAAACGTTTGCAGATGTTTTGGGTGTCAATCAACTTTTGAATTTGAAAGAAACATGGGGATGAAAATGATTGTAGAGGGAACTTCAATCACCTCAAACAGTATTCTGGTAAAAATGAATAAGATCCGATTTAAATCATCTTCACAACGTCACGGGTGAAACGTAAAAGTTTCTAAACTTTCCCATTCCTCCCTTGACATCATTGGTCGTAATTTCTGTGCTAGCATTTCAACCTGCTGCACGGAAGTAGAATAGTCCAATCAGAAGACAGCATGTTACATGACCCGATTTGAAAAAAATACTTTTGTATGCGTTTTACAAGGGAGAGAAACACTTTATTTGAGTGATACATTAATGTTTGTCTTCTCTGAATTCTCTCTACTGATCAAAAACATGAAAACAACCATGCGGACTGAAGTTTACAATTAAATTTCACTCGGATAGTTTTCAAAAAGTTCGTCTGTAAGTATTTTGAATTTGTTCTGAATATAAACGGCAATTTCATTGGCTATTGTTGAAAGAGCTGATATGGGGCTTAACTCGTGATCATGATAGGTGTCACTGCTCCGGATGACCAGTTTTCTACCTTGTGATGGCAAGGTCGAAACGAGGAGTTGCTCGATACGTTTTCACCTTGCCGTGGGAAGATGGATTTAAATCTGAGAGTGTCACTTTGAGAGTTTATCAGCATCTAAATGTACACAGAATACGTAATAGGCCGAGGTAAGAATTAAGATATAGATATCGGATTCCAGGACACTATTGTAGGTACAATTATTACTACAATAATTATGCAAATATAACAAAGAAAGTAATTTACCTTATTAAATTTGAAATCGGATATCAGTTAGACAAAGTGAGGATTCAATTTTGAGAATTTTGAAAGTTTGAGGTGTTGTCCCTAAGTTTTTTTTCATTCCTACAAAATCAAAAATAAAGTCTAGAAATTCTATCTGAACTGATATTCATCTGCTAATTAATGAAGTTGTTTACAAATGTATGCTTTATCAATCTGATTTGCTCCTGTTATGACTCATTGTCCGGTTTTCGATCATTATCAACATCTTCATACTGCAAGTCTACTGGATCAATTAGTAGCATAAACACAAAACTGTCTCGTCAAACTCACCTTGTAGCCTCGGACTGCTACAGACTTATGTCCCGTCCTCTCTGCGGTGAGCTGTTCATCTATTCCACTGTCATAGAGCCGGGTATATATAGCTGTAGTAGCACTCAGTGAGAGGTTGCTGAAGAAGCCGGAGAAGCTGCCTTGCTTACACAGACGTCCAATAGTACCCCTCAGTGGATGGGTGCCGATAGCACAGTTGAAGAACAACCTGTCGGCATTGACGTATCTCATAGGCCGGAGGGAAAGTGCGATACATTTATCATTCTTCGGTCTGGAGTAAAAAATTATATTCTGTCAAAATGAAGTTCAGTTAAAAATATGCTTTTCATCAAAAAATATAGAAATTATCTAATAAAGTTAATCAAAGGCAATTTTCTGATACCATGACACAAAATAGCACATTAAAATGCAAAATGCCAAGCCATATATATTGTTATAATGCAAGTATTTATTGTCAGCAAACCACCATCATAATCTTAAAAAATAAAGATGAATAATTTATTATTAAAATCTAACTTCTGACTATTTCATTTTGTTCACTTACCGCTATGACATGTACATGTACTTCTGGTACAGTCTGACAAGATATCGTTCAGGGCGTTCTTCGTTTGGATGAATAGTTAAATTTTTCTGTCAAGTTTGCGATGCTTGAGTCCCCCCCTGTTCATCTTGCAGACATCCTCTGTATATTGAAATTGTTTCTTGTCGTGTTGGGTGTCAACCCGTCGAAACTGAGAGTTTGGGATGAAGGAAACCAAGGCTACTTTGGGTGATAAAAATACTGTCATCGCAATCTGGAAATACTGTTGTGTGCAGTGGACAGTCGAAATGAACGAAATCTGCTCCGTCACTGCCTTTTATACCTGTGGCAACAACACTCCCATAGTTGGGCACGTGCAGGTGTAAAGTTGTGTTCGAGCACAGCGTCCCGAGTTGCGTTTATAGAAACAACTCATCATTATTCATGCACGTGTTCAGTGTCCTGCGAGGTCGAACTTTGTTTTAAGTAGGAGAAAGTCCTCAAACTGGAGATTATTTTCGCACGGCCTGACGGCCTCCAACTCGCTCCTCGTGCAAAAATAATCTCCAGTTTTCGAACATTCTCCTATACATAATTAGCTTTTATTCAGAAAGTAGTGAACAGATAGCTAAAAGGTAATTATGTAAACATAGTCAAAAAATTTTCTAGCTTTGCTTAAAAAATTGAAATTAAAAAGATTTCATCTCCAGTGATTAAACTTTATAATTCTTGCAACAGTTTAATAGCAGGTAAACATACATAAAATAAACCTGGTGATTATTCATTTCATCGCGCTCGTAGAACCGACGTTTATTCATGGCAGCCAATTATTTAAGGAATTACGGTATGATCTGCTGACTTGAGAGTCTAAAACTTTTGGTCCATTCCAAATTTTATGAGTATTTGATCAGGATTAAGTAAGTAGTTCAGTTGGGAGAGTGTCTGCGCTTCACCTGAGAGGTCAGGGTTCAATTTCTCGCTTCGTCATACCAAAAGACATTAAGAGATGGAAGATGTTGCTTACTTGCTTGACCCTCTACAATAAAAGGTCAGAAAACTGCTTAAAATGGCACTGCGCTGTGGCTGCAAGGTACCGGCACAAAATGATTATCCGAAATTACAGTGTAGTTTACGAATTATTTTATTATATAATTCAGGAGTAAATTTATCACATTTACTGTACAATGAATCTCTGATGTTTGGTTGCAGTACTTCTATGAAGAACATCGGAGCAACAATGTCAACGAAGCCAGAGAGTTCACTTTTCCCTATCCAATAGTCACAATGAATTTGAAACTCGACATTGACTTTGGAGAGAACTATAAAGTAGTTTGTTATTACTTTGATTTTCTTTCACCAGAATCTTCTTGTGGTAAGTTGATGACTTTTTTCTAGTGGTGTTCTCAATGTTTAAAGTATAGCCCTTCTGCCAGTCCTTAAATGGCTACTTTTTGGCAGGGACTGGTTACTTTTCAAAATATATCTTTATTTTTTGGACAAATCAATTTTCAGGACAGGCTAGATTTCAAATCTATTTTATACATTGGTGTTCTGATAAATCAAGTTAAATGCTGCATTTGACTATGTATAAAGCAGAGAATGAATATCTGTACAAATTAACGCATAAGTTGCAAACTGCTTAGAGTGGCTCATCCTGAAATAGTGAGCAAAATTATGAATAGTGTAAATGTACAATATGTACTTTACTGGCCAAGCATAGTGTTTTAATGTTATTCTTTTTTTCTCATTTTACAGAGTTTATCACAATGATTAATTTGTTTGTTAATTATTCTTTATTGATAACCAATTTAACATAACATCAATATGCAGATACACTTGCTGTAAACTATTTAGACATGAAAAAAGGTAAAAGCAATATCTAATTCTTTTTAAACCATTCTGAACTTATATACCAAACCTAATCTTTTGTTTTGTGTGCCCTTTTTTCTTTGACCCTAGCTATCAATGTCTTTGAAACAAAATATACAAGTTATGGTGTCAGAGACACACATTGCATCAGGAAGGTAGTCAAAGTACCGTATTCGATGTAATAAACGCCCTGCTCCAATAAGCGCCCCCCAAAGGGTTTTGAAATTATAGTTCTAATAACCGCCCATGTACCAGCCATACTAAAATGATAAATTCAATGCATTCATTTTGTTTCAAGAGAAATTAAAGGATACAATAGCGGCAGTACGTGTTATTTTCTACTCAATTATGTGTAAGTATGTTTTGAACGTCTTTATCAGTTATCAAAGACAATCTAAACACAGTTCCATTTGAGTAATCTTTATTTTCGGTGGTCATTCACACCACTTTAATAAGCGCCCACCAAAGTCAATTTTTTAAGCGACGTCGAATACGGTACTTTGTGGACATTATGTACATAAACAGGCCATTTTAAAGTTAAAACATGCAGCAAAGTTTATCCTCTTTTATGTTTATTTGACTGGGTGAGGTCAAAAGCATTCCTGCTGGCTTCGGCTGGAGGGATATCACTTTGGCCGAGAATTAGAGTGTATACTGGTACTCTGAACCCCGATGTCCCGCGTTTCAAATCCCGCTGGACATGAAATAGAGGATATTATATGAGTGTCCATGACATACTATGTTTACGACACGAGTGGCTAAATATTAGTATTTCCCGAGCGAGAGCGAGGGAAATACTGATATTTAGGCACGAGTGTCGTAAACATAGTATGTCATGGGCACATATACAATATTCTGTTTATTACCGTAGTCCCAAAATTAAAGAAAATACTCAAAACCTATCTCTCAGCATAGGCGGACTAGCCGCCGCCGACCCGTATGCATTGTGACGTCACAGGTGAACCGTGACGTCAAAGCATTGTTTATAACGTGACGTCACAATGAAAAAGTGATATTTTGCCCTAGGGCAACATATGAAAAATATGAACCTCGGTATGACTGCCCTCGTAGGTAATAAAATATTTTATTTTCACTCCTGTTACATTTAGCAGAACAGTTTATTTGTTAGACACTACCCTCATGTTTAAATTACCTTTTCATAAGGAATTCACTAGTAATGTACTGTACTCTCTTAATTGTCAATTTCCAACATATCATACATTTGACCTCGAAGAATATCCACCATACATGCTTCATAAAACTAATCAAATTCAACATGTGTTTTTCAGGTGTAAAGCCAATGGATCTAATTTTTGCTCTTGAAGATCCAAATGAATGGAGCAATACGAACTTTTTGAGCGCCAAGTATTTTGCAATGGACATGGTTGAGGAATTATCCTATGGATTAAGTGACACCTTGCAAATAGGCTTTCTGACGTACGGAGATGAAGCCAATGTATTGTTTGATTTGAACAACGACCTTGATGTGGATACCATGCTTTCAACTATCAATAACATCAGTTCCTCGTCTAGCTCTAATGTTGTAACTGATGTTGCTTTACAGAAGATTTCTGAGGAAATGTTTACAGCCCAAAAAGGAGACAGAAGTTACGCTCCCAATGTTTTGATTGTGATTACGGATGGACTGTATGGAGGAGTATCTGTAAGTGCATGGGCTCAGGATCTTCAATATAAGGGTACTTCCATCTACACTCTTAGTATCACAGAGAACATGGACACTGACACACTATACAACATTGCCTCTTCCCCTTTTCAACAGCTAAGCGGCATGATTCCCTGGATTATACATGTTTTGAAATTTGAATGTAAGTTTATACTAAGTTGACAATTTTATGTTATGTCAATCATATTATACAATTATAGACTGGTGATGAGGTAAATACCTGTTTTTATAGACCCGAGGTCTATAAGAACAGGTATTGACCGAATTCACCAGTCCATAATTGTTTTATTATGTCTCGGTTAAAAAATGAAAATGAAGTAGAAAAGTATGAGCCGCATTAAAATGATTTCGGCTCAATTGTTTGCAATGACGGGTTAATGATGTCATGATAACAATAGCATGACGTCATGAAAACAATAGCATGACGTCATGAAACAACTATTTGACTTCATTGGCTCTATTTTTAGGAGCTCATGTCAATATCACCTTTTGTCAGACTCGGGGTCACAGGGGTCAAGTCAATATCACTTTCTGTCTTTCTGTTTCTTTCACGTGACAATCGGATTGCCGGAAAAATACGCTTCCATGATAATTATTTTTGTTTACTATGCATGAAATTGATCGATTCTGTGCTAAGCTTTGCTAAATATATTTAAGGTCGAAGAATTGGTGAAAGCTTTGACAAATTGTTTGAAAAGCCATTTTGGCACAATTGGAAAGTAGAAAGAATGATTGTTGCCTGCCTTCCAATATTGTATTGAGACAGGCTTTGGGGTCATAAAACAGATGCCAAGTGAATTCCTGTGAAAAGGAGGGGGAGGATGGTGTTATCCATGATGTTGAACCTTTTTTCAGGCAATTTAGAAAAAAAATGAAAAGTGAACTTATAATTATCTGTTGCAGTTGAGTTGAATGTAGAAGATTTTGACTACGCGCACGGTGACTATGTATTTAGCGGACTGCTGAGAGATTACAGTACTGCTGAGAACTACTGTCGAGGCCTCGGAGGATCTCTAGCTGCCGTGGATTCAGCTGATGTTAACAACTTCCTCGTACAAACTGCTGACCAGTACCAGGATTTATGTCAGGATTGGTGGCTTGGTAAGTGCAAGTTAAACAGGCTACCATCACTTAAAGACTTCAGAATGTGTACCATAATTTTTTCACTCTATTTAATCAGGTGTAAAATTCTTACTTTTCCATTGGTAATAGTTCAATTCTCTCTTGTCATGTATAACACATTTGCATAAGTTATTATCTCATTGAATTAAACTCTGTTTAAGGTCTTCTTGGCCAGCGAGAAAACTTACCATATTAGAGTGACGGAAGCATATCTTATTATCCCCCGCCACGAAGTGGAAGGGGGATATAGGTTTGAGCTCCGTCTGTCCATGCGTCCGTCCGTCCGAGTTAAAGGAGCCAATTTTTCTCAGAAACCGTTAAAGGTAGGATAATCAAATTTTGTGTGTGCCTTCAGGGTATCAATACCTTGATGGAGTTCGAAAATCAGAACCGCGTAAATATTTTTTCCGGAGTTATTGCCCTTGTTACGTTTTTTGGGACTCTGTTCGAGGTGTCTTCAAAGGAGCCAATTTTTCTCAGAAACTGTTACAGATATAGGATCATCAAATTTGATGTGTGCCTTAAGGGTATCAATACCTTGATGGAGTTCGAAAATCAGAACCGCGCAAATATTTTTCCGGAGTTTCGTGTCATGATATTTTTGAGTACACTTGAGTATTTAGGAGAAGGTTTTGACTTAATTTAAAATAAAAACAAATCTGGCGGGGGATGTTGATGACTATGTCTTCTTGTTGAATTTGACTCTGTTTAAGGTCTTCATGGCCAGCGAGAAAAATTACCATATTGGAGTGATGGAAACATATCTTATTGAATTAAACTCTGTTTAAGGTCTTCATGGCCAGCAAGAAAACTTACCATATTGGAGTGACGGACGCATATCTTATTGAATATTACTCTGTTTAAGGTCTTCATGGCCAGCAAGAAAACTTACCATATTGGAGTGACGGAAACATATCTTATTGAATTAAACTCTGTTTAAGGTCTTCATGGCCAGCAAGAAAACTTACCATATTGGAGTGATGGAAACATATCTTATTGAATTATATTCTGTTTAAGGTCTTCATGGCCAGCAAGAAAACTTACCATATTGGAGTGACGGACGCATATCTTATTGAATTAAACTCTGTTTAAGGTCTTCATGGCCAGCAAGAAAACTTACCATATTGGAGTGACAGCCGCATATCTTATTGAATAATACTCTGTTTAAGGTCTTCATGGCCAGCGAGAAAACTTACCATATTGGAGTGACGGAAACATATCTCATTGAATTATACTCTGTTTAAGGTCTTCATGGCAAGCAAGAAAACTTACCATATTGGAGTGACGGAAACATATCTTATTGAATTTGACTCTGTTTAAGGTCTTCATGGCCAACAAGAAAACTTACCATATTGGAGTGACGGAAACATATCTTATTGAAGTTTACTCTGTTTAAGGTCTTCATGGCCAGCGAGAAAACTTACCATATTGGAGTGACGGAAACATATCTCATTGAATTATACTCTGTTTAAGGTCTTCATGGCCAGCAAGAAAACTTACCATATTGGAGTGACGGAAACATATCTTATTGAATTATACTCTGTTTAAGGTCTTCATAGCCAACAAGGAAACTTACCATATTGGAGTGACGGAAACATATCTTATTGAATTTTACTCTGTTTAAGGTCTTCATGGCCAACAAGAAAACTTACCATATTGGAGTGACGGAAACATATCTTATTGAATTTTACTCTGTTTAAGGTCTTCATGGCTAACAAGAAAACTTACCATATTGGAGTGACGGAAACATATCATATTGAATTGACTCTGTTTAAGGTCTTCATGGCCAGCGAGAAAACTTACCATATAGGAGTGACGGAAACATATCTTATAGAATTAAACTCTGTTTAAGGTCTTTATGGCCAGCGAGAAAACTTACTATATTGGAGTGACCGAAACATATCTTATTCAATTATACTCTGTTTAAGGTCTTCATGGCCAACAAGAAACTTACCATATTGGAGTGACGGAAACATATCATATTGAATTTGACTCTGTTTAAGGTCTTCATGGCCAACAAGAAACTTACCATATTGGAGTGACGGAAACATATCTTATTGAATTTTACTCTGTTTAAGGTCTTCATGGCCAGCAAGAAAACTTACCATATTGGAGTGACGGACGCATATCTTATTGAATAATACTCTGTTTAAGGTCTTCATGGCCAGCGAGAAAACTTACCATATTGGAGTGACGGACGCATATCTTATTGAATAATACTCTGTTTAAGGTCTTCATGGCCAGCGAGAAAACTTACCATATTGGAGTGACGGAAACATATCTCATTGAATTATACTCTGTTTAAGGTCTTCATGGCCAGCAAGAAAACTTACCATATTGGAGTGACGGAAACATATCTTATTGAATTATACTCTGTTTAAGGTCTTCATAGCCAACAAGGAAACTTACCATATTGGAGTGACGGAAACATATCTTATTGAATTTTACTCTGTTTAAGGTCTTCATGGCCAACAAGAAAACTTACCATATTGGAGTGACGGAAACATATCTTATTGAATTTTACTCTGTTTAAGGTCTTCATGGCTAACAAGAAAACTTACCATATTGGAGTGACGGAAACATATCTCATTGAATTATACTCTGTTTAAGGTCTTCATGGCAAGCAAGAAAACTTACCATATTGGAGTGACGGAAACATATCTTATTGAATTTGACTCTGTTTAAGGTCTTCATGGCCAACAAGAAAACTTACCATATTGGAGTGACGGAAACATATCTTATTGAAGTTTACTCTGTTTAAGGTCTTCATGGCCAGCGAGAAAACTTACCATATTGGAGTGACGGAAACATATCTCATTGAATTATACTCTGTTTAAGGTCTTCATGGCCAGCAATAAAACTTACCATATTGGAGTGACGGAAACATATCTTATTGAATTATACTCTGTTTAAGGTCTTCATAGCCAACAAGGAAACTTACCATATTGGAGTGACGGAAACATATCTTATTGAATTTTACTCTGTTTAAGGTCTTCATGGCCAACAAGAAAACTTACCATATTGGAGTGACGGAAACATATCTTATTGAATTTTACTCTGTTTAAGGTCTTCATGGCTAACAAGAAAACTTACCATATTGGAGTGACGGAAACATATCATATTGAATTGACTCTGTTTAAGGTCTTCATGGCCAGCGAGAAAACTTACCATATAGGAGTGACGGAAACATATCTTATAGAATTAAACTCTGTTTAAGGTCTTTATGGCCAGCGAGAAAACTTACTATATTGGAGTGACCGAAACATATCTTATTCAATAATACTCTGTTTAAGGTCTTCATGGCCAACAAGAAACTTACCATATTGGAGTGACGGAAACATATCATATTGAAGTTTACTCTGTTTAAGGTCTTCATGGCCAACAAGAAACTTACCATTTTGGAGTGACGGAAACATATCTTATTGAATTTTACTCTGTTTAAGGTCTTCATGGCCAGCAAGAAAACTTACCATATTGGAGTGACGGACGCATATCTTATTGAATAATACTCTGTTTAAGGTCTTCATGGCCAGCGAGAAAACTTACCATATTGGAGTGACGGACGCATATCTTATTGAATAATACTCTGTTTAAGGTCTTCATGGCCAGCGAGAAAACTTACCATATTGGAGTGACGGAAACATATCTCATTGAATTATACTCTGTTTAAGGTCTTCATGGCAAGCAAGAAAACTTACCATATTGGAGTGACGGAAACATATCTCATTGAATTTGACTCTGTTTTAGGTCTTCATGGCCAACAAGAAAACTTACCATATTGGAGTGACGGAAACATATCTTATTGAAGTTTACTCTGTTTAAGGTCTTCATGGCCAGCAAGAAAACTTACCATATTGGAGTGACGGAAACATATCTTATTGAATTATACTCTGTTTAAGGTCTTCATAGCCAACAAGGAAACTTACCATATTGGAGTGACGGAAACATATCTTATTGAATTTTACTCTGTTTAAGGTCTTCATGGCCAACAAGAAAACTTACCATATTGGAGTGACGGAAACATATCTTATTGAATTTTACTCTGTTTAAGGTCTTCATGGCTAACAAGAAAACTTACCATATTGGAGTGACGGAAACATATCTTATTGAATTATACTCTGTTTAAGGTCTTCATGGCCAGCGAGAAAACTTACCATATTGGAGTGACGGAAACATATCTTATAGAATTAAACTCTGTTTAAGGTCTTCATGGCCAGCGAGAAAACTTACTATATTGGAGTGACCGAAACATATCTTATTGAATTATACTCTGTTTAAGGTCTTCATGGCCAACAAGAAACTTACCATATTGGAGTGACGGAAACATATCATATTGAATTTGACTCTGTTTAAGGTCTTCATGGCCAACAAGAAACTTACCATATTGGAGTGACGGAAACATATCATATTGAATTGACTCTGTTTAAGGTCTTCATGGCCAGCGAGAAAACTTACCATATTGGAGTGACGGACGCATATCTTATTGAATAATACTCTGTTTAAGGTCTTCATGGCCAGCAAGAAAACTTACCATATTGGAGTGACGGAAACATATCTTATTGAATTAAACTCTGTTTAAGGTCTTCATGGCCAGCAAGAAAACTTACCATATTGGAGTGAAGGACGCATATCTTATTGAATTAAACTCTGTTTAAGGTCTTCATGGCCAGCAAGAAAACTTACCATATTGGAGTGACGGACGCATATCTTATTGAATAATACTCTGTTTAAGGTCTTCATGGCCAGCGAGAAAACTTACCATATTGGAGTGACGGACGCATATCTTATTGAATAATACTCTGTTTAAGGTCTTCATGGCCAACAAGAAAACTTACCATATTGGAGTGACGGAAACATATCTTATTGAAGTTTACTCTGTTTAAGGTATTCATGGCCAGCAAGAAAACTTACCATATTGGAGTGACGGAAACATATCTTATTGAATTTTACTCTGTTTAAGGTCTTCATGGCCAACAAGAAAACTTACCATATTGGAGTGACGGAAACATATCTTATTGAATTATACTCTGTTTAAGGTCTTCATGGCCAACAAGAAAACTTACCATATAGGAGTGACGGAAACATATCTTATTGAATTTTACCCTGTTTAAGGTCTTCATGGCCAACAAGAAAACTTACCATATTGGAGTGACGGAAATATATCTTATTGATTCTTTTTCAGGGTAAAACTTCCATTGGGTACCTTATTGCAAATTCATATATCAGATGAAAATAACACGAAAGTTGTAGAAATATTGAAAATATTACGATAAAAACTAAAAAACTTACCCTATCGTACTTCCGCCTGCCCACTACTCGCCCCTTACATACTACGCGCGAGTACCTTACAAGGGGAAGTAATTCCTACCCAACCTTCACTTTCATAGCTTTCGTCGTATCGACAAGACGTTTTTCTACGAAGTTTTAGAAAGTTTTTCTTGAAGCGACTGGAAGTTTCACCTAAGAAAATGACAGAGGAAGAGAATGTATGTGTGGTAAAGTTATTGTTATTCGCAAAGGCTTTCCATTATTCGCTTTCTCGATGTGATTGTTGTAGTAAATCTTTTTTCATGGATTGTACACGTTCGCGTGCAACCATGTGCTTTTTAAATTCGAGCTAGTATCTGTTGCTACACTCGTTTTTACTTTTTTATTTTTCATCGCATTTCATTCGCATTTCGCATTTCCATATTATATCACATTTCTTTCAGCTTTGTGTTATATATAACTTATGCGATGTGATTTTCGCCCGTTTTTCCCTAGTGACTTACGGCCGTTTATCGCATGTAATTCCTCACTGGGGGATTCTTGATACTATGCATTTACATTACTAAGCCTTTGCGAATTTAGTATTGTTTCTCTTATGCATTTATATAAATTATGTCATGTCATGTTACATATATAAACACATGTCTACATATTTAAAAAAAAAAAAAAAAAAAAATTTATGACAGGGTTTTCTTCACACTTTTTGTTCGACTTACAGTCCATAAAAAATTTGTGAGGGATGCCACGTCCCCTTGCTTCGCCAAGACAGACACTCTTGGTGTGTCCGTTGTTTGGCACACTCTCCCCATGACGACCAGCAGTGCGAGCTTTGTCAGGACTTCACACCTGCAGTCAGGAAGTCCAGACGGCAGGACTTGGACTTTTTCCGGGCCATCATCGTCGCAGGGGGAGAGATTATTGAGCAGGTTCCGCCCTCCCAGAGGGCACGTAAGTCTAAAAAGAGCAAGGCCTCTTCGTCGTCTTCTGCTCCCTCCTCTCGCGAGGAGGCGGGTGAGAAACGGCAGAAGACCTCTGACCTGCAGCAAGGTCCACCTGCACCCACCCCTACACCTACACCTACACCCACACCAACCCAAGCACCTGCAGTCACTATTGATCAACTAAATCTTTTACTTGCAGATCAGATGAAGTCTGTTCAATCCTTGTTCAAGGACACGGTGGCTGAACTCCGAGAGGAGATGAGGCCCCGGTCCGACGAGCAAGGCGGTCTAGCTCATCTGGAGGGTGGTAGTGGGATCGTACCCGGCCTCGGTCGTGGTAGGGCCCAACTACCAATGGTAACGTCCAAACCTGGCCTAGGCCGGGGGAGGACAAGAGGTAATCAAGAGGTTTTTTCCTGTCCTGGCTCACGCCTGGCTCCAGGTCAAAACCTCGACACTACTGTCCCAGGAACTGTCCTGGTGCCTGCTAGTGTCTTGGCCCAAGGGCCGTTGGTTATCCCTGGACTTAGTCCGGGGTTCACCACCGTCCAGGGTTTGCCCAAGAGTACTTCCCATGTTGCTTCGACAACCTCTGGGATCGAGTCTCGGAACCGGGGTCCGGCGTCAAACCAGGTTTTGACCCCCGCCTTTGTGCAAGGTCGTCAGGAGAATCAGGTTCCTCCCGACCCTTCTCTAGACGAGGAGACAGAAGTTGGTCTAGATGACCAAGACTTGTCTCTGAGTCTGAGGAGGATTCGGAGGATGCTGGTGACACTGATCCACCGAACACGATAGCGGCTTCCCTGCGTCAGGTGCGTGATAAGATCGCGTGTGCCCTGCCGCAGGCGGTCATGCCTGAGGAAACGTCAGACTCGACTGAGTTCCGCCTTCCGGGCGATGCTTTCGCCGCGGCGAAAGTATCGGAGACTCGACTCCGCATCTTGCCCTCTCTGACCGCTGAGGTGATTGATCCTCTCCTATCGGGTACTCGGAAGAAATTTGATCTTCCTGACCTTGTTAAGAAGTATCCGATGGGAGAGGATTGGTTGTTTCAGTTGCCGGATGTGGACGAGTGTGTTGTGTCCTCGGTCACTCTGCAAGGGTCTTCGACCAAGCAGGGCCGGCGGCTGCCTCCTTTTCCGCTGTGCGGGCCGACGCTGAAGACTGCGTTCCTATGCTTCCAGGAGCAATTCAGGAACGCCAGTCAACAGCTGAGGATCTGTGTCTACTCAGCCTATCTGACTGCCTTGCAGCAGAAGCTGAATAGACCAAGCGACAGCACCGATTCTTCGGTGCTTAGCGGGCAGCTGGCCGAGGTGTCTAGTTTCCTGGCTAAGGACAGCTTACGGAGCTGCTCCAGCCAGATGATGAGTGCAGTCATGGGCATGCGCCATCTGTGGCTTTCAGTATCCAGATACTCAAAAGCCACAAAAAATAAGCTACTTGTTTTGCCCTTTCGGCTGGGGGACTCCCTTTTTGCTGGGGCAAAACAAGTAGTTAAGGACGCTGCGGAGACGGCTAACACCCTGATTGAGACCAAGGTCCTTTGGGATAAGCCCAAACCAAAAAGGCAGCGTTCCAACGTCCTTGCCAATCTGTATCCCGAAGCGCCGGCCGGGGGGAGGGGGGAGGGTTGGAATGGTCCGATCCGCCCCCCTCCGGGCAGATGCAAGAAGAACAAGCAGAAGGGTGGCTCTCAACAGCCTTTTCGGGGCCGCGGCAAGCCGAAGGCTGCCCAGTAGCCCGTCTGAAAGTACCCTCCGAGATCCCCCCGCCAGTTGCCGTAGGGCCGCTGGGGACCGGGACTCTCTGCTTGTTACCCCATGTTCCAGTCGGGGGCCGCTTGAACCTGTTTATCAGGGAATGGGTAAAGGTCACGACAAATCCCTGGGTACTGACTACCCTCAGGGATGGCCATTTACCATTATGGATTCATGGACCCCCTACTTTTTCGGGGATAAGGCATACTCCGGTCCCTGCCTCACCAGAAAAAGCCCAAATCCTAAGAGACGAAGTCAAAGCGTTGTTGAACAAGGCTGCGATCGAGTTGGTACCAGAAGGTCAAGAATACGCGGGTCATTACTCGACGTACTTCATTGTGACAAAAAAGGACGGGGGTTTCAGACCCACTCTCAATCTGAGAGGGTTGAACAAACTTATTCAGGTCCCGACCTTCAGGATGGAGACACTGCGTTCAGTGGTCTCCTCCGTGGAGACAAACGACTGGCTGTCATCAATCGACCTGAAAGATGCTTACCTGCACGTGCCCATGCACCCCGACTTCAAGAGGTTCCTCCGGTTCTCTTTCGACGGGAGGCTCTACCAGTTTCGTGTGTTACCCTTCGGCATCTCTACGGCGCCCAGGGTCTTTACCAAACTTATGTTGGTGGCAGCACAGGTTGCCAGGTCTCGAGGGAAGTGTTGTCACCCTTACCTCGACGACTGGCTTATCAGGGCTTTGTCCCGCCTAGCCAATCAGCAGGCGACCCAGGCAATTATAGACATCCTGTTGAGTCTGGGTTGGGTTATCAACCTCAAGAAATCGGACCTGACTCCGTCGCAGGACCTGGTTTTTCTTGGAGCAAGGTTCAATACGGAGCAGGGGATTGTATCCCTGTCTCAGGATCGTATTACCAAAGTACAGAGGATCTCCCTCCAGTTTTTGGAAGCGCCTTCCCATCCAGCACGGGCTTGGCTCCAGCTGCTAGGGAATATGGCATCGACGATAGACGTCGTCTGGCGGGCCCGTTTGAGAATGAGACCCATTCAACAGGCCCTTGCGGGTCTTTGGACTCATTCAGAGAGCTACGAGAAGGTTATCTTAGCTCCCGTATGGTTGGCCCCTCACCTGAGGTGGTGGACCGAGGCAGGGAACCTGTCGAGGGGCCTCCCTCTAGAGAATCCAGTCCCGTCTCTCACGGTTCAGACAGACGCCTCCCTCACCGGTTGGGGAGGTGTATTGGGCGAGCTCACTGCATCGGGTCTTTGGACCGAGCAGGAGACAAAGTTGCACATCAACGTCCTAGAACTGAGAGCTGTCAGACTGGTGTTCCAGCGCTTCCTGCCTCAGGTCAGAGGCCATATTGTTCGTCTAGAAATGGACAACCAAACGGCCATGACGTATATCCGCAAGCAGGGGGGGACTGTCTCCCCCTCTCTCCTGCAGGAGACCTGGCAGTTTCTGCTGTGGTGCGACCAGCAGAGAGTGAGAGTGATCCCAGTCTATCTACCAGGGGTGGACAATGTGCGAGCAGACGCTCTCTCTCGCCGAATCCTAGCCCCACACGAATGGAGGCTCAATCGGGAGATATTCGAGACTATTTCCCGATTGTACGGATCATTCCAGGTGGATCTGTTTGCCTCTGGAACGAACCACCAGATACCAGTGTTTTGCTCGCGCATCCCCGATCAAGGGGCAGTGGCCGCAGACGCATTTCACCTAGACTGGACGGACAGAGTACTATGGGCCTTCCCGCCGGTACCTCTGATTCCCAGAGTTCTGAATCAACTGTCCGCCCAACCTGCTCGACGGCTAGTGCTTCTCGCACCTCTGTGGCCGTCACAGAGCTGGTTTCCGGTAATGATGGGAGCTCTAGCTCAGCCTCCTGTTCTATTACCGTGTCGACCAAATCTTCTGTCTCAGGAAGGAGAGCCCCACCCGAATCCCAGGATTCAGTGGGTGGCCTGGCCTTTGTCAGGAATCGCCTCCAGGAGAGCGGAATTCCTGCACCAGTTGCACGTACAATTCTGGCTTCGCGGAGGGATTCGACAAACCTTCAGTATGAGGATCGATGGGCCTGTTACGCGCGCTGGTGTCTCGCTAGAGGGGATCTCGATCCCTTTTCTACGACTGTAATTACAATCTTAGAATTCCTGCAATCTAGGCTGGAGGCTGGCCTGGCCGCCTCGACTATAAGGGGTTACTCTACGGCCATTTCAGCTTTCCATATTCCTGTAGATGGAACTGTCTTAGGTTCTCATCCCTTAGTACAGAGATTTCTGGCGGGAGTGGACAGAATCCGTCCCTCAGTTAGGAGGATAAGTCCAGTTTGGGATCTATCAGTGGTCCTCGACTGGCTTTCGGGGCCAGCTTTTCGCACCCCTTCCTCCCTCTCCATTCAGTTACTGAGCTGGAAGACGGCTTTTTTGGTGGCGGTAACTTCCGGTAGGTGGGTCGGAGATATACATGCTATGTCTTCGGATCCCGAGCTGACTGTCTTTCACAAAGACAGAGTCAGCATTAGACTGCCGGATTCTTACCGTCCAAAGGTCGATCACATTTTTCATGTGACAGCTCCAATTGAACTTCCCGTCCTTCGACAGGCCACCTCTGCTGGGTCCTCGGTTAACTCTGAAACCCATATCCTTGATGTACGTAGAACCCTTAAAATCTATCTCAAGCGTACAAGAGGCATTCGTAAAGATAAGCAACTATTTTGTTGCTATGGAGGCGGAAAGGTGGGCCTGCCAGCAAGTAAACAGACCATCTCAAGATGGCTAGTTTCCACTATTTTCATGGCGTATGTCCACAAGGGCAAGGCGCCCCCAGAGGGTTTGAGGGCTCATTCAATTAGGGCGGTAGCAAAGTCGAAGGCGTATGCTGCAGCCCTGCCCATTGAGGAGATCTGCTCCGCGGCTATCTGGAGCCGGCCGAGTACGTTCATTAAGCACTATCAATTGGACAAACACTCCAGGGAGCGTGCTCGGTTTGGTCAGTCAGTTCTCGCCAATGGGCAGGGTCAACAATCTTAGCTGAATGGGCTCTGTTTTGTTGAGTTTGACGCACTGTTTTTTATGGGTAGACACTTTGAAGTTTTTGCCAAGGGTTTGGCGATCCCAGTTTCTACTAATATCTGCACTTGTAAATACAAGTTCACCTTTTTTATGCACTTCAGAGGTTTTCTGCCGCTTCAGGGAGATCTTTTCTGGGCATATTTTGTAAATTACCTTTCCTCTTTACAAAAAAGGGGGGGGGGGGTGGGGTTTTTCCTTATTTCTAGCCGTAATCGCTATTTTTTAGCTTGGCATATTTGACCCACTTACCCCTCTCTCTCTCGCCTGTGTTAAGCCTGCTGGCTGTCACGTTGACACGGTGAGTAAAGTCTGCTCCTTAGCTTAAATTTTTATATTTGGCTTTAAGGATAGTGTGTTCACACTTTATTTAGTCAGAATGCCACTCCCATTGATTATCTTTAGGAGTCTGTATTTTGCAATAAGGTACCCAATGGAAGTTTTACCCTGAAAAAGAATCGCACCAACCTGTAGAGGTTGCTGATTCTTTGAAGGGAAAACTTCCATTGGGTAGCCGCCTCCCTCCTCCCGCCTAATTCTGACTAATTATTCTTAATTGGCTATGAAAGTGAAGGTTGGGTAGGAATTACTTCCCCTTGTAAGGTACTCGCGCGTAGTATGTAAGGGGCGAGTAGTGGGCAGGCGGAAGTACGATAGGGTAAGTTTTTTAGTTTTTATCGTAATATTTTCAATATTTCTACAACTTTCGTGTTATTTTCATCTGATATATGAATTTGCAATAAGGTACCAAATGGAAGTTTTCCCTTCAAAGAATCAGCAACCTCTACAGGTTGGTGCGAATTTTACTCTGTTTAAGGTCTTCATGGCCAACAAGAAAACTTACCATATTGGAGTGACGGAAACATATCTTATTGAATTATACTCTGTTTAAGGTCTTCATGGCCAGCGAGAAAACTTACCATATTGGAGTGACGGAAACATATCTTATAGAATTAAACTCTGTTTAAGGTCTTCATGGCCAGCGAGAAAACTTACTATATTGGAGTGACCGAAACATTTCTTATTGAATTATACTCTGTTTAAGGTCTTCATGGCCAACAAGAAACTTACCATATTGGAGTGACGGAAACATATCATATTGAATTTGACTCTGTTAAAGGTCTTCATGAGTGAAGTCCATTTATTGTTGAAGTTTTCAAAGTCATTGTTTTTCTTTGAAATGAATTCTTCTACCAAAAATATTTGTCTTAGTAACTTTTTATAGTTACAGACTTTTGGAATTATATTTTTAATATTACAGACATGGATGTATTTTTTAGCAGAGATAATGGTTTGATTTAGTAAGACATTTCTGTGAAATGTACCAAACCAGATCAGGAATTTTGTAAAATTTATCTTGTGAGAAAAGAAATTATTGATCCAAAGTTCTAAATCAACCCAAAATTTGTTTGTTTCCCAACATTCCCAATATACATGGCAAGTGCTCTCAGTATGATCACCACAGAAGCTGCACAGATTTTTATCAATCAAATTCATTTTCAATAATTCTTTTTTAGTGTAAATAACTCTGTGCAAGAACCTGAACTGAAAATCGAGAAGTTTAACATCTTTCAAACCATGTCTATAGAGGTTAAAAATATTGTGCCAGTTGAATTCATCATCAGGGAATAGTTTCTCCCATTTGATACAAATTTCAAGTTTATCACTTTTGGAAATAAGTCTGTCATAAAATACTTTAGAGCCTTTTGAATTGTTAAAAATGTGTCTTTGGTATATGCTTATGCATTCATTATAAGGTATAATATTGGAGCGATTAATAATTCTTTTCCAAGAATCAGGTAAGATGTGAATGAGATAATTATCATCTAATATAGTCCCTCTTATCTTGTATTTAGATTGTAATGTTTCAAAAGGTGTAAGTCCATGTTCATCACATAAATCTTTCACTGTCAATAAACCCTTATGTGCCCAATGTCCAATAATGAAGCATGGATTTTTATAATTATGGTTAAACCATAAAGGTTCAGCAAGAATGTAGTCAGGGTTGTCTGAATCAAATTCAAATTTAAGTTTTCTACAGTAATTTGTCCATGCTTTAAAGAAATCCTTCCAGTGAGGATTTTCAATTGTAAAAAAATTGTCAATATTTGCACCAAAATTCAAGATTTGATGATAGGATATGTTACATGGATTTAAGTCAAATGTTTTTTTGCAGTAGAGCCTGAGAGTGGATATTTTTAAAGCTTCGATAAATGTTTTTAAATCAACCATGTATCATAAGGCTGAGGCAGGGTTCCAGGAAATCCTCATCTGCCCCAACTTTTGATATTCCGGGTTGATGGTCTAACTGTCCAGTTTTAACGGGGAATTAACTCTAGGCAGAAGAAATCCAAAGTCCATGGAATAGATATGCACACTTTTATTTACAGGAATGACTTACATAACAACATAGATACAATATGTAGATAACAGTTGGTTTCCACTCCAGGGGCATGAAGGTCCAAGTAGTAAGTCAGCCCCCGGAGTAGTCCTGAGATGTGTTAGGTATGATTCCCAAACTGCAACTGAACATTCTAATTTCTCTGATGGTTTATATAGCTAAATGAAGGTAACCTCTCATTGGTCAAACTTTTAATCTCGTTAAGTATTTCCAACATCCTAGACGGTTTATGATATGAAATGTCTGAGTTATTGGAAGATTAAGTAAGTGCCATCAATTAAGTTTCTTAAGTGGATTATCTTAAATTAGCCTAAGGCTCTATCTACTAAAATCACTGTCGGTGTCAACACTTTATCAAAGGATTTAAAACTAGAGGTAGCCAAGATGTCTACCTTTTATATGAAGATTATGTTTACCTTTTATATGAAGATTATGTCTGACATTTTGTAGCTTGAGGTGAATGTGACTATGGGAAAAAGTTGTCTTTATCTAAAATATTTGAAATAATTACATTGTATGTTATTAATGATATTTACTTGTATGTTTTGAATTGTTACTGTAACTTTGATATTTTTGTTATGGTAATGATATATTTTCTTAAATTCTGTGATATAAGTTTAATGTAATTTGGGCAATATCAAGCCCATGATATCTTGCGAAGAACATCGGAGGTAGATCATCCTGTTGTAGGGACCTGGCCTTCTGGTTAGATCTGTACATCCCGATGTTCTGTCCACTGGAAACCTTTCACAGCATGTCTTGTTGGTTCAGGCAGCAGGATATGAAATCAAAAAGAGAAATTCTGGGCAGTAATTGTTTGATTATGATAGTGTTTAGTATAGGGTTTAATGATCTAACTGAAAAAGCTGCATAATATCTTTTGGTATGATCTGTAAGATAAAAAGTACATCAGTTATATTGATATTGGTAAAAATAAAGGGGTATTTGTTGAATTAGTACTATGTATATGTGTATCTAAACATACATTGCAATGGTATGGTTGATTTTAAATACTGTACAGCCTGAAAAGATTATTTTTAGTTTGTCAAAACATAAGTGTGACAATAACCTGTCGCATCAGTCAAAGGATGTGTATAATACATTCACTATCTTAGATAGTGTAGGTGCTGAATATCTGATATCAATCCAGTCATGATAAGGTAATGGTTTTGTTAGAGTTATAAATGCATGTAAGTATACATATAAGGAAACATATAAGTGTAAATACATTACTATCTTGGATAGTATGAGTGTTGATATACCGGTAGGTGCTAAGGAATGCTAAATATGTTCATATATATAGATAATGGTATATGATGTAGTAAATGGTACCAAGGTATGTATTTACATAACAGACGTATGTGTATATTACAAGTGCTATCTTGGATAGCAATGGTGCTAATAGATATCTAGGCTATTGAATAGCTTGAATGTACTCACACGTAATGTGATGTACATGACACATTTGTAACATGAATGCATAATAAACTTGAGTGATGACATTGAAGAGCTGAAATGCACATCCGCACATTATGCGTCACACATAACTAACTCATTCGAAAAGTGGAAGAATAATAAAACTTGTATGGTAATATTGATAAGCTGAAATGCACATCCGCACATTATGCGTCATACATAACTAACTCATTCGAAAAGTGGAAGAATAATAAAACTTGTATGGTAATATTGATAAGCTGAAATGCACATCCGCACATTATGCGTCATACATAACTAACTCATTCGAAAAGTGGAAGAATAATAAAACTTGTATGGTAATATTGATAAGCTGAAATGCACATCCGCACATTATGCGTCATACATAACTAACTCATTCGAAAAGTGGAAGAATAATAAAACTTGTATGGTAATATTGATAAGCTGAAATGCACATCCGCACATTATGCGTCATACATAACTAACTCATTCGAAATGTGGAAGAATAATAATACTTGATAATAGTAACAAATTGACATAAACATATATTTGTGCATATTACATGTGCTATCTTGGATAGCAGTAGTGCTAAATCATATTGGTGCTATTTGATAGCAGACACATAGATATGATAATATATTTGCTGGTGTAGTGGAATATGGAATAGCTGAAACGTACTTCCGCACATTATGCGTCATACATAACTAACGTATTCGTAATGTTGGATTGGTAAAATGCGTTTTTGGAAATGTACCCACACATTATGCGAATACAAATCGTGATAGCATTTGTAGATAAGATATAAAAAAAAAATAAAGTAAAGAAATGTGATTTCTAAATCAGGTGTAATGTTAGGAATGTTAATGTTAGTGTGCATTGTTAGAGAGCAACTTCCATTCATTCAGACATTCACTCATGGATTAGTTTTACCATCTTGGTATTGGGTGATCAGTCCAATCCTCAAGATTTTTGTGGAACGATAAACAAACAGGTGATCAAACTGTAGTTTGTGTTCACAAATGGTAAATTAGAAATCAAAACAAAAAATCAAAACAACTGGCAACTGAATTGATTTATTGTGGAACAATAAGCAGTTCATACCTTTTTGTAAGGAGAACTTGTATTTTCTGCAAGAAAATATTTACTTGTTTAACATCAAAATCATAAATGATAGAGTACATGTAGGGTGATGTAGAAGTAGAAAGTATTTGACGGTATTCAATCCAACTGTAATGCTGATTGATCCGGGTTGCAAATATTGGTAGGCTGTCAAGACATCCTTGGTTGCGCTTATCTTTTTTATATTCATAAACTTCATTCCAGCATTCATTGAGGTAATTTTGTACCAGACGTGGATGGACACTCTCAAGGTACAGAACACGCTCATTGTCTGGAGATGGGATGTCTAGTAGAACTGTCACATAGCAGTCTCCATTGACAAGCTCAATTCCAATTACTTCTTTTACATTCATTTGAATGGATCTCAAGTTCTTTGGAAAGATGGGCATTGGTGGAACTGCTTGTACAATGCATGGTGTTTCAGTCTGCTGACACATGTTTGGTGCTTCTTCACTTACGACGTTTACATTTTGTTCTTGTTCTGTTGTCTTCTTTTCGAAAAACTTGTGTCGCTTGAGAGGTCGTTTTCTTCGCCTTCCTGACATGCTTCGCTTTGAATGGAAGTCTCTCTTTAAAGCATCTGGGATACTGCTGCCGTATTCCCAAGTATTTCCTTTTTCAGTGTCCTTCCATTTGATTCGATAGTAAATTTTCTTGTTTGCTCTCTTTGAAGAAAGAATTGAGTCAATTTCATTTGCAGTTATTTGTTGAGTCTTTTCAGTTTGTTTTGACTCGTCTTCATTATCTTGTTGTCGGGTCTTTCCTTGTGTTTCCTGGTTTTTCTTCTTGGGTTTAGCTTTAGATTTTTGGTTATTAGTTTTATCTTTTCCATTTTTCTTGTCTTTGCTTTTATGTGAACTTGAATCATTTTGGTTTTGTTGTAACTCTTGTTGTGATTTTGCTGGAGTTCCTGTATTTTTCTTGTTCTGGTTGATCTTTGTTCCATTTTGTTTCTGTTGACATTCTTTTGGTTTTTCCTTTTGGACTTCTTTGTCTTTTTGATTTACTTCTTGTAGATCATTTTCATTTTGAGAGCTGTCGTCTTCTATGACATCTGGATCCATGTTGTCATTGTTGTACAGCAATGGTTCTGGTGGATTTTGAGGACGATCAGCTGGGTCAAAATATGGCTTGAGGCGATTGGCATGGACAAGTGGTTTGTGGATCTTGTTGTCGGAACTTCTTCTCAGTTTGTAGGTATAATTTGGGCCTAAATTAACAATGTAGTAGCTTCCGTACCATTTCTTAGTAAGTTTACTTGACAGTCCTTTTTCAACTTTTTGACAGAAAAGCCAAACTCTTTGTCCTGGGATGAATTCTGGTTCTTTGGCCTTTCTGTTGTACTGCTCCGAGTAAACTTCTTTTGCTCTGGCATTGTTCTCAGCTGCTACTTGTCTTGTGATTTCAAGTTCTTCCAGTAAATTTGAAAGATAACTTCTGTCGTTCTTGCCTAACTTTTCTTTTGGAATGAGGGTGACATCTTGAGGTGCTCTCATTTCACGGCCAAAAAGTGAAATAAATGGTGATTTCTGCGTTGATGAATTCGGAGCCATTCTGTATGCCATCATGATGCCAGGAAGAAGATGGTCCCAGTCATTCTGTGACTTGTTGCAGTAGGCTCGCAGAGATTGGTTGATGTAGGAATTCATTCGTTCAACACAACTGTTTGTTTGAGGGTGGTATGGACTGGTGTGGGTCATTTTTACTTCAAATAGTTCACAAATTGCTTTTATTAATTTTGACATGAAGTTCTGTCCTCGATCCGAAATTAACGTCCTTGGTGCGCCATACCTGCAGAAAATTTCCCGGACCATGACATTGGCTACTTCTTTGGCTTCTTGGGTTCGGATGGGGAAGGCTTCACACCATCTTGATGCTGCATCTGTAATGACCAGGATGTACTTGTATTTTTCTGGTGTTGTTGGTAATGGACCAAGAATGTCTATGTGCCACCTTGTGAAGATGGCATGGGACATAATGGTGCCTTCTTAGCATGGTAGTGCCTCTTGGATTGTTGGCAAACTTCACATGATTGAACATATGTGGAGATTTCTTGGTACATTCCTGGCCAGAAGTATTTTGGTCTGATGGTGTTGTGCATCCTTTCTTTTCCATGGTGACAACCGCCAAGTAAAGCGTCATGATAGCCTTGTAGCACTTGATTCCTGAGTGTTCTTGGTACAGCAAGTTGTTTGATGAATTTGTCTGTGTGACCCTTTTGTCTTTGTGGAACAAAGCGGTAGAGTATGCCGTTGTCAATTTCATATCTATCTGCTTCCACTAGCACTTTGTGTCGTTCCTTCTCATCGTCTGGAAGGATGTTTTCTTCTTTGTAGTCAAAAACTTGCATGAAATCTGGACATACTCTCTGTAAATGATGTAGATTTGGATGAGCTTGGATGGTTACTTCCAAGATTTCATCCTTTGGAATGTCAGTATTTACTGAGTAAATTGAAGCGACAACTTCTTCTGGCATTGTGCAATAATCCTCTTCATATTCAAAAGTAACCGAAAAAGCCGATGCGTTTTGTTCGGTTGTAAACGCATTTATTGAAGCATGTTCCGAAATGTTCACGGACGATCGCGGCGGTTTGATTGTATGACGCGAGTGAAATGACGGAGTAGTGGACGTAAAAATTGTCCTTTCTGTGTCTTCTTCTGTTTGACTGTTGCAGTTGATGTTCTCTTCATAAACTCTTCTTGAAAGAGCGTCAGCATTGCCATTACGTTTGCCACTGCGGTGTAAGATATCAAAGTTGTACGTTGATAGTTCTAGAGACCAACGTCCTAATCTTCCTGTGGCATCTTTAATTGATTTAAGCCATTTAAGTGCAATATGGTCTGTGTACACTATGAATTTGGAGTTTGCTAAATATGGCCTAAAAGATCTAATTGCTTCTACTAGCGCTAAGCCTTCTTTCTCTGTGATGCTCCAATTCTTCTCACTGCCATGTAGAGCTCTTCCGCCATAGGCCACAGGATGTTCTTTATCGTCCTGGTCTTTCTGACTTAAGACGAAGCCTATGCTCATATCACTGGCATCTGTTGAAAGTATGAATTCTTTTTCGAAATTTGGATAGGCCAAAACTGGTGTGGTGCACATAGCTTCTTTAAGAGCATTGAATGCTTGTTCACACTCAAGTGACCACTGGAATTTGGGTTTCTTGTCTGAAATATTGTCTGAATGTTTCTTAAGAAGAGCATTTAAGGGTAGAGAAATTTTGGCATAGTCTTTAACATATTTCCTGTAGAAATTTGTAAGTCCCAAGAATGATCTGACTTGCTTCTGGGACTTAGGAACTGGAAAAGATTTGATGGCTTCTATCTTCTTGTCGTCTACCTGCACACCTCCACAAGATAAAACATGGCCAAGAAAGGACACTTTTTCTGTTGCAAAATTACATTTGGATGGTTTCAATGTTAAGTTTGCCTGCCTGAGATAGTAGAACACTTGTTCTAAATGGGTCAAATGGTCTTCAAAAGTTTTGCTGTAGATGATTAAGTCATCTATGTAGATTAGGGCAATTTTGAAAAGCAATTTTCTAAGCACTTTTGACATGAGCATCTGGAAACAAAGTGGTGAATTTGTTAAGCCTTGGGGCAAGCGTTTAAATTGATAGAGCCCTTTGTGTGTCACGAAAGCTGTCTTGTGTTTCGAATTCTCGTGGAGTGGGACTTGGAAGAAGCCATTTGCTAAATCTAACGTTGAAAAAATTTGAGCATTTTTGCTTGCAATCTGGTCAACAACATCATCAAACACAGGTAGAGGCCATGACATTGGTAAAATAACAGCATTTAATTTTCTATAGTCACAGACAAATCTGTAATTACCATCTCGCTTCTTAACTAAAACTATGGGAGCAGCATACATCGAGCAGGATTCCTCGATGAGGTCATTCTTCAGGAAGTCGTCGACAAGTTCTTCTGTGACCTTCTGCAGATGGGGTGACTGGCGGTAAGGTCTACATCTAATGGGTGCAGTGTTGCCAGTGTCTATTTCATGATAATGCATGTCTGTCTTCCCTAGGTCTGTCAAACTTGTCGAAAAGATATCCCTATTCCTACCTAGAAACTCTAACAGTCTATGTCTTTGCTCTTTAGTAAGCTGAGCATTTGCTAGATCAAATCCAAGCTCTTTAGCAATATTAACATAGTCTTTGTCCTGCTTATTACCGTCTGTGTCTGTTTGTACTGTGTTTACTTGCTCACAGTCAGTGTCAAATATATTGTCAACATCAATATAGCTAAAGCTGCCAACTACTGAATCTTTCTCTAGTACTATTTCTTCTTGAGATGGATTCATAAGCCGAAATGTCCCTATCCCGTTGTTTGATTGACATATGGTATTGCCACCTGCTACTTCAAAATTTTCTGCTAGTGAAGAGATTGGTTCTATGAGAATGGTCACTCCGTCTGGAACATCTTCTAATCTAACTTTGAAATGTATCTCACTCTGAGAAGGAATGTAAATCTGGTCAATAGTTTTGGCTAATCCTGACATTTCTGAACTGGTCATAAATCTAATGTAATGTCTGTCTGAGGTCTTATTGTCAATAATTAAAGAATCACAACTGAAATCTAAAACAACATCATTCTCTTCAAGGAATTCTAACCCCAAAATTACCGCTTTTGGCATAGTAGGGAGAACATGAAACCTATCAGAAAATTCTTGGCCTTCAATAGAAAAGTCCAAGACAACTGACCCTATCACCTCCAGTAAGGATCCTCCAACTCCTCTAACATGTGGGAAACGTGATTTCCCTACTTTAACATCCGGAAATGCTAGTTCAAGGAAGTTGGACGAAATGCAATTGACGCTACTACCTGAATCTACGAGGCAGGCAGCAGAACAATCACCA
The DNA here is from genome assembly GCA_916613615.1 of Steromphala cineraria. Lineage (NCBI taxonomy): Eukaryota > Metazoa > Mollusca > Gastropoda > Trochida > Trochidae > Steromphala > Steromphala cineraria. The sequence goes on from OU744720.1 coordinate 48,478,805, forward strand.
AAGTCAGCCTTAATGATTGACTTGGCAAGAGGGGTGACAAGAGAAACAATTGGGATTTCTCCCTCAAAGTTGCCATCCATACCAGAACTCATGTTTAAGAAACCTTAAAGTAAGCAAAATAACTAAACCAAGAATGAGATAAGATAAAAATGGTAATGTACTTACACTTTTTATGAATTTCCTTATCACTTGGCGGCCTCAATGAGTAGGTGTGGTCTTTGAGTTTCTCTCGTGGTCAGTGGATGTCGTTGCTGTTATATCATCTGAGATACTTTCATATCTTCAGACTAGTCCTCTGTCTGTGTGTCCAAAACAATTCCTGGCATCTGGATTCAGGATCTTTTGAAGATTCTCACCAAGTTATCATAAGGCTGAGGCAGGGTTTCAGGAAATCCTCATCTGCCCCAACTTTTGATATTCCGGGTTGATGGTCTAACTGTCCAGTTTTAACGGGGAATTAACTCTAGGCAGAAGAAATCCAAAGTCCATGGAATAGATATGCACACTTTTATTTACAGGAATGACTTACATAACAACATAGATACAATATGTAGATAACAGTTGGTTTCCACTCCAGGGGCATGAAGGTCCAAGTAGTAAGTCAGCCCCCGGAGTAGTCCTGAGATGTGTTAGGTATGATTCCCAAACTGCAACTGAACATTCTAATTTCTCTGATGGTTTATATAGCTAAATGAAGGTAACCTCTCATTGGTCAAACTTTTAATCTCGTTAAGTATTTCCAACATCCTAGACGGTTTATGATATGAAATGTCTGAGTTATTGGAAGATTAAGTAAGTGCCATCAATTAAGTTTCTTAAGTGGATTATCTTAAATTAGCCTAAGGCTCTATCTACTAAAATCACTGTCGGTGTCAACACTTTATCAAAGGATTTAAAACTAGAGGTAGCCAAGATGTCTACCTTTTATATGAAGATTATGTTTACCTTTTATATGAAGATTATGTCTGACATTTTGTAGCTTGAGGTGAATGTGACTATGGGAAAAAGTTGTCTTTATCTAAAATATTTGAAATAATTACATTGTATGTTATTAATGATATTTACTTGTATGTTTTGAATTGTTACTGTAACTTTGATATTTTTGTTATGGTAATGATATATTTTCTTAAATTCTGTGATATAAGTTTAATGTAATTTGGGCAATATCAAGCCCATGATACATGCTCAATCCTCCTTCAGTCTTAAGTCTTTTCATTGATGTTCTCTTTATTTTATAATTTTTTCCATTCCAAATGAAATTTAAAAAAAAGCTTTCTAAAGATTTGATAAAGTCATCTGGGGGATTGGACAATGAGCTGAAAATATGTACTAGTTTTGAGAGTGCTAATGTTTTTATTACAGTAATTTTACCTATCAGTGTTAAGGGTCTTTTTCTCCATACTGATAAGAGTCTCTTTATGTCTTCGAGTCTTTTTCTTGTATTGATAACCCATAAATCATCAAGATTTGGATTAAATTTGATACCTAGCACATCAAATTCTCCATTATGCCACTCAATTTTCAAAGTTTCACATAATATTTCTTTTTTACCTGCCATTGAACCAATCCAAATTGCTTTAGTTTTATCTATATTTATTTTCAAACCTGACATTTTATAAAAAATTATGGATAGTTTCAATTGCTGCGTAAAGACTATCTTCTGTCCCATCAAGAAGAAGTTCAGTATCATCTGCATATTGGCCTAACTTATATTCTTTATCATCAATAACAATACCTTTAATTTTTTCATTCTTTCTTATCATACATCCCAAGATTTCAGCTACAAAGAGGAATAGATATGGTGAAACTGGATCGCCCTGTCTGCAACCTCTTTCATTTTTAAAGAATTCAGACAAATGACCATTTTGGATTACACAGGAAGTTGTTTGATAAGTAAGAGCATTTATCCATTGAATGATTTGAGGACCAAAACCAAATTTTTCTAAAACTAAATTTATGAAATCTTTCGAAACTGTGTCAAAGGCTTTTTCAAAATCGATAAGAACAAGCAATCCTGGAATATTCCTCTTTTTTGTTTCAAACATGATGTCATATAAAAGTCTTGTGTTTTCGCTAATAGTTCTGCCTGGAATAAAACCAGTTTGATTTCCATGAATAAGAAGGTCTAAAGTCTTTTTTAAGCGGTTTGTTATACAAGCACTAACAATTTTGTAAAGAGCATTTAAGAGGGTGATTGGTCTCCAATTCTTCAACTTAGTTCTGTCTTTATTAGCTTTTGGTATGCAGGTTATTACACCTCTTTTCAATGTCAAAGAAAGTTCATTATTAGATGAAACATCATTGACAAATCTGCAAATCCATATTTTAAGGTCTTTCCAGAAAAATTTAAAGAAATCAATTGGAAATCCATCAATACCAGGGCTTTTGTTGTTTTTCATGTTTTTGACTGCAAAGGTAATTTCATCAATGTTGATTTCTTTTTCAAGTTCATCTCTCATTTCATTATTCAATATTGGTGTTTCAATATTCTGTAAATCAACAATTTCTTCAGAGTTACTTTTAGATGAATACAGAGTTTTGTAAAAATGCCTAAGCTGATTTAAAATAGAAGTAGAGTCTGTTATCACATCATTGTTATCAGTAATAATCTTGTTTATGGATCTGCTGACAAAAGTTCTATTCTCTAAATTAGAAAAGTATTTGGTAGGTTTTTCTCCTTCTTCATACCATGTAATTCTATTTCTAATCTGAATACCTTTTAATTCCTCCTCTTTTATTTTCTCTAATTCCATCTTGTACTTTGAAAGTTCTGAAAGCTTAGATTCATTTATATTTTGAAAATCTTTTCTTATATTGTCTTCACAATCCTTTATTTTTATTTCTAAATCAGTTGTTTAATTTTTTTTTATAAAAAGAAATAGTTTTGCCTCTAACTTTCATTAGAAAGGTCTCAAGGAAAAGAGTATCACTTATTGTAAGCTTAATCTTTTCACAATCTTGATTCTCCTGATTGTTTTCAGATACTTTATTTTCAGAATATTCATCAATTGTTTCTTTAAGTAATGTCTTAATCAAGTTAGAATATTCTGGGTGAAGAAGTAATGAAGTATTAAATTTCCAGTATCCCTTTCCTCTTGTCTGATTAATAGTGTTAGAAAGCGTTAATGATATGGCCGAATGGTCTGATTTGTAGCCTGGTATGATATCTGAGTCCAAAGTAATATCAAACATATCTTCAGAGATTAAAAAAAAGTCTAAACGTGCTTGTTTTCTTGGGGTTTTTTTCCACCATGTATATTTTCTAACATGTGTGTTTAATGCCCTCCATACATCAAATAGATTATGATTTTGTAAGTGATCGATTACAATATCTCTTGACTTAGGATTATTTAAATGTTTGTAGTTTTCTAGATCAATAGATGGGTCCAAAACTAGATTCCAATCTCCTACAATTATCAATGAGTCATTGTCAAGGGAAAAAATATTTTCAAATAATTTAATATAGAAATTTGGATCATCGTTGTTTTGACCGTAAAGGTTAGTTAAAGTAAATCTCTTTTCTTCAATAGATATATCTGCAATAATGAAGTTTCCATTTTCCTCTTCTATTGTTCTATGTATAGTAAGGTCAACATCATTGTTAAAAAGGATGGCCACCCCCCTTGCGTTAGATCTTAAAGGCGCTATAATACTCTTTAAACCCCATTCATTCTTTATTGTATTAATGTTATCTTTAGCTAGATGAATATCTTGTAAGCAGATAATTGAAAAGCATTTCTTTCTGAAAATATTCATAACTTCTCTTCTTTTGTTTTTATCTCCTAATCCTCTACAGTTTGCAGAAATCAGTTTTATCTTCTTGATACTGTCAGTTGTCATTATTGGCAAATATCATAGTTCTAAATAATAAGGATAAATGGTATGAAAAATGATGGCAGTGAGCTAAGTATTAAAATATTTTCTTGAAATATAATAGGCTCATTGTTTGGTTTTCCAAAATTTGATTTTTTGACATAGATAACTAATCTTAAAAGTTCTACCTTTGACATGAAATAAAACTTGACAGACATGTAACATTTGCATGGGATACAATAAATGGGAACAATTCTTTTCAAGATAGATGTATAAAAAAGTAAGAAAAAAAAGAAGAATAAGAGCAAAGAAAACGGTGACATACTGCTGCAGTGCGCACCAAACCCAATATGTTATGCATCCAAGTCATAGTGCTAGGTGTAGACTATGCGTGATTCTCATACCGAACCATAGAGTCTATTAAAAAAAAAAAACATCAAATGTCATTTCAGCCCCGTGGTTATCAGTGTCCTTTGTTCAAAAGAGGGATATTATTGCGACACATATTGAAATAGAAACTGTGCCAGAGAGTCTTTAAGTTCGGTATCATAGGATAAGTTAGTGGAGTAGCAAAGTTATTTCATAGAAATGGAGAAATAGCTTTTAAACAGAAGATTGACACTCACGTGTTAACGAAGTAAACATCTCAAATTCTCAACGAGTATTTGTTAACACATCCGGTTTAAACTGAGACCAATCCCGCAGTGAATGTCTTCTAAAAATAGCAAAGCACGTGTACCATGTTTGTAAACATGCCCGGTAACATGCTTACTCCAGACGAACACTTGCACAGTTGATGTCCAAACAGGCACATATGACAAATCAATTAAATGTCCAATTTCTTATGATGAAAATAAATAATTATTAATTGAGTAATACCTCAAACCAGAATGAGTTGAATTAATAGGTATTTAAAATAACAAACAAAAATCACAGGAGTTAAGTTAACTCTCTCGCAGCCAAGGGCCGACTGAGTAATAAGTAGACCGTTAAGCCAAACTCTCTACACATGCCTGTTACAGGTTGTGGTCTACATCAAATGTCCTCCATTGATCCTGGGCGTTGTTCCTGATTTGGAGAGTCAGTTCAACACCTCGTTCTAAGATCCTGGTTTGAACTTTTTCAGACTTTCGTAGTTCAAATGCCTTGTTCGCGAGGCGCCCTCTCAGTTTTTTCAAAACGACGGGGAGATCTGTTCTGATGCTTATTTTGTTTTCTCGCAGGTACTTAGAGTTTTTCATAGAAGCGTTGTAAACGCGCTGTCTGTCCGCAGCCAGAACAAATTTTACGACAATTGGCTTTGGCATGTTCGCCCTAAAGTTAGTCGGGTCTGTACTATTTCGGGGTAGCCTGTGGACGTTTGCGAAAAGAATGGAGTCAACCTGGGTAACTCCTAAAAAAGCAAACACCTCCTTGACTCCGTCGAGCGGGTCTTTGCTATCCTTAATTCCATAAACAAGAAGGTTGCACTTCCTCGAGTACATCTCCTGCGTAAGGAGTTTTCGATCAAATTCAGTTTTCATTTTGGCTATGTCCATCTTCATTTTTTCAATTTCGCTTGAGTTATGTTCAATTTCTTCGGCATTAGTATTGACAGCATGGAGAATCTCCGTTGTTTTAACATACAAATCTTTAATGTCACCTGTCACTGTGTCCATTCTGTCCACGAGCTCAGTCGTCTGAAGCGTCAGAGACTTTGTGATGAACGACTTCAGTCTGCTCTCCATGTCAGCCAGTGTAATGGCGGACGGCGTGGTCTGTTCGCTGAGGGTGTCGGTAGGTTTCTCTGAGCCGACACGGGACCGTGTTTTTCTTAGTGGACATTTTTTTCAGTTGAATTGTTGGGTATTTGGGAGCGAGCTTCTACAAGTGTCTTGTCATAAGCGCAGCGCCACCGGAAGTGGCCAGCGAGAAAACTTACCATATTGGAGTGACGGAAACATATCTTATTGAATTATACTCTGTTTAAGGTCTTCATGGCCAGTGAGAAAACTTACCATATTGGAGTGACGGAAACATATCTTATTGAATTATACTCTGTTTAAGGTCTTCATGGCCAGCGAGAAAACTTACCATATTGGAGTGATGGAAACATATCTTATTGAATTTTACTCTGTTTAAGGTCTTCATCGCCAAGAAGAAAACTTACCATATTGGAGTGGCGGAAACATATCTTATTGAATTTTACTCTGTTTAAGGTCTTCATGGCCAGCAAGAAAACTTACCATATTGGAGTGACGGAAACATATCTTATTGAATTAAACTCTGTTTAAGGTCTTCATGGCCAGCAAGAAAACTTACCATATTGGAGTGACGGAATCATATCTTATTGAATTAAACTCTGTTTAAGGTCTTCATGGCCAACAAGAAAACTTACCATATTGGAGTGACGGAAACATATCTCATTGAATTATACTCTGTTTAAGGTCTTCATGGCCAACAAGAAAACTTACCATATTGGAGTGACGGAAACATATCTTATTGAATTAAACTCTGTTTAAGGTCTTCATGGCCAGCGAGAAAACTTACCATATTGGAGTGACGGAAACATATCTTATTGAATTTGACTCTGTTTAAGGTCTTCATGGCCAGCGAGAAAACTTACCATATTGGAGTGACGGAAACATATCTTATTGAATTAAACTCTGTTTAAGGTCTTCATGGCCAGCAAGAAAACTTACCATATTGGAGTGACGGAAACATATCTTATTGAATTAAACTCTGTTTAAGGTCTTCATGGCCAACAAGAAAACTTACCATATTGGAGTGACGGAAACATATCTTATTGAATTAAGCTCTGTTTAAGGTCTTCATGGCCAACAAGAAAACTTACCATATTGGAGTGACGGAAACATATCTTATTGAATTAAGCTCTGTTTAAGGTCTTCATGGCCAGCGAGAAAACTTACCATATTGGAGTGACGGAAACATATCTTATTGAATTAAACTCTGTTTAAGGTCTTCATGGCCAGCAAGAAAACTTACCATATTGGAGTGACGGAAACATATCTTATTGAATTAAACTCTGTTTAAGGTCTTCATGGCCAGCAAGAAAACTTACCATATTGGAGTGACGGAAACATAACTTATTGAATTAAACTCTGTTTAAGGTCTTCATGGCCAACAAGAAAACTTACCATATTGGAGTGACGGAAACATATCTTATTGAATTAAACTCTGTTTAAGGTCTTCATGGCCAACAAGAAAACTTACTATATTGGAGTGACGGAAACATATCTTATTGAATTAAACTCTGTTTAAGGTCTTCATGGCCAACAAGAAAACTTACCATATTGGAGTGACGGAAACATATCTTATTTAATTAAACTCTGTTTAAGGTCTTCATGGCCAACAAGAAAACTTACTATATTGGAGTGACGGAAACATATCTTATTGAATTATACTCTGTTTAAGGTCTTCATGGCCAACAAGAAAACTTACTATATTGGAGTGACGGAAACATATCTTATTGAATTAAACTCTGTTTAAGGTCTTCATGGCCAACAAGAAAACTTACCATATTGGAGTGACGGAAACATATCTTATTGAATTAAACTCTGTTTAAGGTCTTCATGGCCAACAAGAAAACTTACTATATTGGAGTGACGGAAACATATCTTATTGAATTAAACTCTGTTTAAGGTCTTCATGGCCAGCGAGAAAACTTACCATATTGGAGTGACGGAAGCATGGTCCAATACACCAACTTTCCACAGACTGCAGATAACGGCACATCGCCCGTGGGAACTGTCCTGCAGTCAGACGGGGGTTGGATGATTAGAGAAACTTCCATGCAACATTGCTCAATTTGCAAATATTCCCCGAGTAGTAAGTATAGAATCATTGCTATTGAAGACTATATTGGATTGAAACACAGTGAAAAGAGTCAGTCCAGAGTTTACAGCGATTGTATAGGATGGGAAACTGAGTCTTTTTTCATTCTCAAATAATTGTCTAAATCATTGTGGGAGGTAAGTAAAGTAAATAAACATTTGTTCAGAACAGCAAGACAGTCGACATATAATAACTTCTTTATTCTTTTAATAACTACGAATAATTCTTGTGTTTAAATAATTTGTTTTCTGTGAAGTATACATTGATCTGTTTATGTTTCAGTAATGGATATCACACTGTTATCTGAAACCTATGACATCTTTGTTGAGGAAGTTGTCAAGTTTGTTGTGATATTGAACAGTCTGACACCTGAAAAAGTGATTCTCCATTTCCAAGACGAGTATTCGTGTACAGTGCAACCAAACAAAACAATGGACGTCTCAACAAGAATATCCCTGCTGTCAAACTTCTATCTAACAGATGCTCATGATGGCTTAATGTATACTGTGATGAACCTTCATTTTGCAAAAGAGGGAAATTTCATAATTTCAGCTGAAACTTCTTCAAAAACAAGCATTCCTCAAGTGATAACGGTGACCAACGGCAGTGTGGATGAGTTGAGCTGTTTGGTTTCTACAACTGTGGACGGAACAGGTTATGCGCCTCAAATTGCCACCCAATATTTTAACACTGAAGAAATAACTATAAGTGTCCATCTTGGCAGTAACTGTGGCCATCTTGTAGCAGAAATAACAGATTGGTCTTTAGCACGGCGGATCCCTATAGGTACTGAGGCTTGTTATGAAGAAACTGATTATGAAGTTTTTGTTTTGAATCCTGATGATGTTGAAGTGAATGGACTTGATTTTGTCTTCAAACCTGATGTGATACCCCTTGGAAATTTTGAAATTTGTTTCGCTGTAGCTCTTCATGATGAAAATGCAACAGAAGTTTTTGATAATCTATGTGTAAGTATAAAAAAGTATGATTGTTGTTACCCTTAACAATTTGCTCACAATTTGTTCAACTTCATTTTCTTGTTAATTTAGCACATAGTCCTGTCCAAAGTTTGACTGACAATATCAGAGTATAAGGGGAACTTGGAAGTAGCATAAGTTTTTTAAAAAAATTGTCTTCAATTATTCCCCTTCAAAATATTGATTCAAGCCAATTGTATTATCTCTGATGGGTCAAACATCTCATTTCACACCCCGTAGTTGTTCAAGAAATCATCAAGTATCAAGCCAAAACTGCTGACTGCCAAAGTGCCAATTCAGCGTGAACACCTTAAATCATTTGACATAGGGACTTGAGAGCTCTGTCACTTGAAAAAATAAAAAATTTGATAATTTGTGTAAGGTACTGATCTCAATTGATATATAAGATTATCTTACCTTACAGTAAAATACTCATTTTTGACTGGCTCACGATCGACTTGTTTTATCTTATGTACACCGCGAGTCTCACCTCTCACGGTGTCCAAATATCATGTACCCCGCTGCCATAGCAACAGCTCCTCTCCGAGAAGAGGTGTCGCATAGGGTTAAGATGACGTTACCAAATGACGCACGCGATGTCCAGAGTTCACATACGTTCGATCAGCTGTTTTCGTGAATATTAATGATAGGTTTGTTTTCTCGTCATTCCAAGTTTTGTTTGGAACCAAATTCTGCATTGCAATACTTGCACATGCTATAGGATTAAAATCAAATAGTTTTTCAGCATGTTTAGTGTAATAGGTTTACGTAACACGATTCATAACATTGCAGTCGGGTTGGACGACGCCATATTGTTTACATTTAGGGTCAAGGCCGTTCATGCAGTGATGGCTCATCCGTTAACGGCAATCAAACTAAAATGGATATATTTTCTTCTGACATGACGGTAAGATAAATACGTTGTATGCTTCTCTCTCGGGTAATACGGTCTGATGTACCATCTTTGTAGAAATGTCAGCCCTGGCCTTGCGGCTCAGGCAACATTTCTACGAAGATGGTACATCAGACCGTATTACCCGAGTGAGAAGCAAACAACTTATAATGTACAGAGAAGGTTTGTGGTATTTTATATAAGTATTCATAGCTTTGGAGACTAAATGAAAGAGGGACAAAACATTGTTTTTACTAGTCAAAACAGTCTCTTGTTTATTTAGTGATTTGATATTAATGTGGTCAATTATAATCATTTCATTTCTAGAGCTTAGCCCCAAAAGTATATGACCTATCTCATTGAAACTTAAGGTATGGTTCAATTTACATGTGAAGTTATGCCTTTTGGGATTTTCCACTTCTTCATATTTTTAACTATTGACGGTTTCCATGGAAACATTACTGAGAATTTCAAATCTTACCCCATTGAAACTTGTCACTGATTAGTCAGCATATGAAAAAGTGCATTATATGATTTTGAACTTCTTCTGATATTTACTTTTGGTGGTTTCGGTTGAAATGGAACTTTTGACAGATGACTTTGTTCTCAGTATTAATCTAAGATATTCTGATTTATTGGGGACTGGTGGGATATGTCATCTTCTGATGACTCTTGTTTGTTAAAAATGTTTCAGGAATTCATCACAGTATCTGGAGTGTATCCGGTGACTCTCATAATATCTCCAAATGATGCCGAAGTCTTCCACAACTTTTCTACACCGTTGGTTCTGAATGCTAGTGAAAGCTTTGACCCAAATGATGCAAATATTACTATCAGGTGAGCTATTTGTTACCCCTATTACTCTAAAACATAATAATTTGTAAATGGGTGGAATTCAAAATTGGTAGGATTTTCAATTTCTCATAATGGTCAAAATAAACTCCTCAAAAAGGATTATTTTTTATTCAAATAAATTGGCAAACACTTGATTATGAGAAAATACAAACCGTCAGGCTCAAGTGTACCAATTAAAATTTTAGTGGAAACATAATTAATTAAACGGAAGGAAAATGTCCTGACCGTTACCGTTTCTTAATCAGAAAAAAGAATTTTAACTAAAATTTAGAAAAATCTTTCAACGATGGCATTTACATCTTTTACATTGTATTAATGACACTTGAAGGTAAAAACTGTTCTTAATAATCTTTAAAGTCCTTTTTTTGTATCTTTTCATTGTTTAACACAATTTAATAGCATTTTTCTCAGAAACTTTTGTGTTTATAGTTTTCAATAGGTGAAATTTTCTCAAATAAGCATCTGCTGCTAATCCGCGAACACGTTTAGATGACATCTACTTAAAGAAGAGAGCTTCGTGTATTATCATGAATTAATTAGAGAAGTCAATTAGCTCCAGTAACGGCTGGGACAGAACTGGTAACGGTCGGGACATGTATGGTAACGGGCTGGACATAAGTCTTCTTCAATTCAATTCACTATAGAGACATAACATGAAAGATAAAAATAAATAATCTTTAACCTTTATTGTTAACTCTATTTTGAACAAAAAGTGAAATGTGAATTAGAAATGGTAAATTTTAGATTGTATTGCATATTTCATTCACTGCCATGGTAACGGTATGGACATTTGTTATGAAATCAACAACAAAACTTAAAAATAAATTTGTATTTTTAATATTAACAGATTATAGCTTGTAAAGAATACAAATACACATTGTCTTGATTTTGACACCTAATTATTATTGAAAGAAAAGTGTTTTTGGCAATCAAGTAAATGAGGGGTAACGGTCAGGACATTTTTGGTAACGGTCAGGACATCTGTGTAAAAACAAAGTTTTTTTTCCATTGTATAACTTGTAAAGAATAGAATTCTGAAAGATACTGCAACAACTATCAAACTGCACACTGTGACAAATGATTAAACTACACAGGCAAGTGCATTTATTGCTGATATTGTTCCATTCAGTTTGCACATTTCGTCCAAACCGTTACCATAGTTTTCTTTGTCAATTATCTCATAAAAAATTAAGACATCTATCAGAAATATATGTAGTGGTTTCTGCTATTAATATTCAATAGATAACTAAAAATTCACTAACTAACCTCAGAAAATATTCTTCAAAAAGAAAATTTAACTGACATATGTCCATACCGTTACTATTTATTTGTCCTGACCGTTACTTCAAAACTTTTATTTCAAAACCATTTCATTAAAACTACTCTGAACAGTAAACTCCCAAGCCTAAACAATTTATGATCTTAAAATAATTTCATTATTAATATTTCTTAAAATATTTATGAATAACTTAGTTAGTTTCTCCAAATAAAAATGGGTTTGTCCTGACCGTTACCAGAACTGTCCTGACCGTTACTTTGTAAAAAGGTAACGGTCAGGACCGGTAATGGTCAGGACAATTTGTAAATAATTTAAAATAACACAATGAATGATCCCTTAAAGATGTCAAAGGACATGCCTTCCACATCTTCCAGTTCTGAGCAACAAAGCTCATTATTATTGAGACAAAGGGAGAATACAAATGCACAAAATCCAACGGTAACGGTCTGGACATTTAAGGGTGACACATCATATTTATACCTGCTTGTTGGTGTCATATTTCTACAAAATGTACCGAATCCTTTTATTTCACTAACTGTCATATGCAAAGAGCATTTGTCAATCAGACACAGCAAATAAAATTCCAATCCAGTTCCAGGGGGGAATTATTGAAGGAAATATCTACATGGTAACGGTCAGGACACAAAATCTTAGGACAGGCATGTTTCAATTTGTAGAATTTTTATTTTTGAAATCAATACAAAATTAAATGCAGTTTGTACATTCATGATGAATGGTTATAAGAATAAAATATATTTTTTTGTTTGGTTATGTTTATTTGTATGATATTTTGGCAAAGTTGTATGAGGACCGTCACCTTAGGACAGAGTAAATATGCCAAATTTGACCCTAAAATGTTATTAAATTAAACATTTTAAATGGAAAAATTAATGGTTGATCACGAAAATGTACTTGTCAATGGCTAAATATATTTCCTAGAACAAAAAAACCCTAAAAGACACACTATGTTTTTTAAAAATTGGACTGGACAGAAAAACCTACCAATTTTGAATTCCACCCAAATAGATTTTCAAAGATGTCTAATTAGAATCAAATAGTTGTAAGTACCATTCATTACATATGTAAGAATTATGTTTGTTGATTTTTCATCTGCTTTCAATACTATTCAGCCTCATCTACTTACTGACAAACTTTGTAAAATGAATGTAAATTCTAATATCATTAGATGGATCAACTCATTTCTAGTTAATAGACAACAATTTGTTAGGGTTAACCAAGTGCAGTCTTCAACTGTAAGTACATCCACTGGCGCTCCACAAGGTTGCGTTATTTCACCGATTTTGTTTATATTGTATACCAATGATTGCGTATCCAATGCAAAAACTTGTATGACAATCAAATTTGCCGATGATGCAGCATTGATGGGCCTGATTAGAGAATCTGAACTGTGTTACAGAACTGAAATTTCAAAATTTGTAGATTGGTGTAAATCAAACTTTTTGTTTTTGAATGTGCAGAAAACCAAAGAAATGGTCATAGATTTTAGGAAAAAGAAGTCTACATTAAATGCTGTGACTATAGATGATGGTGAAATAGAAAGAGTAACAGAATACAAATATTTGGGTACTGTCTTAGATTCAAAACTTTCTTGGAACGAAAATACTGACAAAATTTATAAGAAAGGACAGCAACGCTTGCATCTTTTGTGGAGATTGAGTCATTTTAAAATAGATCAAACTATATTGAGGTTATTTTACAGAACATTTATTCAAAGTATCTTGACCTTTAATTTCTTGAGCTGGTACGGAAATCTGTCTGTTCAGAATAAAAACAAACTTTCAAAAATTGTTAAAAGAGCTTCAAAAATTATTGGACTTCCAATTGAAAGTATCGGCGATATTTATGAGCAGCAAATTTCCAAGAAAACAAATAAAATTTTAAGTGACCAATCACATATTCTTTTTTCGGAATATTCTTGGCTACCTTCAGGACGCAGACTGCGCATGCCGACTGGGAGAACAAACAGGTTTCGCTACTCTTTTATTCCAAACAGTGTTCGTTCCTACAATGAGCAGTTTATTGATTAATGTTATATATATGTTTTAGTCAAGTGAATGTTAGTGTGACTTAATCGGATGTGTTCATGTTTATTTAGACAAATCTTTTGCATAATTATATTATCATGTACATTTAGTTTGCTTTGTTTGTAACTGGAGAACTGTATATATGATGTAAAACAAATTTCCCTTGGGACAATAAAGACATTATCTTATCTTATCTTATCTTAACTTTGGCCTATGACTATCTAAGCACTAAGAAAGCATGATAATATTTAGACCCTGATCTTTTAGTAAATATCAAGATTTTGAAATTAGGATTATTTATTGCAGATAAAGTGACATTTAGATCGGCTAAAAGAACAATAGATTTTAAAACTTATGTTTTTCTTAAAATCACAAAATTAAAAAAAAAAGTTAATTTAAGATTTTAACTTTCAGTTTCACGTGGAAGTGTTCTCAGAATGGGGGTCAATGTGACTTTGTTACTGCTTTGTGGCCACACATTGGAAGTGATACTCAACAACTCCCAGTTTCAGGTGAGTAACACCCGCAGTTACCAAAGAACTCTTTTGAATCTTGATAAGTCTGGCATGTCATCTTGCCAAGTGAGTCATTCTCATGTCTTCATACTTGTCCACTCGGTTTGAGAAGTTTTGTCATATCTATCACTAGTTTATCTGGTGCTCAGGGGGAAAGAGTTCTATTGGTGGTGCACTGTCGTCTATGAGTGGTTTTGGTGTATAACACTTTCTATATTCTTGAGAATATTTTTTTGTCCTCATTAGTGTAATAAGTGTTAATTAAGATATTATAAATAATTAAGCCTCAAATACATTTGAAATCTTATGTTTAAAAATGTACCTTACCATTTGTGAAAGAAAAAATCTAAAATCCTTATTTAATTTTGTTTGTCTTTTATACACATAAAAGCTGCATCTTTTGAGAATGACTCGTATACCACTTACTATATTCTTGAGAATATAGTTTCTTTTGATAAAATGATGGATACCTGTTTGTTAGTCAAAGTTTAGCTTTAAACTGTCTCACATTAAATTTTGTGCATTGCTTTTACTTCTAGCATAAATTTAAAGACACTCTTAACAAAATGATTCTTTATAAAAGGGTATCCTCCTTGGGTTCTTCCTGCGACCTCGGGGTGAAAAATAAATACAAAAAGTCACAACCTGTCATGTAGCAAAAATACAGATTTTATGCAGTAAGTACCCTAAGGAGGATCCCATTTAAAGAATCCAAAACCTCTCCACTTTTGTTTATTATTTTCATTGTATCCATTTAATCTTTGTGACATTCTAAAAAACTAAACTGTAAGCATAGAATTTGTATGATAATTGAAGACTAAATGATAAAAAATTGCAATGCTTTCAATGAGTGTACAAACCTCTAAGGAAGGACTGATAATATCATTGTTTCAAATGATAAAGAAACACTGATATTGTCATGATATTACTATATTGCCTGTTTTTTGTTTTGACAAAGAACCTAGCTTTTAATGGCTGCTGTCATTTTTTTGTTCCAAATAAAATATGTTAAGACCATGTGCTATCAGCTTCTAGTCTAAATGTCACAAAAAGCGCTGTACTTTTATCAATTTTACCTTTTACTTATAAAGACACTATCTGTATTGATAGATTATCCACACATTTACATATATTAATGATACGGCATCAAGGCACCACTCGATTGGCTTTCATCCGCCATCTTGGAGTGTTAGCATTGCGAGAAAACAAATGTGGTGTATTATGCTAATTCATTAACTAAATTAAGAAATAACCTCTTGATTGATAGACAAGGAGCATATTTACAAATAATTCTTAACATAAGTTAACATAACATTTTGTCATAGTAATGCACTCCACGATCGTAGCTTCGATGATCGGCTTCATTCACAATGTTTTTCTTTTTTGAGCGATACATTTATTCTTTGTGAAATTGTTAAATCTTGAACAATTGAAACCTCACAAACGTATTTAAAATAATATGTGAAGTTATCATGTAAAAATCATATATATTTGTTAGTCTGAATTTTGTTATCACAAAAAATAACGCGCTCAAATCGTCCCTTAAAGTTAAACACCTTGAAATGTTGTATCTTGCTTTTCACATTTGTAGGGCTGTTGAATGGCTTCTTCTCACTCATTGTCCCGCCAGGGGCTCGGCAACTTTGTCTGCAGTAGAGAACTGTTCTACACGCAGTCAGGTTTGGGTGCAATTCTACACTGAATTTCAGTGCAGTACCACCCATGGTTTGCTAGTTCCAGCCAATGCTCGCAGGTTTCACCGCAATGCATAGTCACAATGGTGTTGCGGGCTTTCACCCTGCAATAATACTAGCAGCCACTATATAAGTTAAATACTCTTGAAAGCGGCGATAAACCCCAGATCACCTTCCCTCACCTCTCACTCATTGACGTTGTTTTTACCCCCAGTGGCATGTTTTAACTGGATTGTGTTAATTATTACAATGTACTATTATATGTACAAACTAGAATGTCCCCTTGTAATTTGTTTCCACAAAAGATACCCCGATAGGCCTGTCCCTTTAAATGTCCACAAACTTAAGTGTATATGTCTCCTCAGAGGGTGTGCTGGAGTTAGCTGCCGACAGTCTAACAGAGGGTCAGAACTACACCTTCACCTTGTGTTTGGAGGCTCCATATATCCAGGGCAGCAATCATACACTCACTGTATACCACAGGTACAGTCGTTGACTTAGACTTTTCACCTCCATATCAATTACATATATATGTAAGTTATGTAACTTCCTGCAATAACAATCAACAATAACATCCCTAGAATGTGAATCAATTGATTAGACTCTAATTATTATTGGTGTTCTTGTTTATTTTCAGTGAATTTCAACCAATGACCGTTCATCTCATTCTGACGTAAGCATCTTTATGATTTAAAATTCTTAATTCCTGAATAAGTTTTTCACCAATCAAGAAATTGAATGTTCAATTTCAATTTTAAACAAATACATTCTCTCATGAAAGAAAAATTAGGACAATATGCTTTTAAAAGCTTTCTCTTTGCCATTATTAAAATGTTATAACGAACTTTGTTTAATTTAACCCTTACGATGCGGGTATATATTTTTGCTCTACAAGCCCACGTGGCGGAATTGTTTTGTCCGGTGCCAGCCACCGTTATATCCTGATTAACCGCTTCTTTATTTTTGTGCGAGGATATACATATGATACATGGAAATAAAGACAATTTTCTCTTCTATACGGTGATGTAAAAATTATAAAATTATCTCTAATGGTTCGTGAGATATAAATGCCGCAAGGTGGGTACCCTCAATCATTTTGAGGTAAAAAATAAAATTTGCGGCACTTGTCGCAACGCTTGCCGTTTCTGTGTTTTTGTGCGCGGATATACATATGATACATGGAAATAAAGACAATTCTTTCTTCTACACGATGATGTAAAAATTATAGAATTATCTCTAATGGTTCGTCAGATATGAATGCCGCAAGGTGGGTACCCTCAATCATTTTTGAGAAAAGGTTTGATATTTTATATCCGGGAGCAGCCAAGACTGCTTGCAGTCAATATATAGCCATATCCTGAAAGTTTCGGATTTCGCCAAGAGGGCTTACGTGCCATTTTATATTTGGCCCGTAAATATCACGCGCCCCGCATCGTAAGGGTTAAAGTTGTAGCTCGTTAAATTTATTCATTTTCTGATATTGTATGAGAATTTTGCTTATAATTGTTAAACAGATTGATTCTTGTCCTTTTATGCTGCTCAATAAAAGTATATTGCAATTATTTTTACAGTGTGACTTGTTTTGGTACTCTTTTACCTTGAAATTTCAAAGCCGTTTTGATGTAATGACAGGTGTTACCATCTCATTCAGCATCCAGAATACTATTAGTTATTAATTCACAGTGTGATAAAATTTAGATGTAACAGGATTCTAATTCATACATTCTTCTGTGGGTAACTACTAGTATTTGCAATTTCATTACAATTGGAAATAATAGGATTGCTTGTAAAACAATATTTGACAAACATTTACAGGAGTTGACCAGCTTGATGTTAGTCTTCCTTTAAAATGTCAAAAGTGATCCAATAAGTTTATTTCAGATGCGTGAGCCGATGCACTGAAGGATCAAGAGGGGATCTTGAAATGCATATCCAGTGTGACAATTGTCATAATACAGTGATCAGTTTGACGATATACATCACGGGTATTGGGCTGGTTACGGACACATCTACTGTTTTGACTTTCTTTCCTGACGACACTGGCTTCATCATTGATGGAGATTTTCTCAACCCATTCCAGGAATACATTCTAACTGTAACAGGTAAACAATACAAGTACCATTGTGTTGAATCGTTGCTGCATGATCACACAATTGCCTCCACTGTTTGTGCATCTTGCCAAAAAATTTTATAAATGAATGAATTACTTGTTTCGATTTAATTATGAGACAGTTTTCTAGACATTGAATAGATAAAAAAAATTTTTGCTACGATAACATTATATTAAAACAAACTATGTTCCTGCTTAGCTCTGTTTGATTATAGATTCCCCTCTTTTAAAATAGTTAAGTATCACAGACTGTAACCATCACAACCTGTTGTTTATAAACAAGAGCAAGGTAGTAACAGCCAATCAGCGATCGTGTGTCAAAAGGAAAATCCCCTCTCAAAATTTTCGCCCACCTTGATGGGTCGGCGCCAAGTCTGACTCACGTGACCTTGTTACCCTTGAAATTCATTGCGTAACGGTGTCATCGGCACTGGTCAATTATCGATGAAGCTCCCCAGCCCAGAGTTCCTTTAATCATAAGTTCCAGGATGCAACACTGTCAGTCTGATTAAAATCGACCGTGTTTCGAGGGAGACAAAACAAAAAATATGTATCAGAGCTTTCCTCTCCACAACGGCCTGAATGCATCCAAGCTAGGTGCTTGTTCACACTAGTTTAGCACAGACAAAGCGGAGCAATCACATTGTCCAGTTAAAAAAAAAAAAAACCAACATCATGTCGAAAACAGATTTCACAGGAGTTACCTGCCCCTAGCTCTGATATCGAAAGCTTTTGCCGCCGTCCCGGCCTTGTAATTGGCTAGATGAGCTTACGTCAGTAAAATCGGTGCCTTCAGACTGTGAAGGAGAGGAACGCAAGCTGGGTGAGGTTTGAACCCCACTAGAAATAATATATTTACACTCATTTTCCTAAAAAAAACACTCGATTTTAATCAGATTGCAATACTGTAATCTATATTATCTTGTTTAGCATTTATGAGTTAGAATTTGTTGTAATAATGAAACACAAATTTAATGGATAACAACTTCTATATTGATTTCTCACAATCAATAAAGACATTGTTATCCGTTAGATTTGGCCTGTTTTGTATAATGCTGTTTTTTATGTTTCATCTTTTGTTCTTCCCATTGTAATCAAGTCATATTCACTGTTAAAATCGTGGTAACTTCTGTGTAGTAAAAAAAAATCAAATCATTTTACTTAACACTTAATTGAAGTCATTTGGACTAATCATAAAAGTTTTGTTTGTACTTGTACAATAGAAACATTTTGAAAAAAAACAGATTTTCATTTTTTCATTTGCTCAAAACTAATTGCAATTTCAAAACATTTCTTTATGTCTTTGATAACTCACTTTTTAGAGATTGAAGTCTCTTGTAGAACTAAATCTTCAGGAAACTGAATATAACTTATCCAAACAAATGTGTTTTTTTAGCGGACCAAAATGGAATGTTGATTGAGGAAACACATACAGTGCAGCAGCCAGGTAGGTTTTCTTTCCATTTGAGATTGATTTGACACCATTTGAATTTTATTTAACAATAGTTGCAGCCAGTTAACGTTATCAGTTCTTATAAATCTTTAATTAGATGCCATAGTGCTTGACATGAAATTGATTCCAAGATTTCATATACACCGTTTATATATATATAGGTTTGATTTTATCTTGTTTTATCTAGGATAATGTTAACACCAGATTTGAATTATTTTGTTTTCACAGATTTGAGGCTTGTGGTTCGGGCAGAGTTGCAGAATATCACAATCAACGATTACAACCTCTTCCTGGTGTTGGTGAACGGAACATCAGAAGCTAACCTCCAAGTGAAGATAAGCAACTCTTTCAGCTGTATGCCTGATCTGAAGGAGATCGGTGCCTCAGACAGAACTCAATACCCTCTGTCACACTTCCCCTTGCCACCACTCACTGAAGGTATGTTTGCTTTAACTTGGTTCATAAATTATGTTACTAGTTTTGTAGGGGTATAGCAGTTAATGTTGATCCATTGCTTTGTACTTACCCCAGCAAGGCATCACTTGTTTTATCTCAAATTACAGCCTATTAAAAGCAAATAAGGTAATATTTTATTCCTTGCCTGTTTACTAGTGACGCAATTAGAGATCCATTATAACAAAATGACAGCTGTAAACGGCCTATTACACAGACAACTGATTATATCTGACACCGTTGTTGGCATAAAAGGGACAGTCCTATCTGGGTATTTTCTTTCATAATTTTTTAAAGAGCAATCATGGGTGTACTTTCACGACAATGCAATGAATACAATATTTCAAATTAACAAATCAAATATTATGATTTCAACATTGGTCCTTTAATATCTCTCAATGCCTTTCTTCCAGGAATGAGGTACATTGTTATAAGCTACCAATGCCTTTATGATGGACATCAATACATCAACGTATCAATGAACCTCAACGGTGAAGTTCTCACGTCAACTGACTATTTCTTTGTTCATAATGATGATGAACATCACTGCTTGAGTCAACTGCAGATTGAGGGCACGTCAGCTACAATGTCTGAGGCAAAGATCTACACTCGAAGTCACCAACTATATTTCACATCTTCCTATGTCTGGTCTTGTAGCGATGTAGTTATCGTCTCGTACAATTGGACGGCCTATCATTATCAAGAAAACGATCCTACAAAATGTACATCTGAAGCTGAGTTTGAACTGGCTTTTGATCAAACTTTTACCAATGAGCAGGGATTGTCCTTTCGTGTCCCGCCCCAAACTCTTCCTGTCGGCTACCATAAGTTCTGTCTGGTTATGATCTTTACTAGTGACTCAAGTAGTGACCAGCATATTAACAAGGGTTGTGTAAGTATTGACTACTGCAAGATTACTCTTGGGTTTTTAGCTTATAATACCCGTAAGTCAAGATGAATTTATGGCATGACTCGTTATGAGAAAGTCTTCAATCTAAGAGATAATAGATACTTCTTAATCGGATGAGATACAGAGGTCAGAGCCCATGGCTGTATTTTTAATGAGCAGAAATAATACTAGTAGCTTATATTTCATAGCAAATATTTGAATTGCATATTCAAATTTACAGATATTCTATCCCATATCAGTATTATCACATGTGTAACGTTTGAAAATAAAGCAGAAATTTAAGAATAAAGATAATAAAAATACTTTTCTAATTAACAAAAATGATTCTATGTCATGTTACTTAAAAGATGTAAGGCAGAAAATAGTATTAAGATATATATATAATACAAGTTTGTTCTTGCTTTCTTTGTCACTTACTCTCAAAATGTAGTTCTATTACCGCAGGGTTACATTCTGATGAAGGCTGAACCACTGGTGATTGTGCTGTCTCCCAGAGTGACGTTCCTCTCTCTCCCCTCCAGCCAGCCTCTGCTTCTAGATGCTTCACACAGCTACAACCCTAACTCAGATGATCAGTCAAATATTGGGTATGTACTGTTATTTTTAGGCAAATTTTCTCTGCACCAAACCATCAATAAATACCGCAATACGAATACACTGCGGTAAACTGTTTCACCCCTTTACTATATCATCAAAGAGGATCATTCATTTTCTGTGTTTCTAGTATTGCTCCTGTAAAGATCAAATGCGCCGCCCATGCATACATTATTCATAAAAAAAGTATAGTTTTTGAGTGACATTACGAAACAGTGGTGCATGACACCAATTACAATCAGCTGTGATAGTGTAAAAATAGATTGGAAACCTAGCCTGACCTGAAAATGAAGTAGTCAATTCCTTAGGAGAAAATACAAATTTTGAAAAGTTATCAGTCCTGACCAAAAAATAACATGCAAGTAGCCAGTTTAAGGACTGGCGGACCGGCTATATTTTAAACACTGGCATTATTAGTCATGGCCCTGATCGAGGCCGAGTGTGATTTATTAAATATGTTTATTTTTTAGTAAAAATAACTTGAACAAGTTAAAAATTACATCATTGAAAAGTAATGAACCAGACCTAACCATCAGCCTCGTGCTTTAACTACCGTTTTAATAGTTCAGGGCCAAACTAGACTTTATTACAAAACACATGTTTGTTAGGGCTACTCTATTTCCTTAAAGAAATGGTAGAGTTAGGGTATGAACAATGGGAACATGAAACTTTTCCTAACCAATCTTTCAGCATATTTGTACAGTTTCAACATTAGGGCCTTTTAACTACTTAAAAAAGCATGATTTCTAATTGTTTTGGAGAGCAGACACAATTCCTGTCTGAATGTAAGAATAATAATTCGGGATTGAATGGCAATAAAAGCAGTGCACATACTATGACCAGTCACTGTTCATCCGTCAATCTGGTAGCTTGAGATATTTACCAAATTGAAAATGTTTTACTTATTTGGCCACATTTATTGATAAATAACACTTTTTTGTTTCAACATGTTTTATATGATTAGATTTGGCATGTGGTTTTGAAAGGTTACGTATAAGTCATTCTCACATTTAATTGGCTAAAAAAAAACAGCTCGATTTGACTTTAAAATCCTTATTGCTTATAACCTAAACTAAAAGTTTATTCAAACAAAATTTAAATATTAGGTAAATATTAAAGTTAGTTCTCTCACAAATGGTGTTATATAACTAAGAATCATCTGTACAATTAACATGAATATCTTATTTTCCTCAGCTTTTCATGGAAATGCGTCCAAGGTGTTGGAAATTGCAACTTTGTGGACTCCATCTGGCCCGGCCAAAACATACAGGAGGCTCTACCAGTCACAGGTATATTTTACCATCTTGTCCTTTAACTTTTTGTGTTTCACTCTTACTCTTTTACTTATTTCAGTTGTGGTTCGAATCCCGCCAGGGGCTCGGCAACTTTGTCTGTAGTAGAGAACTGTTCTACACGCAGTCAGGTTTGGGTGCAATGCTACACTGAATTTTAGTGCAGTAACAACCATGGTTGCTAGTTCCAGCCGATGCTCGCAGGTTTCACCACAATGCATAGCCACAATAGTGTTGCGGGCTTTCTCCCTGCAATAATACTAGCAGCCGCGATATAATACTCTTGAAAGCGGCGATAAACCCCACATCACCTCACCTCACCTCACTTATTTCGGTTATCTTGATTTCCATGATTGTCCCTATGCTAAATTCTTTATTATCTGTGATGAAAATTAGATTTGTAGCATTAATTTGATTTGATTGACGTCAAGAACATCCATTCATCATGTCATTTTACCATTTTTTGATCAGAGCATTTACATCTATTTTTAGCTTTCCATACATTTTTCAAGTGTATTCAACCTGTAATGATTTTAATCAGTCAAGTTTGATCATGTTTTGTTTTTTTGTCATACAGTGATTAATATCATGTCACATGTCATAATATCATGTCACTGCCAATGCCACTGCAATGAATATCACTAGTAATGGATATATTTTTGATGTAGCTAATTTCATTCAACATTGTTGTAGATTCCGTGTTGAGCCTACCAGCAGGAAGCCTGTCTATAGGACAAGCATGCCAGTTCACTCTTACGGTCACAAAATCAAACCTGCCTGGATCAAGCATTGAAATCACTGTCCTTAGTTCCAACCCCACAACTCCTTCACTGGTCATCAGGTACCTTTAGATTTAGTAGACTTTCTTATGAATTGATACTTCACTTTGATCCAGGTAAATCAAACAAACTATGTTTTGTTTATATTGAATGAAATACTGTAATTTGATTGAATTAGAACTTTTCATTTGATCTGTAAAATCCTCCAGGAACTTTACATCTTTACATTTACTGGTGTAACTCTGTGCATATGTTCAATTCTCAGCTGCACGTTCGGATGTGGACAGAAGTTGAACCCGTCCGAGAGACTAGCTCTGTCTGCAGCCTGCACCAACTGTGGAGAGACTGGTCTGCCCATCGAGACCTTCTCCTGGTCTGTCACCAGTAACCTCACCAACTCACAGCTCCCGGACGAGGAGGTCATCTCAGCCTCCACAACAGGAGTGTCACAATCTACTCTCGTTCTCTCCGCCTTCTTCTTTCATCCATCTGATGTCTACTCTATCACTGTTACTGGTGGGTGTTAGTTAAGAGTTAACCCTTCCATCTCGTTGAAATACATTTTGAGCTTTTAATTTGACCATGAAAGGGAAGAGGATAACATTATACACTTTTGAGATATGCTGGCCGGGATGTATGACTAGTGAATAAATCAATTAATTAATTCTTAGTTTTTCTGAATAAAAATTTCTTTTGATAACACATAAATCAATACTCAATGATGAAAGCAAAGTATCTGAGTCCCAGACTTCTTAATGAGATTCAGACACTGCCTGTTTGACTAAAGAGATATCTCTCCAGCCGAAACCAATAGTAAAGCATATGTCCGCACCTTGTCATAGATATCATAAGATACCTTGATGATATTCTCTGTTGATACCCCTACCTAACATTTTGCCTAAAAGTCTTCGATCATTTTCAATGTTGTCAATACACTTTTGCAGATACTAACTCAAACTCCGAGAGCGGTAATGCAGTATACGTGGTTTCCATCAACAGCCCCCCTCTCCCTGGTACTTGCAGTATCACCCCACCCTCAGGCCAGGCTCTCAGTACCCAGTTCACCGTCACTTGTACCGGCTTCCAGGACCCAGACACACCACTCGTGTACAAGATCTTTAAAGACCAGCAGAACTCATCTGGTAGGTCATCACATAGACTCATCTTCATCTCCCAGCCACTGATTAATTTACATCATTTAACTTTGGGTCTCTGAGACTACATATATTTTTCTAGATACTGTTTGTTTACTGATTGAGGGACTCACTTAAATCTGCTTTGACTCACAAGACCTTGTAAAAGTCCCTTGCTGCCGTTGTAAAATCACTATAGATTGTTCACAATATTGCCCATTCTTTAAACGTTGATTACAATTGATTGTAGGCTGAATTTCAAAATTCTATTTATTTGATAAATTAATGATTTTTCATGTTCAACTACCGGTAGATAGTATAAGTTTTAATACATATGAGCTTTTGAGTTATACACTATAGGGGGAATTGAACAGATTGTGCACATTCTAAACTGATTCTAGTTGCTTTTTTTTATGCCTGACTTCTTGACATCCTTGTCTTCCAGATGTACTGTTAAAGTCCAGCTTTCAGTCGACTATCAGCCACCTAACACTGCCCACCGGCCCAATGCACACTAACTATACTCACAACCTCACTGTTTCTGTGTTTGATGACTACGCCACCAGCACTTCACTCTGTCTTACTGTACAGGTACTTAGACTAACTATACTCACAACCTCACTGTTTCTGTGTTTGATGACTACGCCACCAGCACTTCACTCAGTCTTACTGTACAGGTACTTAGACTAACTACACTCACAACCTCACTGTATCTGTGTTTGATGACTACGCCACCAGCACTTCACTCAGTCTTACTGTACAGGTACTTAGACTAACTACACTCACAACCTCACTGTTTCTGTGTTTGATGACTATGCCACCAGCACTTCACTCAGTCTTACTGTACAGGTACTTAGACTAACTATACTCACAACCTCACTGTTTCTGTGTTTGATGACTATGCCACCAGCACTTCACTCAGTCTTACTGTACAGGTACTTAGACTAACTATACTCACAACCTCACTGTTTCTGTGTTTGATGACTATGCCACCAGCACTTCACTCAGTCTTACTGTACAGGTACGTAGACTAACTATACTCACAACCTCACTGTTTCTGTGTTTGATGACTACGCCACCAGCACTTCACTCAGTCTTACTGTACAGGTACTTAGACTAACTATACTCACAACCTCACTGTTTCTGTGTTTGATGACTACGCCACCAGCACTTCACTCAGACTTACTGTATAGGTACTTAGACTAACTATACTCACAACCTCACTGTTTCTGTGTTTGATGACTATGCCACCAGCACTTCACTCAGTCTTACTGTACAGGTACGTAGACTAACTATACTCACAACCTCACTGTTTCTGTGTTTGATGACTACGCCACCAGCACTTCACTCAGTCTTACTGTACAGGTACGTAGACTAACTATACTCACAACCTCACTGTTTCTGTGTTTGATGACTATGCCACCAGCACTTCACTCAGTCTTACTGTACAGGTACGTAGACTAACTACACTCACAACCTCACTGTTTCTGTGTTTGATGACTATGCCACCAGCACTTCACTCAGTCTTACTGTACAGGTACGTAGACTAACTATACTCACAACCTCACTGTTTCTGTGTTTGACGACTACGCCACCAGCACTTCACTCAGTCTTACTGTACAGGTACGTAGACTAACTATACTCGAAACCTCAGTGTTTCTGTGTTTGATGACTACGCCACCAGCACTTCACTCAGTCTTACTGTACAGATACTTAGACTAACTATACTCATAACCTCACTGTTTCTGTGTTTGACGACTACGCCACCAGCACTTCACTCAGTCTTACTGTACAGGTACGTAGACTAACTATACTCACAACCTCACTGTTTCTGTGTTTGATGACTATGCCACCAGCACTTCACTCAGTCTTACTGTACAGGTACTTAGACTAACTATACTCACAACCTCACTGTTTCTGTGTTTGATGACTATGCCACCAGCACTTCACTCAGTCTTACTGTACAGGTACTTAGACTAACTACACTCACAACCTCACTGTTTCTGTGTTTGATGACTATGCCACCAGCACTTCACTCAGTCTTACTGTACAGGTACGTAGACTAACTACACTCACAACCTCACTGTTTCTGTGTTTGATGACTATGCCACCAGCACTTCACTCAGTCTTACTGTACAGGTACGTAGACTAACTATACTCACAACCTCACTGTTTCTGTGTTTGATGACTATGCCACCAGCACTTCACTCAGTCTTACTGTACAGGTACTTAGACTAACTATACTCACAACCTCACTGTTTCTGTGTTTGATGACTAAGCCACCAGCACTTCACTCAGTCTTACTGTACAGGTACGTAGACTAACTATACTCACAACCTCACTGTTTCTGTGTTTGATGACTACGCCACCAGCACTTCACTCAGTCTTACTGTACAGGTACGTAGACTAACTATACTCACAACCTCACTGTTTCTGTGTTTGATGACTACGCCACCAGCACTTCACTCTGTCTTACTGTACAGGTACTTAGACTAACTATACTCACAACCTCACTGTTTCTGTGTTTGATGACTACGCCACCAGCACTTCACTCAGTCTTACTGTACAGGTACTTAGACTAACTACACTCACAACCTCACTGTATCTGTGTTTGATGACTACGCCACCAGCACTTCACTCAGTCTTACTGTACAGGTACGTAGACTAACTATACTCACAACCTCACTGTTTCTGTGTTTGATGACTACGCCACCAGCACTTCACTCAGTCTTACTGTACAGGTACTTAGACTAACTACACTCACAACCTCACTGTATCTGTGTTTGATGACTACGCCACCAGCACTTCACTCAGTCTTACTGTACAGGTACTTAGACTAACTACACTCACAACCTCACTGTTTCTGTGTTTGATGACTACGCCACCAGCACTTCACTCAGTCTTACTGTACAGGTACTTAGACTAACTACACTCACAACCTCACTGTTTCTGTGTTTGATGACTACGCCACCAGCACTTCACTCAGTCTTACTGTACAGGTACGTAGACTAACTACACTCACAACCTCACTGTTTCTGTGTTTGATGACTATGCCACCAGCACTTCACTCAGTCTTACTGTACAGGTACGTAGACTAACTATACTCACAACCTCACTGTTTCTGTGTTTGATGACTATGCCACCAGCACTTCACTCAGTCTTACTGTACAGGTACTTAGACTAACTACACTCACAACCTCACTGTTTCTGTGTTTGATGACTATGCCACCAGCACTTCACTCAGTCTTACTGTACAGGTACTTAGACTAACTACACTCACAACCTCACTGTTTCTGTGTTTGATGACTATGCCACCAGCACTTCACTCAGTCTTACTGTACAGGTACGTAGACTAACTACACTCACAACCTCACTGTTTCTGTGTTTGATGACTATGCCACCAGCACTTCACTCAGTCTTACTGTACAGGTACGTAGACTAACTATACTCACAACCTCACTGTTTCTGTGTTTGATGACTACGCCACCAGCACTTCACTCAGTCTTACTGTACAGGTACGTAGACTAACTATACTCACAACCTCACTGTTTCTGTGTTTGATGACTATGCCACCAGCACTTCACTCAGTCTTACTGTACAGGTACGTAGACTAACTATACTCACAACCTCACTGTT
This sequence comes from Steromphala cineraria, assembly GCA_916613615.1. Lineage (NCBI taxonomy): Eukaryota > Metazoa > Mollusca > Gastropoda > Trochida > Trochidae > Steromphala > Steromphala cineraria. The sequence goes on from OU744720.1 coordinate 48,507,069, forward strand.
TCTGTGTTTGATGACTACGCCACCAGCACTTCACTCAGTCTTACTGTACAGGTACTTAGACTAACTATACTCACAACCTCACTGTTTCTGTGTTTGATGACTACGCCACCAGCACTTCACTCAGTCTTACTGTACAGGTAATTAGACTAACTATACTCACAACCTCACTGTTTCTGTGTTTGATGACTACGCCACCAGCACTTCACTCAGTCTTACTGTACAGGTACTTAGACTAACTATACTCACAACCTCACTGTTTCTGTGTTTGATGACTACGCCACCAGCACTTCACTCAGTCTTACTGTACAGGTACTTAGACTAACTATACTCACAACCTCACTGTTTCTGTGTTTGATGACTACGCCACCAGCACTTCACTCAGCCTTACTGTACAGGTAATTAGACTAACTATACTCACAACCTCACTGTTTCTGTGTTTGATGACTATGCCACCAGCACTTCACTCAGTCTTACTGTACAGGTAATAAGACTAACTATACTCACAACCTCACTGTTTCTGTGTTTGATGACTACGCCACCAGCACTTCACTCAGTCTTACTGTACAGGTACTTAGACTAACTATACTCACAACCTCACTGTTTCTGTGTTTGATGACTATGCCACCAGCACTTCACTCAGTCTTACTGTACAGGTACGTAGACTAACTATACTCACAACCTCACTGTTTCTGTGTTTGATGACTATGCCACCAGCACTTCACTCAGTCTTACTGTACAGGTACGTAGACTAACTATACTCACAACCTCACTGTTTCTGTGTTTGATGACTATGCCACCAGCACTTCACTCAGTCTTACTGTACAGGTACTTAGACTAACTACACTCACAACCTCACTGTTTCTGTGTTTGATGACTATGCCACCAGCACTTCACTCAGTCTTACTGTACAGGTAATTAGACTAACTATACTCACAACCTCACTGTTTCTGTGTTTGATGACTATGCCACCAGCACTTCACTCAGTCTTACTGTACAGGTACGTAGACTAACTATACTCACAACCTCACTGTTTCTGTGTTTGATGACTATGCCACCAGCACTTCACTCAGTCTTACTGTACAGGTACGTAGACTAACTATACTCACAACCTCACTGTTTCTGTGTTTGATGACTACGCCACCAGCACTTCACTCAGTCTTACTGTACAGGTACTTAGACTAACTATACTCACAACCTCACTGTTTCTGTGTTTGACGACTATGCCACCAGCACTTCACTCAGTCTTACTGTACAGGTACGTAGACTAACTATACTCACAACCTCACTGTTTCTGTGTTTGACGACTACGCCACCAGCACTTCACTCAGTCTTACTGTACAGGTACTTAGACTAACTATACTCACAACCTCACTGTTTCTGTGTTTGATGACTACGCCACCAGCACTTCACTCAGTCTTACTGTACAGGTACTTAGACTAACTATACTCACAACCTCACTGTTTCTGTGTTTGATGACTACGCCACCAGCACTTCACTCAGTCTTACTGTACAGGTACTTAGACTAACTATACTCACAACCTCACTGTTTCTGTGTTTGACGACTATGCCACCAGCACTTCACTCAGTCTTACTGTACAGGTACGTAGACTAACTATACTCACAACCTCACTGTTTCTGTGTTTGACGACTACGCCACCAGCACTTCACTCAGTCTTACTGTACAGGTACTTAGACTAACTATACTCACAACCTCACTGTTTCTGTGTTTGATGACTACGCCACCAGCACTTCACTCAGTCTTACTGTACAGGTACGTAGACTAACTATACTCACAACCTCACTGTTTCTGTGTTTGATGACTATGCCACCAGCACTTCACTCAGTCTTACTGTACAGGTACTTAGACTAACTATACTCACAACCTCACTGTTTCTGTGTTTGATGACTACGCCACCAGCACTTCACTCAGTCTTACTGTACAGGTACGTAGACTAACTATACTCACAACCTCACTGTTTCTGTGTTTGATGACTATGCCACCAGCACTTCACTCAGTCTTACTGTACAGGTACGTAGACTAACTATACTCACAACCTCACTGTTTCTGTGTTTGACGACTACGCCACCAGCACTTCACTCAGTCTTACTGTACAGGTACGTAGACTAACTATACTCACAACCTCACTGTTTCTGTGTTTGATGACTATGCCACCAGCACTTCACTCAGTCTTACTGTACAGGTACGTAGACTAACTATACTCACAACCTCACTGTTTCTGTGTTTGACGACTACGCCACCAGCACTTCACTCAGTCTTACTGTACAGGTACGTAGACTAACTATACTCACAACCTCACTGTTTCTGTGTTTGACGACTACGCCACCAGCACTTCACTCAGTCTTACTGTACAGGTAATTAGACTAACTATACTCACAACCTCACTGTTTCTGCAAATGTGCCTTTTCTGGGGTATGCTTCCAGGGTACCAAAATTATTTTAAATGTTGGCCCTAAAATGATCCAAGTTTTGACTTGTTCCGGGAGCATAACTTGAAAAGTATTTGATTCAGAAACTTCAAAATTGGTATGGATGTTACCTATGTAGAGCAGATGTGCTTTTTAGGGGTAGAAACTCCAGGATACCAACATTTTTAGTAATTTTGACAACAGAAAAACCCACCCAAAATGTGTACTTTCGGAAGTGACTCAGTAACTTCAAATTTGTTATGGATGTCACCTACCGGTATATATGTGGTGCAGATGTGCCTTTTGGAGGTTATAATTCAAGGGTACCATATTTTGGGAAATTTTGGCCCATATACAGTCAAAATTATGATTTTGTTAAGTCTTAGAACCATAATTTAATAACTATTTGACTTAGAAACTTCATAAACCATTTCTGACATTTTCATTTCCCACTGATGTGCCTTTAGCAGATTTTAATTCCTAGCAATTTCAAAGTATTCAAATGTCCTGACGTGGCTTTACTTCTTGAAATCTTAAAAGCTATGACTTTTAGATTTCAGTTGAAATATCTTTTAGGTCAGCAGGGGTATGTGAGTTGTGCTCACTTTTGCCTTGTTTTAGCAAAGTGATCAAATGTTTTGATGGAAATACCAATTTTAGATAGTACCATCATTATCCATTAAATCTTTTTGCTATAACAGTGAAAGTATCTACACTGAAATGTTGTATCTCTTTTTCAGTTTGTTAACAACTATTTCTTCATCATTTCAACTTGTAAACCGCACTTATATATGATTAAAAAAATATATAAAAAATTAATATTCTCAAAAGTTGAAATATTTATTTAAGAAAGTGGAATTTTCTAATTATATCTAAGAAATGATTACTCCTTCTCAAACTTGAAATGTAAATTAGCTACCCAGAATTAGTTCAATTTTCGATTATAAGAACAAATTGTTGTATTTGAAACAATAACTATATATACATTGGTTATCCCAAGTATAATAGCCTATTTCATACATTCAGGTTTTAAACCCAACAACCACTAATCAGACGGTTAGCAAGACTGTCCTTGACCTTGTTCAGAACCTCACAACAACGTCTGCTTCCGATCTAGACAGTCCAGGTAACATTATGTTGTTCAATTTCAAGAATTCAACTTGAATATTCTTTTCAGTTTGTTTGTTTTTTGGGTGAATGGTTATACCTGACTTGGCATGGTATGGTGTCCGGCGTCCATCCATCCGTCATGCTGTCTGTAAACTTTGTGCACTTTCGACTTTTTCTCCAGAAGCGTAAGGCCCAAAAAGCTGAAACTTGGTGTACAAACTCCTTGACTAGTGAGGATGATAATTTACAGCTTTGGTGACCCAGTTGCCCTGAATAAGAAGCATAAGGCCCAGAAAGCTGAAACTTTATGTACAGACTCCTTAGTTTGGTGGAAGCAACCACCCTAAACCAAAAGTGATATGAAGCTTGATGGCTCTATTTTAATGTTAATTTTAGCTAATATAATTCCTATGTTTTTTCATTCTTTTCATTGTTTCAGATTTTCTTGGTTTTGCAAGCAGTGTTGCAGTTATTCTAAATGAAGAAGCGATCATAGACACAACAAATGAAAGCATTGTTCAAAGAAGTGAGGTAAGAGGGACCAAAATTATTAAGGAAAAATAAAATAACTCCAATGATGTTGAGCTTGTGGGTGAAATATCCAATGAAGCTGTAGTTTTCTTAACATGATTTAGTTTGATAAACAAATATGACACAATATTATGAATTTAGCAGAAATAAAATTGTAAGGGAACGTAAAACAAATTTTTCCACATAGTTGTTAAAAATTATTAAGTGTGGTGAAGAGATCTACTTCGACTTCTCATTTTACTACTTGAGTGAATGTAATATTAATGTGAAAAGCTTTGTAACCTTTTAACTCCCAGCAAGAACGGACACCAGACTTGAAATGTAGTAGTTACTTGTCTTTTATGAGTGAAAGGTTTAAACAATGTTACAATTAACTTTTGAATGAATGTATTGTAGACAAGAGAAACGCTTCTAACTACATTGGGCACAGTCCAAGTTGATAGTCAGGATGTTCTACAACAAATGACGGAGATTGTTAATGATCTCACGTCAGAAACAGCAGCAGTTACAGAACTCATACAGGTAATCTCTTTATGAATTTAAATTTTTATCCTACCTCAACTTAACATAAGTTGCTATACCTACCATACTCGATGAGAAATGGACAATACCGCGAGAGTTTTCGAAAGAAGTCCCAGTAAGCTATCCATGGAAAGAAAGTAGTCCAAAATCACTTCTTGCTATCTCACATGTTATGACAACACGTGTTTTGTTTTCGCTCACAATTTCCCTAATTCAAGGTTTGGTTTTGGTTCTTTCCTCCTTCGACCTTTTGCCTTGTTGTTTTGCTGCCCCATAATGTCCTTATTGCACTTTTGATCTTTCCCGATCATTAATTATCACCTGAATCTCTCGCGTAATTTCGCGATCCTTTCACGGTCAAAACAAACATCTTGCGATGTCTGGCCTTCGATCTGGGTTAATTACTTTCTCCCAACTTGCATGGCCTGTTGCTATGGGCGACTTTCACACCTCTGTTGGTTTCCCCTGGCCTACGTGCAGTTTGGCACGTATTTTTTTTTCACTGCATCAATGCGGTACGTTACAACCTTGGATATTTAAAACCCATGGTTTTTTTTCTTTAAGCTTTTTTAATTATAATTCCTATTATAATTAATTCATATCATTCCCTCAATCTATATATAATATCTTTACATTTATATATAAACTTTCTCTACATAATTCTATGTAATTCTCTTAAAGCTACACAACCAAATTTTAAAAAATTTTCTCTATAAAAATGTTTTCTATTTTTTTTTTTTGTTCTTTTACCACTTGCATGTTCCCCTCTAACCTACTCCTCTCGGGGGTTTGTACATGCATGTACCTGCTAATTTTTATATAATATCTATATATAAAAAATTTCTCATCTCTTAACCCTCTCCTGACTGCAGGCCGCACCTGCGGCCCAGACTTTAATTACTTATTGACACGTCATTGAAATTTGACCCTTTGACATACAAACGACAAACGTGTGTGACGAAGTTCCGTAAATGTTGAGAAAGTTAATATTTTTCGAATCACAAATCAATTGCCTTTCTCGTGGTGAAATAATTATAAGGATAAAGTTTTCCATTATCAAGAAGTGACGAATTAAAAATATTAAAACGTATTTTCAATAAGAAAAGCGACGTGCAGGTGCGTGTTTTTCTTACTAACAGCGAATTTACCTATCTTGTTGAATGTGGCAAAGTTCGTTTCAAGGTGCTTTTAAAATACTCAAGTGTTATATCATTCTGTTCGGAAAATAATATCCTATTACTCTTTGAAATTCCAAAATAAAATCTTTCTTCGTCATAAAACTATAGAGAAAATAAGACTTTGTCGGCAAATGTAAACATCAAACGATCGTTTTTTGAAAAACACTTGTAAAATTATCAGCGTAATTAACTTACGTTTTCCAGAATCTCATAATCCTCAAAAATTGAATAAACACATGTGATGCAATTCCTTGTCAAATGATGTTCATAAAAATTGCAAATATTCCGAAATAATGTAAAAAACATCACATCGAGTATCGATTTGTTTCAACAGTCACATGGGTCGCTTCGCGCCAAATGATGGCATAACAGCTGATAACGGTATTTCAGCGAGGTCAATGTCGTAATTTTTTTCTCCATATTTCAAACGGTTCGGAGTGGAAAATAACAAGTCATATCAATAAATAAAATTAGTCAAATCAACACAATTGCAATTTAGTTTTACCACATTAGTCTAAAACAATGTTAATTGTCGTAATATTTAGCCGCAACACTTCGTTTATCGACTACTACTGACTTGCATTATTCGCATGATGTCAATTAGTCGTCATGAAGAAATTTCACGAAGATGTCGTTTGCCAATAAAATATGAGTGAGTAATTTGACTGTTTTGATTTGTATTTGATATGTATGAAATCTATATGACATTTCTTGCTCAAATATATACAAAATAAACCGTAATCGTATTTGATTTTCAAGTGAGATGTGTTTTTCCCCAACACGTTGACCGTGCCATTTGAACAAATCGAGCATAGCGCAGTCTTGATCCCGCCGACTGTCGATGTTACATCACTGGAATCGTTAATTTCAAATTAATAAGTCGCTTAAATATGAAATTTTTGTACGAATAGGATTGGTAAGACATCCATGTCCACTATTTCAGGTTTAAAATTTGTTTGTCAATAGAATTATTGTTCGTATAAACAATTTCGCCAAAATAATTCTCGTAACTAAATTGGCATTGGCATGTTGCTGATATGACGCCATGAATGGGGGGTATTTCATAAAACAAGCTTAGCAGTAATAAACTAAATGGTGTTTTAAGATCGAAAAAAAATCTAGAATTGTGAAAAAATACATTTTAGACACCACACATGTTTTATTTTTGTTTAATGTTCCAGAATTATTGTAAAAATACGATTAGACAATATGGGCTACATGATTGTCATGTAAATCATTGGCGCTGTTTTGATATGTGCCCCGCCGTAGCGAAGGAAATCTCAATCCAAGTTAAAATGTATTTTGCATCTATTCTGCAATGAATTTCCGTAAACCCTTTAACAGTCATTCGTAGAAATGTATTTCATTCTTGGTTTTAAGTGGAAAAATTATAGGATGACACTGATCTCAAAATATCTCGATTTAAACAGCATTGTCATCGTTCAACATTTTCGCGATCTTGCGAGATGTTACGATCTTTTTTCATCTGTCATTAGTGGCGATATCAATAAGAGATGGACGTATATTTGTATGAAAATGACAATATTTAATACTCATATTTGGGACATAGAAAGGCAAATCGATTACTTAAACTTTTGTGTGATTTTGAAAATGATTGATACATTATTTGTAAAAACATCAACACGGAAGTAAATTGCATCGTTGAGTAAATATTTTGACTGCTTGAAATTACGTTGAAAATTCATCATTTCAACTAACATCGTTTGTAACAAGCTCTTGTTTGTTGGAAGAAAGTCGCATTCGTGCAGAATTATTTTTTTCTGGTACAGAATTTATTTCTGAATAAACTGATATAAATTATTTTCTACAGAAATATTTATTGACAAAATAGTCCAATTTTGAAAATTAAGTACAAAATTATGACTTGTGTAATTTTTCATTTTTATTCATTGTCATGTGGATATAAACCTAATTGTAAAAAAAGGATTGATTATTTGGGAAAAATAAAAACTATGACAAGTAAGAAAATCAATTTATTTACAAGAATTTATTTTATTTTTTAAAATTATGTGTTTTAGAAAGGAGGGAGAAGCTAAATATGATAGAATCCAATGTGACGTCATTGTTAAAATTTTACACTTTTGAAGCTCCAAGCAAAAACTTCAAAACAATCCAGCAGGCAGAAGGTTAAGGATACACAATCAAATCTAAAAATAATTCTTTTCTTCAATGAAAATTTTTTATTTTTGTATTGTTATCTTTCCTTTTTCATGCAAGCCTCTGCTTTAATTTATTCCCTCCGGGGGATTATTTTTAAATGCTTGCTTATGTATTACCCTCTTGGCATTGTTTTGCTTGCCTTTGGAGTGATTTATGCCCAGAGTCATCTGCAGTGCGTGTCCCTCTGCTAACTCGGCCAGAGACCCTCACGCTCGCTGTCCAGACTGTCTCCCTTGGACGTGCTCCATCGCCTCTCGGTGTGACGAGTGCCGTCCGCTCTCACCTTCGGACTTCCTGCTCTTCGCTGCTGCTCGCCGGAAGCGTTTCCTTCAGCGCCTTCGCCACACCTCGATGTCTTCCACCTCCTCTCGCCACTCGCTGACGCCTCCACCTCCTGGAGTAATGCAGGATCCCCCACGAGTTCCCACGCCTCCCAGGGATCCTACGCCCCCGAGGGACCCTACACCTCCTCCTTCTGATGCCGTCCCTCTGGGCCTGGAGCAGGCTGTCCTCTCCATGCTGGACAAGGCCTTGGCTGCTCGTCTCCCGCCCCCTTCAGACCAGCTTCAGGACCAGCGCCTGGAACAGCGCTCCTACCACCGCCAGGACCAGCGCCAGAACCAGCGCCAGGACCAGCGCCTAGACCAGCGCCAGGACCAGCGCTCCGACCAGCGCCAGGACCAGCGCAACGCCCAGCGCCATGACCAGCGCCATCGTGACCAGCGCTCCGACCAGCGCCAGCGCCGGCACCCTTCGTCTACACCCCCTAGGGGACGCTGTCCCTCCAGACACTCCACAACATGGCGGCATTCAACGAGATGTTCATGGAGCCCCCGTCTCACTTCCGCATGGTCTCGAACGACACCCTTCGTTCCAAGCTGTCCCCCGGGGATTGGATGATCAGCCTCGACCTGCAGGACGCATACCTCCACGTCCCGATCTATCCACCTCACAGAAAGTTCCTCCGGTTCATCTTCCAGGGCCAGCACTATCAGTGGATCATCCTCCCGTTTGGAATTTCTTCGGCCCCGTGGTTATTCACACGGATCACCACTCCCATCTGCCAATATCTCCATCTCAGAGGGATCCATTTCGACCCGTACATCGACGATTGCCTCATGTCCAACCCGCTGTCACACGTTCTACACAGACAGTCAGCGTTTGCACTCCGCCTGCTTCACCAGCTGGGTTGGCTCGTCAACAAGGAGAAGACCCACCTCACGCCTTCGCAGGACCTCACCTTCATCGGGGGACGCTTCAGGACAGACCTAGGCCTCTTGTTTGTCCCTCCAGACCGGTGGATCAAGATCCAGTCCTTCGTCCACCGAGCCCTGGTGTCTCCTCTACGGCTCAGAGAGTGGCAGGCGCTGCTAGGCCTCCTCACCTCTGCCCAGGCCCTCATGCTTCGAGGTCTGCTGATGATCCGCCCGCTCCAGGTGTTCCTCAAGTCGTTCATCCAGTCGGATGACACATCCTCCAGGATTCCCTTACCAACACACCTCAGCCAGTATCTTCGATGGTGGACACTGCGATCGAATGTCTGCGAAGGCGTCTCTTTGCGCGAGCTTCAACACGACCAGGAGCTCTTTGTTGACGCCTCCCTCCAAGGCTGGGGAGCCCACCTCGGGGAGCAGACCACCGCAGGCATTTGGACGCATCCTCAGACGTCCTGGCACTCCAACAGCCTAGAGATGCAGACAGTCATCCTAGCTGTGTCCCACTGGCTTCCGGTTCTCCGAGGCTCCCGCCTTCTCCTGGCCTCGGACAACTCCACAGTCGTTTGGACCATAAAGAACCCGGGAACTACGGGATCTCCCCTGCTACTGGATCAGCCCCTTCAGCTCTTCCAGTTGCTGGACGACAATCAGATCCTCATCCGGGCTCGTCATATTCCAGGCTGCAGGTATGTCCTCGCGGACACCCTCTCCAGACCAGACAAGCCATTGCCCACGGAGTGGATGCTCAACCCGGAGGCCTTCGCTCTAATCAGCACTCAGATCCACCGTCCTCTCATAGACCTGTTCGCCACGAAGCAGAACCACCAGCTTCCGGTGTACGTGTCGCTTCTCCCGGACCCAGCAGCGTGGGCCGTCGACGCAATGTCCTTGTCGTGGGAGAGTCTGGACGCGTACACTTTTCCACCTCCGATTCTCCTGTCCAAAGTCATCGCAAAGATCAAGGACACTCGTCACCTTCGACTGACTTTGGCCCTACTGGCCAGCGAGAGGGTGGTTCCCCGATCTTCTACAGCTCGCCGAAAGAAGTCCTCTTCCGCTCCCTCAGTGGCGAAACCTACTCCTACATCCGCACAGTCACCAGTTCCATCCGGATCCAGAGAGGTACGATCTACACGTCTGGACCATCTTCAGAGATCACTCAGCGCCAAGGGATACTCCAGACGTGTAGCCAACGCCATATCCAAGGCCCACAGAGTCTCCACGAGGTCGCTCTACGACGACAAGTGGACGTCCTTTGAGACTTACTGCAGGGACATCGGTCGGGATCCTCAGTTTGTTGCGAACTTCCTACTTCATCTGCGTCACCTGAAGGGCGGGACCATCGCTACTTACCTGTCAGCTCTCACCTCGGTCCTCGCTATGAAGACGGACAGGAAATTCTCCAAGGTTCCTGAGTTGGTGGTCCTCTTCAAGTCCTTCAAGCTGGAGGACCAGAAGCTGAAGTTCCGTCCGCCAGTCTGGGACCTCAACGTCATCCTTTAGTATCTCCGAGGAGCCCCTGTCTGAGGCCTCCTTTCAACACCTCTCGAGGAAGACTGCGTTTCTTCTATCCTTTGCCACGGCTGCAGGTGTCAGCGAGCTCCATGCTCTGGACGTCACCAGGATCCGTTTTGAGCAGTCCAGGAAGTGATTTGTGCACCTGGGACTGCTTTGGGACTTCGTCGCCAAGAATCAGCTTCCTGGTCAGCCTGGCAGGACCTTTACGGTCCCTCCTCTCTCCAAGATCGTCCATTCGTCGGAGGCTGAGGAACTCTCCCTGTGTCCCGTGCGTGCCCTTCGAGAATACATCAGCCGCTCCGCTTCTCTTCGCGGCACCAGGAAGAGACTTTTCATCCCCTTCTCACCGGTGGTGAAAGGCGAGGTGACCAAGAACACCCTGTCACTGTGGCTCGGGACCGTCATCCTGGCTGCATACGACTCTTCGGCCTGCCTCATCCTGTGGCCAGCAACCCTCACGAAATCAGAGCACTTGCGTCTACGATGGCCTTGCACCGTAACTGCTCTGTTTCAGCGATAATGGAGGGCTGCTTCTGGAGATCTACCACTGTCTGTGCCTCCCACTACCTCCGGGACCTAGCCGTCGAGGATGTGGAGGGCCTGCAATCCTTTGGACCGTTGGTGGTAGCCCAACAGCTAGCTGCCCCAACAAAGTAGGGTAAGCTGAACGCTTTTACTTCGTTACCTCTCACTAATGCACTTGTTGAGTTGTTCGTTGTTGGCAACACTATGGGGTTCACCATCTGCTTCTCTGTGCAGCTGCTGCTCGGGTGCCCCTCTGGGAGGATGTCTCTGGGGACCTGCTTTTCTACGCTTGACTCGTCCTTCCTCCTCCCCGCTGTCGGATTAGTAGCAACTTATGTTAAGTTGAGGTAGGATAAAAATTTATTAAAATCTAAATATTTTAGATATTTATAATACCTACCTCAACTTAACGGTAAACTCCCGCCCGGCCTCCCCTACGGACTTCGTTGGATTTCTGCTATTTGGTTCATACCAAGAAGTGATTTTGGACTACTTTCTTTCCATGGATAGGACAATCCCGCTCACGCGTAGTGAGCTGGGGCAGCTTACTGGGACTTCTTTCGAAAACTCTCGCGGTATTGTCCATTTCTCATCGAGTATGGTAGGTATAGCAACTTATGTTAAGTTGAGGTAGGTATTATAAATATCTAAAATATTTAGATTTTAATAAAATTTTCATGATTAATAAGTCAAAACAGAACTTGATATGTTGCTGAATATCAACTAAACAAATATCTAGCTTTGATTTTCCAGAGATTTTAAGATCAAAATAAGAATTCCATTATGATTTTTAGCATTGCTAAGATTTATAGAAGTATTTGTTGAACAATGTGAGAGGTATCACTGGTTTATGTTCAATAGAAAATAATGTTTGTCACCAGTAAATCCGTCAATGAAAGCTTCACAAAGCATCTGTTTCTCCCCTAAAGGATCTAGCAGTGAACGTCAGCAACCAGCTGACAGAGAGCCTGGGATCTGTGGCAGAGTCTGCTCCAACTGTCGCCAAGACTATCGCTGTGTCAGTAACGTGCCATATTTTCTTCTTTATACCTTTTTAGCTGTTTATCAAATTCCAAAAACGTCAAAAGGAGCACAACTATCAGTAAGATAGAATATGACAAACCTGCCTGTAGCATACAACATGGGCCATGACTGAAATATTTGAAGATTTTGCAATCGATTGTGATTAATTTGTTTGCCATTAGTAGTTGAAATTTTAAAAGATTTTAAGGTGCAAAGAAAATAAGCTAATCATTCTACTAGTGGTCATTTAACTCTCAACATTTGTCGAATATCCCACCCAAAAATCCTGCACCGTGTACTGTTTGTAGGAAGCAGTTGTCTACCCTGGAGAATCTGATCCAACTCACAGTGGCTGCAGAAGAAGCTGAACCAGACCCTGGTCAACCTGCTCCAAACATCACTGCAAAAACTGTAAGTATAACCAATCATTGTTTACTCCTTGATTGATATCAGGGTAACTTGGTTTATGTTTTAAAAAGTCAGTACATATAAGGTTGATTGTCCAAATAATCATATAAATCATTCCCGTATAAATAAAGGCCAGAGATCAGGTGTTAGTATCATATTTATCTGAAGGTTGAAGAGAAGACCAGACCAATCCTTGAGCTATACGAGAAGATAGGGGACGCAATGTTGAAAGGACTTCAATCAGCGGAGGAGGCACCTCTGAAGATTGAAGCCAAGAAGACGTCCCTAGCACTGGCCTGGAGTCCTGTAGACAAGGAGGACGTTACTATATCAAGCAGTCTATCCAGCGGTGACACGGAGGGAACCTTTCAGATCTCTCTCAAGAAGAATCTCGAGAATACAAATAGCAACAATATTCAAGCTGTTAACTTTCAGGTATGTATGAGTTGCATTGTCAAGGGTTTATTAGATTCTTTCACCTTTCAGGTTTGTTACGTCGGGTGTCAAGAGTTAATTACCAGGTTTTTAAGTTGCGGATCGTGATGCCTTTGAAATTGCATGATATCAGGATCTATACACTGCATGTAGGTTTTGCTTCAGAATATACTAAATGTTCATCAGTAAGTATTACATTACTACTTAATTGTTTCAAGAGAGAGTCCTTGGGTCATGGTGTTCCTTTACCTTTATAAAACTGTTTTTTATGTTCAGAATTGGCCAATATGACCCCTAAATGGGATCACCTTGAAACAACAATTCTTCTTTTTTTTTCTTTCTTGATATCTTACTTTGTCAGGTGCAAGTGATGTCAGATAACCCGTACATATGGGACGACTCTGCTTCTAATGTGAACTTGCCTGTGGTGAATGTTTTGATGAAATCGAGAGATGCAAATGCACAGAAGTTACAACTCGCTAACCTCACAGAGCCTGCCAGCATACATATAGCTACAAACAGTAAGTAACTTCTTTGAGAGGCATTTGACAATAATGTTGAGGAATATATGGATGGATGACAACTTCTTGGTGCATTGTATGCACAGATTCTTGTGTCGTTCTCAAGAGGCGATGATTTCTCAAGAATCTGTGTCAAAACGTCACAAACAATGAACAAAGAAGTTTTCATTCAAATATTCCTCAGCATTATAAACAGTCAGTACATTTAGTTCATAGTAATAATAGCAATGAAATCATCACACTACCAGTAATCATAGCAATAAAAAAAATATTTCTACCATTTGTGAAGTGTAAAATATTTCTAAAAACTATTTTCAACTAAAATTTTAAACCCAAATTCTTATCTCTTTGATTTCAGTATCTCTATTGAACCAATGGTCAGACTCAGAAATGAACGCAACCCTTCAGACGCTAAACGTGACTCTTGTGGACGACAAAATCATCGCCTCAGAGACCAAACTACTCAGAATCGCTGCAAACCAAACAAGCATGATCCGTTTCAGAACCATCGATACACCGCTTACAATCCAGATCCACTATTTATCAAACAATAATATTACTGTAGCACAGATAAGAAATGTAGGTAAAGAATTTCCACGACCATTAAGTTCTCGACAGACATATGGAAATGTAACACAGGATCCAGATGTAATAATTCTCAACAAAGTGCCTGGAAATGAGTCTTTCTACACTGTAGGGTTCACACTTAAAACAGGACAGAGCTACAACAGACTTAACCAGACTGTTATTGCGGTGTCGGTTGAGACGTACACAGTTGAATGTTTCTACTGGAAGGAAGAAACAGACGAGTGGGATACACAGGGCTGTCAGGTGCGTAGATCAATCTCATTTAAACTAGATCAGGGATTGGATAGTCAACTTTAACAAGTTAACCTTTTTCAGGAGTAATTTCATATCAGCAATTGCCCTTCAATCAATTGTAAAGTTAAACATGTTAATTGGCCAGGTTTTTTTCATGTAAGATGTAATACTGTATGTACCTTACTGTCAAACTTGATCATTTTCAGACAAAAACATTGATTGTCAAGTTGCAAACAGGAAAAATAAGAGTAAATAGAAACAAATATCTAATGACATAACCATAACATTTTAAGACCTAAATGATAAAGCTGTTACCTACTATCTATGTTCCAACCTTCAGGTGAGTATGTTCACATCCATGGAGAGACTTTTCTGCCAGTGTGACCATTTGACAGCTTTCTCCGGCGGGTTCTTCATCGCTCCAAACACTATCGACCCCATCGCAGACCTAGCGCTGTTCCTGACGTTCTTCGATAACCCTGTGGTGGTGACGACGGTCCTGGGCGTGTGGGGGATCTACTTCCTGCTTCTCTACTGGGCTCGACAGAACGACAAGGAGGATGCTATGAAGGTACTCTAGCACAGATTGTATTCACTGGTTTGTCATTATTATCTCCAGGTAGTAACCTTTACACACTTGATGTCAGTTTCTAATGTTGTATGATATTGAAAGGATCAGTTTAAAATATCAGTCACCACATAGGTATAGGAACGCCCTCCAAATTTTACAAGCTGAATTTTTTTAGGCAGCATTTATACACATTTTTTTAGCAAAACCTCATGTTTTTACAGGCTGGAAAGCTTTTTGGGCTTAAAATTTTAGGTATCACCAACAGTTTAACACCATCCCCTCCCAACCCCTTCCCCCCCTCCCCCCTCTTAACATTTATTATAAGGAATCTCAGATATATATATATATAGAGAGAGATTTGCTTTTTGTTATCCCCCGCCGCGCGAAGCGGGGGATATAGTATTCAGCTCCGTACGTCCGTCCGTCCGTCCGTCCGTCCTGCTTCTTGTTAGCGCGATATCTAATGAACCGCTCAACCTAGAATCTTTAAACTTGGTACCGGTCTTCATCGGGGGAATACGCAGACCTGAAAAGTTTTCGGTGACCTTGACTTCATTTTCAAGGTCACAGCGAGACTTTGACCAGTTTTGAAAATGTTGTTAGCGCGATATCTAATGAACCGCTCAACATAGAATCTTCAAACTTGGTACCAGTCTTCATCTGGGGAATACACAGACCTGAAAAGTTTTCGGTGACCTTGAACTCATTTTCAAAGTCACAGAGAGACTTTGACCAGTTTTGAAAATGTTGTTAGCGCGATATCTAATGAACCGCTCAACCTAGAATCTTCAAACTTAGTACCAGTCTTCATCTGGGGAATACGCAGACCTAAAAAGTTTTCAGTGACCTTGACTTCATTTTCAAGGTCGAGGCGAGACTTTGACCAGTTTTGGAAATGTTGTTAGCGCCATATCTCATGAACCGCTCAACCTAGAATCTTCAAACTTGGTACCAGTCTTCATCTGGGAAATACGCAGACCTGAAAAGTTTTCGGTGACCTTGACCTTATTTTCAAGGTCACGGCGAGACTTTGACCAGTTTTTAAAATGTTGTTAGCGCCATATCTCATGAACCCATTAACCTTGAGTCTTCACGGGGGACATAGTATTCCGCTCCGTACGTCCGTCCAGCTTCTTGTCGTTAACATCAATTTGCGGCGGGGGAACATGTCACCTTTGTGACAAATACTTGTTCTTTTTAAATTTAACTTACATTAGCAGTTACATGGCTACATTTGCTTGAATCATACTTTTTACAATGGAGAAAGGGTTTCTCTAAAACGCTTGCTCTTGAGAAAGCCTTAAAACCCCTTATCTAATCAAAAAAATTCCATTCAGCCAGTGAAAAAAAACAAATCTTATTAAAAACTGCTCACAGAACTTCAACCTGAAGACTGTGCTTGATTTTTTCAGGTTGGAATGACAGTGCTGCGAGACAACGACCCCAAGGACAAGTACGTATATTTGATCTGTGCAGTCACGAGCTGGTGGCCAGGAGCCGGTACAACTGCTAACGTCTTCATCTACCTCCGCTCCAAGTACAAGCAGAGTGCACGTCACATGCTGGCCGACCCACAGAGGAAACTCTTCACCAAAGGGTCGGAGAACTGGTTCATCCTCACTACATCGGAGAAGATCGGCAGAATCAAGTCTGTTGTTGTCTGGCATGATAACAAGGGTCACAATCCTTCTTGGTATGAGTAAACAAGGGTTCAGAATAAATCTTATCATGGGAAAAGGGGGCAAGATAGCGCAGTGGTTAGCACATTCGGCTTCGGATCAAAAGGTCTGAGTTTCAAATACCGCCAGGGGCTCTGCAACTTTGTCTGCAATAGAGAACTGCTCTACACACAGTAAGGTTTGGGTGCAATGCTACACTGAAATTCAGCACAGTACCACCCATGGTTGCTAGTTCCAGCCAATGCTCACAGGTTTCACAGCAATGCATGGCCACATTGGCGTCGCAGGCTTTCTCCCTGCAATAATACTAGCAGCCGCGATATAAGTGAAATACTCTTGGCGTTAAACCCCATAACACCTCACCTATCATGGGAAATATCCCTCTAGGCCACTTCATATGGTAACAAAGACCTATTGGAAATCGTATTAAATATAAACAAATCAAGGAATATCAGGGTCAATCAGCCTTATCAAAGGAATAACTGTTTTGCTTATTTAACAGAGCAATATACTAATTAAATAGTTAACAGAAATTTTAGGATGAAAATAAGCCTTATAAATCGAAACAGCCCTCCTTGGTAGCTTGATTACAAAGGCAAATAAAGGGTAAAATAAGCAGGTAAAGGGAAACATTCCATGGTCAATGGTTAACAAAGTGATATTGGGGGTCAAGTTGTGCTTTATCAAGGAAAACAGTCACTTTCGGTAATTACTTTCAAATTTAACTTAATAAATGATACTCAGAAACTAAATAAAATTCGTCTTTCCTTACTCTATTTGAACTTGTCTATCCCGCAGGTATCTGAAGGAAATCGTAGTGCATGACATCCAAACCAAGGAGGTATGGCACTGTCTGTACGATGACTGGCTGGCGGTGGATAGCAGTCACGGCCTCATCCAAGCAGATATACCGTCACTCGTCAATGAAGACATAGTCAAGCATAGACTTTACCAGCTCTCACTGAAATCCAGCCAAGATTTCCGCAACAGCCACTTGTGGATCAGCATCTTCTCCAAGCCTGCGTACAGTGAGTTTACTCGAGCTCAACGTCTAACATGTGGTCTCTCACTCCTTCTAACCTCCATGCTGTCAAGTCTGATGTTTCTTGGCATCCCGACTGATGATCCTGAAGATCAGATTCAGGCCGAAGGTCTCGTCTTCTCTCTCAGCTCAGTTGTTATTGGAATACAGAGTGGTCTTCTCATGTTTCCCATCAACACCATCATTATCCAGCTCTTTATGAGGACTGCCCACAAGGTTGTTCCAGAGAAATCAGAAGTCCTCTTCTCAACTTCAAGAAGTAGGATTAGCGCTTCTGAACTTGCAAAGGGAGATAGGAAAACTTCATCACAATCTCTCAAGGATGCATCTCGTGTTAAAGAGAATCAAAAGAAAGAAAGCAAAGTCAGTTTTGCTGATCATGACGAGAGTATAACAGTTGATGAGGTTGATATTGCTATGTCGAGAGGAGAACAAAAGGTGGAGGATGAGAAGAAAGCACCTGCAAAGAAACCGTTCAAGTAGGTTATCATCACTTTTTTCAAAAACTTAATTGAGGTAGGGAGCTAGAGTTCTTAGGGATGATTACTGATTGTCATACCCAAAGAGTGTGCAAATTTCATCTTTTGAAATGCAGGTTTACTGTTGCCAGACAACTAGAATTCATTGATAGTTAACTGCACAGTTAAATGTTGTACAATTAAAGTATTACTTTGATCAATCAACAATTGCAGGTTGCCATGGTGGTGTATGTACATCACATGGACGATTGCGGTGTCTACCTGTGTTATCTGCTCCTACTTCGTGATGCTGTACGGCCTCAAGTACGGGTACCAGCGCAGTGTAGACTGGCTCGTCTCCTTTTTCACCTCTTTCTTCCAGAGTGCCTTTGTCACTCAACCCATCAAGGTTCTCCTAGTGGCGGTCCTTCTTACTCAGATCCTTCGTAGACCTGTACAGTACGATAGCTGGCAGCTCAATCAAGATATTGGTGAGTACTCACTGAGATATTTCAGATTCAGTCTTGATATCGTCACTCAGCCCATCAAGGTTCTTCTAGTGACGGTCCTTCTCACTCAGATCTTTCGTAGACCTGTACAGTACAATAGCTGGCAGCTCAATCAAGATATCGGTGAGTTCAAAAGATGTGTGATAGATTGATAAATTGCAATACAGAAACAACATAATATTATGTCACACAGTTCTGAAAATATATAGGATGTTTTTTAATGAACGATTTCTTTCTTGGAAAATCAGAATCAGATAAATACCAACTATTTAACTCAAAGTTCTGAACTGAAAAAGTGGAAATAGTTGAAATTTTTCAGTTTTGCAATAAATTGGTATACAGAAATGAGAACTAATGTATACCTACCCTAGTAAGTATACTTTTTGGTAAAGTTTATAATTAAGCAATGTTTTTATATAAATGAATTTCATGAAAGTTCAAACATGGTATATCTTATATGATAATGTGGAAGAGTTTGATTAGTTCTTAATCCCTCAATCATTTGTCATTTTTTTTACATTGTTTTTTAAAACTAAAATGCTTTTATTATGAAGCATTCATAAAATGTTACTTTTCAAATGACTCCAAGAAACCCAAATCTTTGAGTAAAGTTTGTATATATTTACCTGTAGCTATAAAAAAAAAGGCAAATTTTTCTTTGTTGCTAAATTTTATTAACTGATATTATTGACAATCTTTGAAATCTGACAAGTTTGCTATGGTCAATAAATTTTTATGGGTTTTGTCAAACATAGCCCAAATAAATTACAAATTATAAAATTTTAAGCCGTCCTACACTGCTTATTCTTCAGAGGAGGACGATGTCGAGCAAATGACGGTGAAACACGGAGGCTCAGTCCAGAACCGCTACTACACTCCCCCGCTGTCTACAACAACGCTAGAGAAGATTCGAAAGAGAATCAACATGGATGCTCGGTCAAGATTCATCCTGTACGAGATACTGCTCTACTTCACGTTTGTAGCAGTCGTGTTACTCATGATATATGGACACCGGAACATCAACATGGCCTACCGGGTCACCAAGGCTACGGAGAATATGTTTACGGAGGAGGATACTGGATTTGGTGAGGTGAGCAAAGTACTTTTATCACAATCACAAGGTTTCTGACTAACTTAGATTTTCACCTTAGGTTTACTTGAAAAATAGCTGACAGGACAATAGCTATATATATACTAATTGACTTGACTGCGGACGACATTCTGTGACTTATTACAAATAGCAAATTTTATGACTCATCGACTCATTTAACCCCTGTTCCAAAATTTTTAGTTTGTTTCGATGAAAATGGTATTTTTGTCAGTTATAGAGTGACAGAAGTTAAGAATCTACTGTTAAAAAAGTCAGAATTTAGAGTAACATTAGGTGGAAAATCTTGAATTCCAAAAAGTAGAAAACATACCATATCCTCGCGGGTATAAGACCAGGCAAACAAATATCTTGAAAATAGGGGGATGGGCTTTAAACTGCAAAAGACCCCGACCAAGAAAATCATTGATGCGAGTTGCATTGAAAATTTACATCGATACGTTTGACTGTTGTTCAGGTCTTCTTTAATATCATAGATATTTCAAGTATCAACCAATATCACCGTTCATCAATTTCTACAACCTAAATTTACATGTACCTCAACAAAACAAAATATAATATAAAAAAATAATCTTTAAAAAAAAAAAAAATTAATTTAAAAAAATAAAAATTCTACTTTTTTTGTTTGTTACAGACTTCCAAAGGGTTTTAACTTGAAACTTTCTATTAAATGTGTTGTTTAGAAATGTGAAAGATTAAGGTTTATGATGTTGTCACTCAAATCTAAGCTTTCCTCCACCATCATGTAACTACTTTTCCAACGCTCCATTAACATTACATTTCTCTGCATTGCTTAAAAACAATATTTATTCATAACATTTATTCATTGTTTATATCCTCTATCTACAGGTTGGTACAGTAGAGTCAATGTGGGAGTATCTTGGAGATCAGTTTGTGTCCAACCTTCTGACTGATGATAGTGAATCTGGACTCACTGCTTGCCTTACTTCCTACCTTATAGGCAAGGCTCGACTAAGACAGCTACGTGTTAAATCTGGTTAGTTGCAGAGATGCATGATCCTCCTCAAAATAGACTTGATATGCTAGCAATTACAAATAGGTATTAGGTGCTGAATTTGTATTAGGATAATCGTCATCCATCTTTATATCGTTTGATTACTGCTGCATCTAAAAATCATAAGAAATTGGTTTCTTTGCAGATTACTTTTATTTGTTGTTCAGACAGGTTTATCTATCATTCAAATAAGCTATAATATAACAACTATGACAGTTGTTAGTTTTCAATATAAACCAAAAAACACCTGTATGTGTGCACAAAAACTGAAATGACCTATACTAATGTAACCTTTCTTACACGATTAACTTACGGTACTGTAGTTTCTACCTGCTTTAGATATGGTTCATTGTTAAGTTTTTTTATAAGATTTCTGACCTGTCAATCAACGACACTGGTAAACATTAAGATGTTACTTTTCACCGACAGTTTGACATGATGAAATGGCACCTTTTACAAAGTTGATCTTGATTTTCAACAGTTTTAAAAAGAGATCGTTTGCAATAATTCCATCAAAGCTATAGGAATTATATAAGATATCTGGAAAATAATGTAAATGATTCATTGATCATCTTTTCTGATGGTGACAAAAGGTTTGGTATCATCGATTGTTATGTACATGGATAAATTTTAAAGTGATATATGTTATGTAATATGTACATTTTACATTATTAAAACAAATCATCATTTTTGATTGTAATCTTCTTTATAACTTTTATGATTGTTTCTAAAAGTGAAATCCTTTATTGTTTTGCAGGTCTCTGCAGCCCCCCGGAAGGAATGGCCGTCTATTCACATGTTGATTGTAGAGGAGCTTACTGGATCACAGACGAAGACACCACCAGTTATAACGGCACATGGAACCGCACCGCAGACTCGTTGTCACCCAACATCACAGAATACACCTACCAATCTGCCTACCATCTTCTTACCCTACCCTTCATTGGTAGACTGGCGACCTACTCCGGAGGGGGTTATGTCAAAGAGCTTCCCAGGGTACCGAATGATGCCACTACAGTCTTGTCAGAGCTTCAGGACTCAGATTGGATCAATCAATATACAAGAGCAATATTTGTAGAGTTTTCACTCTACAATCCAAACGTGAATCTTTTCAGTATGGTGGTGCTTGTGTTTGAGTTCACTAATTTAGGGAGGATATTTACCACCTACCAGATATACACAACAAACTTGTACCACTACAACGGAGGCCTTCAACAGTTTGTTGCTTTCTGTGAGGCTTTGTTTGTCATCTACATTGTCACATTCACATACCTCGAAGTAAGCAAGTTCCGGGGGATGCCGAGAAAAGAATACTTCAATGATGTATGGAGTTATGTCGAGATCATAATTCTGGCTCTATCATACACAGTGTTTGGACTGTTCATTCAACGAATAGTCGCTGTCAACTATTCCCTTCAACTTTACAAAGATTCAAAGGGACAGTCATTTGTAAGTTTTCATCCCGCTCTTTCATCTGATGTCGTTCTTCAGTACACATTGGCCTTTCTATCAGGATTTGTCATCATAAAATTCTTCAAACTTTTACGCTTCAATGTACGAATGTCCATTCTATCTGGAACCCTCAACAGATGCAAAAACATCTTGTTCCAGTTCTTGATCAAAGTCTTCCTCTACACGATGGCATTTGCCTTGTTAGGACTCTTAGTGTTTGGTCCTCACATTCAAGAGTACAGCAACTTCGGTGAGACTATCATCACATTGTTCAACTTTGCCCTTGGAGTTTCTGATTACTACGGTTTGTGGGAAGCAAATCATACCATCGGCCCTTTTTTCTTCTTTGCTTTCTCATTTCTGTTTCAGTTTCTTCTAATTATGATATTCTGTTCCATCATCATCGATGCCCACGCTACGGTTGTGGCACATGTCATGACCCTCAAGACGGAAGTTCATATGGTTGACTTTATCATGAAGAGGATCAAACTCCTCACCGTTACGGATAAGAAAAAGAAAATAAGGTTAAGGAAAAAAATGTATCAGATAAACACTGATTATTGACAGTGTAAAAGTTTAAGTATTTGTCAGTCTAAGTAAACCTAGCCTCAATAACACTCGCTTTCCTCCCATACTGAGTCTAGCGAGATACAGTAAGAGGTCGCTTCAGCTGATATTTCGGCGACCTATGGCCCTCCAATGTTTTATGTGCGGAAACAGATTATTGCTGCATGGTAAGCCAAGCCCTGATTGGTTATTTCGATAAGTCGGCTGATGCGAGCCGTAACTACACCTAGCTATAGCGAGTATTATTGTGGCTAGGCTAAGTATGTGTAAAAGCAAAGTTTAAGTATGTATGATAACAAGTGTATGATATGTTGATTCTAAAGACAAACTTTATACAGCTGGACAGGCCTTATTCCATACCTTACAATTATTGCCTGGGAGATCTAGGTTGACCTGCAGTCAGTAGAATCATGTCATGTGAATATCAACATTTGTTCATTATTTTGTTGATTGGTTTGTCCGGTGTATATAAGATGCAAGTGTAAAGATTATGGTCTATATGTGGTCAATCTAGCTGAATTATGACCTGCAAGTAAGGGTTTATTCCAGGTTTGAGTGGGATTAACAACTCAGGTGCCTATGTGAATGCATACTTCAGATTCTAATTTGTGCTGTCTGTTGATAAGTTTTGTTGAATTTGATACATATATGTTGATCTATTAGTGAAAATGATATTATGTTAATGTTTCATCATGTTGATAATCTCTTATGAATAAAAGACTATTTGATTCTTCTGTTTCTCTTGATCTATGTTAATGTTTTTGTATTTCGATCCGTATATGCAAGCTGGATACAAGCCTATACTTTCCTTTCAATCAGAGTTACGACTATTGTGAAGATACAATTGATTGGTGCAAGAGGGCTTAATTGATATATGGGTGGTTTGATAGGATGGCTGCCCAGCAATGTGTGTGTATTCATCAGACTAAAGGTTGTAATGTGTTGGCTTTCATCCATGATGATTTAAAAAATAGTCATATTGAAAATTAGTTTTCATGTTGAAAGTTGTAACTTTGTCAAGAATCTCACCTTTTCTTTTGGAAGGCATTTGAAGCGAACTTAACGTGAGTAGAGAAATTAATGATTTAAGATAACTGAAAAAAATTGATTTTAACTGAACAATGAATCCAATTTGAATTATTAAGCACCTTTATATTATTTACAAACACAGAAATTTGATCAGTATATGCAATACATGTGCAGTAGAACACAGATTTAGCAAAAACTCGGATAAAGTGACAAATCCCATCTAAAGCCCTATATAATATCATTAAAATGATATGCATATAGCGAATTCAGTTATGGCGAATTAACGGATATAGTGAACTGACTTTCATGCCCCAATGCCCAATTAACATCACTTATAGCAAACTCAATCAGTTTCAGCTTCAGTCAATTAGCAATATGATCACACATTATCCCTGTATGCATGTTTGTTATATTGTATTCTAATGTTGTTACTATTTATTTATGTTACAGTGTATATGATGGTAATGACCCAAGATGTCTACCAAACGCGAAAAGGGAACTTAATATAGCTAACTAATATAAATTCTTTGGTCCTTTGGAGTTTGTTATATCCATGTTATTCTGTAACACTGTTGACAAAATGAGTTTGTTTTATAAAATGGTCAATAATAATACACCAAGTTACCTTAGCAACGTAGTACCACTTAAAATATCAGATGTTATTTATTGCAATCTTCGGGATGACTCAAAACTTCAGACCATAAAGTGTAAACTATTCAAAATCCTTTCTTCCAGACAGAGTATAACTATTCAGAATTACCTATAGAACAGAAATTTGCCATCTTTATCGACTTTCAAAAAAGCTATCGTCAAATAATACACCCTCGTCTTAGACTTGAATGCAGCGCCTTAAATGCACACAATGTTGAAAGATTCCTGCCTATTCTTGTGGCCAGAACTATATATATATATGAAGGTTCAACACATTACTTCTTTTCATGTCCTCTGTTCACCGTTTCAAGGCAAAATATGATTTTATGTTATAAATCTTTTAATTTTATTTGGAAGATCTTCTTGTGTCAATAATGAACTATTGATATCTGTTTATGAATTTATATATTTAACTGGCAGATTTGTAACCGATTGATAATTTGATATATGATTTATTAAATATGAGTTATAGGCACTTTTTATGTTGTATTGTTTAAGCTTGTTGGCGTTTATTTATGTATTTAGATAGATAATATTTTGCTAAATAACCATTCTTTATCGTGTTGGCGTTTGTATAGATAACTATATAACTTTTTTAAATTACAGTGACTTGTTCTTTATCTTGTTGGCATTTGTATTGATGAGTATATATATTTATTGACATGTTCTATATCTTGTATTTTGGAGCGGTATTACCATAGGCTTTTAGCTTGTTTACCAATCCAATTCTTTATTGAAATAAATATGTTTAAACCAAATGGAATATTATTATTATATTTGTACCATTTTTGAGGTTATTCTATCTCGTACTTTTAGTGTTTCCCCCAGGCTGAAAAAAGGGCAGGGTAAATGCCTTTTGAAAAGGGCACAACTTCTTGTAAAAAGGGCACATGCATACAAGTTGAATTTTCAACTTTCAATGTCACATCACTTATCTCTGGAACATTCTAGAATATCCCTGCGAGATTCACAGAATTTATATTATTATTTTTATTCAATTTTCAATTTTTACTCATAACTTGTAGATATTATGAACAAACAAATGGATTTGTAAAATTTTGAATTTTTGACAAATTAAAATTTAGCGTTTCAAGCGGGATTCAAAGTTTCGAACCTGGTGCAGAGGTATATGAATATAAACACAATAATACATGATACATTGCAAGACAATAAAAAGCTGACATACCATTCTAAGGTTAAATATGTTATTCCAATGATTTTACAAAGAATGACAATTTTCTTTGAGTTCCTAGCTTGTTGGTATTAAATAGTGTTCATTTTGTACATATTTGGTCTGGTGTAAAAATATTGAATATACTTTTTCCTTTCTAATTTCGGACATGAAAATAAGAAATGAAATTCGATCACAAATATCATCTAAATCACAAAGAGAACATATCCTATCAGTTACAGGAATTCGTCGCCATCTACCTGTTTCAATTGGGAGATACTGTTTAGAAGTTCGGAATTTCAACAAGTTAATGTAATGTAGGAAGTTTAAATATTGTTCAAAATTGAGAGATGAATTTTTAAAAATACTATGAGTAGTTGCTTTTGAAGAGGTTTCAATTGTTGATGTCCATGTTTGCTGAAAGTAATCTTTTAATTACTTTTAACAACTGATTTAAGCCAGAAGATGCTTTTAAAATTTTGAAATTTGAAACTAAAACTCAAAGATCATCGAGAAGCCCTTGTGCTACCGAGGCTTCATGTCAGTAAATGTTCATTTTGTTGTGTCGTGACTGTAATTGAATTTTCAAATACATATTGTATATATATATATGTATTAATATTTGATTCTAAAAGCGTATCTTGCACGGAGAGTGTGCTGTTAGGCAGGCAGCTAGCAATAAATGCCAAGGTTTCTGCGATACTTTCAGTGACTAATGTCGTCCTTTCCTTTCATAATTTTAGGTTCTGACTATGTAAAAGTTTTTATATAAAGGATATTAACCTATCCCTCAATTTTGGTTCAAAATGTGAACATTCATGGTCGAAGAAACCCTTAGTTTTGGCCTCCGGCTAAATTCCCCCTCACCCTGATGTTTACATTTCAACCAATACCTAGGGAGAGGTTGATATCCTTTACATAAAACTTTTATATAGCCAGAACCTAAAATTGTGAAAGCTCATGTATGTTTTATATTCTTAAATGGATTTTTGAAGTTTTTTACCAATAGCAAAATTATGTTGGAACTTTAATAATACAATTTGTAAACTTGATTGTAATGCAAACAAATCAATGTTTGCCACTAACATGGCAGTGTCCCCCGCCGTTGAGATATTTTGAAGTAATTGTAACAATAAACAAATGCATTATCCCCATTGACATTGAGTACAATGGTTCAAGAGATATGGCTTTAACAAAGGTTTCAAAAAGTGCCCTGGTGACCTTGGAAGTAAATTTTAAGTCACAAACTAGTGTCTGCTTAATTCCTTAATGTAGGTTGTGACCAAATTTGAAGTAATTTTGGTGCAAAGATTCATGAGATATCACATTAACGAGAGTTTCAAAAGTAGCAGAAGTGCTGAAACGACATTGAAAATAAGATCAAGGTAAGCTGTGACAAAATTTGAAGACATAAGGTGCAGCGAAGATACCGCGTTAACAAGAGTTACAAAAGTGGCCAGACTGCTGTGGTGATCTTGAAAACAAGGTCAAGGAAATTGTTAGTTTACATACACATTGATTTCTGATTGTAAATCAACAAAACAGTGCATTTCAGCAGTTGTGATTTAAAGATTTCACCTCTAAAAAAACCTTTCTCTTGAATCTTATTACGATCAAAGACTCAAAACGCATTTTTGTCATGGTAACAAATCAAATTTTTATATTTCAATATTTAGACTATATGCCAAAAAGAATCTTTCATTTACAACATGACTTATCAGTAATTATATCCCAATTACAACAAGTCCATGTATTATTTTATTTGGTTCAAATAATACCACCTCCTCTCTTTAGGTCGTAAGGTCAATAATTATGATAACTTCAATAACAACAATTACATCATCATTATCATCATTTAATGCATGAATCATAGATGAATCATCAGTCATTCATAAATCCCCCATCCATCAATCATTCATCACTCACCTATGAGTCATTAACTCATTCATTCATCTATCATCAATTATCAATTTTTAATCATGATGACCAATTATCAATTAATCAATCATAAATCATCATCACCAATGATCAAACACATTCATTCCTCCATCACACTTAAGCATTATCATTTACCAATCATTCAACACTTAAAAAACTTTCATCAATTAAACAACTCATCACGCAATAATTCATTAATTATTTGTTAATAATTGAACAATAATTCATCAATCATTTAACCTATTTTCATCTTCTTCTTAAGGGTCATAAGGCCTAGAAAGCTGAAACTGTGTACATACTCCTTGACTAGTGAGGATTAAAAATTGTAGCTTTGGTGGCCCTGTGGCGCGCGCATGGCATGGCCCCAAAAAAGCGCAAGGCCTAGAAACCTGAAACTTTGTGTACAGACTCCTTGACTAGTGAGGATTAAAAATAAGGGCCACAGGGGCCACGCCCTAAAACCTATTTTCATCTTATTCTTCAGAAGCATACGGCCTAGAAAGCTGAAACTTTGTGCACAGACTCCTTATAATGGCCACAGGGGCCGTGCCGTCAAAACCTATTTCCATATTTTCTCCAGAAGCGTAAGGCATAGTAAGCTGAACCTTGTGTTGATACTTTTTAAAAGGGAGGAATTAATGTAAATCTGTGGTGACCCCAAGACCCCTAATAAGGGCCACAGGGGCCAAACCCTTAAAATCTATATTCATCTTTTTCTCCGTGAGCTTAAGGCATAAAAAGTTGAAACCTTGTGTACACAATCTAGTGAGGATTTAATCTGTAGACTGTGGCCCCTAAAAAGGGCCCCGCCCTTAAAATCTATTTTCATCCCATTCTCCAAAAGCTTAAGGCCTTAGAGTGCTGAAACCTGGTCTACCATGTCCTCCATTAAGGATTGGTATTGCTCCTTATTTCTGTATTGCAATATGTATTGCCATATATTGGTACCTTTCAAATTTAAGAATTTGCATGCTATATTGTCTAAATACAGTATGAGCATTAAGAATGATCATCATTGCTATGAGCCGTACTGGAAAGGAATATTTTTCAAGTACTGTTTATGACCTGTATACATATTTCAGCTATTTTAACAACACAACTTCACACTTTATCATTTTTCTGCCTGGTGGTTCTCTAGGCCCGTCTCATGATTTATGACTTCTTCTCCAAATGCATAAGGCCAAGAAAGCTGAAACTTTTGTGTACTTGACTAGTGAGGATTATATTTCATTGCTTTGGTGACCCTGTGGCCCACAAAAGGGGCACAGCGGCCACATTATAACCTATTTCCATCTTCTTCAATGTGTATGTAAACTATCATTTCCTGAAGGAAATGCATTTATTGTTTATTTCCTAGCATGTACCAAAGATATTCACTTTGTATAAATCTTCAAATAAGATATTGCCTTTATAGATAACCTGTGTGCATTTGCATAGCTGAGAAATCTATAAAATGTTATTTGTATATTTGACCAAATCTGAATGAATGAAAAATGAATTAATGTCTGATGATGCCACATTACAATTTAAAGCTTGAAGTTGTCACCCGCCTGCTTTTCTAATGTGTTTGGTAGCTGCTCGCCTTAGTTTTTCTCAACTCATGTTAATTTTGCTTTAAAAGTTGTTTAAAAAGAAACAAACAAAAAAGTGAGCTTGGCTCAAGAATCAAATAGTCTTTTATTCATAAGGGATTATCAACATGATTAAACATTACGGTAACAAAAAATCATTTTCACTAAAAGATAAACAAACATGTATCAAATTCAACAAAACTTATCAACAGACAGCACAAATAAGAATCTGAAATATGCGTTCACATAGGCACCTGAGTTGTTAATCCCACTCAAACCTGGAATAAAACCTCACTTGCAGGTCATAATTCAGCTAGATTGACTACATAAAGAGTGTGATCTTCACACTTGCATCTTATATACACCGGACAAACCAATCAACAAAATAATAAACAAATGTTGATATTTACAAGATATGATTCTACTGACTGCAGGTCAACCTAGATCTCCCAGGGCATAATTGTAAGGTATGGAATAAGGCCTGTCCAGCTGTATAAAGTTTGTCTTTAGAATCAACATATAATACTCATGATCAGTAGTCAGTTAACAATATTTAAACCTTGCTATTATATACAAACTTAAACTTTTCTATTACACATACTTAAACTTGTACACAGTCAATGGTCAGTGTTAATCTGATACATTTTTTTCCTTAACCTTA
Organism: Steromphala cineraria; assembly: GCA_916613615.1. Taxonomy (NCBI): domain Eukaryota; kingdom Metazoa; phylum Mollusca; class Gastropoda; order Trochida; family Trochidae; genus Steromphala; species Steromphala cineraria. The sequence goes on from OU744720.1 coordinate 48,536,909, forward strand.
TTTTCTTTTTCTTATCCGTAACGGTGAGGAGTTTGATCCTCTTCATGATAAAGTCAACCATATGAACTTCCGTCTTGAGGGTCATGACATGTGCCACCACCGTAGCGTGGGCATCCATGATGATGGAACAGAATATCATGATTAGAAGAAACTGAAACAGAAATGAGAAAGCAAAGAAGAAAAAAGGGCCGATGGTATGATTTGCTTGCCACAAACCGTAGTAATCTGAAGCTCCAAGGGCAAAGTTGAACAAAGTGATGATAGTCTCACCGAAGTTGCTGTACTCTTGAATGTGAGGACCAAACACCAAGAGTCCTAACAAGGCAAATGCCATCGTGTAGAGGAAGACTTTGATCAAGAACTGGAACAAGATGTTTTTGCATCTGTTGAGGGTTCCAGATAGAATGGACATTCGTACATTGAAGCGTAAAAGTTTGAAGAATTTTACGATGACAAATCCTGACAGGAAGGCCAGTGTGTACTGAAGAACGACATCGGATGAAAGAGCGGGATGAAAACTTACAAATGACTGTCCCTTTGAATCTTTGTATAGTTGAAGGGAATAGTTGACAGCGACTATTCGTTGAATGAACAGTCCAAACACTGTGTATGATAGAGCCAGAATTATGATTTCGACATAACTCCATACATCATTGAAGTATTCTTTCCTTGGCATCCCCCGGAACTTGCTTACTTCGAGGTATGTGAATGTGACAATGTAGATGACAAACAAAGCCTCACAGAAAGCAACAAACTGTTGAAGGCCTCCGTTGTAGTGGTACAAGTTTGTTGTGTATATCTGGTAGGTGGGAAATATCTTCCCTAAATTAGTGAACTCAAACACAAGCACCACCATACTGAAAAGATTCACGTTTGGATTGTAGAGTGAAAACTCTACAAATATTGCTCTTGTATACTGATTGATCCAATCTGAGTCCTGAAGCTCTGACAAGACTGTAGTGGCATCATTCGGTACCCTGGGAAGCTCTTTGACATAACCCCCTCCGGAGTAGGTCGCCAGTCTACCAATGAAGGGTAGGGTAAGTAGATGGTAGGCAGATTGGTAGGTGTATTCTGTGATGTTTGGCGACGCAGAGTCTGCGGTGCGGTTCCATGTGCCGTTATAACTGGTGGTGTCTTCGTCTGTGATCCAGTAAGCTCCTCTACAATCAACATGTGAATAGACGGCCATTCCTGCCGGGGGGCTGCAGAGACCTGCAAAACAATCAAGGATTTCACTTTTGTGAAAGGTGTCATTTTTCAAGAAGAATTGTCAATGATGTCAACATCTTTATGTTTATCAGTTATCTTGATTGACAAGTCGGAATTCTTACAAAAAAATTAACAATGAAACAAATTTAAAGCAGGTAAAAACTACAGTAAGTTAATGGGGTAAGAAAGGTTGAAATGGAAAACTAACAACTGTCATAGTTGTTATATTATAGCTTAATGATTATAGCTCTGAATGATAAATAAAGCTGTCTGAATAAGAAATAAAAGTAATCTGCAAGGAAACCAATTCCTTTTGATCTTAAGGTGCAGCAGTATTTAAAGAATATAAAGATGGATAGATGATAATCCTAATATAAATTCAGAGCTTAATTGCTAGCATATTAAGTCTATTTTGAGGAGGATCATCTCTGCAACTAACCAGATTTAACACGTAGCTGTCTTAGTCGAGCCTTGCCTATAAGGTAGGAAGTAAGGCAAGCAGTGAGTCCAGATCCACTATCATCAGTCAGAAGGTTGGACACAAACTGATCTCCAAGATACTCCCACATTGACTCTACTGTACCAACCTGTAGATAGAGGATAAAGCTTAGTGTAATTTTATATAACACAATGAGAAATCAGAAGAACACTCTTTATTTGGTTTAAAACAAGCAAAGAGAAATTTAAACAGGACTTGTTTAGTAACATAATTGTAACTCGTTGAATTAGTTCATCAAAAAATGAAAGAACAAAATTTACTACTGTGACCATGCCGCAGACATTCTGACGTTATCACAAATGATAATGATGTCATTCTAATGATTATGAAATCATCTCATTAGGTGTTATAAACTTTTTATATCGACAACGGCGGTTAATAAATTGTTTTTATGCAATGGAGAGAATATTATTTTGATCAAGTTTTCATTGGAAAGGTGAAAATCTGAGTTAGTCAGAAACCTTGGAGATTAACCCGAGATTGTGACAAAATTTTGCTCACCTTACCAAATCCAGTATCCTTCTCTGTAAACATATTCTCCGTAGCCTTGGTGACCCGATAGGTCATGTTGATGTTTCGGTGTCCATATATCATGAGTAACACGACTGCTACAAAGGTCAAGTAGAGCAGTATCTCGTACAGGATGAATCTTGACCGAGCATCCATGTTGATTCTCTTTCGAATCTTCTCTAGTGTGGTTGTAGACAGCGGGGGAGTGTAGTAGCGGTTCTGGACTGACCCTCCGTGTTTCACCGTCATTTGCTCTACATCGTCCTCCTCTGAAGAATAACAGTTGGGACGACTTAAATATTTGTAATTTGCTTGACAATTTGTAATTTGTTTGGGCTATGTTTGACAAAAACCTCCACAATTCATCAACCATAGCAAACTTGTCAGATTTCGAGAAGGTTGCAAAAATATTTGGGCTAAGTGACAATATCAAGACTGAATTTAAACTATCCCAATGTATACTCACCAATAACTTGATTGAGTTGCAAGCTATCATACTGTACAGGTCTACGAAGGATCTGAGTGAGAAGGACCGCCACTAGGAGAACCTTGATGGGCTGAGTGACGACATCAAGACTGAATCTGAACTATCTCAGTGAGAACTCACCGATATCTTGATTGAGCTGCCAGCTATCGTACTGTACAGGTCTACGAAGGATCTGAGTGAGAAGGACCGCCACTAGGAGAACCTTGATGGGCTGAGTGACGACATCAAGACTGAATCTGAACTATCTCAGTGAGAACTCACCGATATCTTGATTGAGCTGCCAGCTATCGTACTGTACAGGTCTACGAAGGATCTGAGTGAGAAGGACCGCCACTAGGAGAACCTTGATGGGCTGAGTGACGACATCAAGACTGAATCTGAACTATCTCAGTGAGAACTCACCGATATCTTGATTGAGCTGCCAGCTATCGTACTGTACAGGTCTACGAAGGATCTGAGTGAGAAGGACCGTCACAAGGAGAACCTTTATGGACTGAGTGACGACATCAAGACTGAATCTGAAATATCTCAGTGAGTACTTACCAATATCTTGATTGAGCTGCCAGTTATCGTACTGTACAGGTCTACGAAGGATCTGAGTAAGAAGGACCGCCACTAGGAGAACCTTGATAGGTTGAGTGACGATAACAAGACTGAATCTGAACTATCCCAGTGAGTACTCACCAATATCTTGATTGAGCTGCCAGCTATCGTACTGTACAGGTCTACGAAGGATCTGAGTAAGAAGGACCGCCACTAGGAGAACCTTGATAGGTTGAGTGACGATAACAAGACTGAATCTGAACTATCCCAGTGAGTACTCACCAATATCTTGATTGAGCTGCCAGCTATCGTACTGTACAGGTCTACGAAGGATCTGTGTGAGAAGGACCGCCACTAGGAGAACCTTGATGGGCTGAGTGACAAAGGCACTCTGGAAGAAAGAGGTGAAGAAGGAGACGAGCCAGTCTACACTGCGCTGGTACCCGTACTTGAGGCCATACAGCATCACGAAGTAGGAGCAGATAACACAGGTAGACATCGCGATAGTCCATGTGATGTACATACACCACCACGGCAATCTGCAATTGTTGATATGTATATTGTTGATAATTCAAAACAATACTTTAAACATACAATAAAGAGGGCACCTTTATGTGCCGCTTAATATCTATAAATTTGAATAAGGCTCACGTGGCTTCAGTCAAGGAATTGCTGCATTTCTAAAGATAAAATGTGTGCGCCCTATGGATATGACAGTCAGTATTCGTCCCTAAGAGCTTTTGACTTAAATTCAGTTTTGCAGAAAGATAACATTTTCAATTAAATAGTAATACATGGTTACTAAAGTTGCAAATTTGACCAATGACTAATTTTTTTAACCATTAGATTGCTGAATCATGTGTATTGTGTAGACCTTGTCAATGGCTTGTTTCTTGCAGTTGATAAATCGATAATTTCACATGCAAGTTTTCAACAAGTTTTCGACTGTTGAGCAAAAGAGCCAATGATTCTATTTTTCACTACCATATATTTCTGTTCACCCATCTGTTTATCTCTTGCACATCTGCATTCTACAAATGAATTTATCAACCTACTTGAACGGTTTCTTTTGAGGTGCTTTCTTCTCATCCTCCACCTTTTGTTGAGATGTGTTAGTACTAACTTCTCCTCTCGACATTGCAATATCAACCTCATCAACTGTTATACTCTCGTCATGCTCAGCAAAACTGACTTTGCTTTCTTTCTTTTGATTCTCTTTAACACGAGATGCATCTTTGAGAGATTGTGATGACGTTTTCCTATCTCCCTTTGCAAGTTCAGAAGCGCTAATCCTACTTCTTGAAGTTGAGAAGAGGACTTCTGATTTCTCTGGAACAACCTTGTGGGCAGTCCTCAAAAAGAGCTGGATAATGATGGTGTTGATGGGAAACATGAGAAGACCACTCTGTATTCCAATAACAACGGAGCTGAGAGAGAAGACGAGACCTTCGGCCTGAATCTGATCTTCAGGATCATCAGTCGGGATGCCAAGAAACATCAGACTTGACAGCATGGAGGTTAGAAGGAGTGAGAGACCACATGTTAGACGTTGAGCTCGAGTAAACTCACTGTACGCAGGCTTGGAGAAGATGCTGATCCACAAGTGGCTGTTGCGGAAATCTTGGCTGGATTTCAGTGAGAGTTGGTAGAGTCTGTGCTTGACTATGTCTTCATTGACGAGGGACGGTATTTCTGCTTGGATGAGGCCGTGACTGCTATCTACTGCCAGCCAGTCATCGTACAGACAATGCCATACCTCCTTGGTTTGGATGTCATGCACTACGATTTCCTTCAGATACCTGCAGAATACAAAAGTTCAAATAGAGTAATGGAAACATGAATTTTATTTGGTCCTTTTATTTGTTTCTGAGTATCATTTGTTTAGTTTAATTTTGATCCCACAAAATGCAATTACCGATAATGACTGTTTTCCTTGATAAAGCTTATCTTGACCCCTAATATGGTTTTGTTAACCATTGACTATGAAATGTTTCCCTTTACTTAATTTCACCCCTAAAATTCCTTTTTGTTATCAAGTTACCAAGAAGGTTTCCCTTGATAAGCCTTTTTGTCATCCTAAAATCTCTTTAATAACTAATTATTGAAAATGCTTAACAGCTGGTCCTTTCAAAACAATTCAATTGTTTTAATTGATAAAGCCTATTACAACCTCAAATATGTCTTTGTTACCATTTGTAGTGAGAGAGATGATTTCTCATGATAAGATTTATTTTGCTCCCCTAAATGCCCTTGTTTACTCATACCAAGAAGGGTTGTGACCCTTGTTATCATGCCAGACAACAACAGACTTGATTCTGCCGATCTTCTCTGATGTAGTGAGGACGAACCAGTTCTCCGACCCCTTGGTGAAAAGTTTCCTCTGTGGGTCGGCCAGCATGTGACGTGCACTCTGCTTGTACTTGGAGCGGAGGTAGATGAAGACGTTAGCAGTTGTACCGGCTCCTGGCCACCAGCTCGTGACTGCACAGATCAAATATACGTACTTGTCCTTGGGGTCGTTGTCTCGCAGCACTGTCATACCAACCTGAAAAAGTCAAGCCAAAAATGACCAAGATGAAATTTTTTTTTTTTTTTTTTTTAATTTATTCACAAATTACCTGTACATGACTACGTGGCGAGTCTTCCAGGCGGTTTGCATATTGTAAATAGAGAGAGTTAGAGATGTACACATATATCATGTTAGATTAAGTCAATAGCATTATTCAATGTTGTCACTACTGCCTCATCAAGTATATTTGCCTTGTGATATATATTCAAATCACGCTTTAATTCGATGAGGAAAATGTCAAAATTACATTTTACATTAATATGTTTACGTTTATATATGAAACTAGGTTCATTCGGTTTTGACCCCTAGCTATGACCAAAATGGGGTCATAGGGTAACCAAATCTACAATTTAGAATCCCAATTGGCCTAGGAGTCTAAAAACTTTTCAGCTTGAACTGGAGGAGATGAAAATAGGTTTGTAAGGTTCTGAGCCCTGTGACCCAATTTGGGGTCATGGGGGTCACAAAATCTATAGTTTAGAATCCCCATTGGCTAAGGAGTCCACACACCACTTTTCAGCTCTTTAGACCTTTTGAAACTGGAGAGAAGATTAAAGTAGATTTTTAAGGTTTTGACCCCTGTGACTACATTTGGGATCATGGGGTCACGAAATGTACAATTAAAGAATCTCTATTTGTCACGTAGTCTGCACATCAAATTTCAGCTCTCTAGAGTCATTGGTTCTGGAGAAGAAGTCGAAAAAGTGAAAAGTTTACGGACAGACGGACGGACACCATGCCATGCCATAAGCCTGAAAGCTAAAAATATAAAAACAAGCAAATGTTAGCCAATGTAAGCATGTAACTGCATAGGAAAGTAAAACTGTAAAATAACAAAAAGCATATATCATTATGGTTAATTGACAAGAATAAGTTGTGCAGAACGTTCCCCTAAATACAAGTGGATACAAGTTTCTGAGATACACCATGACAAGACAACATGATAACAAATTTGCACTTAAAAAAAAAAATAGAGCCATATGCACTGTAGCTCATCAGGCTTCATATTCAATTTTGCTTAGGGTGTGGCCAATATGTTGTTTCCCACTAAAGAGGGACCAAAGGGTCCCCAAATGTGCATTTTAGAATCCCAATTACTCCACAAAACATTTCAGCATTCTTTGCCTTGTGCTTCTGAAGAAGACGATGAAAACAGGGCAGAAATGTTTAAATCAGGGCAACACGTGAATACAATCTGTGCTAGAGTACCTTCATAGCATCCTCCTTGTCGTTCTGTCGAGCCCAGTGGAGAAGCAGGAAGTAGATCCCCCACACGCCCAGGACCATCGTCACCACCACAGGGTTATCGAAGAACGTCAGGAACAGCGCTAGGTCTGCGATGGGGTCGATAGTGTTTGGAGCGATGAAGAACCCGCCGGAGAAAGCTGTCAAATGGTCACACAGGCAGAAAAGTCTCTCCATGGATGTGAACATACTCACCTGAAGGTTGGAACATAGATAACAGCTTTATAATTAAGGTTTTAAAATGTTTTTGTTATAACATCAGATATTTATTTCTATATTCTCTTTTTTTTCCTGTTTGCAACTTGAAAATCATTGTATTTGTCTGAAAAAGACACATACAGGTACATACAGTATTACATGAAAAAAACCTGGCCAATTAAATTTTGAACTTTACAACTGATTGAACAGCAATTGCCCATATGAAATTCAAAAATGTTTCATTGTTAAAGTTGACTATCCAATCCCTGATCTAGTTTAAATGAGATTGATCTACGCACCTGACAGCCCTGTGTATCCCACTCGTCTGTTTCTTCCTTCCAGTAGGAACATTCAACTGTGTACGTCTCAACCGACACCGCAATAACAGTCTGGTTAAGTCTGTTGTAGCTCTGTCCTGTTTTAAGTGTGAACCCTACAGTGTAGAAAGACTCATTTCCAGGCACTTTGTTGAGAATTATTACATCTGGATCCTGTGTTACATTTCCATATGTCTGTCGAGAACTTAATGGTCGTGGAAATTCTTTACTTTCATTTCTTATCTGTGCTACAGTAATATTATTGTTTGATAAATAGTGGATCTGGATTGTAAGCGGTGTATCGATGGTTCTGATAAGGATCATGCTTGTTTGGTTTGCAGAGATTCTGAGTAGTTTGGTCTCTGAGGCGATGATTTTGTCGTCCACAAGAGTCACGTTTAGCGTCTGAAGGGTTGCATTCATTTCTGAGTCCGACCATTGGTTCAATAGAGATACTGAAATCAAAGAGATAAGAATTTGGGTTTAAAATTTTAGTTGAAAATAGTTTTTAGAAATATAATACACTTCACAAATGGTAGAATTTTTTTTTTTATTGCTATAATTACTGGTAGTGTGATGATTTCATTGCTATTATTACTATGAACTAAATGTACTGACTGTTTAAAATGCTGAGGAATATTTGAATGAAAACTTCTTTGTTCATTGTTTGCGACGTTTTGACACAGATTCTTGAGAAATCATCGCCTCTTGAGAACGACACAAAAATCTGTGCATACAATGCACAAAGAAGTTGTCATCCATATATTCCTCAACATTATTGTCAAATGCCTCTCAAAGAAGTTACTTACTATTTGTAGCTATATGTATGCTGGCAGGCTCTGTGAGGTTAGCGAGTTGTAACTTCTGTGCATTTGCATCTCTCGATTTCATCAAAACATTCACCACAGGCAAGTTCACATTAGAAGCAGAGTCGTCCCATATGTAGGGATTATCTGACATCACTTGCACCTGACAAAGTAAGATATCAAGAAAGAAAAAAAAAGAAGAATTGTTGTTCCAAGGTGATCCCATTTAGGGGTCATATTGGCCAATTCTGAACATAAAAAACAGTTTTATAAAGGTAAAGGAACACCATGACCCAAGGACTCTCTCTTGAAACAATTAAGTAGTAATGTAATACTTACTGATGAACATTTAGTATACTCTGAAGCAAAACCTACATGCAGTGTATAGATCCTGATATCATGCAATTTCAAATGCATCACGATCAGCAACTTAAGATCCTGATAATTAACTCTTGACACCCGACGTTAAAAACCTGAAAGGTGAAAGAACCTAATAAATCCTTGACAATGCAACCCACAACACACCTGAAAGTTGACAGCTTGAATATTGTTGCTATCTGTATTCTCGAGACTCTTCTTGAGAGAGATCTGAAAGGTTCCCTCCGTGTCACCGCTGGATAGACTGCTTGATATCTTAACGTCCTCCTTGTCTACAGGACTCCAGGCCAGTGCTAGGGACGTCTTCTTGGCTTCAATCTTCAGAGGTGCCTCGTCCGCTGATTGAAGTCCTTTCAACATTGCGTCCCCTATCTTCTCGTATAGCTCAAGGATTGGTCTGGTCTTCTCTTCAACCTTCAGATAAATATGATACTAACACCTGATCTCTGGCCTTTATTTATACGGGAATGATTTATATGATTATTTGGACAATCAACCTTATATGTACCGACTTTTTAAAACATAAACCAATTTGCCCTGATATTAATCAAGGAGTAAACAATGATTGGTTATACTTACAGTTTTTGCAGTGATGTTTGGAGCAGGTTGACCAGGGTCTGGTTCAGCTTCTTCTGCAGCCACTGTGAGTTGGATCAGATTCTCCAGGGTAGATAACTGCTTCCTACAAACAGTACACGGTGCAGGCTTTTTGGGTGGGATATTCGATATTAACAGATTATCAGGTTTAAATGACTTTATTACTGTAGTAGAATGACTAGCGATTTTCTTTGCACCTTAAAATCTTTTAAAATTTCAGGTGATTCATGTTGTTCTACACTACTACTAATGGTAGATAAATTAATCACAATCGATTGCAAAATCTTCAAATATTTCAGTCATAGCCCACTTTGTATACTACAGGCAGGTTTGTCATATTCTATCTTACAGATAATTGTGCTCCTTTTGACGTTTTTGGAATTTGATAAACAGCTAAAAAGGTATAAAGAAGAAAATAAGGCACTTTACTGACACAGCGATAGTCTTGGCGACAGTTGGAGCAGACTCTGCCACAGATCCCAGGCTCTCTGTCAGCTGGTTGCTGACGTTCACTGCTAGATCCTTTAGGGGAGAAAGATATGCTTTGTGAGCCCTGAGGCTTTCATTGACTGATTAACTGGTGACAAACAACATTATTTTCTATTGAACATTTACCAGCAAAATCTCTCACATTATTCAACTAAATACTTCACAATTATGCTTAAAATCATAAGTTCTTATTTTGATTTAGAAACGTCTGGATTTATAGCCTTAAAGTTAAATATTTGTTTTGTTTATATTCGGCATAGTGATTTCTGTTTCCACCTGTTATTTATTTAACTCTTCTATTCATAAAGACATTACCTGAATACTTTCTGTAACTGCTGCTGTTTCTGACGTGAGATCATTAACAATCTCCGTCATTTGTTGTAGAACATCCTGACTATCAACTTGGACTGTGCCCAATGTAGTTAGAAGCGTTTCTATTGTCTACAATACATTCATTCAAAAGTTAATTGTAACACTGTTTAAACCTTTCACTCCTAAAAGACAAGTAACTTTTACACTTTTAGTCTGGTGTCCGTCCACTCTGGGCTCAGAAGCTATATTTGCTCGTGCGGCTGGACTTAGGATATAGCCAATCAAATCATTTTCTTGCCACCTTCTCGATAAAATTTCAACGAGAAAATGATTTAATTGGCAATATCCCAAGTCGGGCCACGCGAGCGAATCTAGCTTCTGAGCCCAGGGTACAGATTAGTGGAGTTAACCTTACGTTTGTACCCTGAGACAGGAAGACATTTACATAACATTCACTGGGGAGTAGAAATAGATTTAATTTTAATTTTATTTTAGATAATTTTTAACGTGGAAAAATTTATTTTAAGTTTCCTTACAATTTAATTTCTGCTAAATTCATAATATTGTGTCATATATGTTTATCAAAATAAAATCATGTTTATTATATATTATAAGAAAACTATAGCTTTGTTGGATATTTCACCCACAAGCAGAAAATCATTGGAGTTATTTTACCTTTTCTTGATAATTTTGGTTCGTCTTACCTCACTTCTTTGAACAATGCTTTCATTTGTTGTGTCTATGATTGCTTCAACATTCAGAATACCTGCAACACTGCTTGCAAAACCAAGAAAATCTGAAACATTGAAAAGGATGCAAAAAACATTATCAGCTCAAATGACATTGTGATTGTAAGAGTTTCAAACTTAAAACAATTGTTCGAACTCAGAAATGGAATATTGAAAGGATAAATTTTACTTTGGTAAGACATGACAGATGGGTAATATGCAATAATATATATTTATATTTTGTATACATGACAGATGGGTAATATATAATAATATATATTTATATTTTGTGTTGAAAAGAATATGATTTTACTTTGATCACACGAGGAATACAGCTAAAAGGTTTAAGATTAATTTCAGAAAAAAAAGTCAGATATAACACCCAAAAAACTGAAAAGTATATCCAAGTTGAATTCTTGAAATTGAACAACATAATGTTACCTGGACTGTCTAGATCGGAAGCAGACGTTGTTGTGAGGTTCTGAACAAGGTCAAGGACAGTCTTGCTAACCGTCTGATTAGTGGTTGTTGGGTTTGAAACCTGAATGTAATGAATGAGAAGTAATTCTTTCTCACATATTATTGGAGAGTTTACAAAGTCAACTTTCTTCAATCAAACTTACCAAACTTTTGAGAATATTGCACATTTTTATATTTCTTTAATTAGTTTCATTTTAAAAGTTGGTATGATGAAGAAATAGCTATTCTATGGATTAAAGTGACACAGAGTATCTTTCTTAAAATCTTATTTGGTTTTGATAAGCTACAAAATATCTAATATGCTGATTGAAGTTCATGTTTCATCACTGGACTTGCAAATATATCCATTTATGCATAATATCTCTAAAATGCTTGATTTTATGGAAAATCAAGAAAACATCTCAAATACGTTCAATTATGCATCCAATTAATCTACCTATTAGTTACAATACCTAATAAACACTATCGAATCAAATATATCTTCCTGTCAGCTTATGACAAGGTTTCAAAATTACGTTTGGCGAATTTGCGCGCGCCACTCGAGCCACATTGTCCGGTTTTCGATCAAAATCCCGACTTTGAATGGCCATATTTTCGCTCTAATGTACTGATTGACCTTTAACTTGTTATTTTCAGTAACAGTAAGTGGTTCCCGATGTAATAACATCAATTTCAAAATTTGACATATGTGATCCTATCAACATACTCTGTGTCTTTTTAATAACTATTTGAAAAGAGATACATTTCAGTGTAGATACCAACACTGTTACAGCAAATATACACTATACATTTTATTATACCTCTATTAAATTTGTAAGAATATCATTGGTCAATTGACTTCACTTGATTGAAAAATACATCAGTACACTGACCCCGGCTGTATCTCACGGGTTTGACCTGACCTCGAGAGTCAGGACTCGAGTCCTTGTATTTCACATAATGACCTCACCATCAGTAATTAAGTGTATGTGACTAAAATACTTACATAATACTAATCTAAAATTAGTATCTCCATCAAAACATTGGATAACTTTGTTATGACATGGCAAAAGTGAGCTGTAATTTGACCACCAATTAAACTAGATTAGCGTTTGCGGGACACCGCAAAAGCAGAGCAGCCCCGAAACTTGGGGTTTCGCCTTACCCTGTTCCTTCTTTTACAGGCCTCACCAAATTGGTCATTTTCTCGTGACCTTGACCTTTGACACTCAAGGTCTCACAATTTTGAATATTTCATTGATTATAACATTAATGTAATGAATTAAACTGTTAAAAGTTAAAATAATCCATTTTCCCAATATATGTTGACCTTGCTGCTACCTTGACCTTTGACAGTTCGGACCCAAAACTTTTTGAAAATGTTGTACTTTTTATATAATATATACAAGATCTAAACTTCACAGCACAAAAATTGTTTAAGTTATCGTGTTTACAAGGAATTTTATAGTGATTTTATAACTCGTGATCTTGACCTTTGACCTTGAAAGTGAACATGTCATAATGATTCCCTGGAAATGTTAACACATCGACATGTTCATGAGTTCTGAAAAGCTAAATGGGATAAAGTTATATCCAAATTAGGTGCACATTGCAATAACTCATATCTCATGACCTTGACCTTTGACCTTCAAGGTCACACAATCAATAAACACTTTTTATAGTGTATAACAATCATGTATTGATTAAAAGTGTTCATCATTAGAATAAAGCATTTTCGCTAAACCATGTTAAAGTCATGACCTTGCTGTGACCTTGACCTTTGACAGATTGTAGCCGAAACCTTTCAAAATTTTGTACTTTTTCAAGGATGATAAATACCAAGTTAGAGCTTCATAGCACAAAAAAAAACCGTTCAAGTTATCGTGTTTACAAGGAATTCTTAGAGTGATTACATAGCTCCCGACCTTGACCTTTGACCTTGAAAGTGAACGTGTCAACATCGTTCCCCCGAGGTATGAGTAGTAAGTTATGAATAAAAGTTCTGGAAAGCTTAGTAGAAAAAAGTTATAGCTAGTAATACGAGTACGGCTGCGGTTGTGAGTATAGTTAGTCTAAGTACCTGTACAGTAAGACTGGGTGAAGTGCTGGTGGCGTAGTCATCAAACACAGAAACAGTGAGGTTGTGAGTATAGTTAGTCTAAGTACCTGTACAGTAAGACTGAGTGAAGTGCTGGTGGCGTAGTCATCAAACACAGAAACAGTGAGGTTGTGAGTATAGTTAGTCTACGTACCTGTACAGTAAGACTGAGTGAAGTGCTGGTGGCGTAGTCATCAAACAGAGAAACAGTGAGGTTGTGAGTGTAGTTAGTCTCAGTACCTGTACAGTAAGACTGAGTGAAGTGCTGGTGGCGTAGTCATCAAACAGAGAAACAGTGAGGTTGTGAGTGTAGTTAGTCTAAGTACCTGTACAGTAAGACTGAGTGAAGTGCTGGTGGCGTAGTCATCAAACACAGATACAGTGAGGTTGTGAGTGTAGTTAGTCTACGTACCTGTACAGTAAGACTGAGTGAAGTGCTGGTGGCGTAGTCATCAAACACAGATACAGTGAGGTTGTGAGTGTAGTTAGTCTAAGTACCTGTACAGTAAGACTGAGTGAAGTGCTGGTGGCGTAGTCATCAAACACAGATACAGTGAGGTTGTGAGTGTAGTTAGTCTAAGTACCTGTACAGTAAGACTGAGTGAAGTGCTGGTGGCGTAGTCATCAAACACAGAAACAGTGTGGTTGTGAGTATAGTTAGTCTACGTACCTGTACAGTAAGACTGAGTGAAGTGCTGGTGGCGTAGTCATCAAACAGAGAAACAGTGAGGTTGTGAGTATAGTTAGTCTAAGTACCTGTACAGTAAGACTGAGTGAAGTGCTGGTGGCGTAGTCATCAAACACAGAAACAGTGAGGTTGTGAGTGTAGTTAGTCTAATTACCTGTACAGTAAGACTGAGTGAAGTGCTGGTGGCATAGTCATCAAACACAGATACAGTGAGGTTGTGAGTGTAGTTAGTCTAAGTACCTGTACAGTAAGACTGAGTGAAGTGCTGGTGGCGTAGTCATCAAACACAGAAACAGTGAGGTTGTGAGTATAGTTAGTCTAAGTACCTGTACAGTAAGACTGAGTGAAGTGCTGGTGGCGTAGTCATCAAACACAGATACAGTGAGGTTGTGAGTATAGTTAGTCTAAGTACCTGTACAGTAAGACTGAGTGAAGTGCTGGTGGCGTAGTCATCAAACACAGAAACAGTGAGGTTGTGAGTATAGTTAGTCTAAGTACCTGTACAGTAAGACTGAGTGAAGTGCTGGTGGCGTAGTCATCAAACACAGAAACAGTGAGGTTGTGAGTATAGTTAGTCTACGTACCTGTACAGTAAGACTGAGTGAAGTGCTGGTGGCATAGTTATCAAACACAGATACAGTGAGGTTGTGAGTGTAGTTAGTCTAAGTACCTGTACAGTAAGACTGAGTGAAGTGCTGGTGGCGTAGTCATCAAACACAGAAACAGTGAGGTTGTGAGTATAGTTAGTCTAAGTACCTGTACAGTAAGACTGAGTGAAGTGCTGGTGGCGTAGTCATCAAACACAGATACAGTGAGGTTGTGAGTATAGTTAGTCTAAGTACCTGTACAGTAAGACTGAGTGAAGTGCTGGTGGCGTAGTCATCAAACACAGATACAGTGAGGTTGTGAGTATAGTTAGTCTACGTACCTGTACAGTAAGACTTAGTGAAGTGCTGGTGGCATAGTCATCAAACACAGATACAGTGAGGTTGTGAGTGTAGTTAGTCTAAGTACCTGTACAGTAAGACTGAGTGAAGTGCTGGTGGCGTAGTCATCAAACACAGATACAGTGAGGTTGTGAGTATAGTTAGTCTAAGTACCTGTACAGTAAGACTGAGTGAAGTGCTGGTGGCGTAGTCATCAAACACAGATACAGTGAGGTTGTGAGTGTAGTTAGTCTAAGTACCTGTACAGTAAGACTGAGTGAAGTGCTGGTGGCGTAGTCATCAAACACAGATACAGTGAGGTTGTGAGTATAGTTAGTCTAAGTACCTGTACAGTAAGACTGAGTGAAGTGCTGGTGGCGTAGTCATCAAACACAGAAACAGTGAGGTTGTGAGTATAGTTAGTCTACGTACCTGTACAGTAAGACTGAGTGAAGTGCTGGTGGCATAGTCATCAAACACAGATACAGTGAGGTTGTGAGTGTAGTTAGTCTAAGTACCTGTACAGTAAGACTGAGTGAAGTGCTGGTGGCGTAGTCATCAAACACAGAAACAGTGAGGTTGTGAGTATAGTTAGTCTAAGTACCTGTACAGTAAGACTGAGTGAAGTGCTGGTGGCGTAGTCATCAAACACAGATACAGTGAGGTTGTGAGTATAGTTAGTCTACGTACCTGTACAGTAAGACTTAGTGAAGTGCTGGTGGCATAGTCATCAAACACAGATACAGTGAGGTTGTGAGTGTAGTTAGTCTAAGTACCTGTACAGTAAGACTGAGTGAAGTGCTGGTGGCGTAGTCATCAAACACAGATACAGTGAGGTTGTGAGTATAGTTAGTCTACGTACCTGTACAGTAAGACTGAGTGAAGTGCTGGTGGCGTAGTCATCAAACACAGATACAGTGAGGTTGTGAGTGTAGTTAGTCTAAGTACCTGTACAGTAAGACTGAGTGAAGTGCTGGTGGCGTAGTCATCAAACACAGATACAGTGAGGTTGTGAGTATAGTTAGTCTACGTACCTGTACAGTAAGACTGAGTGAAGTGCTGGTGGCGTAGTCATCAAACAGAGAAACAGTGAGGTTGTGAGTGTAGTTAGTCTCAGTACCTGTACAGTAAGACTGAGTGAAGTGCTGGTGGCGTAGTCATCAAACAGAGAAACAGTGAGGTTGTGAGTGTAGTTAGTCTAAGTACCTGTACAGTAAGACTGAGTGAAGTGCTGGTGGCGTAGTCATCAAACACAGATACAGTGAGGTTGTGAGTGTAGTTAGTCTACGTACCTGTACAGTAAGACTGAGTGAAGTGCTGGTGGCGTAGTCATCAAACACAGATACAGTGAGGTTGTGAGTGTAGTTAGTCTAAGTACCTGTACAGTAAGACTGAGTGAAGTGCTGGTGGCGTAGTCATCAAACACAGATACAGTGAGGTTGTGAGTGTAGTTAGTCTAAGTACCTGTACAGTAAGACTGAGTGAAGTGCTGGTGGCGTAGTCATCAAACACAGAAACAGTGTGGTTGTGAGTATAGTTAGTCTACGTACCTGTACAGTAAGACTGAGTGAAGTGCTGGTGGCGTAGTCATCAAACAGAGAAACAGTGAGGTTGTGAGTATAGTTAGTCTAAGTACCTGTACAGTAAGACTGAGTGAAGTGCTGGTGGCGTAGTCATCAAACACAGAAACAGTGAGGTTGTGAGTGTAGTTAGTCTAATTACCTGTACAGTAAGACTGAGTGAAGTGCTGGTGGCATAGTCATCAAACACAGATACAGTGAGGTTGTGAGTGTAGTTAGTCTAAGTACCTGTACAGTAAGACTGAGTGAAGTGCTGGTGGCGTAGTCATCAAACACAGAAACAGTGAGGTTGTGAGTATAGTTAGTCTAAGTACCTGTACAGTAAGACTGAGTGAAGTGCTGGTGGCGTAGTCATCAAACACAGATACAGTGAGGTTGTGAGTATAGTTAGTCTAAGTACCTGTACAGTAAGACTGAGTGAAGTGCTGGTGGCGTAGTCATCAAACACAGAAACAGTGAGGTTGTGAGTATAGTTAGTCTAAGTACCTGTACAGTAAGACTGAGTGAAGTGCTGGTGGCGTAGTCATCAAACACAGAAACAGTGAGGTTGTGAGTATAGTTAGTCTACGTACCTGTACAGTAAGACTGAGTGAAGTGCTGGTGGCATAGTTATCAAACACAGATACAGTGAGGTTGTGAGTGTAGTTAGTCTAAGTACCTGTACAGTAAGACTGAGTGAAGTGCTGGTGGCGTAGTCATCAAACACAGAAACAGTGAGGTTGTGAGTATAGTTAGTCTAAGTACCTGTACAGTAAGACTGAGTGAAGTGCTGGTGGCGTAGTCATCAAACACAGATACAGTGAGGTTGTGAGTATAGTTAGTCTAAGTACCTGTACAGTAAGACTGAGTGAAGTGCTGGTGGCGTAGTCATCAAACACAGATACAGTGAGGTTGTGAGTATAGTTAGTCTACGTACCTGTACAGTAAGACTTAGTGAAGTGCTGGTGGCATAGTCATCAAACACAGATACAGTGAGGTTGTGAGTGTAGTTAGTCTAAGTACCTGTACAGTAAGACTGAGTGAAGTGCTGGTGGCGTAGTCATCAAACACAGATACAGTGAGGTTGTGAGTATAGTTAGTCTAAGTACCTGTACAGTAAGACTGAGTGAAGTGCTGGTGGCGTAGTCATCAAACACAGATACAGTGAGGTTGTGAGTGTAGTTAGTCTAAGTACCTGTACAGTAAGACTGAGTGAAGTGCTGGTGGCGTAGTCATCAAACACAGATACAGTGAGGTTGTGAGTATAGTTAGTCTAAGTACCTGTACAGTAAGACTGAGTGAAGTGCTGGTGGCGTAGTCATCAAACACAGAAACAGTGAGGTTGTGAGTATAGTTAGTCTACGTACCTGTACAGTAAGACTGAGTGAAGTGCTGGTGGCATAGTCATCAAACACAGATACAGTGAGGTTGTGAGTGTAGTTAGTCTAAGTACCTGTACAGTAAGACTGAGTGAAGTGCTGGTGGCGTAGTCATCAAACACAGAAACAGTGAGGTTGTGAGTATAGTTAGTCTAAGTACCTGTACAGTAAGACTGAGTGAAGTGCTGGTGGCGTAGTCATCAAACACAGATACAGTGAGGTTGTGAGTATAGTTAGTCTACGTACCTGTACAGTAAGACTTAGTGAAGTGCTGGTGGCATAGTCATCAAACACAGATACAGTGAGGTTGTGAGTGTAGTTAGTCTAAGTACCTGTACAGTAAGACTGAGTGAAGTGCTGGTGGCGTAGTCATCAAACACAGATACAGTGAGGTTGTGAGTATAGTTAGTCTACGTACCTGTACAGTAAGACTGAGTGAAGTGCTGGTGGCGTAGTCATCAAACACAGATACAGTGAGGTTGTGAGTGTAGTTAGTCTAAGTACCTGTACAGTAAGACTGAGTGAAGTGCTGGTGGCGTAGTCATCAAACACAGATACAGTGAGGTTGTGAGTATAGTTAGTCTACGTACCTGTACAGTAAGACTGAGTGAAGTGCTGGTGGCATAGTCATCAAACACAGATACAGTGAGGTTGTGAGTATAGTTAGTCTACGTACCTGTACAGTAAGACTGAGTGAAGTGCTGGTGGCGTAGTCATCAAACACAGATACAGTGAGGTTGTGAGTGTAGTTAGTCTAAGTACCTGTACAGTAAGACTGAGTGAAGTGCTGGTGGCATAGTCGTCAAACACAGATACAGTGAGGTTGTGAGTATAGTTAGTCTACGTACCTGTACAGTAAGACTGAGTGAAGTGCTGGTGGCGTAGTCATCAAACACAGAAACAGTGAGGTTGTGAGTATAGTTAGTCTACGTACCTGTACAGTAAGACTGAGTGAAGTGCTGGTGGCGTAGTCATCAAACACAGAAACAGTGAGGTTGTGAGTGTAGTTAGTCTAAGTACCTGTACAGTAAGACTGAGTGAAGTGCTGGTGGCGTAGTCATCAAACACAGATACAGTGAGGTTGTGAGTATAGTTAGTCTAAGTACCTGTACAGTAAGACAGAGTGAAGTGCTGGTGGCGTAGTCATCAAACACAGATACAGTGAGGTTGTGAGTGTAGTTAGTCTACGTACCTGTACAGTAAGACTGAGTGAAGTGCTGGTGGCGTAGTCATCAAACACAGATACAGTGAGGTTGTGAGTGTAGTTAGTCTAAGTACCTGTACAGTAAGACTGAGTGAAGTGCTGGTGGCGTAGTCATCAAACAGAGAAACAGTGAGGTTGTGAGTATAGTTAGTCTAATTACCTGTACAGTAAGACTGAGTGAACTGCTGGTGGCGTAGTCATCAAACACAGATACAGTGAGGTTGTGAGTATAGTTAGTCTAATTACCTGTACAGTAAGACTGAGTGAAGTGCTGGTGGCGTAGTCATCAAACAGAGAAACAGTGAGGTTGTGAGTATAGTTAGTCTAAGTACCTGTACAGTAAGACTGAGTGAAGTGCTGGTGGCGTAGTCATCAAACACAGATACAGTGAGGTTGTGAGTATAGTTAGTCTACGTACCTGTACAGTAAGACTGAGTGAAGTGCTGGTGGCATAGTCATCAAACACAGATACAGTGAGGTTGTGAGTATAGTTAGTCTAAGTACCTGTACAGTAAGACTGAGTGAAGTGCTGGTGGCATAGTCATCAAACACAGATACAGTGAGGTTGTGAGTATAGTTAGTCTAAGTACCTGTACAGTAAGACTGAGTGAAGTGCTGGTGGCATAGTCATCAAACACAGATACAGTGAGGTTGTGAGTATAGTTAGTCTCAGTACCTGTACAGTAAGACTGAGTGAAGTGCTGGTGGCGTAGTCATCAAACACAGAAACAGTGAGGTTGTGAGTATAGTTAGTCTACGTACCTGTACAGTAAGACTGAGTGAAGTGCTGGTGGCGTAGTCATCAAACACAGATACAGTGAGGTTGTGAGTATAGTTAGTCTAATTACCTGTACAGTAAGACTGAGTGAAGTGCTGGTGGCGTAGTCATCAAACAGAGAAACAGTGAGGTTGTGAGTATAGTTAGTCTAAGTACCTGTACAGTAAGACTGAGTGAAGTGCTGGTGGCGTAGTCATCAAACACAGATACAGTGAGGTTGTGAGTGTAGTTAGTCTAAGTACCTGTACAGTAAGACTGAGTGAAGTGCTGGTGGCGTAGTCATCAAACACAGATACAGTGAGGTTGTGAGTATAGTTAGTCTACGTACCTGTACAGTAAGACTGAGTGAAGTGCTGGTGGCGTAGTCATCAAACACAGATACAGTGAGGTTGTGAGTGTAGTTAGTCTAAGTACCTGTACAGTAAGACTGAGTGAAGTGCTGGTGGCGTAGTCATCAAACACAGATACAGTGAGGTTGTGAGTATAGTTAGTCTACGTACCTGTACAGTAAGACTGAGTGAAGTGCTGGTGGCGTAGTCATCAAACAGAGAAACAGTGAGGTTGTGAGTATAGTTAGTCTAAGTACCTGTACAGTAAGACTGAGTGAAGTGCTGGTGGCGTAGTCATCAAACACAGATACAGTGAGGTTGTGAGTATAGTTAGTCTAAGTACCTGTACAGTAAGACTGAGTGAAGTGCTGGTGGCGTAGTCATCAAACACAGAAACAGTGAGGTTGTGAGTATAGTTAGTCTAAGTACCTGTACAGTAAGACTGAGTGAAGTGCTGGTGGCATAGTCATCAAACACAGATACAGTGAGGTTGTGAGTGTAGTTAGTCTAAGTACCTGTACAGTAAGACTGAGTGAAGTGCTGGTGGCGTAGTCATCAAACACAGATACAGTGAGGTTGTGAGTATAGTTAGTCTACGTACCTGTACAGTAAGACTGAGTGAAGTGCTGGTGGCGTAGTCATCAAACACAGATACAGTGAGGTTGTGAGTGTAGTTAGTCTAAGTACCTGTACAGTAAGACTGAGTGAAGTGCTGGTGGCGTAGTCATCAAACACAGATACAGTGAGGTTGTGAGTATAGTTAGTCTACGTACCTGTACAGTAAGACTGAGTGAAGTGCTGGTGGCGTAGTCATCAAACACAGAAACAGTGAGGTTGTGAGTATAGTTAGTCTAAGTACCTGTACAGTAAGACTGAGTGAAGTGCTGGTGGCGTAGTCATCAAACACAGAAACAGTGAGGTTGTGAGTATAGTTAGTGTGCACTGGGCCGGTGGGCAGTGTTAGGTGGCTGATAGTCGACTGAAAGCTGGACTTTAACAGTACATCTGGAAGACAAGGATGTCGAGAAGTAAGGCATAAAACAAAGCAACTAGAATCAGTTTAGAATGTGCACAATCTATTTAATTCCCCCTATAGTGTATAGCTCAAAAGCTCATATGTATTCAAGCTTGTACTGTCTAGAAATAACTTAAATGTATCAAATAAATAGAATTTTGAGATTGCAGCCTACAATCAATTGTAATCAATGTTCAAAGAATGGGCAATATTGTGAACAATCTATAATAATTTTACAACGGCAGCAAGGGACTTTTACAAGGTCTTGTGAGTCAAAGCAGATTTAATCGAGTCCCTCAATCAGTAAGCGAACAGTATCTAGAAAAATATATGTAGTCTCAGAGACCCAAAGTTAAATGATGTAAATTAATCAGTGGCTGGGAGATGAAGATGAGTCTATGTGATGACCTACCAGATGAGTTCTGCTGGTCTTTAAAGATCTTGTACACGAGTGGTGTGTCTGGGTCCTGGAAGCCGGTACAAGTGACAGTGAACTGGGTACTGAGAGCCTGGCCTGAGGGTGGGGCGATACTGCAAGTACCAGGGAGAGGGGGGCTGTTGATGGAAACCACGTATACTGCATTACCGCTCTCGGAGTTTGAGTTAGTACCTGCAAGAGCGTATTGACAACATTGAAAATGTTTGAAGACTCTTGGGTTAACTTTTTAAAGGTAGGGGTATGAAATGAGAATATCATGTAGGTATCTTATAATATCTATGACAAGGTGGGGTCATAGGCTTTACTACTGGCTTCCGCTGGAGAGATAATTCTTTAGCAGAACAGGTAGTGTCTGCCTTTCATTAAGAGGTCTGGGGATCAAATTTCACTTGACATGAACATTAGGCCCCCTAACAAAATGTTTCTGGTCTTTGCATACAGGCAAAAATGATGCGATGGCTGGGATTTATTATTTTATTTCCAAATGGTTTTTTTATTATTGAATGTAAAAATTATTTAACGGAATTTGAAAAAATAAATGAATATAAACTTTGGATATATATATATTTTTTATATAACTGTGTCTTTGAAGGCTTACACGAACAGAAACGACTTGAATTTAAAAGTTCAAGTTTCAATGATTTTTTCTTGGCCTGGGGACTATAATTCCATATTCCCCCTTGTCAACTGCAAAAAAGGTTTGATGTGGAGGTTTGAAACTGACACGTGCGGAAACCAGAAACAAACTACTTTTTTTTCTAGGCCTTATTAAAATCTAAACATTTTAGATATTTGAATACCTAATTTAACTTGGTTAATGCCACCTACCTTTCTCCATGAGAAAAAGATGTTATTTTGACGCATACTCACTGTGTCAACGGTGGAGCTGCTTCCTCCCCACTGGGCATGTGCGGGAAATTGATGTTACATCAATCAATGAAATAAAATATTCAAATATTTCAGGTTAAATTCCCATTTGATGCTGGAAAATGTGTACGTGATGAACAGCATAAACTAACCCAAAAAAATAGTGGCGATGTAAACAAGCAAGGAAATATGTGCAAGAGACAGAAAAAGCGATCTAGGCCAAACCACCCACCAGTAACAGTGATAGAGTAGACATCAGATGGATGAAAGAAGAAGGCGGAGAGAACGAGAGTAGATTGTGACACTCCTGTTGTGGATGCTGAGATGACCTCCTCGTCCGGGAGCTGTGAGTTGGTGAGGTTACTGGTGACAGACCAGGAGAAGGTCTCGATGGGCAGACCGGTCTCTCCACAGTTGGTGCAGGCTGCAGACAGAGCCAGTCTCTCGGACGGGTTCAACTTCTGTCCACATCCGAACGTGCAGCTGACAAATAAACATATTGAGCTACATCAGCATACATGTATCTGCTTGGCTCCTATACACATATCCTGATATCCAGTTAGCCAAAAGACTTGTGTATTGCTTTATAGCCAGTTGATGAAATTATTTGCATCAAGCAGTAGCAGTGCCACACTTGAAGATGAGGCTAAATCTGGCAGCAATATTTAGAGGATATTTGTCTTTTCTTGTTTATTTCATCGAGTGAGGAAAAAAGTTTATATTTTCACGAGTGGCGCAGCCACAAGTGATAATATAAAATTGTTCTGCCTCACGAGATGAGAAAAACATGACATTTGTCATGAAAAGATAAATTTTCTATTTATTTTATGATTTAATCATTGTAATTCTTACAAAATTGAAGCAAATTTACGTTGAATCGGCTCCAAAGAGAGCCTGTTGCCTAAGCAACAACATGACATCATGAGCGTGTCATTGAGTCGATGACGTCAGGTCATTGTTGTTATCATTTGTATACGGTAACACAGTATATTTTCATTGATAGATCTCGGTATTTCACCACCAAGTATATAATAAAACCATTCAGGCCTACTTAAAAAAACTGCCGTCCTGCAAGAAAGATGGAACTGGCAACATAAATATATTACCTAGACAACAAAATATCAAATTAACACAATAGCAGTGTGTCACTTGGAGTTAAAGCTATAAATCAAAGCTTTGCAAAGAAATCTTCGGCAGAAAATGGGTAAAGAAAGGACTTGCATTCTTCAAGAGAATATTTGATAGGATCTGCAGAAAGGGCCTGTCACTTGGACAGGTTAGAACTTATCCACATCTGAACACACGTCTCTACAATGAACACCTTGTCAAATTGAGTTAAAGCTTGGCATAGGAATCTTTGACTGAGGAGAGAAAGGCAACTTCCATTACTCTTCATGACAGGACTGAGCTTTTCATTAATCTGGTTTATATATTCCATGTTGAGACGTGTAAGTTCTTAATGGATTTTCTCCAAAAAGTCAACAAAAGAATTTTTCATTCAGTATCAAACTAAATTTATCTCTTGGTTAAAAGCCTGTCAAGTTTCAGTGAATTGATGAAGTATGACCACTTAAAACATTCTTCATCACAATTTTTCAATAGGTATACATTCATATACATTTGTTTTATATATTCAATGTAATGATGGATGGTTTCAAAAGGATAAGATAAGATAAATTGTTTGCACATACAACACCCTTCATGGGCAGAATACAAAACGTCAGTGATATTATGTTCTTAGGGATTGCAGGGCATTGTTCAAAATCTACTGTTCAAATGATATCTACTAGAATACATTGTTTGATCATCTGCGAGTTTTGTATGACAAATGATATAGGTACCTGATGACCATTGAAGGAGTTGTGGGGTTGGAACTAAGGACAGTGATTTCAATGCTTGATCCAGGCAGGTTTGATTTTGTGACCGTAAGAGTGAACTGGCATGCTTGTCCTATAGATAGGGTTCCTGCTGGTAGGCTCAACACAGAATCTACAACAATGTTGAATGAAATTATCTCTGAGGTACACCAAAGATATATCCATAACTCATAACTAGTGATATATTTAATGCAATGTCATTTTATGTGTTGTTATTTAGTACAGCCATGCATGGAAACATGAATTGATATTAATCACTGTATGGCACAAATGGAAATAAAACATTAAACTTTATTGAGTTAAATTATTACAGATTGATGGAAAGCTGCAAAGATAGATGTAAATGCAATTATGTTTTAAGAGATGTATGAGAGAATTATCATTCTCTGATCGAAAAAAAATGGTAAAAAGACATCATGAATGGATGTTCCTGACGTCTATAAGATAAAATCAATGCAACCCGCAAAACTAATTTTTATCACAGATAATATAGAATTTAGCATATGGTAATTTATGGAAATCAAGGTAACCGAATGAGTAACAGAGTACAAGTGAAAACACAAAAAGTTTAAAGGACAAGATGGTAAAATATACCTGTGACTGGTAGAGTCTCCTGTATGTTTTGGCCGGGCCAGATGGAGTCCACAAAGTTGCAATTTCCAACACCTTGGACGCATTTCCATGAAAAGCTGAGGAAAACAAGATATTATATTGTATGATCATTAATAATAAAACTCCATTTATGAGAAAACTAACTTATTATTTACCTTATGTTTAACAGAATTTTCAAAAAAGATAATTGTTTGAATAAACATTTGACTTAATACATTATCAATCAGGATTTGAAAGTCAAATTGACTTGTTTCTTTAATCCATAAATCTTATCAAATTTATGAGAATAGCTTTCTTACCCCTGCCTACATTAAACAAATGTATTATTTAACATGCTATTATCGTCTCCGACTCACCATGGCATTTTAATTAGCTGACAATTATCTCTGGACTGAAGTACACAGATCAGAGAAGATGGGAGCCTCCTGTGCGCCACTTATGGTCAAGTGATCAAAAGCTCCATCAAACTTCCTGTCGCTCAGGGAACGGTTGTGTTTTCTGAGCTCTCAATTTGCTATCCTTTCCTAGAGATTTTGAACTATTAAGATTGTTCAGGTTGGTGGCTTTCAAGCTGACCTCAACTGACCTTCTTGTCCCTTGAGTTTTTTCTCTAGGGAATGATTTTGTCGTATTCTGTACTGTTGAGTCAGACAGACCGTGTGGGCAGTTTGGTGTTGCCTACTGTTACTGGTATGGCTGCAAGTGCTGACGAGTCTTTTGTAGCTGGTTGCATGTGTTGTAGATTTCACCCTGCTGGGTGACGGATTGAGGGTCACGCGCCAGCGTAGGGTGAGTGGCGTACCCGTTCACAGCCTGCCCTGCGGGTAGTGCACCCTTTGTGGTTCGCGGTCCGCCTACAGGACTTTCCCGCCAGTTGATATAGAAAGTTTGCTTCCACTGATCTCCAGTCCCTCTTTCGTCTTTGCCGTTCCACTTGCACCTCTTGGTGGAAGCCTTTAAATCCTACACTAAGAGAAGAGTGAGAGGGACGCACCATGCACCAAGAAACGGGGACTCTTTGGCAGAGTGTACTGTCACCTACCCCTGTTGGCAGAGTGAGCGGATCTCAACCTCTAAGAGGTGGATCTGGTTGAAACTGTGGGCTACACAGCGGGTAAAGTGGATAATGGAATAAGGCCATATTTGATGTTGTTGAGGATGTTAACAAGGGGCCGGTTCTGCCAAGACTTGAGCACATTGAGGTGGTCCAGCTTGAGGTCCGTTGCTGTCAAGAGCACCAAAAAGGGGTGGATGGTCCTCCTGAGAGCAGCATCGATTGCTGAGATCTTCGAGTCCTGCATCTTGAGTACGTTGGCTATATGGAAATGATCCAGAGAAGCAGAGCTTCTGTTATGACATGCAACAGGGATCCAGATGGCTGCGGCAACGTAGGGGAGGCTGCTGGGGCCGATTGAGGCGCTGGTCCGGCGCTGGTGCTGGTTCATAAGATCCTAACTCTACCCTTCGTACACAGATAATGAATAGTCCTCTATCAGTACAGTCGTGATCTGCAGTTGATGTTAACTTTAAAAATTAGCTATTTTGCCTAAAACTCAAGTTGAAGAATATACCCTGAAAATAGCAAATCATGACATGTATCATTTGAATCATATCATGAAACTGTTCTATTGTAACATTTCAACACAGTACGTACCCAATATTTGACTGATCATCTGAGTTGGGGTTGTAGCTGTGTGAAGCATTTAGAAGCAGAGGCTGGCTGGAGGGGAGAGAGAGGAACGTCACTCTGGGAGACAGCACAATCACCAGTGGTTCAGCCTTCATCAGAATGTAACCCTGCAATAATAGAACTACAGTTTTACAGCAAGTGACATCAAATCAGAAAAGTAATTCCATTACCCATATTCTTATGCTATCTTTTCTGCTTTATTTTCAAGAGTTACACAAGGGATATGGAATAGAATTTTTAAATTTGAACATGCATTTGCTGTATAATAGATGCCATCATTTCTGCTTATTAAAAATAGGAGTCAAGGGCTCTGTAGATCATCAGATAAAGAAGTATCTATTATCTCTTAGATTGAAGACCTTATTTCTAATAATGAATCATGCCGAAACCATTTACGAAAGTCCATCTTGACTTACAGGTTCTGATAAGCTAAAAAGCCAAGAGTAATCTTGCAGTAGTCAATACTTACACAACCCTTGTTAATATGCTGGTCACTACTGGAGTCACTAGTAAAGATCATAACCAGACAGAACTTGTGGTAGCCGACAGGAAGAGTTTGGGGCGGGACACGAAAGGACAATCCCTGCTCATTGGTAAAAGTTTGAACAAAAGCCAGTTCAAACTCAGCTTCAGATGTACATTTTGTAGGATCGTTTTCTTGATAATGATAGGCCGTCCAATTGTACGAGACGATAACTACATCGCCACAAGACACATCATAGGAAGATGTGAAATATAGTTGGTGATTTCGAGTGTAGACCTTTGCCTCAGACATTATAGCTGATGTGCCCTCAATCTGCAGTTGACTCAAGCAGTGGTGTTCATCATCATTATGAACAAAGAAATAGTCTGTTGATGTGAGAACTTCACCGTTGAGGTTCATTGATACGTTGATGTATTGATGTCCATCATAAAGGCATTGGTAGCTTATAACAATGTACCTCATTCCTGGAAGAAAAGGCATTGAGAGATATTAAAGAACCAATGTTGAATTAAAATATTGTATTTATTGCATTGTTCTTGTTTGGACAAGAAAGATTGTGTCTCTAGAAAAGAGATAATTGATAATAATATGATTATCGTAATTTGAGTATGCTGCAAATTGAGTTTAAACAAGTGACGCCTTGCTTAGGTCAAACAAGGTAGTAGAAAGCAATGAATTAACAGTAAAGAGCCACTCCGTGATTCTCATCACATATTGTTTTGCCTTGAGTATGCTACAATTTGAGTTTAAACAAGTGATGGCTTGCTGAAGTCAAACAAGGTAGTAGAAAGCAATGAACTAAAAGTAAAGAGCCACCCCGGTTAATTTCATCACATATTGTTTTGCTTTGGAACGAACGTTAATATTATAATGAATTATATAAATCTAAAAAAATTTACATATTCATCCTCAAGCGGCAATAATATGATAAAGTTTTGTTTTCATTAAATCTTGTAACAAGTCATACCAGTTCATGGAAGTCAAATTAATACTGTCATTGTAGCTGCTTTAGACAAGTTTCCAAAATTATGTTTGACTAATTGACGGGCGACATTGCTCGGTTTTGATAGCATAATCATAACTTTAAACCTTCCTCATGTTACTATACAACATCAATTGTCGCTTAAATGATACTTTCCTGCAATAGTCGATCATGAAACAATCACAATTATTGTTAGTAATTATAAGAAAACTTACCTCTAAACCAACATTGACTTATTTCTCGGATCTCCCTCGGAGAGATCGTACAGAGTGTGCATAATAAAATTTGTTAGTGGTCTGCGTGTTGTTCTTACTGAATTATCTCCCTTGGAGTTAACTCCCTTGAATTCTCAAATCCAACTGTCATTCTTTTCGATGAACAGAGAACTGGATAACGGGGAGGAGGGAGGGAGTAATTCGTTGGTTTAGAGGTAAGTTTTCTTATAATTACTAACAATAACTGTGATTGTTTCATAATTATTGCGAAAACGGTTACCTCTAAACCAACATTGACTGAATCCCACGTAAGGAGGTGGGTATCCAGATTCGTTAATAGACGTCTTTTGGAAGGTAATTTTCTCCCAAAAAACATCGTAACTTTCAAAATTTGTCAATAAAGGGAGATAATTTACGGAGAATTATCCTGAATTTTAGTCCTAAAAACATAACAGAATTACGGAAATTGTCCGATCATAAGGGAATTTTAATTAATTTTCCCGAATTTACCACGTTATTCTTGAGGATTTGAATGTATGTTTTTAAGACGAAAAACAAAACGTAGTTCTGTCAAATCTAAGGATTCTATCCAAACGTAATTAGGACAAAAACGTGGACCACGTAATTTTAACCTGTACAATCTACTTCCGAAGGCAAGACAGGTTAAAAGGAGGGAATGTGCTGGGGAAGATTAATATCCAACAGGAAAGTTAGAGTTCCCAAAGAGTGACTATACCACATCACTCGCCACCGAAAACAAGAATCTAACTTGATGTAAGCTTTCCCAGGTTAGTGGTGCGAAAACTGGTTGATATAATAATGCCCACCTTGGCAATAGGTGAAGTCCACCATCTACGTTGATAGGACGGAGACTGGAATCACGCACCCTCGGGTTCCCCCCCCCCCCTTTTTCCCTAGGAGGAGGGTCAGGCAGAGAGGTGTTGAGCCGCCACCAACGGTCCCAGAGACGATAGTCCCTCCAGCGAGGAGGATATATCCCTGAGATAGGCCCTGGTGAAAGAGCTCGAAGACTTCCACTGACAAGCAGCCACAATTTGATCAATAGAGGTAGACTTCCATGCCGCCAGTGATGTTGAGAGAGCACGAATCTCATGAGGAGAAAACTTCACATCCACGACCTCTTGATCAGCCGTGGAGTAAGCCAAGGCAATCGTTTTGCGAAGCCATGACGCGATAGTGTTCTTAGTAATCTCTGAAGACAAACCAGGTTTACAAGGAAGAAACAGCCGTCTTCTGCCCTTTCTGATAGCATGTGTTCTGTCCAAGTACCAGCGAAGTACTCGAATTGGGCACAGGAGGCGCGCTTTGTCTTTAGCGTCGGCAGGTACAGGCAGAGCCGGCAAGTTATAAACCCTGGTTTAGGATGCCGTAGATTGATTCTTGGCTATGAACTCAGGCAAGGCTCTGAAGGACACTGAGGAGTATTTATGAGCAAAATCTATCGACGAGACATCTATAGCATGAAGTTCTGACACTCTAGCAGCAGAGGCGAATGCGAGCAAGAATGCCGTTTTCCAAGCTAGGAACTTGAGGGAAGTCGCATATAGGGGTTCATAAGGAGCTCGTTGAAGGGATTGAAGCACTAACAAGACATCCCATTTAGGAAAGGTATTAGGAGACTTGATATCCTGCAGCTTGTAAGATTTCAAAAGTCTGGTGAGGGTTATATCCGTTCCAATAGTTAAGCCTTGGAGATCAGAGACGGAAGCAATGGCTGACCTATAGCCTTCAATTGTACCAGCTTTAAGTTTACAATCTTGCCGTAAGAAGTTGAGGAAGTCAGCTATCATGGGAATGGATAAGGGATGGTCTGCTAAATGTCTATCTCCTCTCCACTGCTGGAATCTGAGCCACTTATAGTCATAGAGGGCGGAAGTGCTAGGTCTAACTGATCTGAAAATAGCGTTAGAAGTGTCCTTCGCGTAACCGCGTTCCTGCAGTGATCTCTGGATATTCTCCAAACGTGTAGATTGAAGGCCTGGAGGTTGACGTTCTCCGGCTGCCAAGACGGCTGTTGCAGAAGGTTCCTCCAAGATGGGAGTTGGAGCGGCAGATCCGTGAGGAGATCGAGCAACGACGGAAACCACGGTCGTTTGGGCCATGCAGGAGCCAGGAGATAAATCACGCAATTGTGTTGCCTCACTTTGCTGAGCACATCCGGTATGATTTTGAACGGAGGGAAGGCGCAAGCTGCTAGATTTTCCCATGATAGGGAGAGAGCGTCCACGGCTACCGCTTGAGGATCCGGTACTGGGCTCACATACAACGGAAGCCTGAAGTTCAGAGAGGTGACAAACAGGTCTATCTGTGGTCTCTCCCACTTGGCCTCGATCAGATCTAACACTTGCGGATGGATCGTCCATTCTGAGGATACGACTAAGTTCCGGCGAGACAGGGAGTCGGCAAGAAAGTTCAGTCTTCCCGGGATATGCCTGGCCTGAAGAGTGATCGACCAGTTGTCTATGAGATCGTAGAGGTCTCTGGTCAGCTGCATCAACGGAGCCGATTTCGTTCCTCCTTGCTTGTTCAAGTAAGCCACCACAGTTGAGTTGTCCGTTGCTATCATTACACTGGAGTTTTGAAGTTGAGATTTCCAATTGAGCAGAGCCAAGAACACCGCCTTCAACTCTAGCATGTTTATATGAAGCTGTGAGTCCGTCCGGTTCCAAGAACCGCTCAGAGTAAAGTGGAGCCAGTGAGCGCCCCAGCCCTGGTTGGAGGCGTCCGTGTAAATGGTGTGAAGCGGCGGAGGCAGAGTAAAGGGACATCCCGTCATCACATGGGAGTGCAAGGTCCACCACTGGAGTTCGCGACAGACTACATCGGTTGGCACTATTTGGGCATCCAGGGACAGATGACGGTAATCGTTTATCCAGGACTGTATGTGCCGCAAATTCAGTCGCCCTCTGGCTGTGAACGCTTGTATTGAGGTAAGGGACCCCAGCAGGGACATCCATGACCTGAGAGATTGGTTCTTGCTTGAATCCAATAACTGATGTATGAGGGCTTGAATCACATTCCAACGGGACTCTGACGGAGCAATAGTTGCCGAGTTGGTATCCAGGACGGCTCCCAAGAACTTGAAGCGCTGAGACGGAATCAGTTCTGATTTCTCCTGATGAATAATCCATCCCAGGTGGGAGAAGACATGTTGCACCAGAAGAATATGCTGTCGAAGAGTGGAGGGATCCTGGTGCCGGAGCAAGAAATCGTCCAGGTAACCGTGGATACAGATGTAATGGAGGTGCAGAAACTGAAGCACTGGAGCTGTCATTTTGGTAAAGAGCCAGGGCGCCACTGCTATTCCGAAGGGCAGGACCTTGAACTGAAAACGGCGGCCATTGAGCGCAAACCGTAGATACTTCCGGGACTTGA
Organism: Steromphala cineraria; assembly: GCA_916613615.1. Classification (NCBI taxonomy): domain Eukaryota; kingdom Metazoa; phylum Mollusca; class Gastropoda; order Trochida; family Trochidae; genus Steromphala; species Steromphala cineraria. Next base: position 48,568,796 of record OU744720.1, read on the forward strand.
GGTGGATGGGTACGTGCAGATATGCATCTCTCAAGTCTAGGCTGGCAAAGCTGGAGTGTGGAAGAATCAGTTTCCGAATGTTGTTCAAGGACTCCATGGTGAACTTGGGAGGTCTGGCTAGAAAAGACTTGTTTAGCACCTTGAGATCTATGATCATTCTCATTTCCACGGAGTCCTTCTTGGGCACAAGGAAAACGGGCGAATAGAAGCCTTGAGATACGTCGGCGGGGTCTAGCTCCGTGATCACATCCTTTTGTAAGAGCTGCTCGATGACGGAGAGCGCTGCTTGAAACTTTTTTCCTTGGAGGAAAAACCTGTTTCCCTGAGGGTAGATGGTAGTCGGAGGAACTCGATCCCACTGAAGAGAGTATCCCGAGGCCACTATAGATAAAATCCATCTGTCGTTGGTGATGGATTCCCAGTTCTGTAGGAAGCTCCCCAGACGGCCCCCAACGGGCGAGTGGAAGATCGGCTGGGGAAACGATATCGTAAGGTTCAAGTCGGGGGACGTAAGCGGTCGAAAGGGTTGATGGATAGGCACTGGAGGATCGTGGTAGTCAGCGTCTGTAACCGCCCTTCGAACCACGAAAGGGCCTTGACTGTTCTTTGTAAGAAGGTTTAGACTGGTCCTTGTCCTGAGGCGGGTGAAAGTCCCTGCGTCCACGGAAACTGCCCCGAGACTGCGAAGAAGGAGGCGGGGGAGGAGCCGATTGCTTGGCCTGGTAGTTAGGTCTAGAGCCGCTATTGCCTCGGCGCTGTGCATGGAAGGATCCCCTTGAAAGCAATGCTTGAGTCAATTTAAGATTCAACGACTTGGAAGTCAAGGCATCCTGAGATTCGCTAGCTTGAATACAAGATCCATTAAACAAGGCTGGCGCTTGAATAGGCTGGGTCAAAAGAGAGTCCTTGACATCCGCTGGAAGATCTCGGATCCTTGAAATGTTTTGTTGCCTTTCTCCCAAAACAATCCGTGCCATAGAATTTGCAGAAGCCGCCGCCACATCCTGAGAAGCCACAAAGATTGAGTCTAGGAAACCATGAGCCATGGCTACATCATCCGCTCTGATGGTCTGTAACGTATCGGGCGCCACATCATCATAGGAATCAAACTTGGGCGGGAGCATCTCCCTGATACCCGCACAGAACCAGTTCATATAAGATAGCATATCCATAGAAGCACGAACATTCCGTTCTATTTCGGAAACATCAGTCTTGGAAATAGGAATCTGGCTGAAGGAGACCGCCTTAGGGTTAAGTCGATCAAAGTCCCTATCAAGTACAGGAGATTCAAGAGCCACGAATCTGTTGTGCATTTGGTAAGCCACTTTAGGTCTAAACTTGGGGACCGAAGGCTGACCCGGTAGATAGTTAAGCTTGTCATTAATCCCGTTGCAAGCCGTCTTAATGACCGAAGAGTGGGGTAAGGAGAACTTGGTAGGACGGGAGGGGGGTAGCGACCCCGAAGCACCTAACTCCTCAGGCCTAGGGGAGGCCGTATCTTCCGTGACAATAGGAGCCGTACATGGCTTAAGTCGCTGAAGGTATTGAATTTTGTCTGGGAAGGACCAATCCGGGTTGAGAGCAAATTCAAAACTGACGGGCCGACACAGTGAAGTCCAAAGAGTCCGTGTCCGTGAAAGCGTGGCAAGCTCTAGGATTAGTGTTCACATCATGAATCACGAGGATAAGCGGAGGCCTGGTCGTGTCAATGAAGGCCGTCTGCTGATCACGGGCTGTCCGTGCGGGTACGTGGAGGCTGTTATCATCGGTCGGTGCGGTAGGACCCGTGCTGCCCGTGCTAACGGACGGCTTAACGGGATCCCCCAGGCTACCCTGACCACCCTGTGAAGCCCGTGCGCCGCTGGGCGCCGTGACATTCGTGAGGGGATCATGGGCAGTCGCACTGCTTGGTTCTTGCCGGCCTCGGAAAGCAACGGGGTCTGGGTCCGTGCTACCTTGGCTCGACAGAGGAGCTGAATCGACCGCCCGCTCCACTGACACCGGGGTCAGGGAGTCAGAACCCGTACGACTCGATGAGATATTGCTCTCCAAGGCCGAGAAGCGTTCAGCCGACTCTTTCTTGATGGCGGCCATAGAGTACGTCAAGGTGGAGAGCATCGCCTTTATCTCTTCCAACTCTGAGAGTTTAGGCTTCTCAGATTGAGGAATAGGTGAGGTCTTAGCCTTCTTGGTGGGAGGAGATGGTTTAGCCAAAGCCTTACGCTTGGGAGTCTTCGGCTTGGATCTAAGATTGTACATAACTTGCCAGTCATCCAGGGATAAGTGATTGCACAAAAGGCAGCGCTTGGCGTAAGTACATGAGGACTTGTCACAGCAAGCATAACACAGAGAATGCGGATCGCCCTTACAGAGATATCTCTGACACTCAACACATTTCTTCTGAGTAGACATGATGGAAGATAGTCTTTTCAACACGCAAGAAAAATCTCACCCAAGTACTTCAGGAATACAATCCAAAACGAATCACAATCCAACGAAATCACCGTAATCCAAACGAATCACAGTAATCCAAGTGAAGGAAGTAATCCAAGAAAGCAAACGTATCCCAAAGTAATCCAACTTGAGTGAAAAACACAAGAGTCACACTGAGTACGACCGGTCTCTCGGCGTACAGAGAAAAGAATGACAGTTGGATTTGAGAATTCAAGGGAGTTAACTCCAAGGGAGATTATTCAGTAAGAACAACACGCAGACCACTAAAATTTTTTGTTATGCACACTCTGTACGATCTCTCCGAGGGAGAGAAATAAGTCAATGTTGGTTTAGAGGTAACCGTTTTCGCAATAATTGCAATACTTCTCTAATAAATGACACCACTGATAAAGTATGGCATATGTGACCCCCAACACTCACTGAGTGGCTCTCTATCTGCGAAACCCCTACTAAACCAGTGACAATATTATTTTGGAAGAAAGTTAAAGCAAACATAACCATAAACATATTTCACTATTTTCTTTGGAATATAGAAAGTCTGATTACAATATTGTATAGTGCGTCTACTCAAATAACAATGTTTAGTTTGGTAATGAAAGTCGTTTTTGAAAGCCACTTTTGATTGGCAGCTTAGACCTATCTGACAACACACAAGTGAATGCATGACTGGTCACACTCCCATTTTGTGACGTCATAAACAGAATCAGCCTCGTTATCTATACATCTATCGTAACAATACCACAGGAAAAAACCTAATCATTAACAATTTTTGGAAAATGTTTTCCACTCAGTAGTGTTACGTCGTCAAATGATTTACCTAACTAAGCATTTGGTGTAAAAAAGATATCCACATCAATGGTAATTAAACAATTATTAAGGCGGTATTTCAGTTGAAATAATATTGCGTTACTCTGTATAGTCTGTATATTACGTCACACCCACGCAAGTTTATGGCCCCTAACCCAGGTGGGTTTTTCACAGCCGATAATTACACTGTCAAAAAGGCTAATTAAAGGTATTTATTGGACAAATTAACAAAAATTAAGTCCAGATTTTATTTATTTTTTAAATCTTTGAACGAAAATCGAGAAGTGGTAAGGTCGAGGTTAGTTGATGTTAAAGCAAACATACCTTCAGTGAGTGGTGGCAAGGGGAAGTGTGACAGAGGGTATTGACTTCTGTCTGAAGCACCGATCTCCTTCAGATCAGGCATACAGCTGAAAGAGTTGCTTATCTTCACTTGGAGGTTAGCTTCTGATGTTCCGTTCACCAACACCAGGAAGAGGTTGTAACCGTTGATGGTGATATTCTGCAACTCTGCCCGAACCACAAGCCTGAAATCTGTTAACACAAAATAATTCAAATCTGGTATCAACATTGATCTAATTCAAACAAGACAGGAGACATATCAGAAGATAACATATCCCACCATTCCCAAATAAAGGTACATTTCCAAAGAAACGGTTAAACATAAAAATCCAACATGAAATTCCAAAACATAAATGATAATCAACTGGTGTAATATTGGACATTATCTGTTACAAGAACCCCTTTTCGTTTCATAAGTTGAATAATCATACATCAAAATCATTTCCTTATTGTCTTAGAACATACGTAGCACATATGTGTACCAACTGAAAAATCAACCCCAATGTCAAACCTGGTTCACTAGTTTTGCAAAGATAATTGAAATTCATCAATATTTGACAATTGATGCATATCTAGCAGAGACAATTTCTGAGGTATATCAATGGTCCTTTTGGAAACAATTGCAAAAAAAAAGATAAGTGAAAATCAATCAGTGGACGCACAACGTAGCACTCTTATGGCTGGGATGAAAGTAACAAGATTTTGACATATTGACAAGTCATTTAGTGTTAGGAACAAATCTCAAATGCAAAATAAACCTACCTGGCTGCCCCACTGTATGTGTTTCCGCAGTCAACATTCCATTTTTGTCCGCTAGTTTAAAAAGATATTAATTTGGATCTGATGAATAATGTTCAGTTTCCTGTGAGTCGATGAATCATGATTCATCAAAGATGTGAAGAAATGTTATGATAAATGCAAATGGTTTCGAACAAATGAAAAGAGGTTTGGGTTGTTTTTTTTAATGTTTCTATGGTAAAAGTACAAACAAAACTATAATAATTAGTCGAAATGACTTCAATTAAGTGTCAAGTAAACTGACTTAATAACACTGGGAAGAAGAAAAGATGAAACATAAAAAACAACACTATAGCAAAAAGGACAAATCTTATGGAGTAGGATATATCATTCAAAAGTTATATTGGAAACTTAACTTAAGCAGTTAGAATAACGGTTACAACTTGATAATGTTTGATAAGTTAATAACTAGTGTTTATGTAACTTTGCATCCTGTAAACCAGGAGACTTTATTTCTCTCGCTTCCCTTCGAAATAGTCGCCTGTAGTTTTAGGCCTAAAAATCACTGATTCAGCATAATGGAAATTCCCTTTTTATTATTAGAATGCCAATCAAGAAACACTTCTCATTTAGATGCAAGGCACTACAAACTGGAGGTAATCCAGGGTGCAATAAGTTTTTCCGACTCTAAAATATGAAGTTTGTGTCGAGAATCATTGATGAGCGTATCAAATCAAGTGTTTCCTGTATATTGCAATGATGACTTTCATGGGAAATCAGGCAAAAGGACATTGCCTTTTCTTCTTTAGGCTTCTTCATTGATATGGTTAATTACAAATACTCTTCAAATGCTTCAATTTTGGTAATTTTAGCAAGTGGACATATTGTTTAGTCTTGTAATTTCAAGGACAAACATTCGTACATTATGAATTATTTGCATAACACTAAAGCACAATGATCAAAATCAAATTCAGCACTAAAACATTATGAAAACAAATGCCATGATTTATTGTAACAATTAATATTAACATGTCGACATATTTATGGTATAGAAATTTCATTAACAATGGAAAGACAAGGTTGGTTAATGAGTAATAAGGGTAGGTTCGTTCGTAAGTAGGCGGTACCCGACTATAGAAGGACAGTGTTGATTGGATCTATAGATAAGCCATAGACTTTACTGTGATTGGTAGCGGTGTTTTTGGTGATCAGGGGTGGGGAAAGACATGTTTGACAAAGAGTAATTTAAAGAGTTTTTGGTAATTTTCTGAATTTCAAATAGGCCATTGCTCTTATCTCAATAGTAAATTTCAAAATATTGATGCAAAATGGCCCATTGCCCCTGCCTTTCCCAATCCATGGGTGATTTTAAGGCGTAAAACTACAGGGGACTATTTCGAAGCAAAGCCAGCGAGAGAAATAAAAGTCGTCTGGTTTACAGGATATGGTAAATTGGATGTGTGAAATTGGATTCCACGAATATATATATGACTGTTTCAAGATTTTCACTAAAACCAAGAATTTGTCATAAAATTGGCATTTCGGGTTGATAATGAGAATATATACTTGTATTGTTTACCTGTTACAGTAAGAATGTATTCCTGGAATGGGTTGAGAAAATCTCCATCAATGATGAAGCCAGTGTCGTCAGGAAAGAAAGTCAAAACAGTGGATGTGTCCGTAACCAGCCCAATACCCGTGATGTATATCGTAAAACTGATCACTGTATTATGACAATTGTCACACTGGATATGCATTTCAAGATCCCCTCTTGATCCTTCAGTGCATCGGCTCACGCAACTGAAATACACTTATTGGATCACTTTTGATATTTTAAAGGAAAGAATCTGATACTTATATATGCAACATCAACCTGTCCAATTTCTGTAAATTCTTGTGAAATATTGGTTTTACAAGCAATCCTATCAACTTCATGTAGTAATGAAATTCCAAATAGTTACCCACATAAGATATCAGAGAATTCTGTTGCATCTAAATTTTTATCAAAACTAAAAAGTAATAACTTTAAATAAAACTTTTTTTTATTTATGCTAAATGGGAAATAGTAACACTTTGGCTTACATCAATTTGACTGCTAAATATCAAGGTACACAAATACAAATAATGCTAATCACAAAATACAAATAATTGCAATAGCTCAAAAGAACAAAAATAGAGCCATTGGCTCTGTAGCTCATCAGGCTTCATATTTAATTTTGCGCTGGCCAATGTGGTTTCCCATTTGTAGGGGCCACAAAGTCTCAAATTCTAAACTATATGTGATGTGATTTCAGATACCTGTAATCAATACAGAAATGGAAATATTTCATATCAGGATATTGGGATTATATTTTAACTGTAAACTTAGTTTGCAATGTAAGCCCATTGTGTTCTTTATGTGAAGACTTATTTCGCCATACTTGTGTAGATACTTGACATTGATTGAAGCTGCCTTAAAATATAATCTTTCAACAGTAAACCTTTCCTTGTCAGAAATTTTCTAGGGAAGCACACATAAAATTTCTCTTAAAATTGATACTTGTGACTTATGTTGGTAGTTTTTAACTCTTTGATCTTTGATTATGCTATTTTAAGTGTAATATTTTCCTAATTTGGGTATTTTCTTTACTTTGCAGTGTTTTACCCCTTAAGAAGCCATACCATGGCCAGGATAACCTGTTTTCGACAGAACAAAGATGAAAATAGGTTTTTAGGGCGTGGCCCCTGTGGCCCTTATTAGGGGTCACAGGGCCACCAAAGCTACAATTTATAATCCTCACTAGTCAAGGAGTCGGTACACAATTAAAGTTCCAGCTTTCTATGCCTTATGGTTCTGGAGAAGAAGATGAAAATAGGTTTTTAGGGCGTGGCCCCTGTGGCCCTTATAAGGGGTCACAGGGCCACCAAAGCTACAATTTATAATCCTCACTAGTCAAGGAGTCTGTACACAAAGTTTCAGCTTTCTAGGCCTTATGGTTCTGGAGAAGAAGATGAAAATAGGTTTTAAGGATGTGGCCCATGTGACCCTTATTAGGGGTCACAGGGCCACCAAAGCTACAATTTATAATCCTCACTAGCCAATGAGTCTGTACACAAAGTTTCAACTTTCTAGGCCTTATGGTTCTGGAGAAGAAGATGAAAATAGGTTTTTAGGGCGTGGCCCCTGTGGCCCTTATTAGGGGTCACAGGGCCACCAAAGCTACAATTTATAATCCTCACTAGCCAAGGAGTCTGTACACAAAGTTTCAGCTTTCTAGGCCTTATGGTTCTGGAGAAGAAGATGAAAATAGGTTTTTAGGGCGTGGCCCCTGTGGCCCTTATTAGGGGTCACAGGGCCACCAAAGCTACAATTTATAATCCTCACTAGCCAAGGAGTCTGTACACAAAGTTTCAGCTTTCTAGGCCTTATGGTTCTGGAGAAGAAGATGAAAATAGGTTTTTAGGGCGTGGCCCCTGTGGCCCTTATTAGGGGTCACAGGGCCACCAAAGCTACAATTTATAATCCTCACTAGTCAAGGAGTCTGTACACAAAGTTTCAGCTTTCTAGGCCTCATGGTTCTGGAGAAGAAGACGAAAATAGGTTTTTAGGGTGTGGCCCCTGTGGCCCTTATTAGGGGTCACATGGCCACCAAAGCTACAATTTTTAATCCTCACTAGCCAAGGAGTATGTACACAAAGTTTTAGGTTTCTAGGCCTTATGGTTCTGGAGAAGAAGTCGAAATTCCACAAAGTTTACGGACGGATGGACGGACGGACGGACGGACGGACGGACGCCGGACACCATGCCATGCCATAAGCCCATCGGGCCTTACAGGCCAGATGAGCTAAAAATCCAATGTGTTTCACAATTGAAAGCGGAATGTTTTCATTCAATATAAGAAAATGAATATCAAACGAGTCAGAAAAGATGAATGATAATTTGAACCAAAACATTTATAACAATTTTATGATGGCAAAGAGAAAGTTTTTAAAAGCAAATTGTTCTAAATTTCTTTGATGAAAGATATTTGTTAAAAACTTAAAATGAGCATTCAATTTCTTGATTTGTGAAAAACTGATTGCTGATTCAGGAAATTATAAAGATGCTTACGTCAGATTAAGAACCACTGGTTGAAATTCACTGAAAATAAACAAGAACACCAATTGTAATTATTGGTATAAACTAACCTCTGGGACGAACTCCAGCCCCTTTCTCCGTTCTTTGGAACGTGTCTGCAGAAGTCTAGATTAAAAATATAGATCAAAAATACTCTTAGTCATATTTACCATTAGTGGTATGCAGCTCCTTCCTTCCTAGTGGAGTTATCTTCCCCTGATCTCCCATGTGCTCATATTCTCTCCTGCACTTGTGCTGAGTGGATGTCTATGTAGAAGTCTAGATTGCTTTCTCAATTCAAGCCTTCTCCTTTGGGATTCAATTCCTATGGTATGTGTTGCCGACATTTGGTCATCTGAGTGACAATCGCATTCGTTTTTTGTGTCTGTGAACTGTGTTTTTTGTGACTTGTGATTTTTTTCTGTGATCATCGGCGAATTTTTCCGCGAAGCATTTTTGTGTAACTCATTTCATCATGGCGTCTCATAAATGTGTGACTTGTCAGCGTTTTATGTCAGATAAAGACCCTCACTCTTTGTGTGTACTGTGTGATAAGTCCCCCATTTGCTTTCCGGATGCAAGGTGTTTGTTGTGTCGCGATCTGGAGGACGATGTTTGGAATAAACTGTCAGAAATGCGTGCTAAGAAATCTAAACAAATCTCTCTCAACCCTCAATCTCCAAATCCACCTATTCCTACGGATAAATCGCCTCTGATTCCCCCTTCGGGCTTGGTTCCTGTGGCTCCTCCCACTTTTGATATCACGGCTTTTCTCACATCCTTTAAGCAAGAGATGGTCTCGTCTTTCAAAACTAGTTTACATGAAATGGAAAAGAAGAACGATGAGAAATTATCTAACCTTAAGAAATCGCTCTCCTCGTCTAGATCCCACGCGAATAGTTCTACTAAGTCCGGCTCTTCACGGAAGGGTTCGGCTAGTTTAGATGACCGCCGTGAGTTTAAGTCCCAGTCCAATAAGCGGGCCGCCGACCCCGTGGAGACGGTTACGGCGAGTGATACAGTCAAAAAACAGTGTTTACCCGACGGGGGCCTGTTAGTTGAAGGCCGTGGTGGCCAAAAATTGGGTGCCCTAAACCAGTCTGGCGGCTTAACGGCCACAGAGCCGGAGGGGCCTCACGATGTTGACGCCGTCAACCTGCTCCGTGGCCCTCCGGGGACGGTTCAGGCCGGGTCACACGTGGGTGACGGCAAGCCCGTCAATAGTTCGTCTGCTACGGCTTCTGGCCTGGGCCAGGTTACCGTTAGCACGGACTCCACGCGTGACCCGTGCCCCGATCCGTTATTGTCTAGGCAGCGCACGGACGGCACGGACTCCGCCGGGAATCTAGGTCGCGGGTCGATTAAGGACACGGTTGTTGACAATAAGGGCACGCTTGATTTTGTGGACGTCCGTAACCCGCCGTTGATACCCATCATCACGGACTCTAACATGGAAGTAGATCAACCTGTTGATGTTAAACTCCATTCACATGAAGGCTTAGCCATTATTCCTCCGGCCGAAATTAAGGATGTACCGGACTTAGACCCGTCTTGGTCTTATTTGGAAAAAATTGATTTTCTTCACAAATTGAAACCGTGCACACGTCCTCCCGTTTTGGATGAGCAAGTGGATCGTGTATTACCTGATGAATTGGGATCGACTGGCGTGCTTCCTCCCAAACGTTTACCTAAGAGAACTTTACCTCATTCCACCGTGGTCAAGTCGGGCTTGGACATTGTCAACGCGAACATAGCCAAGGCTAAGGATGCGACATCTCTTCCGAAACTGCCCGTTAAACAAGCCTATATCATCCATGATCGACTTCTACCGGCCTCAGCTCCCGATGTTGACAGGGACTTTGCCCGTTTAGATGCCCGTCCTAATCAGAGATTTGTTGGAGACAAGTTGACTGTCACCCGTAAGGACGTCAAGGAAATGGATCTAGCGGCCCGTAACTCTGTTGACATCTTATCCTACATCAACTGGTTCGCGGCAGGGGTTAGACAGCTTTTACCGCCCACCTTCCAGGACTATACTGGTATTAAGCCCTCCACTCTTACTGTCATGAGCGCGGAAGAAGTTGCCCTAGCTCACTCCTTTTTAGACGTCATTTACCAAGCAGTAGGCGATGCGACTCTTGCCCAGCTATCTTCTGTCGCTAGACTTACAGCCCTTGAGAGATCTCGTCTTCTCGGAGCAGTCAAGAATCTTCCAACGGATGCTAAGGAAGATCTTTTCCAACAACCGCTCAACACTGACTCTATGTTCAATGGCCAGTGCTCTCAGGCCATTGCAACTCAGGAAGCCCAAACAAATAGAAATTTAAATCAACAACTTGCTTCAGCACTCCTTGCTCAGACCAGGAATCAACGAGGCAACCCTCGTGGTAGGAGAGGTTTCGGCGCCACTACACCCCGACCCCCCCTCCATCGTTCTGCCTTTGATCGGGCCAAGTCCTACGGTCGACCACCCCCCTCTTCCTCACAATCTCAACCCCCAAGGGAGTCTCAACAGCAGCCACCTAGATCCAATTTTCGTGGCAGAGGAAATCGTGGATCCAAACCCTCTTACCGCCGTTGACTCCGTAACCGCTCCTTTGATATTGTCAGATTTCGACTTCATTACGCCAGTCGTACCCTCCCCGGTGGGGGGTCGACTACTACGCTTTGGACGGACGGAATTGGACCCAAATCACTCAAGACAAGTGGATACAGTCTGTGGTTTCCGAGGGGTACCAACTCCAATTCCAGACTCATCCTCCCCTGGCTACACACCCTCAGGGAAGAAGATACCTACTACAAGGAAATCGTCTGGAATCTGCTCTACTAGCAATAGAGCAATTATTGCTGAAGGAGGCTGTTATCGAACTCTCCCCCCTAGACACTTCGAAGGGGTTTTATTCACCAGTTTTTCTAGTCCCCAAGCGGGACACTCCAGAGATGCGAATGATTATAGACTTGAAGATCCTAAACAAGAATTTCCTGTTACCTCCTCCCAGATTCACCATGGAGTCCTTGAAGAATGTGAAGAAACTAGTGCAACTGGACAGCAAGTTTGTAAGCCTAGACCTCAAGGATGCTTATCTCCACATTCCCATTCACAAACAGTCACAGAAATTCCTCAGATTCGCGGTAAACGGAAGGAGATTTCAGTTTCAAGTTCTGCCTTTCGGAGTCTCCATCGCACCATGGCTCTTCACTATGATCATGAAACCCCTGCTTCAGTTCTTACACCTCAGGGGAATAGCTATCCACGGATACCTGGACGATTTTCTGACACGGCATCTCTCAACAGTGATCTTAATCAAGCACCTCAACTTCGCGATCCATGTGTTTACCCACTTAGGATGGATCATACACCCGGACAAGTCAGAGCTAGTTCCTTCTCCAAGAATCAAGTTTCTCGGGGCCGTGTTAGACGCAGAGAAAGGTTTGATTTTTCCCGTGCAAGATCGATGGTTGACTACCCGAACTCTCATCTTTTCTCTACTATCATCTCGGACGGCGACACTACAAAAATGGATGTCTCTACTGGGGTTCCTGACGTCGATTCAAGCCTTCACAGTCAGAGGTCGCCTCAATCTCAGACACACACAGTCCTGGATAAATCAGAACAGAATTCAGGAGCTCGACTCTGTCATAATGTGCCCTCTACACGTTTGCCGGGAGTTGGAATGGTGGACTCAGGAACACAATGTGATTTCGGTAGCAAGATTCACAGACCCACCACCACTATATACCATCTTCACGGATGCGTCGCAAGAAGGATGGGGTGCGCATATGGACAATCTGGAGACACAGGGGAAATGGACTGTCCAGGAATCTCTTCTGCACATCAATCTCTTGGAGATGCTCGCAGTTATCAAGGCTTTCAACGAGTGGTGGAGGCTACTGTATCGAACCAGCATCATGATCGCGTCCGACAATGCGACGGTAGTTGCTTATATAAACAAGCAAGGAGGGACCAGATCCCAGAACTTGATGTACCTAACTCGTCAGCTATTTCAACTCACGGATCAGTGCAAGGTAATACTCAGGCCGAGGCACATCCCGGGAAGGCTAAACGTTCGAGCCGATATGCTCTCCAGGAGGAATCAAGTGATCCAAACCGAATGGACCCTGCACGAGGAAGCATTCCGTTTGATATCGGACAGGTGGGAGACCCCCTGCATAGATCTGTTCGCCACAAGCCAGAACTTTCGTCTACCAACGTACGTCAGCCCAATCCCGGACCCTCAGGCTTGGGCGGTGGACGCAGAGGTGCCAACCCCATAAGAATGGAAAGAGGAGTACCAGCAACTTCTACGAGTCCGCGCAGCGGACGAGCCCTCTAGGGGGGTTTGGGGGCATGCCCCCCCAAGAAATTTTGAAAATGGGAAGCTCTGAAATGCAATTTCCTGCATTCTTAGGCTAATATGAGTACCATTATATGAAAGAAACTTTTGCAGAAATTGAATGAGATTTTTCCATTTTTAAGCAAAATTTATGAATACATTCCCATGTGCATTGTTTTATTTTCAAGGTTGACTTAATTAAACCTACTGAAATAAAATGAATTTGATTATCCAGGTATCCCCTCCCAACTCAGTTTCCCCCCAGAAAATCTTTTGCATGCATTGTCCTGCAATTTCAGGAGGAAAAAATATCAGCTTCAAACAAATTAGAACTTTATATTTATTGATATCATTAAATATATCAACAGAAAGTCAATCATGAGAAACAAAATTGCAAGTGTCATTTCAAACATTCTTTAAAGAATTGCAAGTGTCAGTTCCAACATTCTGTAAAGAATTGCAAGTGTCAGTTCAAACATTTTTTAAAGAATTGTAGGTGGCACTCTTTGCTTTCTTCAAAAGCTCTCCTGACACTACAGTGTTGTAGGAATGTTCCTCTCTTGAAAGCATATTCACTTTGTGAACAACAAGGCTATTCAAGGTTCTAGCTCCCAGGGTAGGCCTGAACTGTGTCTTGGTTTTAGTAACATACCGTATATGACCGGGTATAAGCCGATAATTTGACACCAGAAATTAGGGGGTCAGAGAGGGGGGTCGGTCTATACCTGAGTTATATGATGCAGATGAAAAAAATCAAGAGACCAAGCACGAGTATCGTCAGCCCAGCGAGTTAGCGAGTCGATGTTTACAGGAAGCAACATGCACAATCATCGAGGTCATTTCTATATTGAACTTGTAAAATAAAAATACTTTTGTTGTGTTGTTGTTTTTAATGAAAATATACAAAGAGAAGTTGAAAAATATATAAAGATAATTATATTAATATGAAATATTTAAGCAACCTTCACGTACTGTTAGATTTCGGCAGATCGATGTGGCTTCACTCGCATCAACGATCGGCAAGTGAAACCCGGTTTTTCAAATATTATCAAGAGTTATCACTTCAAAAGGCTTGTTGTCCATTTTAAAGTATTATTAAGATATATTTCCAAACTTATCAATCATATCTGATCGAAATTCAATCAAATCTTTGTCAAAGATACACTCGTGAAAGCACGATGTTTTACATTACTTTGAATTTCAATCGTAATTTCGTGACGACGAATAACATTCCTTTTATCATTTTTTGCTCATGGTTATATTTCTGATCGTTATTCTTCGACTTTTAAATACACAAATATTTCAATTAACTACATGTTAATTTTGAAAAAATAAAATGTAGAAAACGTGTAAGAAAATCTGATATATTTACACATTTAATATTGTATCGACAAAATGTTGTCATGAAATTATTACGACCACGTTTCATGCTTCGAGATCTTTCTTAAACCGACTTGCTGATTGGTTGACCTACATAATTTAGCCAATGAAAAGGCTTGTAACAAATATCTCATTTCCAGCAAACACTTCATGCACCAAAGGTTGTTGACTGTCGTTCGTTAACAATTTGCCGAGAATAATATGTTATATGATTAAAACAAACAACAAACACCGTAAGTGAACACTTATAATTTCTTTTATAGTTTTTTAAAATAATACACGTCTTAAAATTAACGTGTCATTTGATGATTCATGAGCTTTTAGTTTCAATGCAACGGGCATCATATCGACTTACTGTCAGCAAAATAGAGCTGCGAAGAGGGGGGTCGGTCTATACAGTTTGACACAACACCGCTTTTGTATTGTATTTCATAGCGAAACATCGGAAATAACACCGGTTTTGCGCTTGCGCATTTCATCACTTCCCGTGCATTATCGAGGATATACGATTGCAATTGTGTTTTTAATTTTTAATAAAGCAAAATAAGGTAAATTCGGAGTTTTATTTTTACGTTTCGGAGTGCGGAGTTTTCACTGTAAAATCGGAGTAACTCCGCCTAAATCGGAGTGGTTGGCACCTCTGTGGACGCTCTATCCATGACATGGGACGGCATGATAGCCTACGCATTCCCCCCATTCAAGATAATACCGGACGTATTAGCGAAGATAGCAACTCAGGATTGCTTGATCTACCTAGTGGCGCCCGCCTGGCCCACGAGACCGTGGTTTCCGAATCTCTTGGATCTCCTGACAGACTATCCTCTAGTCCTACCGTGTTGGGGAAATCTGTTATCCCAGCCGCACTCGAGGAGGAATCACGGCAACCTGGGGATGCTCAAGCTTCACGTGTGGAGGTTATCTCGCGATCCCTCCAGGAACAAGGTTTCGGAGGAGAATCTACGAAAGCTATTGTTAACTCTATCAGGCCCTCCACAGCCAGACTTTATGATGCAAAATGGAGAATTTTCACCATCTGGAGAAGAGGAAGAGATTTATTAGACAAGGATATCTCTATTCCCATGTTAGCGGATTTCCTGTTGTACTTAAGGAATGGAAGGAAATTAAAACATGGAACCATTGAAGGTTACAGATCGGCAATAGCTTCAGTGTGTGACATTCAGGGGTTATCAATAGGATCGGATACCTCCTTACACAGAATGATCAGATCTTTTCAGATTCAGGATATCACAACGCCTTCGATTTTCCCCAAATGGGATCTTTGCATTGTACTACAGTCCTTACGCAAAGCTCCATATGAACCGCTGAGTTCGACTCCATTAAAGTTCCTTTCCTTCAAAACAGCCTTTTTACTTGCCTTCGCTTCAGCTGCTCGAGTGTCGGAGCTCCACGCGATTGACAATTCATCCATAAGATTTTCAAAGGATAGGAAGGAAGTGACTTGCCGCGCCTTGCCGGAGTTTCTCGCCAAGAATCAATCCTCTTCTTCGGGACCACTAGGTACGAGGTCTTATAGAATTCCAGCGCTACCTGTCTCTACGTCTCGCTCAGATAAGGAGAGACTCTTGTGCCCAGTCAGATGCCTCAGATGGTATCTGGAAAGAACTGCTTCGTTCCGTCGCAATAGGAGGAGATTGTTCTTGTCCTGTAAGCCTGCTGTTGATACGGAAATATCCAAGAACACGATATCATCCTGGCTTAGGAAAACCATTGTTTTTGCTTACAATCTCATGGATCAAGACACAGTTAATGTCAAGTTTTCTCCTCATGAGATTAGAGCCTTATCCTCATCGCTTTCGGCATGGAAATCAGTCTCAATTCAACAACTAGTATCCTCTTGCCAGTGGAAGGGATCGAATACATTCATCTCATCTTACTTACGGGATATCTCACCCTCACTATCAGGAATCAGTGATCTAGGACCCTTAGTCGCGGCTCAGCACGTGACTTCGGCCTGAGACCAGTGTTATCAAGAAAGAGGAAAAAAGGGGGGGGTCGGGGTCGTTGGAGGAAATTCGACGACTGACCTCTTCAAGTTCCAACTGTATGTTTACAAGGTGAGGCCATACTGTGACTAAAGTTATGGTGGTGGTCCGAGATAAGGGGACTTGCGGTATATGTTCAGCACTCGTTGTGGATTGGTATACCCACCAAACTTGGTCACGATTTAACCTCAAACCGAATATGACGTAAGTTTATATTAAACCGGAAGTGACGTCATAGTGAACCGGAAGTGACGTAAGATAGAACCGGAAGTGACGTCACAACCGGAATTTTCAGTAACAATAGGTATTATTCTATTAATAGAATCAAATTACGTCATAGTCGGTTACAAACAAACCTAATATATTAACCTGTGGTATGCACTCATTTATTGGAATGATCGGTGATGGGAGAAATAAACAGGATTACTGCATGAGAGTTGGAGTTTTTGTTATTTATCCATAATATTCATGAGAATTCAAGAATCAGTTATTTTATTGGATTAAGAGAGTAATTGAATCTAATTATTGGCATTTGTAAATGGAGCACATCCCCTGGATCCCTCCTCCTATTATGTGAAATTCGGGACTGGAGTTCGTCCCAGAGGTTAGTTTATGACAATAATTAGGAACAATTACAATGTATTGTTAGTAATTATTAGTAAACTTACCTCTGGGACGAACGTTTAATCCCACCCAGGTTTACTAAATTTACTAAATTCCTCCCCGCATGTTCCAGGTGATGTGTTACTATGGACTATGGCAGTTCGAGAATATGAGCACATGGGAGATCAGGGGAAGATAACTCCACTAGGAAGGAAGGAGCTGCATACCACTAATGGTAAATATGACTTAGAGTATTTTTTATCTATATTTTTAATCTAGACTTCTGCAGACACGTTCCAAAGAACGGAGAAAGGGGCTGGAGTTCGTCCCAGAGGTAAGTTTACTAATAATTACTAACAATACATTGTAATTGTTCCTAATTCAGAGTCTAATCAATTGATTCACATTCTAGGGATGTTATTGTTGATTGTTATTGCAGGAAGTTACATAACTTACATATATATGTATTTGATATGGAGGTGAAAAGTCAAAGTTAACGACTGTACCTCTGGTATACAGTGAGTGTATGATTGCTGCCCTGGATATATGGAGCCTCCAAACACAAGGTGAAGGTGTAGTTCTGACCCTCTGTTAGACTGTCGGCAGCTAACTCCAACACACTCTCTGAGGAGACAAAAGGTTTACATACACGCTTATGTTAGTTGACAGGCCTATCAGGGTATCTTTTGTGGAAACAAGTTTCAAGAATACATTCTAGTTTATTCATATAATGTTAGTATTCATAATGTTAGAATATTGTAATAATTAACACAATCCAGTTGAAACATGCTACTGGGGGTAAACATTTTGTTGATTTATACTTGACAAACAGGGATTGGGAAAGACATCTTAGACAAGGGCAATTTTCATGGTTTTTGGTAATTTTCTGATTTTCAAATGGGCCATTGCCCATTATGTCATTAGTAAACCTCAAAATTTTAATGGGCCACTAGTCTTTCCCCCTGAGCACCAGATAAACTAGTGATAGATGTGACAAAACTTCTCAAACCGAGTGGACAAGTATGAAGACATGAGAATGACTCACTTGGCAAGATGACATGCCAGACTTATCAAGATTCAAAAGAGTTCTTTGGTAACTGCGGGTGTTACTCACCTGAAACTGGGAGTTGTTGAGTATCACTTCCAATGTGTGGCCACAAAGCAGTAACAAAGTCACATTGACCCCCATTCTGAGAACACTTCCACGTGAAACTGCAAGTTAAAATCTTAAAATAATTTTTGTTGTGATTTCAAGACAAACATCAATTTTTAAATCTATTGCTCTTTTAGCCTATCTTATATATAATGTCACTCAATCTTCAATTAATGATCCTAAAGATCAGGGTCTAAATTTCTCATGGTTTCTCATTGCTTAGATAGCTATAGGCCAAAGTGACAACTATTTAATTCTAAGACAGCTTTGAAAATCTATTTACAAATTGTCATGTTTCAGAGTAATAGGTATAACAAATAGCTCACCTGATAGTAATATTTGCATCATTTGGGTCAAAGCTTTCACTAGCATTCAGAACCAACGGAGTAGAAAAGTTGTGGAAGACTACGGCATCATTTGGAGATATTATGAGAGTCAAGGGATACACTCCTGATACTGTGATGAATTCCTGAAACATTTTTTAACAAACAAGAGTCATCAGAAGATGACATATCCCACCAGTCCCCAATAAATCAGATTATCTTAGATTAATACTGAGAACAAAGTCATCTGTAAAACTTATAAGTTCCATTTCAACTGAAACCACCAAAAATAAATATCAGAAGTTAATTAGAAATTATAAAAGGCACATTTTCATATATATACTGACTAATCCTTGCCAAGAGCTAGGTCTAATAGTTTTGGAGTTATGTTCTAGACATGAAATTGTTATGTTTCCATTAGGAAACTGTCAAATATTTAAAATCTGAAGAAGTTGAAAGTTGAAGTTACACAAGTGATATGGAATAGAATCTGTAAATTTGAACATGCATTTTCGAATATTTGCTGTATAATAGATGCCATCATTTCTGCTTATTAAAAATAAGAGTCATGGGCTCTGTAGATCATCAGATAAAGAAGTAGATCCATTATCTCTTAGATTGAAGACTTAATTTCTAATAATGAATCATGCCGAAACCATTTACAAAAGTCCATCTTGACTCACAGGTTCTGAGTAGTTAAAAAGCCAAGAGTAATCTTTCAGTTGTCAATACTTACACAACCCTTGTTAATATGCTGGTCACTACTGGAGTCACTAGTAAAGATCATAGCCAGACAGAACTTATGGTAGCCGACAGGAAGAGTTTGGGGCTGGACACGAAAGGACAATCCCTGCTCATTGGTAAAAGTTTGAAAAAAAGCCAGTTCAAACTCAGCTTCAGATATACATTTTGTAGGATCGTTGTCTTGGTAATGATAAGCCGTCCAATTGTACGAGACGATAACTACATGGTCACAAGACACATCATAGGAAGATGTGAAATATAGTTGGTGATTTCGAGTGTAGACCTTTGCCTCGGACATTGTAGCTGACGTTCCCTCAATCTCCAGTTGACTCAAGCAGTGATGTTCATCATCATTATGAACAAAGAAATAGTCTGTTGATGTGAGAACTTCACCGTTGAGGTTCATTGATACGTTGATGTATTGATGTCCATCATAAAGGCATTGGTAGCTTATAACAATGTACCTCATTCCTGGCAGAAAAGGCATTGAGAGATATTAAAGAATCGTTGTTGTTATCATAATAGTTGTTTTTAATTTGAGATATTGTACTTATTGCATTGTTGTGTACTTGGACAAGAATGATTGTGTCTCTAGAAAATAGGCAATTATCATAATTTGAGTTTGCTGCAATTTGAGTTTAAACAAGTGACACCTTGCTGAAGTCAAACAAGGTAGTAGAAAGCAATGAACTAAAAGTAAAGAGCCACTTCGTGATTTTCAACATATAGTTTTGCTTTGGAACGAACGCTAATATTATAATGAATTATATAAATCTAACAAATCTCACATATTCATTCTCAAGCGGCAATTATATGATAAAGTTTTATTTTCACTAAATCTTGTAACAAGTCATACGAGTTCATGGAAGTCAAATTAATACCGTCATTGTGACTGCTTTAGACAAGTTTCCAAAATCACGTTTGACTGATTGATGGTCGGCATTGTCTGGTTTTGATAGCATAATCATAACTTTAAACCTTCATGTTCTATACAACATCAATTGTCGCTTAAATGATACTTTCCTGCAATAGTCGACCGCAATACTTCTCTAATAAATGACACCACTGTTAAAGTATGGCATATGTGACCCCCAACACTCACTGAGTGGCTCTCTATCTGCTATATATATATCCCTACGAAACCAGTGACAATATTATTTATGAACCAAGTTAAAGCAAACATACCTTCAGTCAGTGGTGGCAAGGGGAAGTGTGACAGAGGGTATTGAGTTCTGTCTGAGGCACCGATCTCCTTCAGATCAGGCATACAGCTGAAAGAGTTGCTTATCTTCACTTGGAGGTTAGCTTCTGATGTTCCGTTCACCAACACCAGGAAGAGGTTGTAATCGTTGATGGTGATATTCTGGAACTCTGCACGAACCACAAGCCTCAAATCTGTCAGAACAAAATAATTCAAATCAGGTATCAACATTGATCTAATTCAAACAAGACAGCAGACATCAGAAGAAAACATATCCCACAATTCCTTATCAAGGCACATTTCCAAGGAAACCGCTAAACATAAAAATCTGAATTTTTTTTTTAAAAAGTGACATCTTCATATGCTCACTTAATTATCCACATACCAAGATTCATTGCACTATGTTCTACAGTTTTGGGGTTCTGCTCCGGAAATGAAATGATAACAGACGGATTGACAGACTGACAGAGCGATGACTAATGACTGTAACCCAAGGTATTACATAGGGTTGGGATGATAAAACAAATAAATATACATAGGTTGATAATGACAATAACAATACAGCTTAGGAGACTCCAAGCACACCTGTGCTATGTATAATTGAGAGACACTTCAGCTTGGGTATGTGAGAAAATGTCTTATTCTTACCCGCCCTAGGAATGTAAATTCCTGATCTCACATAAAGGTTTAACCTTAGACTTGTGTGTGTGAGTACCGGGGAGCTGTCACCTCCGAACAAACTTTCGCATGCAAAATAAGGCAACAACACAAGAAAAATCTGCTCTACATATTTATTCAATACATGAAATGTGTCAGGAGTCAAAGTTTCAATAAACCCTTCCAGTGGTTCAACGATCGAAACAGTGTAACAAAGCTCTTCACGTATACTCAATATCTGAATCAAACCCACAATAGGGCTATAAATACTTCAGACTTTCAAGGAAAGTATAGCCATTCAACAAGTCAAAAGCTTCTTCTTAGCAAACGTGCACCTACTGATTATCAACGAGACTGGTCCCATATTTCCAAAGTGTACTTTCGAACTGTAGGTGTATCGTGACAAACTTACTTGAAGTTATAATTGTCAACAAGGTGTGTTACATGTTTCAAAATCACACTGACAAGAGGTAAGTTTATCTTGGCAACCTTGTACAAGATGATGATGATTATAAACCAGACGTGTTACATGTTTCAAAAATATATTGTCAGAATGACAAAACGGTACAAAGCTATGATTACCAGTGAAAACATGTTACTTGTCTCAAAAGTATATTGTCAGTATGACATAACGGTACAAAGCTATGACTACCAATGAAAACATGTTACTTGTCTCAAAAGTATATTGTCAGTATGACAAAACGGTACAAAGTTATGATTACCAATGAAACATGTTACTTGTCTCAAAACATACTGTCAGGACGTAAGTGCACCTCGGCACAATTGTACAAAATCAAGTTTCAGAACGTAATCTTATCTTGGCAAACGTGTACAAAGTCTAGGGTTCTCAACAAAACATGTTACATGTCTCAAGAGGTGCTACGAAGAATGGGAAACGGATGCCAAACAAACTGATACGAAATTATGATTATGTCCACGACATGTTATGGGTCTAGAAAAGTTCTATGAAGATGTGGATTGTGGTTATTACTAGGACATGATATTTGTCTCGAAAGGTGCTGTGAGGATATGAAACGTGACTATTACTAGTATATGTTATAAGTCTTACGTTATGTATCTCAAAAGATTCTATAAAGATGTGAAATGTATTATTACTGAGACACGTTATGTATCTCAAAAGATTCTATGAAGATGCGAAATGTGATTACCGTATTCGTCCTATTAAGCGCCCCCTATTACAAATTTCCATATAACAGAGCGCCCCCCCCCCCCCCCCCCCCCCCCCCTCCCCTTCATACGTAAAATGGCCTACCTCTACTGCCTTTCCAATAGTTTTTAGTTTATCCGGGCCTGTGAATGTGTAGTTGCACTGAATTTCCACGATCGACCTACTTTCATTCTCGTTCAGAATCCCGACAAGTGCTAGTTTCGCTTGTCTATAACGTATTCCTAATAAGCGCCCCCCCCCCCCCCCCCCCCCCTTTCTAGGGTACCCTAATAAGCGTCCCCTTTGGATTTTTTTAAGTTAAGCGCCCGGGGCGCTTAATAGGACGAATACGGTATTACTAAGACACGTTATATGTGTCTCGGGAAGTGCTATGAAAATGTGGAAGGCGAATTGGGAAAGAAATATACTACTCTTGTCAAGAGGGGAGAGCGTTCAGCCCAAAAGACCTGCACAAACAAGTTTAACAATCACTAGAACATGAAAACAATTCATGTCAAATCAAGATGGCGGACCAAAAACGCACGTGGTCCGAAAGCATGGCTTACACAAAACTAAGCTACTAACGCATATTCAAAATCATTCTACCTAGCAAACAATTACATGACTAATGTTAGAAAACGATAAACTAGAAGATGTGACTGACAGAACTATCTCAAGGTTACCTGACCAGAAAATGAGTGCATAACGGAGTAACCGGAGTAACGAACTTCATGGTGGCCCCATCTCAAACACGTGTATCAGTCCAACAGCAGTACCTGCCTTATATAGGCGAGTCAGCCCTATTACAGCCTTCCTACGCTCGCACAATATAGTCCAGCCAAACACAACGGCCACGGTCGTCACGAAATCAGCCGAAGTATTCCTAATGTTCCACATCCATCCGTGTTGCGCAAATGCAACCGGAAGCCACACGACTGTCAACAAACCAGACACTTCCGTCCCGAAGGCAACACACAGGCATCAGCCCACTGCGAGCACATAGGTAAAACGCTGTTCATTACAGGTACAATGATGTAACAGCCTATCAGGTGAGGAGAGCATGAGATGGTCAGTAGACCAGAGGACCTCAGAGGAACAAGGCAGTGGTCATATACTGTGACTAAGGTGAGACATACGTCAGATTTAGGTGATCGAATCTTGGAATCCATTACATATCAGGCACATAAGCCATGCTTATTTGTAGTTAGTCCTCATTGGTGAAATTCCAAAAAACAAATGATAATCAACTGGTGTAATATCGGCAATTATCTGTTATAAGAACCCTTTTTCTTTTTAACAAGTTGAATAATCATACATCAAAATCTTTTCCTTATTGTCTTAGAACATACGTAGCACATATGTGTACCAACTGAAAAATCAACGTCAATGTCAAACCTGGTTCACTAGTTTTGCAAAGATAATTGAAATTCATCAATATTTGACAATTGATGCATATATGTAGCAGAGACAATTTCGGAGGTATATCAAAGGTCCTTTTGGAAACAATTACAAAAAAAAAGATAAGTGAAAATCAATTAGTGGACGCACAACGTAGCACTCATATGGCTGGGATGGAAGTAACAAGATTTTGACATGACAAGTCATTTAGTGTTAGGAACAAATCTCAAATGCAAAATAAACCTACCTGGCTGCCCCACTGTATGTGTTTCCGCAGTCAACATTCCATTTTTGTCCGCTAGTTTAAAAAGATATTAATTTGGATCTGATGAATAATGTTCAGTTTCCTGTGAGTCCATGAATCAAGAAATGTTATGATGATTGCAAATGGTTTCGAACAAATGAAAAGAGGTTTGGGTTTTTTTTCAAAAAAATTTCTATGGTAAAAGTACAAACAAAATTATTATGATAAGTCCAAATGACTTAAATTAGTGTCAAGTAAAGTGACTTGATAACACTGGGAAGAAGAAAAGATGAAACATAAAAAACAACACTATAGCAAAAAGGACAAATCTTATGGAATATATCATTCAAAAGTTATATTGGAAACTTAACTTAAGCAGTTAGAATAACGGTTACAACTTGATAATGTTTGATAAGTTAATAACTAGTGTTTATGTAAATTTGCATCCTGTAAACCAGGCGACTTTATTTCTCTTGCTTCCCTTCGAAATAGTCACATGTAGTTTTAGGCCTAAAAATCACTGATTCAGCATAATGGAAATTCCCTTTTTATTATTAGAATGCCAATCAAGAAACATTTCTCATTTAGATGCAAGGCACTACAAACTGGAGGTAATCCAGGGTGCAATAAGTTTTTCCGACTCTAAAATATGGAGTTTGTGTCGAGAATCATTGATCAGCGTATCAAATCAAGTGTTTCCTGTATATTGCAATAATGACTTTCATGGGGAATCGGGCAAAAGAGGGTTTTTGGTAATTTTCTGAATTTCAAATGGGCCATTGCTCTTGTCTCAATAGTAAATTTCAAAATTTTGATGCGCCATTTTTTCACCAAATGTGCAAAATGGTCCATTGCCCCTGCCTTTCGAATTCCCAATCCATGGGTGATTTTAAGGTGTAAAACTACAGGGGACTATTTCGAAGCAAAGCCAGCGAGAGAAATAAAAGTCGTCTGGTTTACAGGATATGGTGTATTGGATGTGTGAATTTGGCTTCCTCGAATATATATGACTGTTACAAGTTTTTCACAAAAACTAAGAATTGGTCATAAAATTGGCATTTCGGGTTGATAATGAGAATATATACTTGTATTGTTTACCTGTTACAGTTAGAATGTATTCCTGGAATGGGTTGAGAAAATCTCCATCAATAATGAACCCAGTGTAGTCAGGAAAGAAAGTCAAAACAGTGGATGTGTCCGTAACCAGCCCAATATCCGTGATGTATATCGTCAAACTGATCACTGTATTATGACAATTGTCACACTGTATATGCATTTCAAGATCTCCTCTTGATCCTTCAGTGCAGCGGCTCACGCATCTGAAATAAACTTATTGGATCACTTTTGACATTTTAAAGGAAAGAATCTGATACTTATATGCAAGATCAACCTGTCCAGCTTCAGTACATTCTTTTGAAGCAATCTTATCATCTTAATGTAGTAAGTTACCCACATAAGATATCATAGAATTCTGTTGCATCTAAACTAAGAATTAATAACTTTAAATACAAAAATTGTCTCTTTATGCTAAATGGGAAATAGTAACACTTTGCCTAACATTAATTTGACTGCTAAATACTAAGGTACACACATACAAATAATGCTAATCACAAAATACAAATAATTGCAATAGCTTTTTATTTGGCAGTATCAAAGAACAAAAAGCTAATGTGTTTCACAATTGAAAGCAGAATGTTTTCATTCAATGTAAGAAAATGAATAAATCTAACGAGCCACAAAAGATGAATAATAACTTGAACCAAAACATTTATAACAATTTTATGATGGCAAAGAGAAAGTTTTTAAAAGCAAATTGTTTTAAATTTCTTTGATAAAAGATATTTGTTAAAAATTGAAAACACGCATTCAATTTCTTGATTTGTGAAAAACTGATTGCTGATTCAGGAAATTATAAAGATGCTTACGTCAGATTTAGAACCACTGGTTGAAATTCACTGAAAATAAACAAGAACACCAATAGTAATTCAGAGTCTAATCAATTGATTCACATTCTAGGGATGTTATTGTTGATTGTTATTGCAGGAAGTTACATAACTTACATATATATGTATTTGATGTGGAGGTGAAACGTCAAAGTTAACGATTGTACCTCTGGTATACAGTGAGTGTATGATTGGTGCCCTGGATATATGGAGCCTCCAAACACAAGGTGAAAGTGTAGTTCTGACCCTCTGTTAGACTGTCGGCAGCTAACTCCAACACACCCTCTGAGGAGACAAAAGGTTTACATACACGCTTATGTTAGTTGACAGGCCTATCAGGGTATCTTTTGTGGAAACAAATTACATGGGGACATTCTAGTTTATACATGTAAAGTTTGTACATATAATGTTAGTACGTTGTAATACATTAACACAATCCAATTGAAACATGCTACTTGGGGTAAAAATTTTGTTGATTTATATATTTGACAAATATTATTCATAAAGAAAATGCACACTCGGTCAAAAAACATCAATGAGTGACAAAGATGTGTTTGTGAAACACGAATGGCCCCGGATGCATCCTGCTCGCTGTGTCAAGGTCAAGGTCACAAGGTCAAATGTCATGGTGTCATCTGAAAGGTCTCATCACAAGGGATCCATATGTCAAGTATCAAAGACCTAGCTCTGACCAATCAAAAGTTATTACCAAGGTTAAAGTTTTTGTGGACAAACGGACAGACGGAAGGACAGACGGACAGGTGAAAAACAATATACCCCCGGAATCTTTTATATTTTTTCACCCCCAGGTCGCAGTTACTCAAGGAGGATACCCTTCTATAAAGAAAAATTTTGTTAAGAGTGTCTTTAAATTTATGCTAGAAGGAGCAGCAAAGCACAAAATTTAATGTGAGAGTTTAAAGCTAAACTTTGACTAACAAACAGGTATCCATCATTTTATCAAAAGAAACAATAATCTCGAAAAGAAACAATAATCTCAAGAATATGTTATACACCAAAACCACTCATAGACGACAGTGCACCACCAATAGAAGTATGAAGACATGAGAATGACTCACTTGGCAAGATGACATGCCAGACTTATCAAGATTCAAAAGAGTTCTTCAGTAACTGCGGGTGTTACTCACCTGAAACTGGGAGTTGTTGAGTATCACTTCCAATGTGTGGCCACAAAGCAGTAACAAAGTCACATTGACCCCCATTCTGAGAACACTTCCACGTGAAACTGCAAGTTAAAATCTTACATTAACTTTTTTTTAATTTTGTGATTTTAAGACAAACATAATCTTTTAAATCTATTGCTCTTTTAGCTAATCTAAATGTCACTTTATCTACAATAAATAATCCTAATTTCAAAATCTTGATATTTACTAAAAGATCAGGGTCTAAATATTGTCATGCTTTCTTAGTGCTTATAAATAGTCATAGGCCAAAGTTAATGAATGGTACTTACAACTATTTAATTCTAAGACAGCTTTGAAAATCTATTTACCAGTTATCATGTTTTAGAGTAATAGGGGTAACAAATAGCTCACCTGATAGTAATATTTGCATCATTTGGGTCAAAGCTTTCACTAGCATTCAGAACCAACGGAGAAGAAAAGTTGTGGAAGACTTCGGCATCATTTGGAGATATTATGAGAGTCAACGGATACACTCCAGATACTGTGATGAATTCCTGAAACATTTTTGAACAAACGAGTCATCAGAAGATGACATATCCGTCCAGTCCCCAATAAATCAGAATATCTTAGATAAATACTGAGAACAAAGTCATTTGTCAAACTTATAAGTTCAATTTCAACTGAAACCACCAAAAGTAAATATCAGAAGAAGCTGAAAATCCAAAAAGGCACAATTACACATGTTAATTGAACCGTACCTAAAGTTTATCCAATCAAACATGCTAATCAGACCGTTGCTAAGGCTGTTATACCAATATGAACTCTGTGTTGCTCAAAAGAATGGCAGAGCATGAAAATGGAGAGCATAGGTATTGACTGTATAGCACGTATGATGCAAGGTATTGGCGGTTAGTTGCACACACTTGCTATTATTGATTTAATGAGAGAGCAATAAATAAAATAAAAAGGATCCCCTTTCGGGAATATTCATTTTTTCTTTATGAAAAACATATTTTATATCAGTATCAATTATAAAGGTAACTTTGATAAGTCCTGGTCTACAGGTATCGCGATCGAAAAAGGACTTGTTATAGTTAATAGTATAAATGTTTTGCAGGTGTCAGGCTGTTTATAGCGCTGCCATCCTGCGAGTCGACTATACACTCAATAACGGGATAAAGTGTTAGGCAGTCACTGTTCTCTCAAAGGATATGAACATTTCTATAAAATACCGTAAACCTTCTCTGTACATTCTCATGTATCAATTGAGCTTAGTACCTCACAAAACTCATAAATTTCTATATTTTTTTAGTGAAAGAGCTGCCTCAAGTCTTAAACCGGGTTCATATACTAGAAAACACTATTTCCAGGACTTTTCCATGTGTTTTCAATGTGCTGCAAGAATTTTCAATGACATCCCAAACAAGGTTTGAGTGTATAAACATGAATCTCGATGCTACACAATTTGGAAAAAATACAATTTCAAAAGATCAATATAAATGAATTGATAATACATAAAAAATATAAAATCAATAGTTTTCCCATGATTCTAATTTTCAATGACTTTCAAGGTTCTCCATGACCCTAATGAACCCTGCCTAAAGGTTTTCAACAAATAATGAGATGAAAGATAGTCAGTATGGATTATAATAGATATGTCAAACATTGTTTTTTGCTTATGAAACAACATGATGATATAGGTTACAGTAACTGGGCATCAGCAGTTAGAATGTTTTTATTTTCTTATGGCTTTGGGTTTGTATGGATTTGTCAAGAAGTTGGTAATAATAAATTATTTATGTCAGAATTTAAACAACGTGTATTAGACATGTACAAGCAAAACTGGAATCAAGATGTAAGTTTTTCTTCACTGTTATCTACTTATTGTACCTTTAAATCTCAGCTTAATACTGAAAGATATTTGACTTGTATAACATCTGTACAATTAAGAAGAGCTCTCACTAAGTTTAGATGCTGTTCCAATAATTTAAAAATTACAAAATACAAACATGTTCAGATTCTTAATCCTGCTGATTTGATATGTCCGTATTGCGGAGAAGGTGAAGAAGATGAATATCATGTTTTGTTCTTGTGTCCGTTTTATGCTCAAATCCGTGAACAGTATTTACCTAAGTATTACTATAACCATCCATGTACTAAACATTTCATTTCATTGTTATCAACAACCAATACAAATTTGTTGCTCCGCTTAGCCACCTACCTGTATAAGGTATTTAAGTTAAGATAGCGCTCTAGTGATGTTATTGTCAACTCATATATATCTGTAAATGTACTCTAGGCCTCCTGGCCCCGAAATACAATAAACTTCTGTTCTGTTCTGTTCTGTTCTTTATCACATTTTGGGGAGGCATGATACCGAACATGCTAATGATGGGTCAAATTTGGTTGAATAGTTAAGAAGATATGTTTTCAGACCGAACATAGGGAATACGAATGCAAACACCAACGTAATTGAGGGTTACAAGTTATATACCTAGGCCTAAACATCATAGTAATAAGTAAATTACTGAGTAATAATTTTAGACTTAAATTTAGTCTATGAAATATTTCCACATGTTCAATCGTGTATTTACGTGAGATAAAGCACCAAAATTTATTACAAAATATCATTATTCGTCGACTTATACGTGGAATGTCCGATTGGCAAAAATTTGAATCTGCATCCCTGGTTACAACAAAAGTCTATCCACTTATCAAAAATTATCATTATCCAGCCAGAAAGCGGGATACTTACATGTCAAGACTTCTGAATTGAATGAACCTTGTTTCAATAAAACTATGTAAATCAGATTCCTTATGTCAAATGATTAAAGGTGTTCACACTGAATTGGCAGCCAGCAGTTATTGCTTGATGCTTGATAATTTCTTCAACTACAGATAATCGGGGTGTGAAATTAGATGTTTTACCCGACAATGATGATACAATTGGCTTGGATCAATATTTGTAGGGGAAATAATTGAAGACAAAAACCTTTAATAAACTTATGCTGCTTCCCCTTTTACTCTGATATTGTCAATCAAACTTTGGACAGGACTATGGGCTCAAGTAACAAGACAATGAAGTTGAACAAATTGTGAGCAATTTGTAAATGTTATCAAGGGTAACAACAATCACACTTTTTGATACTTACACATAGATCATCAAAAACTTCTGTCACATTATCATCGTGAAGAGATACAGCGAAACAGATTTCAAAATTTCCAATAGGCATCACATCAGGTTTGAAGACAAAATCAAGTCCATTCACTTCAACATCATCAGGATTCAAAACAAAAACTTCATAATCAGTTTCTTCATAACAAGCCGCAGTACCCATAGGGATCCGACGTGCTAAAGACCAATCTGTTATTTCTGCAACAAGATGGCCACAGTGACTGCCAAGATGGACACTTATAGTTATTTCTTCAGTTTTAAGATATTGGGGGGCAATTTGAGGCGCATAACCGGTTCCGTCCACAGTTGTAGAAACCAAACAGCTCAACTCATCCACACTGCCGTTGGTCACCGTTATCAATTGAGGAATGCTTGTTTTTGAAGAAGTTTCAGCTGAAATTATGAAATTTCCCTCTTTTGCAAAATGAAGGTTCATCACAGTATACATTAAGCCATCATGAGCATCTGTTAGATAGAAGTTTGACAGCAGGGATATTCTTGTTGAGACGTCCATTGTTTTGTTCGGTTCCACTGTACACGAATACTCGTCTTGGAAATGGAGAATCACTTTCTCAGGTGTCAGACTTTTCAATATCACAACAAACTTGACAACTTCCTCTACAAAGATGTCATAGGTTTCAGAGAACAGTAGGATATCGATCACTGTAACATAAAACAGATAAATGTACACTTATATTAGCAGAAACAAAAATATATTTAAACAAAAGAATTATTCGTATTACTAAACAATAAGGAAGTTGTTATCTGTTGACTCTTGCTGTCCTGAACGAATGTTAATTTACTTGACTAACTTCCCACAATGGAGAAATAAAAAGGATATTTCAACCAATTATCTTGTCATTGAGTCCCTGCGGTTGGAATGTGTGAAACTTGAAAAGTTCACCCCTAACGTAACAACTAACCAACTAGGTAGCAACTCAGTCTCTCTTCTCCTAATCTGATCTCCACTTCACATCTACTTTACCTTCCACAATAATTTAGACAATTCTTTGAGAAAGAAAAAGGACTCAGTTTCTCATCCTATACAATCGCTGTAAACTCTGGACAGATTCTTTTCACTGTATTTTAAATACAGTCTTCCCTCTTTAGCAATTCTTATTCTACTTACCACTCGGAGAATATTTGCAAATAGAGCAATGAACCATGAAAGTTTCTCTAATCGTCCAACCCCCATCTGACTGCAGAAGAGTTCCCACGGCTGATGTGCCGTTATCTGCAGTCTGTGAAAAGTTGGTGTATTGGACCATGCTTCCGTCACTCCAGTATGGTAAGTTTTCTTGTTGGCCATGAAGACCTTAAACAGAGTTTAATTCAATAAGATATGTTTCCGTCACTCCAGTATGGTAAGTTTTCTCGCTGGCCATGAAGACCTTAAACAGAGTTTAATTCAATAAGATATGTTTCCGTCACTCCAGTATGGTAAGTTTTCTTGTTGGCCATGAAGACCTTAAACAGAGTTTAATTCAATAAGATATGTTTCCGTCACTCCAATATGGTAAGTTTTCTTGTTGGCCATGAAGACCTAAAACAGAGTCAAATACAATGAGATATGTTTCCGTCACTCCAATATGGTAAGTTTTCTTGTTGGCCATGAAGACCTAAAACAGAGTCAAATACAATGAGATATGTTTCCGTCACTCCAGTATGGTAAGTTTTTCGCTGGCCATGAAGACCTTAAACAGAGTTTAATTCAATAAGATATGTTTCCGTCACTCCAGTATGGTAAGTTTTCTTGTTGGCCATGAAGACCTTAAACAGAGTTTAATTCAATAAGATATGTTTCCGTCACTCCAATATGTTAAGTTTTCTTGTTGGCCATGAAGACCTTAAACAGAGTATAATTCAATAAGATATGTTTCCGTCACTCCAATATGTTAAGTTTTCTTGTTGGCCATGAAGACCTTAAACAGAGTTTAATTCAATAAGATATGTTTCCGTCACTCCAGTATGGTAAGTTTTCTCGCTGGCCATGAAGACCTTAAACAGAGTTTAATTCAATAAGATATGTTTCCGTCACTCCAATATGTTAAGTTTTCTTGTTGGCCATGAAGACCTTAAACAGAGTATAATTCAATAAGATATGTTTCCGTCACTCCAATATGTTAAGTTTTCTTGTTGGCCATGAAGACCTTAAACAGAGTTTAATTCAATAAGATATGTTTCCGTCACTCCAGTATGGTAAGTTTTCTTGTTGGCCATGAAGACCTTTAACAGAGTTTAATTCAATAAGATATGTTTCCGTCACTCCAGTATGGTAAGTTTTCTTGTTGGCCATGAAGACCTTAAACAGAGTTTAATTCAATAAGATATGTTTCCGTCACTCCAATATGTTAAGTTTTCTTGTTGGCCATGAAGACCATAAACAGAGTATAATTCAATAAGATATGTTTCCGTCACTCCAGTATGTTAAGTTTTCTTGTTGGCCATGAAGACCTTAAACAGAGTTTAATTCAATAAGATATGTTTCCGTCACTCCAGTATGGTAAGTTTTCTTGTTGGCCATGAAGACCTAAAACAGAGTATAATACAATGAGATATGCTTCCGTCACTCCAGTATGGTAAGTTTTCTTGCTGGCCATGAAGACCTTAAACAGAGTTTAATTCAATAAGATATGCTTCCAACACTCCAGTATGGTAAGTTTTCTTGTTGGCCATGAAGACCTTAAACAGAGTTTAATTCAATAAGATATGTTTCCGTCACTCCAGTATGGTGAGTTTTCTCGTGGCCATGAAGACCTTAAACAGAGTTTAATTCAATAAGATATGTTTCCGTCACTCCAGTATGGTAAGTTTTCTCGTGGCCATGAAGACCTTAAACAGAGTTTAATTCAATAAGATATGTTTCCGTCACTCCAATATGTTAAGTTTTCTTGTTGGCCATGAAGACCTTAAACAGAGTATAATTCAATAAGATATGTTTCCGTCACTCCAATATGTTAAGTTTTCTTGTTGGCCATGAAGACCTTAAACAGAGTTTAATTCAATAAGATATGCTTCCGTCACTCCAGTATGGTAAGTTTTCTTGTTGGCCATGAAGACCTAAAACAGAGTTTAATTCAATAAGATATGTTTCCGTCACTCCAGTATGGTAAGTTTTCTCGCTGGCCATGAAGACCTTGAACAGAGCTTAATTCAATAAGATATGTTTCCGTCACTCCAATATGGTAAGTTTTCTTGTTGGCCATGAAGACCTAAAACAGGGTCAAATACTTAGAGGTTATAACATGTCATTTTTCATATCATACCTCATATCAGCCCGAGACCCCCATATCAGCCCGAGGGCCGCAGGCCAGAGGGCTGATATGGGTCGAGGGCTGATATGAGGTATGATATGAAAAATAACATTTTGTAACCTTTTTATCATATATCAAACTTTTTTCTCTGGCAAAAAATTATCTTAAAAATAATCATGGATAATAAGTTTTGAAACAGAAATAAAAAGTCACAAAAATAACAAAACGATCATTCATTACAAAGAGTTAAGAGAAAAATATTGTCAGTAGCTCCACTTATTTACATAACTGAAAATTTAACCTTTTGGTGTTTGTAAAGAATATATACATCTAAAAGCTTCAAAAGATCGTTTTTGGTAATGCAAACGCAAAATATACTATCTATGTTGCCAATGACGTTACTCTGCAAAGGGAGATAACTCTAAACAAAAGTCCCCCCGGGCTGATATTGATATGGATTTGCGGACCGGTCCGATATGGCTGATATGGATTTGCGGACCGGGCGGCAATATGGGTGCTGTGTCCTTGCCTCTATCACACATGCAAAACAACACATATTATTGATAGATATATGATAAAATGAGATATGTTTCCGTCACTCCAATATGGTAAGTTTTCTTGTTGGCCATGAAGACCTAAAACAGAGTCAAATACAATGAGATATGTTTCCGTCACTCCAGTATGGTAAGTTTTCTTGCTGGGCATGAAGACCTTAAACAGAGTTTAATTCAATAAGATATGCTTCCGTCACTCCAGTATGGTAAATTTTCTTGCTGGCCATGAAGACCTTAAACAGAGTTTAATTCAATAAGATATGTTTCCGTCACTCCAGTATGGTAAGTTTTCTCGCTGGCCATGAAGACCTTAAACAGAGTTTAATTCAGTAAGATATGTTTCCGTCACTCCAATATGGTAAGTTTTCTTGTTGGCCATGAAGACCTTAAACAGAGTTTAATTCAATAAGATATGTTTCCGTCACTCCAATATGGTATGTTTTCTTGTTGGCCATGAAGACCTAAAACAGAGTCAAATACAATGAGATATGTTTCCGTCACTCCAATATGGTAAGTTTTCTTGTTGGCCATGAAGACCTTAAACAGAGTTTAATTCAATAAGATATGTTTCCGTCACTCCAATATGGTAAGTTTTCTTGTTGGCCATGAAGAACTTAAACAGAGTTTAATTCAATAAGATATGTTTCCGTCACTCCAATATGGTAAGTTTTCTCGCTGGCCATGAAGACCTTAAACAGAGTATAATTCAATAAGATATGTTTCCGTCACTCCAATACGGTAAGTTTTCTTGTTGGCCATGAAGACCTTAAACAGAGTTTAATTCAATAAGATATGTTTCCGTCACTCCAATATGGTAAGTTTTCTCGCTGGCCATGAAGACCTTAAACAGAGTTTAATTCTATAAGATATGTTTCCGTCACTCCAATATGGTAAGTTTTCTTGTTGGCCATGAAGACCTTAAACAGAGTTTAATTCAATAAGATATGTTTCCGTCACTCCAGTATGGTAAGTTTTCTTGCTGGCCATGAAGACCTTAAACAGAGTCAAATACAATGAGATAATAATTCACACAAATATGTAAAACAAGATAAGATAGAAGTTACCTATTACCAATGGTAAAGTAAGAATTTCACACCAGATAAGGTAGAGTGAAAAAGTTATTAAAGGTATTATAGTACAGTAACACATTATATTCATCTTTTAATCTATAGTGAAACAAAGTAAGACAAACATATCATAATCCCTTTATAAGATTTGGCATCTCTAAAGTCAAAGAAAAACCCTGGTCAAAGTTTTTGTTTATTGTATTTTTGTATATCCACTAATGTAACAAGTTGTCTAGTTCCTGCATCAGCAGATCTCGTATGTTCGTTTATTCAAGCGAGAGTTATTGAACCTTTAAGCGAAATAGCGTTCTTGGTAAATAGAACTGATAGGTACCTTCTTCCTTTAAAGAAACCACAGATATGATTTAAACATCACTAGCCCCATATATTAACCATTTATCAATTAAAATTTGATGTGATATATATGTCACAATACAATGAAAAGAGTACATGAATCATCATCATCTTTAATAATTCATATCATTAGTTGATTAAAATCCATAATTTAGTATGTGGTCCCTTTATGAAAAAAACAATTTTCTGTTTTAATTGGTACTATCTCAAATAAAATGTTTTAAAATGAATTTTGTTTGTGAATAGGGATAAAATAATATGTATCTCTTATATAATAATACAACTGATCGGATATGCATGTTTATCATATAATGGATAGTGTTCTCGGCATAATAAGCGTTGTTAAAGGTCATATATGGATACCAATGAAAATTTCAAAGGTCAAGGTCGGAACTTCTTTCAAAAATTCCGTTGACGTCACAAGAGTTAACATTTTGAACGCCTTTAGTAACAGAGAGGGGCATTACAATATGAATGATACATTGCATAAACATTAATCTAAGAAATAACAACAAAACTGTATGGGTCTCTTTAGCCATATGTATGACTTAGCAGTGCTTAAACACTGTCATCACGATTTGAATGAAACCGACCAACCAATTTTACTCATAGGTACCAAAGGCGGTTCAAGACTCATGTTCAAACATCTCATTCACCCATCTTCGGTGTTCTTTACTTTAAAACTTTGGATTCGGAAATCCACAGACTATCATCTAGTTTACCGGTAGCTCTCCGGCCATCAATGTTCGTTCAATCGCTGTCTCAACGCAAGCTGCCATTGTTACGTAGGCGAAGGGATGCAACTCTTGCCCCTGGGTGAGATTGACTAGTCCTCTCAATGACGTCAGATTAAAGAATGTCAGTTCGATCCAGCCAAAGACCATTCAAAATGTGTCTAATTTTTAAAATCATCGTATTTTATAGATTTTTACAATTTCAAAACTTTGGAGTCGTGAGAAAATAACTAAACGGCATATAAAAGGAGGAATTATATTTTGTCAATTCACTGTCATCATGTCACCCCCATCATGTACAAATTTCAAATTGTTTCCATGGAAACTGGAAAATTAACAATTCAGAATAACCAAAGTAGCAAAAGGCACCACTCCTCCAGTAGTTCTATAACCACATATCAAGTCTAGTAAAAATATTTTGAATAGTTTTTAAGCTAAAGTATGGAAACAGACCCTACCCCCCATATACACCTAGTTCAACTTGTTTTTATAGAAACCAGGGGAAAAAATCAGAATAACTAACATAGAAAATCTCCACCACTAGGTCTAACCACAAGTTTTAAAATCGTATTGAATAGTTTTTGAGATATGGCCCAAGATGGTCCTCCCTCCCTTTGTTCTAAGTTTAAACTGTTGCCATGGAAACCAGGAATATTATATTATTCAGAAAGACAAAAAGAGCAAAAGGCACCACTCCAACACTAGATCTAACCACATACCAAGTTTTGTAAAAAAATGTTGAACGATTTTGGTGATATGGTCCGGAAACGAAAGCCTTACAGAACAAGTGTTTGCCACTAATGTGGCAATGTCCCCCGCCGCTTACACTGAATTCATTGTTAAGATATTATAATTTGGTAGACAGCATGCTCTCTATACATATTAAATAAAAAATATAATATAAATAAATAAATAAGTAGACATAATTATTATGACTGAAATAACTGATAGCACACATTCAATAAGAGCTGTGGTGATTTGAAAATGTGTAACCATTCATTAGATATCATTTTTACAAGAATTTAATAAAATAGAGCCATTGGCTCTGTAGCTCATCAGGCATCATTGGGTCACGAAACCTACAGTATAGAATCCCGATTGGCCAAGGAGTCTACATGCAGTCTTTCAGCTCAATAGACCTTTTGCAACTGAAGATGATGATGAATATAAGTTTTTAAGGTTGTGACTCCTGTGACCCTAATTTGGGTCATGGGGTCACGAATTCTACAGCTTAAAATCCCCATTGGCCAAGGAGTCTGCACATATAATTTCAGCTCTCTAGACCTTTTGGAACTTAAGAAGAAGATGAAAATAGGTTTTTAGGGTTGTGACCCATGTGACCCTATTTGGGGTCACAGGGTCAACAAAGTAACAAATTAGAATCCCCAATGTCCAAGGAGTCTGCACATATCATTTTTAACTCTCTACTCCTTTTGGAACTGAAGAAGAAGATGAAAATAGGTTTTTAAAGTTGTGACCCCTGTGACCCTATTTTGGGTCACAGGGTCACCAAAGTTACAAATTAGAATCCCCATTGTCCAAGGAGTCTGCACATATAATTTTTAACTCTCTAGTCCTTTTGGAACTGGAGAAGAAGATGAGAATTGGTTTTTAAGGTTGTGACCCCTGTGACCCTATTTGGGGTCATGGGGTCACGAAATCTACAATTA
Organism: Steromphala cineraria; assembly: GCA_916613615.1. NCBI lineage: Eukaryota > Metazoa > Mollusca > Gastropoda > Trochida > Trochidae > Steromphala > Steromphala cineraria. Next base: position 48,606,337 of record OU744720.1, read on the forward strand.
AGAATCCCCATTGGCCAAGGAGTCTGCACATATCATTTTTAACTCTCTACTCCTTTTGGAACTGGAGAAGAAGATGAAAATAGGTTTTTAAAGTTGTGACCCCTATTTGGGGTCACAGGGTCACCAAAGTTACAAATTAGAATCTCCATATGCTAAGGTACCTGTACAAAAAATTTCAGTTCTCTAATGTGTATGGTTCATGAGGAGAAGTCGAAAGTGTCAAAAGTTTACGGACGGACATACGGATGACGGACGGACGACGGGCCATGCCATAAGCCCATCTGGACTTTCACTCCTGATGAGCTAAAAAGTGGTGAAAGTGCCGTAGTGACCTTGAAAATAAGGTCAAGGTAATAAGGTGTCTGCGTATTCCCATCATGTAGACTGACGCAAAATTTGAAGACTCTGAGTGAAATGATTCATGAGATATCGCGTTAACAAGAGCTTCAAAAGTGGTGAAAGTGCCGCAGTGACCTTGAAAATAAGGTCAAGGTACCATTATCAACTGGTGTCTGCGTATTCCCATCAGATAGGTTGACACCAAAGTTGAAGACTGAGTGAAATGATTCATGAGATATCGTGTTAACAAGAGTTTCAAGAGTGGTCAAAGTGCGGTAGTGACCTTGAAAATAAGGTCAAGGTCACCATTATCGACTGGTGTCTGAAGGTAGGCTGTGACCAAATTTGAAGACTTTGGGTGCAACGATTCTTGAGATATCGCGTTAACAAGGATCCGGACGTACGGACGGACGGACGCCGCTCAATACAATGTCCCCCGTTCCGCATTGCGACGGGGGACAATTACGGACAGAACCAAAAACATTATGTCTCCCGCAAAGCTTTGCGAGGACATAATAAACACTATTTATTTAGCTCGCCAAGACTCGCAAAATACAATGTTTATTCCTAATGCAGGATATTTACGATCCCAAAACACACTTGCGTGATAACCTCTATTGATTTATCTGATAATACACACTTATTCAGTGTTCAAGCCAGGATTTTCAAATGTTCATCCAAAAAGAGGGGCCCTTCTGGTTATGTATGGGGCCTAAAAATTATGGGGCCTAAAATTTTACTTTGGAACCAGTTCGTGTGTATTTTACATATGAAATAATGACTATGTAACCATAATCAGTTTGTTAATTGTTTTAATAAAAGATAACAAAATATAACTGTCTTGATTTATTAAGCAAAATTGTTAATTCTATTTCTTATATTTGTTCCCATAGTTGATTACATGTAGGTATTTCATATTTCACATGAGGTATATCAACAATAAATAAGTGTACATTTTATACAATAGCAGATGTTTATACAATGTACATGTTATACAATAGTAGCTGTTTATACAGCAATTACTTATCTCAATATCTTTTGAATCATTATTCATTTATTGCTTTGCCATTTTGTGCTACATGCAGCACACCTGCATCGCCTTATAAATATTTTGCTTTGCTAGTAATTTTAGTAGTATTAAATTAGTTTGCCCATAGTGTTGTTGTGTTTTATTATGCTAGTGTTTACAAATCGATGTGTACAGTACGCAAGCTATTTGATTCTTAAGCGTTTTAATGAAAATGTCTGTAATATTTGTACTCCAAGAGTTTAAACAAATTTGATTTTTTAGGATTTTGTTGCGTTAAAGATGCAGATATGCTGCTTATTGGAGCATTTTGAAATACAACCTTTATTTCAAAAAGAAGCTCCCATTGTCATATTCTGGCATGTTCATGGTAGCCTGTTTAACTTGCACTTACCGAGCCACCAATCTGGACATAAATCCTGGTACTGGTGAGCAGTTTGTACGAGGAAGTTGTTAACATCAGCTGAATCCACGGCAGCTAGAGATCCTCCGAGGCCTCGACAGTAGTTCTCAGCAGTACTGTAATCTCTCAGCAGTCCGCTAAATACATAGTCACCGTGCGAGTAGTCCATGTCTTCTTCATTCATCTCAACTGCAACAGACAATTATTCATGTTCATGTAAACAATGGAAAACCAACATCAAAAGCTAAGAAAAACAATGTGTAAATGTTTACATGAAGGTATGAAATAAGATTTCAAATTTTGCTGGGTATGCCTCGCTGTCAGATTACAGTTACTGTATAAAATTATATTATATATTATGTCACGCCGCTAATGGCTGTAATATTGCCCAAGTGGCGTATAACAATAACTCACTAACTATATATTATGTCAAATCCATGAATATTATAATACCAGTGTATGAAATAAGCCTGAGAAGTTGCCAGCCCGAAAGAATGATTTTACTTAATTTATGGTCAAATTAAACAAAAACCTTCAAAAGTTACCAGCCCGCACCAGAAGTTACCCGTTTCGGGCTGTCGGACTGGCCTTATTTCATACACTGATAATACATATTGATTCTTAAATTTTTATATTGTTTTATGACCCAAAAGCCTGTGTCAATACAATATGGAAAGGCAGACAGCAAACATATTTTCTAATCTCCAATTATGCCAAAATGATTTTTCAAACAAATTGTCAAAGCTTTCATCATTTATTCGCCCTTGAATGAATTAAGCAAAGCTTGGCACAGAACGGATCAATGTTATGCATAGTAAACAACAATATTTAATTTTGCACAAAGTAAAATTGATTATAATATACATAATATTAACTTGAAGCCACTGATATTAAATATTAGAGGTGATTAAACGATACAGAAGGGTCGCGATACGATATGTATCCCGATATGGGGGTCACGATATGATATGTACCTGGACCCAATTTCACAAAAAATCGTAACTTAAGTTACGTGTAACTTTCACACGTAAGCGTAAATCTACGATTTTGCTCAGTTTCACAAAAAGTGCAGGTGTAAGTAAATTAAGATACGATAAGATAATGTCTTTATTGTCCCAAGGGAAATTTGTTTTACATCATATATACAGTTCTCCAGTTACAAACAAAGCAAACTAAATGTACATGCATAAGATTTGTCTAAATAAACATGAACACATCCGATTTAGTCACACTCACATTCACTTGACTAAAACATATATATAACATTAATCAATAAACTGCTCATTGTAGGAACGAACACTGTTTGGAATAAAAGAGTAGCGAAACCTGTTTGTTCTCCCAGTCTGCGTCCTGAAGGTAGCCAAGAATATTCCGAAAAAAGAATATGTGATTGGTCACTTAAAATTTTATTTGTTTTCTTGGAAATTTGCTGCTCATAAAAATCGCCGATACTTTCAATTGGAAGTCCAATAATTTTTTAAGCTGTTTTAACAATTTTTGAAAGTTTGTTTTTATTCTGAACAGACAGATTTCTGTACCAGCTCAAGAAATTAAAGGTCAAGATACTTTGAATAAATGTTCTGTAAAATAACCACAATATAGTTTGATCTATTTTAAAATGTCTCAATCTCCACAAAAAATGCAAGCGTTGCTGTCCTTTCTTATAAATTTTGTCAGTATTTTCGTTCCAAGAAAGTTTTGAATCCAAGACAGTACCCAAATATTTGTATTCTGTTACTCTTTCTATTTCACCATCATCTATAGTCACAGCATTTAATGTAGACTTCTTTTTCCTAAAATCTATGACCATTTCTTTGGTTTTCTGCACATTCAAAAACAAAAAGTTAAACGATACAGTTAATTAGTAGCGATATCAGTCGTAAATCTAGGGGTGCCCTTTCCCACTCGTAAGTCCTTACGTGTGAATTTTTTTTCTACATCGGGTATTTCCACGCACCTGCAAATAGTTAGATTTTGTTTAATTTGGCAGCAAAACTTCTGTATGAGTGTCTGAGTGACCGGTGACGTGTCAATTTGATTCCGGTAACTCTTTTCAGTAGGAGGTGACAATATGTTCAAATTTATAGGCCTATCTTGCCGATAATTATATTTCAGGTTGATAAATGGCATTATGAACATCTCTAAAACATTTACTTATCTTGTCAAAAACTTAATTAGACATAAATTTTCTGAGTTGCGTTCCTTTTATTCGAGTGACAAGTGAATTTGAGCCCTGTGAAAAATCTAACCAGTTGAATTACATGTTCACACTAAAAGTTTTATTTAAACTAATTCTTAATTTTGTTTTAAATGAAGTCAAATCTTTGCAATTGGCACTGAAAACTTCATCACTGTCACCCATCTCACTGGGTTGGTTTGACGTTGATCTGGAAACCTTTTCTTTTCCTTTTGAGGACTTCTTTCCTCCAGCCATTGAAAACTTTTTCAAACAGGAGCAATATAAACAGGCATGTGCATAGCAAGGGCGGCAAAGTAAAGTGATAGGACTACTGGGGCCGGGTCCAGAGAGCAAGGAGACTTGTATGGTAACTATGGTGATAAAGTGATGTAAGGGTATTTCATGGGATGCCAGGAAAGGAAGTTGGGGGACCCCAGACTCAAGGAAGTTGGGGGGACCCAAGACTCAAGGAAGTTGGGGGGACCCAAGACTCAAGGAAGTTGGGGGACCCCAGACTCAAGACAAGGGGCTGGCATGCACATGGCAGTTGATAGGAGGCAGGGAAAGAGAGATACCCCTCTAGGGGAGAATACCTAGGGGCACCTAGAGGGGAGGCAGTGAACTAAAAATAGCCCTCCCTCAGGAGTTCTGGTTTTAAACAAGACTGACACAGTCCAACCAATTTTGTTTTAAATGAAGTCAAATCTTTGCAATTTACAGAACCATTTGATCAGGGTTTTATATAAGATCTTACCTCAATATTATTTCACTTATTACAACAGATTACCACAGACAAAGATTATGATGAGAGAATGTCATCATCATGACATTTACATGAAACTGGTGCACATCTACTGCAATAAAAAACATCATGGGTAACTTGATTCAAAATTATCTATAATGTCATATGGTGATAAAGTGAGATGATATATGTCATGAAAGAATTATCAAGGAACTTGTGAGATGATTAATCTAATGTAGTGGTTGGCTGATGCAAAGGTATATCATTTCATGTACCTAAGTGAAAACTTTAATTTCCTCCACACATATTCTTAGATACTAGAATATCATAAACAGGATTGGGCTAAATCAGACTTTGACGGCAAGCATATAAAAAATCATAAATATTGTAAACATTTTGTGTTGCCATTTTAAACCAATTTGAAATTAAACTAAAACTTATATATCGTCGAGTACTTGGTTTTCGGACGGACTTGGTTTTCGGACGGTTTAGAATCGCGTAATTTTTCGCGCAATAATAGCTAGTGTGACGTCACCGAGCCCAGTTCCGGTCAAGCAGAGATCTCCGCTAGCGGCTCAACAAAAATGCTTCGTGTAAAACTCCCTAAGGTTCGTAACACTGTAAAAACATTGATTTCAAACTTCAAATACGTTGCTGTCCTGAATAATTTTTTGCTTGTTTCGGAAAAGTCAGTAATTTTATCATAAGCGCTAGTCATACCAGCAGCCAAGAAATCGTCTGCTTGTTTACATTCCTGTCAAGGTGATCACGTGACATTGAGGGGAATTCCTGGCTGAATTAAAAAAGTATGGAAACGTTTTCGGGGCATATTTCTTAGTGTTGTCAACGTAGGAAAACATTGTAGCAATTTTTTAAACACTTATTTAATCCGATATAAATTTAATTCTAAGGTTATTTTTAACTATCCCAATTTATTCTTTTTTTTCTTTTATAGAAATCACATCATGACAGTTTCAAATCTATGAAAAATATAAATTCTTACCGGAACTATGCAAATGAGGCACTTTCAAAGGCGTATGATGCAGTAACGAAGAGTTCAATGTCCATACGAAAAGCAGCATCGGTTTTTGCTGTCCCTAGATCAACACTTTTTGATCGTGTAAAGGGGCACGTTGACAAGGATTGCAAGAAATCTGGACCCGATCCTCTACTTTCTGAGAATGAAGAGCGCAGCCTGGTTGAACACATAGCCAATATGGCTTCTTATGGGTATGGATATACCAGGCGCGAGGTTGTTGCCATCGCCACCGATTTGGCGATCCATGTCGGGAAGAAAAAACTAAATGAACCACCATTTTCTATTTACTGGTTTTACCAGTTTATGAAGCGTTGGCCAGAACTGAAAGTTCAAAAGGCTCGCTCTTTGGAAATATACAGAGCAAAGGCAACATCGGAAGAAAACATCAGTCATTATTACGAGAGACTTGGTGAAATCATGACACGTCACAACTTGACAAACAGTCCGGAACGTATCTACAACGTAGATGAAAAAGGGTTAATGGAGTATCACACACCCCCTCTACTTGTTGGGTCTGCTAATGAGAATTTAGTGTCCGTCACGTGTCCTCGATCAAGTACGACGACTGTTATCGGATGTGGAAATGCCATTGGTCAAGCCATTCCGCCATTCTTCGTCTTTAAAGGGAAGAGAATGAACTCTGACCTTCTACAAGATGGCCTTCCAGGTACTGCTGGTACCGTCAGTGATTCGGGCTGGTCAAACAGCGAAATATTTCAACGTTTTCTTTCCGATCACTTCATCAAGTATGCAGTTTCTGCGACACCTGACAAACCTCTCCTCATTTTATATGATGGCCACAGATCGCATGTCAACATTCCCTTGATTAACTGAGCAAGAGAGAGAAATATTGTCTTGTTTGTCCTGCCGGCACATACTTCGCACGTGCTTCAACCCATGGATGTTGGTTGTTTCGGACCCTTTCAAAAGATTTATGATAACCAAAGACACAAGTACATGAGAGAGCATGCCACTTCCAGTGTCAGCAGACATGCTATTTGCAGTCTCGGGTGTAAAGCGTATAGTGCTGCGTTATCAGCTGTCAACCTGCAGTCTTCATTCAAGAAATGTGGTATTTACCCATTCGACGCAAGCGCCATTGACCATTGCATATTTGGCCCAAGTAAAGTTTTCATTCAAAACGTTGAAGATCCAGAAGATGTAGACATTTCCTCTTCAGAAAGTTTCTTGAAAGAAATAGACAGTCGTACTTTTCACAAAAACCAGGAACCAAAAAAGAAAAGAAATGTCCTTAGCGCCATTGTTGGGGGAAAAGCCATAACGGAAGATTCTGTCATGAGGGATATTATCAAACACCAAGAAGTACATCAGCCGGCGAAGAAAAAGGTGAAGAAAACATCAAAAACTTCTCCAGTTGAAGAATGTATCCCATCGACTTCTGGGCTTGCACCCGATCGCAGCACTACCGAGGTTAACACCGACAGCGATTCGGACGCGTATGCTGATGACGATGAAGTTTGTTGCCAGTGCAATCTGTTCCAGCCAGCTGAGTTGCGAAACTGCACATCCGTCATATTTGTGTCGTGGGCACAGTGTACTCACCCATCATGTAATCACTGGACACATCTGAAATTCTGCACCCCGGTTAGGGTTGTACGCTCAAGTGCAGAGTTTTGGTGCCCTTGCCATTGCGAAAAGGAAGAGTAAATTTTGATGTGAGAAAAACTTTGTTGTAAATATGTTATATTTTTTATGGATTTGTGGTTACATTTTGATGAAACAATTCAAAAAAAACTTTCTGCACGATCGTTGTGTTATTGACATATAATGGTTCAGTGGATCTTCCATACATAGCTTGGGATATCCCTTTTTAGTGACAACCAATCAGCTGTCCGAAAACGCCTGTCGCTCACTCGCTCCCAGGATTCCCGGATGTGTGACCAAATATAACAATATGGCGTCATCGAAACGATTCTCGGAGGAAATTTCATTACTTGATTAAAGATAAAGGTCACATGAACAAGTAAGTGAAGCGTGTTTGTTTGTTTTAAGCTAGTTTGTCGTCACCATCTATTAGTGTCTTAACCGTCCGAAAACCAATCACTCGAGGTTATGATATGATATAAAGCATTATTTCTGTAATTTGGTAAATAACCTTGTAATAGGCATTTTATTGTATTGCTTCAATTTATCACAAAACATGTACCCTTGGTTAATCACCACATATGATTACAAGACCCCCTTTTACATTTATACATTTTATCATATTTCATCAATGGCATTATAATATTCAATCCCACAAATAAAATCAGTCTGAAAGTACAATGAAATATTGCATAACTGAATTACTGCAATGAAAAGCAAAAGTAGAAAAAGACATCCACTAATGATTACCTTCCTACATGTATATGAATTGATAAATATTAAAATGTGTCTTTATTTGATTAATTATCCAAAAAATATATTATTCCAATTGAAAAACAACACCAATTGTTTAAACTCGAAAAACAGCAAAAGAGAAAGATGATTTTGTTTTCCATAAAGGAATTCCTATTACAATATCTACATTAAAATCAAACAGCTAAAAGTAAAATATATTTTTAATAGGCCAATTTCTTTAGCTGGTAAAAGATGACATTCTAGGAATTAGTGAAATTAATAAAAAACTCTTTTTTATAAAGAATATACAAAAATCTATGATAATTACAGAGTGAATTAAAATTCAAACCTGCAATATACTCTAAATAAACAGATAATGGCTTTTACCTCAATTTGCTAATTCAGTACAATGCATTTGGGAAAGTATCCAAATCTCTGTAGCTCTATTCATGTTACTGCCTGACATGACACAACTCCACATAATAAAGTTCATTTTGTCATTTTGTGCATGAAAGTTTTTACAGCATGTGATGAATCTGACAATATCTTCTCTCTCCTGTGCAAGTTTTGTTGAAAACAGTTACTGAAGAGGGTTTCATCTGCTACATACTGCTTCCAACTTCTGAAAGAAAACCAAGAACAGTAAGAAAATAAATATCAGCCCTTCCATCTGAAAAGATTATTGAATCAGCTACACATTATATCACCTGGGCAGCATATTTTAATTTTCTTGAAATTGCAGGTAAGGAACCTTGCATTTTGATTGATACCTTAAATTACTAAATCACCAGCCAATATCATTTCACTTAAAAGACTATTAAGGTCAACATATTCTATCTAGGTCAATTACAATTTTTTGTCACTAAAATGTTCAATTATTGATAGAGCATACTCATAAAAGGGTCCTTCTTTGATATTACACATAACATAAAATTCAATTGATAATATTCAAGCAAGATATGTTCTTTATGTTAATTTCAAACAACACAGACATGGAGTTTCCTCTAACAGTCAGTTTACAATTGTACATACTGGTACATAATTTAAGGAATTTTAGTGGACAAAGGAATGTAGTTAATTGAAATATTAATTAACTGAATCAAGATGAAAAATAATATTTACCTTGATGAAATCATGTCAGAAACATGCAGGAGGGGGTGGATTGAAATTTCAACTGCTCATAAGGCGCAATTGATTAAATCCTCTGGAAAAGAAAACAATATAGTACTAAATTTTTCAAATCATCAAAACAAGCATTTTGATTTTAAATAATTTCATCTTTCACAACAACATTTCAGATTTCTAAAATAGTGATTTAAAGCCCAAAAGCCTGTCAATAAACTATGTAATTAAATGAAATTGTACATTCTAGAGTTAGGTATTGAAAATCATGACAATAAACATTAAACAGACACTTTTGGTACCCTGATACAAATTGCTGACTTAAACACAGTTTAATGGCATAAAGTCAAGGTCTTGTTAGGCCAAAAACAAATATGTTGTGTTTCAAATAACCCTACAACCCATATTTTCTTGTGCAAGAGGAAATATCTTTATGAGGACAACAATTTAAGCAAACAACAACCTGACAAGGCAACTAAAGAAACATTCTTTAAATCAAATTAATAATGAAATTATTCACATATCATTCTAAATTTAAATCAGCAATTTGAATTACATATCAAATCTTTTTTTATGGCTTGTGACCTGAAACAGGAACAATTACATGTATTGTTAGTAATTATTAGTAAACTCACCTCTGGGACGAAGTTAGCCCTTCTCTTCGTTCCTCGGAACGTACCTGTAGAAGTCTAGATTAAAAATAAAGAGAAAAAACCTAAGTCATAATTACCATTAGTGGTATGCAGCTCCCTTCTTCTAGCTGGAGTTCTCTCCCTTGTCTGAGTGATGATGTGACATATTCTCGTACTGCACGTTCAACATCAAAAACCACATCACCTGGAACACATGTGGGGAGGAATTAGAGATCTGTAAACTCTGGGTGGGATACATTGTTCGTCCCAGAGGTGAGTTTACTAATAATTACTAACAATACATGTAATTGTTCCTAATTATTGGCATAAACTAACCTCTGGGACGAAGTTAGCCCGAATTACACATAACGGAGGAGGGATCCAGGCGATGTCCCTTTACTTAATATGCCAATAACTAGAAACAACTTAGTTACATTACTCCCAATAGTCATGATCTTAGGTTAAATATAATTCTTGTAAGAATAACACAAACAACCAAGAACTGACCTCATGCTAAACATTGTTTATTATCACTTTCACCTGAGTACTTCATGTTATTGTGAGTGCATACCATTAGGCAATTATGTTAGGTTCTTTCCGGTCCGGATATGACGTAATTCCTTATAAACCTTCAAATATTCCGAATTTACTTAAATCTCTTAAACTACCTATGACGTCACGTAGGAAGATATGAACGTATTGGATCCTTTCCATTGGCAAGTGGCTACGAGCTGTTGGATAGAAACTGATTTCCAAGCTGATAGTGAGGAAGATAGCGCTCTAATCTCATGCGGAGAAAACTTGATATTCACCGTATCTTGGTCTATGATCTGATAGGCATACACGATAGTCTTCCTAAGCCATGAGGATATAGTGTTCTTTGAAATCTCCGTATCCATTGCTGTTTTACATGATAAAAACAACCTTCTCCTGTTTCTTCGAAAAGGAGCTGTTCTCTGGAGATACCATCTCAAACATCTGACTGGGCAGAGTAACCTTTCCTTGTTAGAGCGCGAAGTAGAGATAGGTAGAGCTGGTATTCTATACGTTCTCGTACCTAGTGGTCCTTCAGCTGAAGCCTGGTTCTTAGCTAAAAATTCTGGTAAAGCACGGCAAGATACTTCCGACTTATCGCTAGCAAATCTTATGGAGGAATTGTCGATAGCATGGAGTTCAGAGACACGTGCGGCTGAGGCGAAAGCCAGTAGAAAGGCTGTTTTAAAAGATAAAAACTTGAGGGGAGCAGAACTCAGGGGTTCATACGGACCTTTCATCAAAGATTGGAGCACAATGCACAGATCCCACTTGGGAAAAACTGAGGGAGTGGTGATATCCTTGATCTGGAATGACCTAATCATCCTGTGTAATGACTTGTCTGGACCAACAGAAATTCCTTGAATGTCACATACTGAGGCTATCGCAGACCTGTAACCCTCTATCGTGCCATGTTTCAGTTTTCTCACATTCCTAAGGTGTAGAAGGAAATCCGCGATCATGGGAATAGTAATCTCTGAGTCTAACAAATCTCGTTGTCGTCTCCACTCTGTGAAGATTCGCCACTTAGCGTCGTAGAGTCTTGCTGTGGATGGTCCGACAGACTTGACAATAGCTTCCGAAGACTCTCCCCCGAAACCTTGTGCCTTGAGGGATTGGACGATAATCTCCACACGTGAAGGTTGAGTGTTGAGAGATTCCCGTGATTCCTTAGAGAGTGCGGCTGAAATAGCAGGTTCTCCCAGAGGGGTAGATTGAGAGGGAAGTCCGTCAATAAGTCCAACAGATTGGGAAACCACGGCCTCGTGGGCCAAGCTGGGGCGACTAGATAAACTAGGCAGTCCTGTGACGCAATCCTTGCTAGTACGTCTGGAATGATCTTGATTGGGGGGAACGCATAGGCTACCATGCCGTCCCAAGAGGTGGAGAGGGCGTCTACTGCCCAGGCAAGGGGATCCGGTATAGGGCTGATGTACGTTGGGAGTTGATGATTCCGACTTGTCGCGAACAGATCGATGCTCGGGGTCTCCCATCTGTCTGAGATTAGCTGGAAGGCTTCCTTGTTCAGTGTCCATTCCGTTTGGATTACTTGATTTCTTCTCGACAGAGTGTCGGCTCTCACATTCAGTCTCCCGGGAATGTGTCTTGCCCTGAGGATCACTTTGAACTGGTCTGTTAGAGAGAACAGACGACGAGTTAAGGTCATCAAGCTCTGGGATCTGGTGCCGCCTTGCTTGTTGATATGAGATACAACCGTCGCGTTGTCCGACGCGATCATCACGCTGGCTTTGTACAGTCTCCTCCACCACGTACTGAAGGCTCTGATTACTGCGAGTAACTCTAACAGGTTGATGTGAAGTCCCACTTCCTGATGCGTCCATATGCCCGACGTCTCCAAATCCTCCATGTGGGCACCCCAGCCCTCCTGCGATGCATCTGTGAAGATGGTAAATTGCGGTTGGGGTTCCGTGAACCTTGTTCCCGAGAGAACATTGGATTCCTGAGTCCACCATGTGAGTTCTTGACATACATGATCGAGATCGAGATGGAGATGCAAACTCCTGTTGTCGTTTATCCATGTCTGTGTGTGTCTTAGGTTTAAACGACCCCGAAACGTAAAGGCCTGAATGGAAGTGAGGAATCCTAGGAGCGACATCCATTTCCTTAGAGTGGCTGATCGAGTGGTCAAGAGAGAGAGGATTAAGGTCCGTGTCACTAGCCAACGGTCCTGGAGTGGGAAGATGTAACCCTTGTCTGCGTCGAGGATAGCTCCCAGGAACTTGATCCTGGGGGTAGGAGTAAGCTCGGACTTGTCTGGGTGGACTAACCATCCGAGATGAGAGAAGACATGGATCGCAAATCTGGTGTGTCTGATGAGCATCGATGTCGACAGATGTCTCGCTAAAAAATCGTCCAGGTAACCGTGATAGCAATTCCTCTGAGATGTAGAAAGAGAAGCAACGGTTTCATGATCATCGTGAACAACCACGGAGCGATGGACACGCCGAAAGGGAGGACGCGAAATTGGAACTTGCGGCCGTTGACGGCGAACCTGAGATATCCCTGAGACAAAGGGTGGATAGGTATGTGGAGGTAGGCATCCTTTAAGTCCATACTCACAAACTTGCTTCCCAACTGTACTAGCTTGCATACGTTCTTCAGAGATTCCATGGTGAATCTTAGAGGAGGAGATAGAAAGTTCTTGTTGAGAATCTTTAGATCTATTATCATGCGCATCTCCTCTGTGTCCCTCTTGGGGACTAGAAAAACTGGGGAGTAGAATCCCTTGGATGTATCCTGTGGAGAGAGTTCTACGACAGCCTCCTTCAGCAACAGCTGCTCTATTGCCAGTAGAGCAGCTGACAGACGCTTCCCTTGTAAGACGTATCTTCTTCCCTGCGGATGGATGGCTAGGGGCGGGCGCGTCTGAAACTGGAGTTGATAACCTTCGGAGATCACGGATCGAATCCACGAATCCTGAGTGATCTGGTTCCAATTCCTGGTGTACCGTTGCAATCGCCGACCTACTGGAGAGGTGACGACTGGCGTAACGAAGTCGAAATTCAAGAGAGTGTCCGTGGGCGTTTCCGGTTCGTAAGGGTTTGTCAAAACGTGAGTGTTGAGCGTAGAGTCAACGACGGTAGGAGGGTTTGGAATCACGACCTCCTCTGCCACGAAAATTGGATTTCGGTGGTTGTTGATGGAACTCCCTGGGAGGTTGAGACTGAGAGGAAATGGGAGGAGGACGAGTGTAAGGCTTGGAGGCCCGGTCGAAGGCTGAGCGGTGGAGGGGGGGTCGGGGGGTAGACGGGGCGAACCCTCTCTTGCCACGAGGGTTACCACGTTGATTTCTTGACTGTTGAAGGAGAGCAGAGGCGAGTTGCTGGTTAAGTGACCGGCTGGTCTGAGCCTCCTGGGAAGCTAGAGCTTGAGCACACTGGCCGTTGAACATGGAGTCAGTGTTCAGGGGTTGTTGGAACAAGTCCTCTTTAGCGTCGGCAGGTAAGTTTTTAACGGTACCTAAGAGACGAGATCTTTCCAAAGCAGTGAAGCGAGCGACGGAAGAGAGTTGAGCTAAAGTGGCATCCCCTGCAGCTTGGTAGATCACATCCAGGAAGGAGTGGGCTAAGGCGACCTCCTCGGCGCTCATGACCGTCAAAGTAGAAGGTTTGATTCCGGTGTAATCCTGGAAGGTGAGAGGTAATAGCTGCCTAACTTCTGCAGCAAACCAGTTTATGTACGATAAAATATCAACGGAGTTGCGAGCTGCTGAGTCTAGTTCCTTGATATCCTTGCGAGAGATCGAGAGTCTATCTCCAAGAAAACGCTTTTTCTGACGGGAGTCAAGACGGGCGAAATCCTTGTCCACATCGGGAGCCGCGGCTGGGAGGGCTCTATCATGGATAAGGTAGGCTTGTTTAACGGAAAACTTAGGCAGGGAACCCGCATCCTTAGCTCTGGCCAAGTTAGCATTGACAACTTGTAAGCCGGTCTTCACAACAGTAGAGTGAGGCAACGATCTTTTGGGTAGCCGTTTAGGTGGAAGTATGCCCGTAGAACCTAGTTCATCCGGTAACGTACGGTCAAGTTCCTCATCCAGTGAAGATGGAACGGTACAAGGTTTAAGTTTGTGGAGTAAGGCAATCTTATCAACAAAGGACCATGACGGCGCTAAGTCGGGGACGTCCGTGATATCGGCCGGTGGAATAATAGCAAGTCCTTCATGGGAGTGTAGCTTAACGTCCACGGGTTGCTTATCCTCCGTGACGGGATCCGTGATCACCGGTATAAACGGCGGGTTATGAACGTCGATGTAATCAAGCGTGCCCTTTTGTTGATCGGCGACCTTGTCAGTAGAGCCGTGACCCATATCCGCGGTCGAGTCCGTGCCGTCCGTGCGCTGCCTTGTCAATAGCAGGCCGGGGCGCGAGTCACACGTGTCGGCCGTGCTAACGGTGTCCTGGACCGTGCCAGTAACCGAAGCCGTACCGTCGACGGGCTTGCCGTCACTCACATGTGACCCGGCCTGAACCGTCCCCGGAGGGATACAGATCGGATGACGGTGTCAACATTGCGAGTCCCCTCCAGCTCTGTGGCCATTGAGCCGCCAGACTGGTTTAGGGAAACTTCAACATGGCCCCCACGGCCGTCAGAAGGCAGGCCCGTACTCGGTAAACACTGCCTTTTGACCGTATCACCCTCCGTCACACTCGTATCACGGGTATCGGCGGCCCGCTTAGTCGACTTGGACTTATTGCTAACAGAGTCGGCAGAACTCTTCCGGGAAGAGTCGACCTTAGAAGACGTACTTGAGCGTGGTTTAGCAGAATAGTAGAGAGATTTCTTTAAATTGGCAAATTTCTCATCATTTTTCTTATCCATATCCTTTAAACTTGTTTGAAAGGAGGAAACTATCTCTTTCTTGAAAGACGCCAAAAAAGCTGTAAGATCTAAAGTTTGATCCGTAGGTTTAGCAATATTCCCCGAGGGAGTGATCTGAGAGGCATTATCTTTCTGAGGAGAAGGAGAGATAGGGTTGATAGAGTTTTTACGGGATTTCTTGAGGCGCATTGCACAAAGTTTTTCCCAAACATCGTCGTCAAGATCGCGACACAAAAGACATCTAGTGTCAGGAGAGCAAATGGGTTGTTTATCACAAAGAACAAGACATGATGATGACGTCACAACTTCGCGGAAAAACTTCAATGATCACACAAAATTATCACAAGTTCACAGAAAAACACAGTTTAAAGACAAAAAAACGAATGCGATTGTCACACAATGACCCAATGTCGGCAACACATACCATAGAATGAATCTCAAAGTTGTTAGAAGGCTTGATTAGAAGACACAATCCAGACTTCTGACAGGCACATCCACACAGTGGAAGTGTAGAAGAGAATATGACACATCATCACTCAGACAAGGGAGAGAACTCCAGCTAGAAGAAGGGAGCTGCATACCACTAATGGTAATTATGACTTAGGTTTTTTTCTCTTTATTTTTAATTTAGACTTCTACAGGTACGTTCCGAGGAACGAAGAGAAGGGTTAACTTCGTCCCAGAGGTTAGTTTATGCCAATAATTACAACATTTACTTGTTTTTGTTTCATGAGGAAATTATGATTTGTGATTTGAAATTAAAAATGTTTGTATTGTCACAACTGTAATTAACCAATAACAATGCTAAGACACTAAACTTTATCTCCAAGCATAATGAATGAACTGCACAATATTACAAGATTTGCAAATTAATATGAAATGATCTGAGATAGAGTTGTATTGTACTGTTGTCTCCAAACTTATCATTGAAATATTGCAATTAATTAATCAATTTGATCCAGTATGACCTTATATAATTTTTTGGGGTAAAATTGATAAGATTTTTAAGTCAATGATTTGTTTATTACACAGACAAGTCCTTGTCTTAGTTTAATGATGTCACAATGGCAATTAACTAATACCAATGGGAATACTGTAAGCTTAATGAAGCATAATGAATGGACTGCACAATATTAACAAGATGTTTTTGTGAAACACGAATGCCCCCGGATGCATCCTGCTCGCTGTGTCAAGGTCAAGGTCAAGGTCAGAAGGTCAAATGTCATGGTGTCATCTGAAAGGTCTCATCACAAGGGATCCATATGTCAAGTATAAAAGACCTAGCTCTGACCAATCAAAAGTTATGACCAAGGTTAAATCTTCGATTCGGGGCATAAAAAATTAGCCAATTAATATCAACATGATTTGAGTTAGAATTGAAATGAAGTGTTATCTCCAAAATAATAATTTAAATATTGCAATCAATCAATTTGATTTAGTATGACTTTATTGTATATATTTTTGTAAAGTTACATTTAATTAGATTTTTAAACCAATGTTTGTTTATTAATATCACACAGGTAAGTCTTCGTAGATGTAAATAAACTGATTGTTTGGAAGTTGATAATGGAACAATAATAACATCAAACAGTTATGCTCAGTAAATATCAAGTAATGAACTAGATAATTAATTTAATTTCAAATTCCCACAGCATGCCCTTCACAGATCAATTTCATTAGAGATATATTGCCATTGCATTAAACAATAAAACCGTTACTTAATTGTGTAGATTTTTGAAATTTTGCAGTGAATATGACAGAAGGAGACGAGTAAGTCTAGAATCTAGATAAGTTCACGCACCTGTATAATCTTTCGCTGTCAGCCGGGTTGCATCTGAAACGTCATCCATATTGCTTGAGCTTGACAAATTAGGTCTGTTGGAGAAATTTGATGAACTTGGCAGTCAACTTGCACGTCGTTTCTCCTATTTGTGCCGAAGAAGCTCACTGATGTGACCGAGGTGTGCGTCATATTTGATGTGTTTGTCTTGAGGCGGAAGTACGATTTACATGACCTCTCCGACTTTTTGGACAGAAGAGTTCCACACGTAAATTACGACAAACGTATCTTAGTATTAAAACTACGTGTAGTTTTATGAAACGGACCTTCGCTACACGTAAACGTAAATTTTAGTTGCACGTATCTTTTACACGTACACATAGATTTACGATTTTTTTTGAAACTGGGTCCTGGATACATATAATCTAATGACATAATGATCTTTTAATAAACTTTTGGAGTCAGTTAATCTTGAGTAAGAATTTACTTGAAGCTTTTTTGATGTTATCGTAATTTTAATCAAACTTTCAAATTTTAGAAGAGGTTCTTGTGTGCAAAAAGAAGTATCTTTTTAATGAAAATCTCAGGTTTGAGCACCTACATTGAGAATTTATAATTATTTTATGTATCCCGATACGCACCCTGCGATACGATACGATATTTTGTGGCCCAAATATCAATATACGATTATGTATAATTTCCGTATCGTTACACCTCTATCAAATATCATTATATACTTACATTCAATTCTGAGAAGATGAATATTCCGGGAAACCCAGCCGCTTAATTGTTGAGAAGGGGAAGAGGCAATATTGTTTAGTGTGTCAGTGTCCATGTTTCCTGTGATACTAAGAGTGTAGATGGAGGTACCCTTATCTTTAAGGTCCTGAGCCCATGCATTTACAGATACTCCTCCGTTCAGTCCATCTGTAATCACAATCAAAACATTGGGAGCGTAACTTCTGTCTCCTTTTTGGGCTGTAAACATTTCCTCAGAAATCTTCTGTAAAGCAACATCAGTATAAACACTACCGCCTGACGACGAACTGATGTTATTGATAGTTGAAAGCATGGTATCCACATCAAGGTCGTTGTTCAAATCAAACAATACATTGGCTTCATCTTCGTACGTCAGAAAGCCTATTTGCAAGGTGTCACTTAATCCATAGGATAATTCCTCAACAATGTCCATTGCAAAATACTTGGCCCTTGAAAAAATGCCTTCACTTGTCCATACATATGGATCTTCAAGAGCAAAAATTAGATCCATTGGCTTGACACCTGAAAAACAAATGTTGAAGTTGATTAGTTTTATGTATGGTAGATAATTTCAGGACAAATGAATGATATCTTGCGGGGGGAGGCCCTAACACCGTAAGCACCGTCTGATGAAGCGGCCCTAACACAGTTGACAATTTAGAGAGTTCAGTACATAGTGTGAACACTTGGCATCATGTTCAAAAAGATGGAAACATTACAATAAGTGAATTCCTTATGAAAAGGTCATTAAATCATGTTGGTAGTGCTGCTAAATGTAATAGGAGTGAAAATCAAATATTTTCTTGTCCAGTGCGAATTCAGACTGATTAAAATCGACAATGCTTTGAGGAAAATGTATGTGAAAATATTATCTCTTGTGGGGTTCAAACCACACCTGGCTTTCCTCTTCTTCAGTTTGAAGGCACTCCTTTAATTGGCATGTTCTCACATAAGTTCATCTAGCCAGTCGTAAGAAGGGCGGCAAAAGTTTTCGATATCAGAGCTAGGGGCACGTAACTCCTGTAATATAACAGGGTTATATCCAGGCTAATTTGATATATTTTACGAGTGCTTCAATGAATATTGTAATATGTGCGCCCAGTCAGAATAAGTAATAAACTTGCAAATCAGTTTATTTTTATAATTGCCTTCAGCAAACTATTTGTTAATCATTTATGTAAACATGATAGTGTGTTTGGGAAAGATATATTAGATTTTATTTAATCCTTGAGCCAGTAGATAACTGCAGTGTAATAATGAAACCATAATAATTAGTTTTGTCTTGATGTCAGATAGTTTTTGTGTTACGCAATGATCGATGACGTCATGTATTCTGGGGTTGAACAAAAATAGCTACAGAATAAACGAGAAGGAACCCAAGAAGCTTTTTATGTTTTTAATGAAGTTCGATCCTGGTACACATTTCCCCACACAACACGAAATGTCTGTGCTCTCTACATGGTGGAGAATCCGGGTATTCTTCTTATGGTAGGCTTCGTCTGTGAGATGAACTTTTTGAACATTCATCAAAGACGCACATGTTTTTCTGTGCTGTTCATCTTCCATCAATATGGAAAAATACAATTTTAGGAAGTTTTACGGACTTTATACCGAAGATGGTGAACGATTCCTCTCAGACTTTGAATCATTCAGCACCCTAAAACAGTTCAATGGACCAATAAATGATAACAGGAAGGTTGCCGCATTCAGTTTACAGCTGTATGGGCCTGCGGCCACGTGGTACCGTAACCTGCCAGAACGATATAGACAGAACTGGAACAGCGTTAGTAGGGCATTTTCAATCAAGTATATTGACTATGACCCTCAGGACAACCCAAACTTAGTTGCTGAGACCGAATTATACAACCATTTGAAACTTGAGGAGGGGCAGCCGATTAAGGTTTTCCAGACTCAATACAGACTTTACAAATACACCAGGTGTTCAAGTGTGCTCTGTAAAAGCCGATGGAAGCGTGCTGAACAAACTCAAAGAACAAGTCAAATCACTTACCGAAGCAGTTCGAAACCTACAGATGAACAATCCTGGAAGAATACAACCGAAGCAGGGATACCCTCCATACCAACAACAGCAACATCAACAACACCAACAACAACACCAGCAGCAGCAACAACAACAGCGTTCCAGACAGTTCCAGAACCAGTGGGGCTGTGTAAATTGTCATTCACCTGGACATGCTCCTTCAGACTGCAACATGCAAGATGGACAAAAACTTAACGTGCCAAGTTTGTCTGCAGGTTGGACATTCTGCGAAGTGCTGCAAACTAGTAACCTTTCGTCAACAGGGAAACTTGTAGAGCCCCAGATCGCGTTAGTACCAGTTCTTGGGGATTCAGATGTCGGTGCTGAGTGTAATTGTGTTCATAATGACAATGTGCACACAACAGAAGATACTGGAAGTGACAGTAACAGTGCTATCTCTCATGTTGACAGTGTTTATTCAGATAGTGATGTTTCTTCTTCTGGTGCTGCAGATAAGAAACGTTTTATGTATATACCTGTTGAATTTGCAACTCTCAAAGTTGGTACTTTGGTTGACACTGTTAGCAATATAAACATTGTTTCTGAAAACTTTTAACACAAGATTTCGTCTAGTTTAAAGAAAGCTATTAGTCCAGCTTCATTTCAGAATGTAGAATTAGCAAGTGGTCAGAAAGTAAATGTGTGTGGTGTTACAAAACTGAAGGTAAAAACACCTTTTGGTAAGCATTTTATACCTGTGTATGTACTTGAAAGCCTTTCACACCCTTTTATTCTTGGTACACATTATCTTTCAGCAAAGAATATTGTGTTAGATTTCAGCAAATACTGTATTCCTCAGACCAAATCTAAAGTCAGATGTCGCAAAACGTTTGTTGTACCAGCAAATTCAGAGAAGATGGTGTTTGGAAAAGTATCTGCCAAGGTTAGATATGCTGTGCAAGGTATTTGCACTGCTGTGAAACATGTCGCAGATACAGGACTGCTTGTTGCCAAATCTATTGTTGGTTGTCCAAGTGATCACAAGGTGCCCTTGAAATCAGTTAATTACACTGATAGTAATGTGACAGTGCCCAAGGGCCAAGTGTTGGTTTTGTTTTCTGTGTTGGATTCTGATTATGACATAACATGTATTGATGAGAAAAACAATTTCTGTGCAAATGTAAATAGTGAGAAAATTCAGATGATGTTGCAGATTCTTTTATGAACAATTTCAAGCTTTAAAGTAACTTCTGATTTACATGATACTGAAAGAATAGCTCTCTCAAAGTGTCTGCATGAAAACCATGATGTTTTCTTGACTCCAGATAATCCTTCCATGGGACTCACAGATCTTGTTCAACACAAGATTCATTTGAAACCTGACTATGTGCCGCGACAACAGCGACCCTACCGACTTCCTCCGGATAAACGGGAAGTACTCCGACATCAGTTACAGGAACTACTTGATCAAGGGATCATCACTCTAGTCGATGAGAGAGAAGATTTACCTTTCACTAGTCCGATTGTTTTGGTGTCTAAACGTAACAACTCAAAAGAAGGTCTAGTCTCTGGCACGAAGGAAGAAAGCCTAGCTCTCTATCACTTTTGCTGTGACTTTAGGTACTTAAAATCCCAGTTTCAGGAATTCAACTATATAATTCCTGACTTGCAAGAACTCACCGAGTCATTCATGGAAAGAACTCCAAATTTCATAACAACTCTTGACCTGTCTCAAGGTTTCTTCCAGATGAAGATCTCTGACAAATCTGAGAAGTACACTGCATTCAGCACATACTTTGGTACCTACAAGTTTAAGAGACTACCTATGGGACTCTCTTCAGCTCCAAACAGTTTCCAGTTGTTAATGGACAAAGTACTGAAAGGATTGACGTTCAAGTCTGCCCTATGTTACTTAGATGATGTGGTCGTGTACTCTGAAACCTTTGAGAATCATCTTAGTGATTTGAAGGAAGTTTTCAATCGTTTCCGCAGTGCTGGTTTGAAGTTGAATCCGAAAAAGTGTACTTTTGCTCAGAGAAAGTGTATGTTTCTTGGACAAGAGATTTCAAGTAAAGGGATTGCTCCACCTCAAGATCGTGTGAAAGCTGTTCAAGAATACCCTGTCCCAAAAAACAGTAACGAACTCCAAATAGCCCTTGGACTTTTCAACTGGTTCAGGAAATTCATTCCACATTACAGCAGTTTAGTGGCCCCACTAAACAAACTTCTGAAAAAGAACTCTCGATTCAACTGGACTCCAATCCAACAGAAAGCCTTTGATGATGTTAAACCTGCTTTCCTTCACTCTCCAGTTCTCGCTTTTCCAAGGTTCAGCCTTCCATTTCACCTTGGGGTAAACACCTCAAGCCGAGGGATCGTTTACATGATGTACCAAGTGCACCCTGAGAGTGAATTTCAAGCGGGAACGCCAGAGAAAGATCGCATACGGATTGTAATGTTTGGTTCCAAGTCCTTAACAGAGTATCAGAGTTCCTATGGTCCGACAAAGCTTGAACTGTTGGGGGTAGTTACAAGTATTCTAGACTGTGCTTCATATCTGAGAGGGAGAAGATTCAAAGTGTTGTGTGATCATCAAGCCTTGAAACCACTATTTCAGAAGAAGATGAAAGGTGCCATTTACGAAAGGTGGCTTGCTATTTAACAACAATTTAGCTTTGATATCGAATACAAACCCGCTCAGCAGATGGTCGTTGCTGATGCCTTGTCTCGATGTCATAACAGTCCAGCACACCGTGTGTCAGCAGAGACAAGTCCTGATGAAACAGACCCATGTTTTCCCTATGTCCCTGATGAAGCGGATCCTATCACTTTTCCAGATGGATCAGAGTACTTACAAGTCAACCACTTGAGGGTCAGTCCTGAAGGCTACAGAGACTTAATCTGCGATGAGATACCCAGTCCCATGGAGTGTCAGCGCGAGTATGAGGGGGACACTGAGGAGTGTGATGACGGGCCAAGACAAAAGCGGAAAAAGAAAAGAACGCCAATCATTCCTACAGTTCAAGAGGCCAGCATAGAGGAGAGTGAACCGGTACCTATCAGTGAGAAGAAACAGGAAGTACAGACAAGTGTGGAATCTGAGCAGAGCTGTGTTCTAAGTTGCACAGTATCAGAGGATACAGATACAGTTAGTGAAACAACTACACCAACAGAAGAGACTGAGATTGACACTGCTGCAATGACTGAAAAGAACATTGAAATATTGCAAGCCGGTGAACTGACATCTGTTAAGCTGGCTGAGTTGCAATACAACGATGGAGAATTGCAGCCTATGATGAGACATTTGAGAGAAGGTTGGTTGCCGGCATCTCAGAAACAAGCAAGAAAGTTATTGTTACAAGCACCAGACTACATGTTGATAGATGGGCTGCTCTATCATACTCAGATACCAAAGAAACAGAGGAAAACTCGGACACAGAAACAGCTTGTCCAGAAATCCTACAAAAGACAATGATTTGAATGTATCATGACTCTCCTCTAGCAGGACATGGTGGAATCAACGATACCATCGATCGACTGAAAGAGAAGTACTCCTTGCGGAATTTGAGCGAACATGTGTCCGATTACGTCAAGTCATGTCCAGAGTGTCAGGCTCGTAAGCAAACCAAACGGAAAACTTCTGGTGGCATTGTCTCTTTACCGACACCAAGTGCTCCATTTCAAGTATGGGAGATTGATCTCTATGGACCTCTACCCACAACCGCTCAGGGTAATAGTCTGATTTTCACGGCCATCGACATGTTTAGCAAGTATGTAGTGGCTATACCTATCGCTAACAAAGATGCAATCACTGTCTCCCGTGCAGTATTCCAGCTGTTCACCAAGTATGGGGTATGTGATACCTTGGTGTCCGATCAAGGTACAGAGTTCATGTCCGCCGTCACAAAGGAGGTTATGCGGTTGATGAGTGTACCCCAGGAGTTTACACC